>CM028131.1:1302270000-1303520000 GCA_016271365.2 Neoceratodus forsteri
AGGCAGCGCTGTGTGCCTGAAGAGGTGTGTGACACATTTGAGCTGGACCCAGTGCCAGCCCTGCGGCCACGGGTTGCCTGCCTGTGGGCCCCTGTGCCATGTGCACCCTGACCAACAAGCACATGCTGGTGACCCCCATGCACCCCACGAAGTACAGTGGCGATGTCAACCACCACAGCCATCAGGCCAGCAAAGCCGCGGTCAGTTGCACCCACCATGTGGCCCAACCTGTCCTCTGCCTGCTGTTTGGCATGGGCAAAGCCCACTGAAATGGACTCCTGCATCAGTGCCAGCTCATGCCTCAGCTCCCTCCGTAGGCCATGCAGGTCCATTTGAGCCTCCTGCTAGGATGTGACAGCAGCCTGCAGGAGTGGGCGGGCACCAGGGGCATCCTGCTGCAGGGGTGCATCCCCCTCAATGGCAGCTGGCACTGGTGCCTGCTGCACAGAAGGTTCGGGATGCCGTTGCACATCCGGCATGGCCTGCTACTGCCGACCGATGGTGGTGCGCTGTTGTACAGGATGGCCCTGGCCCACAATCTGTGTGGGACACTGCATGTCCAGCGGTGCACACATGTTCCCCACACTGTCCACCACTGGCTGCACAGGGACAGCCATGCCAGCAATGCCGAACACCCCCCTGGCATCTGTTCCATGGCCTGCTCCCAGCCCCACCCCTGCATCCCCCTTCACAGGCACGTCCAGGCAATGAGAACCCTCTGACACATCCGTGTCATCACCACTGGTGACCGTCACCAGCAGGGACCCTGGTTTTCCATTTTTAACGGTAACGCCGGTAACAATCATGGAATCCTGCTTGGTTTGCGGATTTTGAATTCTTGTACCGGTGCCTCACGGAAATTGCATGTCACTGCACATAATCTCTAAGATTTCAGCAGCTTTTTTAATTTGTTTTAATTTTCTCTTTCTATGTCCCCTTCTCACAACATCAGTCTCCACTTTTCAGAGATCCCTAGGCTGGGTGTCACGTAGCTTCAGCCCCAGGTAATGCCCAGGAGCTCCAGTGGTCCTGCCCCTATCCTGCCTGGATTGTACCCCTCCAGGTGGGAAGGGAAGGGAACCTAGGTCACCCATCCACACTTCCTTAGTGTGTGTCGGGCAGCTCAGTGGGTCCCTCCTGGAGCCTGGTTATGAAGTCTGGGGCACCTGGGTCCCTTCTGCCAGTGGCCAATGTGGGGTGATTGTTCCTGGTTTTCTGGTCTCTGTCCCTGAGGGCACTGGCACTAGAGGAGATCCAAGGAGGTAGGTCACATAGAGACATGCCACTGCTCCAGATCCTTGCTAGGGTCCTCCCCTCCTGATCACTCTGCAGCACCATTGCATCACCACCTGTGGTCACACAGGTGGTGGTAAAGCAGCAGGACCTGCAGCCCACCCTCCCCGGAGGAGGAGGGCAGTCCCCAGGTGCTCGATCCTACTCCCTGGCCAGACCTCCAGCAACCCAGTTCGCTCTGACCCTGGGTTGCTGGCATTGAAGCAATAGTGCTACCAAGAGCACCAGCAGGCTGACCCAGATTTCAGCATCTTAAAATGAATGCTGCTGTGCTTTGCATTCTTTCTGCTTTGCTGCATATAGAGTCAGTAAGGAAATCACCCGCACTGCTTTGTTGTACTCAGCCATTCAGTTTAACCACCCATGCCTAGTGGTTGAGAGTAACAAGCAGTGAATGAACTGGGTACATCCAGCAGACTTGGGTTTGATTCCCACAACCTCCACTTGCATACTGTGTGACACCAAGCAAGTCACTTAACCTCCCAGTGCTTCTAGGTCACTCCTGAAAACAGACAGTTCTGCCTAGTGGGCCTTACCTGCTTACAAAGAATATATATAAAAATACCAATACATGTTTACTACATCATATAGAATAGTAGTCAGGGTACCATGTAATTTACCAGAGCTTTACTTGGGCTAAAATTATTTTGTACAGGTAAAGATAAATGTTCAGATACATTTTATGTGTTTTATAAGCTTGATTATAGATTTTAGTCAGGTGTTTATTGTATTCTTTGCATATAAGCATCTAGGTTGTAGATTGCTAAATGCAGGATCACTGTTACCAACTAGCTTATTCAAGTTTATAACCAGTAGGGCCATCCTCAATCCTCAGCTGTTTGAATGAAAACTAGTCTGAATGAAAGTATGTTCACAAAGGAGAAACTGCCTTACTTATGAAAATACTTCACAGTTAGCACCCATTTAGATGAATTGGATCATTTGCAGCTTTTCTACCACTTACTGTTTCAGTTTGTGTGACAACGAAAGGTTTTCTGATTAGACTGCTTCAACAAAAAGCAAATGTTAGAATTTAAGTGTATTTATGTTTGGACAGTGGATTTTGAAAGCACAGTCAATGACGTAGAGAGGTAAGACCCCAGGGCTGTATGATGCTGGTGGGCAGAGTAGTGCTCAAGCCACATCTGAACAAAGACATGAAAACTGGGAGACACCCTTTTCATGGACACCAAGGGGAAAAAAAAAGCATCCACATGTCTGGTAGATGCATAAATCCATTTGAACGTCCTCCACTAATCACTTGTGGATTTTTTAGGTGAAGACACTTTATTTCAAAGAAGCAAATTCAAGCAGTTTTTTACACCCTGGCCATTTACTCCTTCAGGCCTGCCAAGGCCCCTACCATCACTGCTGAGTCCTGACCACCATCCACTGCCCTTACTGCTGTGCTACCAGGTAACCCAAGTATCCCTTCATTGAGTGGGCCCCTACCCCTGTGGGAGGCTACCAGGAGAGGAGGATTGCTCTAAAGAGCTTCCAGTGTCCTGGGCATGGCAGGGGTCAGAACGGACACATGTCTGGGGATTCTGGCTTATGAAGGGACCAACAGCTGTCCTTCAGTTGGGTCAGTGGGTGTTTTCCCATTTTCTTGGGAGTGTGACAGGCCACACAATGACAAGGCACAAGCCGATGTCCATCACGCTCCCTCCTGCAGTGAGGGCTGACATGTTGTCGTGCCTCTGGCCTTCACCAGGGGCCAGCAAATGCTGAGCCATGAACTCTCCCTCCCTCCCTCCCTCCCAGGAGAAGGTGAGTGGTCATTGGACAATCAAGCCTTCATCCACCAGCTGGCCCTCCAACACCCAAGTCTGTTCCCTAACCCTGGTCAGCAGTGTCACAGGCAGAAATCCAATTCAGGCAGTTAAATTATAGATAGGAAAAAACCAAGGTAGTCCACCTTAGCGGTGATGGTTCAGATTAATTCACTTCTGAGTTCTAACAAGCAAAGAGACCAAGTCATTTGTAACTTGTGCATGTGGAGTGTGGGTGCTGAAGAAAGGTGATCATAGTGCTGTCACTACTGCCATCACCCCAGAGGGATGTGGACTGCATTGTTGCTACTGCCATCACACCGAAGGGGTGGGGGCTGTAGTGCTTCTGCCATCACCATTGGTGGATGGGGAGTGTAGTACTGCTGCTGTCCTACCTGAGGGATGGGGGCCATAGTGCTGATACTGCCATCACACCTGAGGATTGGTGAAACGTAGTACTGCTGTAATCACACCTAAGGGATGGGGGCCACAGTGCTGTTGCTTCTGTCACACCTGAGGGAGGGAGGTTGTAGTGCTTTTACTGCTGCCATCACACCAGAGGGATGGGGGTCATAGTGCTGTTGGTGCTGCCATTGTACCTGAGGGATGGGGCATAGTGCTGCTTCCATTACACCTTAGGGATGGGGGCTGTAGTGTTGCTGCTGCCATCACCTCTTGTACCTAAAATAACTTTAAATTGGTACAAGGATGGAAGGATGTGTAGTAGTGGAAATCAAAATTGCTAAAATGCATGTTAGCAGGGTTAAAAATTGTTAACTAAAGTACACAAAACCAAACACCGGTAGAAGCGGATTTTGGCTTAGCAGACACCGGTGACAATACCATTTTTTACAATGTGCAAAATGGAATATGCCCTTTCTCAATCTCAGTAAACCAGTGTCCCTGGTCACCAGGAGTACCTGCCCAACGCCCAGTTCCTCCACTTGGGCATCCTCCAGATACTCATTGGATTCCATCTCCCCGCCTGCGGTGTGTCCCCCCTCCCCTGGCAGATGCAGCCCCTGTCCAATGAAATGCCACACATGCAGTGGCTCTGTGCGTCCTCAACTGGCACCCAGACTGGACATCGATGGCTGTTCATCCTCATCCTCCACATCCTCTGGCCCAAGGGCAGACATCCTGGGCTGATCCTGTGTTTCTGCAGACCTTGCAGACACTGGTGTGGAGAAAAATGGGACAGGGTCAGTCACCTGTGCACGGACAGTGTGCCCTACCACCACCACCACCACCACCACCACACCATGCACACCCCAGGACACGTGCCACCTGCTGTGGTCATGCACACCCTACACACCAGCCTGTGACCTCATGCACCTAACCAACAAACAGTGCACATGCCATGGCCAGGCAGCTGTTCAGCAGCCCACAGTGCACCCCGTGCAGGGCACCAACAGCAAGAATCTGCACCCATGCCGTCACACCATGCAGGGTAAACACATGCGAATACAGACCTGTCCTGGGCAGTGCGAGAGCCATCTCACAACCACCACCTGGTACACCTGCAACTGCCACTGACCGCAGTGTGGATGCCACCATGGCCATCAGTGGCTCCTCCACCTGCTGTTGTTGGACTTGTGGTCCTCCACTGCTCCACAAACGTTCACACAGCTGCTGTGCCTCCTCTTCCTTTGCCCAGCACAGCAGGTCATTCCATCGCTTGTGCACCACCTCAGTCATCCTGCCACGGCCGCCGACTACATTGACCGCAGCTGTCACTTCCTCCCAAGCTTGGCGCACCACCGCATCCGTGGGCCTGTGCGTGTGGAGAACCTTCTCCCTCTCCTTCACAGCATGCACCAGGGTTTTTAGCTCATCCTGGGAGAATTTATGTGCGCGGATGCACTTTTGCTGTGCTGCACTACCTATGGGACAGTTGGAAAGGGACATGCATCAGCAGCTGTGGCAGGACTGCATTGCATCACACATACACATCACCATGCCACCCCCTAGAATGTCACAGGCCACATGGACATGGCACTGGGCAGCATGTGCATGTACGGTGCACACGGCCACATAGTTATTGGCCACTCTGTGTCTGGACAGCAAGCCCTGGACCCACATGTGCACTGCTGTCACCCATGGCTGGCATGTGCACCCGTGGATGGGGCCACCACTAGGCCCACCACCTGGCACTGTACTGTGCCCTGTATCTTCACTACGCTGAGTGTGTGGACACGTAGACTGGCACATAGACAATGGCAGAACACCAGGCACAGGCCACACGGTGCTTGGGATGGCACAGCGCCGGGACCCTGTGCTCCTCCAGCAGAGCGGTCACAGCCTACCATGCCCCACATCCAGGGTGTCATGGCAGTGAGCCAGTGTTGCAGGACACGCTGTGGTATTGCACAATGACCCCTGACTGGTGCCCACAGTGTGCAGGCAGTGCCACATGGTGCAGTACGATGCAGGGGCATGTGCACAGTGCACTGGATGGTATGCTGTACAGGCGGCCATATGTAGCTGTGCACCATTAAGCAGCACAGTGCTTGCCTGTGGTCCTGCGTGTGGCTGACCATTCCCTGGCAAGTACATCTGTGGACTGCAGTACGGGCTGACCCTGTTCTAAGCTATTGCCATTCTGAGAGTCCCACAGCAATTGTACATACCTGCCTCTCGCTGCTCTTCCCCCTGTTGCATCTCTCCACCTGTCCAGTGTTGTTCTACAGTAACTGTAGTATGCTGGCATTCCCATAACACAACACTGCTGGTGTACTGCTTGCCCTTTTATAGCCCAACCAGGCAATCCAGCCTGTTATGCATGCAGAGGAGCACATAATGATATGCTAATCACACAGTTTGCACCATGCATGCACAAGTACTCAAGTACTCCCATTTGCATATGCCGGTTTAATATGGCCCTGATTAGCGCTGGGCTACCAGCTTAGCGCTGTGCAAATGTCCACACTGGGCTATTGGAGGGGCCAGTGTCACACTATCCCAGTAGCGCGGTGCTCTGTGGTATAGCGTGACCACCACGCATGCTCGTGAGGTCCCCATGGCCGTGCTAGCATCCTGGCATAGCACGATATAGCACCGTGCTAGCCCACACAGCGTGGGGCTAGGTGCATGCATAGTATTTATCTCCAGGGTCACGCCAGGGGTCACGCATGCGCAGTGTGACCTCTTCCGGGTAGCACCGCGCTACGTCATGTAATAGCGTGGCGCTGCAATAGTAGTTGCAGGAGGGTCCTGAGTGTGCCAACCGCTGGGTATTGTAACAGGTAGAAGGGAATCCATGCTGTGTGGGCAATGCCAGGCCGTGGGAGACAGCGTGCTGCTGTTGTGCACAGGGACAGGCACTGGGGGGAGGTGGAGACAGCCAACCTGGTGGAGCTGGTCCAGAAGAGGCACCAGAGGTTCTTTGGGAGGACAGGGAGGGGGACCTCCCATGTATGCAGGTGTGGTCCTCGGTCACATGGAAGCTGAGTGCCTACACTGTAATCTCCCGTAATGCAGAGAAGTACAGGCACAGATACACAGACCTGTGATGGGGGCAGCATCAGCAGCTTGAGTGCTACAGGTGCATGGTGCATGAGGGCACTGTGCCTGTGCCAAGTAAGTGGCGATGCATGTTGACACCCACTATCACGATCATGTCGTGCTGCAAGTGTGTGTGTGTGTGTGTGTGTGCATGTGTGTGCCACTATGCATGGTGCTTGGGCACATGTGGCAATGGCAGGGACCCACATGTTGGCCCTCTAAGGGCTCAGTACATGCTGTGGCCATGGGTGTGGGTGGCGGATTGGGACATGGTTGGTAGCATGTCCTCGTGCAGCACCAGCCTGCGGCTGGCGACACCATGGTGCCGGGGTTCTGTCCCTGGGGGACTGTTGACATACACACATGGGTATATGGATAATCACAGGACAGCTGCAACAGGCACTGTTGCACCACTGCGATGCCATGACGTCATGACATGTGTGCATGGCGAATGCTCCATGGGCCATGCCACCCTCTGTGTGGGTGTCCTCCATGTTCACTCCTTGTGTGTACAATGTTGTTGGGGTTGCATGTGCATCTTGCTGTGCTGCATGTGGTGTATGCTGTGTCATGCTCTGACGCCAGTGTTTCACCTGTCCTCTGTAGAGTGGATCGAGCAGCCCATGGCTGGGGAAGGGGGCCAGAACATGACCCAGGAGCAGTGGAGAGGCAGCCCGAGGGTGCCGTCCATGCTGCAGCTGGAGTAGGAGAGCAGCCCTGAGAGTGGTGGCATGTTGCATGAGTACCTATCTCATTGCTCTGTGTTCTATGCTCTTTCACTGTGCTGTGTGTCTCATCTGGGTGTCCTGCCACTGACTGGTCTGGTGGCATGGCTGTGACGGGCAGTGGGCCAGTGGCAATGTGGCACTGTGCTGTGCTGCACACCTGTGTTGCACACCACAGTCGGGTGCTGCCAGTCTGACATTGGGGAGGGGCGGTGGGGCACTGTCGGCTTGCATTGCTGTGTGGGTGCCTGATGGTGTTGGGGGCTCTGGCGGCAAGTGTTCGGTGGGGTCACATGCTGTCAGCTGCCATGCCCACCTCTGGGGTCCTTCCAGCTCCCCCATACACAGTGTCCGCATGTGCACTGTTGGCATTACCTTGCTGTCCTGTGTATTCACTGGACAGGCCTGCATAGCACCACCTGCATGCCTGTTGTGGCTGTGGGACACCACGCCCCATGCCTTCCAGGCATACCTCTCATCCCTCTGTCCACCAGCCGTGGAACTTTGCCTGTCAAACGGTGGTACATATTGGCGATGTGTGGTACATGTAGTGGATTCCTTACCTGAGTATCTCATGACATTGTTACTGTGTTGCAGTTATGTTCCGAGGTTCTGTTATCACTATACTAATACATTATGAGCATCGTTTACTATTGAGTGTTGCCTTACAATGTTGACTTTGGCTGTGGAACATGTCCTCACAGGGTGGGACAGGGGGCATTTGCCCCGTGGGTTGGGGACCCTTCCTTGTAACATGTCACAGTTGTGTGGTATGGTTTCAGTGGCCTTGCTTGGTGGCATATGTCGGCCCTTCACTGCCAGCATCTGTGGCCTGGCTGCCTGTTATCTCCTGGCCTGGGTCGGTCATTGGCAGGCCACTGTCATAGTTCAGCGCTGCTCCAGCATGCCTTTAGTTGTTGTTGGTGCTGTGCTCTGCGCTACGGTACATTGCCATCTGTCAGTGGGCAGCATGTCCCAATGTGTGGGTGCCCTTGTGCATGTTGTGGCATGGCCCTTGCACCCAGCTCTCCAGGGGTCCGGCTGTGTGTCTGCTGTGTCTCGCTGTGTCCTGTGCCAGGGTGGGCGGTGTCACCTGTACCCTGGTGCTGTCAGGATCATTGTCATCATGTCTGTTTGGGTTTGGGTTGGTACCTGTGCCACTCTGGGCTGCCTCATGGGCATCTCCCAGGTTGGCCTACCGATGCAGCACTCACCTCCACTCGGGATTGTCCATTGGGACATGCTGTCCATTCCTGTATGGCCACCTGTGGCTGCTGTCTGCCTTCTGACTGGTGTTCCATCCTCATGGTCTCACCCTTCCTCTTGTAGGTCCACTCCGGGCATCACTGTGGGTGACTAGGCCAGAGGAGTCGGAGGGGATGGAGGACCTGCTGCGCCGCATCATCCAGCAACAGAGAACTCTGATAGAGCAGCAGGCCATCATGATAACAGAGACAAGGAGGGTGGCTGCTGTGTTGGAGGCTCGGCTCCCAGATCCAGCAGGCAGCTAGCCATGCCCTTCATCCCATCTTGTGTTGGCTTCACACCCCCCCTTACTGGACATGATATTGTTTCCTTGACTGTATTCCTGTGTCCCTGTGTGCATCCCCCTTCCTTTGCACCCTTCACCTATGCCTTATTGTACACCATGTTAGTTTTGTACATATGTTTGCCATTTACATCCTTGCTTTGCCTATTGTGCGTTCCATTTGTTGTTCCCGTAGTGGGCTTATTGTTGCTTGGGTTGTGTGTTGGTGGGGGGCGGCTTGGCATGTCGCCTAGTGGGATTTGTTCTGTTGTCTTTCCCTGTTGTGGGGTAGGTCGTTCAGTGGTATTTGGGGCATTGGTTGTTCTGTGTTTTTTGGTTTAGTCTTTCGTTTAGTATGGGTTTGCATCACTGTTCTGTACCCGTTACCTTTCCTTTTGATTATATGTTATTACATTGCATTTACTCCACTATACTGTGTCATGTGTCATTCTTGGGTGCTGGGGTTTCACTTGGTATATACTGTTCCATGGGTTCTCCACATGGGTCCGGGTTGTTGCTTGCCATTCCCGTGCATGTGTGGCAGCCTCCGGGCTGTGCACTGTGGTCTGCCCCTGTTACCTCATTCCGGCCTGTGTTTCATTGCATGTGTCCCAGGGTCCGGCTGTCTCACCTCTGCACTGTGTTCCATTGTGTGTTTGCACTGCCTGCCTGGGTGTTATATTCAGTGCTGTCTTCTGTGCTATATTCAGTGCTGTCTTATTCCCGGGCTGTTTTTGCCCTGCACTCCTGGCCCTGTTTGCCCGGCTTCCTTTGCTTGCTATATTCAGTTGGTTTTGCACCGGGCTATTCCTTTTGAATATGGCTGGCATTTTGCTCCGGGCTCTGTTTGCACGCCGGGCAGTGCTATCTTAGCCACAGGGCAATGTTTTGAATATCTGGCCCAGATTCTCTTACTCCATCTGGGATTTACACTCTGGTTCATTCTATACCGGCAACCACGACACATTCCCCCAGCCTCTTAATATGCCACCAGACTCACTCATACAATGGAGATAATGCACAGATGCACGTAAGTGTCACATGCATCAGAGTTTAAAAATACTCACTTGGTCACCCTGAATCAATGCTCAGTCATCCGAAAACAAATAAAAAAAAAATTTTTTTACAGCACAAAACACCAAACAAAAGAAAAACGTCAACAGGGCAGTGCATCAATCAAACATGCCATTGCTCTTACCTGAAATATCTCTGCTATTTCTCCCTCTTGCAGTTTGACCCTTGATATTATTTGTGACTTCACCACTCATGAGATCATAAGGTAAAACTGCACTTGAGAGAAATATCAGAGATATTTCAGGTAGGGCAGTGGCATATCCCGCGTATATACTGTATATATATATTGTATATATACATATGGAGAGAGAGAGAGAGAGAGAGAGAGAGGAAGAGAGAGATAGTAAAGTTGCAAAAAACTTTCTTAATGCTCCAGTTAGGGTCATGGCAACAAAAGTTGGGAAATAAGGTGTTAGGGTTTCCAACCCTAACATCCCACCCTCCCAAACCAGGCAGGAGAGCAGGTGTGGGCTGTGCCTTGGGCTTGTCGAGCCTAACACTCACCCCATTCCATCTGTAAATAAGGTCAGATGTGTAGACTTTATGCGAATGGGGTGAGTGTTAGGCTTGAGAAGCCCAAGGCACACCCCATACCTGCTCTCCTGTCTGGTTTGGGAGGGTGAGGTATATGCTCCCACATATAGATACCATTATGGAGTGATGGGAGCCCAGGAGGGCCCAGAGCTCCCACAGGGAGATGAGGGTTGATTACAATGTTTCTACACTTATGGATAGAGGCCCTGTGCACCCACATGAAAATCAGGGACAATTACAATATGCATGCATAGGGGCACAGAGCAGCCCAGTGGGCCCTGCACTCCCACAACCAAATAAGGGTAAGATTACACTTTCTCAAAAAGTAAGGAAATTCATGGCAAAAAATCTTTGTTAATGCATAAATTAGGGTTTGTGTTAAAGCAATAAAAGTATGCAAATGTGGTGTTAGGGTTCGCAACCCTATCAACCCACCACCCCAACTTATCCTACATCCCCACGCTCCACACACCAACAGGCATCAGGGTGTGTCTTGGGGTCATTGACCCTAATGCTTACACCATTCTCCTATGTAGTACCATCCTTTCTCACACATGAAATGGGGTGAGCATTAGGGAAAATGACCCGAAGACACACCCTTATGCCAGTTTGTGTGTAGAGGGTGGGGGTGGGGTGGTAGTGTTGTTGAGGGTGAGGTGTAAGAGGGCTGGAAACCCTAACACCACATTTCCATACTTGTGTCTCTTTAATATGAAGCCTTACTGATGCAGTAATGAAGTATTTTGTAATGAATATATATTATAGTGGTGCAGTAGCACCACTGTAGTTAGGGTTGAGTAGGCAGTTTAATGTTAAACCCCAAATGTTGCACTTTAATAACTTTGCAACCATTCAACAGATTTGTATGACATTTGGTATGCACCACCCTGTGCAGAAGATCTCTTGATATACCAAGTTTTGTTTTGTGTTGATTGGATTTGCAGATTTCATGCAGCGCATAGTAGAAAAAGTGGAAAAGTCACTTTTTTCAACCATTTTTGCTGATTTTTTCCCATTGCACTGCTCCGCACTATTTGGAATAGTGACTTGACATTTTCAGAGTATAAACAGTTTGCTCTGAAGAACAATCCAGCATTAGTGTGGAGAAAAAATATGAATCTGTTCCAAAGTTATTCAATTTTGAAATGTCAGGTTCTGAGCATTCTCAGTTCTGTCTTTTGGATAGCAGCACAGCTTTGAACAAGGATTTGTCTTCACAGACAGGGAGTTTGACAACTCATAAACAGGGATTCATTAAATTCCTGTTCATATGAAAAAAATCCCTGTTCATGAGCAGCCATCTTGTTTTCAATTTTCTTCAAAAACAAAATCTTGTAACTTGTCTCATGGACGTCTTCTGTAGTGAATGAAGTATGGGTTTTATTCTGGGTGATGCCCTCTAGAAACCGATGGCTTTGGTTCCATTTAGTTTAGTCAAAAAAATGGCCATTTTTAAATTTGAAAATCTCTGTTCATGACTCGCTTCTGATCCTTGTTTGTGAGGTGTCAAAATCCCTGTTTGTGAGACATCCCTGTTCGTGAGCTGTCAAACTCCCTGTTCGTATGGTGGCGACCAGATGGCCCTATCTCACGAACAAGGATTTTTTCATGAACAGGGATTTTGACACCTCATGAACAGGGATTTGGCTCACAAACAGGGATTTTGAGAGCTCACGAACAGGGATTTTTAAAGGTTGCTGTTTCTTTGCCAGTTCACTGGAAAGAAATGGTGAGGACTTTTGGCTTGTAATTTGCTGGGATTGTCCCACAGATGTGACTTACTGTATGCTGGTTTGATGCAAAAGTGTTCATCAGTTCCATAGTTATGCCATTCTAAAGTTGAGACATTTCCCATAGGATTATATTATGGTGAACGCGGTGTCTTTCGGTGCCTATATCGTGAAAACAGTTTGAGATATGAATTTTTCGCTAAGCACAGCTTAGTAAACCACTAGGTGTACTCAGCATGTGTGCAGGTTACCAGTCCTTGATTACAACTGCAGTGGAATTTTTTCTAAGGTTGCTAAGATTACTGAGATATTGCACCATCTGCAGGACAGGGGTTACTTGGAATGTGTCTAGGCCTGTGCTGTGTCTCTACAATTATATGTAGGTGGGGCTCTACACTCCCACAAATGGATACCATTATGCAGTAATGAGACAGCTGGGCCACAGGGAGATGACAACTCATTACAATGTCTGTACACTTATGGATAGATGGGAGCGCAGGGCCCATACAGGTAGATAGGAGTGCAGGGCCAAGAGGGCCATGTGCTCCCACATATAGATAACATTATGCAGTAATGGGACTGCAGGGCCATCCATTATGCAATTCTGGGTGCGCAGGGTCTGGAGGTCCCTGCGCTCCCACAGGGAGATGACAGTTCATTACAAAAAAATAATGATACCATGGGAGTGCAGGGCCCAGAGTGACCTGCACTCCCAAAACCATATAAGGGAAAGATTGCACTTTCTCAAAAAGTAAGGAAATTCATTGCAAAATACTTCATTAATGCATCAGTTAGGGTTGAAGCAACAAAAGTAGGGAAATGAGGTGTTAGGGTTGAGACCCTAACACCCAACCACACCATCCCACCCTCCACAGACCAACAGGCATTGTGGTGTGCCTTGGGGTCATTGAGCCTAACTCTCACTCAATTCTTCTATACTGTACCATGTCAGTTTTCTTACACATGGCATGGGGTGAGAGTTAGGGCCGACGACCCCAAGTCACATCCTGTCACCTGTTGATCTATGGAGGGTGAGGCTGGTGTGGTGTGGTAGGGTGGGGTGTTAGGGTCTCATCCCAATGCCTCATTTCCTACTTTTGTCACTTCAACCCTAACTGATGCATTAATGAAGTTTTTTTTGCAATGAGTATATATACTATATATATATATATATATATACATACACATACACACACACACACACACACACACACACACACACATATATGTATACACATATGTATATGTGTGTGTGTGTTATATATATATACATATACATATACATAGGTGTGGTCACTCCCCTATAGTTAGGGTTGAGTAGGCACTTCAATGTTAAACTCAAAATTCTGCACTTTAATAACTTTGAAACCATTCAACAGCTTTGCAAAATATGTGGTGTGCACCATCCTATTGGGTAGATCTCTTGATGTGGCATGTTATGTTCTGGTCGAATGTGCAGTTTCTGGGTTATAGAAAGGTGAAAAAACTTGTTTTTGCTCATTGAATTTGCTGGGATTTTTCTTTGGACTTACCTACAGCCCAGATAGTTGGATTTTTGGTCTGAAATTTACAGGGCAGAAAGGGACTACTTCACAGATGTGCCTTTTGCTAGTCTGGTGAAAAAATAATAAGCCATTTTTAAGTTATTGCAATTTAAAAACTTGAAAAAAATCATTTCAGAGCTTGCTTAGTAAGCATTAAAATATAGCTGTATGTATAGCTGTATGAAGCGAAAAAGGAATCCTGCTTTGTATGAGAAAATTTCTCTTTCGTATGGCCACCATCTTGTTTTCAGTTTGTTGAAATATTAAAATTTGGAAACCCCTCAAGATGATGACCTGGGGAGGAACCAACACATGTAGCTTTCTTATTGGGACCCCTTAAGTGCATTTTTCACTTTACTGCTTGAAAAATGCCCTTAAAATGGGCTTTTATTTAATGGTGAAATTCCTCTTTTGTATCCACGTAATACAAAGTAGGATATTACTTCATATGGTGAGATACAAAGTAAGATCTTACTTTGTGAGCTGAAAATAGAAATATTGCTGTAGAAATATGTTTTACTGCCAACATCAAGTACCCAGTCTCCGTGTCTGCACCATAATGGCACTATGGGACACTGGGGAGCCTACTCTCAGTGTCTCCAACACAATAAAACTGTCCTTTCCCAACAATGAGGAGCCCAATCCCCATGTCAGCAGTAACACCCCAAAGTGGGGCACTGGGGAGCCCGCTCCAAGTGTCCCCAGTTATATCATATCCCCCACCACTGCCACCAGTACTGTGGGACACTCGGGAGCCCACCCCCAGTGTCCCAAAATGTTTATTTATTAAAATTATACCTGAAAAAAGAAAACAGTCCCCCAATTACTTTTTTTAAATCCTGTAAAAAAGAAAACAGTTCCTCCTCATCTACCTATACCCCTCCCCATCCCAACCCTCCCACTGAGCAACCCACCACCCCACACCACCCCCTCACCCAATACATATCATCAGAGGCTGACAGCTGTCATCTTCTGTGGACTAGGACATGTCTGCACCCTTCAAAGCTGAACCACAAACTGAAGAATCGAGGTAAGTGCTGTATAATGGCAGTCTATTGTGTTTTGAACTTATGTTGATATCTCAGCCATTTCTAGGTATATTTGCACCAAATTTTCAACAGGGGCTTTTTGGGACCCCACCTCATGAACACTGGCACAGTCATTTCATTACTTAGTCCTGAAAGGTGATTTTGAAGTCACTGTGCAGAATCACTTTTTCAGACCAATTAATGAAATGATAGTGCCAGTGTTCATGAGGTGGGGCCCTAAAATGCCCATGTTGAGAATTTGCTGCAAAAATACCAAAAATCACTTGAGTTACGCGCAGTCATTGAAATTCTTCTACGTAAGCTCGTAACTTCAGCAATTTTTTATATTTTTACTCCAAATATTCAGCACTGTGATTTTTTCACACCACCTCCTGAACAGTACAGCAGTCATTTTTCACATCCTGCCCAAAATGTGTTTTCGCTCCTGTGGCACATAATGGTGCATACATTGCACAAAATCACCTTTTGGGACTGATTAACAAAATGGCAGTGTCAGTGTTCATGAGCTGGGGTCCCAAAAAGGACATGTTGAAAATTCAGTGACAAAATTCCTAAAAATGCCAGAGTTACGTGCATCTGTTGACTTTATTCTACGCACACGCATAACGTTGCTACTTTTCAATCTTTTGACCCCAAATTTTCAACATAGCCATTTTTGATACCCCCTCATTAACAGTACTACTGTCATTTTTCATATCCTTCCAGAAATGTATTTTTGCACCTGTGGTACAGAATGGCATTGCACTTGAGCATAATTACATTTTGCCATTCATTTCACAATTTCTCTATACCAGGGTACATGAGGTGGGGCAATAAGATGGCTATGCTGACAATTTGGTCACTGTTGTTCAACACATGGAAGTGCAGGGCCCTACACTTACTTACATATGCACATCTATGGAGGGACTGGAGTGCATGGTCTGAAGGACCCTGTGCTTCCACAGTAAAATAAGGATACTGTTATACTACCTCAAAAAGAAGGGGAAACTCATTGCAAAAAGCTCTATTAATGCATCAGTCAGGGTTCCCATTACAGCAAAAAAAGTATGGAAATTCAGCATTAGGGTTCTCAACCCTATCACCCCACCCTCCACATACTAACAGGCATCGGGGTGTGCCTTGGGGTCATCAGGCCTAATTCTCACCCCATTTTCCTATACTGTACCATCTCAGCTTCCTTACACATGGAATAGGTAGGAGTTAGGGCCAAGGACACCAAGGCACTCCCCAATGCATGTTGATATGTGGAGGGTGTGGTGGTATGGTTGGGAACCCTAACTCTGCATTTGAATACTTTTGTCACTGTAATAGGAACCCTAACTGATGCATTAATGGAGTTTTTTGTAATGAATATATATATATATATATATATATATATGTATGTATGTGTGTGTATATATATATATATATATATATATATATATATGTGTGTATATATATATATATGAATGAAGAAATACAAAATCACACATACCCCCATAATGCAAAGCATCATGGGCTGTATATGCAAATCACCACATAATGCTATGCTGGTTCAACTTTAAACAGAAATGCATGGTGCTGAAAGGCCTCTCACACAGTCTGCAAAGGGTGCCAACAGAAGACACAGACATGTGTTTCATCCTACCAGGACTTATCAGTGTCCCTCAACAGTATGACACCCCAGTGGCATGAACTAGATACCCTAAGTTGGTATATCGGGTTTGGGTTGTGGTGAGCCCAATAAAAACAAAAACAAGTTAAAAGACAATGAACCTTAGTGTGTACGCACTGAGGTAAAGATTACCTCAAAGGGCATTGGCCTGGAAGCCAAATTTCAAAGAAATACAAAATGACACATACCCACATAATGCAAAGCATCATGGGCTGTATATGCAAACCACAAAATGCTATGCTGATTCAGCTTTAAGCAGAAATGCATGGTGCCGAAAGGCCTTTCACACAGTCTGCAAAGGGTGCCAACAGAAGACACAGACATGGGTTTCATCCTACCAGGGCTCATCAGTGTGCCTCATCTGTATGACACCCCAGTGGAATGAACCAAATACCCTAAATTGGCTTATCGGGTTTGGGTTATGGTGAGCCCAGTAAAAACAAAATACAAGCTGAAAGACAAAGAACCTAGCTGGCCCACCAGTGCAGTGGTTGGATTTCCACTTGCGACACTGTTGACCCGGGTTCGGAAATGGACCCGGGGAGTTGGAGGGTCGGCTGGGGGATAAGGACTGAGTGTATCATGAATTGCTCTCCTTCTCTGGGGGGAGGGTGTGGTTAGTGTCCAGTGCTTGATGGACCCCTGGCAGATGCCAGGGGTGCCACAAGCAATCGGCGCCAGAACATTGAGGGGTTGGGTGGATGCTGGATGTCAGTGCACATTCCTGCCCCTGGGGTAAACCAGAAAAACACTTGCCAACCACTCTGGATGATGCTTCCCCGGCACCTGGCCTCTATTGCTCTCTGCCACTCCACTGACCAGTTATGGCTCTGCAGCGCCACCAAGGTCCCAAACCCCACCCTGGGGGGGGAGACAGGGAGGCAATGTCGGTTACTGCCGGCACCTTCCTCAGTCATAGATGGGCATGAACTGGTGCTGTGGCCCCACCCTGGGGGGTAAGCCAGGGGGATATCGGCAGAGGCGGCCATTGGAGAGCGAGGTAGGTGCCTGGAGAGAAGCTGAGGAGTAGAGTGGCCGACGGACAAAAAAAAAAGAAAGACAAAGAATCTTAGTGTGTAAGCACTGAGGTAAAGGTTACCCCAAAGGGCATTGGCCGGGAAGCCAGATTTCAAAGAAATGCAAAATCACACATACCACACATATATATGATTTATTTGGGGCATTGCATAAATATGGAACATGCCATGGGCTGCATGAAAATAATTTATTTTGAACAGCTGTTTATGAGCTCTATTGACCTCATGTGTCGCGGAGCCATGAGTAATGTCTATAAAGGTTGTACCCAGCCATTTAGAATAAAGTATTTATTTTCATGCAGTCCATGGCATATGCCATTTATACAATGTTGATTGTTGTTCATGTAATCTTAATTGTAAAATGTTTTTTGTGCCATTTTGTACAGGCGAAATGTTAGGTATAAAGGAATATTCTGCTCAGAACATTATGGAGCTGGAGTGGAAATAAATTATTTTCACTCCAGCTCCCCTGCCCATGAAAATAAATGCACTTATTTCTGATGTTTTATGCTCACTGGCATTGTATAAATATGTATGCCTCATTGCTGATGAATTATCTCCTAATAAAAAACAAATTCAGTTTGTATATTTGTTGATTATGTTGCTATAATAACTCGCTATCAATTTTTTCCAATAATAATAACTGTTATTTATATAGCACTCTTCACTGAGTACCAGAGCACTGTACAATAAACTAGAATTAAAACCATAAAATACTAAAATACATTTTCAATGTATAAATACAATTTAATAATAGAAATCTAATTACACGATGGCACTGAAAGCAAGTTCAAATAAATAAGTTTTTAAGGCAGTCTTAAAGCTCTCCACTGTCAGGCACTCACATATCCGATGAGGCAGAGAATTCCACAGGGTTGGGGCTGCAAATGAAAATGCCCATGAACCAGATGTTTTTAATTGTACCCTGGGAATCTCCAGCAATCCCTCGTCAGTCGAGCGGAGCAGAGCGGTCGGAGGGGGCAATAAGGATGCAGGAGCTCAATGGGCCAAGCCAGTTATTATCTGCTATAATTACCAGCTGGTTATTACAGCAAACATGCACACACAGTACACAGCTGCACGCAAGACACTTCAGCACAACATAATCACACTCAGTCATCACTTTTAGCGGACTCTAGTTACCACAACCCATTGCTGCTCATAGAAGCTCTACACATACACACAAAAAAAAACAACTACCTCAAATACTTACATGTATTACTTGAATATTTTTACTTTTACACCCACAGTCCAATTGCTTCCTTTTAAGGCCTGACTGCTTCCTCTCAAGCCAGCTGTGCAATTGCGTAGTAGCATTGGAAACATGGTACTCAAACAAAAGTCAAAGAAACGTGTAATTAAAAGAAAAAAGTTGGAAGCTCATTTTTCTGTCACCAGTTCACTCTGAAGCAGAATGCCAGGAGTTCCTGACAGGATCTCTGTGATCTGATACCATTCAAGACTTTCTTAAAGAAGACACACCACTACCAATGGGGGAGGAAAAAATGGATGGCCAGCAATTATATAAAATAAAACAAAGGGTGCAGTGTTTACTCAAATTTAATATACAGTACACCCTCAGTATGTGATGCTTCGCTCTCAGTTTAAGTAGCATTACACACCTCTGGTGTGTATTAAATTCTCATAATGCACAGCACCCCATGTATTATTCTCTATATAGTGTTTAAATCTCAGTTAACTTTGTTTAAAAAAAAGTTAAAGTGAGCAAACACTTTCTTGCAAAGACTGAAAGCTTACCTAAGTTTTTGGAGACACTTGTTTGAAAGCGTACCATTAACTCCAGATACTTGAGCTTTCCTTAGGGTTCACTGTGAAGTAATCTGTTCTTTCCTGTGTGGTTGAAAGGGGGGATAGCCTGGGTGTGAGAGGTATGGGGTGCTCCAAGCAACTAAGTATTTTGATGGATTTTCACCCTTTTAATAGTCATCCTTTAAAATATTGAAAGGAATCAAGAATTGTATATCTTTGCAGTTTTGTGCAACTGGTTGTCGTTCACTTTCTATAACCTAGATGAATGTTTGTGGTCCTTCTTGGTAAATTCATGTTACATCCCCAGATATAAAGAGGCCCTTCTCTGGCTATGGTGTTCCTTTTAAATGCTGGATGACAGTCAGAGAGGAGGTCAGAGGGAGGCCATGATGAAACTCACTACCTATAGTATTGCACACAAATTAGTGAAATTAGAACTACAAGTTCCTGGGCCCAGAGTAATCTAAGGTCATGGTACCTCACTTGTCTGATTTGCTACTCTATGGCAACTTGATATTTGAACTGACCTACATATTGTCTGATGCTACTTCATGGTGGTTTGACCTACTTTAATTTCTGGAACTTCCTGAAATAAAATTCCAGATTATTTCTTCTGCAAAACCACTGTAGTCTTGCCTATCACTTCTGTCTTATGTTCATATTCACATTATGTAAACATTTTGCAGTTATACCTTTTTATTCCATTTTTATTGCCCTTGTTCTCCTGTTTATAAGATCCCCTTTTCACCTCTCCACAGTCTGCTTTAACATTTCTTATATTTGAAATAATGGAGAGCTCCAATAATTATGACTTCCCTCAGTTATTCATTTATATTCCTAGATGTATTTCAACATCCTTTGTTTTAACACAACTTTTCTTGTGACTAAGGAGAACTAGCATACAACAGAAGCTGTTCCCTCAGATTGGGGCCTAGTCACTAACGTGTGCCACATATCCAGGTGTGCAGCTCCACACCCTTGGGAGATCTGTGCAGGGGCTGCATTTACAAACACCAACCCCCACCTGGCTCCCATATGCATCCCGGTCCACGATTGTCAGGCGGATACGGAGCAATGGATCCAGGTGGGCAGTCAATCGGCTGCCTGGGCAGGGTCCCGCAGTGGATCCCTTGTGCCTGTGGGGGTGACATGATGTTGGCTGGCTCACAGAGTGCTGACCGAGATGTTGAAGGGGGGGATTTCCTGGCTGACCAGCCCCAAACTCCCAGTGTGCCCCAATGGCAGGGGCATCCCTATTGGGGGCCAATGCCCCCTATTGTGTCTTCCGTGGCTGGCAACTGCTTCCCCAGGGTGTGCATAACTGGCTGCTTGGGGTTACAGCTTCCCCAAGGATGTGTTGCTGCTGGTAACCATGCGCAGCACTCCTAAGCTTTGAGAATTGCGTGGAGTGCTGGCACAGCCCCAGCCCCACCACTCAGCCTAACCGTGCACAGAGCTGCTTGTTCAGCCAGGGGATCAGGTGCATAGGGGGCTCGTACCTCAATTGTGAATGATCACAGTGGACTGGCAGGTGCGGAGTGGGCTATGCACTGGAGATGCGTGGTACATATCCCACTCTGCACCTTTGTAAATAGGCCCTATTATGAGATGCTAGGGACATCAGGACTAACTCTTGGTCACACAACATTAGCTTTGTAATGATGAATAGTAATTGAAAAGTAGCAAAATATTAATGGATCTGGGGTGGCAGTATAGCCTAGAGGTTAGAGTAATGAGCTGTGAATAAGCTTGGTACATCCAACAGACCTGGGTTTGATTCTCACAATCTCTAGTCGTATACTGTGTGACTTTGAGCAAGCCACTTAACCACCCCAGTGCTCCCCGGTAACCCCCTGAAAATAGGCTTTTATGCCTAGTGGATCTTACCAAAGAACTAAAAAAAAATGAACAGCAGGGATTAACATCCAAAGTTAAAAAGGCATAAGTAATGAAGAATAGCAAAAATATTTTTTACATAAACTGTTACTTTAACATTCCCTCAAGGGCTATTATTTCAAATTATAGATTGAAGGAGCAATCTCAACCAGTCAGAGTGCAGCTTTCCTCTTTAGCATATTATTGATCGATCTTCATCAATAATATTTTCATTCAGCCACAAAGATTGCTGTCATAATTGATAAAGTGGTCTCACATCCTTAGGATATCAGAACCACTTACCTTCAGTTTGTGGTTCTCAAACCTTAAGAATGCTCATGAACCACTCTTACAACCATAAGAGTGCTCTCTGTGGCTATATTAAAGGGGCACTGTCAGCTTTGCCTCTTTGGTTTTGGCCAAAAGTGAATAGTGTGCCTGTTGGCACACAGCTATCACATATATACTGCAGAATGTCCCTATATATGCAAAACATAATTTTTTTTACCATTTTTACACATTTTGCCAAAGTAGCTTTCCATTCGGGTCCACGTCAAGTCCTCTGCCTACCGGAAGGACATCTAGGCTGAGGCCATGTGTCTGCCACGAGCGTAACCCCGAAGTACAATTTTTTCATACTCAACATGCAGCTACATATTGTGCAGGTCCCGTACGCTATTCTAAAATGCTCCATCTATGAGCGACTGCAAACTGAGCACTGGGAGTACTGTAATTTATTTTTGTACATCACAGCTGAAATCCCGCACATGCGTACTAACAGCATGCTCTTGCACATGCGTGGGATCTTTGGTCATGCCTCAGGTGTGCATGCATTGGATTTTGGCTGTTGAGTATGAAAAGCTTCGGGGCCGTACTCATGGCAGACGTGTGGCTCCAGCCTGGATGTGCTTCCAGTTTGTGGAGGTAACTGAACGTGGACCCGAATGGAAAGCTACTTCTGCAAAATCTATAAAAATGGTAAAAAAATATGTTTTGCATATACAGGGACGTTCTGCAGTATATATGATATCTGTGTGCCAACAGGCACACTATTCACTTTTGGCCAAAAATGAAGGGGCAAAGCTGACAGTGCCCCTTTAACATACACTACAGACTCTTCTGGCTCAAATACACTAGCATACAGCAAAGGAGCTCCTTTAAGAGATAATGGCACTCGAAAGGCCACTTAGACCTGCAACTGTTACAAAAGAGGCAACTACTACTGCGTAAATCATTGGTTCACAAACATTATCCTACTGAACTTCCCCCGAGTCATGAAAAGAATCTCATATCATACTTGCTCTATCTATATTCTAGGAATACTGTAAAATGCCCTTAAAATAATTGACCAGAATTATTCACATGACATAATTTATAGTGCTTACACTGCAAGAGTGATACAAACATTCTCAGGCAGTTCATACAGCCTGGTCAGGATTTCACCTGGACATGTGTTCTGATATATGCCATGCACTGTTAGCACCCCCTGGAAAATATTGTGATTGTTTTGCAACACTTTGCCATCTCAATAGCAACTTTTATCAAATGTTTTTTGTAACCCAACCCTCACACCTATGCTCCACTATTGTGGCTGACTTTGCATTGAGAACTATTTAATTCAGATGTGAAAAAACCTTAGTGAATAAGCAAATGTTGAGATTGCTAGGTCTGAATATGTTATCTGCTTCAAGATAACTCCTGCAGGGACTAATGGTGGTGGAGGCAGGAAAGAAGTGGTGGTGTTGCTTGATTTGGATACACCCCAATGGGTAGTGGGACTATAGAAGCTTTGGTTTTCACTACTGCTCCAAATATCACTACTAAAATGTACATAAGCCCCATCTGCATCATAGAAACATAGACTTTGATGGCAGATAAGGACCGTTTTGGCCCACCTAGTCTGCCCATTTCCCTACCTACTGGATAAGCTGCAGATCCTAGTTAACCAACAGCCTATTTCTTCCTATCCCCCACAAGAATTACTTTAAGTCTGTCCCATGCATTCTTGAATTCTCCCACAGTTTTAGACCCCACAACCTCCTCAGGAAGGCTGTTCACTGCATCCACCACCCTCGCTGTGAAAAAAATACTTCCTCACATTGCCCCTGAGCCGTCCCCGCTCTATCTTCAAATTGTGTCCCTTGTTCTTGCACATCTCTTTTTCTGAAAGATGCTACCCTCTTGGACTTTGTTGATTCCACTGAGGTATTTAAGAGTTTCTATCATGTCCCCCCCCCTTTCCTCAAGGGTATACATATTAAGCTCTTAGAGTCTCTCCTTGTATGGCTTCTCTTGCAGACCCTGCACCATTTTAATTGCCCTCCTCTGGACTGCCTCCATCCTGTCTATGTCCTTGCAGAGATGGGGTCTCCAGAACTGGATGCAGTACTCCAGATGGGGTCTCCCTATCTGTCTGTACAGAGGGATAACAACTTCCTGTTTTCTACTGGTGATGCCTCTCCCTATACATCCCAGTATCCCCCCAGCCCTCCCTACTGCCTTCTCACATTGCTTGCTAACCTTAAGGTCATCTGATATGATTGCCCCTAGGTCCCTTTCCATC
Organism: Neoceratodus forsteri; assembly: GCA_016271365.2. Taxonomy (NCBI): domain Eukaryota; kingdom Metazoa; phylum Chordata; order Ceratodontiformes; family Ceratodontidae; genus Neoceratodus; species Neoceratodus forsteri. The sequence continues at coordinate 1,302,293,653 of CM028131.1, forward strand.
TTTGTTGTTGTTACTACCCCCCCATTGTGTGATCTTCCTCTGGATTTTTGTTTTCCAGGTGCATTATTTTGCACTTCTTTGCATTGAATCCAAGCTGCCATACTTCTGACCATTCCTCCAATCTTGCCAAGCCCCTTTTCATCCTTTCCACACCTCCTTGTGTATCAACCCTGTTGCAGATCTTTGTGCCCTCTGCAAAGAGGAATACTTTTCCTTCCAGTCCCTCTGCAATGTCACTTATAAAGACATTAAAAAGGACTGGACCCAGTACTGAACCCTGCGGTACCCCACTAGTAACCCCTCTTTCTTCAGAGTGGACTCCATTTACAATTACCTTCTGTATCTTGTTGTCCAGCCAATGTTTTACCCAGGCTACCACCCTCAGACCCACTCCCAGGCTGGTTAATTTGATTATTAATCTTTTGTGTGGGACTGTGTTAAATGCCTTGCTAAAGTTTAGGTAGGCCATGTCCACAGCCCCTCCCTGGTCTACTACTTTGGTCACCCAGTCAAAGAAATCAATTAGGTTCATCTGACATGACCTTCCCGCTGTGAACCCATGCTGCCTTGGGTCCTGTGCCACACTGGCCTCTAGGTACTCAAAAATGATTTCCGTCAGAAGTGATTCCATTACTTTCCCTACCACAGATGTCAAACTGACAGGTCTGTAGTTTCCTGCCTTTGTCTTGCTCTCAGTTTTGTGAAGGGGAATCACATCCATCTTCCTCCAGTCCTCAGGTACCACACCATCCTCCCATGATTTGTTAAAAAGGGTAGTCAGTGATGTCACTAGTTCTCCCCTTAATTATTTTAGAATTCTAGGGTGAATTCCGTCAGGCCCCATTGCTTTGTCCACCTTCAGTTTTAGGAGTTCTTTCAGAATTCTTTCTTCTGTGAAAGGACTGGAATTGATCCCCCTGTCCAGAGTGCTTCTGTTAATTGGATTAGGCACCTCCCCCTCCTCCTTTTCTATGAATACTGAGCAGAAGTATTCATTCAGTAGCCCTGCTTTTTCACTGTCCCTCTCTGCCCACCCATCGTCCTTTCTATTCAGGCTCACTATCCCTCCCTTTGTCTTTCTACACTCCCTGATGTACCTATAAAAGGTTTTATCCCCCTTCTTAACCGAGTTGGCCATCTTCCTCGGTTTGGGCCTTTGCTATTCTGACTTCCCTCCCTGCTTCCTTCTGCCTTAACTGGTGGAGTTCTCTGTCCTGCTCCTTCTGTGTTTCCTTATACTTCCTAAATGCTTTTTCTCCCTAACCTCCCCGCCACCTTTTTTGAGAACCATAGTGGCTTTTTCTTTCATTTTGATTTGTTTATTTGCTTCACACAAAGGCTTGTTGCCTCTGAGATGGCAGTTTTGATGTTTCCTCATTGTTGCTCCACCCCTCCTTCTAGCCTGTTTGCTAGTGCTTTTCTAAGGCACTCTCACATCTTGCCAAAGTCAGCCCTCCTGAAGTCCAGTACCCTCACTTTTGTATGGCTTGACTCTGTAGCTGAGTTTATCGTGAACCACACTTTAAATGTGTCACTCTTTGTGTACATATAGTTTCATACACAGTTGTGAGGACATTCCAAGAAATTATGAAGCATGAAGTATGATGGTATGTTGTATTTTGTCCTCACTTCTTGCCAGAGACTTCAAAAATCATGTTTTTTTATAGTTCCTGGAGAATGGCTGAAGATCAGGGACCATCATCTTCCCAATGAGTTGCATGATTTGCACAGAACATGGATGAGTTCAGTTCAATTCATAGTAAACTGTCTGGCCAACATATTGGTCTTGTCCTGTTTTTGAAAGTTAGCAATATATTGATAACTCGCATTGTCTTTATTTTGCCACACATAACCATCTCAAAAACAACTTTTATCAAATGTTTGTGCAGCTGAGCTGGAATATATCTGCAGGTCTGCCACCATGAAATGTACAACTGAGTTGTGACTATTAGGCAATAGTATTTGCAAAACTGTGTGCTGTATCCAGCATCAGTTTTGCAACCCACTGAGAAATGCTAAAGCAACTTGGTGAAATACTTTAATGCAAAATGTGCTGTAGGTGGCAGTTTGGTGGAGGAAGTAATGACCTTGGCAGTGTAGTTTGTTTGGCTGCAACAAATTCAGAAGAAGTGTTGAAGGAGCGTGCATGAGGCCTGGCTCTGGTTGGTGGTGGCCAGACTGCTTGGCAAGCAGCGCTGGTACCTGGGGATGCATTAGTTGACTGCTGCAGCTGCCTTGATGGTCTGAAGGAACTGTCTTATCCCACCACTTCCCTACCCCAACTGTCCCTTCCATTGCTAGCCCATCTAACCTGAGTGGGAACTGGGAATGGACATGTTTGTTAGGAAGATGACATGTTTAGATTTTAAATGATAGGCCATAACAGGGGTTCCCAAAGTTTGGGTAGACAGACCCAAATTGATCTTTTTACAACACTAACTGTAGTAAGCTTTTAGTAGATTTATGGTGTCATTTATAAAATACTCTCACACTGTAGAAGATCTCTTTGCTTTATTAGCTACAGTAGACTACTGAGGGGATAATTCAGGAGAAGCTGGGAGGCACATGTAAGATTATTTATTTTTCTGCCACTATGGAATTATATCACTGGGGATGGGCTGGCAGGGCAGCAGCAACATGTGGTGCAGTACTATGGGTCTGATTATGCTGTGGGGGCTAATGGTGGGGCTTGTCTATAGATTTCTATGCATGAGAAACTTGCTGTCTTGCTTTTCTGTTTTTCATTATCATTTCTTATTTTGCTGTCTCCACCCTTGATGGCCCCCACTCTTCAGTATCACACTCATCACCACTATCGGACTTCAAGTTCCTCCCATTCTTCATTCTTCCTTTCAGCATGTGTTTCCTCGTAGCCCCCATGTCTCCTGTTTCTGCCCCTACTTCTCATCCCATACACTTCCCTCTTATCCTCCTCTCATACTGATACCCTCTCAATCTCCTCTGCACCACCTCTCAGGCCCCCTTTCTCTGGAGCAGGAGAGGCAGGGGGCCATGTACTTCCCCATCCCCCCCCACTTCTGCTTCTTCCCCTACTCATCATCTCATACTCTTCCCTCTTCATACTGAGGTTCATACTGAGGTGCGTTTGGAGTGAGTACGCATAGACCATAGTACTCCATAGGATATTTAGTCCTTAAAATACTGCAAGGGTGCCCCTGATGTAATTTTCCTGTCCAGTCTAACTTAAAATTCAGTTTTTGTGCAGCTCACGATAATACTCTCAGGAAGCGAGTTTCAGGGATTAGTAATCCTGGTAGACAAATAATATTTTCTTTGGTTTCGTTTAAACCGATTTCCCATTATTTGGAGTGGGTGTCCTCTGGGGTTCTTATAGTCAGGTTTGAAAAAGATGTTTAAGTCACGCATCAGAACAGGATCCTGCATCACATTAAACATGAACATTAAGTCTGCATGCATCCTTCTGGTGTCAATAGACATTAAATTTAATTGAGCTAACCTGTCATGGTATTTTAGGTCTCTCAGACCGAAAATAGATTTTGTGTATCGCCTCTGTACTTTCCCTATTTTGCCCCTTTCAGTTTTCTTATATGGAAACCATATTTGTGATGCATATTCCAATTGTGGTCTGACATACACTCGGTATAATGGGGCTAACACTGACTTGTCCCTAGTTGTTATGTTTCTTTTAATTGTCCATATTATATTGTTAAATTTTTTTATTGCATGTTGCATTTGTTCATTTGTTCCTAGAGTATCTGATACCATGATGCCCAGATCTTTTTCCTTTACACTTGCAGCTCTTCTCCTCCTCTCATACTGATACCCTCTCCACCTCTTCTGCACCTCCCCTCATGCTGTTTTCCTCTGTAACTCCTGCTCCTCACATGGCTCATGTTCTTTACCCTGCCATGTCTCCTCCTTCTCCTCCTCCTCCTCCTCCTCCTCTTGTGCCTTCCCTAAACTACTGCCTCAGACTCATGACCTTGCTCTGACAAGTCCCTTTTACATCCTCTTCAATGGCCCTCTGTATGACAATCTGCTTGGCTGGTGGTACTACTCACTTGCTTTTGTAAAAGTGTAGGGTTGTCATACCTCACCATATTGCCCCTCCTCCTACCCCATAAACAAATACACTTTTTCCTTTGGTGGCAAGATAACAGTAGTGTCCAGTTCTATGTCATAATAGTGACTGCAAAACAGTGATCGCTATTATGGTGAGTGTATATCACCAAAAAGCAAATTGGTGATATACACATACCGACAAACAGACATCCAGCAAGGAATCCAAGTGTTAATGTGGGGGGCTGCACCCCAAAGGATTATCAACTCTGGGGTGCATGTCAAAGGGGTGACCTTGGATTCCTACAAAATAAAAGGCAGCGGTGGCTACCAGCAAAATATTTCCCCTGGACCCAGCCCCGAACCCAGTACCTGCTGTGCCACAGCTAGCCACCCTCACCACCACACCACATGGCTAGCTCAGCTGCAGCAGGCACACTACCCCCTCACAAACCCTCCTTCCTATCCCTCCCCTTCCTCTCACTATATTCCCCTTCTGGGCACCCTTCCCTACGATCACCATCGCATACAGTCGCTACTCTTGCAGGGTAGCCCATGAGGATAGCACTAATTATGATTTGCCATTTTGTCAGTCGCTCGTATTCAGTTGCTATCCTCACTGGATATCGTAGTGTCAATGCTACACCCAGACTCAGAGTCACCTTCCTCACAAGCTAAATGAGCAGCAGCACCGGGCTGTGTGGTATTGGTGTATGATTTGGGGACTGGGAGGGCATATAACAGTGGTTCAAGGTGGACTTGCAATTTTTGATGACACCCATGCCCAGGTGGCTATGGCATATGTTGTCATGTTGTTCATATGAAATAGATGGGAGAAGAGTTTACCTATACTATTCTGGATGGATTACTTATATTCCAGATAGGAAAACTGGAACTAGAAGCACTTGAAAGACTAAGTGGGGAACACTGGTATGATTCTGTATTGCACAAGGTGGTGTTATCATCAGAAACACTGGCTGACAAGATAAGAATGTTGCTTGCAGTGGGAGTGAAACCAGTGGACATATGGGGACTAAAGAATCAAGGATTATGTGGCCACACTATCACACACCCTGCCCTAGTCTTCACAGCCCCATAGCTATGACTCCCATGACTGCCCCTTCATGATCAGCTCCTTCTCCACCACTACAACTTGCAAAACTTGTACTTGGTGGAGCTAGCATTGTGAAAACTTTATCTGCTTCATTCCTTCTCTACTGTCTTCTTTTATCCCCTTGTTCCTTTTCTCATATTTTCTACATGTGTTGACAACACACACGAAAGATGATGGCCTGGCACATCCATTGCTGGACGTTAATAGCTATGGTGACTCACAATAGTCAATGATTTTTGGATGACCACATGACAGACATACACAGCATGCAAACAAGTGGCAGAGCTACACAACTTGCTAGATGACAGGGATGAGCAACACCACCAGGCATGGTTACACATCTTGACCTATCTAAGAGACCGTAACATCACCAGACTAAGAGACACTTAGAGAGACTCTCACACAACAACATATTTCACTTTTCACTCACTGACTGGCTGGCTGGCAGGCTCTCACACCCAGGTAAAAATTAAAGCATGGATTTCTGTGCCTTTCACCCCCAGCAGTTAGTAAACAAAATTGTCAAATCCTTAAAAAAAATTCCCCTGCAATCAGCCCGTTGGTATAGTAGTAGCCTAGTAGGGCTACCACTCATGATGCTGGTGACCCAGGTTGGGGAAGTAGCTGAGGTTGCTTTTGGGCCAGTCAGGGGAGGGAGGATTAAGTATCCCATTACCAGTTCTCCTCCCTAGGGGAAAGGCAACTCTGCATCTTGCTGCAAGATTACCACCTGGTAGATGTCAGCTGGTATTACATGTAAGTGCACCAGAATGGGATGGGGCTGCCAGCAGTCACTGACATGCATACATGTATGTGCCACCTCATACGTGTGTGTCATTGCATGCCAGCACCCTGAGGAGAAAACCGGAAAAAAAATGCCCCAGCCCTATCTGCCCTCCCCCCCACTTCAGGCAGTCCATGATGGACTCGATAGGCCACTCACCACCATATATGGTCCTGGGTAAGTGGTGGCTAGTAAGTTAGTGCATGAGCAGGTCAATGATGAGGCAAAGGGTGCCACAGGGACCAGGAGACAGTGGAGAAGAAACAAAGGACTGAAAAAAAAATCCCTCCTGCACCTTTTTCAGTATGCGAAATTCACTCTTCCCTATCCTGCTGCAAACTCACACTACAGTCACCTATCCTCTGCAGCTGCAGAAAATTTCCTTGGCCTGCCTGGAAAAAAGTTAAATGTTGTGGTTAACCAGAATAATAAATGCATAATTCTCGAACAAGTTGTAACAATATCTAACTTTTTCTGATCACAAATCAATCTTTTGTTTCATAACAATTTTTTTTTTAATGGAAAAAACATGTAAGTTTAATGATGTTTGAGACACAATATCTCACAAATCACATAAGAGGCTCAAATGAAATTTATCACATCAACAGACATACCCCCAGAATTACGCATGCAAAATGTCATGCACATATGTTTAAGGGTTCTAAAGTTATTAAGGCACAAATATCAATCATCAATCAATTTTTATTGTATGGCTGGAAAGCCTTTACAAATACACACTTGCAAATATAACAATCACATATAAAATACATACAGTATATAGCATTCAGTCAATAATATAAAAACAGATCAGTTCAAATGTGGGAAATACACTCTGGACAAAAAAAACTAAAATTCAGGACTAACTGTGTAATTATCTAGGAATATGAGTCTACTAGTGACCCCCAAATTCAAATCACATTTATTCATTTTCTTATTCCATTAATTACATACAGATATTTAGCGAATCTTTCAATTGACCATACAGCCTCAGTGTGAAATAGAATATTTGTAACAGTTAATTTGTCAATCTGGTATGGATTATGTAAAAAGGGACTAACCTAATGTGCTCTTTGATTTTCATACCAGGAACAATACCATACGATATGTATTAAATTCTCCTCACTCCCATAGCTGCAATCACATTCTCGAGACTGGAGACCATTTTTCTTGTAGCAATAAAACAGCATATTACTCGGACATTGTTCAAACTTATAATTAGAAAAAGAAGATCTAAGTTTTGGGTCTGTTAGTATTTCCAGGTAGGGTTTAAACCCAAAATAATAGTTGTTCTGTGAAAACCAGTTTGAGTAATGGGAACTTTTAATTGATTTTAAGTCCAAAAAAATCCCAATCATTTGTTATCCTTTTGTTAACATGTTTTTTGTATTTCATACTCAATGTCACTCCTTTATGAACTGCATGTTTTACAGTTAACATTTTATGTTTTTTAATATAGCCAGGAGAATAGCATACCAGTACCCATCTCTATAATCTAAGTTATACCATGTTTCTTTTTCTTTTAAAGCAAGGATTGATAAAGTACAATTATTTTGTCTTGTAAGCCTAATCAAATAATTAAATATCCTTGTTTCAATTAAAGGGGATGTCCATCTAGAATTGTATTAATCAATATTGTTACCAATGGAAATCCGCTTTCCATAAGCTATTGACTGAACCTGTAATACTTTCAGAGCCAGAATTATAACCCATTCTGTTGCCCCTTCCTTTATAGCTGCAGGCATTCATTTTCTAAATCATAGGCACAGGATATGGCATCACATCAGGGGAAACACATATAGTCAATAAATATTTTAACCAGGAGAGGCACACTAAGCTGAAGCTTGAGCCCAGGTGCAACCTGAGAGCACAAGAAAGTTAAGTGACGTGCTCAGGATCATACACTAATGCAAGTGAGGACTGTGGGATTCAAATCCAGGTTGCCAGGTTTGCAGCTCAGAGCCTTAAACCACTGCACTATACTGCCTCTTTCAAGGTAAGAGGAAAAGAAGAGTTAGGCCTCTTGATGAGCTGTCACAACCAGCCACTTAATCATTTAGTGATTACACCTAGGAGCATCAGGGAAGTGAAAAGGTTTTATCTCAAAAAGAAGGGGCTACAGGAAATTTCCCACTGGAAAGACAGAGTGAAACAGTTGGAATTATTAAATTAAAAAAAAAATCTTCTGTTTTTTTCTTTTACTTTGGTGAAAGGAAACCTATTTCTGGATGGTGTTGAAATAAAGATTTTTTTTTATGCTGCAACCTACAGAAGGAGTAGTGCTGGAACATGGGGAAACGTTAAGTGTGTATGTGTGTGTGTAGGGGTGCTCTGTAGTAATAAGAGATCATGATTGCTTCCCTTCTGACATTGCATACGTTTAGGGGCACTTTGAATGCTCATGGACAAATGTGGGGAGTGTCCACCCTCCACATGCACTTGTAGGTTCTGGCACCTATGTTCAGAAGGGTTCTGTACTGGCAGCCATCTATCCTATCACACACCAACACAAAACAATTATTTTGTTACAACTTATTTACCCAGGATAGTCTAGCTGAGATGTGCCACCTCATTTCCAGTGGAGTCCTGCTGCTATTCATTTCTGCTGCTAGGTGAACAGGAGCACTGTGGGATTATGTGACTTACTCAGGATCACACAGTTAGTATTTGACTTTACTGAGGTTTGAAACGCTCATCTCCTGGGCCCCAAGCTTGTGCTCTAGCCACTAGATCACACTCCTACAAATGACAGAACATGATGCCAACCAAAAAAATTTAATCACAGCTACTTCAGTGCTAACAAATACTGGAACTAAATAGGTACAGGAATAAAAATTATTTACAGTGTTACCACAGAAGCAGAATATTTTGCAAATCACTCTGGCACTAAACATTTTACTAAACTGAAATGTCACAAAACATTGTACAAAGCAATATAAACCCCAAAGGAGCATGGAAACTGTTGGCACTGGCAGAACACAACTTTTGTTTATAGCAACCCCTTCAAGATTAGAGACAAGTTCACATCCCCAAGGACTGGGTAAAAACATTTTTTGTTTCATTTCCTCTGCCTCTTCAAGGAGGCAGTATAGCGCAGTGGTTTAACGCTCTGAGCTGCAAACCTGGAAATGTGGGTTTGAATCCCACAGTCCCCACTTGCATTACTGTATGACCCTGAGCTAGTCACTTAACTTTCTTGTGTTCTCAGGTCACACCTGGACTCAGGCTTCAGCTTAGTGTGCTTCTCCTGGTTAAAATATTTATCAGCTATATGTGTTTCCCCTGATGTGATGTCATTTCCTGTATCTGCGATTTAGAAAATGGATGTCTGCGGCTATAAAGGGAGGGGAAACTGAATGGGTATAATTCTTGCCCTAAAAGTTTTACAGGTTCAGTCAATAGCTTATGTAAAGCAGATTTCCATTAATAACAATACTGATTAATTTAATCCTAGATGGACGTTTCTCTTGAAGGCACCTATGTTGACAATCCCTGTCTCAGATCTCAAATACACCACTGGACAAGAGTGCCCAAGCCTTAGAATGGTCCATATGATTTTGTATGGGAGGGCATTAATCTTTTCAAGTTCTGATAGTCCCAAGCATCAGAACCATAAAGAAGCTGTCCATCAAACTTCACCCTAATTACCTGTAATAATGGTTTTATGGTAATACCCCCAAATTTAACATTAAATTGAGTAAGCCCTGCTACAGTCTTTCTGAACTTTTCCATTAACATTTTAATGTGTAAAGTCCAGTTACAATTTTCTTGGTAAAGGATTCCCAAATAAATATAATTTGTTACTACCGCTAATTTCTCTTTGCCCGCATACCAATTTCTTGAATCTTTTTTCCCAGCACCAAAAATCACTACCTTTGTTTTATTCAAGTTGATGCTTAATTTTAACGCAGTTGATCTATTGTAAACAAATAAATTAACTGCTTTCAGCAGCCAGGTGTGTGTGTGTGTGTGTGTGTGTGTGTGTGTATGAGAGAGATGTAAACAGCACTGAGACAAACACAAAGTGAGGCATTCTCAATCTCCAGCATCTCTAATTGTCTGCTGCAGGCTATGTGCTTTGCCACCAACTTAGATATCCTCTGTGAGTACTCTTGTTAAAACATTGGGGCCAATTCCAGGACAAAGGTTGCAACTCGCAGGCGTATGCGAGTTGTAACATTCACCACTACGCTGGGGACACTGTGCCACATTCTAAGAGTGGCAGGGTCCTGGCACTTACGACGTGCGACTTGCAACATATGTAGACTAATGTCACTGGCATGGCGTAATAGCCCTGCATGTCGCAAGTCACAGCCACTGCAGACTGCCCCCCCAGAGCCCCCACACCAGAACACCACAGCATGCACTAGGTGGCATGGGGAGCTGGACAGGTGGCACAGGTGTTCCGGGGGGCACATGAGAAAACAGACCCCCGGGAGCCCCCAACATTCGGGGGTGGGGGGCATGGACATGTATGGGGAGCACTGCAGGACCTTTGCCACGGTGCTGCTAAGTGGGCATCTGTCGATTGGCACTGACGGATGCCCCTTAGAACATCTCCAAGATGTTCTAACTTTGATCTGCCATTGCGGCTCCTGTAATAGTATAAGTGGGTTACGGCAGCTTCCCTTTTGGAATAGGGTGCAGTTGCTGCTGTAACCCACCCTTGCACCATGTCATTGTGTGTTGTGGCATAGTGGGTGGCTTAAGCCACATTTGGTGTAACCCACATACAACATGACACAAGCAGTATCTTTTTGAATTGCATTCACGTGAACTATGGTGTGTTACTATTTGGCGCCTATGGGATTTGGCATAAATTGGCTTAGCTGGCATACACTGTCTTGGAGTTGGGCCCAGTGTGTCATGACATCAAAGTCCCAAAGGAAAGGCAAGTCCCTTCAGACCCACTTTGCCAATTTCAAAAAATTCCAGATGTTGGCACTTCCACCAACTGTCAATTCCTTATTGGCTCTACCTTACACCACTATTACCTAGTCTGGTACCGAAACCACCAGCTGCAATCACAGAAAAACAGTTACATCTTCAAATTTGAAATGGTGTAACTCAAAATATGCAGTTTATCATTACTTGTCACGGGAGGAGGGCAGGCCTTTTATAACTTACTTGTGGTTCCACTATTCATGGTTTGTTCTCCTATCCCTTCACAGTTGAAAATAAATTGCAAATATTTAGTTAGGCCTTTGCATCCTGAAAGGGAGAGAGAGAGAGAGAGAGAGAGAGAGAGGAGAGAAACACCGATGATAATATTTCATAAGGATCTCCCCCAGTTTTTAAAATTCAAACTAAAGATATGTTGCCAATCCTGAGAGGTAGATTGTGGCCCTTTTTTTTTTGAAGTTCAGGTTTCCCCTTGTCCCCAAACCCAACCACTGATGCTGCAACAATCATGCACTGTCCTCCAGTTAGGATGGTGGGCAAGCATTTACCTTTGTTGACCATCCTCAATGTTGCACTATAACTTTTTGGGGGAAAGACCAGACTTTGCTGACTGAGTGGAGTGAAAGCACCTACTTTAGTTTTACCTTAAAAGTATGTTAATATTTATTTATACTTCTCTTCCTTTTGAAAGTAGCAGGGTAAGTGGGGAAAAATGAAGAGATCTGTAAGCAGTGTGTGTGGCACTTTGAAACTTGGTAGGCGGTGTTTGGGGTACCTTGAAACTTGAGTTTTAAGTAGTAACAGGTGGTGTGGGGGAAACTAGCTCAGGTGCTTCATCTTGATGTGAGTAGATTCGGGAAGCCGCCCTGTGAATCAGGTATGTAACTGACGGGGTGGAGTTGACAGAGGTTTAGTACCTTCTTACAAGAGCACTATAAAATTACTTCCACTCTAATGTGTCCAGCACATTCATGTCCCAGCATGTGAGTGGAACAGCAGAGGAGTGGAACAAGAAGGAAACGGAGAACTCTGCCAGTTGACTAAGGCAAGGAACCTATTCACTTCTGCGTAACAGTCACTGTTGGGAAGGGTTAAAGATTAAGGGTAGGCCAAAACTGGGAATAGATGCAACACTCTATCCAGGATAGGAGTATAAAGAGATGTCAGCAAGGCACAGGGAAACACAAACAGAAACAAATGGATAAAGGGGAAAACTAGAAGCACTGTATCGGGAGTAAAGGTACAAAATACTTTTCAGGTAGCACAGGAAGAATGGAAGTTGAGAATGTGGGGAGTAGTGTAGTGCAGTGCAGTGGCTGTGGGGCTGCAGTTTTCAGACAGATCTTTTGGAGACTGCAGTGCTGCCCCATTTTCACAAGCCTGTCTAGGTTGAGGGAGGAGTTTGCAAGACTCCAGGCCAAGTTTGCTAGGATTCAGTGGACCTTCTCCCCCACCCAGGGGCCACCAAGTCTGCCACCATTACCTCAGAGGAGGCCAGGGAGGAGGAACAGCTGGACTGTGGTGGGCTCTGGAAGGGTGGGGGTTTTGGGACAAGAGGCACATTCCTCAACTGGTACTATTATGTAATTCCTACATGGCTCGAGGGGGGACTGTCAAAAGGAGGCACCCTCAGTTCAAGTTCAAGTTCAAGTTTATTGCAGAAAAGCTCCATTGAGCAAGCTCATTCACAAGGAGGTCCTGGGTGCATGGTTACAACAAATATACAATGCAGGCAGTAACATAATAATACATAAATGGCGGACCAGGTCCTACAAGGTACATGGGTAAACAGTCCTGGGTGAAAAACCAAAACCCCAAAAATATTTAGTACAAGTTGTTTAATGAAGGTGGTGTAGTGAGAACAAACTAAGGAAGTAAGGAGAAAGCTAGGGAGGGAGTTCAGAAACAGTTACAGGTGTCCTTTATTTTTGAAGCCACCAGTTTTTTGAAGAAATTTACTGAGACTACACTGTATAGTTTCAGACTGGATTGCAGCTGGTTCCAAATAGTTGGTAGGACACTTGAGAAGGCTCGTCTGCCAAAGGAGGTATGAGTCCTAGGTGCGTCGAGTAGGATAAAATCTGATTTCCTAAGGAAATAAGAGCTGTGGGCAGCATGGATAAGTGCTACTAAATAGCTTGGTAATTTATTCAGAAGAAGTTTTAAGGTCCAAATGCCAGCATGGAGTGTGCATCTAATGGTAAATGAAGTCCAACCAACAGCTGCGTATAGTTCGCAATGGTGGGTTCGGTATGGGTAGTTTGTAATGAAGCGCAGGGCACGGTGACAGAGAATGTTCAATTTGTTTAGGTTAGTAATTGCTGCAGAAGTGTATATGTTCCCATAGTCAAGTAAAGGGAGGAAGGTGGTCTGAACAAGCCTGAGTCTGGTTTCCCAGGGAAAGAGGGACCTATTTCGGAAGAAGAAGCCTAGTCTAGCTTTTAGTCTTCTGGACAGGTCGTCAGTGTGCTCACTGAAGGAGAGCTTGTTGTCTAACCAAAAGTCAAGGTATTTAAATTTAGAGACAACTTCCAGTGGTTCATCTAGGGATGTAACGATGAAGTCTTTGGGTGGGACAGTGAGGGTGATGGAGGAAGTATTAGGGGGGAAAATCATGGCCTTAGTTTTTTTAGCATTTAGGAGGAATTTGGTATTGATGAGATTTGTTTCTAGCTGTGCAAAATTGACTTGAAGTATATTCCTGACTTCCAATATTGTATGGCCGGATGTATACAAAACTGCATCGTCTGCAAAGAAATGCAAGGTTGACCTGGTTATTTGAGAATCTAGGTTGTTGATATATAGGGAGAAGAGTATAGGACCTAAGATGGAACCTTGCAGGACTCCCCTAGTAACTGGTAAGGAGGCAGCGAACAGCCCACCAGCTTTGACTTTCTGCATCCCACCTGATAGGTAACTGGAGAACCATTTGGTAGTAGCTAGGGTAGCGCCAATATTGGTGAGGCTTTTCACAATTAGAGTATGGGCAATAGTGTTGAATGCTTTACTCAAATCTAAAAATACTGCACCCATAATTTATTTAGCATCCTTGACTGAGATCCAGTCATCAGTGACTTTGGCTAGTGCAGTAACGGTGCTATGATTAGAGCGAAAGCCTGATTGGCCTGGATTGAGGAGAGAGTAGGTTTCCAGATGATTCTTCAATTGTACATAAATAAATTTCTCGAGGACTTTATCAGATTTTATTTATCAAGTCTAGGATTACAAATACCTTTGAGCCATGGCTCTTTTACAAAGGTTCCACGTCAGAGAAATACAAATTATGGGGAACATCAAGACAGGCATTACAACAATGTGGACATTGCAAACAGAGTACAGATTAATACAGTTCAAGGGTAGCATTGTAACAAGGCAGCCAGCAGCATTTGTCAGAGAAAATAGACAACAGATAAGAAGTGCCAGAGTCATAGGGAGAGGGAAGAGGGGGGGGGAGAAGGAATGTAGGAAGGGTGGCAAGAGGGTGAAAAGTGCAGCATTGGGTATACCAAGATGTGAGGGTAGAATCCAGTAAGAAGGGGAGGAGGGGACATCTAGAGCAGAAAGGGAAGTGGAGAAACAAGGTTAAGTTGGGCAGTCACAGGAGCTGTTGGTAGTGATAGTCCCGGAGCCTAGTTTTAAACATACCAATAGTTGGGGCAGAGGAGATGGTTGGGCTGAGGCCATTGAACCAGAGTGGTGCTTGATAAGCAAAAGAGCATTGTCCCTGTGAAGTGTGACAGTGGGGGACTTTCAGTAGCTGTAGCGTGGAACTCCTAAGGCGCCATTTGTTAATTCGGTGTTGTAACAGAGTTGAGACCCCAGAAGGTGCAAGGCCAAGGTAGATTTTTTTCACCATGGAGCAGGTAAGAAACTTTATGCAGTTTGATAGTTGGAGCCAGCCGGTCTGAGTGTATAGGTCACATGTGTGGGTGAGACAGTGAGCACCAGTGATGAGCCGACATGCTTTATTTAAGGTAGTTGAGAGGCATCTAGGGTTGTGGTTGTGGCCGAGCTATAAATGATGAGACCATAGTCTATTACAGAGATCACAGAGCTCAGGACTGCAACCTTCAAAGCTTCTGGCATAAGGTGTGGTCTGTGTTTGTAGAGGAGACCAAGCCGTATTAGCAGTTCTAGCTACATTATCTACATGAAGTCCATAGGAGAGATTAGGTCAAGCTGTATTCTAAGTATTTGAAGGACCCACCTGATCTAGAGTGTTCCCTGGGTGGTGGAGATAGCAAGTGGTGTAGCTTGTGTGGGTTATGAGAGCTGCAGAAGAGCATAGATTTGTTTTTCTTGTCATTAAGGACCAGTTTATGATTAAGAAACCATGTCTCTACAGAACTGAAACCAAGTTGAAGGTTGTGTTGAAGAGTTGCAGGATCTTTGTGAGTGGAGAATACAACAGCATCATCAGCATGTAGTATGATCTGCTCAGAGCACTGGTAAGGAACGGAGTTTAAGAAAAGGCTAAAAAGGAGGGGTCCCAGTATGGATCCCTGTGGGACACCCGAGCGAACAGGCAGGGTGTTAGAAAGAGCGTCCGCAATTTTTACTCTCTGTGACCGGTTTTCTAAGTAGCTTTTAAACCAGAGAGAAGAGTCAGGTGATAGCCCGGCATTCAGTAGTTGGTGTATTAATAATCCATGGTGCTGTATCAAAGGCCTTAGAGAGGTAGACGAAAACGGCCCCTGTGAGAAGGCCATTGTCAAGGGATTTGTGCAAAGCTCCAGTGAACTCAAGAAGGGCTGTGGTGGTGCTGTGACCTTTCTGGAAGCCGTGTTGTTGTGGACAAGGTATATTGTATTTATCCAAGTGGTCGGTAAGTTGATCAGCCACGATGCGCTCAAGTGCCTTAGAGAGTGGGGGCAGTATGGAGATAGGGCGATAATTTGAGTGAATCGTCTTGTCCCCACTTTTATGGATGGGTGTCACGGTGGCTGTTTTCCATAGGTCCGGGAATTTTCCACAGCTGAGAGAGAGGTTTAGGATTTTTGTTAATGGATGAATTAGCTCATCGAGGGTGAGCAAAAGAACCTTAAGGTCCAGGGTGTCGCTACTAGATCTAGATTTAGAGATAGCTGCAGCAATATAGTGGCGAGCTTCATTCAGCCTTACCTTCCTGAAGTAGAGGAGGGGATGGTTAGACTGAGGGGCTGAGGTATTTGGGGAGTAGGCCCTGTTTTCAAAAAAGTCATGGGGTAGAACAGCACTAAGGTCTGAAAAAGCCATGTTAAAGATGTTTGCGATCACCTTGGGGTCAAGGGTTGAGGATCCATCAACCATTAACATGGCCGGAGAGGTTTTGGCTGCTTCCTGTGACATCCTTGATATTGTCCCAGAAAGCACGACCATTTCCCCATGTATTGGTGAGAGCATCTTGTAATAGGTGGATTTCATTAGCCGTATGGTTTTGTGCAGGCATTTCATGCTTGTTTGTAATTTTGGATGTCCAGTTGTTTGCCAGTGGCCCTGACAACTGCCCAGAGGTGATCCCTTAGTTTCAGCTGTGAGAGAAGAGCCGTGTGACCCATGGGTTAGAGAGAGATTTTGTTTTGCGCCTTTGCAGGGGCAAAGAGGTCTCAGGCTTTGCTGAAAATTGAGATGAAGTGATCAAGAGCCAGTTAACATCTGTTGCTTCATAGATGGGTAGCCAGTCTTGTAGAAGCGGTGTTGTTTGAGATGTGGAAGTTTTCCACGAGGAAGGACTCTGCTAGTGATAATTTTGGGAGGGCTTAAGGAATTTGTTAGACCATGCACACATGACTGGGGAGTGGTCACTGAGTGAGTCTGGGAGAATGGTCATACGAGAAATCCTTGTAGAGTGAGTGGTGAGGACCCAATCCAAGAGGGTACTGGTGCCAGTCTTGTAGTTAATCCTAGTAGGGGAGTTTACCATTTGCATGAGGTTAGCAGCTGAGATGGAGTCTTTATAGGCACTGGCACTCGATGCTAACCAGTTTATGTTGAAATCCCCTGGTAGAATAAGTTCAGTTTCGGGAGGATGTGAGTTGATAAAGTTTAGGACATCGTTAAATCCATGTTTGGGGTCCCTGGGTGGGATATATATGGAGACAATAGTCAGAGCTTTATGGTTGGGACCTAGGATGATTTTTATTGGCAGAATCTGGGCTGAGGCAGAAAGTGATGGAGTTGCTACAGGGTGCCAAGACAGGGAGTCTTTGATATAGATTGCGCAACCACCGCCTTTTTTGGATATCCGGTCCAGCCTGTGAACATTGTAGCCCTGTATTGTAACTGCCGAGTCAGGCACTTTAGGTGTCAGCCAAGTTTACACCACTGCAAGGATGTCAGGGTTCTGTTGGCATATGAAGGCTTGGAGTGCATCCAGCTTTGGTAGTAGGCTGCAGATATTAATGGTTGCAAGGATAAGGGCACCTGGAGTTTGTGTGTGGACTGAGCTTCTAGGGTCAGGATTGGGATGGACACTGCCTGAGATGACAAGGAGGAGGAGCAGGAGTTTTAAGGAGCAGAGTCGCAGCTCTTTGACAGATAGTTTTGATTGTTGTTTCCTGGAGTAGAAGTTGCAAGGTCCCAGGCGGTGTCCCATATGGACTGCAAGGTGGTACAGTGTAGAGAGGTGGCCACACTTGTTGAGAGTAGTGGTCGTGTTAAGTAACCAGGAATATCCAAACGGTGCACCAAGCACAAGTCTCGAGTGGAAGTGGAGAGTTCCCTTGGAGTTGCAGTGGAAACCAGAGTAGAGGGTGGCGGGGTGGGGTGGGGGTGGGGTGGGGGTGCTAGGACCAGGGAGAGAGAAGAGGGGGCCAGGGCGAGGAGGAGAGGCGAGAGAAAGGCAGAGAGAGCCCACATGGCTTACGTACTAGATAAAGAGATAGAGATATAGCCCTCTAGTGGTGAGAGGATATAATCTGCTAATGGAAAAGTCAAAAAAAAAAAGCTCTAAATTCACTTCTAATATCAACGCAGAACTTAAAATGACTGTAAGGATTAAACAAATGATTAAACCCTAGCCCTGAGGGATGGAAAGCAGATCCTAACTTTTGAAAGGATAGGCAAGATTGAAATTGGTCTGTAATTGTTTAAGTCACATAGGTCACCGGATTTAAATAAGGGTATGATATGAGCAGATTTCCAGCATAATGGAACTATGGCAGAAGAGATAGAGAGGTTGAATATATGGAGAATGGGAGCAGTAAGATAGCGGTAGCTGGCTTTTAAGAAAAATGGTTCTAAGACATCGTCTCCAGCACTTTTTGTGGTATCTAAATTGATGAGTGAATCCCCGACTTCTTTGAAGCTGAGGGGGAGCAGCTGGAAAGGATGGGCTGTAGCTTTCGGGACAGTGATAGCAGTAGTGATCAGGGAGGAAGTGGGGGACCTCCATAGTGCAGATTCCAAGAAGGGTGGTACAAAACCCCAGAGGAGGAGGATGATGCAGCTTTTGGTGGGGGACTCAACTATGAGGGGGATAGATTTAGGAATAGTAAAGGGGGGGAGGCAGGTTAGGTGTCTACCAGGTGCCACGGCCCTGAGGGATGGAAAGCAGATCCTAAGGATTGCTAGGGCAGCAGGACAGGAGGGGAAAGCTGGATTTCATTGTCCACCTGGGGACTCATGATCTGGCTAGGAGCAGGGCTGGGATAGTGCAGGGAGAGTTTAGGGAGTTGGGGAGAGGTCTTAGAGAGGTAGCTCGCTCAGTGGTTTTTGCTGAGGTGCACTGCCTGACATGGATGAGGAGAGGGATCTCTGCACCAGGAGCTGCAACTCATGGCTGAAGGAATGATGCAGAAAGGAGGGGTTTGGCTACATTGGGAAGTGGGGACCCACCTGGCAGGATAAAGACCTATACAGGGGTGATTGCCTGCATCTGTCCGGGAGGGAAACTGCAGTCCTCAATGGATGGTTTAAATGTTACTTCAATGAACATTTATACTAGTTGAGGGGGTTCTCAGAAGGAATCAGGGAGGCAGAAAAAGTCCCCCCTCCAGGCTGAAGTAGAGATTAAGGAGAACTCAAAGGGAGTGGAATCCCCCAGGTTGCAAATTAATAAAGGAAGCAGGGTGGTAGAGGTAGAGGGAGATGGGGAAAAAAAGAGAGGGTAGAAGGAGAGATGGCAAAATGGAAAAAAGGGGTGTCAACAAGCAGCGTGGATAAAAAATCTGGAAGGCCATGTATGCAAATGCCAGAAGTCTATGAAATAAGATTCTGAACCTAGAGGCCATCAAGGCAGAGGCCAACCTGGATATTGTGGCTATTGCCAAGTCATGGTGCGCTGAAATACATGACTGAAACATGTTCATAACAGGCTATACTTTGTTCAGAAAGGACTGGGTGTGAAGGAAAGGAGGATATGTGGTGTTTTATGTGAGAGATAGCATAAAAGCAACAGAGATTCAGGGAATACAGGGGGAGGCAGAGGTACTGTGGGTCACCCTGGAGATGGGGAATGGAGTCACTATTCACACTGGAGTGACCTACAGACCTCCAGCACATCAGGAGGAATTAGAAGAGGTACTGGTGGAAGCCACTGGCAAGATGGCAGAAAAAGGGGAGGAGTTACTGGTGGGGGACTTCAACCTGCCGAATGTAGATTGGAGCCTCCCAGCAGCAGTGTCAGCTAGAATCAGGGACATCCTGGACTTTCTTTATGGCACATTTCTCAGGCAACCTGTCAGTGAACCCACTTATGAGGGAGCAATACTAGATGTGGTACTCACTAACAGGGACAATATTGTGGACATTAAGTTGGGAGGCCACCTGGGGACCAGTGATCACCACACGGTGTGGTTCAATATAAGGCGGCTGCAGAATGAACCATACAAGGCCAATGGTTCAGGACTTCAGGAGGGCAGATTTTATAAAGATGGGTGAATACTTCAGAGATAACCCGGCAAGGGGGCATGGCCTGGGAGGGGTAGAGGAACAGTGGAATAAACTAAAAGGAAGCATAGTAAAGGCAACAAACCTCTGCATCAAAACAAGTGCGCAGAAGCAAGAGGAAAAAGAGAATGCTATGTTTCTTGAAAGAGGTGGCTGAAAAGGTAAAGGCAAAAGGGTAGCATTCAGAAGGTATAGGGAGATGCAGAGGGAGGAGGATAAGGAGGTGTATTGGGGAAACAGAAAGAAGCAGGGAAAGTATTAAAGAGAGCAAAGGTGCAAACTGAAGGAAGAATAGCCCAGGAGGTAACAAAAGGGGACAACACATTTTTTAGCTATGTAAGTGAAAAGAGGAAGACCAGAGGTGGAATTGCAAGGTTAAAAGGGGAAGGGTGGGGAACTGTGCAGAGGGGGACCAGGAAAAGGCAAACATCTTGAACAAACTGTTCACAGAGGAAGGAGAAGGGAAGGGACCACAAAAAATTAACAGAAGCTTTTAAGGGAGGGAGGTGGACACTAGTCTTTTTTTGGAGGAGAGTGTCCTGAAGAGATTCACTATTCTGAAGGTGGACAAAGCAATGGGACCAGATGGGGTGCATCCAAGGGTATTGAAGGAGCTCAGAAAAACACTAGTGTAACCCCCCCTACAAATGGGGGTTCCCAAAAGTCTTCCTTGGCCTTGCCTAAATGCCCACTGCCAGGCTGGCGTTATGTGTCCTAGCAATTTAAAAGTGTCTGCATGCGAGTGCCCTTTTAGCCTCTGTGCCTGTCTCTTTCACAGCTGCCTATTTTGTAGAGTATAATTAATCTGGGTAGTGGCCGAGTAGTTTCAGGCTTGAGTCCCGACCAGGCTACTGTATCATTTCTCCATTCTGCCATCACTAATTGTGTAGAGGGAGCCCTGTTAGGACCTATGATTGATTACTGATTATCTGCAATAATAATAATAATATTGTAGTTTGTCTAACCTGCCTTCCTTTGCAGCATGGACATTTCTATTAATCACCACCATCTTGGTTCTGGACTGCTAGTTTGGACCAATAAGTACCTTTGGGTACCCTAAAATGCAGTCTGTCCCCAAGGGTCTTGTGGGAGTGAATTTCTGTAGGAATTGTAGTTTTTGCCCTTTGGTGCCTAAATGGACCTGGAGATGACAGACAGACGGATCAACAAATCAAACCTTTTGGATCTCTGGAAAAGTCCCAAGCTGCTTGCAGCAGCGAGTGAGTGTGGAGCTAGTGTTGAAAGAGTGAACAGCTTGAGAGATTCGAGAAGCTGCTCCTGCGTGGAGTGCAGGGGAAATCAGCGGGAAGGCTGTGTTTGACCTCTCTGCTACCATCTTCATAAGTGAAGAGACCTTGAACCTGATAACGGACTTCTTCCGAATTTGCAGCTTTTGTGATCGGATCCTGATTTGTGACAAACTGAATCCTCCTGAAGTGGACTGAAGATTTGCCTCGGTGCATCGGTCTGTCAGGACTTGAGACTGCTGCAGAGGGTACGAATTGCGCAGAGACATTGTGAATTGCAACTGGACTGTCATCTGAACAGTGATATTTACCTTGCTTTTACAATAAGTGTGCTGAATGCTGATAGTGGGTCATGATTTGGTTCCCCACTGCTTGAATGTGTCACGCTTGCTGGAAGCTGTATCCAGCACTTATCAGACTGTCTCTGAACTGTTCGCCCGGTCTGGGCCTTGCCACCTCGGCTCAGACAGCAACTCACACCACAGAGAAACAACCAACAACAGACCTGCCTGGGAATTTGGCTCCCTGATCAACACCAAGGAACAGGATCGGCACCATGGTGCTTTGTGAGGGCCCTGCTTCTCCTGGCAATCCAGCACTTCATCCTGAGGTCTCCATTTAGTCCATCCTGCATCCTGTACTGGGTAGCATGAGTAAACACCAGGGTATCTCCCTGCAACAAAGTTCAAATCAAAGTGTGTCAACCGATTTAATTGTTGTTGCTAATCATTTTGAGACTGAGCGATCTGACTCCGGATTACAAATTGTGGGTTAAAGTGCATGCATGTTTTCTTTCCATCACAGGGCCCCAACCAGCTGCAACGCTGGCCTACCCTGGGCAATGCTTCAGGCTAGCCGTAGTTTCAATTGGGTACCCAGAGTGTGTGTGTGACTGTGTTACAGGGACCTTTGAGTGCATGCCTTATAGCCTGAATTATTCAGATCGCGAATCAACCACCAGATTCGGTCCCATTCTTTGTTACTGCTCCTTAAGTAAATCAGATCTAAATCTTTTTGTGCTGAAACTGGTTGTGGTGCACCTCTGTATGATCAGCACTAAAATAATGTTGGTTGTTTTGCTAAATCTTATTCTACAGAGGGTCTCCAGGGCAGAGCCAGCTGAACCAGCCCTGGTGGTAAGTGCAACAAGTGTGGGGTTGAAACTGTTGTCAGAGGCAAATTGCAATTGTGTATTCTGTGAATCATGGCCACTAGAGGGAAAAGAGGGGGTAACTGTGTCCCCGAGGGCTGTACCCAGGTCAGTTACGCTACCACAAACCCTGTCCTGTGGGTGGAAGCACCCATTTCTAGTTCCCAGGCCCCTCAACCTGCATCTGGTCATGGGGGTTACATCTTGGAGGCACCACTGGGATTTGCACCTTCTAGTGGTCAGAAGTGGGTACTACAACCCCACGTTTCAAATCTGCAGCGAAATGGAGGCACTTGCTATGCCTAAGTTTAAGATTGCCCCCCATAAGCTGTTAGTGCACCATATGATGGGGTGGAGAAAGGCTGAGGATTAGACCCTCAACAGGCCATTTTGTTAAGGGACATCCTGTTAGGGACCACTAATGCAACTATTATAAAGACTGCTGAACAAGATAAGTGTTTGGGGAAGGCTGAGGTGAAAGGGAGTCTGCTTGACCAAACCGTGGTGGCCCTCCTTCCTGTAGCCTCCCCATAGATCCTGAGAGAGAGCCGCCTGTTATTTTGCCTGAAGGTCCCAGAAAGGGTGGTGGGGCATTCATTTGTATAGTGATCTGGCTGCTCTAAGGGGATCTCCAAATATAGAGGGGTTTAAAGACAAATTGTTTAGACTGCTAGCCACTGAGGGGTGATCCTCCAAAGAGTTAGTGAAGGTATTAGATATTTCTGAAGACACTACTTCCTTGCAAACCCCTATAGCATCTCCTGCCACCCCTAGAGCTTCCCCTCTGGTGACCTCCCCTATTGTCATACCCTCAATACACCCAGACTCTTACTGCAGACTAAGACTCTTCTCAGGCATGGTCCTGGTGCCCGTGGGGGGGGGAGACAACCTGGAAACATGGATGGACTATGCCACTCCCTTGGTCCAGGAGTGGCAGTGCTCTGAGTGAGAGGAAAGAAAGAGGCTCATGGAGAGCTTGAGGGGCCCTGCATTGGAGGCCATCCATTTTCTTTGTTCCACCAGCCCAGAGGCCACTGCTGATGAGTACCTCTCTGCCCTGGAGGAGGTCTTTGGTAGCACTGAGTCGGGGGACAACCTGATGCCTTGCCACCTCAGCCCAGACAGCCGCTCATGCCGCAGAGAAACAACCATGAGAGACCTGCCTGGGGATTTGGCTACTTGCTCAACACCAAGGAACAGGATCGGCACTACGGTGCTTTGTGTGGACCTTGCTTCTCCTGGCAATCTTGCACTTCACCCTGAGTTCTCCATTTCATCTATCTTGCATCCTGTACTTGGTAGCATGAGTAAACACCAGGGTAGATCCCTGAAACAAAGCTCAAATCAAAGTGTGTCAACTGATTTAATTGTTGTTGCTAATCATTTTGGGACTGAGCCATCTGGCTCCAGAATACAAATTGTGGGTTAAAGTGCATGCATGTTTTCTTTCCATCACAGGGACCCAACCAGCTGCAACGCCAGCCTACCCCAAGCAACGCTTCGGGCTAGCCATAGTTCCAACTGGGTACCCAGAGCGTGTATGACTGTGCTACAGGGACCTTTGAGTGCATGCCTTATAGCCTGAATTATTCAGATCTTGAATCAACCACCAGATTCTGCCCCCTTCCTTGTTACTGCCCCTTAAATAAATCAGATCTAAATCTTTTTGTGTTGAAACTGGTTGTGGTGTACCTCTGCATGAACAGCACTAAAATACTGTTGGTTGTTTTGCTAAATCTTATTTTACAGGGGGTCTCCAGGGCCGAGCCAGCTGAACCAGCCCTGGTGGTAAGTGCAACAAGTGTGGGGTTGAAACTGTTGTCAGGGGCAAATTGCAAGTGTGTATTCTATGAATCGTGTAGGCCACTTGAGGGAAAAAAGGAGGGTAACTGTGTCCCGGAGGGCTGTACCCAGGTCAGTTACGCTACCACAAACCCTGTCCTCCAGGTGGCGGCGCCCATTTCTAGTACCCAACCCCTCAACCTGCATCTGGTCATGCAGGCAGGGGTAGTATCCCTTGGGATAGCACCACCTAGGGCTTACACTAGCTGCACCTCTGACAGTCCTGTTTAACAGCTTATTGGAAACAGGAGTGGTTCTGGAGGACTGAAGGAGGGTGAATGTAGACGCACTACACAAACGTGGTAGCAGGGAGGAGGCTGGTATTTATAGGCCAGTCATCCTGACATCAGTGGTGGAAAAATTAATGGAATCACTGCTGAAGGAAAGGGTTGTGGAATATCTTGAATCCATTGGATCACAAGACCAAAGGCAGCATGGTTTCAATGGTGGGGTGGGGTCATGTCAAATGAATCTGCTAAATTTGTTTGACTGGGTGACAAAGGAGTTAGATCAGGGTGGAGCATTGGCGGTGGCCTACTGAGATTTCAGTAAGGCTTTCGACACTGTTCAACATAGGAGACAAGTAAGCAAGCTAGATAGCTTAGGAGTGGGTCCAGAGGTAGTAAATTGGATAAGAAATTGGTTAGGGGATAGGTGATAGAGGGTGGTGGTAAATGGGGTTCACTCCAAGGAAGGGAGAGTGACCAGCAGAGTGCCTCAGGGATCAGTGCTGGGACCAGTTCTCTTTAATGTCTTTATAAGGGACATAGCAGAGAAGCAGGAAGGGAAGGTTTGCTTCTCTGTGGATGATACCAAAATCTGCAATAAGGTGAACACTCCAGGGGGCAGTGGAAAGGATACGCAGAGGCTTCAGAAAACTAGAGGAGTGGTCAAGGGTATGGCAGCTGGGTTTCAATGCGAAAAAGTGCAAAGTAATGCACTTAGGGCACAGAAGCCCAGGGGCAGAGTACAAAATGGGTGGAGTGGTATTGACAACCATCAAGCGTGAAAGAGACCTGGGGTAATCATATCAGATGACCTAAAGGTGGCCAGGCAGTGTGACAAGGCAGTTGGAGAGCTGGTGGGATGTGGGGTGCATAGGGAGGGGTATCACCAGCAGAAAGAAGGGAGGTGGTGTTACCTATGAATAGATCTCTGATAAGACCCCACCTAGAGTACTGTATGCAGTTCTAGAGACCACATCTCTAGAAGGACATAGAGTGGAGGCTGTCTAGAGAAGGGCTACTAAAATGGTGCAGGGTCTGCATCAAAAGCCCTATGAGGAAAGAATAAAGAACCTTAATATATTCATCTTGGAAGAGATTTGGGAGGGGGGGGGATATGGTAGAGACTTTTAAATACCTCACTGGGGTAAATAAGGTACAGGAGGAAAGTATTGTTCTGAGGAAAATGTGCTCAAGAACAAGGGGGCATATAATGAAGCTGGAGTGGTAGACATTCAGGAGAGATATTAGGAAGAACTTCTTCACAGAAAGAGTGGTGGATTCCTGGAACAATCTTCCAGCGGAAGTGCTGAGAGGTGAAGACAGTAGTGGGGTTCAAGAATGCATGGGATAGGCACAAGATAATCATAGTGGAAAGGAAGGGCAAGGGAGAAAGAGCAGCAGATCAAGTACGTTCTGCGGTAACAAAGTAGGTAGGGGAAAAAATGGCAGAATGGGTGGGCCAAGCAGTCCTTATCTGCTGTCAAGTTCCATGTTTTGTATGTTTCTATGTTTCAAACAGACAGTGCACAAATGTCAAGCAGCCCATGCCTTCCCTCACCCGAAGCTGATTACTTCCCTTCTGTGACTTGCCCATGACCCTGTCAGCCTCAGGATATGAAAGCTGAGTTTATCCATCTGGATCCCCTCCTAGGTGGCAAAGCAAACACCCATCACCACATTACTGTGTCTGCTAATATTTTGGCCCTTTTTTCTCCTTCAAATCCCCCAGATGATTTTTTTCATATCCCTCCAACCCTTGCAGGGTCAGCATGGCTATACCTTGACATTCAGCTGAAAGGTGGGTGAGTGCTACCTGAATAGTAGATGCACTCTGTGGCAGGCTGGTAGGATCGTAGGGGGCATGCTGATGCTTGGTGACCTGAATTGAAACTGGCTGGACCTCTGTAACACACCTGACCCCTACTGGTCCCACAGTGAGACTCCCAAGTCCATGTATGAATTTGGGTCTCCCAGGTTGCAGTGCAAACACGTGCAACAGAATCACTGATGCCACCCCCCTTTTTGAGCAGAAATATTTATTAGTCTGCAGAAAATGCCATCACATAGATTTTTTTAACAATGATATATGTTTGATATAATTAGTTTTATCATCAGTATATTTTTATTTTCCTCTGATATTTTCAAAACAGCTTCTATTACTAATTTCATAATCACTAACCCAAGTGATTAAAGATGGCCACCATTAGCAATTCTTAAAAATTCCTTCACTCAAGGGTACTTTTTGACTTTACATACCGGATTTTAAAATTTTACAGTAGATGTATGGTATTAGGAGGATTCTAGCACACATTTCTGATGGCAAAAAATAAACAACAGAAACTCCACACCAAGATGTTTAATTTATTCATAATGGGGTACATTCATGAACAGATGGATTGCCTACGTGTTGCAGATCTGAAGTGTGTTGACAACCCTAAGTTAGAAGGCTGCACTGCAGGGGTACAGAAGTCCTGCACAGCAGGGAATTCACTATGGGTCCCAGGGCGAGCATCCCATTGGATGCCCGCCTGTACCCCATGATCCACCCCTGCATATCTGCAATCCACCACTGCGCAGCTGTGTGCTGGGGTAGGGCCACAGACAGGTTTCCTGCAGGTGCTTACGGTGGGGAGTACTGTGCACCCTGCATCTGTCTTGGCCTGCATAGCTATGTGAGCGCTATCTGCACATTTCATGACTATAACCTGCATCTTGATGAATAGGCCCCAATGAGCATGGCCAGAGAGTCGTTACTTTTAACAACATCAGAACCCCATATTTTGGTTCTGGAATGAAATACAATAAAAAGAAAAAAAAATGGTTATACTGTTTTTGTTTGTTTTGCTTGCTTGTTTTCAGAATTACATTATTATTAAATGAAATCAAAAAAATACATATTTTTTCCACTAACAAATATGAATTGAACTCAGTCTGGGATTGGAATCCAAGCATATACCAAAAAAAAAGTTATTTTTAAATGTCACAGCCATCTCAACTGCAGGTTCTGATGTTAGTGCATTGTGCTACCATGCAGGAGACCCAGATTCTGTCCTGATCCTAACTTCCATACCCTGGGTTAAGGAGCCCTGGGAGTGCTGCAGTGGCAGACTCCCAGATGAGGAAGTCACTTGTTTCAATGCTTGAGTGCTTTCTTTGGTAAGCAGCTGGAGTAGAATTGACATTGTAGGTGTTAGCCCTCTGCAGGGTCATGTATAATATGAGCGGCAGTAGTTTCCTCTGTTGGTCCTCTCCACCCAATGTACTCCCTTCATAACACCGACCCCCCTCTCTCATCCTCCCATGAAATCCACTGCAGACCAAGCTGCCTTCTTCTTCCATGTTCCTAAACTTTGGTCTTTTCTTCCCCCTACTATATGCTCTTCCTTATATCTCTCCTTCAAGACTTTACAACTCACACTGTCATATGCCTTTGACCTTGTGAAGTGCACCCCTGACATCCAGGCTCCCCTCCTCCATTATCACCCACCTACAATATGTCTGCAGCTTAGTCAACTTTTTTACACTTTGTTCTAGTGCTGAATTTATGACTCTGATCCATTAGTCATGGCAACTGTATGTTTATTCTGTATTTTATATTGCCTTTTTGCACAACAACTTTAACTTGTCATTTATTTTATTTCACCTTAACCTTTGAAGGTGTACTGTACTCCCTTTTCTCCCTTCCCCCTTAGATGTATATGGAAACGAGCTGTTACCAGTTCAGTATGCCTGCTCCATATGTCTTTCCTGGTAAAACATTTTAAATAAATAAATGTCAAGGTGTTGGCAAAGAATAAAACCAGGGAAATGTGAGTTAGGCCAACAAAATGGAGTCTGTTCCTTCTCTACACATCAATGGCCCATAGTAGGGCCCTGGAACCCCTTTGCCTCAGTGACAAATCCAGGAGATGTTTCAGGCCAGCTGTTGGAATAAAGCACTGGGATAGATGAGGGTTGTATCTGAAGAAGGGACAATGTACCCAGCACAGTGTCGGAGTGGTTGATAGAATGCCTGCCAGAAGAGTCATGACTGATCCTTGTTAATCATCAAATGTTAAGATATGATCACAAAGGGAGATCATGATCTGAGACCGTTATCTAGACCATGATTTAATCATCAGACATGGAACTGTCAAATCACCAACTAATGATTGTTGATTATTTTTGTAAGCTTAAATTGGCATGATGGTTTTAATGATCTGTGGATGAATGTGGATGTTCAAGTGATGATCACTGATAATTATATTAGTTCTGTATTGTAAGACTGTAAGTTACATAAGTAATAAAGTTTTGTTACTAATGTGAAAAGATGAATGTTAAATATCAGTAAAAGCAAATAAATGATCCTGTAAATCATGCAAAGTCAAGTTTTAATCCATTTTTAAGAGTGCATGCAATGTTAGGTATATCATACATATGTGTACAACTAATTTACATATTTCAAAAGCACAGTTTATGGACCAAAACAATGGTAATCTCCATTTTTAAAATAAATTTGCCTTGACACTATTTGTTTGCAGACTATTGGGAAAGATTTTCAGCACAAATCAAGTAGACCTTTTAGGAGCTCACCAGAATCATAGAAGGAACCACTGAATGGAGCTATATAACCCACTGTGAGCCGTTATAACTCTAGTAAGAAGTGAGGTGACAGAGTACCTATAATGGAAAGCAGTGTGTTTGTACAGAAGATGTATTATAAATGATGGTTCCAATAAAGACGTCTAAACAGAACATAAGATACATTTCAAAAGTATATATATTTTTTTATTTAGCGCAGTAACCTTGACCATGGCAATCATGAAAAATCATAATGATTTGAGATCATCATGATTCTCAAAAACCACTTCCATACCATCATGGTTTTTGACTGGTGACAATTTAACTTTCATGTTTATTCATTGTTAGTCATGATCACAATGATGGGTTTTGAAGCTTGACCATGATCTTTGAACATAATTGATAATGATCATTCATGATACATCAATATTAAACCATCATCTGTTCAGATGGTACATCCTGGAAGAACATAAAGGCACAGCAGTATGATTATTAGCTCCAGAAATCAGATCATAGAAAGAAACATGAAAGAGATCTGAAAACTAGTAGCTCACAATTGACTTCAGTAGTGCTAAACAGATTCTTAACTTGTCTTTTTGATGATTCTGACATTGGTATTATTATTAGCTGGGTTGGAGGATAACAAAATCCCATATGATGCCTGGCTTTCTCTAAGTTTAGTGAAAACATGCCTGATACACTGGGCCAGTAGGCTGCTTGTAGAATGAAACCATGTCATGTATTTTTAATGATATACTTAATGTAAAATGGTGCTGCGTAAGCTTGAAAATATTAGTCTGCAGCTTTAGCAAATTTATTTTATAAGCTGCAATTTCCATGTGCGAGTGTATTACTGTCTTATGAAATATGTGCAGCCTCTCATCCCTGGATGCTGCTTTTCATTTACAACCACTCTAATGGTTTAAAGTAATTAGCTTTTAATCAGATCAGTACATTTGGAGGGAAATAAAGTGTCTTTTGCTCAGTAAGTTGCTGTCTTGCCTCCTGGGCTGGAACATTGGAAGGCAGTGGGTTCTTGCACAATAGCAGGAACTTGGGCTAATATCCAGACCAGTACTAACACTGTAGTACAGCACTGGAAGGTGATGCACTGTTGTGGCACTGTCTTTTGGATAAGACTTTAAACTGAGGTCCCTTCTGCCTATCTCTGGTGGTTGCCTAGGTGGAAGCTAAAGATTTCATGGCACTTACAGTAATAGGGGGAATTATTTTTATGGCAACAAAATCAAGACAGTTCAGGAATCAACAAAACTTACATAGAGAAACCAAGACAATTATTTACAACTAAACTGAATTTGGCAACAAGGAACAATCAAAAGATACCAACGTGAATGTTCCAATCCTACAAACTGAACTAATAATCAAAGTCACAGACCCAAATATCCATGTAAAACCTCCAGTGTGCTCTCAGGTCACAACCAGTCTATGTTTTTCCATATAAAGAAAAAACATTTCTTGATAATTTTCTGAATTCATTTTCTCATATGCCACACAGTTCAACAAAAAACAGATTTACCAACACAGCAGATGGGGTATCTTCCTATAGCAACACATCCTGGCATCTGTTTGTCCAGATGTGCCACTTCATGTAAGCAAAAAGCAAATGCAAGGTACTTTTGGACCAAATACCCCATTCAGGGCTTTGGTGCTCCAAGACTAGAGTTTCACAAGATAAAGCCCTTAACAAAGGACATCAACAGAGGTTCCCGAAGGCTAGTAACAAGGGTTTTTCCCTACATTCCTGTGTCTATAAAACTTGTCCATGTAACATCACCCATCCACCCACTGTTATCCCTACCCCTGGACAAACCTGAAAGAGCTGCCACTGCCTAGTATTGTTTTCCTTGCTGAAATTTACAAAACAAAGTCAATAATCCTGTCACATTCTTTCGATGATAGTCATGCACTGGGAAGACTGTGGCTCTTTTTCTTATGCCCCCCTTTATGGCCATTACCTTGCTCAGCTAAACACAAAATCAGGGAGCCACTCCTTAATAGACTGGATCCTGGTCAGCAGAATGGATTATATCACAACATCTGGAACATTCTCCAATTCCCTGAATGACCAGTCCCCTACATACTGTATTTGGAGAAATAGCCTCCCTAAAACTAGAGATGCATCAAAATAAAAATTTGCTGGCGAGGTGCTGGCGAAGTCGTGACTTTCACATCCACAGAGCAATTCGCGAAATTTTGCAGTGAGGCCACAAATTTGCCTATTGTACTTCACGTTTTGTTTTGCAAAATTTCACCGTGAAAGTGCGGAATTTTGCCTGCGAATGGCTAAATTCCACCATTCTAGATGAAATTCCACTGTTTGCAGGTGAAATTCCATACTTTGCTGGTAAGACTTTGTGATCCATTCAGCTAAATAATCTGTGAAATTTGTGGATTATTTCGCAGAGCAAAATTTCCCAGCTTCACACATCCCTATGTAAGACTCCTCCAAGAATCATTACCATTAGAGATTACTCTGCTCTGCTCTGCACAGCAGAGCCTTTCCCAAAGACATTGTCAAGGTGAACTCGGACTGCATTTTCATACAAAGAAGGGTTAAAGGCACCTGTTCCAAATGGCTAACATCCTCCCTCTGCAACCTTATGAAGAGGAGGGATCAATCCTGGCATATATTTAAGACCTCATGCTGCCAGCAAGACTGGCTTGCATATAGACAACTCAAAAACTCATGCAAATACACCCTAAAAAAGGCCAATACTACCTACCAAAAGGACTTCCAAGCCAGTAATCTACATACTCAAAAGCAATTCAGGGTACAAGTAAATAGCCTCTTTAAAGGATGGACCAGCACACTGAACCAAGAACACAAACATGATCAGTGAACCTAAACTGATTGCTGAGGCACTTAATATGTTTTTCATAGATCTGGATGCTTATAAAGATCCTATTGTTGTTCTCCCTTCCTGCTGTCCTACTATAGAAAATCACCCTAATTTTTCACTTTAGGCTGGTCTCCAAAAAGAGGTCCTGGATCAGCTCCTAAAAATTAAAAGCAGAAAAATCCACTGGTCATCATAATCTTGAGTCTTGGCTTCTAATATTGGATGCCTCTATCCTTACTACCCCCACTGGCTACCCTCTAAAACATGTTCCTACTTCATAGAACAGTTCCACTAAAGGGGATGGTCACACATTTGGTCCCTGTGGACAAGGGCAGAGCCAGGGAGCAGCTTGGAAACTATTGTCCCATGTCTATACTTAGCATCTTGGGTAAAGTCTAAGAGAGGCTAGTGTACAATCAATTTCTGGGCTACATAGAAACTCACTCCCTGCTCACAGACTTTCAGCATGGTTTCTGCAAGCACCATGGCAGAGACTCAGCCCTAGTACTTTTCACCACTGATTTCCACCTTGCCTCAGACCATGGTAACCACAAGGGGCCTGTATTTGTTAACCTTGCAAAGGCCTTCGACTTGGTTAACTATGATCTTCTGCTGTTCAAGCTGAAGAACCTTGGCCTAGATCAGCTCTCCTGTCAATGATTCAGTAAATAACTTGCACAGCGTGAGCAGTCAGTCAAGTGGGGATCATGCTTCTCCTCCCAGCAAGAGATCTCAGATGGGGTCCCCAAAGGATCTGTTCTGGAGTCCATTCTCTTCTTGATTTTTGTCAATGAGCTCTGCTCCAACTATGGTGATGCCAAAGTGTTGCTGTACACAGATGACATGATCCTATAAAGAACTGGCCCAGACCTGAATGCCATCACAGCCAGACTTAATAAGGACTTCAGTGAACTTAAAGCCTGATTTGTCTCAAATCAGCTTGTTCTCAATGGAAAAAAAAGGCTGTTCTGTTTGGATCCAGAATATTTTGTCTAGACATATGCCATCAGTGCAACAAAACCATTATGACGATGGCAATGTGAGCATTACAACCCATCCAACGGTCATTCCAATGATCAGGATTTTGCAGCACCCACCGTTGTTACCGCCCCAGAGGTGTTGCACTCTTTCCCCCTACACCTCTGACCTGGAGGCGATTATATTATTTTCCTGGGGGTGCAGGGGAAAAAGGCCCCCACAAACAGCTAGGATGTGCCCTGGTGCTTTGGGCGTGATGACAGTCAGGTGGCACAACTGCTCGGTGACATGATTGCTGTTAGCATTTGGGTGTCACTGTAATGTCGGTCGCCCTTCTGGGTTTCAAACTGACATGGTAGAACTGGGTTTGGACTGAAGTCAGCTCTTCCAGATCTCCACCTCCACAGGTGCCCAGTTGGAAGTGGTAGACACTATAAAGTATCTTGATGTTTGGCTTGATCAAGAACTCACTTTCAAGACCCACACTAAACATGTCACCAAGCTTCTTTCCTAAAAACTGTGGCTGCTCTATAGGCTCAAGTCCTACCTTACTAATGAAGCCCATCTGTCTGTAGCCAACAGTGTCCTCCTCCCTACACTACTGTATTGAGCCCCAGTCCTCTCATCTCTTAAAGGTGCAGAGTTAACTAAGCTTCAAGCTATGTATTACAGAATCGGCAGATCTGTATCTGGCGCAGAAAATCAAGAACATCATTGCAATGTCCTTGCCTCCCTACACTTACCCCCTTTTGAAGACTGTGTCTACTACACAATCCTCTGTCAGTCCCATAAGATGCTAACAAACTCTCTTTGCAGTCTCACAAATGTATTAGTCTGGAACCCTCTAGAAGGCTTCTCTGCTTCTCCTCCTCCCTACCCCTTCTAGAGGTTCCCAGGGCTCGGAATACATTCAGTCAAGGATCCTTTTCACAATAAGCACCTTTGCTCTGGAATGAGTCTTCTGACCCTCTCCAAGAAAGCTGTAGCTATCAGGCCCTCAAGTGACTACTCAAAAGACACCCAACCTCCTAGCATAACTACTCCTGCTTCTGCTGAGCCTACCTCTGTTACAGTTGCACCTAAGCTGCTAAGGTGCACATTCCCTCCAGTGGTCATGAATTTTCCCTGAAACTTAACTTTTTTTTTTTTAACCTTATGTTTATCCACCAACTAGCACCATCCGTCCACTCATTCAGAACTCCTCAATTCGCCATCCCGACATCCGGTGGTGCCCCCAGGAGTCTGCTCCTAGATTGTCCGTCCGTTCAGAGAGAACCTCAGGTAGCCCAGTATACCCCCCGGGTGGGGCGGGGGAAGGTAACCCCAAGCCTTCCTCCTACTAATGGCAGAGTGAGTGGGACACAGTGGAGTCTGCCCCCAGTGAGCACTGGTGGCACGGTCTGGCTGTGGAGGAGTCATCTCCTAGGAGTGACGGGCTCCATTTTCTCCTGTTTTGGTCCCTATCCCCTGCAGTTACCCACTCACTAGGAGAGCCAATATGGAGGCATGCATAAACGCTGCTCCTCCCCAGGCTCTCGGCCAGCACTGCCCCTCCCATTGTGCATCCCGATCTGCATCGCCATTTCTGGGTTCACCCAGGAGGTGGCGATATAGCAGTGGGATGGACCTGTAACCCTCCCCAGAGAGGGAGATCCAGCTCTGGGCGCTCGATCCCTCTCTTCCCCTGCTGACCCCCGATGGCCCGGGCTCGTTCCCGAACCCAGGTCACCGGCGTGGAGCGAGGTGTGGCATCCAGCGCCTCAGCCCTCAGTGCCACCAGGCTGGCCCTGAAACTTAACTTGATGTACTGTGTACTGTGTACTATATATAATACTGTACAAATTGCACTTTGTCTTACTGATCTGTAAGTAGAATGTGTTATACCTACTGTTGGGTCCTCACTGCTGAACCTATTGTTATTACCATTACCACTATGTCTCCAATGTCATTTTAATTGTACACGCTACTGTACCAAGTAAATGCCATTAACTATATGTAACTTATCCCATGTCACTCCTGAACAAGCATTTGTCAATGTCGAACGTTCGCTTGCAGGTATTTGCAGTGGTGTTTGGCATGTATGGTGCTTTACCCAAATGCCCTGTGCGATTGCTGGTATTTGCACAATAAATTGTCAGCATGACCTTTTTGTTACCCCCGTGTGCGCTACATAGGCGGAAACACGTTTTGGGCAGGATGTGAAAAATGACAGCTGTACTGCTCATAAGGAAGTGTGGTAAAATGGCAATGTTGAAAGTCTGGAGTGGAAATATTGAAAATTCGCAAACCTAGGAGCGTGCGTGGGAACTGTGCAATGCACGCTGGTAAAACAGTGATTGTTAGGAATTCTTTCACCAAATTGTCAACATTGGCATTTTAAAACCTCTGCTAATGAACAGTGTCACTGTGATTGTCTTGCTGTGTGCCATACATTGATTTTGCACACCGACTGCGCCATTGTGCAGTACATGGGCGGAAACATGTTTTGGGCAGGATGTGAAAAATGACAGCTGTACTGCTCATAAGGAGGTGTGGTAAAATGGCAACATTGAAAATCTGGAGTGAAAATATTGAAAATTCGCAAACTTACTAGCGTGCATAGGAACTGCACAACGCACGTCAGTAAAACTGTTATTTTTAGGAATTTGTTCACCAAATTTTCAACATAGCCATTTTAAGATCTCTGCTCATGAACAGTGACACTGTGATTTTCTTAATGTGTCCCATATACACTGAGTTCACACAGCGATCAAAGCACAGCGCTACATGGGCGGAAACACATTTTGGGCAAGATGTAAAAAATGACAGCTGAGTGATCATAAGGAGGTGTGGTAAAATGGCAATGTTGAAAATGTGGAGTGAAAATATTGAAAATTCGCAAACTTACGAGCGTGCATAGGAACTGCACAATGAACACTCGTAAAACAGTCATTTCTAGGAATTTTTTCACCAAATTTTCAACACAGCCATTTTAAGACCTCTGCTCATGGACAGTGTCACTGTGATTTTCTTAATGTGTCCCATACATTAAGTTCGCACACGGACTGCACCATTGTGTGCTACATGGGCAGAAACACGTTTTGGGCAGGATGTGAAAAATGACAGCTGTACTGCTCATGAGGAGGTGTGGTAAAATGCCAATCTTGAAAATCTGGAGTGGAAATATTGAAAATTCGCAAACCTACGAGCGTGCGTGGGAACTGTGCAATGCACACTCGTAAAACAGTCATTTTTAGGAATTTTTTCACCAAATTTTCAACATTGCCATTTTAAAACCTCTGCTATTGAACAGTGTCACTGTGATTTTCTTACTGTGTCCCATTCATTGATTTTGCACACCGACTGCGCCATTGTGCAATACATGGGTGGAAAGACGTTTTGGGCAGGATGTGAAAAATGACAGCTGTACTGCTCATGAGGAGGTGTGGTAAAATGGCAACATTGAAAATCTGGAGTGAAAATATTGAAAATTTGCAAACTTACGAGCGTGCGTAGGAACTGCACAATGCACGCTCGTAAAACTGTTATTTGTAGGAACTTTTTCGCCAAATTTTCAACATAGCCATTTTAAGATCTCTGCTCATGAACAGTGACACTGTGATTTTCTAATATGTCCCATACACTGAGTTCACACAATCGACTGTGCCATTGTGCCATATGGCGGAAACACGTTTTGGGCAAGATGTGAAAATGACAGCCGCAGTGCTCATAAGGAGGTGGTAAAATGGCAATGTTGGAAATCTGGGTGGAAATATTGAAAAATTGTAAACTTACTGATGGTAGGAACTGCACCGCAGACTTATAAAACAGTCATTTTAGGAATTTTCCACCAAATTTTCAGCACAGCCATTTTAAGACCTCTGCTCATGATCAGTGTCACTGTGATTTTCTTAATGTGTCCCATACATTGAGTTCACACACAACGACTGCGCCATTGCGCCACATGGCAGAAACATTTTGGGCAGGACATGAAAAATGACAGCTGTACTGCTCATGAGGAGGTGTGGTAAAATGGCAATGTTGAAAATCTGGAGTGCAAATATTGAAAATTAGAACGTACGAGCGCGCGTAGGAACTGCGCAACGCACGCTCGTAAAAGTCATTTTTAGGAATTTTTTCACCAAATTTTCAACATAGTCATTTTAAGACCTCTGCTCATGAATAGTGTCACTGAGATTTTCTTAATGTGTGCCATACATTGATTTCGCACACCGACTGCGCCATTGTGCGCTACATGGGCGGAAACATGTTTTGGGCAGGATGTGAAAAATGACAGCTATACAACTCATAAGAAGGTGTGATAAAATGGCAATGTTGAAAATCTGGAGTGAAAATATTAAAAATTCGCGAACTTACGAGCCTGCGTAGGAACTGCGCAACGCACGCTTGTAAAACAGTCATTTTTTGGAATTCTTGCACCAAATTTTCAACATGGGGTTTTTGGGAACCCTTCTCATGAATGGTTCACTGTCATGGTGTTATTCAGGCCCGAAGGGTGATTTCGCAGTCACTGCACAATTACTGCGCGAAATCACCCTTCGGGCCCAAATAACGCCATGACAGTG
This sequence comes from Neoceratodus forsteri, assembly GCA_016271365.2. Classification (NCBI taxonomy): domain Eukaryota; kingdom Metazoa; phylum Chordata; order Ceratodontiformes; family Ceratodontidae; genus Neoceratodus; species Neoceratodus forsteri. The sequence goes on from CM028131.1 coordinate 1,302,330,789, forward strand.
ACATCATTCATGAGAAGGGGTCCCAAAAACCCCATGTTGAAAATTTGGTGCAAAAATTCCAAAATATGACTGAGATATGCAATAAAGTTGAAACCCCTCTATCTAGCCCGTTATACAGCTTACCGGCATTTCCTCAGTTCGCGGTCACCTTTGAAGAGTGCAGACGTGTTCCTGGTCCACCGAAGATTGTCGCGACCGGAGTCTGGAGGTAAATGGGGTGAGGGGGTGTGGAGGCTGGGTGCGCAGTGGGTGGGTGCGGGTTGTGGGGGCTGGGAGACGCGCTGGGACTGTTTTATTTTACAGGTTTTAAAAACTGGACAACGGGGACTTTGCCACGCTTGGGGTGGGCTCAGTGTGGCAGAAGATGGCTTAGCCAAGGAGCCGATGGGGGATTGGGCACCCACGTCAGCAAAATAAACCGAACGTTTGCCACACTGGGGTGGGCTCCCAGTGTGGCAGCAGGATGGCTTGGGGGGGCCATGGAGCCGATGGGGGATTGGGCACCCCTGTCAGCAAACAACGTTTGCCACATTGGGGTGGGCTCCCAGCATGGCACCAAAGCTTTGGGGGGGCGGCATGACGCCTGCGGGAGGGGCAGCGCGTGACACGAGGGGGGATGGCGTGAAGGCGGCACTCAGTATGGCAACAGTGCTTTCCTTTGAAGCAGAGGAACACCGCTGTCATACAGAGCTCCTGCACCCATTGGTGCAGGACTGCCATGCCTGCTCAAGGGAGCAGTGCATTGGATGGGAGAGGCACACCTCCAAGTGTGCTACTCTCCCAAAACGTTCCTTGCGCACGCGCGCAAGCAAATGTAAAAAGGGACACAAGTCTCAGTGAGACTATCTGGTTAAAACAATCTAATAACTGAATAAATAAATAAAATGTGTATAGTATCTTAGAGACTCTTGCATGCAGTTCCAATTGCAGCCATTGTCAGACATTAGGAGGAACATCTTTCATTTTACTGCTCAAAAGACTACAGTAGTAGCCAGAGGTATGTTCCAGTAAACCTTTAGATTCTAAATGTAGCACAGGAAACCCCACTAAATGAATGGGGATCTCCTGTGTTTACTGGGACACATATTTGGATGTCACTGTATGTGCTCCACATGGAAGCTGTTTTTTCACACTTTTTTCTGAAATTTCTATGTATACCCCCTTTCTGCTTCCAACCCTTCTTTTTCTAAAGAGCTCCCATGGCACATGTGACCTTTTTCACTGCCTACCTGCAGTCACTGTCTTCCATGTAACCTTGGTTTTCCCCACAGGGTGGAGAAAGGATAGGGGGATGTACCCTGGGGTCTAAGTGTCTCATCAGGAGGCATGATGATGGTGGTGCGGGGGCTCAGATAATCCAGGCCCTTTCATCACAAATGGTGGGGGCATTTTCCTGTTTCCTCCCAGTCCACTAAGACACTGGCACACTAGGGGCGAAGTGCAATGACATTTATAATGGCCTGTCAGCTGCATGCCTGGCCAATGTCCTCCTTCCACTCACTTACACTGCAATACCACCTGGGATCACTTAGGTGGGAGAATTTCAAAGAAGGCATCAACCCTTCCTCCCTGGAGGAGGAGAGTATCCTCTAGGATAATCAGCCCTCCTTCCTTGTCTGGCACTTTGATGTCCCACATTCTAAATGAATATTTTGGAGCAGAAATCCGCATTTATTAGAGCAGAGGGAAATTTACAAAAATGCCCAAAATGCATTGAAATCCCTCATAGCCACCAAAAGAAACTGTGGAAAAAAACAGCAATTTGAGGTAGAAATGGTACAAAAATGGAGTATTTTCACACAATAATTGCAATTTTAATTCAATTTGTACACAATTGTGAAAATGGCTAAATCATTTAAACAGTCACAAAAACAACAACTGTGTAGGAATGGGATTTTGCATTACTGAAGCTGCAAAAAAAAAAAAATTGGTGTCGTCGAAATGCTCATCTGTGATGCTCATTTCACAGTAAACATTATGAGAATCAAAGCACTAGTCCCTATAACCATTCAAGCTTGTATTTCTATGATTTTAAGTTGCATCCCACATTTTGGCCTTTTACCTATATTTTAAATCAGCAGTGCAATGAAAAATTGTTTTTCCATAATGCTAGTTTGAACTGCAATTAATAAGAACACCGGCACACCTGTGAAATCTGTTTTTACCTCCCATGCTGTGCACTGTGATTTTTTTATTTTACTTTCATGCTCCTAGCCCTTGCAGGCTTTGCAGTGCTACTGCTAAGTCAAATATGGTGGCTGTCTTTTTTCTTGTGAAAAAGTAAATTAAAACATTTATAAAATACTCACATTTTGGTGGAATGAGAACATTGTACCACCAAGTAAAACTGGAAGATGCCAGGAATCTTTTATAGTGAATATCAGGGAGGGTCCAATTTTGCCCCATTTTCTTGCACTGTTGTTGGGTGGTATAAAAACTAAGAGATATGTTTCAAGTATTTGCATGCAAAAATCCAAAAACAATGGCTGGTGTTTTTCTGATTATCAAATAATATTTACAGTAGTTCCCTTTTAAGCTAAGACAGGCAAGAGGGAATGGATCTGTAGAAGGGTGAATCAGCAGGACTCGTGCAATAATTTCATGCTGACTTTACGCTGAGTCTTGATTTCCTCTGCTGAAATACAGAGTCCTGTTTAAATTACTTTCCTTCCAGGGCCAACATTCAAAGGGTTACTTCTAAGAATTAAGTAATCCATGACTGCAGCATTTTATTTCTGTCAGTCAGTTAGTTATATCTTATGCAGAAACTGGGACATTAATAAATAACATAATATTGTTTGTTATCTGCTCTCTGTGCCAGTTCCCAGCATTGAATAGAAAAATGTCAGAAAGTAGTTGAATTAAGGCTTTGGATCATACTGATTCAGAAGTATATGACTTTAAAAAATAAAGGTTTCAACTTTTAAAATTGGGGGGTGGGGGAGATAAGCAATTTACTCCCAAAATGGAAAAACAAAAAAAATAGATGGCATTTTTGTTGATTTTGCATAAGGAACAGTTGTTGTTCTTTTACCAGTAATATTTTATGTTAAAGTCCACAAATTCATATCTCTTACTACTGATTTGCACAATGTGGCTCATAGGAAGTATTTTGACTTCCAAACAGTTCAAAAGACTTCCAAATTTGGATCAACTGAAGTTTCAAACTTCCACCCAAAAATACTGTCTCAGCTACCCAGTTGACTTCTCACAGTTTAAATGATTATATAATAACTGGCTTCCCCTTTTTTCCATAGGGAAACCATGGCATAATTTGATATAATAAAGGAGTGTTTATTATGGCAAATATCCGAATGGTTTCCCTTACTCTGTGCATGCGTCCACCCGAGTTTCTGGCATCCCAACGCTGTCCGCTTCCCTTTTCGCTGAACCACAAACCGCCACTCTGACTCGACGGTAAGTGTTTTTTAAAATGTAAATGTACTAAAATAATAATGAAAGAAACATATGCCTGCCCTACCAAAGAAAAAAAGTAAAAAAGATGTGTCAGTCCTGACAGCAACCATGGACCACGCACTGAAACCGGACCGCAGTCCCAGAGCAACAGCTTTTTATTTTATATAATTGCTGTGGCAAAAAAGGGAAACCCAGCAATTATATAAAATAAAAAAATGGGTCTGTGTGTAAACTCAAAGTTTACACACACCCTCGGGGTTAGATGCTTTTAATAAACCCCTTGAACTTCGCTCTCAGGGTTTATGTAGCAAATAACCCCTCGGGTGTGTGTAAACGTCTCATTACACACCCCGACCCATACTTTATTCTCTATATTAAAATCCCTTTTATGTAAGAAAAAATTGCAGCTGAAAAACACATGCCATTTTTTTTCCTATAACATGAGTATATGGGCCTACTTGGAGGGCATTGATAATTGGACCCCTTACTTTTAATCTTGACGCAGGTTCTAGAAATGACTTAAGAAATATGGAAACCACTTATTCTAGTTGTGTTATTTCAGGTTCAGTTTGGAGTTGAGCCAAATCATCTGAGGGTATTCTATAGTACTATCTTCCCACTACTGCTTCCAAAAAGAAGGGACACTCTATCCCATTTCAAGTGAAAAATTGCTGACAGGTACAGTATGTCTGGGTGAGTCAGTTGTGGACTGGTAGACAGTTGAGTTGAACTATGCAGCAGGGAGATCATGGGCTTTGACAGATCTGGCAGTATTGCCTAGAGGGTAGGGTAATAAGCTGTGAATAAACCTGGGACATCCAGCAGACCTGGGTTTGATTCCCAGAACCTCCACTTGCATACTGTGTGACTCTGAGCAAGTCATTTAACTACCCCAGTGCTCCTGGATTGCCCCTGAAAACAGACGCTTGTGCCTACTGGGCTTTACCTGGTTACCAAAGAATGAAAGAAATGCAATGCTACCATGGACTCACTGTGTGACCTTGAGCAATCCATGTGACCTTCCTCTACTTCAGACCATCCACCTATGAAAATAGGTAATAGCAGGGGCCCGACTGGAATCACGACCATTATTTACAAAATAGTTAATAGTCTTTTATTAGGTTATTTTTGATTTCCTACTGATTCATAGTTTTACTTTTAGTTACAATGTTAATGTCATATTGTCATTTCAAATATTTTGTTGTCAAAGTGTTATGTTATGCCATCCGTTGTATGTCTGTCACCCTTCCCACTGACATGGAACCCTTGTAAAAGAGCTGTTATGTGCTCAACAGTATTGTAATCTGAGAATGAAAGAATAAATAAAAAATAAATAAATAAATAAAAAAGAAGTACTGCAGTAAAACAATCCTGACGCTATTCAGCTAATCCTGAATTTGTTCAGGATTATTGGTCTTGACTTTGCTACCCTCTAGTGGACAACTATCTGTAGAAACAGAAATTGTCCTTTCCTTTACCCATTTTGGCAACCACAGCAGACCAAACACAGGGAAATACTGTATTAGTTTCAGAGGCTAACTGTTGAGTAACTGTACTTAAATCATATCCCATTACTGTAGCTCTCTGAAGTCCAGTTTTAGCCAGATTAAGATTTCTGAAGATATGCAACCCTTTTTCTCTCAGGTAAAATTAACTCCCAATCTATTGTTTTGATGTTTCTTAAATTAACTCTCTATCAATGGAATTGATGTATTACTGTTGACTGTATATTCCTACTGTATCATGCAATGTATTATTTTCTCCTGTACTGTTTAGCATCTGTAGTTGTTCTATTTAATTGACATTAGGTGGGCTATGCACTGATAATGTTTCTTAAATTAACTCCATATCTATGCTTTTGATGTTTCTTAAATTAACTCCCTATCTATGGCATTGATGTATTATTATTGACAGAACATTCCTACTGTATCATGTAATGTACTCCTGTACTGTTTAATGTCTGTAGTTGTTCTACCTAGTAGACATTAGGTGGGCTGTGCACTCATATGTCTTGCTGTATTGTCTTTTCTGTTGTGAATTATATGCTGTCCTTCTCAGGACCTCCTTGTGAATGAGCTTTGCTCAATGAAGTCTCTTCCTGATAAAATAAATTCAAAAATTAAATAAAAATATACCAAGGTGAAAACATCCCTTTGTAAAATCTGGTATCATCCTGAATGCAAATAGCAAGCACTTCTGGCCCATGGTAAAATGTTTTGCTACATCCATATCAAAAGCTTGACCTGTTCCAACACAGATTACACAATTAAAAAAATGCAACTTTTAAAAGTCATTGTATATTTTATGAGAATTTGTTTTTTCATAAATCCTGATGACAAAGGGCTAAGTATGTCTACATTTTTTAATAAGAAAACGTACATTGTGCCACCTTGCTTTTTGAACTTGTTTACAAACACCACGCATCCTTTTAAATGTGATTGAAGGAATTGACATTCAAATGGAAAACTCATAGAAAATATAAGCTATAGGCTATAGAAACTGTTTCTGCACAGATTATTTTACGATTAATAAATTAATACTCTATAGAGGAAAACCCAGTTTTAAGGATCATTGGAAATTTAATATATAGGTTTTTTTTGTAACTAGCAATAGAAATCAGTTTTAAGTAAAGTAAGTTCCTCAGACTTGCCATGGGGTTTTTGCAATCTGCTTTTTTACTGCTGCTCCTTTACAGATCTCTCAGGCTAATGGAACTTTCATGATGTTATTTTAGTTTTTAGGCCCCCATATTCAAAAGTCCCCTGTAAAACTGCACAAGTGCCTGCGCCAGCCCAGATCCATAACATGGGTGATCATGCATCTGTAGATGTGCGGCACATCTCAGGTAGGGGGGCCCATGCACCACAAGTGGATACAAAGGGAAATGTGCTGGGAAAGGTGAGATGGGCATGGCACAACTTTACAAAATTCAGCCAGGATATTCAAGTGGCCTCATTGGACGTTCTGAGCCCAACTCTCACATGCCAGAGCTCATAACCAGAATGTATTCAGGCCATTTTGCATACCCCGTGCATGCTCAGTTTCAGTTTTGCAGGGCTACCCCACCACCCCCAAAGGTGAACAGGAGGTACTGCAACCTAGCAGGCAGGTGTGCTGGGATGGTAGTGTGTGGGTGGGTGGACTACATTGACCTGGGTACAACGCTACACCCCATAGCTATGTACAGGGTCAGACAGGGGTACAGGGGGCCCACCCTGGCAGTGACCATGGGAGCCATCTGGACATTTCATTTCATTTCATTTTTTATTTGTAAAAAGGTGCCTTTCCAGTGATCAAGGTGCCTGTACACCAGAATAAATAAACATAACAACAAATTAAAATGCAATCCACAGAATCAAAAACAGATTAAAATACAGTACACCAATGCATTATTAGCAAAGCAATATACTTAAAACATTTTTCAACAGGGGCAGGCACAGGGTGACACAAGTGGATAGGGATGCCACATGCATGTGATACACCATCTCCATATGCTATGAACAATCACCTGCAGTGCTCCACGCACCCCAGTATTACAGGTACCCGGTTGGCACTGCAAGGGATGGCAGTGTGCAGACATTGACCAGGTACCCTGGTGTGTGGGTCCCACCTGTGTGCACCCATGGTGTACCACCATGTTTGTATGCCATTGGTCAGGCCCTGGCCCATGCTATGTAGACACTACTTCCACCAGGCAACCTGAGCACTGTTGCCACAGACATCACCCTGGGTGCATGCCACTACCGCGTGTCACCCTGCAGGCTGCATGGGTGCTGGCCATGGCCCCTGGTTCATGTTCTGCAGTGTGGCTGTTCATCCTGTTGGTGTGCCTAGGGGGAACATAAGAGCACTGGCATATGGCTGCTGAGTGTCTACGTCCAGGGTGTGGTGTGGGGTGTTGCACCCTGGATGGTGCCGGTGGTGACACAGCACCTGTGGCTTAGGGTTTGTCCATCCTGGCATGACTGCTGTGTGTGGGTGCCTGGAGCATGTTATTGTGCACCTCTGAGGGCTGTCTTTGGTTGGCCTGCCTTCAGTTCTGCAGCCTCTAGCTGATTAGGCCACCCTTTTGTATGCCTAACTTTGGGTGGCTCATTTCCGAGATGTGCGGCAGATGGGTGGCACATTTGGGCTGAATATAGGGATGCACAGCATATTCATGGGAATGCCCCCTTTTTTTGCACCGCATACATTATTTCTGCATGATGGCAGATCTGGAGATGTGCATTGCATTTCTGTCTTTTGAATATTGCACTTTGGTGAATTTTTTGAGATGGGTGGTGCAGCTCTACTTTGCCCTGTGCAGCTCCTTTGAAAATGTGGGCCTTTGTCGCTAATCATTTTTTTTAATGGCTAAGGAGTTTGCCACATCTAGATTGGCCAAGATGTATCTTGAGCTATGACCTTACCGAATTATAAATAGTGCATCAGGCAAATAGGATGTAGCACGCACTCAGATATCTATGCCTCCCAGAAAGTTTTCAAAAATAAATTTCTCTTAGAAATGTTGATAAATTAATAAAGATTTACACCCATCACTTTCTTACCTAAAAAACAGAAACTGCACACATTATAATAACTCCACACCTACTGTATTAAATATAATCTTCATGTTTGCTTTCCATAAAACCAACCCCTATCTCATCACTGAAGCCCGCAGCGCCCTCTGTCTCCTGCTTAGTCTCTGTAAAACAAACCATCACTCATTTTATGTTTTCTTTATTTCTGTTCTCATCCATCCTAACAGCTGTGCTCAACAACTCATACACTGACTCCTGACAGACAACTCATAATTACTCACAGCGGCCGCACTCAGCAAATCATCCTGAACTCCCTCTCATTGATCAATGCAGCATGCAGTGAATAGGAAGTTTAAATGTGGGGTACTGAGCAACAGCACAAGAGCAACCCAAGCTGGCTAAAAAGAAATCCATACCATGGCAAAGTAGTGATGTCTACAAAAGGCCTAAAGAAAAATAATTACTATTTTAGCCTGGTGGGGGGGAAATAGTAGCTCACGGAGGAGATCAAAACAACGAAGTCTGCATACTAACAGCAGAGGAGAGGAGCACACTCTGAAATCCAAACAGGTGCAGGTGTCCACTACAATCTGGATCCAAACAAAAATAAAATGCCGCACACACTGAGGAACAGTGTCAGTACAAACTTTATTGCAGCAAGGACAAATCCAGAGCACTAAACACATCCTTACATAACATCTCCTACTCGAGGCTTCACCAGTCTGCATACTATATATATATATATATATATATATAGGGCTCTGAGAGGCTACTGGAGGTGGGTGGTGGGCAGGAATGCTATGATGACTACCCTACAGTAGGTACTGAGCAGCTTCTACTGTCATGAAAAACCTCTGCCCTACACTGCAATGGCAAAATGACCAAAACTACTTCTTCATCAATACCACAAAAACATCTGCTTAAAATCATTCTAATCATTTTTTCTTTAAATTTTTTTAAATTGTTGGATTCATTTTATTAGTGCAATAAGACACTCTGAGGTGTTGGTTTTCATAGGTTAAACATAGATCCCAGGTTCTGAAGGCACTCAGCACAAGTACCTTGTGCCTTTCTATGCACCTGGGTATGCGTTTAACCCATGACAACCAACAACCAATCATGTTTTATTGCTTTCTTAGTCCAGCTCTTGAGAAAAATACATTTTTTTTCTTTTGAAGAAATAATATGACATACATTTATAGTGAGAAATTCATTTTTATGTGCTCAGGTGTTCAGTTTCCAGTACCTATTTTAGCAGGAGGAATTCTGAGCCAAGATCAAAATGACATCATGTTGTTTCCCACAGAATGTTGTAGCTTTGTGAACTCAGGACAGACAGAGACAGCAGTGACAACAACAAAATATAGTGTCACATGCTGACATTTGTAAATGAAGAACATGTTAGTACACCCTAGCCGTAAAAATAACCCACAGTAAATGGTATATTTCCATTTAGCTTTTAAATGTTATATTTTGACTGGGAGTCAGATTGGTCAATCAGTACCTTGTTTTAATTACTTTCCAATATTTCAAATAATTAAACTTTACTTCATAATCATTTTTGAACTGTAGCTATTTGTTTCCTGTTTTGCTGGAATGTTTTCAATTGTTGTTCCTGCTGCTTTAGTTCATCTAACTAGTGATTTATTTGTTCTGTTTTCTGTGTCATGATGTGTCAACAGACTTCTTCCTGTACTATAAAGGTTTTATTTGTTTCTCTATCATTGCTATGGGCACATGTGCAAAGCAAACATCTTGAAGTTACTCAGACAGAGCAGAGGCCTGGAAGATGTGTGCTGTTGCAGCCAATACAGCTGAACCTGCAGGAGGTGACTGTCTGCACATTCGATCCTGACAAGGCTCCTACTGATGCTGCTGAGCTGGCAGGTGTGCAGAATATTCTCACATATGAAAGGATGCAGCTGCACCTATCACAGTGCAGCTACATCTTAACATATGCTTGCACCCATCAACCAACATCCAGTGTTCCCCGCCCAACTCTCCACACCCTTCCTCTGCCTGCTGCCAACTTCCTTCCTCCATTTCTGACCTGGTATTCCACAGTACAAAATCCATCTCCTCCTTCCGAGTTCTCTTCAACCACTTCCCTACATTTCAGGCCCTGGTAGCATTAGCCACTCTCTCCATTCGTGTCCCAGTATTGTGCAAAACACAAATCCTCCCCCTTCCATCCTCTGCATGTTCTCTCACCCCCACAATCCATTTTTAGTCACCATGCAATGAATAAAAGCCCTCCTGCTCCCTCCCTATGCATGCTGTCCCATCCCAACCCTCCACTCCCAGTTTCCGTGCAAGGAATAAAAGCCCTACCACTCCTTCCATCTGTGTGCAATCCCTGTGTTCCTGGTCCCCAGGTGATAAACTCTGTAAATAAATAGTCCCTCAATGTGTTCTACTCCCCCAGACCCTTGAAAACCCCCATCACCTCTCAGCACCCAACACTACACACATGCCGCACCCCTCACTTACCTATCTGGTATGCCGCTGCACTGAACTATCATGACTGCTAGTGCCAAATATCCTGCTGCTGTGGAGCTCGACTGTGAACTGACTGAAAATAACATAAGTTCAGTTAATGGCTTTTTAATGCATACTGGACTTTTACTCATAGCTTTGTCACCTTTTAACATTGTGCCCCAGGTTTTCAATACAGCCTTTGTGGGACCCCACATCACGATCAAGATAGGTGAAATTTGTCAAATCCCCGACACATGCTTTCACATTTGCTCAATGAAATGACCTTTCAGAAGGGATTTTAAAAATTCCACCTGTCTTGATCATAAGGAGGGATCATAAAAAGAATATGCTGAAAATTAACATAGAAACATAGAGTCTGTCAGCTGATAAGGACCATATAGCCCACCTAGTCTGCTCATTTCCCTACTCTCTGTTGCAACCCTTGATCCTATCTGATCTGATGCTGTACTGCTCTGCACATCTCCAAGGAACCCTTATGCCTATACCATGCACTTTTCAACCCCCATATTGTTTCCACCCCATCACTTCCACTGGAAGGCTGTTCCATGGCTCCACCACCCTTTCAGTGAAAAACTACTTCCTAACATTACCCCTGAGCCTTCCACCCTGCAGCCTCATAACATGCTCCCTTGTTCTTGTTAAGAGTTTTCTCTGAAATATGCTTTCCACCTGTACCCTGTTTATTTCCCTAAGGTAATTGAAAGTCTCTATCATTTCCCCCCTCTACCTTCTTCCCTCCATTGAATAGATATTAAGGCCCTTAAGTCTTTCCTCGTAGGGCTTCTGGTGCAGTTCATGTACATCTTCACTGAACTTCTTTGGACAGCCTCTATTTTGTCAATGTCCTTCTGGAGATGTGGTCTCCAGAACAGGACATAGTACCCCAGCTGAGGCCTCACCAGTGATCTGTACAGTGGCATCACCACCTTTTTCCTCTTGCTTGTTGTGTCCCTCCCTATGCCCCCCAATATTCTGTTTGCTGTCCCCACCACCTTTCACACTGTTAGGAAACCTTCAGGTCATCAGATATGATAACTCCCAGGTCTCTCCCCTGACTTGTGGTGGCCAGAATTTCTCCACCCATCCTGTGCTATCCCCTTGGATTCCTATAACCCAGGTGCATGATCTTGCACTTTTTAGCACTGAAACTCAACTGCCAGACATCCAACCACTCCTCTAATAGGCTTAGGTCTTTTTTCATTTTTTCCACCCACTCCGGTGTGTCCTCTCTGTTACAGATATAGGTGTCATCTGTGAAGAGGCACACCTTTTCCCTTCAGACACTCTGCAGTGTCGCAAATGAAGACATTGAATAGGACTGTCCCCAGCACCAACCCCTGTGGCACCCCACTAGTCACCTCCCTCTCCTCAGAGTTCATGCCATTTACTACCACCCTCTGAGTCCTGTTCCTTAGCCAGTTCCCAGCTCACTTTACCACTGTTGGACCCACTCCCAGGTTCCATAATTTATTTAGCAATCTCCAGTGCAGGACGGTGTTGAAGGTCTTGCTGAAATCCAGGCCACATCCACCACCCCTCCTTGATCTACCACCCTGGTTACCTAGTCAAAGAAATCTGTAAGATTCATCTGACAGTACCTTCCTGCTAAGAATCCATATTGCCTTGGATCCTGTGCCCCACTATCCTCCAGAAACTTCACAATCCTCTCCTTAAGTAAGTACTCCATTACTTTCCCTACTGAGGTCAGGCTTACAGGCCTATAATTGCCCATCTTCTCTCTGCTTCCACTCTTGTGGAGAGGGACCACATCTGCCCTCCTCCAGTCCTCAGGTACCTCCCCCATCTCTAGCAATGCATTGGAAAGTGCAGCCAGTGATTCCACCAGCACTTCTCTGGGTTCTTTTAGTGCTCTGTGGTGGATCCCATCTGGCCTCATTGCCTTATCTGCTTTTATTTTACTGAGATCTTCTAGGACTGTTTCCACCATAAATGGGCTGGTGTCTACCTCCCTCTCCTGAATACCCCTCTTAATGAGTCTCGGTCCCCCACCCTTCCTTCCCTGGTGAATACTGAGCAAAAGTACTTGTTCAGTATCTCCAGTCTTTCTAGGTCATCCTCCACCCTTTCTCCTCCTTCCTTCTTTAGCCTAATGATCCCATTTCTGGCCTTTTCCTCTCACTAATGTGTCTGAAGAAGGTCTTGTCATCTTTTTTAATAGCCTAGGATACACCTTCATCTGTCTGTGTTTTAGCCCTTCTAATTATTTTCCCAGATTCTCTCTGCTTCTCCAGATATTGTTCTCTGTCCTCATCCTTTTGTGTTTCCTTGTATCTTCTGAAGGCTCTTTTCTTTTCCCTTACTTTCTCGGCCACTATCTTCGAGAATCATAATGGCCTTTTCTTTCTTTTACTCTTGCTATGCATTTTGACAGTGACCTGTTACTTCTGTTATGACTCCTTTGAGTCTTGACCACTGTTTATCCACATCTCCTCCTGTACCTTCTGCTACGAAAGGTAGTCCCTGCCCCTTGTAGTACTTGGAGTCTGAGTATGCCAATCTACCTCAGGCAGGTTGAAGTCACCCATTAGTAGCAGTTCCCCTTTGGCTGACATTTTATGGATGGTTACCACAAGAGCTTCATCTGATTCCTCCCCATGTGCCAGAGGACTGTAAATCACTCCAGTGTGAATGGCTGTCCTTTTTCCCACCTCCAGAATAACCCACAGTGCCTCTGCTCCTTCTTCTAACCTTTGAGCCTCTGTTGCTTTAATCCCTTCCTTCACATACATAGCTACCCTACTCCCCTTCTCCCTTCCCTATCCTTCCTAAAAAGTGTGTATCCTGGTATGGCTTTATCCCAGTCATGGTTCTCTGTGTACCATGTTTCTCTAATAGCTACTATGTCCAGGTTTGCATCTTCCATTAATGCCATTAGATCTGGGATTTTGTTCCCCAGACTGTGGGCATTTGTGCACATTACTTTCCAGCTTGTGCGCCCACCCTCCTTTTCCCTTTTTTCGGCCCTGTGTCATTTTTAGGTTCCATCATCTGTCATCCCCACTATTGTATCTAATTTATTTATTGGGTTTGATAGTGCCCTTGTACTAATTAGATTCTCCCTTATTTCAGATATGTTATGTAGGGGATGAGGCTATCTTTATCCCCCTAACTGCTTTTGCCTCCCCTCTTGGCTAGTTTAAATGCTCACGGAGGAAGCATTTGAACTTTTCAGTGAGGATACCTTTGCCCCGGATAGATGTAGGCCATCTGGTTAATACAGTCCTTCATCCCTCCAGGTGAGATCCAAGCCCCTAATGAAGCCATACCCTATGTTCTCCACACTGTTTCTTCAGCCATGTGTTGAATTCCATGGTGCAGATGTCTTAACCCTTTCCCATGCCATGGACAGATTGAATCTTCAAGAAAGTAACAGAATGTGCTACTTGCCCAAGACATCACCTCAGTTCCCAAAATTCCTCCTGTACTTTTTCTACATCTGTCCCTTCACCTGCCAGGTCATTTGTCCCCATGTGGACAATGACATCCAGCTCCCCCCTCCTTGCCACCACCTTAATGATCCCTAGAATCTGTCTGCCCTCCTTCTGAACTGTGCCACCGGGCAGACACACCACCTTCCTCTCCTTGTTGCTGCCCACTCCCAGCTCTATCCCTATGATGATGGAGTCTCTGAACAGGATTTGCTTCTTCCTCCTGTACAATGCTCCTTCCCTTTGCCCTCGGGGCTCTGGCATGGATGACCCACACATCCCCCCTACTGTCCACTTCTAGAGATGCAGTGTGAATGTCATGCTCTGCCAAGATGGTGTATGAGTTTTGAAGGGAGGGAGTTTTGAGGGAGGTACCCCAGCACTGGCTGGGAGACCTCCCTCACCCTCCCCAAGCCCACCATAGTCTAACTTTTTCTCCTTACTGGCATCCTTTGGACCACCAAAAACAATCAGCTACACCAGCAAAATCCCCCAGAAACTATCAGCTGCACCAGCAAAAAATGTACCTTTCCAAAAGAATCCAGAAAGCAACCTGCTGCCAAGTGAAATCAACAATAAGCACAAAAGAAGCAATAAAATCAACAATGAGCAGTTACTTCCCTGAAATTAAACTGATTCGTTCCTCTTCTAGTCTCTTTTGAGAAGCCAAAAAGCAGCCTGCTACCACCAATCTGAGTCAGTCCCACCTCCAGTTATCAAATAGTTGAGGCCCCAGGCCAGACAATTTGCACCCCTCACCCAAAATACAGGGCTAGACAAAAACAGTTCCTGCACTATAATGTTAATGGAGTAAAAAGGAAAAGATAAGCAGAACAGTAGCCCAATTGAAATCAGCAATAGCCAGTAAAAGAAGGCATAAAATCAGCAATGAGCAGGTGCTACACTGAAATAAATCTCATTACTACCTCCAGATCACCAGAAACAATCAACTACACCAGCAAAAAAAAACCAAAAACAGAAACAATCAGCTTCACCAGCAAAAATCCCCAAGCAGGTACCTTTCCAAAAGAAGCCAAAATGCGACCTGCTACCAAGTGAAGTCAACAATTAGCAGCAAAAGAAACAATAAAATCAGCAATGAGTAGTTATTTCCCTGAAATGAAATTGATTCCGTCCCCTTCTAGGGGATCAAAATGTCAAAAAAAAAAAAACAAAGTTATGAAGAAACATTGACTTGTTTCAACATTTACTCAAAACTGTCTGATTTTTGAAGATTTTGTCCCCAAATTTTCAACATAGCTTTTCTGTTATTGCAACTCATGAACATAACAGGTGCTATTTTTAAAATCCACTCTGAAACATGTTTGAGCAGTTACTGTGCAAAATCACATTTTGGATGGAATTTAAAAAGGGACTATCAACCACTGTTGCATCATATTATTTCTAGTTGAAAACTTATGTTTATGACTGCTTACCTTCTGTAAGATGCAGTATAGCCTACAGGTTAGAGGAACAAGGTGTGAACGAGCTTGGTACATCCAGCAGACCAGACCTGAGTTTGATTCTCACAACCTCCACTGTCATACTGTGTGACTCTAAGCAAGTCACTTAATTGCCCAATGTTCCCAGGTCACCCCTGAAAACAGGCACTTGTGCCTAGTGGGCATGACCCGGTTACCAAAGACTAAAAAAAAAAAAAAAAAAAATTAATTGATGGTGCTGGTTGCTTTATCTGCTTCTTTTCTAAGTGGAACTGAAAAACATGCTCATGCTGTAATTATACCCAAACTTGTTTTGTTTAAAATCTTTGATTTACTCTTTTTGCATTTTTCCTGAACATTAGGAACACCCCAACCAGTACAGCCACTCATGATGCAATAGTCTCCTCTCCTCCCACTGCATCATAAGTGACTAGACCCTGTTAGGGTGTTCCCAAGTCAAGGAAATACGCAGTGGGTGTTGATAAAAAATGTAAAGAAACACGCTTTTGTGTGGTGACACCAGTATGGTGGGCAGTCTGGTTTTCACTTTTTAAAAGAAAAAAGGAATCAGGCTCAGACTACCAGCTATTTCAGCAATCTCTATAGAATGTGATCAATCATTAAATGTGTTTTTGAAACTAAAGAGTCAAAGACACTTTGAGGCCTGAGGGGTTGGCAGTCTCTGTCTTTAATACATTCCACCTGGCTTGATCATAACATGGGGTCATAAAACACTATGTTAAAAATGTGGAGTCAAAATGTCAAAAAACAGTGAAGTAAAGACGAAATGGTAAACTTATAAAGATGTTGTTTATTCTGTTCCCCATTTTTCCGCTCTAAGGCCCCCATAGTTAAAGACTTAGTATGGCACTAACTGGGTTAGTGCCATGATAACTGTGAATAGTGCCAGCTGACGGGATGCATAATCAAAAGCTCTTGCTGTACTGCACTGACTCAACAGTGTGACTGCACAGAATGTACCGCTGTGCCCATGCATATGAGGGATCCCCTTGCATACTAGGAGCAGCAGTATTTTAAGTGGTTTTGACAATTCTTAGCAACCTCTATTGCAACACTGTTTAATGCTGCTAAAACCTTGCCCTAAACCTCAGGCATGCCCCCCCCCATCTCCCATCCTGTAGCTGTCTTACATATTCCTCATAGTCTAGTGGTCCCTCCAACCCCCACCACCCATCCTGTAACTGTCTTGAATATTCCTCATGATCTGGTGGTCCCACACCTCCTGATCACCCACCCTGTAGCTGTCTTACATATTAAAGGTGATCTAGTAGTCCCCCCCTCCCACTGTCACTCATCCTGTAGCTTTCTGGAATATTCCCAGTGGTCTAATGGTCCCCCCGTAAGAGTATCTGAACCCTTCCTGATCTGCCTGCTCAGGACCTTCCTCCTCTCACCACCTACACCGTGATCTCCCAAGCTGAAGAAAGGCAATTGCGATAGTGAACAGCACAGTTCTCTGTTTACCACCCCGACAGACTGTAAAATGACATTGAGTGAGCAATTGCAAGTATTGTAGAAATTAATGTTTCTACAGTACTCAATGATTGTTAACTGACAGTCAGACATCTTTTTTACAGTACTTACGATCACTCAGTGAAAGTCAGTATTGACAAGATGGTGAGTGAAGGGCTATGACAGTTGCTGTCATCATTGCCATAGTTCAGCTTGGATGACCAGAGTGAGAGGTGGGTACTGGGAGGCATTTTCTGAGTGGGAGGATCAGAATGGGGTCAGATACCCTTAAGGGGGGGGACTACTAGAACGCCAGATATATTCAAGACAGCTACAGGACAGGTGGATGTAGGTGGCGGGACCACAAGACCACCAGAAATATTCAAGACAGTTACAGGATGGGCAATCTGGGGATGGGGACCACTAGACCACCAGGAATATTCAAGACAGCTACAGGATGGGAGCTTGGGGGGGGGCTGTGCCACACGTAACCCATAATGGGTGTGCGAATGGCCCATAGAACCATGCATGCCCAGTTAACTCATTAGCATGTTAAGGCTGAATATGGCTCATAGGAACCCTGACACTATCTTGTTTGACCTGTCTCCACTGGGTTCCTGTGGGGCATATTCAGTTGGTGGCTATTTCAGCACAGAGCATAGTGACTATTCACTGTGCCAATATGACTCCATAATCGGACAGTCAGTGCACTTCGGCCAGAGCATGATAATTATCTGAATATGTCTGCCGCACTCACCATGCACTAATTGTCATGCAAGGCTGCTATCAATGCAATGCACATGGCTGGCTCTGAATATGGGAGCCTATGCCCTTTAGCCCAGTGGAACCCAAAGTCCACAAGACAATGCCTACTGGGAGTAAGAAAGGTCTACCTGTAGCCTCAAGATACTCTTGTTGTAACTAGGAACAGTATGCAAGCAAACATGTTTGGCATGGACAAATGCTTGTTTGTGAACAGCAGTATGCACTGGGGGACATTGTCAATCCTTTTTGCATTGTATTATTTCTAGTTGAAAACTCACATTTTATGATTGCTTACCTTCTTTAAAATCCATTGAAATTGTTGCTTATTTTAACTGCTTCCTTCCTTAGTAGAACTGAAATGCATGCTAATAGTGTAATTTTACCCAGCCTTGTTTTGTTTTAAATCATTGCTCTACTCTTATTACATAATTCCTGAACATTAGGAACACCCCTAAACAGTGCAGTCACTCATGATGCAATAGCCTCCTCCTCTCCCACTACATCATGATTAGCTAGATTGTGCTGGGGTGTTCACACATCCAGGAAAGATGCAGTGATAGTTGATCAAAGATTGTATACAAACATGTTTTTGTGTGGTTTAACACCAGTATGGTGGGCATTCTGTTTTTCACTTTTAAAATGAAAAAAGGAATCAGAATCAAACAACCAGATACATCAACCAGTCTCCACAGATTGTGACCAATCATATCTTGTGTTTTTTTTAAACTGAAGACACTTTGAGGCCTAAAGGGGTTGACAGTGTCTCTTTAAAGCACTCCCAGAAAGCACTGAGGATATTTGCCCCCCATTTAAATTGTAAAAGTCCTTCACTTATAAACTCATGCAAGCATCACTTTCAGTTTCTGAAAAAAAATCTAAGTAAAATGTGAAAATTAACTGAATATGCCCACTATAGTGTTAGCCATACTGTTGGTTTTAAAATGGCCCAGTATCCCAGATCCATGTAAACTGAACTGATAACTTCATCAGGTGTTCTCTTAAAGTTCATCACTGTGTACTGGTTGTACGACAGGTTTTCCAGTTGTACCTATTAACTTTTATTAATTCTTGGAAGGAAATGGAGCTTTATGATTGGTCAAGTACAGGTCAAGTGATCTTCCTAGGCTACATACTGTTGATCGCTGCTGTCCCTAACAATGGTCAATAGTATGAGACAACTGGTAATAGCGTGAAGACTATTTTTCTCTGCCTTCTCCCATGCACAAAATCAAAAAAAAAAAAAAGAGGAAAAAACATGGTGCAGGTCCCAGATACTGATTCCTCCCTCTTTTAATTGCTTTGATGTATTTTTTTACTTTTCCCTGGTAGTCTAGCAGGTGACAACCTCCCAACTGCAGTAAACAATTTACTACATTTCCCATCTCCGCCAACTGACCACAAGACAGCGGCTGCTTATTGCCCTCCACCAACTTTCATAAAGCCAGTTAGATACCACAAGTTATCGCACACGTTTGAGTAAGTGGTTGGCAGCAGAGGTGAGCAGAGGGTAATACCGGTTGCTGATTTGAAATCAGTGGGGGGGGGGGGCAAAGTGAAATTATTACCCCACACAAAAGATTAACATACAAGTTAGCCAGCCTGGGAGTGGGTCCCAAGATGACAGCCTGGGTAAAGAATTGGCTGGAGAATAGGACACAGAGAGTAATAGTAAATGGAGTCTACTCTGAAGAAAAGGGGGTTACTAGTGGAGTACCGCAGGGTTCAGTATTAGGACCGGTCCTCTTCAATGTCTTTATGCGACATTGCAGAGGGACTGGAAGGAAAAGTATGTCTCTTTGCAGATGACACAAAGATCTGCAACAGAGTTGATGCAAAAGGTGGGGTGGAAAGGATAAGAAGGGACTTGGCAGGGTTAGAGGAATGGTCAAATGTATGGCAGCTTAGAATCAATTCTAAGAAGTGAAAGGTAATGCACCTGGGAAACAAAAACCCAGGGGAAGAGTACACAATGGGGGGTGAGATACTAACAACAACAAAAATGGAAAGGGACCTGGGGGTAGTCATATCAGATGACCTAAAGGTGGGCAAGCAATGTGAGAGGGCAGCAAGGAGGGCTGGGGGGATACTGGGATGCATAGGGAGAGGTATCACCAGTAGAAAACAGGAAGTTATTATCCATCTGTACAGACAGCTGGTGAGACCCCATCTGGAGTACTGCGTGCAGTTCTGGAGACTCAGTCTCCGCAAAGACATAGACAGGATGGAAGCTGTCCAGAGGAGGGCAACTAAAATGGTGCAGCGTCTGCACCGGAAGACATATGAAAAGAGACTTAAGGAGCTTAATATGTATAGCTTCGAGGACAGGAGGGAGAGTGAGGACATGATAGAAACTTTCAAGTACCTCAAGGGAATCAACAAAGTCCAAGAGGGTAGCATCTTTCAAAAAGAGGTGTGCAAGAACAAGGGCACAATTTGAAGATAGGGGCGGCTCAGAGGTAATTTAGGAAGTATTTTTCACAAAGAGGGTTGTGGATGCATGGAACAGCCTTCCGGAGGAGGCTGTGAGTCAAAACAGTGGTGGAATTCAAGCACACATGGGACAGTCATAAGGCAATTCTAGGGGTGGGGTAGGAAGAAGTAGGCTGCTGGTTAACTAGGTAGGAAAATGGGCAGACTGGGTGGGCCAAGCGGTCCTTATCTGCCATCAAATTCCATGTTTCTATGTTTCTATGTTTCTGTTATTATAACTGGGGGGGGGGTGAGACTACCAGGAAAACATGTTTAACTAAGAGGGGGAGCAAGGAAGTAAGAACTCTAACAATTGCACAACTTTTAAGTAAGTAATTTCAAGAGTTCAAGTTAGTTTAAAAATGAAGCTTATATCAACTGTACTTAATTCATAAAAAAATATTTGAGATATGGATAACAAATGTTTTATCTAAAGGCAAATGCATTCGCAGGTCAAATTACCCTGTAAATGTTCAGCAGTGAAGTAGGATGGGGGATCACTAGCAGGTGGGCATGGTTTAATAAAACATATATGGACTGGTTTTGTTTCATGGAATAACTGAAATCCACCCCACCATCCCCCCCCCCCCCAAACAGGATGTACCACTGATCTCCAATAATCATATTGCTCTCAGCCTTTGTCTTTGGGCAAAATAACAGTTGGAGTTCCACAGTACATTCCTCAGTGTATCTGATTTCAGCTGTTCCACTCAACACCAGTCAATATTTGAATAATACTGCAGCAAAGTCATAGGGGTGTTTATGTTTATAGCATTGTATTAAATTGTTATTGTAGCCTCATATGATTATGGATATCAGTCTTTGGTGTGGGCTACTGGTTTCAAATGCTAGGACTGTAGGCAAAATGTTAACCTCATGCCTGCCCACTAGCATGTGACTTACGAACATACGAACATACAAAATTTGCCAGCAGATAAAGGCCTAGAGGTCTATCAAGTCTGCTCGAATGTGCAGCTAGCACCCCTTATTCTGCAGCTTCCCCTTGCACATTGCACATTAGGCTGCCACCTCGGGGACCCAAGCGTGTTAACAGATGCAAGTTTCTCACCTTAGGACTTCCAGGGAACCAAGGTGAGTAGCAGAGGTAGGGATTCAGCTCCCATGGAGAGAGAAAAGATGTGTGCTGCCCAGCATTCATGACCCCTGCTGGCTGACACAGAGTGGCATTGATGTAGACTGCAAGACAGCCCTCATCCACCTTCCCAGACTGAGAAACAGATTCAGCCAGGGCAAATCTGGTGAGCAGGTTGAGGGTAAAGCAAACAAATTAAGGAAAAAGGGGCATTTGTTCTACCCCCCCCATGCCCCACACACATATACTTTAGCAAAGTGTTTACCCATAGAAAATGTGTCAGGTAGACCAAGAGAGGGTCACTGTGTGCTTTTTATAAATTGTTCAGCTCTTTTTTTTTTGATATTCAATAAAGAACAGCAGCACCCAAAAGCAGTCTCTTGTGCTATTCTATTTGGGTGGTGAATGTCCCAATTTCACTTTGCTCTCTTCTTGATGTGTTTTTGGCATGTTTCTAGTTTCTGGTGCAACCTATTTGCTTTTTGCTGCTTTTAATTATTAAAAGGGTGTAAAAATCAAAGAAATTTAATTGGGTAAAACCAGTAGGGTGACCTTGCTTTATTACAGATTAGAAAATGTGTTACAAATTTCCTGGTCTCTGATTGGCTGAAACCCCTGCCATGGGGGTAGATTAACTACCTATAGAGACCAGGAAATAACAAGTTCAATGCCAGGCTGCCTCAGTACTGTAATATCACTGTGCCAACTTTAGATCAAAACTTAAAAACTGGCATTTTCTTCTCTTGCTAAAAGAGAGGCATGAGAGAGCGAGTTGACCCCCACAGAGCACCTGCACTGTAACTGGCCCTCATTTTAATGCCAGAAACAAAACTATTTTTTTAAGTAAATGTTGCAGTGCTAGCACAGAGCACTGTTACCTGTGAACGCTACTCGTGCAACCACCTCTGTCCAACAGTCCACTTTCTTTACTGCCACAAAACAGCAACACGTCTGCATCTGTGTGAGATGAAACTAACAAAGCACTTCTGGTCTCATTATCTGCAGTACAGTTTCCTACTGACTTTCTGCACTCCCTCTCTTTCTCAGCAGCAAACAGGCAAACAGCCGGGGGGGGGTGCCATGTAATGGGGAGGGGAGGTTAAGCACAGTAAAAGTGAGGGTTGTCTCATAAACAGCAGTGCCCTCTACTGGCATGTGAATCACCAGAGGGACTACTTTACAACAAAATGATTTTCTATTTATTTTTACCGAGTTTTATGTGAATTTTGTTTAAAAAAAAAGTTTTACATCTTTTATTCCTTAAATAAAGACCACTTTTCTTAGGGTAATAATACTCTCAGTATAGGCTACATCAGATGTTCCAGGGGCTATAAGGCCCTCTGCCTGTGGCATTGGGCCTCATTATACCTCTAGGTGGTCCAGTATCACCCAATACCACCCACCTTGTCAAGTATCTTTTCTTGCATAATGCATATTCATCCTGGTCTAAAACCTGACTGGATTTGTTGATAGGCATGTCACACAATGAGCAAATTAATCCCCCTAAAACCAGAACTAACCTTACATCACAAGTATAGCTGCTACCTTTACTTATTAAAAACCCTCACCTAGACTCTCAATATAAAACCACTTAAAAAAAACAAAGCAAATTAATTAAATGTTGCTTTCCTGATCGTCACACTCTCATTACATAAATTAAAAACATAAAGTACTGTTCATAGTTTTCTTTCCTAGTGCTCCTCTGCTGACAATGAAAAATCCTTCTCCTGTTTTTAACTGCTTACCAGGGAAATCTCTGCTGCTTATCCTGAAAAGAGAGAAAATTAAGGTTTTGTCTCCACATGAGGCCATTGTTGTGTGTGTGCAGTATGTTGGAAGAAAAACATTCTGCCACTGTAATTGTGCAGGATTTTGAATCCCTCTGTTCCATGGCAAACATTCTGTGGTAAACATTGTAACACTTGGCCAGCTAGTTCTGCTTGCTCTATGATTTTTGTAAAATAAAAATGCAGTGTGATTGTCTGTCATGAGAAATCCTGTGCTTCTGTGATGACCCCCCCCCCCCAGATATCACTTCAAAGGACAGGATATATTAAACAGCAAATCTCTGTAAGGTGATTAACTTCCCAGTTTGCTTCGATGCCAAAGGGAACAAAAATATCCATTTCATGACATCTTCAGAGAAAGCACAGTTAATTTTACCTGATGTTACAAATCTTATTACACCTCAGTGAGATAGTCATAAAATGTCCTTTTGATGTCTTTGAAGAATGAAATGGCTCATAGATCAAAGAAGGAACTGGATAATTACAGACTTAATTAAGAATGTCATAATTTTGGAAATGAGTTTTCTGAACTCACAGTATTTAATATACTTCCTGAGGGATGGGACATCCTGTGTGTATTAATTTTTATATTTCACAGGGAGGAGATAGGAGACCTCATGGAAGGGGCAGGTTTAGAGACAGTTTAAACTTGTATTATGTGTTTCTCAACTGACACATTCCTGTTGGACTCTGAAGAAACAACATCTACTTGAAGCACTGTTAGAAGATATACTTTAGATAGATAAATCTAATTGTATGGTGGTAGGAATTTGTTTACACCTTTTTTGACCTTGTTCTTTTAAGTGATTATATGCATTGTGATATATTGTTCTGTGGTTACGTTTTGCATATTTTATTCATTTTAAGTAAAAATCTCTTGTTTTAAAGAGACTGCCTGTGTCTTCCAAGTCCTTCCTTTTTGCCTGTGATGCATGGATGGTTAAGATTTTGACAACACTGTTCATAAGCTTAATGGTATACCAAACTGGGAAAAGGTAAGAATTTTCCTAAGGTCTTTCATGGAGTTTTTAAGGGTTCATTTTGTATACCTGGTTAGGTGCCCTTGGAGAAAGATATATGGCATTCCCTGAAGAGCAGAATTATCTGAGCCTGTACATTTGGGTACGCTAGCAGAAGGTTTACAGTTTGAATTCCTCCAGAACTTGAGACTAAAGGTGATTTGGGCCCACAAAACAGACAGGAGGGTTACCCTGTTCTGTTACCTTGTTCACAATACTGTGCTTGGAGGTTGGCACTGTGGGAGCAGAGGGCCTGACCTGCTGAGAGGGGTTGTGACAGATTGGTGGTAGCAGTGCTGATAATTGACAGATTGGTTGGCAGCCGTGTGGATAATTTTGGTATTCAGGCTTTAACTGTTCAGGGTGTTAGCTTAATACTGTCAGCTCACTTGCAAAACAAGGCAGTGATTTATTTAAAAAAAATAGGAAACATAACTATATCACTTGGCCTACAGTCAAGTTCCTATCTGTTTTATTTTTTTTTTTTAAGTGCAAGTTAGAGTAGCCATAGTTAGGGAAGAAGATGGCTTCCAACTACAGGAGGCACACTGTAGACTATTTAAAGCAGCTGTGCAGGGACAAAGGAGTTCTGTATGAGGTGAAAGCCACCAAGCAGAACCTCATGGATGCCCTGATGGTAGCAGATACCCACAGCATCGAGTCATAGGCAGTGACTGAAAGGGACCGAACCTTGAGTGTGGAAGGGATAGTGGCCAGTGCAGTGTCCAGATCTGATGAGAAGGGCAGCAGGGCCAGTGCCAACAAAGGGCCACAGCAGCAGGGGAAAGTCACCAGCATTCTGGAGCCAGAAGTACTCAGGATGCAGATTGAGTTGTGCAGAATGGAGCTGGAGTTCCAGGAGAAGAGGGAGTGAGAACAGCAAGCTGCAGAGGAGAAGAGGGAGTGAGAGAAGCAAGAGGCAGTCCATGAACAGTGAGAGGTGGACCATGAGGAGCGTGAGCGTCAGAGGCGACATGAACTGGAGATGCTATGACTCCAACCACCAGCACCAGAGCAGGTAAGTGGCTTGGGTTTAACTGGGACTACAGGACTGGGTTACAAATTGAATTCTAAATTGATAGCTGAATTTAAAGAGGAGGAGGACATGGATGCCTTTTAAATTCTTTTGAAAAAGTTTGTATTCAGGCTAAAATTCCTAGGGAGTCCTGGAGCTTCCAGCTATACCCGCTACTTACCAGGAAAGCTCAGGATGCATTGGGTCAAATGGACAATGAGGACAGTAATGATTACAGCAAACATAAAGCTGCACTGTTAAAATTATTTGAATTAAATGCTGAGTCATACAGAGCTAAATTATGTAGGCTCAGGAGAAGCCATGACATGAGCTACGAGGAGCTAGTCATGAAACAATGTCAGTTTTTAAAACGTTGGTGGGAAGGAATTGAAGCCAACTCTGTAGATAAAATTGAAAATGTGTTTCTGTTAGAACAGTTTTTCTGTGCATGCCCAGCAGAGCTGAAAACCTGGCTGGAGGACTGAGATCCCAAAACAGTGCAAGAGGCTGCTGAACTCTTGGACCGCTATGCCAAGAGTAGACCTGCTCTGAAAGTGAATGGGGTGGGCGTGGCAGTGCAGCAAGGGAAAAGCGCACCTTCTGGGTAGCTAAAACCCACACTGCCTCCACCAAAACCAGTTGGCCCTAGGTTTCAAAGAAAAGATTTCTCTGAAAAAAGAAATGAATGTTGGGTGTGTAAAGCAACTAGGCATATTGCCAGACAGTGTCCCAAAAGAATGACCAATTTGCAGAATGGTACTAGGAAAGAAGTGGGTTGTTTGTGTGTCCCTGGAAGCATGCATGTGAACATGAGGGAACACATGCACCCAGTCATGTTGAATGGTGTACAGATGCAAGGGTTAAGGGACACAGGGGCATCCTT
Source organism: Neoceratodus forsteri (assembly GCA_016271365.2). NCBI lineage: Eukaryota > Metazoa > Chordata > Ceratodontiformes > Ceratodontidae > Neoceratodus > Neoceratodus forsteri. The sequence continues at coordinate 1,302,356,620 of CM028131.1, forward strand.
GACATTGGTAAAAGGGGATCTGGTACAGCCTGGTCAGCTTATACCCAATAAATATGTTACTGTACAAGACTTTACTGGTGGGGAGAAAACAATGTCCCTCGCTAGTGTTCTTCTAGACTGGGGTGGAACGGGGGAACTGTGCAACAGGTGGCTGTAGCCAAAACGTTAGCAGTGGACATCATCCTTGGCAACAATTTCCAACAGGGGATGGTGTGTGCAGTTACCCATAGCCAAGCGGCAAGGGAAAATTGTAGTTCCCTGAACCCCACGGAAGCCATTGTGGAAACCACTTGGAGGCTGGTTCCCCAGCCTGTGTCTCTTGATATGGAGACTAATGAAACAGGGCTAGAAATTTCCCCAGTAGCAGTTAACCACACAGCTACGAAGGGCTGCTCCGAAGAGGGAGGGAGGGATGACCCATTGTCAGAGGGTTAGGAATGACAGTGATCCTGAGTGCCCTGATGCTAGCGCTAGGGACCCTAGTTTAGAGACTGAAGGGGGAGAGATCACATGATGCAGAGTGCTGAGTAGAAGCTCTTCCACTAAGCTCCTGCCTCCCGAAGATAAATTCATCTTTTAACAACGTTAAAACTCAACTAATTCCTCTGCTTATGAGTTTTCCTTGTGTCTAAATAGCCTGTGCTCCAGTTTTGGGTATCTGAGCGGTAAATGGAGGCTTATATGAAGAAAGCCCCGCAGAAACATACCCCCCCACCAGTTCTGAGAAGGCCTCAAAGAAATCCCGAGCCTCAAGTGGCCCAGACAAACCGGATCCTTCATGTCAAGCTGGGGATCAAGAACCCTTAGCTCTTAACAGGTTCTTGGAAGAATTTAAACCATTTCGGGAAGAGATGAAAGATATGGCAACTGATTTGAAATCCCTCTCCAAAAAACTGGAGGAAGTCTCCACCACAGTCTCGGATAATACTGTCTGAATTGTTTCAATCGAGAGAAAATTGGAAAGCCTGGATCCTGAATTCCTATCAACGAGACAAAAGTTATCTCGCTTAGAAGCTAAACTCGAAGATTTGGAAGGCTGTAGCCGAAGAAATAATGTGGTAATACTTGGGCTTCCAGAAGGGGAAGAAGGCCAGAATACCATAGTCTTTGTCCAGAAGCTGGTAGATAGGGTCACTGGTCCCTCTCCCTTTGGCCCAGCGTATATGATAGAATGGGGTCATCGGTCCCTGCAATCAAAACCCCCACCTGATGCCCCTCCTCGTCCCATTATTTGCCACTTTCTGAACTATCTTGAAAAGCAGCACTTCTTGCAGAAAGTCAAGGCCCTACAAGAAGTCAGATGGGAGAAGGCGAAGCTGAGAATTGCTCAAGACATCCCTGGTTCGGTTCGATTGAAACGTAAAGCCTTCCACCCGATTGTATCTAAGATCACAGTGACGGGATTAAAGTTCAGGATGGGGTACCCAGCGAAGTTACAAGTTTCAGTAAACGGCTCTTGGCTCAATTTTGAGGATCCTGAAGCTGCGCTACTAAGCCTTAAATCAGCATTGCCAGATTTGTTCCGGACGACCTGAGAGTGCCTCCTGATCTTCAGGATTCACCGAGTGTTGCTGAGTGAACTGTTACTCTTTTTTTTTTCATGGAGAAAGCTCCTTCTAATGATGGAATTCTGCTGTGTTTAAGTTCTTAAATGGAACTGGGCTACTAGTATACGGCCTGACTCTTACTATATTCAGGCCCTGCCTTGTTGCTGTTAATAGTGTTTCAGGGGGAATCCTTTTGGGGGGCCTGGTGATGGCTTACTTGGGACTACATCCCGGATAATGTTACATATTTAATTTCTAGGGGGAACATACGGGGGAAGGCTTTTGGTTAATGCCTCTTGATCAGTTTATATATGGTAAAATTTCAGATCTCTGAGCAATTTCGGGCTTTCACGGAGCTTTTGGCAGGTCGGTTGGACTAGGTTATGACCACAAGAGGGCGTGGTTCGCCCAACTAATATAGGTCTGGTGATTTTGACTCGAGAGGGATTTCTCTCCATCGCTATGCCATCCTGGCTTTGCAGGGGGTTTTTTGGAACTAAGGATCAGCAACCCCTGGGTAATCACTCTTAATGTTTTCCCACTTCAGGATCTCATTTCAGTGCTTACCCGGTTTCTCGGTTTTTCATGTTCTTAACTTGACAATGGGGTTACCCCTCCATATTAGCTTTTCCCCTGGCTCTGGCTCTTGATGTAGTCTCCTATGGGGAACATGCAGTTTTCAACTCTCATTTTGGAATCTTGTGGTGACCTGCCATATTCACGTTTGTGATATCCAGTTTCACTCTTTTTATCTATATCTAGAGGACTTGCTAACATATGTCCACAGGCTTTGGAAGCCCGAGACCACTCTTTAGGTATTAAGGGCTCATTAAGTTAATTCATAAACTACTTTATATATAGAGATATGAGGGTGATCATTAGCAGGGGATATTTTCGGGGAGCGGAAGGGGGAGGATAGGACCCAGTGCTGTGCTAAGCATTGCTTGTGACAGATTGGGGGGTTGGGAGTGGGTGAGTACTGTGTGTTCTTGTTGGGAGGGTGGGGGTGTATTGGGGCTTAGACTTGGGTTTTGGATGGGGGGTTGGGGTGGTGGAGGGCCTTACAGCAATGGGTAGGGTTAGATTACCTGTGTTAAATACCCTGAGTGCAGGGCCGAATCTATTACACTTAGTAATCTTTAGTAGATGGCCAAAGAGGTGACCTTTGCAACGTGGAATGTCAAGGGGATCAGGAAAAAATCTAAGCAATATCAGGTTCTCAAACATTTAAGCCTATTACATACTCAGATAACTTTTCTACAGGAATCGCACTTATTAGAAATGGAAGCCTCACAAGTGAGGAGACAACAAGTGGGGACAGTGTATGAGGTGCAAAGTTCCTCAAACAGTTGTGGGGTCGTGCTTATTATTAACAGGGGCATTCCCTTTGTTTCAACTCAAGTTATTAGGGACCCTGAGGGTAGGTTCGTTTTAGCTATAGGTACTCTCTGGTCAATACCATTGTTATTGGGCAGCATATATGGTCCTAATGCAGATGATCCTGGCTACTTCATGAGACTTGTAAATGTAATCCTGCCTTTTCTTCCCATAAGGATTATCCTGTGGGGTGACTTTAACCAAGTTGTAGATTCAAACCTTGACAGGTCAGGTGGTGGTTCGGGGGGTGTCTCTCCAGGTCAGAAGGCTTTCAGAGACCTACTGGATCAATGCAGGCTCTGCGATGTCTGGCGTGTCCTAAATCCGGATTCCAAGGAGTTCACCTACAGGTCATTGACACATGGCTCACAGTCCCGCATTGATTACATCTTCATTTCTCAGACTCTCTTGCCTGGGGTTAGGACCTCGTCAATCCAACCTGGTCCTGTCTCCGATCACTCCTTGGTGTTGTGTGAACTGGCAATTCAGGATGTTTCAAAGAGGGAAACAAGAAGGAAGCTTAATGACCAATTGCTTAAAGATTCTAAATATTGCAAAACCATAAGGGAGCACATTGAGGCTTTTTTTTTGTCCAACCCTTTAGATAGTGCAAAACCAGATATTATATGGGGGGCTTTTAAGGCCTACATGATAGGCGTTCTTCTTAGCATCGCAGTAGCTAGGAAAAGAACTAGGGAAAGGGAATTACTATCTTTGTTATCCCAAATTCGTGTTCTTGAATTTAATGTCTCAGTTAATTCTCCAGAAGAGGATAAGACGAAGCTCTTAGTGTTGAGAGATTAATATTTAGAATTACTCCGGGAAAAGGCAGAGTTAGCTATCATATGCACTAAAGCGAGTTACACCGATCAAGGTGAGAAGCAAGAGCGCTATTGGCACTCCAGACACAGCAAGAATCTGTGAGATTTATCCCTTCTATCAGGGCATCTACAGATGGGTCCCTGAAAACATCTCCTACTGAGATAGTTCAAGAATTCGTAGCATACTACAAAATGCTGTATGGGGACATGGAGCACCCCCCCAGCCCTGTAAGCATGGAGAAGTATCTGATGGGCTCTTGCCTGCCCTCCCTCCCAGCACATTATAAAGACTCTCTCATCTCTTCTATAACACAGGAAGAAATCACTCAGGTTATTAATGGCTTACCCTCAGATAAAACTCCTGGGCCTGACGGTTTTTCTTCCCTTTTCTACAAGACGTTTCGAGAACTTTTATTACTAATACTTAATAGATTATTTCAGCATATTCTATCCGGGACAGAGGTTAATTGTCATCTCTTTGAAGCCCTAATAGTGCTACTCCTCAAGCCAGACAAGGACCCAGAACTTGTCCAGAGTTATAGGCCTATATCCCTCCTAAATCAAGACATTAAAATTCCCTCAAAGATTTTAGCTAACAGGTTATCTGTGGTACTCCCTGAGTTAATAGGTATGAATCAGGTAGGATTCATGAAGGGACGCTCATCGGCGGACCATTTGTGCATGTTATCCCACGTCTTCTCGGCTACCAGAGATGCTGAGTTCCCTGCAGGCCTGGTCTCTCTGAATGTCGAGAAGGCATTTGATCGGGTAAACTGGAGGTTTTTGTTTAAGGTATTGAGTGCCTTCAAATTCCCTCTAGTCTTCATATCCTGGGTTGCTGCACTATATAAATCCCCTACAGCAAGAATCTCAGTTAATGGGGTCTTCTCTAATTCCTTCCCACTTTATTCAGGTACTAAGCAGGGTTGCCCCGTATCACCTATGTTGTTTAATTTATAGTTGGAACCCCTCATTCAAAACATTCTCAAAAATACTTCTATACGAGGTATCCGGGTTGGACGTCACGAAATCAAACTCACTGCGTATGCAGATGATTTGTTGATACATCTCTCCCATCCGGTTTCATCAATACCACCCTTACTGAATGAAATAGCCAGATTCAGCGAGCTATCCAACTACAAGCTGAATGCCAGTAAATCCTTATTTTTCCCCATTAAATCACAAGGTATTTAAGGACGATATCAGTCCCTTAGGCTTAGGTTGGACTCCAAAAGCATTTAGGTATTTGGGCATCAAGTTATCCCGTAACCCCTCAACATGGTTTAAAGATAACCTGGACTCTCTTTCACAAGTTATTATTCATGACCTTGACAGATGGTCTAAACTTCCTATATCATTATGGGGCAGGATTAACATAATCAAGATGAATGTATTTCTAGAATTTTCTACCCCTTATCCCTTCTCAATTCTTTTATTCCTATACGCTGGTTTAAGAAACTGCACGGTATATTTACAAGATTTATTTGGGCTGATAAATATCCCTGTTTGGCTTATTACAAATTAGCTGCCCCAAAACTTGAGGGGGGGCTGAGGATTCCCCATATGGCATTATACTACTGGGCCAGTCATCTAGCAAAATGCGTGAGATGGATATCCCCAGGCCCTGAAATGGAACAATCAGTATGGCTTAAGATTGAATTAGATGCAATTAAAACTAAATGCCTAGATCCCTTAACCCTATTTTACCTCAAACTGTCTCATGTAAAGATGGCTGACTGTATCACAGTAGGCATCTCTTTAAGAGTTTACGCACAGTTATGCTTATTTCTTCATTATTCTCCTCAGACTGATTTAGCTCAATCTATTTGGAACTCCCCATCTTTTACTATTAACAGAAAGCAGATTCCCAGTAAATGGTTGCCTCAATTAGGCGATTCCATGGTGGATGGGGATGGGCACTGGTTGTCCCCAAGTGGAATTATTGAAAAGTTTCTCATTCCGGTCTCATCTCTCTTTAAGGTCATGCAGTTAAGACACTTACTCACATTAGTCCTGGGGAATACTCCCCCTTCCCAGAAAGTGTCAGCCTTGATGCCTGAAATTTCCCTACTGTCTGGATCCTCAGGCACCGTATATAAGATATACAGAGTGTTGTATTATAAAAAATATGGGGACTCCTTTGGACCCACTAGATTCTGGAACTCACTCCTCCCTCAATACCAGTTGGACTGGCAACCCCTATGGAGATTCTGTCATAAATATGTTTCCCAGGATAGATTGAGCCTCATGCAATACCATATATTACACAATATGTAGTGTACCCCGGTTAAACTAAAGAAATGGGGTTTCTCGAATTCTAGCACATGTACTAGGTGCTTGAAAGAAGAAGGAACACTCCTTCATATGTTCTGGTCCTGTCCCAAAGTTTTCCCCTCTATGGAATTCAATTAAGATGTATCTCGATCCCCTGCTGGGCCTTCAGGAGTATTTTATTCCTGAGATTTGTCTCCTAGGGGACATGCCCCTGGTTAGAGTTTGAATCAGGAAATTTCACATCTCAATGGTAGCTCTTTCCATTAAAAAACTCATTTTACATCATTGGAAGGACCAATCCACCCCATCTTTCCAGGAGTGGTTGCATGAAATCATTGCAAATCTCCGAACAGAAAGGGCGATTGCAAGTCTTCATAACAGACTAGTAGCTCATGGTAAAATATGGGATCCTCTCCATTCTTTACTCTCCTTGTCTCACTGATGTTTATACCACACATCAGTCCTGTTTATATGTCTAATAGAAAGATTTACTGTATTTTAGGGTGATATAGTATGGTTGCTGCTGTAAGGGGTGGGTTGGGTGGGCTGGGCAGTTCTTATTGTACATGTGGTATGTCATACCTTGATCTGCTGTAACTGCCTCTTTACAAAAGGAAATGTACTAATAAAGTTTAAATTATAAAAAAAAAGAGAGACTGAAGGTGACCTGTCTCATGCCTTGGGAATGTGTGAGGAGTTTGCAGCTGCTCAGAGAAGTGACACTACCCTAGAGAAGCTGAGGGCTTGGGCAGACTCTGATGGAGCACAAGGAGGTGATGGTAAACATAGGAGTTATTGGGAAAATGGACTGATGTATACTCAGGCTGTGCAGGCAGAGGGAGGGGTGATTGGCAGGCAGCTTGTCGCTCCCCAGGGATATCATGAGCAGTTGCTCAAGATTGCACATGATATTCCCTTGTCTAGTCATCTGGGAATCGTGTGCACTACGCAGCGGTTGGCCCCAAATTTCTATTGGCCCAACTTCACCCAGCAGGTGAAGGAGTATTGCAGGTCTTGTCACCGGTGACAAGAAATAGGGAAGGTGGGCAAGAAAACCCAAGCCACCCTGATTCCCTTGCCCATAGTGGAGGAGCAATTCCAGAGGGTGGGAATGGATATTGTGGGGCCTTTAAATACCCCCAGCTCCTCAGGGAAGAGATTCATCCTGACTGTGGTGGATTATGCCACCTGGTACCCAGAGACAGTCGTCCTATTCTCACTGAGGACAGATAAAGTGGCAGATGCCTTACTTGGGATTTCTCCCGTGTTGGGTTTCCACAGGAGGTTATCATTGATCGAGGGGGTTCCTTCATGTCAGACCTGATGAAATGTTTGTGGGAGAAATGTGGGGTGGTGCAGAGATGCACAGCACCATATCACTGACAAGCCAATGGGCTTGTGGAAAGATCTAATAGTACCCTGAAGTCAATTGTCCAGGCATTTGCTGAACAGCATGGAAGGGACTGGGAGAAATACCTTCCCCACCTGTTGTTTGTATACAGGGAGGTGCCCCAAGAGTTGACAGGATTTTCCCCCTTCAAACTCGTATATGGATGCTGGGTACATGGGCCCCTAGACTTGATTCAGGAAGACTGGGAAGGCAAGCATGCCACCCAGGGAACTCTCATTGTGGATTACATCCTTAGGTTTAGGGAAAGGCTGAAGGAGCTTATGGGGACCTCCCAGAGCAACCTGGCAGCTGCCCAACAGAAACAAAAAGTGTGGTACAACCGCAGAGCCAGAGCTCACTTATACATGGTGGGTCAGGAAGTCATGGTCCTTATTCCGGTCCAGAAAGACAAGCTGCAGGCTGAGTGGGCAGGACCTTACAAAGTAGTTAGGAAGGTAAATGACTTGAACTATATTATAGTTAACTGACAGAAGACAGACAGAAAGAATGTACCATGTCAACATGATGAAGCCATTTACTAATAGGGCTGAGATGGTGTTTGCAGTATTTAGTCCTGGGGAGGGGATGGACGAAAGAGACCCTCTTCTGGACTTGCTGGAAGAAAGCAAGCAGGAGTCCTCTGTGGAGGCAGTAAAATTGTCTCCCTAGCTGGCCCCAGACAAGATCCAGGAAGTAAGGGAGGTTTTAGCAGACTTTGCCCCAGTGTTTAGCGCCAAGCCTGGACTAACTCCCTTAGCGACGCATGCTGTGGAGACAGGGACACAGACGTCCATATGGCAGACAGCATATCGGGTGTCAGAGGCTGTCCAAAAAGACATTAGGAGGGAAGTGGAGGAGATGCTGGATTTAGGGGTAATCCAGAGATCCCACAGCCCCTGAGCCTCACCAGTAGCCCTTGTGCCCAAGCCAGATAACTCTACTCATTTCTGTGTGGACTATCATGGACTGAATGCAGTCACAAAGTCAGATGCCCACCCGATGCCCCAGACAGATGAACTCCTGGACAAGTTGGGAGGGGCAACCTACCTTACTACCATTGACCTGACCAAGGGGTATTGGCAGGTAGAGTTAACAGACAGAATTTAAAGTAATGTCTTTCAGAATGAAGAACATCCTAGCCACTTTCCATAGGTTGGTAAACCAGGTGTTAAATGGTGCTGAGGAGTACGCCGTGGCACACCTGGATGACATTGCCATCTTTAGTGCCAGCTGGGACAAAACCTGTCCCACCTTAGGGAAGTGTTGATCAGGATACAGAGGGCTGGGCTCACTGTAAAAGCTGAGAAGTGCCAGGTGGCCATGAGAGAAGTGGCATACCTCAGACATGTGGTAGGCCAGGACAGCTCTGTCCTAACCAAATAAAAACAGAGGTAATCCAGGCATTGCCCAGACCAGAAATGCAGAAGCAGGTCAGGAGTTTTCTAGGGACAGCCGGGTACTATACAAACTTTGTACCCAATTACAGTGCCCTGGCTGCTCCCCTATCTGACCTGGTAAAGAAAAGGATGCCAAAGAAAATTACCTGGGGACCAGCCTATGAGGAAGCCTTTACCCAACTGAAGGAGGCACTGTGCAGAGCTCCTGTATTGACAAGTCCTGACTATAGCAAACCCTTTATAGTTCAGACTAATGCCTCAGACATGAGTATTGGGGCAGTACTGAGTCAGACATCCAACTAAGGGGAAGATCATCAAGTAGTATACCTGAGTAAAAAGTTACTTCCCAGGGAGTAGGCATACTTTACTGTGGAAAAGGAGTGTCTTGCCATAGTGTGGGCCCAAAAGAAGCTAGAGCCATACTTATATGGGCAGTATTTTGCGGTACAAACTGACCTCAACCCCCTGGTTTGGCTGACGCAAATGGGAAAAACTAATGGTAGATTGTTAAGATGGAGTCTTGCTTTGCAAGGGTATGACATGACAATCTTACATAGGGCTAGAGCCAAAAAACAGAACTCAGATGGCTTGTCGTGCATCTACGAGGAGTGAACTGAATTGGGAAGCTCATCCCATGCAGGGGATAGAGCCCCCAAATTCAGTCTAGGTGGGGATGATTGTGACACTTGGTCAGCTGGTTCTGCTTGCTCTATGATTTTTGTAAAATAAAAATGTAGTGTGATTGTCTGTCATGAGAAATCCTGTGCTCCTGGGATGACTCCCCCCCCCCGAGGTATCACTTCAAAGGACAGGATATGTTAAACAGCAGATCTCTGTAAGGTGATTAACTTCCCAGTTTGCTTTGATGCCAAAGGAAATGTAAATATCCATTTTATGACATCCTCAGAGGAAGCACAATTAATTTCATCTGGTGTTACAAAGCATATTACACCTCAGTGAGATATGGCAGAGTTAGTCATAAAATGTCCCTTTGATGTCTTTGAAGAAGGAAACGGCTCACAGATCAAAGAAAGAACTGGACAATTACAGACTTAATTAAGAGTGTAATAATTTTGGAAATGAGTTTTGCTGAACTCAGAGTATTTAATATACTTCCTGAGGGATGGGACATCCTGTGTGTATTAATTTTTATATTTCACAGGAAGGAGGTAGGTGACCTCATGGAAGGGGCAGGTTTAGAGGCAGTTTAAACTTGTATTCTGTGTTTCTCAACTGGCACATTCCTGTTGGACTCTGAAGAAACAACATCTACTTGAAGCACTGTCAGAAGATATACATTAGACAGACAAGTCTAATTGTATGGTGGTAGGAATGTGTTCACACTTTTTTTTACCTTGTTCTTTTAAGTGATTGTATGCGTTGTGATATATTGTTCTGTGGTTACATTTTACATATTTTATTTATTTTAAGTAAAAACCTCTTATTTTAAAGAGACTGCCTGTGTCTTCCAAGTCCTTCCTTTTTGCCTGTGATGCATAGATGGTTAAGATTTTGACAACACTGTTCATAAGCTTAATGGTATACCAAACTGGGAAAAGGTAAGAATTTTCCTTAGGTCTTTCATAGACTTTTTAAGGGTTCATTTTGTATACCTGGTTAGTTGCCCTTGGCGAAAGATATCTGGCATTCCCTGAAGAGCAGAATTATCTGAGCCTGTACAGTACATTTGGGTACTCTAGCTGAAGGTTCACAGTTTGAATCCCTCCAGAACTTGAGACCAAAGGTGATTCTGACCCACAAAACAGACAGGAGGGTTACCCTGTTCTGTTACGCTGTTCACAATATTGTGCTTGTAGGTTGGCACTGTGGGAACAGAGGGCCTGACCCGCTGAGAGGGGTTGTGACAAACATTTCATATGCTGAAGGAGGTGAAAGACAGGGACAAAAGAAGGCTAAGGAAAGGAGACAATAATACTGTATAAACAAAGAGAGAAAAGATGGGAAAACACAGTCACATAGGCAGAGGCAGGCACAGACTGCTTAAATACATTCATGAAGTTCATAAATGCAAATGAATTTGAATCATACATGATTATTTTCAATAGAAATCCCCCTTAAAAAAATACAACCTGGCAGTTCAAAGGTTTTGAACACATTCCCGTTACAATACTGTACCTGTATTGATTTTAAATGCAAATACTGTAACATGCTTTTTTATTATAATAATGCATGCCACAAATAGCTTTCATTGTATTTTGTTGTTTTTAGCTATTCTCAGTTACCAGAATATGGATTATTTTTTGTCTTCAAAGTTAAAATGGAAACATATTTCAATGAAAGGTCCTATTTTTATGTTTTTAAAATAAGTTCTGCTTACTTTCATTCATTTTTGGTCAAATATTTAAATTTCAATTCATAAGTGCAATAAAACACACCAGAGTGTGCTATTATGGTGATAAAATTGCACTTCTTAGGTACATTTCAAAGCATTCAGCTGTGTCTCATGTCTAACAATGCACCTGAGGCAACAATGACAAAGATGGAAAGGGACCTGGGGGTAGTCATATCAGATGATCTAAAGGTGGGTAAGCAATGTGAGAAGTCAGTAAGGAGAGCCAGGGGGATACTGGGATGCATAGGAAGGGGCATCACAAGTAGAAAAAGGGAAGTGGTTGTCCCTCTGTACAGACAGTTGGTGAGACCCCATCTGGAGTACTGTGTGCAGTTTTGGAGACCTCATCTATGCAAGGACATAGACAGAATGGATGCAGTCCAGAGGAGGGCAACTAAAATGGTGCAGGGTCTGCATCAGAAACCATATGAAGAGAGACTGAGAGAGCTTAATATGTATACCCTTGATGAAAGGAGGGACAGGAGGACATGATAGAAACATTCAAGTATCTCAAGGGAATCAACAAAGTCCAGGAGGGTAGCATCTTTCAGAAAAAGAGATGTGTAACAACAACGAGGCACAATTTAAAGATAGAGGAGGGACGGCTCAGGGATAATGTGAGGAAATTTTTTTTCACAGAGAGAGTGGTGGATGCATGGAACCGCCTTCCTGGGGAGGTTGTTGGGTCTAAAACAGTGGGGGAATTCAAACATGCATGGGACAGACATAAACCAATTGTAGTGGGGGGTGGCAGGAAGTAGGCTGTTGGTTAACCAAAATCTGCAGCTTATTCAGTAGGTAGGGAAATGGGCAGACTGGGTGGGCCAAGTGGTCCTTATCTGCTGTCAAAGTCTATGCAATTATATCACCATAATACATACCCTGTCATGTCTTATTCTTATTATTACCTAACTCACATCATTCAGGACCACTCTGTATCCTATCTGTTCCCAATCCCCTTTGTTTGTTCTCTCCTTATTTCAATGACCCCCACCTTCTGCTTAAGCCTTCTATGTTGCACTGACTCAATGGCTTCACTGAAGTCTAGGTGCAGAATGTTCACTGCCTGGCCCTAATCCACCTTTTGTGCCACCAAGTTGAAAAATATCAAGCTCATGTGACACAACCTACCCTCATAAAGCCATGCAGATCCCTAGCCATTAGACTGTTATCCTCTAGGAAGTCAGCTATCAATTAATTAAGCAATGTATCCCTCCAGGGTGTGGGTACACTGGACGATTTACCATGGCTGGTGTGACTCAGTCACGAGGCGCAGCCGAGTGACCGAACCACACCAGCCGTGTTAAGTTCTCCAGTGTACCCACACCCTGGAGGGATACATTTATATTATACAATGGCAAATGTTGTTTCTTTAATGTTTTTGAACCATTTTCTAACTCACTGAGGTCCCTACACTTCAAAAGAGGATGTCATTTTGTAAACAATTTACTGCGGTGTTTTAGCGATGCGGCGACAGGACAAATCGCGGCAGTTTCGTTTGAAGTGAAAGCGACCGGATTAGCACGATACAAGGTTGTCTGGCACTTTTTCCAGTGGGTACACTGGAGGATTTATCATGGTGGTAAATGTGCCAGCCAACCAATCAGGATGCAGTATTTGGGAGATTGGATTTACCACATTGTATAATTTATAATCGATTCCAGTGGCTAGCCTAGGACATACATCAAGCTCACTGGAATATGGTACTCTAGGAAGCTTTGCACAGGGAAGCCTCATTAACTATCTTCCAGTTGGTCAGCACCTCACCTGTTTCCAGTGAGTCATTAAATAGGTCTGCTAAGGTGCCTGCCAGAGCCTGATGCATCTCCTTCAGTACCCTCAGTTCCAAGCTCATCTGGCCCTGGTAACTTGTCTAGCTCCAGGTCCTGCAGACACTTGAGTACTCCTCTGACTAGATGTATACCCTGTTTCCAATCTGTTGCTATCAGATCTTTGGATTTATTTTTATTATCAAGAACTGAGTCTGCACTCTCCACAGCAAACACAGACTTGAGTTAATCATTTGGTTGCTTCATTCATGCCTTTTCTCATGATATTATCCTTTGCCTGACAGTTTTCTCTTATATACTCGACCTGAAGAAATTTTTTGTCATTAATTTTTACTCTTTCCACTTTCTCTAGTTCTGTGCTTACTTTTGTCCTCTTCCTCTTTTCTACCATATCTTTTTATTGTTGCTGGCGGTATAGCCTAGAAGTTAGAGTAACAAACTGTGAATGAACTTGGTATACCCAGCAGACCTGAGTTTGATTCCCACAACCTCTACTTATATACTGTGTGAACCTGAGTAAGTCATTCAACCTCCACAGCTCTCCTGGGTCACCCCAAAACAGGCATTGTGCCTAGTGGGCCTTACCCAGTTACCAAACAATAATAATAATGCTCAGATGTGTTGGTCTCATTCTGGTCCCCCTTGTATACACTAAAATCTTTTCATTTGTCCCAAATTGCCTCCCTCAAAATATTAAACTCCCATAACTGAAAAAAAAAATAATTTACTTGTTTTTTCCTGGAAATAAATTGCTGCAATTTACATATGAAATTCTAACAAAATACTTACTGAGTTTTAAAGATTTTTTTGTAGCATTCCATGGCCCAATTTATAGTCAAAGCAGCTGAATCAAGTTAAAGGGTGTGCTACCCAGTTGAAGGAGTGTTGTGCAGAAGTCAAATTCAATATGCAAAACCAACAAAACTCACAGCACTCATCCAGTTCTGGTAAGTATGTAAAAGTCTATTTAGCCATGGTGGTACCAAAATCAGCTCTGCGGCTTTGCTTACAAAGTTTCTTTGTCTCAGTCTAGACAGACATATGACCCCTGACAATGCTACTGTAAGACAGATCATTGTTTGCACTATGCACTACCCATCATATGTATTTATTTTTGTGTTTACCTGAAAAAAGATATAGAATGAGAAGGAAAATAAAAATATGTAATTTGGCACATTTAATAATACTTAAAGGGGAACAGTCCACACTACAAGCCCCACACCTAAGTATGGGGCTGACTGCATTTTTGCACTTTGTGTATAAAAAACATTCTGTTTACTGCAGTATAGTAGATTGTATCTGACTGAGTCTGTTGACTTCCAATGTGAATTTTCTGTAACTATAAATTCCAGATTGCCTTGCAGCAGATATCAGAGCAGAGCCACAGCAGTGGGAGATTCAATAGCCTGCAGTGCATGTTGGAGTCAATACATAGGGGTTCTAGCCCAGCATCTGCTACATGATGCAATAAATCTAACTTCATCTAAGCTTCCAGCGCATGTGCTGCTTTTTGTCTACAAGTGTGCCAGATGTCTGTCAGTATCACCTTTAAGGGTTGTGGTGTGCATTCCTCTTTCTCTGCTCTACGTCATCCCGATGTTTTGTCTCCATTGCTTTTGTATTTTGTGACTTAATCAATACATTTAAGACATTTGGTATGAATAAGTTAACTTGCGTGGGAGAAAAGGGGTATTTAGTGGAATAATGCTAACTGTTTTACACTATGCTATGTGTCTCTTTAAATATTGTTAGTTATTTAGTTAGTTATTAATAACCGGGTAAACTGTAGTAAGACAAGTCCCTTTTTCAACCACAACCTGGAGAGAACAGGGAGTGACAGTACAGTGGAATAAATTTCAGTACACTTCAATACATCAAAATTAGCAACAATCTGCACAGTAAATGAATACAGTACAATACATATGATCATATGAAGAAGACAGCAGAATAAGGGCATTTAGACTAGCTAGTCTGCTCGTAATGAAGGGCCTTCAGCTTAAGCTACTGACCTGCCCATTATCCCACTAAATGTCCCACTGCTCCCATGCAAATGAACTTACATACATTTAAGTACATTATAATAGATTAGATTCAGTGACTTCTGTATATAAATAAATAAGTTCAGCAAGGCAGCTGGGCAATCCCCTGGATAGTTTAACATATCATTGTTAGTACTATGAGAAACAGTTGCATACCAAGTTTGCCATGAGGTAGGTCGTAACTTACAGTAGTTCTTGAATTTATCAAAATTTATCTTAACTTGTACATCATGGGGTAGTTTATCCCACAGCCAAGAACCCTTATACGAGAAGGTGTGTTTTCTAATTTTAGTCCTAGTCCGGGGGTGTCAGAAACATTGGAGGTGGTGGAGCAAAGACTGTAGTGTTGATTTTGCTCTTTGAGGATGCTGTACAGTGCATCTGGTTCTTTATTTTTCACTACAGTGAATAGCCGTTTGTACCATAGGCATGTTCACCTTTCCAATAGGTGTTAGGATGCCCAGTTGAGCATACAACTGGCAGTGGTGGGTGAGCCTAGATACCTGCAGTGCAAATCTGCAAACATTGTTATATGCAGTGCTTAGCTTGTCTATCTCCTTTTTGGAGAGACCTCTATAGATAATGGCACTATATTCTACTATAGGGAACAGGGTGTGAGTTGCAACCACTTTTCTAGCCTCACCAGTAAGGTAGATTTTTAGCCTGTTGAGGACCCCAAGTTTTTTCTTTACAGCTTTGGTAGTTTTTGTTATGTGCTTTTTAAAGTTCACTAATGGGTCCAATAGGAGGCCTAGATATTTATAGACTTCTGCATTTTTTTAAGATGATGACATCCAGACATTAAATATTTAGTGCATCCCTCAGTTTGTCAAGCTCATGCCTTGAGCCAAATAGCACAGCTTGAGTTTAGCTTTTTATTTACAAGTTTATTTCTGAGCATCCAACTCTGCAGTATGTCAAAGCCTTTTAGCAATTTGGTTATAACATCCTGGATTTTGGGACACTGGCATAAATAACTATGTCATCGGCATAGAGTTGAATGGAGACATCACTAAAAATACTAACAATGAAGGAGGCAGTATAGCACAGTGGTCTAAGGCTCTGAGATGCAAATATGGTGACATCCAGCAGACCATACCTGGGTTTGAATCCCACAGCTTCCACTTGTATACTGTGTGACCCTGAGCAAGTCACTTAACTTCCTTGTGCTCCCAGGTCACTCCTGTAAAAAAGCTCTCAGCTTAGTGTGCTATTCCTGGTTAAACAACTAAAAAAAAAAAATACAGCAGTTGCCATGCTAACAGGCTGTAAGAAATGCTATATATACTTAGCACAGTGCTAATACTGTTAACCCATGGTAAGCATTTGTATACAGAGGCCATTGTCTCTTTTCAAAGTTCATCTCCTAACTTGAAGTCTGCAAGGGACAATGAGCCCCATATATGAAACTGCCCAGGATCACTACACAATGTGCTAGTGCAGCACACTAATTAGCACACTGCCCTAAGGGAGCCATATTGGAATGTACATTGTGCAAGATGAGGGTACAATGCATGGTCCAATGTATCCTCTAGAGAGCAGAGCAATTGAAGACACTAACAGTGCCAATGCACACCGTATAACCCCTTGATGATTAGATTGAATAATTTTGCTGTTGTTGATTATTGTCTGTTTTGTATGTATGTTGAAAGACAAGTCACTCTGTTAGTACACCTCAGGTACATGGCAAATGAGGATACTTAATGTGGCAAAGCCAGCCTTGATACTGTACTCACAACTAGTTGGTGGTGGTTGGAGACAATTCTCTTCTCTTCTCTTTCTTCTCTTTAAGCATCATGGTGGTACTGAACAGCTCAGGCATGAAGACAGCTTGCACACAGGAAGCTGAGAGAGCTGTGGAGGGTTCTAATCTGGCTCGTATGGCTACCTACGACTCCCTAGCACCCCTCTGTGTTCATCCTTGATTTCCTACTGCAGTTTTCTATCAATGATGACCAGAGGAGGTTGAAGACTAAGGGGTGGAAAATGCTTTCTTTTTTTTCATTTACTGTACTTTAGGCCCACTGATACCACCCAGGCCTATTCAGCCCCTCCACCATGCCCAGCCCCATCACCGACCATCTCTGGGACTTTTCTTCTCTCCTGTGTTCCCTTATGGATGACCCTCATGGGAAGGGCTACCCCCTACCCACAAGTGGAATTGAAGTGTTGGTTGAGGATAGAGAGCCTCTGTCAGGGGTGCAAGTCTTGTGGCAAAGCAACTGGCAACATCTTGTGTGGTCTGGGATTTGTGGTTGTGATTGTGACCGATCATAAAGTGTGTTTGTTTTTAAAATAGGGACAATTTGATGCCTAAGGGGATAGACAGACACTGTTCCTCAAATACCATGTGCCAACTGCTGCAGCTACATTAAAATATTCCATGAGATGTTATATGATGAGGAAACCACTTTTTCTTTATGTGAATGAAGTACACATTTTACTTACATAGCAGCTGGTCAGCTGATGCATTATCTTAGAAAGTTGTATGTATTATTTGCCAGCAAGAATGACTGGTTTATTTTTTTTATTCAAATGTCTTGACTGACTGCACTTATGACATAGTACGTGGTACATCAATTCCATGTGCTGCCATGTGCTGCAGCTGCAGTACCTTGACATTGACTTTAAACATAGCAACTTTTGATTTACTTTTCATTACACACAGCACCCCATACTTTATTCTATATGTTATATCCTCATCAACAATAAAGGAATAATGCATGACAGGGTGTGTGTTGTGTTGGGATAACACCACACCTGGGGGGTTGGGAACGAGGTTGGAAACCGAGTGCATCTAATCACTGAGGCATGAATTCCTCCAACATGACTTACTCTGGAGTGCATGATTCCTATTATACAATGGCTTGTTGTTATATATAAAATAAAAAAATTATTTTAAAGAATGTTTTTGTTAGTGTGGAAAAATATTTTTGTTTCTTAAGAGGAGATGCAAAAAAAAGAGAATAAGCTCCTCATCCAAATGCTCATCCATATTGGTTCATAGTGCTGAGACTAGACCCGTGGCATTATGCTGGGATAATGCCATGGGTCCAACACCAAACTGACCAATCACAGTCCAAGATTCTTTTTTGCCATTGTATAATAAATAATAAAAGATGGGGTGCTGTGTGTAGCGAAAAGTTTACACACACCTGAGGGGTTAGATGCTACATAAACTCCAAGAGTGAAGCTCAAGGGGTTTATGAAAAGCATCTAACCTTGTGGGTGTGTGTAAACTTTGAGTTTACACACAGCACCCCATATTTTATTTTATATAATTTCTGGGTTTCCCTTTTTTCACCTCAGTCTGCTTAGGTTACAGTGCATGGCCGCAGTCGCCTTTCTTTATTTATTTCAAAGGGTTTTTTTGTTTCCTTTGGACTGCTGAAACTTAATTTTAGTGCCTGTGGTACATAAATTGCAAGCACTTACCACCAACTCTGTCGTTAGCCAGTGGTTCAGCAAGAAATCAAAGGTGGAGTGGTCGGGAAGTGAGGAACTACGCCGGGCACATGCGCACAGTGAGGGAAACCATGTATGCATTTGCCATAATAAACACTCCTTTATTATGGCAAATAACACCACAGTTTACCTATGGGGAAAAGGGAAACCAGTTATTATAGTATATAAATGTACTACTTGTTTTTTTCGTTTATTTTTTTCCACTCAGAAACTGTAATGCAGCTGAAGCAGGAACACTTTTAATGTATGGATGGGTGGTGGCCCTGTCAACAGTTAGTACCTGTACATTGCTGGCTTTAGCAAACAGAAGAAACCATAGACAAACCTAGCTATAGCCATATACAAGTCACACATGATCATTTCACTCTTCCCTTATATTGAACATATTTTATTTCTTTTTGTCATCAATTTCATGTATATTTCACTATTATCTTCATTATTGGCAGCATGTCCTTAATTTCACATCTTCATTATTGTTAGCACAATTTAAAAAAACAGGGGTTGAGTTATAAAAAGTTCTAAAAAAGATTAGAACCCTAGAACGTTTACAAAAGTTCTAGACTAGAACCCAGAACTTCAGAGAGTTCTGACAACCCTAAGGACAATGACTACTTTCTGAAGCCGGATCCTTAGTGCATCCTCCAGCCCACAAATCCATCCACAGCCATCATGCAGCAGAAGCATATTAGACTGTCATAGTCTACCAGCAGTCAGCAGCTTAAGGTAAGGAAGTGTGGGAGGTGAAACAAGGGTGGGGGAAGGGGGAAGTATCTTTTTGTCTAGTCTTATACATGGTCCTATTATGTGCATCAGTTGGGGAGGTTTTAATGTATTATTGGATGCAGCATTGGATTCTGGTCAGATTTGGATTTTGATGCTGAATTCAACCTGTTTTTTTTTTAATAATTAAGATTGTTGGCCTTCAATTCTGAAAATCCAAATTCTGAGAAAAGTTCAGAATCCAAGGTATCTGATTCCGTGAATTGGATTCAGAGCAACTCTGCTATCCATAGACATTTTAGGCCACATTTTTCTCACCTACTCTTTTGTTGTCTTTATACACATCTACAGACCCCAGCAAATTCCTTTGTCATCAAAGTTAACTTTCCCTGGTGGTCTAGTATGTGCACAGGCCATGGATAATGACTGGTCCTGCTGTTCTTTATTTCCCTAGGAATCTTGTTCCCCACTAAAGTTTGCATGTATGGGAATGTTAAGGAAAGGAATGCAGCTGGCCCGGTGGCGCTGAGGGTTGAGGTGCTGGCTGCCACACCTCGCGCCACACTGGCGACCCAGGTTGGAATGAGCCCGGATCGCTGGGGGTCGGCAGGGGGGAAGTGATTGAGCATCTGAAGGACTACTCTCTCTTCCTGGGGAGGGATGGGGTAGCGCTCGGTCCTGGAGCGGCCTCTGGTGGTGAATCAGGGGCACCTAGCATGGTGACGCAGTGAGACTATTAGGGGCGGAGTTTGCAGCTCTACGTTGCCTTGCTTGCCACAACCTGAGGGGACAAGTAAAGAAAATGGAAAAAGATCTCTCATCCCTTGGGTGAGATGACGGTGACTCCAGTGACTCATCCCACATCCCAAGTGCTGGCTCAACACACCCAGGATCATCCTCCATCCCCTGACCCAACAACCAGTCAGGTAGGCACTTCATACTTACAGAGCACACCGCCAAGGGGCGGAATCAGCCCCGGAGATGGTCCCGGAAGTCGGGCCTGCCTGGGGGTCATTCAGGGGAGGAGATCAGGGGAAAAGCAAGGATTCAGGCTGGGAGTAGGGCGGATGTCGAGTGGGTACACCTGAAGGATGCCTGTAGGGATGGGAAGAGAAATAAAAATAAAAAAAAAAAAGGGAGAGGAATGCTGCTTTTCAGCAGTTCACAAGGTATATGTTGGAACAGGGTAAGATGGATGTTCAAGTATGACATCATCACACTTGGGGCCCATGATTGCCCTCAGAAGGTGCAACTAGCCTGAGTTACTTTGAATATCAAGAGTAATGTCTATTTCAGCAAGCTAATGTTGAAAACAGGCTAACACATTCTGTATGTTTAGTAGTGCAGTTTGTCCTGTGTTTCTAACTTTGAAGGTCACCATGCTGCACCATTCCTCCAGCTCAACAAGGGAAGGTGTCAGCAATCTGCCATCCCAATGGATACATACTTTACCAGTTCTACTGCTTGACCCCATCATATTTACAGAACATACAGTAACACAAACAGGGAAACAAAAACTGCAGACAATGCAGAAAAGCAATAAATTCACCCTTGATTTTTAAAAGGCCTAGTAAGCAATCAGTAGCGAGTGACCCACTGGCTGTAGCACAAAGCTATGTAAGTTAATCTTAGCTGACATCCCAACATAACCATTAACTTAGTGTGTCATTGTGTGCATGATAATTGCTCTCCCCCCTCCTTTTATTTTATTAAGGTGTTTCTCTCCTATGTGATGCTGGCCCCCTTCAGCCCCTTCCCACTCATGACTGGGACTCACCTCCCCCAGTACTTACTGGCCATTCATACCCCAAAGAATT
The DNA here is from genome assembly GCA_016271365.2 of Neoceratodus forsteri. Taxonomy (NCBI): domain Eukaryota; kingdom Metazoa; phylum Chordata; order Ceratodontiformes; family Ceratodontidae; genus Neoceratodus; species Neoceratodus forsteri. The sequence goes on from CM028131.1 coordinate 1,302,377,610, forward strand.
ACCCCTGTTGCAGGGACAGGAGGGGAGGAGCTGTCCTCCCCCTCTCCTAGTGATGCAATCCAGCAGTGTCCTTGGCTGGGCAACAGTACAGGTCCAGAGTGGGGTGGGCCCCCATTCTGGCTGCAGTGCTGCCCACCACCATCATGCCTTCACATGGTGGCAGTACTGGAGCAATGCAGCACAGCTCTTTCCTGCAGGAGAGAAGACCAGACAGGCAGATGCTCGATCTTCTCCCTCCCTTCTCCAGCTGACCCCCAGTGGCCCAAGCCTGCATCTGAACTTGGGTTGTCAGCATAATGGAAGATGTGGCATCTGAACACTCTGTCTCACCGGGCTGGCTTGATCTCCGTTTTCATCAGCCCTTTTAGCTGCAGTATCAACCTAGATGGCGCAGGTGGAAGCAGAACCAGACATTACGATCTTGCATCTCAGTTGGGCTATCATGTTAGAAAATTCTTAATAAATAAGCAAATTAGTAAAACACATACATTTTGGTATAGCCAACAGTAATATTCTGTGTATACAATTGAGCTGTACATGGTTACTTATGTGGTATTTTGTATCATATGTAGGTTGCAACATAAAATAACTAAAGCTGCTTTTTTGCTTTCCAAGAAATCTTTGGTTTAATTTTTTAATATTACAAAAATAGTAAACCAGCCTCATCCAGTTGTTGAGAATACACCAGGGGGAGAGGTGGGTTTCTGTTTTTAAAATGATGACACAGTAAAATATTTTGCTGGGGGAGGTTGTGGGCTCTGTGTTTGTGGGGAAAATAAAAGTGAAATGGCAGATGACATGAGTTTCCATTTTAAATGAAAACTATGTTGTACCACAGAAGGGCACAACAGCACTGTATAACCTTTGAACTGTGGCACAATAGCTTTTCAGTTGGGACGGGAAACCATGCACAACAAGGGGCAACTCCTGTATATACTGTGAAAATATTCTGTGTATGGTAATGAGTCTAATACAAAGCGAATCCCATCAGCAGTATTTGGTACTTCAGTAACTCTTCTGGGCAATCAAAAGCTCCTTTCCCTAATTTATGATCGCTCAGATGCAATATACCTTCCAAATAAAATATTCCTATCTGATCTGACATGAATCAGAAAACTAAAAGTGTATTCATTAAAAAATGGAAGCACACTATAATACACCCTTCATTTCCAGTTGTTCATGGGTATACATTAGTCTTGAGAACAAGAACAGAAAATATGTCTTTGAACACTTAAATATGCTGTGATTATAGTAAAAAAAATAATTCTACATGCCATAAGAGCTTCATGCTTACACACAGTCAAAAAGCTTGACTATTGCACTAAAAGGTTTACTAGCACCATCTAGTGGAAATCTCTCATTATGACATAATAGCAGTAAGCTCAAAATGGTTAGTATTCAATTCACACACACATACACACACATTGCTTTACATGAATAGCCTGGTAGCTTGCCATCAGTGAGCCCATACAAAAGTGCAATAAACTGTCGCTACGGTGACAAGCTGTACCTGTGCAGTTGCTAACCTATCTTGTGACTGTTTAGGGAAGAGGTTGAGGTTCACGATGCATATGACCCACTGGGCCATTCGCAATGCATTGTGACCATGACAAACATGGTCACAGAGTTTTTAACACCTTTTGTCTGTAGAAAAATTACACTCATTGTAATGACACATTATAGAGGAAAAATGCTAGGGTGGAGAACCTCTGCTGGACACCAGGGTGTGCTATGAGCATGGGGATCAGTTGAGGATGGGCTGCTGTATCACCTGGGAGTTTCCCTGCAAGGCAGGGAAACTGGGATTTCAGCAATTGAGTCGTGGGCTATGATGCATGGGGAAGTGGGTTTGGAAAATGCCTATACAGTGTTGCAACATTACATAGCCCCATGTGCTTTCCAGCCCCACTAACATCTGGGAAAGTAATTTGCATTGTGATAAAGTTACAGGGGGACTCCTACCCCTTGGGACTATGTACTTTTGTTCAAAATTGCAAAAATGGGTGGTGGCAAAACTGGGCGTGAGTTTGTTCCTTGTTTTGCACCACCACCCATTATGACAGGGAATAGAGCCCTGGACTGAGTAAAAAAAACAATCCATAATCCCTGATAACCTGCATATAATATGAGCACCACAAGGTAAAGGCAAGACATCTGACAGAGGGAAAGGCAACGACACGTTAGAGTGGTGGGGCACTCATCCAAGTTTCGATAAGTACTGTATTGATATTTTTGGGGGGGGGGCATGTTATTTAACAAAGGTGGATGGTCAAGGATTCTGTGTTGGAGTTTTCTTGTGCAGTCTAGCATTCTAGTTTATGGATAGGGAAACTGATGCTTTCAATGTTCTTCAGAAAAGAGACACATGAATCATATTCTATCACCCATCTTACACTAAAAGACTTGAAATCATGAAATGAGCTAGGCTGTCTAATGGGACAGAACAATAGTGTGTTAGTGTCATTGTCTCTATCACCAGTTCTTTCAGTAAATTTTATAATCTCATTTGGCTAACTTTTTAAGTCAAGAACATTACCCAAAAAGAAAAAAAAGGCTACTAAGTCTGCAAAACAAAATTATTAAGCTGCATCCTGTGGTCTGCAGATAAGTTTAGCTCACAGAAGATTTTATTTACAATTAAAGATATTTTTTTGGTGCCCTTCTCATGAATTTATGTAGAAAGCACCACAGACACATGTAGTCAAATAATCAACCTTCAAAGTACAGCTGATAAACTGACCATTATATAATGGCTTGAAAAATCCTGTAATCTGATTGGCTGGCTGGCATGATTTACCCATTGTAAATCCTGATATGACCAATGGGAAAAAGTACCAGCCAGTTGCATCTGCCGAAAAAACACTCTGACCCCCAATAGAAACCTGAAATCTGCCATCTTGGATCCCTAGTAAACAGTGCTGTACCAACTGCCACTATGTAACTGTGCAATACAACAACAGTAAGATAACTAAAAGAATAAAAGGGGCAACCAAGATATGACCTAACTGTTTTTCACAAGTCATTCCCATAACCTGATCACTGCACCCACCTCACTTCTCGCTCTCTCTCCAGTCCACTCCCACTTGCTCTCCACTGCGTTCCCACTTTGAATCTTCACTGCTGTCCCACTCTCTCTCTCTCTCTCCATATCCCATAAATTGTAATTTAAAAAAAAAGAAACACCAATGTAAAAAGGAAAAAAAGTTGAAAACAAGTTTCCCTGATCAGCACCATGACTGCGTCGTGGCTGCAAACTTGTAACCAGAAACACACAAAGCTGCAATTTTGGATGCTCCACTCTGGCCCAGTTGCAGCACTGAGACATCCTGCTCTCTGCTTGTGTCAGCCACTCACTGCTTGCAACATGATACCAAACCTGGGGGAGAGAAAGTGTTTAAAAAAAAACTGAAGCCTGCTCTGTGAGCTGCAATGGATGGCAGTTCACTTTTACAATGCGCTCTCTCAGTCTCGATCGGGGAGAGAAACTTTAAAAAAAAAACTAAAGCCTCTCAGTCCCTCGCTCTCTCTTTCAATAATAATGAAAAAACACCTGCACAAGAAGAAAAGAACAACATAAAAAAAGGAATGCTCTTCAAAAAGACATGGAGGGAGCATACCCAATCATACTGTACCCAGCAACAAGCAACTACTTAATGTAGGGTGGAAGAATATTTCTAGAAAAATATTTTAAAAAATAAAAATACAACTTTTTTATAAATTGTTTCTCTATTTTAATAATTGGGACATTGTATAATCACAGTATATCACTCCAGGGTGTGGTTGATGCCAGGATTTACCCACTTCTGGTGTGGTTTGCTCACTTGGCCTACGACCTCATGACCAAACCACACAAGGTGTAGGTAAATCCTGGCATCACCCACACCCTGTCATGGTATATTGCTTAAATCACAAATTCTTTTCTACTGTTGACAGATGTAAAATGTTTTGATTTGGCTATCATGTTGCAATACAATACGTACACCTGTTGCTGCTGATTTAGAGGTTTCTAGTGCTTGCTTTCAGTGAAGACTCACTTTACCAGATTAAGGATAATGTCTCCTATACAATCTGATACTTATGTGACAGAGATCTAACAATACATATTCCGAACAACTGCCAGTTTTTGGAAGATCGGAGGATATGTTGTGTAGTGGCGCATCCTCTGTACGGTGTGAGCATGCTGAGACATTCAGTGGACAGAACTGGGACAACAGATTTCTCTTTTTTAGATTTGTTTGCAGTTTTGACGTGGGATGAAGTGAGGGATGGGGCTGGCACCAGACTACATGGGTTGTTTTGTACTGGGTTCAGTTACTAAAGAAAGTAAAGTGAATGGCATACACTCAGCATTAATTTGTCAGTACCCTGCCACAGTCCCGCTTGCACACCAAATGACATCAACACATTAGATATCCTATACACTTCACGGTGGGAAATACAAAACCAAGCCAGAATGTAAGCTGCAGTAGGTGTCAGGAAAACAATCTGACTTCAGATTTTAATAGTAACAGAGGCCAGAAAACAACACAGAGAACTCATCAGTACCATGTAAGGGGATCATACAATGTAGCAGATCTAGACATATGTAGAGTTCTGCACATGATCTTTAAAGTTCAGCAAAATATCTGAGTTACCATGGGAATCGGTAAAATAGATTTCCCTCCAGCAGTTATGGTGGTAGCAAGCCCTCCTTGAAGCCCTCTGTAAAGAAAACTCGCTCTTCAGTGTAAGCCAATAGCTTTTCTTTTTATTTTAATTCATATGCAAGACAATATGCAAAAACACAAAACAACAGCTACTTATTTATTTACATTTTTGATAACTGAGTAAAACGCTCTAGGCCGAGGCCTATTTTCAGGTGTGATGTAGAAAATACAAACACATTTAAGACCATACAATAATCACAAACATACAGCTTATGACAATAAATAATGCTAAAATATTATGCACAGATTATGTACACTATATACAACAGCTATTTATTTATTTAAGTTTGTGATAACTGAGTAAAACACTCTGTGCTGATTGCTGAGGCCTATTTTCAGGTGTGATGCAGAAAATGCAGAGTACAAGCAAGTATAAGACCATACAATAATCACAAACATACAGCTTATGATAATAAATCATACTAAAACACTATGTATAGATTATGTACACAATATACACACAAAATAAATATTAATAAAATAAAAAAAAAAAAGTAAGCAAGATAAAAATCTTATTCCAAGCAAGCACAACATGATTGTGAGAGTAAATAGGTTTCTAATCTTGTTTTAAACTGAGCTTTGGTTCTTGAACTGCGTGCATCAACAGGAAAAGTGTTCCAGATGGTAAGAACGAAATATGATAATGATCTTTGCCCTTGTTAAGACTTAACAAATGGCACTGACATATATTCAAACTTTATAGATCTAAGATACATAGTTCTAACAGTGTCAGAAGCCATAAACAATTGCCTAAGACAACACAGTTTATCAGAGCAAATAAAGTTAAACATAAAGACTCCTAAATTAAATGTTCTATTATTTGTTGGGGTTAGCGAACTGAGTTTGTTGTATAACTCACACCGGCATGTCACTTGAGATGACTGTGATGCAAACCTGCAGATATTATTATAAGTAGTGTTCCATTTATGGAGGTCTGGATCACAGGCATTCGAATAAACAACAGAACAGTGGGTCGGATTTTCTTTTTTTTTTAACTTTAGTCTTTATTAAACATTTCAAAAACAGTAATACAATAGCAAACAAAGCATAGAGTATCTAAAGTAGAACAATCAATGACGTATAACCAGATAAAACTTGAAACAAACTACCAGAGGCTGCCACCAACACCATATGAAGGAAAAATCTATTTGCCTATAAAATAAAAAAGTGAAAAATATGATAAGGGATCTAGAAGCCAGAGCTGTAGAATAATAGTAATGTATACCCAGAATCCAAATCCAAATAAAACAATGTAATAAAAGAAAAAGAAGAGAAGGGGAGGTATGGGTCTTTGAAAATCAAAGAGAATATAGATGAATCCTAACAATATAGTTAGGAAAGACAAATAAAAAATCTGGTAATATAATTATTTTAATATCTAAGAACCCGAATCCTCCAATATGTGAAAATACCTGCAATTAGGGGACAAAATTGCCTCTATGACAGGAAATATATAAGACCCACCTGTTCCATATTGAATTGAAGGCTTGTACAGCATAATTCTCCCAGGCCATTAACTTTTCCATGTAATAGATCTGAATCATGAGATCTTGCCATAAAGCTATAGAAGGGATCTGAGTTGAAAGACAGTTTTTGGATATAGACTTTTTCACTGCCAGAAGGCAAATTGTCAGTAATTTACATGCTAGGGGAGAGAGTTGAAGAAATTGATAATTAGAAAACAAGAAAATATGGGATGATAAGGTGATAGGGGAAGTAAACAGGTCTGCTAATTCCCACGCTAAGTCATTAAAATAATTCACCAAAAATGGTCATTTCCCAAAAAAATGCCCATGTGAGGCAATGGCACAATCACATCCCCTCCAGCACCCATTGCTGATGGAAGGGAGACAGCATGTGTGACAGAGTTAAGAACTGTTCCCAGTCCTCCTCTTTAATGACAGTCAGAAGATCCAATTCCTATCTATTCCAGACTGGATGTACTGACCCCGTGATCAACTGGGACAAGGTCTTATATAATTGGGAAAGCAAATGTGAGAGGGAGGTTGTGCCCTCTAAAGATTGCTGAATTAATTGAATTATCAAAGAAAAAGGAGTAGTTATAAGTGAGGGTGATAGAATATGCCTAATAAATGTGATAACTTGGAGAAAATGAAAGCCATCTCCCTAGGGTAATGAGTAAAAATGTTGCAAATCTGAAAATGATAATACAGTAGAATTCTTAATAAAATGGGCTATCAAGTGCAGGCCCCTACATTTCCAGTTTCGAAAACCATGATCCAAATGAGCTGGGAGAAAATGAGGTAGGTAAGGGAGTGACTAGAAGAGCTGTCTATAAGGCCTAAAAGAGCTAGAATTTAGAAAACCCTCCAAATCCGTAAAGTGTTTAGCATATATGAGTTATGTGATATCTCAGTTTGGGGTAGGGAGGGGTTTGAGAATAACATTTTAGACAAATATACCAAGTCTTCTTCCCCCATCTCCACCACCTTCCAATAAGCTCTATATGACAGCAGAGACCAATACAGGACTGTGCACAGTTGAGCTGCATGATAATATCTCTCAAAATCTGGTAAAACTAGGCACCCCCAGGGTTTTTGGAAGCTGCAGCACCGAGTAATGTACCCGGGGGAAGTGAGACCCCTACAGAAACTTCTTAATATGCCTTTGAAGATCTCAGAAAAAGTGAGGCAAAGTAGAAATAGGCAAAGTCTGGGCAATATATAGAAAGCGGTGAAGCATGTTCGTACAAATGACTTCTACCTTTTGGATCAACGGGAGAGAGAAGTTAGACCAGACCCTAACATCCTTCAAAAATTTCTTCAATAAGAAATCATAGTTAACACTGGCCAGGGATTTAGGAGCAATCGTCAATGTGACCCCCTAAGTACTTTAAAGAAGGTAGGTCACATCGAAAGGGGAAATTTTGCCAGATCTGCCAAGATGGAGAATAATTTAATACATCCATTTTAGTGACATTTAATCTGTACCCTGCCATTGATCCAAACTGAGCCATAATGTCCCATAAAGGTGGCAAAGAAAGCTTGGGGTTCACCATAAACAGTAAATCAGTAAATCATCAGCATAAAGAGTTAATTTCTGGTGTCCTCCCCCTAACTCCAAGCTGTGTATAGCCCCATTTTGCCTAATGGCCTGTGCTAACAGAGGCAGTATAGTGCAGTGGTTTAACACTCTGAGCTGCAAACCTGGAGACCTGGGTTTGAAAATTCCACAGCCCCCACTTGCATACTGTGTGACCCTGAGCAAGTCACTTAACTTCCTTTTGCTCCCAGGCTGCACCTGTAAACAAGCTTCAGCTTAGTGTGTCTCTCCTGGTTAAAAAAAAAGTTCTAAATATATGGCAAATAGTAGTGGGTAATGTGGGCAGCCTTGCCGGGTTCCCCTGAAAAGTGGAAAAGTATCAGATACTAGGCCATTAACTTTTACATATGCCCTGGGCAGATCATAAATTTGGGAGATCAGGGTTTGGAATAAAGATAGGAAGCCCACTTTCTGTAAGGAAGCCATCAGAAAAGGCCATGCCACCCAGTTGAAGGCCTTTTCTGCATCCAAGCTTAACAAAAGAAAGGGGACCTTCGACCAAGTAGCATGGTATAAAATGTGTAGGGAACGTTAAATGTTTTCCTGTGCCTGACGAGTTACAGTGAAGCCTGTTTGATCCTTATCTATCAAATCCAGAAGTAACGGTTCCAATCTTTTAGCTAGGATACCGGTAAATATTTTATAATCAATGTTTAGAACAGAAATTGGGTGATATGATGAACAGTGGGTGACATCTTTTCCAGGTTTGGGAATGGCAGAGATAGTAGCTTATCCCCAGGAGGAAGGTATCAGCTTACCCCCAAACATTTCCTTTAATGCCTCAAATAAAGAGGGAAAGAGTAATTGCTGAAAGGATTTATAAAATTCTCCAGAATAACCATCAGGCCCAGGTCTTTTAGCTGGGTTAAGTCATTTGAGAGCCTGTGGAACTTTTTTCCTCCTGTATTGGAGGCATTAACTGGGAGACATGTGAGGGAGAAAGGACAGGTAACTTCAAATTGTGAAGAAAAACATCAATGTCTGCTCATGAAAGCAAAGGTTCAGAGCCGTATAACAATTGATAATATGAACGAAAAGCCTGTAAAACATCCTGTGGTTGAGGGGGAAAAAAATGACCGGACATAGGGTCTCCTATTTGGGTAACCAAGGATTGAGTCAATTTTTGCTGGAGTCTAAAGGTGAAAGTACGAGCCAACCGGGATCCAGCTTTGTAGTATTTCTGTTTTAAAAGTTGCAGGGCATATGCTGTCCTAATATCCAAAATCTCCTAAACTTTTTGTTTCGTAGCCTGTAAAAGTGGGATCATTGTACAATCTCCCCATGCATGTTGGTCCTGCAGGTCTGTCAGTTGCTGAGAAAGTCTGTCTAACCTTCTAGCCTGGGTTTTCTTAAAGTATGATGAGAATTTAATAATTTTGCCCTGAAGGACCGATTTCAAAGAATCCCATAAAATACTCTGGGAAACCCCCTCCTCTACATCATTTTCCCACAGAATTTGAGGTATTGTTTCTTTAAGCAACACCTGAAATAAGGGAATATTCAGAATATAACAATTTAGACACCATACACCTCTGTGTGGTTGAGGGGCCCATTGTAATCACAAGAAAACAGGTGCATAATCAGAGAGGAGAATAGGGAGTAGTTGACAGTCCTGTATACTATATTGCAATTCTTAGGAGACGTGACAGAAATCAGTCCTAATGTATACATTATGGGGTGGGGAATAATGAGTATAGCCTAGCTCCTGGGGGTGGGTAGTTCACCAGGCATCAACCCAACCTATTTCCCTACAAAAAGAAGAAAATATCCTCTGTGAGCTAGATTTACGGGGGGGGGGTTGGAGATTAGGGTTAGTTGTATCTTTCTGATTGAAATACATATTATAGTCACCGGCAAGTATTAAAGCACCCTGTTGCAACTCAATTATCTTTTTAAAAATAGAACAAATGAAATCTTGGGAAGCCCCAAGGGGTAAATATACAATAGCCAACGTGAGAGGGTGCCCCAAAAACTGACCTCTCGAAAGGGCCAAACACCTCTCTGAGTCCACCAGAGTTTTCTCCAAAACAAACACAGTAGTTTTAGGAACCATGATAGTGGTACCTCTACACTTCCCCTTCCCATAGGAGGAGGCCACCGCATACGTAAATCCACATTTCTTCAGCTTATTGTGCTCTGCTTTACTCAAATGCATTTTCAAATGAAAGTTGGAGCAGTTTTCTTTATATATAACAAAACCTTAGAATGTCTGACAGGATTATTTAAGCCATGAGCAGTGTGAGGATATACTTTAAGTGTAGCCATAGGACCAATTTAGAAATTGCTCAGAGCCAGAATAACACATATGGTGGGCCAACCCTCCCCTGGAGAAAGGAGGTAAAAGATATACCAAATCAAATAGTGGAACCCAAAGAGTGATTGGTTGTAGAACCCATTTCTTCCTCATTAAAGATAAGACATTTTTAAAAAGGCATAGACCCATACCCTTGTAAAAACCAAAGGCAGCCTGCGATCTATAGGAAACCAAAAGAACTTTTGCTAACCATATAAACTTGAAAAGTTGACATAACTGGTCATATAGTAAATGAACAAACTTTTTCCATATAGTAAACAAACTGAAAAGTCAAAATGGGCTTCCAAGGTAGGAAGCCACAACTCTCAGAGGGCTTCTGTGTAGCACACTTAAACTAAAAAGTGTCACGGGAAAAATATGATGTTAGACCAGATCCTCAAGCTCAGAATGAGCCAGTTGAGGAAAAAAAGCAAAACACTCCAGCTAGCCATTCTAAACAGCTACCTCGTCACCTACAGTGTGTGTTAGATCTCAAACAAAAATAGGCAGCACCAGAGTAATTCCTTCCATCTACCCAACAGCACATAGCACATAGATATAAAGAGAAACTGAATGAAACAATCCCCAGTATGGTAATCTTTCAAGCACCCCCACCCTCCCATGTCCAACACAATGACAAACCCACTGACCCACTAACAGGTTTCCTTCATCTAGTGTTATAACAAAACACAGACCACAAGTCCACATAAAAAAGCAGCCAGAAGATGAGAGAGTCAGGACCGGAGTGGAAAGAAAGACGTGCAGTTTCAAACCATCCATTTGAGAAAAGCTCAGCCAAGAGGCTGTGATTACTGTCCTGGCAGTTTGAGTTTCAAGCTATAAACAAATAGCTGAAGACCAAATGAAGAGACACATAACAAGTATTCTAATAGAAAAAAGCATCAGCTATCACCATTACAGTTAGCTCCTCAAATCATAGTAGGCTACAACTCAAGTTGCAAAAAAGAAACCATTTAAACTGCAATGCAGCTATGTCTCAAGTCCATGGTAAAACGAAGATAGCAGTCCAGAGACAGTTTCAGGTGTAGTCCTCCACAGTGAATGTCTGGAAGTCCTTTCTGGTCTCCAGGTGAAGGCGTGAGCAATAATGTTCTCGATAGGTAGTAGCATAGATATATGGACCGCCCAGGGGCGAGAGGCTGGACGCCGCAGGCGGAGGGCCTTATAGCCCCTGGAAGGTCCGTTATATCCCACAATGCCCACCCTGATGGGTATTATTACACTTAGAAAATGGGTAGGGTGAAAAAAAAATTGTTTAATAAAAGATAGTTAAAGAAAAATTAATTTAAAGTAAGTGTTGTGATAAAATAGTTCCTCCGCCAGCATTGCTATTATGATGGACTTTTGTGTTAACCGAAACTGTAGTTTTCAAACAGGGGAGGACGGAGCCAGAGTTTCTTTTATTAGTGGGGCTGCAGTATATGCTTTTGTGTGCGTTTGAGACAGTGAACATGGTCGGGGAGGCAGTCGATTTATTTTGGTTTCAGGTGAGAGTGAGGAAATTTTTGTGCTATTCAGAGACTTTTTTAAATATATCTGGAGAGATAACTGAATAGTGTGGTGCTTCTTTAGTCTAAGGTACTGTGGAGTACCGAGAGAGGAGTAAGTATTGTACCGGCTATTGCACTTGAAAGGAGCGCGATTTGTTGGCTTTTCCATACCGAGATGGCCATCCATCTGCGGTACGAAAATCAGGAAAGTCTCGCTGCTTTCATACAATAGTGTTGGGCGCAGTTGCTGTTTGTTTTGGCACAAATTTGTTTAGCTTCCGTAGTTGAGCTGTTTTTTTTTTAAATAAGTGCAGCATTTGAAGATGATGGCATGGGGGAAAAAATGGAGAAAGATCGATGTAGGTATCAATTATGGGAATGGCTCGCTTAGCGAGTGAGAAAACAAATGGTGGTTGCAAGTTTTAGAATTCGGGGAGCCGAAGGATACTTTTGGTCATAGGGCACGCAAATTGGCACTTGTTTTCACCCAGGCCGATGTTAAGAAATAACAGCCCGGGTGCCAGGCTGTTTCAGCCAATCAGGAGGCTAGTTTTCTTTTGCCCATTTTCTAATAAGTAATAATACCATTTAATAAACAAAAAACAAAACCAGAACCAGAAAGACAAAAAAAAAATAAACAGTGTGAAGTATGAACCAAAAATGAGACTTAAAGAGCTAGTGTACTGCTTGGAATTAATAGTAATTTTCAGATGCAATCAACTATCACTTCCAGTATCTGAAGTATTTCTTTATTTTCTGCCTGCTAATTAGAAGATTTTCCACCTGGCAGCACTGGGGTGATATGTGGAGCAGTACTCTGTCTGGAGGGGGGAAAAAAATCAGTTCTATTCCTCCCACTACATTGTCAGAAATGAGACCAAACACCTTGAGGCACCACAATCATTGCATCCTGAGCAGTGACTTTTACAAGCTACCAATCAAAATGCAGGAAATTGTGACATCACTAGTAACCAGGGAAAGCCAGTCCCTTCAGCTTCATGTGAAAGTGAAACCTGGCAGTAAGAAATTATTCTCATTGGTTACTAGTGATGTCATAGTCAGTGTGGTTTCAGTACTGATGTAGTGGGAGGACTTTTTTCCCCCTCCAGACAAAGTGCTGCTCCACACACCACCCAAGTACTGCCAGATGGAAAATCTTCTAATTAGCAAACAGAAAAGAATAAATACTTGAGATATAAGAAGCGATAGCTGACCACATCTGAAAGTTGCAATTAATTGCAGGCAGTTTTCAGGCAGTACACTAGCTCTTTAATAGGGAAGCCAAAATTAAACAACCAAAAAACATCAGAATTTAAAAGGAGCCCAAATAAAATCAAACATACTAAACAACCAAAATACAAAAAAAAAGAAAAAAGAGGAAAATGGAAAGAAAAAGAACAAGGAATAAAAAAACAGGATAAGTCAAATCATAAAGCAAATAGAAGGTAGGGCAGGGGTAAAAAGAATATATAAACATAAAAAAGGTTTCACCTAGCTGTGTCACAAAGAAGATAATTCAGATCCATATTCTTTTGCGAACCGACTGAGGGGAAAGGTACCAGTCCCATGCAGACCACAGGAATCAAAGAAAAGTGGACCTGGAGATTGTGAAAAAAGAAAGCTCAAATCCCTTATAATCAAGTGGGGGTTCTCTTGTCAGAAGACTGGCAGCATAGCACAGATCTCCTGTATTGAGGTCTCAGTGCGCCGTTTCTTACCTGCAGCTCACTTTTATCATGAGCTTCAGCTATCTCCATAGTCTTCTCTGAGGGAATTAATTGATGGGTCTCCAGCTCCTGCTGGGCTAGCTCCAACTCATCAAAGGTCTTAGAACCTTCTGGAAAGTGAATTATAATGCGGGCAGGATATGGGGTGGCAATCTTAATTTTGTGCACCCTCAATATCTTAAATAAAGGGGTGTAAGCTCCCCTCTTAGCCTGCAAAGCAGGAGACTAGTCATCATCCAGAAAGATCCTACACTTTTTATAAATGACCCACTTTTCTAGGCCCTCTGAAGCAGTTCCTGCATGATCACAAAGTTGTAAAAGTGAACCACTTTGGATCAGGGCTGCTGCTCAGGAGAGGTGGATTTTGCCAGCAAGGACCGGTGTGTTCACTCAATCGGAAGGGGGAGGAGATCAGTAATATCCAACACTGAAGCAAGAACAGACTGAACATAGTCTTTTAAGGCCCCAGACCCCTCATCCCCCTCTGGGAGACCATAAAGCCTCAGGTTGTTCCACCTCAAGCGATGCTTGATGTCCTTGCAACGGTCCAGAAGGTGCTGGCAATCTGTAAGGACTCTACCCAGGACCCTCTCCACATGGTCCAAATGAGAATCAACCTCGGATGTATGTGTAGCTAACTCATTAACCTTGCCTTCCAAAGAGGCGATAGATGTCCTGAGCTATGCATACACTGTCCTAGTTTTGATATGAAAGTCCCGGAGCTCTTGCAAAATAGCCAGCATGATGTGGTGTGCAGTGATGGTGGGCAGTGAGGAGTCAGATCATGCCATGCTCTGCTGGGGGAGATTGCTGGATTGCTGTGCGGGTTTCAACTGTGGGGCAGAGGTGCTGCAGGTACAGTTCTTGAAATGTCTCATTCTGCCCATAAAAATCTCTAAATGCCTCTGTCCAGAATTAAGCCAAAAACAATGATTTGGTTAAATTAAAGAGATGAAAACAGGTGTCGAGGAGCGGAGCTAAGCTTCTATGTGACCATTACTGACAGCGCCAGAACTGGAAGTCAAGTGGGCCAGATTTTCAAAGCTCTATGTCAGGCGCAAGGTGCTTGCAAGAAACAGTTGTGGTGGGTAGGGGGTCCACTAGACACCAGGGAAAGTTGCTGGTTTGTTTTTTTAAAAAACAATGACAATATCATGTGGAAGAATCTGGACATCGCACTCATAGATGACGTGGGACGGGGTGTGAATCTGGGGGGGTCATTATTCAGATTGAGCTGGCAATCAGCCAGGGGGGACACTAGACACTAGACATATTTATTTTTAATTAACATTCTGGATGGGGGATGAGGGTGAAGCTCGGTGGTGGTAGTGGTGGGGGAAATTCTTCATATTGGGCCAGCGATCATCTGGGGGGTGGGACCACTAGACACCAGGGATCCTGGGGATTTGAATATTTACTTTAATGTTGGCCACTAAGGCCAGGAGGGGGGAACACTTTTTTTTTTAAAATACACATGTATTTTCATCCCCTTCAAATGCTGAATTTCACCCACAAACTGTCAAATTTCACCCGTGTGTGGAAAAATTCCACTTTTCGCAGGCAAAACTTTGCATTTTGCCCACAGAGGTTTGCATATCATGACCCAAAAATATTTAATGAAATGCATGAATTACATGAAATAGTTTCATTTCACCCATCCCAAGTTGGCATCCCCTTCCCAGCCCCTATCCCCAGTCCCCAAATTTCTGTGTATTGTAGTTATGCATAACTGTTCCACTTTTTATTCCTTTGTTAGTTACATTAGCCCTGGTGGTCTAGTCACCCCCCAGCCCCCCACCTGGCAGTGCCAGACCACCCCGCTCCCCCTGACTCATACCCAGCCGGCAACTGGCACAGCCCTCCTCTCACTACCATGGCCAGCTGCTGGCTGAGCTCTGTATGAGCAAGTACGGTAAATAGTATGAACTCAGTGAATGACAGCAGGTTGAGGGGAGCGGGGTGATCTGGCACTGCCGGGTGGGGGACCACTAGCCTGGGGCTCAAGGGGCACTAGCCCACAAGGGTCAGATTATTCATGATAATGGGGGTCAGATTCGGGGCTGAGGGGGGTAGAGTAACCACTACATTCCATGCCTCCTGACTGCCCCATGGCTTGCTGCACACTTGGTGGTTGTGCCATCTGTTTGTGACACTACCACTGATGCTGCAAGCTGTAGGACGCAGGCTCAGGGAACCTGTCTGATACTGAATTGGGAACAAGGTCCCTGATGCAGGGGCTGTCGGCACAAGTTGCCATTATCACAGCTTGGATCACACCTTTGAAAATCTGATGCAGTAAATTAACCTAGACATCAGTAAACTTCCGGCAATTAATAACCTTGCTTCTTGTGTTAGCTGTTGTTGGATTTGATAGGAGAAGCCCATCCTCTATTATGGTCATGCATACTCTTTTTTTGCATTTAGTCAAGTTCAAATGTACATTCAGTGTGAGTAATTCAGCTGCATGATGCCATTAATTATGTCAGTGATAGGATTTTAGGTCCTGTTGTAGGCTTTTAGACCTATGTAAGCCTGGGTTTGATACCCAGCACAGAACCATTTCTTTCTTTCTCACTACAATTTATATGGTATTAGAGAAATTGTTAGATGCCCTTGCTGATGTTAGTTATAGAGTTTCAGCAATGTCTAAGTTTCTATATTGCTGATAGCATGAAATGTTCCTGCTTAGACATTCAGGTTTGAATGCAACTTGGAAAACATTACTTCAAATTAATAGACTGGTGCATTACTAAATCTGCAGCAGCTGTTTGGGGAGGGGTGTGCAATTCAGTGTTGGATACCCTTTGCCACAGCATGCACTTTCTGTCAATTTTATCAATGAGGTTTAGTACAGTGGTAAAGCTACAGACTAACAAACAGTAGTGTGTATGGGGCCTGAGTTTGATCCCAAGTGTGGTATTTTTTCTTTCTTTCTTACTATAGTATGATAGAAGTTGTTTGATGTTACTGATGTAATTGACATAATTTCAGGAAGATGTGAAGCGCTATATTGCAGATAACTTGAACATTTCCAGCTGAGATCTTGAGATTTGAATGCAACTTGGGAACATCATTTCAAATTGACTGACAGGATCTTTACTAAATGCACTGAAGCTGTGTGTGGGGGAGGGAGGGGGCTCTACACTTGGTGCTGAATGTCCTTTGCCACAGCATACATTTCCTGTCATAGAGCTTTTGTACAGCAGTAGAGTTTCAGGTTACCAAGCAGTAGTGGATAAGGGGCCTGGGTTTGATCCCAGAAAGGGACATTTTTTTTCATTCTCACTACAATTTCTGTAGTATGACAGAAATTGTTAGATGCCTTTTCTGATGTTAGTGACAGAGGTTTGATGTCTGTATTGCTGATAACTTAAAAAGTTCCAGCTGAGACTTTTAGATTTGAATGCAACTTGGGAAACATTACTTCAAATTGCCAGACTGGTGCATTACTAAGTCATCTGCAGCTGTTGGGGGGTGGGGAAGGAGTTTGCACTTAGTACTGGGTGTCCTTTGTTACAGCATGCATTTTTTGTCAATGAGCTTTAGCACAGTGATAAAGCTATAGACTTCCAAGAAGTAGTAGACAGGGTGCTGAGTCTGATCCCCAGTGTGGGATTTCTTTTTTTTCTTTCTTAGTTTCTGCAGTTTGAGAGAAATTGTTAGATGTTGTTTGCTGATCTTAGTGATAGAGTTTCAGCAAGATGTAAGTTCTATATTGCTAATAATTTGAACATTTTCAGCTGAGATTTTGAGGTCTGAATGCAATTTTGGAACATTACTTCAAATTACTTGACTGGTTCATTACTAAATGCACTGCAATTTTGTGCACGTGCGTGTGTGTGTGTGTGTGTGTGTAGGAGGGATGTCTGCACTCAGGGCTGGATATCCTTTACTACTGCATGAATTTCCTTTCAAGGAGCTTTTGTAGTAGTAGTAGTAGTAAAAATTTTTATTCATAAGATAATGAATATGGATTACTCCACTGAGCAAAGCTCATTTACAGTGAGGTCCAGAGAATCAAACCAGTTACACTTCAGATCATTTATACAATTAAACATAACAATATAATAGACATTATATCCCTACATTACACAAAACAGGAATACATACATTTATACAATAACAAAAAATTAAAAAAATACACTCAACACATAAAATAAATAAATAAAAAACAATTTTCTATAGTTATTTCTAAACTAATTCCCCCTCAATACTTGTGTGCTCCATAAACCATTTCTTTATTACATTTAACTGGAATTTTTTATCTATTGGTCTTAATATCCCAGGTAAGGAATTCCACAGTAAAGGTCCAAGATTTATAAAATGATTATTTCCCCAAACCGTTCTCCGTTTTGGTATCAAACATGCTAAATTATTTGCAGAGCGCAATCCCTTTAGAGGATTCTTAACTATAATGCACCCTGCCAGATACTCTGGTACTTTCCCAGATAGACATTTAGTCACAAATGAGATTAAACTTAAACCCCTCCTTTGAGATAAGGTATACCAACCCAACTCCCTATACATGTCTATTCTATGTGTCATTCTTGGTACACCTAATATGAATCTTGCCAATTTATTATACATAATATCAAGCTTATATAACTGCTCTTTAGATGCACCCATATAAATCAAGTTCCCATATTCTAACATGGGTAGTACCACCACAGTGATCACAAGTTTTCTAACATTTATAGACATACTATTCCTTATTCTATATAGGGATCCTAAATACATTCCTGTTTTCATCAAAATATACTCAAAATGACTATGCCAATCAAGTTTTTTATCTAAATAAACCCCCAAATATTTATATTAATCAACTTGTTGCAGAATACCACCAGTATAGGTTGTAATCTGCAGCCCATCTTGTTCCAAATTTACATCGTTTCTGTGAAATACCATTACCTGGGATTTTTTCTCATTTAAAACTAATTTAGATCTCAACAGAAAATCCTGTAAATAGTCAAAAGCCTGCTGTAATACTGTCTGAATAAATACCACAGATGGATCAGCCAAATATATGATTGTATCATCAGCATAAAGATGATATTGTACCCCCTGTTGCTTAAACCTCAAATCGTTCATATAAAGATTATACAATATGGGTCCCAATATAGATCCCTGCGGCACACCCGAGACAATTCCCTTTAAACCTGACAACCATTCCTTAATTGTAACCTGTTGCTGTCTTGAGTCTAAATAATTTCTGAACCAGCTCACCACTGGCTCAGAAATACCACAGAGTTGTAATCTGGACAGGAGGATGCCATGGTCCAAGGTATCAAATGCCTTTGAAAGATCAACAAAAATGGCCCCCACTGGCATCCCCCTGTCCAGATCCTCTACAATATCACCGGTGACCTTCAATAAAGCTGTAGTGTACAATGGTAGATCTACAAACTACCAAGCAATAGTGGGTAGGGGGCTTGGGTTTGATTCCCAGAGTGGGATTTTGTTTTTGTTCGCAGTACAGTTTCTGTAGTATGATAGATGTTGTTAGATGTCATTGCTGATGTTAGTGATAGAATTTCAGCAAATGCAAAATTCTATATTGCTGATAACTTGCAAAGTTCCAGCTGAGGCTTTGAGGTTTGAATGCAACTTGGAAACAATACTTCAAACTGAGCAATGATCATGCCAACTCCAGAGGCCCTAATGTAGGAACTGGTAAGATTAAAAGTTCTGAGTTTGTGTATTGTGTGGGCCATGCTTTTTTTCCTGAGGTATGTGTGTGTACATACATGTATGTATGTGTCCATACTGTGCAGCATATGTGTGTATATTCTTTAGCATATAAAGTTTATCTGCCTTTTACTATACAAAAATGATAATTCCATACCATGAAGCCACTCAGTACCAATGGCACTTTGATTATATACTGGCACAGCTATAGCTACCTTCCATTTCCTAGGGTCAATGCCTATAATCAAAGACCTATTAAACATATACAGGGGTGGAAGCCAGGATTCAACACTGTAATGCTACAGTATATCGCAAAATGCTGCAGTTTCCCCACAGAGAACAGTGTAATTCAATAGCAATAAAGCCCTTTTTTTGCGGCAGTGTTTTGTGACATGTAATTTACTGCAAGTTACTGTGTTGCACTGTGGATGGCTCCATTGTAAGTTCATAAAGTACAATAAAGTCAGCAGTTAGTCTGAGCAGTTTTGGTTCCAATTCATTGTATCCACTGCTTTTATTTGGGTCCAATTTTTTTTTCCTTTTTCTCCCTCCTTGTCAGACCTCCTTCTGATGAGTGCCCCAGCCCCATCACCACAATGTCCACCAGGACTTACCTGCCAGCTGTTGTCCCCCAGGGCATACCTTCCCTGGTGGGATCAGCTGGGTTCCCTTAGCCCCACTGCAGAATGGATCCAGTTCAGGCTGACATGCCCAGCTGGCTGGGTAAGGGGCTTGTGGCCTCTCATTGCCATTGTCATCTGGACTAATTGTTTCCCAGTTTTCACCCCCAGAAAGACATAGCATGCAATGATGTCACAGTGCATGCCACATGTTCCAGCATGATGAGCCCCAATATCTGCCCCCCTCCCAACCTTCCTTGGCCCTGGATGCCTTTCACCCAGCTTCTGCCAAGGGCCAGGCAAGCATCAGGCTCTGCCCACCCTCCACCCCAGAGGAGGAGAGCAGTCTTATGAATACTCAGTCCTCCTCCTCCTCCCCGTGGCTGGCCATAGACAGCATGGATTTGCTTCCAAACCTGGGTCATCAATGTCACAAGTACTAGCACTACCACTGTGCTATCAGGCTGGCATGGATTACATTTTTTTAACAGGAACAGTACCTGAGAAACCTGTAAACAATCAAAATAAAATCTAGATTTGGCATTGTCCTTAAGTAGAGATTGCCAGTGGATATACAGGCATCAGAAGAAGTATACACAATGTAACTGACAAAATACTTGAAGCATTGCAAAGTTCAACTTACAGTATCTAGGAAAGAGGTTGCAAAGTCATAAACTTTGCCCATTGTGAAGACCTCATGAAACTGCCACACTGCAGTATATGAATGTACTATACACAGGTGCTAACCTGGCACATTTAGTTCTATTTCATAAAGGGTGAATAACTGTACAGGTCACATGGTGTGCAAAACAATGACAATTGCACAGATTTTTTTCTTTTCTTTATCTTACGATTATTTAATATATTAAGAAATGTGTTTATATTTATTTAAAAGTTTTATAATATTAACATTTTTCCTATGTTTCATTTTCTTTCTTAGTCTCCCTCCTATCCTATGTAAAGCTATCTCTCCAGTGACCAGTTAGCTGCCTCAGTTCCTCCTTCTACTGTTGCAGCTTGTGGTGATCCATGGTGGGAAGCCCGGGTGTGCTGAAGGCAATCGTTCTGACAGTGACAATGGTTTTGCAGGTATATCCACTTACTACTTAATCCTCCCACCCTCCCATATGTTACCCAGCACTACCCTGACAGGGGCTGAGCACTACCCTGACAGGCTTTGTTTTCTATACACATGTTATTCCTCTCTCGCCTGAGTGGCTTGCTATCAGAACTGTCCCTGCTTCCCCCAACCAGCTGCCATCTACCCCTGAGAATGTAGGTAGAACAATGTCAGAGATCCCCACAGATTTCCCTCTGTGTGGGACCAGGAAAGGAGGGCCATCCTCTACCCAAGACACTCATCCAGATTTTGGGCTGGTGATTCTGGGCAATGACACAATTCAGGGGCAGGCAGGCGATGCATCACAAAGCATGCTCAGACCTTTTCTGTTTATCTCCCCTTCCCATTGCTGCAGCACAGATGACAGCACATGCTGTGTTAAGACACACATAGCATCAAACTGGGATCACTCCACCTTATCTGTCAATCTCTGCCTGTAATACTGCTAGGCCTTCACCTGGTGGCAGTCAGTTGCAAAGCGGTGAACTCTTCCCTTCCCAGGAGAGGTAAGCAGTCCATTGCATGCTCAGTCCTCTTCTCCTGACTCCCCAGCAACCAGAAGTTGCTCTGAACCCAGTTTGCCAGAGTGGCATGAGGTGTGGTGTCCAGTGCCTCAGCCCTCCCTGCTACTGGTCTGACTGTCCTGATAGGCAATACATGCACAAAGAAACCCTTCTACAGAGCTAGAAGTTCCCTAGCTCACCACAGGGGGTAACTGTAGTTGTACAACCTTGGCATCAACTATCCCAGCTGGGAATGCTGCCACTCAGCAGCACCACCCAAACCATCCCTGGACTGCCAGACCAGCATCCAAGTTTTCTCCTACACCCATGTCACCAGAATGGCAGCCAGCTGGGCCATCAGGAACCCCCCATATTAATAATATACTAAAATGAGGAAGGATAAGCTTCATAGTGAGAGTAGCCAATGAAACTGTGAAGAAAAAAGTGTATCTATTATATATGTAATGTAAATTCATATTCCAAATGATTTGTATTGTATTATTCTATTTCATATGAATTTTGTTTTATGTTTTATTAATAAATGAATTTTGAGCATGAATAATTAGGCACATTTGTATTGTGCTGTTACAGGCAAAATTCTTAGACTGGGGCAAGAAGTCCATACCTCTCAGATGCACAACAGGACTGTTGCTTCACATCGCTACACAAATTTAAAATCAAGTGGTAGTTCACCTGTTGGAATGCATCACCCCCCCAGAGGGCTGAGAGATCACCTTTGCATGGCAGGTGTACTTGTAATGTAGAAGTCATTGATAAAGTTGCTTGTTTGTTTTTTCACCACCTTTCTGCCAGAGGTATGTAACATGACCTGGTTCTACTTTGTTGGCTATCAAAACTGTTGAATATAGGGATGGTTGGGTGAATTTGCATTGTCATTCTGCCAAAAAGGGTTAACTTCTTGGTGTGATGCACAAAGAATGTGAAAGAGATGGTCACAGAATTGAATAGTTGTTATTTTATTAAGGGAATGTCAGGCACATTCATATTGTACTGCTAGACTTGAAATTACTGGTGCAGGAGAAACAGAAGTGAAACCAGTTCTGCTTGTATGAGTGAACATGTGACGTAAGCTTCAGTAATATTTCAATATTACAGTGCCATCTCCACCATAGTATAGCAGTTTTAGTCAGTGATATCTTGCAGCATACTGCAGGAACCAATGAATTCCAAAGTTAAGTATTCTAGGTTGTCAAGCAGAAAACTGACATATAAGAACAGACTGCTTCATCCTAATAGGTGGCACTGTATGTATAATATATTTAGAAACATACAAACATAGAAGTTGACAGCAGATAAGGACCATCCAGTCTGCTCATTTCTTTTTCTACCTTATGAATGTGACATCGGCCTTTGCTCTGTCAATGGCCTATCTATTCATACTCATCTGTATTGCTCTCTTATGCCTATCCCATGCCTGTTTGAAGCCTCGCACTGTATTCATATCCACCACTTCCTGAGGCAGGCTGTTCCATGCATCCACCACCCTTTCTGTGAAAAAGAACTTCCTCACATTACCCCTTAATCGGCTTCCCTCTAATCTCAAGCTGTGTTCTCTTGTCCTGCTATTTTTCTTATATTGAAACATGTTAGACTCTTTCACCTTGTTAATGCCCTTAAGATGTTTGAATGTTTCAATCATATCACCTCTCTCTCCCCCCTTTGCTCTAGGGTATACATATTGAGCTCTGTTAATCTGTCCTCATATGTTTTCTGATGCAGTCCCTGCACTATTTTGGTTGCCCTTCTCTGGACTGCCTCAATTTGGTTAATGTCCTTGTGAAGGTGTGGCCTCCAGTACTGCATGCAGTACTCCAGATGGGGCCTAACCAGTGTCTTGTAAAGAGGGATCATTACTTCCCTTTTATGACTTGTGATACCCCTACTAATACACCCCAACATCCCCCTAGCCTTACCTACTGCTTTAGTGGTCTGCTTGGATGATTTCAGGTCATCTGTGATGATGATGATGCCCAAGTCTTTTTCTTTCCTTGTGACTGCCAGCAACTCCCCTCCCAGCCTATAGGTGGCTTCAGGGTTTCTCTTTGCTATGTGCATGATCTTGCACTTCTTTGTGTTAAACACCAGTTGCCACTCTTCTGACCATTTTGCCTGTTTATCCAGATCTCTTCTCATTCTGCCCACCCCATCTGGATCATCTACTCTGTTGCAGATCTTGGTGTCATCTGCAAACAGACAAACCTTACCCTCAGTCCATCTGCAATGTACATGATGAAGATATTGTAGAGGACTGGCCCCAAGACTGATCCCTGAGGTACCCCACTCATGACTTGCATCTCTTCTGACTGTATACTGTTTACCACCACTCTCTGTTTTCTGCCCTTCAACCAGTTTGCCACCCAGTTGACCAACTTCTGCCCCACCCCAAGCCTACCCAGCTTATTAATCAATTTTCTATGTGGAACAGTATCGACAGCTTTGCTGAAGTCAAGGTATGTGACATCAACTGCTCCCCCTTGGTCCACTACTCTGGTTACCCAGTCAAAGAAATCTATGAGATTAGTTTGACAGGACCTTCCTGCTGTAAACCCATGATGTCTTGGTTCCTGTGCTCCTATGGATTCCAGGTGTTGCACTATCCTTTCCTTAAGGATTCCCTCCATAATCTTGCCCACTACTGAGGTAAGATTGATACTATATAATAATTCTAATATAATTGAATATAACATAATTGTTTTTATATGAAGCTGAGGAAGGATAAGGAAGGATGATGTTCAATGCACTCCCATTCCACAGCAATCAGGCGCTTTTTTTGTGATCACAGCTATATCTCATACTGTATGAGATTTTTTCATAAAGTAATATTAAATATATTAATTTACTGTATTATATGATATTGTCTTATATTATATTATATTATATTATATTATATTATATTATATTATATTATATTATATTATATTTGTTGTTTTAAATGTTGAATCTGGATGGCATGAGGGAGCAGGATGTGACATGAGCTTGAATCGTTCAGCTAGGAACCCATTGGCAATTTCATCCCAAATCAGTGATGCACACTTGGAAAACATGATGATTGGAAAAGCAGTAGAACATGTGTTTGAAACCAATGGTAGCTCTAAGTACAAGTGTAGGGGGATAGTGTTAGCTAAAGCGCCAAACATGAACACTTGAGATTGATCAATAACAGGTCTGTGATGCTTTTCCATGTCTGGGGCTGCACACCTACTGTACTACACAGAATGGATCACATATACTCTGATGAGGATGGTAGAGCAACTGTTTTTATGTTTACATACATGCATGTGCACACAAATATCTTGTCACAATAATTGGGTTTCACAGGTGTGTCACTATCAAGTCCAGTGCAGCTCAGGCTGCAGTGGGCTGGACAGTGACAGATCAATGATCAGCCAGAATGATCATGAAACTGTTCTCTGCTTGCCTGGCAGAAATTTCATGTACTGTAGTTAAAAGGAACATGTTGCTCCAATCCAAAGTGGCTTGATCTTTTCATCTGCATGACACCGCCCAGCAAGCAGCTGAGTGGTGTAACAATCAACTTTAAGCTGAGGAGATGTGCAAAAACAACTCCCTCCCACGGCCAAGTATCCTACTCAACCTCCAGTCTTTCCTCATGCCCTGTCCATGAAATAAAATACCCTACCACTACCAAGTATCCCATCCAACTCCTGATCCTTCCCCATGCCCTGTCCATGAAAAGAAACCCTCATACTGCCAAGTATTCTGCCCACCTCCTGATCCTTTCCCATGCCCCAACCATGAAAAGAAAAAAAATACAATCCCATTTCCAAGTACCCCAACCATCTCCCAATCCTTTCCTGTGCCCCATCCATGAAATGAAATAACCTTTGACTGCCAAGTATCCCATCCACTTCCCAATCCTTTCCCATGCCCTGTCCATGAAATAAAACACCCTGCCACTGACAAGTATCCTGTCCACCTTCTGATCCTTTCTCATGCCCTGTCCATAGAATAAAATATCCTCCCACTGCCAAGTATCCCACCCACCTTCAGATCCTTCCCCCATTCCCCATCAGTAAAATTGTAAAAGTAGAAAATGATCCAGTGACAACTT
Organism: Neoceratodus forsteri; assembly: GCA_016271365.2. Classification (NCBI taxonomy): domain Eukaryota; kingdom Metazoa; phylum Chordata; order Ceratodontiformes; family Ceratodontidae; genus Neoceratodus; species Neoceratodus forsteri. The sequence continues at coordinate 1,302,402,931 of CM028131.1, forward strand.
ATGTCTCCAACACCTCCACCACCCTACCCCATTTCCCCTCTCAGCACCCACCACCCCACACCCTCCACACCCCATACTTACCTATCCAGTCCAGTGATCATCCTTCTTGAATGTCCTGCTTCTTCTGAGCTTCACCAGGAAGTGAATGAAAACAAGATAAGTTTGGTTGATGGCTTTTTAATGTGTTTTGAATTTGTACTCATAATTTTGCCATTTCTTAACATTTTTACCCCAAGTTTTTAACATGGCCTTTTTAACCCCACATCATGAACCAGGTAGGTGGAATTTGTCAAATCCCCCCAACAATCACACTGCAAAATCACATTTTGAATGGGATTTTAAAAATTTCACCTGTCTTGACCATAAGGTGAGGTAATAAAAAAAAGACAATTTTGAAAATCTGGGGTCAAAATCTCACAAAACAACAAAGTTACAAAGCAGCATTGACATTCTTCATTGCTTACTTATAACTTTACTATTTTTCCAGATTTTGACCCCACCTTTTCAGCATAGCCCTTTTCTATCCCACTTCATGAACATGACATGCAATTTTTCAAATCCATCCAAAACATGTTTTCACAGTTGCTCCACAAAATCATCTTTCAGATGGGATTTAAAAAAAATTCCACTTGTCTTGATCATAAGGTGGGGTCATAATAAAATACAAAATCACACATGCCCACACAATGCAAAGCATCATGGGCTGCATATGTAAATCACCACAGAATGTTATGCTGGTTCAACTTTAAGCAGAAATTGCATGTGCTGAAAGGCCTCTCACACAGTTTGCAAAGGGTGCTACCAGATGACATAGACACGTGTTTGTCCTACCAGGACTCATCAGTATCACCTCGTCTGTTTGACACCCCAGTGGAATGAACCAGCTACCCTAAGACAGTGTGTCTTGGTATTGTTGTGATGAACTCATTAAAATAAAAAAACTATTTAAAAGACAAAGAACCTCTGTGCGCAAACACTGAGGCAAGGTTACCCCAAAAGTCATTTGGCTGGGAAGCCAAGTTTCAAGAAAATACAAAATCACACATGCCCACACAATGCAAAGCATCATGGGCTGCATATGTAAATCACCACAGAATGTTATGCTGGTTCAACTTTAAGCAGAATTGCATGGTGCCGAAAGGCCTCTCACACAGTTTGCAAAGGGTACTAACAGATGACATAGACACATGTTTCGTCCTACCAGGACTCATCGGTATGCCTCGTCTGTTTGACACCCCAGTGAAATGAACCAGCTACCCTAAGACAGTGTGTCTTGGTATTGTTGTGGTGAACCCATTAAAATAAAAAAACTATTTAAAAGACAAAGAACCTCTGTGCGCAAACACTGAGGCAAGGTTACCCCAAAGGGCATTTGGCTGGGAAGCCAAGTTTCAAGAAAATACAAAATCACACATGCCCACACAATACAAAGCATCATATTAAAATATTGTTTAACATTCAGGGTCAAATTTCAAAAAACATCAAAGTTAATGAAGGAACATTGAAATTCGTCAATGTTTACTCCTAGTTTTGCTATATCACCTGATTGTGACCCTACCTTTTCAACATAGCCATTTTTGTACCCGCATCATGAACATGACATGTGCCATTGTTTTCAACTCTTGCCCAAAATGACTTTTCACTTTTGTGCCACAAAATGACATTTTGAAGAGGATTTCATAAATGAGACCTGTCATGTTCATAAGGTGGTGTAATAAAAAGACTATGGTGAACATCTGAGGTAAAAATTAAAAAACAACATTTTGCAAAAATGTGACATGTTTCAATGTTTATTCATAACTTTATAATATTTTTACCTTTTAACCCACATTTTCAACATACTCATGTTTTTACCCCCATTGAATGAACATCACAGGTCTCATTGTCAAGTCACCCTCCATAAAACTTTTCCTACTGTCGTTCAACAAAAACAATGTTTTTGGTTACATTTCATAAATGACACCTGTCATGTCCATATGCTGGTGCAAAAAAAAAACTAGTATTTTGAAAATTCAGGGTCACAATTTAAGAAAACAACAATGTTATGTGTGAATCTCTTTATTTCCCAATCACGACAATTTCACTACTATAACTCTTGTTATTAATTTAATTATCACCTCTACACTATAAATGCCAAATGCCTACACAGCAAATACATGCAAGCAGATATTCAGCATTGACGAATGCTTGTTTATAACTGAGGCAATGATGATCAGGATAGCTCATTGTGGTGAAAGTAGGTGAGGAGTTTGTGACTCCTCAGCTACTTTCTCTGGTTTTTGAGGCTTGAAGGTGCTTGTGCTTTTTTTTTGTTTGCTTTTGTTTTTTGCAGATCTCAGTTGGACTGGGTTTGTTTACTGTATCAGTGTGTTTACCACACTACACAAATAACTTTGAATAAAACTAGGACGAAACATGTGTCTATGTCTTCTGTTAGCACCCTTTGCAAACTGTGTGAGAGGCCTTTCAGCACCATGCAATTCTGCTTAAAGTTGGACCAGCATAACATTCTGTGGTGATTTGCATATGCAGCCCATGATGCTTTGCATTGTGTGGGCATCTGTGATTTTGTATCTTCTTGAAACTTGGCTTCCCAGCCAAATGCCCTTTAAGTTAACCCTTGCCTCAGTGTTTGCGCACAGAGGTTCTTTGTCTTTAAACAGTTTTTTATTTTTAATGGGTTCACCACAACATATCAAGGCTCACTGTCTTAGGGTAGCTGGTCCTTTCCACTGGGGTGTCAAACAGAGTGAGGGCATACTGATGAGTCCTGGTGAGATGGCTGCGTGTCCTGTCTTCTGTTAGCACCCTTTGCAAACTGTGTGAGAGCCTTTCGGCACCATGCAATTCTGCTTAAAGTTGGACCAGCATAACATTCTGTGGTGATTTGTATATGCAGCCCATGATGCTTTGCATTGTGTGGGCATGTGTGATTTTGTATTTTCTTGAAACTTGGCTTCCCAGCCAAATGCCCTTTGGGGTAACCCTTGCCTCAGTGTTTGCGCATAAAGATTCTTTAACTTTGACTATCTGGCAAAGTATTTCTTCTATAATAGTTTTACTTTAAAAATTAAACCTTTTTAAAAACAAAACGGTACACTGCTTAAGTACGAGGTGCCCTGAAATGTTGTTTCACAACCCTCCACAATTAACTCTGACTGTTGGCACATTTTTTTTTTGTTTGTTTGTTTGTTTACTATTTCTATTAAAAAAATTAGTTCACTTCCAACATCACAGATATTCTGGCCACTCACAATCAGTGATCTGCATCATAGATTATAAGACAAAAAAGCTACAGTTGAAAATTACCGTAAAAGTTTCAAACATTTGGTCAAATAAAACTGAAGCTGGAAAATTACTCTCCCCTCCCGCATTAGATTCAACTGAGATACACCAGCAGAATAAGCAAAGTAAAACTCAAAATATGCCTTTATAACATTTTCTTTGCAGATAAAAGCCTTTGCAAGACTCTTCTACAAAGTCTACTACTCAAAAGAAACATTTCTGCAGTGAGTACAATTTTTTTAACTTAATTTGACTGATATGTTTCAGCAATCAGAGAGACACCTCTGCCTCTGCTTTCACTCTACAACTGCCTAAGCATGGGGCCCTGCAGGGCAATATTTTACTGTAGTGTGAGCCATGTGACCATCCTGTTAGACAGGAAACCCTCCATGTGGCCTGCTACCTTGCTGATATATTGCATAGTATGCTGCATTTTTCTGGCAAACTTTAGCCGTTATGTGTTTATACATATTCTCAGCTTGCCCCTCCCCCATTCACTTCATGCAATGACTATTTGAAAAGCATAGATTTCTCTTTGCTGCAAAAACTATGCAGGGTTTAGTAGATGGACTCTACCCTGCCCATAAAACCCTTTTTCATGTTTGCTTGCATGCATGCACAAGAAACATTAAGCAGCAGCATAGGAGAGAAGTGGCTTGTGGAGGTGCAGCACTGTGGCAGCCAATGGCAGCATTGCATTTGGGGGCTTGGCACTGGTGGACCAATGCAGGCAGACTGTGCTGATGACATTGGTTTCCAGAAGTGCCACCAAGTTGAAATGATTCCACCGCTGCAATGAGGGGCTGCCTAGTCATTGCAGCATCAGCCATTCCACTTCAATGAAGAAGCGGCCCATCATTGCAGGGTGGTATATTGCCTAGTGTAACATTTTTTGTAAACATGGCGGTGGCTTGCCGCTGCATCACAGCCCCATTAAAGCCAAAGGGGGTGGCCAATCCTCCTATCAGCATGCCCCCAACCCAGTTCATTTGCCAATGGGGGAGCCAACTCCCCGTCGGCATAATGTAACCCCTTCCCCATTTGTTGTGTGCCGAGGGGGTGCCCAATGCCCCTCGGCATCATACCCCCCAAACAGTTGTTCTTTGCCAATGGGAGGCCCAATCCCCATCAGTTTAAGTCCTCCCACCCCAAAAAAGGCAGGTGACAGACTGGGAGCCCGCCACAGTGTGCTGAAAGCAAGCCTGAAAAAAAAACCTTCCTGCAATGTCTTTTTTTTCTCCCTGAAAGAAAGGAAATGTTCCCACGCCAGTTGCCATCCCCTCCCCAGCCCACACCCACCCACTGCACACCCTACCTCCCCACACCCTCCCACCTCATACGCTTACCTCTCGAGCCTGGCGCGACGACCGTTGACCGAACACATCTGCACTCTTTTAAACTGACCGCAAACTGAAGAAATGCCGGTATGCTATGTAATGGCATAAATAAGGTTTTTTCAACTTTGGTGCATATCTCAGACATTTTTGGGAATTCTGACACCAAATTTTCAACATGGGGTTATTGAGACCCCTCCTCATGAATTCAACCACTGTCATGGCTTTATTCGGTCCTGAAAGGTGATTTCATGGTCACTGTGCAGAATCACCTTTTGGGACCAATTAACAAAATGACAGTGCCAGTGTTCATGGGGTGTGCCCTCAAAAAGCCTATGTTGCAAATGTGGTGAAAAAATTCCAAAAAATGTCTGTTTTACAAGCGTGTGTTGGGCAGTTTCCACTCACGCTCGTAACTTTGTGAATTTGTAATATTTTCACTCCAGATTTTTAACATTGGCATTTTTTTCACACCTCCTTGTGAACAGTACAGCTGTAATTTTTCACATCCTGACCAAAATGTGTTTTCACTCTTCTGGCGCAGAATAGCGCAGTTGCTGTTGAAAGTCAGTGTTCGGGACAGATTAAAAAAAATCACAGTGATGCTGTTCATGAGCAGAGGTGCTAAAATGCCTATATTGAAAATTTGGTGATGAAAGTCCATAAAATGACTGTGTTATGAGCATGCGTTGCGCAGTTTCCACGCACGCTCATAACTTTGTGAATTTGTAATATTTTCGCTCCAGATTTTCAACATTGACATTTTTCCACACCTCCTTATGAACAGTGGAGCTATAATTTTTCACATCCTGGCCAAAATGTGTTTGTGTTCTTCCGACGCAGAATAGTGCGGTCGCTGTGTGAAGTCAGTGTTCGGGACAGATTAAAAAAAATCACAATGACACTGTTCATGAGCAGAGGTACTGAAATGCCTATGTTGAAAATTTAGTGACAAAAGTCCATGAAATGACTGTGTTATGAGCGTACGTTGCACAGTTTGCATGCACCCTCATAATTTCACGCATTTGTAATATTTTCACTCCACATTTTCAACATAGAAACATAGAATATGACAGCAGATAAGGACCACTTGGCCCACCTAGTCTGCCCATTTTCCTATCTAACAGATAAGCTGCAGATCCTAGTTAACCAACAGCTTACTTCCTCCTACCCCCCACTAGGACTGCCTTATGTCTGTCCCACGATTCTTGAACTCCCCACTGTTCTTGACTCCACGACCTCATCAGGAGGCTGCTCCATGCATCCACAACCCTCTCCATGAAAAAAATACTTCCTCACATTACCTCTGAGCCATCCCCTTTATCTTCAAATTTGCCCCTTGTTCTTGCATACTCTCTTTTGAAAGATGCTACCCTCTTGGTCTTTGTTGATTCCTTGAGGTACTTGAAAGTTTCTATCGTGTCCCTCTCTCCCTTCTTTCCTCAAGGGTATACATATTAAGCTCCTTTAGTCTTTCTTCATATGTCTTCTGGTGCAGACCCTGCACCATTTTGGTTGCCCTCCTCTGGACAGCCTCCACTCTGTCTATGTCTTTGCAAAGATGGGGTCTCCAGAACTGCATACAGTACTCCAGATGGGGTCTCACCAACTGTCTGTACAGAGGGATAACAACTTCATGTTTTCTACTATTGATGCCTCTTCCTATGCATCCCAGTATCCCCCCAGGCTTCCTTACTGCCTTCTCACATTGCTTGCCCACATTTAGGTCATCTGATATAATTACCCCCAGGTCCCTTTCCATTTTTACTGTTGTCAGTATCTCACCCCCCATTGTGTACTCTGCTCCTGGGTTTTTGTTTCCCATGTGCATTACCTTGCACTTCTTTGCATTGAATCTGAGCTGTCATACATTTGACCATTCCTCCAACCTTGCCAAGTCCCTTCTCATTCTTTCCACTCCATCTTCTGTATCAACCATGTTGCAGATCTTTGTGTCATCTGCAAAGAGACATACTTTTCCTTCCAGTTCCTCTACAGTGTCACTTATAAAGACTTTAAAAAGGACTGGTCCCAGTACTGAACCCTGCAGTACCCCGTTAGTAACCCTCCTTTCTTCACTGTGCAGTCCATTTACTACTACCCTTTGCATCCTGTTGTCTAGCCAATTTTTTATCCAGGCTACCACCTTGGGGCTCACTCCAAGGCTGGCTAACTGTGTATTAACTTTTGTGGGACTGTATCAAATGCCTTGCTAAAATCTAGGCTATGTCCATGCAGCCCTCCCTGGTCTACTACTTTCGTCACCCAGTCAAAGAAATCTATTAGATTGTCTGACACGACCTTCCCATCATTAATCCATGCTGCCTTGGGTCCTCTGCCCCACTGGCCTCTAGGTACTCAACAATTCTTTCCTTCAGAAGTGATTCCATCATTTTCCCTACCACTGAGGTCAAACTAACTGGTCTGTAGTTTCCCGCCTTTGTCCTGCTCCCACTTTTGTGAAGAGGAATCACATCTGCCCTCCTCCAGTCCTCAGGTACCAACCCATCCTCCCAAGATTTGTTAAAGAGAGTAGTCAGTGGCGTCACTAGTTCTATCCTTAGTTCTTTTAGAATTCTTGGGTGAATCCCATCAGGCCCCATTGCTTTGTCCACCTTCAATTTTATTAGTTCTTTCAGAACCCTTTCTTCTGTAAATGGACTGGTATCGACCCCCATCTTCAGAGTGTTTTTCTTGTTTGGTTTAGGTACCTCCCCTTCCTCTTCCACTGTGAATACTGAGAAGAAATATTCGTTCAGTATCCCTGCTTTTTCACTGTCTCCTTCTACCCACATTCCCTCCTCTTTATTAAGCCTCAGTATCCTTCCCTTGGTCTTTCTTCACTCCCTAATGTACCTATAAAAGGTCTTATCCCCCTTCTTAACAGAATTGGCTATCCTTTCCTCAGTTTGGGCCTTTGCTATTCTGACTGCCTTCCCAGCCTGTTTCTGCTTTAACTGATAAAGTTCTCTGTCCTGCTCCTTCTGTGTTTCCTTATATTTCCTGAATGCTATCCTTTTCTCCTTAACTTTCCCTGCCACCTCTTTTGAGAACCATAGTGTTTTCTTCCTTCATTGTGTTTTATTGATTTGCTTTATACAAAGGCTTGTTGCCTCTGTGATGGCTGTTTTGATTACTCCCCATTGTTCCTCCACCCCTCCTTCTTGCCTGTTTGCTAGTGCTTTTCTAAGGCACTCTCTCATTTTTCCAAAGTCAGCCCTCCTAAAGTCCAATACTCTTGTTTTTGTATGGCTTTATAGTATGGCTGTGTTTATCGTGAACCACACTGTTCGGTGGTCGCTTGTTTCCAGATGGCTACCCACCTCTAAATCTGAGATTCTTTCTCCAGCCCCATTTGAGAGTACCAGGTCTAAGATTGCTCCCTCCCGAGTGGGTTCCAATATTAGCTGTCTGAGGCATGCCCCCTGTAGGGTATCAAGAATGACCCTGCTCTTGGATGTGCCTGCAGCAAAGGTGCTCCAGTTAACATCTGGCATATTCAGGTCCCCCACCAACAATATCTCCCCTTTGTCTGCCATTCTAAGGAAGCCTTCTATCATTTCCTTGTCCATTCCCTCCCCCTGAGATGGGGGTCTGTATACAACCCCTGTGCGGATTGTGGTGCCATTTTCTGTCTCCAGGGTGACCCAGAGTGCCTCATCTGCTCCCTGTTTACTCTTTATTTCTGTTGCTATGATCCCTTCCTTTACATAGAGAGCTACTCCTCCTCCTCTTTTACCCTCCCTGTCCCTCCTGTAGATTGTGTATATCCTGGTATGTTGACATCCTAGTCATGGTTCTCTGTGTACCATGTTTCTGTGACTGCCACAATATCCAGGCAACCCTCTTCCATCAAGGCCACTAGTTCAGGGAGCTTGTTACACAGACTATGGGCATTGGTACTCATCACCCTCCACTTTTTGATAGCCTTACCCCTTTTAGCCCCATTCCTGTCCTTACTGCCTTTGCCTTTTTTACATTTACCCTCTGTCCTGCTCCCTAATAACTTCTTTACCTTGGTGTTTACCTCACTAATTACCATGTTGTGTGGGGGGAGGCTGGGATTTCCCTGCTCCTTTTCAGTGCCTCCCCCCTTGGCTAGTTTAAAAGCTTGCCAATGAAGCATTTAAACCTCTCACCTAGGATCCTGGTTCCCCCCTGGACAGATGCAAACCATCACACCAGTATAGGCCTGCATCCCTCCAGCTGGCTCCCCAGTCCCCAATGAAGCCAAAACCCTGAGCTCCACCCCAGTTTTTCAACCACTCATTGAATTCCCTTGGGAGGAGTGCCCTAGCATCACCCTTGCCAGAGACAGGCAGCACCTCCGAGAAGGTTACCATATACGCTACTTGTCTAAGGCCCCTCCCCAACTCTACAAACTCCTCTTTCACTGCTCTGATCCCGTTCCTAGCCAGGTCATTTGTCCCTAGGTGGACAATGACATCCAGCTCCCTCCCTCATGCAGCTCCTCCCACGATCCTGAGGATTTTCTTCCTGTCCCTCCAAGCCATGGTGCCAGGAAGGCACCTTACCTCCCTCTCCCCTTCCTCCCCCATTTCTACCCCCCAATGATTGAGTCCCCCACCAGGAGTTGTTTCCTTCCTCTGTGGGGTGCCATGCCACCCTCCTGTGGGTCTCCTTTGTGAAGGTTCCCAGCATCCTCCTTGGTCTCCACTACAGGTGCCTCCATAGCGGAACCACTATCCACCAGAAGAGCAAATGAATTGGCATTTTTTCACACCTCCTTATGAACAGTACAGCTGTCATTTTTCATATCTTGCACAAAATATGCATTTACACATCTGGCACAGAATAGCACAGTCACTGTGGGAAATCAATATTCAATACTGGTTAGGAAAATCATAGTGACACTGTTCATGAGCAGAGCTCACAAAATGCCTATGTTGAAAATTTGGTGAAAAAAATCCACTAAATGATTATGTTACATGCATGTGTTGCACAGTTTCCACGTAAGCCTGGAAATTCAAGTATTTTTAATATTTTCACTACAGATTTTCACCATTGCCATCTCTTCACACCTCCCTATGAATGGTACAGTTGTCATTCTTCACATCCTGCCCGATCTGTGTTTTCATAAATCTGGGGCAGAATGGCACAGTTGCTGTGGGAACTCAAAGTTTTGGTCACATTAACAAAATCACAGTGCCACTATTCATGAGAAGAGGTTCCAAATGCTTTCATGAGGCGGGGGGTCACAGAAAGGCCATGTTGAAAATTTGTAATGCAAATACCAACAAACGCCCAGGGCATTAGGGTTTCTAACCATAACGTCCCACCCTCTACAGACTGACAGGCATCAGGTGTGTGTCTTTGGATTGCCAACAGTAATGTTCATGCCATTCCACCTCCACCCCACCACCCTGCAGCCAGTGACAGGCATCAAGATGTGCCTTGGACTCTTTGGCCCCTGAGTTCACCCCATTCTCCTATACTGCACCCATTTCAGTGTATGATCTTATGGAATGGGGTGACTGTAAAGCCAAACACCCAAGGCACACCTCAACATGAGTCAGTGTCTGCAGGATAGGGTGAAGTGAAATGGCATGAATGTTATGGGCAACCACCCAAACACATACCCCAATGCCTGTCCATCTCTGCAGGGTAGAGGTGGGGTTGGCGTGAAGTTCAATACTTCACTGCCATTCCTATTCTGCATTTCTCTAACTCCTGCATTTCCACTGCTAATACCAGCAAGCAAACATTCAGCATTGACAAATGCATGTTTCCCCAGAAGAGATCAATCATTATTGACTTCCATGCCTTCAATATCAGACACCACCTGATTTTCCTTTTTCCCTTTTTCCATTTTGAGTGTCAACAACATCATTCAGGAGGTTTTTACCTTGTGAAAGTCAAATGCTTCCAGAATGGAGTTAACTTGGGTCTTCTTTGGTAGGATACCATCAGTGGAATTTAAGACAATTAGTGCTTCATTGTAATCAAGTTCATAGTAATTATACACATAAAATCTGTGAGGCAACTGATCTCCAGACTTAATGACTCTATAAGAGTTATCAACATCTGAAGAGATACTGTAGGTTTCCAACTAAAATGACAAAGAGAATCTAGTAAATTTGTTCCTTCTGGACAGTGGAGACAGATTTGGGCAAATAGTCTGGATAGCTTGCTTGGAAAGCTGATATGGGAGTGTTTTTTAAAGACTGGTTCAGTTAAGAAAGCAGAATACAAGAATACAAGATATTCTGGGAAACACCGGAGAAACTGTGGTTTGGAGAAAGCTGAACACACATACACATTGTGGACATACAGAAAAGCTGGGGGAAAATGTGGGATCTGAGATTTTAGGAGTTGCAATATGCCACGCCCCATATAACCTTTTGTAAGAGTCTTTCCCACAAAAAAAAAAAAAACATTGTGTAATTTCAAAAAATATCTGTTTTCTATACTAATTATTGCATCAAAATGTATCACAATACTAGAATTTGATTAAACATTTCCTCCAACTAGGGTGAAATTGTGGGCACATTGAAAGAAATTTATCAGATGGAGAGGCTGATGCACATTGTGAGATTGCTGAAGGATGCTTTTGTTAATAAGCAGATGCTTTAGGTAGTATGTCTCATCATCCCAAAGCAATTACTTTTGTTCCTGGAAGAACTGGAAGAGCTTCTGGAGAAAAACTTTGAAAAACATAACATTTAAATACTGCACTCACTTCTTCCTCATTCTTTATTCTTGAGCACATTTATGGAAAAACATTATTTTGCCCTGAGGAGGTCATTAGCTACAGCTTTATATTCCTCACTTAAGATCATAATCCATTTATTGTGAGATTACAGTTCTTTTCTGCGGAAATTACTGTGATGTCACAAGCAGAGATTACAACTTCAAGTGAAGAATATGCAGCTAAAAGGAAAGGCAAAGATCCTAAATTCATGAAAATGTTCTAAATAATGAAAAGAAAGGGGAAGAAAACCACAGAAAAAATGCAAAGTGGGAGCTACAGTATGTTGTGTCTAAATAAGATGTTTCTCATAGTTGTTCTAGAGGTATCAGCTGCTATTTAATGAAACAGGCTAAGAGTGAAAGCAAAGAAATCAACAGCATATAAAATAAACCATGATAAAGACATAGAGACACACAGATTTTATTTTTGACATATACTTCCTACTTAAGGTTAAATGATTGAATATATCCTACATTAGCCTATATATTTACAACCTGCAAAAATCTCAAGCTATGAAACTGCAAGTACAGTACTTGTATTGCCTACCAAGTGTTAAATCATGAGCCAGCCAGGTGGCACTGAGGGTTGAGGTGCTGGATGCCACACCTCGTGCCACACTGGTGACCCGGGTTCGAGAACGAAGTCCGGGCCGTCAGGGGTCAGCAGGAGAGGAGTAGGATCGAGCGTCCAGAGGACAGCTGTCTTCTCCTGGGGTGGGTGGGCTCTTCTGCATGCTGCACTAGTAACCTCTGGAGGAGGAAAGAGTGGTTGCAGTTAGCGTGGGGACACAGATGGGGATTGGGAAGTAGCAGGTGTCTTTCACCCGGGCACGGGATCATGCCTGGCATGAGCAGGATGCGATTGCACATCCACGCCCGAGTAACACAGCACAGAAAAAGTCCTCTGTGGAGCTATGGAGATGATGGGGACCCCAGGGGCAGGTCCACATCCCAACACCGGCATGATGCACCAGTGGACTCCACGGCCAACCCAACACCAGATAGATCCCTCTAATCCCGGTACCGGCTGCCAAGGCAGGGCAGACCCACCCTGGGGGGCTGATCTGGGGGGCTGGACCTGCCTGGGCAGTCGGTGGAGTTCACTGGCATGCAGGGGTTCAGGCAGGGAGTAGAGACCCCATCAAGTGGGTACCCCGGAAGGATGCCCAGGCCTCAGGGTGAATAAAGAAAGTCTACGAAAAAATTTTTTTGCCCACATTAGATGAATGTTTATCCATTGGAAGAATATAGAAGCCTTGTATTAAGTTAATGGTAATGAATGACTAAAATGAGCTATGGCTACAATGTGCTACAATTACTTCTGGGCTTCCTGGTGGGGCTAAAGTGTTTGAGCTATACCTACTCGTTTATTTTATCTTGCATGTGGGACAATAATGCCAAAACAAGTATGGTTACATATTCCCTCTCCCTCTAGACAGAACAGGCCAAAGATGAATTGGGCTGTAGTGCTCTTGGCGTAAAAATAGTCTAAGTAAACATTACTTTTACTCCTGTAGTCACAGTACCAACTATATGAAAAAAAGCAGTTAACAACATCACTATGCCAGTTAGCTAGTATGCAGATTTACAGCTATTTATCATTCTATTTATAATTGTTCCTCTGTTTGCTCCCACATCAATCCAAAACCCATTTACCTTACCCTGCTGTCATAACAGATCCTTCAAGGGGGTAATTCTTTCTATCCATGAGTGAAATTTGCCTTGCTGACAAGTTGCAGAGAGGACCTGCTTCCCAGCCCTCATTGCTGCCCCATCAAACACCATCCTCATTTTCTGCACTAATCTGGACCTTGAAGAGCTGGACTCCAACACTGCTAGTCAGTGGCAATTGGTCAGTAGACATGGAAAGTGGTGAGCCCAGTATCAAGCAACACATGGAGGGGTAGTCCAATAGGGATGCCTGCAGGCATCATGACCATGCACCCAACAGCAAGGAGTAGCATACTGCCAGCACATCCACAACTCTCAACCCTCCCACCAACAAGGTACAGTATACAGAAATTTAAACAGGGGCTTCAGGCAGAATACTTCTTGTTATGAAATCACAGTTTACGAATAATGTGCCATATGATAGAAAATTCACCTTGATTACACAATGCAACTCATTACTCAAAATCCTTATATCAATGGCCGGGATACTTCTCTGGCAGCAGCAAGGTTATGGAGATGTTTTCTAATGCTGGCTATTGATATATGTATATATATATATATATATATAGATATAGATATAGATATAGATATAGATATAATATAGATATAGATATAATATAGATATAGAAAGATACATATTGTGACGTAGTGGTAGATGGAACTTTTGTCAACAAAAGAATGGATAAAGCTCTGTTCCCTAGTAGGAATGTTGAAAGGGTCAAACAAAGTTCTGGAAGTATCCAGGTAGGGAGCTAATCAAACACAAAACATTCTGGAAACATCCAGGTAAGAAGCTAATCAAACACAGCTGCAGTCAATGTTCATTAAGGGCATTGTATAAAACCCACCTAGGCAACACAGGAGAGAGAGAGGGAGAGGCCTGAGGGAAAGGTTGAAGCTGTGCTACAAATGGTGACTTCAAGCTACAGAGACCTTTGGAAAGGACTGTGAAGTTTGTATGTGAATGTTAAGATACTACCTGGATGCTGGGAACCAGAGTAGCTGGTAACCAGAGGTAATGAGGGTTTACTGTGTTTAGTTAGAACTCCAGACAGGAGTAGGATTTTGTTTATGTTTGTTAAAGGGGCTGCAACCTCAGTTAGTTGGAGACAAAGTTGCCTTAAATAAACTGCACTACTTTATTTGACCTCAGACTGTATCATATATGCTCCTTGGACATACCTACACCAGCCCACCCCAGGGAAATAAGGAGGTTACACTACTACAATATATATAGCAGCACCAGCCAGGTTGTAATGCAGTAATGCTGCAGTGTACTGGAGGGAACAGTGTAATTCAGTGGCAATTAAGCCCTTTTGTCAATCAGTATTTTGTGACATGTCACTTACTGCAAATTACTGTACTGCATGGTGGCTGGTTCTGCTCTGCGTGCGTGTGTGTGTGTATATATATATATATATATATATATGTATCTTACAAAAATACTTCATTAATGCATCAGTTAGGGTTGAGCCTAACACCCCCCACCAATCCTACCAGCCCAACCCACCACCCTCCATCCATAGACCAACATGCATCAGGGTGTTTGTTGGGCCTAACTCTCACCCTTGCCTCCATGTGTAAGAAAGTTTACATGGTACAGTATAGGAGAATGGGTGAGAGTTAGGCCCAATGACCCCAAGGCTCATCATGGTCATGTCTGTGGAGGTGGGTGGGGTGGCTGGTGGGTTAGTGTGAAGGGGTGTTAAGAGCTCAGCCCTAACATCTCATTTCCCTACTTTTGTTGCTTTACCCTAACTGATGCATTAATGAAGTTTTTTTGCAATTTATTTCCTTACTTTTTGAGATAGTATAATAGTATTTTATTTTACTGTGGGAGTGCAGGGTCCAATGAAACTTGGCACTTCAAGAGATCTACCACATGGGACAGCACATACCAAATTTCATGCAAATCTGTTGAATGGTTGCAAAGTTATTAAAGTGCAAAATTTGGGGTTTAAGCTTATTCAACCCTAACTATAGTGGCACTTCTATGCTACTATGAGATATATATATCTGTATATATATATATATATATATATATACTGTATAATATATATATATATATATATATATATATATATATATATATATATCGATCTCTCTCTCTTTCTATATATATATATATATATATATATACTGTATATATAAATACACATCTCTCTCTCTCTCTCTCTCTCTCTCTCTGTCTATATATATGTATAATATATTATGGTAGCACGGCAGTGCTACCACAGTTAGGGTTGAATAGCACTTTTAAGGTTAAAGGGTGAAATTTTACACCTTAATAACTTTGCCACTATTCAATGGATTTGCCTGAAATTTGGTAGGCATGGTTGGGCATGGTAGATCTTGGGATCTGCCAACATTGTACCAGTCGAATATACAGCTGCGGAGTTATTAAGCAACAACTGAAAGTGCAGTTACGCTTTTCTGCAAATTCTTTGCTCTCACCTACAGGTCACACGGTTTGTGCAACTGGTCCAAAATCTTCAGGGAACGTGCAGCTGGGGTCCTGATATGCCTTTTGAAGATTTCGTGAAAAGATATTGAACGGTTCAAAAGTTATTCAAAAAACAATTTCCCATTACAAGTCAATGGGAAAAGTTAACAAAAAGTTCAACGCTTTTGCAAATGCACTTTTTAGTGTTGCAAATGGCCTTAGTAGTGTCGCAAATCCACCATTTTTTTCAGTTACTGATCAGAAAAATGCTTAGCATTTAAAATTGGGACCCTTTAAGAACACAATTCTTTTTGTGTTCACCTAGTCGGACCCTCAGGATGTTAGCCATGTCTTTATTTTGGGGTTAAACACCCCAAAAATACATTTTTTAAGTTTCTGCGACAAATAGTGTCACAAAGTAGTGTTGCAATTGCAACGCTTTTGCAAAATTTTGCAAAAGCTTTCGCAAATTGCGACACTACTTTTCCAGACTATGGCCAAAATGACAGGAGTTCTTTGCCACCCTGCTGCAAAAGAACAGTTTTGTCTTTTGGGCTCAAATTTGGAAGGAAGGCAGCCAACGTCTCACAGATGTGCCTTTTCATGGTTTGGTGAAAAAATATTGCATGGATGGCCAGTTACGGTACTCCGAAGTTGACGTTATTTCCCATAGACTAACATGGTGGCATACACCGTGCCTTTTGGGGCTCGTATCTCGAAAATAGTGTGAGATATGGAATTTTCATCATGACAACATAAATGTGACAGTGAAAATGTAGCCAGGAAAAGCATGAATCATGTGAATTTTTTTTTTCTTTTCTACATCGTACGGTTACTGAGATATAAGCAATTTAGTATTCCAACACCTCATTTTCGGCTCCGAGGCCCATTATTATACATACATTCTTTATACACACTGGCCCAGATATTGAAAAGGGGTGTACATGGTGCAACAGTGTTGCACCATGCGCAGTCCACTGATGCACCCTGGCATGATATTCAAAAGGGAAAAGTGCGCCGAACAAATCCCGGCGCGCCCGGAGCGATCAGCAATGTATGCAGGCACAGGTGGGGGTGTTCCATGCATAACCTGCACAGCCCGATATTCAGCCCAGGATGTGCAGAGCCATGCATGTGCTACCCATACTTGCACCAGCACAAAGTTAAGCCAAAAAAAAAGGAACAACTGATAGCCACCCAAAGGTGAGCTGCCGCATTGCAGGACGCAACACGGCAGCTGCCACCTGTGGGTGGCCACCCGAGTTCCGGCTGCACCTGGCAGGGCTCCCCCATGCCCGGTCATGGGCATATGTTTAAAAAAAGTCCCCGTCCAATATCCCTGGTGGTCCAGTGGACTGCTATGTGCCCAAATGCGGGCATCCATTATAATAAAAAAAAAAAGTCCAATATCCCTGGTGGTCAGTGGACCGCATGCTGCCAATCGCGGGCATCTGTTTCTAGAAAACGTATTATTACCCTGGTGGTCTACGGTACCCCTCCCACCCGCCACTGGGTCCACCACCTCCCCGTCGGCGGTGGGCGGCAGCACCCCACCTGCCTGCCGCCCCGCCGCCTGACTGACACCTCAGTGGGGCTGCACACCATTGGTTCTGGCGTGAGCCAATGGGCGTCACTCCATTCTACACATTCCAGATATGTGAATGATTCATTCACATATCTGGAATGTAGTACGGTGAATGATTCATTCACATATCTGGAATGTGTGTATGGTAGAGTCTGACGCCCATTGGCTCACGTTAGGAACCAATGGGCATGCAGCCCACCGAGGTGTCAGTCAGCGGGTGGCGGGCGGCAGGCGGGTGGGGTGCTGCCACCCACTGGCTGGACGGGGGGAGCGGGCGGTGGGACCCAGTGTGGTGGGGAGGGGGGCACTCAGACCACCAGGGTAATAGGACATTTTCAGAAACAGATGCCATTATCGGGCAGCATGCAGTCCACTGGACCACCAGGGATATTGGATGGGGGCTTTGTTTTTTTAACAAATGCCCAAGATTGGGCTGCAGGGGACATCGGTCCCCAACGGCTGCTGCCTGGCAGGGTGCCAGGTGCAAGTCGTTGAGGATCGGCACACCTGCATGCTAATGGGATGCAAATGGGGCCAGAAAGATGTGCAAATGGCCCCATGTGCATCTTGCATAAATTATGGCCCCATTTGCATGTCCTCTTTTGAATATCACAGGTGCTGTGACTGGCGCAATGGCACTTGCGCTAGCACATCTCCATGCTCCACTCTGGCCACTTGCGCTGGCACAGTGCCACTGTGCCATGCACAGTGGGGGTGGCCAGGGTGCGATATTCAAAGCTGCTGGGCCATGACGCAGCTCCTTTGAATATCGTCCAGGCCACACCCCTGCGCAGCCAAGTTGAATTGCGCCCAAGCTTGAGCCACAGCCTGGCGCAGTTTGAATATCTGGTCTGCTGTGTTTGTCTATGCAGCTGTTGGGGAAAAACAGGGTATGCACTTTTACAGTTACTGTTTCCACTTGTGTTTATGTACCTGTTTGCGTCCCTGTTCCCGTGTACGTCACCGAGTGCGTTACACTTTGCGTTCTCATTTGCACTTGCGTTTGCTTTACTGTTACCATTTGTGTTTCCACTACTGTTTGTGTTTGCATTTTGATTTGTGTCACCATGTGCATTGGCATTAGCATTTATGGCAGCCCTTTCCTTTGCGTTTGTGTTTGTCTTTTGTTTTGCATCTTCGTTGCTGTTACTATTACCATTTGCATTTTCTATTGCATTACTGTGCCCGTGCACATTACAGTTTGTGTTTCCATATGTGCTTGCATTTCCTCTTGTGTTTATGTCTCCTTTTGTGTTATTGTTGCTGTTATCGTTACTATTTGCGTTTACAATTGCGGTAACGTGACCATGCACGTTACGGTTTGTGTTTATGTACGTGATTATGTTCATGTTTATGTTTCTGTTTCCTTTGGCATTATTGTTCATGCTAATGTTACCATTTGTGTTTACAATTGTGGTACCAATCCCATGTGCATTACGGTTCGCGTTTATGTGCGCGATTCCGTTCGTGTTTTAATTTCTGTTACATTTGGCATTCTTGTTGCTGTAACACTTAACATTTGCATTTACAATACCCGTGCCATCATTGTGCGCATTACCAACTGCATTTTCGTATGCGCTGTGTGTCAGTTTACATCACTGTTCGCTTCAGCGTCACTTTATGCTTGCGTTTCTATTAACGTTTGCTTTACCATTTACATTTGCTTTACCATGTGTGTAACTGTTGACGCTTGCATTTTCTTTGCAATTCCTGTTAGTATGTAACAGGACATCACATGGTGAGAGTGCAGAGCCCAAAGGGCCCCGTACTCCCACCACCGCATTCCATTCACTATTTATCACTCTCATTCTCAAAGGAAAGGGAATTAGAGGCAAAAAATTCCATTTAATGCATCACTTAGGGTTGTTCCATAGCAACAAAAATGAGGAAATTCAGTGTTAGGGTTAAAAGTCCCCTTTGAACCCCTAGCTCAATTTCCACCGGCACTGGTGTGCACGTTAGGGTCGTTATCCTAACTTTCACCCCATTTTCCTATACCTCTGCTTATTTACACATGTGATAGGATGAGAGTTAGGGCCAATGACCTCAACGCGCACCCCGATGCCATTTGGGGGGTGGGCTGGGGGGTCCAAGGGGGGCTTTCAACCCTAACACCGAATTTCCTCACTTTGTCGCTGTGGAACAACCCTAACTGATGCATTAAACAGAGTTTTTTGACTCTAATATATAGATATATGTAATAGAGAACCCACTTTAGGGTGTGTGGTCGTGCTCTGATATACGCATGCCTTGGTGTGTGTTGGTATGCAAGAGGCTGCAGGCCAAGTGCATTCAACCACCCAAGGTGTGCACATATCAGAGGTGACAGCACACAGTAGAGTGGGTTATCTATCTTATAAAATGGCCAAAATTGTTTTGGAGTGGGGTGAAAGTGCAGGGGTGTGGTAGTGCTCTGATATACGCACGGTCATATGGTGTGTTTCATCCAATCAGGAGACAGCATTTTCCCTACCCATTTTGTAAATAGATAGATAGATAGATATTATAGTGACACAGTAGTGCCACTATAGTTAGGGTCGAATAGGCACTTTCATGTTAAACCTCAAATTTTGCACTTTAATAACTTTGCAATCATTTGTCTGATTTGCATGAAATTGTGTGTGCCCCATCTGCTGCCATAGATCACTGGATCTGGCAACTTTTATTCCAGTAAAATGTGCGGTTGCAGAGCTGCGGAGTGCCAAAAAAAGTGAAAAATACAACTTTTTTGGCAAATTCTTTGCTTGTCTCTAAAGACCAAATAGTTTGTCCATCTGGTCTGACATGTTCAGGGTATATAGGGAATGGGTCACTGAAGTGCCTTTTGAAAGTTTGGTGAAAAAATATTAATCTGTTCAAAAGTTATTAAACTTTTTTGTTTCCCATTATAGCATATGGGAAAATATATGTGCACCATGAAAATGTTAGCGATAGCACATTTTACTTTTGTGCTTGGGGATTTTACTTTTCTACTGCTGCCATCTTGTTTTCAATTAGTGATATGAAAAAAACAATGTAGCTCAAAAAAGTACTGCCCCTTGGTAAACACCAACAGTTGGGTTTACCTAATCGGGACTCTGGGACCATGACCCTGGCATTCGTTTTTTGCTAGCATGCCAAGAAATACGTTTTTCAAAATTTTCCTCCATTTTGGCCATGGAACTTGTGTGAATGTTCCATGTATTTTTATAAAAATACCTCGGTATTTTCGCGAATGTCCACAGGACATTCACAAAAGTCTATAGTACTTACGGGAAAGCTCTGCTGGTAAACTAATAAGAGTTTCATGAAAGTCCATGGTACTTTTGCCAAAATTCCATGGGTAACATCCCCAAAAAACTGTTTCTTTGCCAATTCATAGAAAAAATGGTTAGGACATTTGGGCTGAAATGTACAGGGTAGCAAGGGCTTGCATCACAGATGTGTCTTTTGATGGTTTGGTGATAATATTTACACTGGTTCCATAGATACAGCACTTTGAAGTTGCAAATTTTCCCATAGAATAAGACTGTGGTGGTTGTGGCACTTTTCAGCACCTATATCTCAAAAATGGTTCAAGATATGGATTTTTTGCTAAATGCAACTTAGCACACTTTTACCCCATTCCATGTGTAAACAAGCTGATATGGTACAGTTTAGGAGAATGGGGTGAGAGTTAGGCCCAATGACCACAAGGCACATCCTGACACCTGTTGGTGTGTGGGGGGTTGGAGGGTGGGGTTGGGGTGGTAGGGTTGGTAACCCTAACATCAAATTGCCTGACTTTTGTTGCTGTAATAGAAACCCTAACTAATGCATTAACAGAGTTTTTTTGCAATGAATTTCACTTCTTTTTGAGATAGTATAATAACATCCTTATTTTATTGAGGGAGCGCAGCGTCCTTCAGACCCTGCACTCAAATTCCACCATAGGTGCGCATATGTATGTAGGTGTAGAAGCACAGGGCCCTCTGGGACCTGCACTTCCATATGTCAAACAACAGTGATCAAATTGTCAGCATAGCCATATTATTACCCCACCTCATGTACCCTAGTAGAGAGTAATTGTGAAATACCAAGCAAAACATAATTATGAGTAGCTGCAACACTATTCTGCACCACAGATGCAAAAACACATTTTGGGCAGGATGTGGGAAATGTCAGCTGTATTATTCATGAGGTGGTGTGAAAAAATGGCTATGTTGAAAATTTTGCATCAAAATATGTAAAAGTATCACAGTTATGCATGTGCATAGAATTATTTCAATGGACGCATGTAACTCTGGCATTTTAAGGACTTTTTGCACAAAAGTTTTAACATGGCCTTTTGGGGACCTCATCACATGAACAGTTGCACTGTCATTTTGTTAATCAGCCCAGAAAGGTGATTTCACCCAGCATACATGCCATTCTGCACCATAGTAGCCAAAACACATTAAGGATGTAAAAAGTGACAGCTATACTGTTCATGAGGTGGTGTGTAAAAATGGCAATGCTAAAAATTTGGAGTCAAAATATTATAAATTAGCAAAGTTATGTACCTGCATGGAAACTGTTAAATGCACACTTGTAATATGGGCATTTTGGGGAATTTTTTCACCAAATTTTCAGCACGGGCATTTTGGGAACCCACCTCCGGAACACTGGCACTGTCATTTCATTAATCAGTCCTGAAAGTGATTCCACACAGTGACTGCAAAATTGCCTTTCAGGACCTAGTAATTAAATGATAGTGTCAGTGTTCACGAGGTGTGGTCTCAAAAACCCCATGTTGAAAATTTGTTGCAAAAATACTGAAAAATGCCTGAGATATCAACATATGTTCAAAATGCTACAGACAGCCATTATGCAGCACTTACCTCAATTCTTCAGTTTGTGGTTTGGCTTTGAAGAGTGCAGATGTGTCCCGGTCCACAGAAGATGACAGACGCTGACCTCTGATGGTAAGTATTGGGCAAGAGGTGGGGTGGTGGAATGCTTAGTTGGAGGGTCTGGATGAGGGAGGGGATGGAGTGATGACAAGGAACCGTTTTCTTTTTTACAGGATTTTTTTTTAAATAAAAAGATGTTGGGGGATCATTTTCTTTTTTTTCAGATTTAATTTTAATAAACATTTTGGGACACTGGTGGTGGGCTCCCCAGTCTCCCACAGTGACAGTACTGGTTCTGGTGAAGGATGGGGGTATGATATAACTGGGGATACTGGGAGTGGGCTCCCCAGTGCCCTGCTTTGGGGGGGCATCTGCTGACATGGGATTGGACAACCCATTGTTGGATATGGACAGTTTTCTGTTGGGGACACTAGGAGTGAACTCCCCAGTGTTCCACATTGTCGGGGGTCATCTAGTGCCAACACAGGGATTGAGCACCCCAATGTCAGCAAAAAAATTTTGTTTTTTAATCAAAATGGCTATTTTCAACTCACAAAGTAGGATCTTACTTCATATCTCATCATCCGAAGTAAGATCCTACTTCGTATTATGTGGATACAAAGGAAGAATTTGTAGATTAAATAAAAGCCCACTTTAAGGGCAGTTTGGAGCAGTAAAGTGCAAAATGCACCTAACAGGTCTTAATAAGCAA
Organism: Neoceratodus forsteri; assembly: GCA_016271365.2. Taxonomy (NCBI): domain Eukaryota; kingdom Metazoa; phylum Chordata; order Ceratodontiformes; family Ceratodontidae; genus Neoceratodus; species Neoceratodus forsteri. Next base: position 1,302,425,522 of record CM028131.1, read on the forward strand.
GCAACATGTTTTGGTTCCTCCCCAGGTCATCATTTTAGGGGATTTCCAATTTTGAATATTTCAGGCAAACTGAAAACAAGATGGAGGCCATACGAAAGAGGATTTTTCTTATACAATGCAGGAGTCCTTTTTCGTTTCACACAGCTATATTTTAGTACTTACTGAGCATGCTCAGAAAATATTTTTTCAAATATTTAAATTGCAATAACTTAAAAACAGCTTATTTTTTTTTTCACCAGACTAGCAAAAGGCATATATGTGAAGTAGTCCCTTTCTGGCCTGAAAATGTCAGACTAAAAAAACAAACTGTCTGGGCTGTGTGCAAGTTCAAAGAAAAATCCCAGCAAAGTCAATCAGTGAAAACATGTTTTTTTCACCTCTCTAACTCCAAAACTGCACATCCGACCGGAACGTAACTTGTCATGTCGTGGGGTGTAGAAATGACTTTTACCAGAAACAGCAAATTGGGTACAATATACCTTACAGGTATGATTTTTATTAAAAAAAATAAACAAATCAAGAACAATACAAACAAATGACTTTTTGTTCAAACAGAGTAAATAAATCAAAAGAAAATCATAAAGCACAGCTTGGTTAGAAAATAGAGAGCTATCTTGCCAACATCTATCTGTGCCTGACCTCTCACAGATATCTCCCAGGGAGAACCACACAGGTCCTCTCCCCACAAACATCTGATCTGGGAGTCTCAGCTAAATCCTTTTATATGCTTGTAGCTCCTCCTATAATCTAAAAACACTCCCATCAATTATTTCAAAAACATGTATTTTTCCCAAATAAGATCAATATTTTATTACAAAATCATCTTACACAAATTTGTTTTTACAAATAATCAAGAACATTCTATTGTTAGAGAAAACAAACATTTGGAGAAACTTACTTTTTCCCTTAATATACTTCTGTGGGCTGTATTACTGAAACTCCACCCACAAGAGCAAAGGGAGGAGAGTTTCCGGACAAGATAAAAGGAGAATACCTAGGGCTGCCCATCCACTATACAGGCTCAGAACAAGGCAAGCTTCTGAGTAGACATATGACTAAAGAGTGAGCTCCATAAAGGCTTGTGTTAAGGAAACTCAGGTATTTAGATATCTTTATTTTACATTGTATAATACCTGTACATAAGCCTGAGTTAGTACATTAAAGAAAAATGAACAAAAAATGAACAGTCACTCAGAGAAGCAGCTGTGTAGTTCAAAGACAAGCAGACCCTTCTCAGTGTACAGTTCAGTTGGAAAAACCAACAGTGCTCAGCACCCAGCTAAGTTATTTCATTTAAGTCAAGTGTTTGGCTGAGCTTTGTCATAATTCAGGACAGAGTTTAATTTCCTGACTTTAGAGAATATGAGGCTTAAAGGGCTACTTTTCCACTCAGGGCAGAGTTAAAGTTCCCTGTTTGCAACTGTGGTTTTGAAAACCTTTGCAATGTGTGAAAGGACCCAAAGTTACAAAAGATCAACAGAACCTTTTTACTTAGCTGGCAAAGTTGTGAATGGGGGAAAATAATTATCCAGCATGTGAGTGGTTTTAGAATGGACTACCAGTCCATAATAGTATTTTAACCCATCCCCTTCCTGAGCTCTATCAGATATCCAGTGCCAAGCCTGAAGGCAGAAATGAAACAGAAACTGAATATAACAAGTGGCCAACACACTTTTATAGCAAGAATGATAGTAGCTTAGCAAGGAAGTAAAGAATAAGCAAAAAAAATATATTTAAAATTGCTGTTGCGCAACAGACTTAGAAATGTAAATAAAAGAGTTATAGAAAAAAAGAAAAATAAAGACTTCAGGTCCTGGACTGGTTCTGAAAAATGCAGGGGGGGACACCATTACATGCCACATCAAGAGATCTACCCCACAGGACAGTGCATACGAAATGTTGTACAAATCCTTTCAACAGTTGCAAAGTTATTAAAGTGCAACATTTTGAGTTTAACATTGAAGTGCCTACTCAACCCTAACTATAGGGGCGTGACTGCATCTATATATATATATATATTTACAAATTGATCCTGAACTACAAAAAAACTAAAGTTATGCTGTTCAGTGGCACCTGTAGCAAGCGCAGATCTCAACCACTTATAATCCAAAGCAGCATGAGAGTACCTCTGGAACAAATCCTACACTTTAAGTATCTGGGAGTAACCCTGGACAACTCACTTTCTTATGCTGAGCACATCAGCAATGTTGCCTAGGCTGTCAACATCAAGATTGGTCTGCTGTACAGACATAAACACTGCATGACACCAGAAGCCATCAAAACTGCAATTATCGGCGCTCTCTTACCTACTGTCAACTATGGTTTGGTTATCTATGGTGCCGCTACTACTTCTTCAATCCGTAGAATATCCATTGCACTAAATAAGGTGTGCAAACTCCTCACTGGTGCTGCATGCCTCTCCCACACATGCAACCTATACACCCAATCTGGGTGGCTTCAACTAAGTGGAAGGATACAGTATCAAACATACTTGTTAGCTAAAAATGCACTTCTTGGCCTTTTGCCCCCGGAACTGCAAACCTCCTCAGCCCTCACTCCAGTTACCAGCACACTCAAAGCTCAGCCCATCAATCTCTGAAGAATCCTAGGTGCAGGATGTCTCAAGGGCAGTGGTCATTCACTTATAGATCCCCACTTGGGTTCAGTGCACTTCCCAATGAAATCCTATCTATACCAAGATTAGGTCCTTTCAAGCACAGGCTCAATCAGCATCTTACAACAAATAGCTCCTGTGACTGCTTCACCTAATAATACTACCACCTTTGTGCACTCCAGTTCCCTCTTTTCCACCCCAAAACTTTTCCTTTCCAACCCTTGCTATATCCTCCTACCCTTCCCCCCACTCTCCCAACCCCACCACCTTCCCCCTACCTACCTACTACCCGCACCCGCCACTCTTTCTACTCCTACTGACAAGGCCTTCTGGCTGCTTACCACTCTTCTTCTTCTCTCTTATTACCTCCCTCCCCCGCTCCTTTCTTCTCCACTACTAAAGTTATTAATTCTAGATAATTAAAGTAAGTACTTTACTGTTTTAAACCTAGTCTTTGTATTACCACCTCTGTATGTTTGTTCACCCCTCCCCACTGACGTGGAACCTTTGTAAATGAGCACTTTGCACTCAAAGGTATTGCAATCCAAGATTGAATAAATATATATATATACACACATATATCTATCTATCTATCTATCTATCTATCTATCTATCTATCTATCTATCTATGTATATAGAGAGAGAGAGAACGAAGCCAGCCAGGATGAAGCACAGTTTCACACGTTTCCTGCATGACAAAAGGGATTAACTCCCATTGAAATTACATTGTTTGCTGCAATAACTCTACTGCAGAGTTCTGCAGAGTTGGACTTCATCCTGGTGGGCTTCACTGTATATGTGTCATTGCACAAGACTTTGTTAATGCAACAGTTAGGGTTGTTAGTAAAGCAACAAAAGTAGGCATATATTGGCGTTAGGGTTTCCAATCCTAATGCCCCAACCCCACTCTGAGGACATCGAAAATCATTGGGGGTGTGTGCCTTGGGGTCGTCAACCCTAACACTCACCCCATTCCATAAGTAAATAAGCTGAGATGACTACAGTATAGGAGAATAGGGTGAGCGTTAGGGCTGACAACCCCAAGGCAACCCCCGATGCATGTCGGCATCTACAGGATGGGGGTGGGGCATTAGAGTTGTAAACCATGATGCCATGTTTCCCTACTTTTTTCGCTTTACTAACAACCCTAAATGATGCATTAATAAAGTTTCTTGCAATGAATCTTCTTACTTTATCAGATAGCTGACTTGTATCCTTATTTGCATGTGGGAGCACAGTGTCCTTCAGGCCCTGTGTTCCCACTTTTAACTGTCCTTATGTCACAGTGGGAGTGCAGGGCCTCCCATGCTCTATAATTTTCCTTATTGTACTGTGGGAGCGGACCCTGCACATCCATCCCTCCATAGATATGTGACCAGATTATCAGCATAGTCATCTTATTACCCCAGCATATGTACCTGCTAGAGAAAATTTCCAAATCCCCACCAAAACATAATTCTGCACAACTGAATGCCATTCCATGCCATGCCACAGGTGCGAAAACACAGTTTGGACAGAATTTGAAAAATGACAGCTGTGACGTACATGAAGTCAGGTAACAAGAAGACTATGTTGAAAATATGAGGTCAAAATATTTAACATTTCTGAAGTTATGAGTGGACATACCAAAATTGCAACCAATGGTCATAACTATTATTTTTTTCATATTTTGACCACAGATTTTGAACATACTGTAGTCTTCTTATGACTTCACCTCATAAACCCCATAGGTGAACATTTTCAAATCCATGCCAAAATGCCATTCCACACCACAGGCATGAAATCACATTTCGGGCAGGATGTGAAAAATGACAGCTGTACTGTTCATGATGTGGTGTGAAAAAATGGCTATGTTGTAAATTTAGAGTCAAAATATAAAAAATTACCAAAGTTATATGTGTGCATAGAAATGTTTCAACAAACACTTTTAGGAATTATTTCACCAAATTTTCAACATGGGCTTTTGGAACCCCACCTCATGAACACTGGTACTGTCATTTCATTGGTCGGTCCCAAAAGGTGATTTTGTGCAGCGACCACAAAATCATCTTCTGGGCCTGAGTACCAAAATTACAGTCACAGTGTTCATGAGATGGGGTCCCAAAAAGCCCATGTTTAAAATTTGATGAAATAATAACTAAAAATGGCAAAGTTATCTACATAAGTTCAAAATGCCACTGAAATGCACTATACTGCACTTATTGTACCTTGATTCCTCAGTTTGCGGTTCGGCTTTGAAGAGTGCAGATGTGCTCCGGGCCACAGAAGATGACAGCAGATGACCTCGAAGGTAAGTATAGGGTAAGGGGGTGGGGTGGTGGGTGCTCAGTGGGAAGGTTAGGGTGGGGGAGGGGCAGTGAGGATGTTTAGGGACTGTTTTTTTTTTTCAAGGTAAGAAAAAGACATCAGGGGACAGTTTTCTAGTTTACGGGACAATAATAAAGTGCATATTTGGGGACACAGGGAGTGGGCTTCCCAGTGTCCTACACTTCTGGGGGTGGGCATCCATTTCCAGCATGGGGATTGGGCCCCCTTGATGCTGGGAACAATAACTCAAGGGACTGTGGTGGGGGGGAGATATCTGACACCGGGAGTGGGTATCCTGTTGTCAGATTACATAAATAAAATCATGGCAATGAGTGGGTGGAGGTGCCACTAGACTCCAGGGAATAAGTTTTTAAAGGAGTATAGTGATCAGAAGGGTGGGGGGTGCCACTAGACACTAGGGAATAACTTGTTAAAAAGGGACAGTGGTCGGAAGGGTGGGGGTGCTATTAGATACCAGGGAAACAAAACATGAAAGAGGATAGGGATTAGAGGGTGAGGGTGCCACTAGACACCAGGGAAACAAAACATTAAAGGGGATGGGGATCAGATGGTGAGGGGTGCCACTAGACACCAGGGAAATCCCAGGAAAGTATTCTCAAGTGATGAAAAAGGATCCTTTTTCATCACTCGTGATATGAAAAAGTATTTTTTTCTCTGTTACATGGTGACAAAAAAGTATTCATAACATTAAATAAAACACATTTCTGGGGCATATCTCTAACACTGAAGTGAAGATTGCACCTAAGGGGGTCCCAATCAGCCAGTTAAGTGTTGTGATCTCTCTCCAGGATGCTATTTTTGTGCCTTTTGAAAAGTTTTTTCTAAGAACAAAACGGAAACAAGATGGCTGCAAATAAAACAGGAATTTTCCCATATGAAACAGGATTCTTTTTTTGTTTCATACAGCTATATTTTAGTGCTTACTGAGCATGTTCAGAAACTATTTTTTCAAATTGTTAAATTGCAATAACTTAAAAACAGCTTATTATTTTGTCACCAGACTAGCAAAAGGCACATCTCTGGGCCAGTCTTTTTCTGCCCTGAAAATTTCAAACCACAAAACCAAGTTGTTTGGGCTGTAAGCAAGTTCAAAGAAAAATTCCAGCAAAGTCAATGAGCAACAGCATGTTTTATTCACCTCTCCATAACTCGGAAATCGCACATCTCACTGGAATGTAACTTGCCACATTAAGAGATCTAGCCCATAGGACAGTGCATACCAAATTTTGTGCAAATCCTTTGAACAGTTGCAAAATATTTAAAGTGCAAAATTCTGAGTTTAACATTGAAGTTCCTACTCAACTCTAACTATAGGGGTGTGACCATGCATGTAGATAGATAGATAGATAGATAGATAGATAGATAGATAGATACAGGTTCTTGTACCAATATGGGGACTGGACACCCCAATGTCAGCAAAAACATTTTAAACATCTAAATACTTTGAGAAACTGGGAGTGGGCCACCCAGTGTCCCACACTGGTGGGGGGTGCAGGGCATCTCAGAACACTGGAGTACTAGGTGCAAAGCCTGTGAAGATATGGAGAAGAGTAAGAGTTAGAAAGGACAGGGATCATGGGAAACAGGGGAGAAAAGGTGATAGATAGATAGATAGATAGAGAGACAGTGACAGAGGTCGGTCTAATGACTTTCTGAGATTTAAACCCCATAAGGGATGGACACGGTTAAGAAGAGGCAGAGGCAGACCAAATGACCCTCTGGGATGCAAAACCCCACAAGGGCCAGACACAGTTGGATGCACACCCAGATCATATCTTGGCCCAAGCCTATGATGGCATGGAGAAAAGTAAAGAGAGGGAATGGGTATGGGGAAGGATAAAGCAAGAAGCGGGAGAAATACTGTAGATACCTGTAAGACTTTTTACAATCAGCAAAAAATGGCAAGAAATTCAATGTTTTCACTTTCTTGGAGGTATGGTATAAGTAGAATACGATGCCCCCTCCCCACTGAAATATTGTCAATATTTTTTGTTCTCATGCTGATTAACCTGATGACATCACTCTTGGTTTCACCACTCATGATGTTATCAGGTCAATTGGAACTCACACAAAAATATCGACAGTATTTCCATTAAGGGGGTAGCGTATGCCTTATATATATATAATATATATACAGTATAACACATATAACACACACATATATATATATATATATATATAAACCCAGCATGGTAGTGTAGATTAATTCTCCAGACTGCCAATAGACATAGTATTAACGGCGAAGGTGTAATCTAAATATCTGAGTGTCATTTGTTTTGGGAGAGTGCCCTACCATACAGTATCGCTGCAGTTTCCTAGATGGCCCATTTAAGCAGGGCAGTGTCTCCGTGGGTTATTCTGTGTAATCAAAATCTAAAAACAATAAAGAAATATAGCTATTAAATCCAGATCCAGTGTTGAAAAATGTTAAGCACTATGGTCCCCATTCTAAGTCATAATGGGTGGCAGTGCAAAACTGTGAGGACAGACTTTCATCACATAGTGCTGCCATCCATTTTCCCTGCAACTTAGCTCACCATTTAATACATGGGCTATGCAAGTGAACAGCATTATATGAAGAAGTACTATACAGTATTATACTTTTTACATACCTATGGTGATCTGGCTGGCACAGCTGTAGTAACTGGTTCCAGTAGAGAGGTTGTAACTCCCGCTACTAGGTTCTCTCTCTGTAAAAGATTAAACAGGGTTACAGTGACTTATTTGAACTGTCATTCAGTACTGAGTAGATCATCAAAGACAGAAGACAGCTGTTACACTTAAGTACTGTATTTAACATCTTTAATTTTCTGGACAGGATTTCCTTTAGCTTTCTTTGTATACAGTATATCCGTATACCCATGTCTGAGAACAGTGCTGCTGAAAAATGTACATACATTTTTTTTATCATTTGCATTTTATCCCCCTACCTCTACCTCCCCATCTCTCCTCTAATATCATCCTGGGTTATTGCTCATCCAAGTCTCCAGGATTTTCCCCTCAGCCCTGACAGCTCTGCTGGCCACAGCAACCCCAGTTGAACACTACCAGTCAATGGGGCCTAGTCCATGGTCTGGGAGTACGTGCAGTACTCCTGCTGCAGCCTTGGTATAAGCTGCGTGCATGCTTCATGACATGCACCCCAGAAGACCATCATGTACAGCAATAGCAGACATTTTTTACCAAAACTGTCTAACCCCCTTGTCCTCCATAACCACTCTGCTGTCTTGTTATGTCAGCCAAGGGGAGAAAGGTAAGGACATGGCGTTATCAAGGCTCCCCATGGCTCCCTTGCAGGCACTCAAAGAGAGATATAGGAAACTCTCCTCCTCAAGTGCCTGTATGTGGTGCCTCAACAGCACACTCTGTTTTCTTCTGACTTAGGGAGAGGGTGTGGGGCTCATATCATGGAACTAGTATCCCACATGGGTGTACAAGGCACTCTGCTGGCACCACTAACCTGAAATGAAAACATTAGTTTTAGATAATTTAAAATGAATGCTATACTTCATCCTTAGGCTGCCAGAAGATTTAGAACGCATAGGTTTTTAGGACAAGATATCTTGTCGGCGGCTAGAAGTGTTAAATGCAAGTGACATAGTAGTCAACCACTGTTTTCTCGAAATACACAACATAAATGATACTATGTGATTAAGTGTCAAAAGGGGCATTACTAAACTGTGAGATTAAATGCACACTTAAAATAGAAAATAAAGTTAGAATTGATGTTTCATCCATATGGCTGGTCTTTGTCAGGATTTAACTCAAAAGAAAAAAGCAAGCAAATTAAAGAGCTGCAGGGACAACTTTGTAAAATATAATATTTGGATAAAACTTAGTTTGTATTTTGTGTATCTTCTACTCCCATCTGTTTAGTATTTACATGAATGAAACCTTTTTATCCTTTAGTGTTCATCAGTCCCTGCAGCTCATACACCACTTGAAGTTTGGGGAGGCAAATTCAGGAGAAACTTGAGGAAGTTTGACTTTACTGAGAAGATGGTGGAACCTTGGAACAAACTGCCCCTGGAAGTGATGGGGCAGCTACTCTTAATGGATTCAAAAAGGAACTCATAGTGCCCAAGGGGGGCAGAAAGGGTTTGATAGGTGGAGTAGTGGGAGTAGGGATACAGCTCACCAAGTCAGTACTGTAGGTTCGTGGGATAAGGCACTATAGTAAGAGTAGACTCAGATCTTCAGTCCCTGTCTGCTGCCAGATTCCATGTTTTCAAGTTACAGTCTTTGATGGTGGCATCACAATCTGTTATTGTGAGATGGACTATGATATCACAAGAAGGGTGTTATGACCACAGGTACAGAATAAGCAACTAAAACAGACAGATTCTTGAACAAAAATCCTGTTTTCATGCAAATGACATCAGTTATAAATAAAATGGAGGAGAACTACAACACTAATGTGAAATACACACTGAATTGCGTATACAGTGGTGTCCCCCAGGACGAAACCCACTTTTAAAGTACTCTGCAGTATGCTGTAGCAGACCTACTGAATAAAGCAATGTAATTTCAATGGCATTTAGTCCTCATTGTCATGCAAGAAACTGTGGCATTCACTTCATCCTGGCAGTGTCACATTATTGCCACTGCAATTTCATTGCTTTATTTAGTAGGTCTGCTGCAGCATTCTTCAGAGTGCTGTAAAATGCTGCGGAATTGGGTTTCATCCTGAGGGATGCCACTGTGCATACTATATTTTTGAAAGTTTTCCTGGAGGCATCAGCTACTCTTTAAGCATAGTTGTGTTGTTCAAAAATATAAACTACAAAAGGCTGTGTGAAGTGTAAAACAGAATATCCCCTAATATCATCCAACCATTTACAAAAATATTTTTATATTTAATAATGCTTGAAATTATATGTTGAATGTTGTAACTTTTGAACTTTTAGGCTTGGAAACTTATGTTTTGTTTTTTACACTGTATTTATTATTTATTCATTTCAGAAGTTTTACCAGGGAAGACATACTGAGCTGGTAACAGCTCATTTCCAGATATGTTCTGGGGAATGGGGTGAGGGAGAGGAGACAATAAAATAAGGTCCAATGATAATGATAATAATAATAATAATGTTATTTTTAAAGCACCTTTCTACAACCAAGGGAGATAGTCAGCACCAAGGGCCCCACACTCAAGTGTTGGGCTGGTCCCAATGTACACTTTGTGTTGGGGCTGGTACCAAAGAGCACTTTGTGTGCAAAAACATTTTGATTTACTTACTGTTTATTGTAGTAGAGTAGATTAATATTAGGCTAATGTTGCTGACTTCTACACTGCTGTCTTCTGTTACTACAAATCCCCAGAATCCCCTGCAGCTGACATCAGAGCAGTACATAGCAACAGGAGATTCAATAGCCTGCAGTGCATGTAAGAGTTTATTTAAGTTCTGATATTTTGTTTCCTGGTCTCGCTGTCCTCCCTGGGCTAAGCAGAGTTACAGAGGACTGTACTTAGTCCCTGGAGAAAAGCAGAACTGGAAAACATCTGACCAGAGATTATAAAAGTTCTACTATGCATTGCAAGCTATTGAGTCTCCCATTGCTGCTTACTGCCCTAATGACACCTGCAGGAGATTCTGAGATTTGTAGTAACATTAGATGTCAGCCTAGAAGCATACAAAATTAATCTGATACAATCTATTATACTGCAGTAAACAGTAAGTAAACCTAAATGTTTTTACACACAAAGTGCATGTTGGGACCAGCCCCACACAAAGTACACTTTGGGACCAGATCCACATTTGAGTGTGGGGCCCTCTGTGCTGACTGTTCCCCTTTAACATTAATGCAAACAGCAAATAAAAGCTTGGAGTCCAATAAAGTGAACAGATCATAATGATGCAGTTCTCATTTGTTGATACATGTCTATATATGTCAATATAATAAGGTGTTAAAAACAACAAAATGTTAACATTTGTGAGCCATTTTGTTGTTATATATCAATATATGGAACATTAAGCAATGCCATATATACGAACATGTGAAATGCCAGCAGAAACAGGCCTTGTGGTCTATTGAGTCTGTTCGATTGTGCAGCTAGCCCCTCAACTTGCAGCTGCCCCACCCTCCTCTCCCCTCCTCATAACCACTCCCCCTCATTCTCTCCCACCCTTTCTTAAACCCTCCCACCGTTCTACACGATACCACCTCCTCGGGCAAAGTGTTCCACTTATCTACCACCCTTTCTGTGAAAAAGTAACTCCTGATTTCCCTCCTGAACCCCCCTCCAATGTCAGCCGATGCCCCCTCGTGTCCCTCCCCCTTCTGATCTGAAGAATCCCTTCTGTATTAATCCTGTTAATACACTTTAAGTACTTAAAGGTTTCAGTCATATCCCCCATCCCTCCTCTCTTCCAGGGAATACATTTGCAGTTCTCCCAGCCTCTCCTTGTAGGATTTTCCCTCAAATCTCTGTATCATCTTTGTTGCCCTATGCTTCACTCCCTCCAGCAATCTAATGTTCCTCTTTAGGAATGGACGTCAGTACTGCACACAGTATTCCAGGTGCAGCCTGACCAGTGACCTATACAGGGATAGGATCACTTCTCTGTGCCTGGAGGAGATTCTCTTCACTATGCACCCCAGCATCTTGTTTGCCTTTGCAGCCACCTTCCTGCACTGAGCTGAGTGGTTCATACTCCTTGTTATTAGTACCCCTAGATCCTTTTCCTCCACTGTGCTTTCCAACTGTATCCCTCCCAACTGATATCTCCTGCCTGGGTCCTTGCTCTGAAGTGCAGTACCTTGCAGTTTTTGGGGTTGAATCCCAACTGCCATGCCTCTGACCATTCCTGTAGTTTGGTCATGTCTTTCTGCAGCCCCCTCCACCCCTCTATGTCATCTACCACTGCACCGATCTTAGTATCATCTGTGAACAGACTGATCCTACTCCAGATCTTGTTGGAGAGATCAGCTATGAATATCCCAAACAGCACCAGTCCCAGTACTGAACCCTGGGGCACCCCACTTGTAACATCTCTTTATGATGAGAATTCCCTCCAACCACCACCCTTTGCTGCCTACTCCTCAGCCAGTTGGGAATCCAGTTGGCCATTTTTGTCCCCTCCCCAATGTATTCCAGTTTTCCCCCAGCCTCCTATGTGGCACTGAGTCAAAAGCCTTGCTGAAGACCAAATATAGGACATCCACTGCATGGCCCCAGTCCAGTTCCCTGGTAACTCAGTTGTAATACTCAACTAGGTTTGTCTGGCAGGATCTGTCCCGATACAAAACCATGCTGATGGCAGTCTTGGAGCCCATTCTTTTCCAGAAAGGTCATCAGTCTCTCTTTTAGGATTGACTCCATGAGTTTCCCCACGATTGAAGTGAGACTCACCGGTCTGTAGCTGCCCGGATCATCCTTTGGGCCACTTTTATGAATGGGCACTACATGGGCCATCCTCCAGTCCAGTGGCATGCATCATGTGTCCAGTGATGTACTGAACAGGTCTGCCATCAATCCCGCCATGATGTCCATTAACTCCCTAAGTACTCTAGGTTGAATGCCAGTTGGCCCGGGCGCCTTGTTCACCCTCAGTACCCTTAGTCCCTCCAGCACCCTGTCCTCTGTAATTCTGATATTAGTCACCCCCGCCCCCATCTGCCCACTCTACCCTTCCCATGGGGTATCTGCCCCCCCTCCTTCCTTCGTGAACACAGAGCAGAAGTACTCTTTCAGTGCCTCTGCTTGGTCCTCCCCTCTCCACCCACTCCCCATCTTTCTTAAGCCTCACAATCTGGTCTTTGTTTCTTCTTCTCTCGTCAATGTATCTGAAGAAGTCCTTTTCCCCGTCTTTGATTCCCTGTGCCAGTCTCAGCTCTTTGGAAGCCTTGGCTGCTCTGACTAGCCTAGTAACCTTCCTGGACTTCTTCATTTACTTGTTTTTGTCCCTTTGCCCTCCCAATTTCCTAAGCCTCTGGAATGCTTTTCTCTTGGCACTCACCCATTCCATTACATCCAGAATCAGCCAGCTTGGCTTCTTTGCTCTCCCCGTCTTGCTCCGTGTCCTGGTGCAGGTCTCAGTAGCCTCTGCCAGCCCTTTCTTAATGATATTCCATTTTTGGCTGGCACTCATGCATGTCTGAATTCCCACCAGATGCTCAACCAAAATTTTCCTCATCCTTTTAAAGTCCACTCCCTTAAAATCAATCACCCTGGTACCTGTTCCTCCTCTGTTACGCATTCCATACTCAGTGTGAACCATGCCGTATGATGGTCATTCTCAGCCAGGGGGTCCTCCACTCCCAGATCCCTTACAGTCTCCCTGTTTGTTAAAAGCAGGTCCAGAGTCCTACCCTCCCTAGTAGGCTCACGGACCAATTGCACCAGGAAACAGTCCTGAAATGCATCTAGTAATCTCTGCTCCTTTGCACACATGGTGGTTGGGGTGTTCTGGTCAACCCCAGGGAGGTTGAAATACCCCACCACTATGGTGTCCCCCTTTCTACAGACTCTTCTAATCTGCTCAGCCAACACCTTATCCAGGTCATCCCCCTGAGCTGGTGACCTGTACACTACCCCCAACCTCAGTGTCTTTCTTTCAGAGTCCTGAAACTGCATCCACAGGGCCTCTGTCCTGCCCTCCACCCTCTCCTTTCTCATACACCTTATCCCCCCCTCACATAGCTCATTAATCCCCACCCCTTTCCCCTAGTCATGTCCTTTCTGAATATCCTGTACCCTGGGATCATCATATCTCAGTCCTGGTTCTGGGAGGCCCATGTTTCTGTGATGGCTGCAATGTCCACCCTCCCCAAGAGAGTCTGTAGTTCAGCTGATTTGTTACCTAAGCTTCTCACATTCAGCGAGACCACACTCCAACCTGTGTCTTTCTCCTTCCACCCTGGTTTCCCCACTCATAATCTCTCCTTGTGTCCCCACCTCAAATACCAACCTGATAGCTTGGGGGGTAATCATGCTTGGCTCCCCCCCGGGACCCCTGCCTACTAGCTGACCTCCCTCCACCCCCCACCTAGTTTAACTCTATCCTTGATGCTATGTACCCCCCAAACCTTTGCTTTAATATGCCTTTCCCCTACCCGCTCAGGTGCAGCCTATCCCCTGCATATAGATCCTTATTTTCCCAGGTACTTCCCCAGTCCCCCATTACCCCATACCCCTTAGACTGACACCATTCCCCCAGCCATTTGTTGAACTCCCTAATCCTCCCTTTCCTTCCTGTACTCTCGTTGAGTATGGAGAGCACCTTTGAAAAGGCCACTGATTCCTCCACTTCCTCACATAGCCCTCCTAATTCCTCAAACCTCCTCCTCACTACTTCTACCATCTCCCCCACCAGGTCATTAGTGCCCACATGCACCACTATGTGTGGTTTCTTTCTGCCCCTCCTTGTGCACTTAAGAACCGCCTGCCCTGCCCTGTTTGCCGTTAGCCTGAGTATAGCCTCCACCCATATTCTACTATGCCTCTCCCCCCCCGCCACCCCATCTGATCCCTTTAAGTATGGAATTCAAGCAGATAGCTGGACAAATGGGCAAACTCGGTGGGCCTTGTTGGTCCTTTTCTGCCGTCAGACTTCTATGAATCTTTGGAGTCATCAAGCACTAGTACAACCCCTTCCTCGTTCCTTGTCCATGCCTCCACCCCTTTCCCAGGGTATCCAATCCTAGAGCATGCCAGCTCACTGACTCCACTCTTTCTCCCTACTGCTCTCTGCCCCCTCTCCCCATCCTGTCCCCTATATATAAATGTATCAATTTAGCTGACTCCAAGCTTGCTTTTAAAAAAAAATTAGTTTCTAACACTAACAGTACCAAAGTTATTCAATGTTAATGAAATTATTTTTTGAATGGTCTAAGCTTGGAACTATTAGGACTAGAAATATAGTTTTTTAATGACAGTTTGAAGTCAGGTTTTTAAGATTCAGTCCTTTTGATGCAGTTATTATGTGTTGATACTATGCTGCATGTATCAATACTATTTGAAGCCACTTTTTGAGTATCTTATCAAAACATGTTTTAGTTGCAACACAGTAAAAAAAAATCAAACACATAGCATTGATAATACATATTTTTATATTGACACACTGTATTGATACTGTTTTTTTTATTCATAGGTTTCATAGGAGGTTTCGAGCCAAGTGAGGAAATTTACCCATATGCAACTTGCCCTT
The DNA here is from genome assembly GCA_016271365.2 of Neoceratodus forsteri. Taxonomy (NCBI): domain Eukaryota; kingdom Metazoa; phylum Chordata; order Ceratodontiformes; family Ceratodontidae; genus Neoceratodus; species Neoceratodus forsteri. The sequence continues at coordinate 1,302,440,612 of CM028131.1, forward strand.
TTCTCAAAGGGAATGTGCTCATATAGTATATGAAATGCAGTGAGCGTCCAATCTGATCATGAAAGTATTCATATCTGCACTGCCCACCACCTCCGCTGGTAATCCATTCCACATGTCCACCACCCTTTGGGTGATCCATACCATTCTTTTTCTGGTACAATATATTTCCTCTTTTAGTTGGAGTTCATTCGATCTCATGGTGTGCCTAACATCCTTGATCTCCAATCCCAAGCATTCCCATAAATCAGTATTCATGAAGGCTCTGAAGACCAGACACAGATCCTCTCTCAGAAGTCTGCACTCAAGTGAGTATAACCCCAGAGCATCCAGTCTGTCCCCATAGCTTGGGTATCTAACTGATCTCACCATTTTAGTGGCCTGTCTCTACACCCCTTCCATTAATGAAACATCACATTTGGCACACGGTAATGTAAATTGTACGTAGTAGTATTCAAGGTGAGACCACACCAAGGAGGTACAAAGTGGTATCAGTACTCATCTATCTCTACTCACAATGTGCCTTGATATACAACCCAGGACTCCTCTAGCTTTTTTGACCATGACTTGACAATTCCTATTCAGTTTCAGATCCTCTGTTACAACCATCCCAAAGTCCTTTTCTAAAGTATTGTGCTTGAGTATTTGATCTACCCAAATGCATAACTGTGCATTTTTTTAGGTTAAAGACCAATTTGTGCTGTCCTGGTGGTGCTGAGAGTGGAGGTGCTGGACACCACACCTCGCGCCATGCTGGCAACCTGGGTTTGGATGCGAGCCCAGGCCATCAGGGATTAGTGGGTGGGATAGGATTGAGCATCTGGAGGACTGCTCTCCTATCCCTGGGGAAGGATCCAGGTTGCCACCACTCTACTGCAACCCCTGGTGATGACCAGGGGCACTGCTAGAGTTGGCATAGCAGTATGGAGTATGGCAGATGTTGGCACGTATGTGCCCTGACGTCAGTGCATGCTCGCACTCCCGGTGACCTGAAAAATGGAAAATAGCAGCACAGACCACAGCAGCTTGATGGCCGCACTCCATCGGCTGATGATGCCTGGATGGAGCGTGCCAGTATTGGTTCCTTGTCTGGTGCGGGGGCAATAGGGGGTGCCCCTTTTGAAGGTATAGTTGCATATGCCAGCTGGGTGTGCAACTTCAGGGTCGGAGATGGAGTTGGAGCAGTGGCTGGAAGAAGGCAGGTCAGTGGCTGCAGAGTATAAAATGTGATATGATAAAATAAAAAAACGACCAATCTGTGCTCGAGTGCCCAATGTTCAGCATCCCGTGAACATGGCAACCATGACTGAGTGTCTGCAAAAATGATGACTCAGTCACAGCACCTGTGCTCTGGGCTACATGGCAGTGTAGTGACAGGATACCATGGAGGGCAAGGGAAGGCGATGGGAAGTGCACACATGTGGGAGGGAGGGACCACACCACGCAAGGGGTGAGAGAGTATGTGGGAGGTAGTGTGGCTGTCGGCTGCTGAGCTTGCCATGTGGTGTGGTGGTGAGGGTGGCCATCTTGGATGGGGAGGGTGCCAGGTTTGGTTCTGGAGTGGGTGTCACTTTTTGTGTTGGGGCTGAGTTTTTTTTTTCATTTTTGCAACCCCCCCCCCCCCCAACATGCACCCACCTGGAGTTGAGAATTTTTAGTTAGGAGGGTGCGGGGACTGAAGCCCCTCACATACATTACAGTCCCATCACTACCTTTGGAGTCGCCATGAGTGTACATCACCATCATTTGAATGGCGACCTCCATTTTGACATATAACCCAATATTCTTGCCTTGCCAGTTCCACTTGCAACTTATCTACATCACTAATGCTCTGTACTATGGAACCTAATTTAGTGTCATCAGCAAATTTTGACAATCAAACCTCTTCCCCACACCTCACAGATGTTATAAAAGCACTGAAGAGACAGGGTCCCAACACAGAGCCCTGAGGCACTCCGCTTGTCACCTGTACCCATTCTGATTTCCACCCTCTCAATAAAACTTATTGCTTCCTATGTGTGAGCCATGAATTGACCCCATATCAATTAGACTAACTGGACAATAGTTTTCTGGTAAAGCTTTATCTCCTTTTTTAAAAACTGGTAAAATATGACTACCTGTCCAAGTCTTTGGTATAAACCTGCACATTATAGTGTTATTGAAAAAATCCAATAGTAAGTTTGACCACCATTCTGTATCTTCTAGATAAAATTATACAATGGCAAGAAAAAATCCTAGACTCTGGTTAGTCTTGGGCTGGACCCATGATGTTATCCCAGTACAACATCACGGGTCTAGTCTCAGCCTCATTGTGAACCTGGAGATGATTGTTTGCTTGATTTGTTTCTGCTTGATTGTTTCATCTTCTTTTAAAAAACAAAAATATTTTTCCACACAAAAACATCTTTAAAATTATTTTTTTATTCTGTATAACAATGAGCCATTGTATAATAGCAATAATGCCTGACAGGGTGTGTGTCATTTGGGATAATGTCACGCCTCAGTCGTTGGATGCACTCGGCCTTCGGCCTCGTGCCCAACCACCTGAGGCATGACGTTATCCCAGCACGACACACACCCTGTCAGGCATTATTGCTTAAATCAACAACCACTGTATATTGTTGGGACCAAGTGCTTTATTCTTTTTATAGCTTTTTAATGCAGTTGCAACTTCCTGTGAGGTAATCCAAAAAACTTATAGTCTATTTCTGTTGGTATTGAATTTAAGACTGTAAAGTTTTAACTGTGCCACTAGATAAGGGATTTCTACTAAAAGTATCAAAATAGTACTTAATCCAACAGTCTGAGTGAACATATGAGTCAGTTTGAGTTTTAAATTGTGACATACCATAGGATACCAGTCTCCAGAATGCCTGGTCATCCATCTCATCAATGGCATTAAACGTCTTATCCTATTGTTCTTTCTGATAAATTTCTGTAGTTGAACATGTTCCTTATAATCTCTTCTAAGGTTATTTAACTCCATTAAGTTATCTTTAGAAGGCAGTTTTCTAACTTTTCTAGTAACTTTTGCAAGTTCTTTCTTTTTAGCCAGACAAGTCTTATAAAACCCGTTTTCACAGTTTACACCACCGAAGAATGGATCACAGGGGTGGGGGTGTAGCAGTCTGTTTTAGAATGCAATTTTGTCTCATTGAGATGCCAGTGGGGGGAGACCAGGTCCTCTGAGTGTATCATTGGCGTAGGTGTGGGGTGCAAAACCCGTCTCGTTTACCATCCACCCGGGAGCAAGAAGCAGTTTCTGCAGGAAGTCAGACTTCATTGTTGATATGGTGTTGGAGTCCCCCAGATGGATGGTGCTGGGGAACTTCAATGCCTGGGTCAATGATGAACTCTTGCAATTTGGTCAGGACTTCCTCCAACTAATGGAATTCATTGGGCTTCACACAGGTAATTACTGCTGCAACCCATATTCATGGTCACTCATTTGACTTGGTCTTCCTGCTGGGGATGGAGACCTCCGACTTCGTGGTGGAACCGGTCAGATTGTTGGACCATCACATCATAAGGTTCAATTTCCTAGCTCCCCCTAGTAGTCCTGCCCCTGTGGAGATGGTCTGGTACCACCCTTTGTGGGGTTTGACCCCAGAGGGCCTGATGGCAGTGCTGGATCTATCGAGCATGTCAAGTGTAATCAGGGATCTGGAGAGCCTGCTGCAAGCCTATAATAGGGCTGTGGTGGGTGCCCTGGATTCCGTTGATCCTGTCCGTGGTCATCCACCGTATACCCCCTGACAGCAACACCGGCATAGTGAATGACACTACAGTGACTACAGCACCCCATTGCTGTAGTGTCCATGCTGGAACCCGGCACTGTCAGGGGTCTTGCACCACCCCAAATCAGCTCTGACTCAGAGTTGATAATCCTTAGTGGGCTGGTGCGGGGGGCACAGCCCCCCACATAGGAGGTTTGGGGAGATGATGCCCCCGAAGAAAGCACTTTGTTTTCTTTGGAACAGGCTGCCAACTGCTAAAAGCAGTTGACCTGCCAGTTTTGCTGTCTGGTCGTTCGACAAACTTTTTGTAGGCTACCAGTCATGGATCCTTCGCCCACTCACTCTCTGCCCTAGGTCCCCTTGGTTTGATGGGATCTTAAGGGAGCTGAAGCAAGTGGAACGAAGGTTGGAGTGATGTTGGCGGAAGTCCAGTCTTGATGCCAACAGGCTTAGACTGATGCCCCATTATAAGAATTATCAGTCAGCTATCTCCCAGAAGAAGGCAGAATTCCTGTCCAGGGAGATAGCTGCTGCACAGAACCGACCAGCTCAGCTCTTCCAGACTGTGGACAGACTGTGCAATCCAGTCTGTCTTCAGCCATGGAGAGCGTTGTTACAGGGAAAATGTGATGAGTTTGCTTGGTTCTTTGCCGATAAGGTTGCTGGCATCAGAGAGGATGTCCATGCAGCATGTTCCAATGGAGATTGCAGCGGTTATTGGAAGGTCACTGCCCCTCAGCCTGTTTGGTCAGATTTTGAATGATTGGTGATCGTGGACATCGTGAGGATCATCCATAGTCTGCGGCTGACATGCTGTAGTTTTGACTGGGTCCAACTCACCTCCTAGTGGGATGTGTTGGGGTCATTGGCCTGGTCCTGGAGGAGATAGTTGGGTGTTCTTTAGAGACAGGTGTGTTTCCGGACACCCTGAAGGAGATGGTGGTGACACCCCTTCTTAAGAAATCTTCTCTGGACCCCGACTGTCTTGCAAACTACAAGCCTGTCTCTAACCTTCCTTTTGTAGGGAAGGTTATTGACAAGGTAGTCACGCTATAGCTGGAGAGTCATCTTACCATCCATGACATTTGTGATCCTCTCCAGCTGGGTTTCAGGAAGAGGCATAGCACTGAGACTGCTCTTGTCTGGGTGCTCAATGATCTCCTAATAGCAAGAGATCAAAGGACCTGATCAATCTTAGTTCTCCTTGATCTCTCTGCAGCAATTGACACTGTGGACCATGGTGTGCTTCTGGAGCACCTGAGGTTTATCTGTGGACTGTCTGGTACAGTCCTCAGGTGATTCCATACATGCCTCACTGGCAGGTTTCAGAGACTGGTGTCTGGGATTTATTTCTCTGGCCCAGTCTCCCTGCCTTGTGGGTTTCCTTAGGGCTCTGTGTTGTCACCCGTGTTGTTTGTGGTGTATATGCTGCCATTAGGGGACACTGTGAGGTGGTATGGGCTAAGTTTCCACTGCTATGCAGACGATACTCAGCTCTACTTGTCCTTTGTGCCTGAGCAGGATGATGCAGTCCTCAGTGTTTAACAACTGCCTCACTGAGATCCAGGACTGGATGACTGCCAACTGGTTGAAGCTGAATCCAGACAAGACTAAGGTGCTGGTTGTGGACCCGGATTATCAGGTTGAGGGTCAACTGGGGGGGCGGCCATCCGGGCTTTGGCTCGGTGGCAGCCAGCTGTTGACCTCAGATTGGGTGCGTAATCTGGGTGTTATTTTTGACGAAGGGCTAACACTTAAATTACAGGTGTCAGCCATCATTAAAGCTTCTTTTTACCATCTAAGGAATATCACCTGGATGAAACACCTTGTCCCATCCAATGATCTTCCATCTTTGGTCCACGCCTTTATGACCTCTCACCTTGATTACTGCAACTCCATTTACCTAGGGCACCCGGGGGTTGACATTGGTCACCTGCAGCTGGTGCAGAATGCAGTGGCCAGGTTGTTGACTGGCTTATCTCGATCTTGCCATGTCACACCTGTGCCCTGTGGCCTGCACTGGCTGCCAGTTTGGTGGCACATCACCTTCAAGGTTGGCTTGCTGACCTATAATGCCCTACATGGACAGGGTCCGCACTATTTGCATTAACTCCTGTGTCCTTACCACTCCCTCCACCCACTTCATTCAGCTGAAGAAAGATTGATGGATATTCCCAGGGTCTGTTTGAAGTCTTCTGGGGTCAGGGCTTTTTCATTTGCTGCACCGACCCTGTGGAATTCTCTACCTCGGTTGGTGAGGGAGTACCTGACCATGGAGAGTTTTAAGTCAGCATTGAAGACTTACTTATTCAGACTCGCTTTCTCAGAATCATGATAATATTTTTAATGAATTTTATGGTTTTAAATGTTCTAACTTGTGATATGTGTTATCCAGCTGTGTCTTATTTTTGTACAAGCGCTTAAATAATTTGATTTGTGCTTTTTAAATAAATAAAGTTGATGATAATAATATTTTGAAAGGAGTTGTTGCTGTGCAGTATTATGATCTGCCATAATTGCATTATATACATTTAAAATAGATAAATATATATTTGCTGAATCTAATTCACCTTCCAGTTCCTGCAACAACATAGTTTAAAAATGAGCACCTAAATTTAAACTGTCTTCAGAGATAAAATTATTCCATCTTATTTTTTTGTTGTTAGTTATTTCTAAATTTGATACATGTGTAATTTGAGGTTTAATATCCAGCTTTCTTACTGTAATTATTGAAAAATGATCACTATCAGATCTCATCACAATATGTAGATCATAGTAATTCTGATAATCATAAGGTGAAATTATAACATAATCAATTAATGATGTACCTCTATGATTTATATAGCAGTACATCCCCTCACAGTCTGAAGCAGTACTACCATTTAATATTATAAGACTTAGGTCAGACAATAAATTATCCTATTTATGGTCTCTATCTGTATTTCTTTGATCTACAGAGGCTTGTGAATGAATGTCAAGTTGTTTTTCTCTATTTAAAAGATCTTTATTGAGATGGTAATTCAAGGGTGGGTATCTAATATTAAAATCACCCATTATATATACTTCAGCATTACTGTATTTTGTTTGCAAAGAGAGAATTTCTATGGTTATTATATTAAATAGATCCTTGTCATAATTAAATGATTTTTTAGAGGGATTATGTACATTGACCATAATAATCAATTAATCATTTAAAGCTATTAATGCTATAATGTAGCTGCTATGTGCATTAGATTGTATAAGTATGATATTATTTGAAATTTTAAAAATATAATAAGACCACCGGTCAATCTACCCTTTTTAGAATGTTTGATTGCATAACTATGTAGGATCTGATATCCATTACGTTGAAGAACATCATCATGCTCCTTTCCATGCCATGTATCCTGTAAATTTATGATATCAAACTGCCTAATAAAATTTACATAATCAGAATCAGATAATTTTGCAATATGCCCAGCAACACTCCATGTAATAATTTTTAAATCTTTTAAATATCTCTTGAAGAATTCATCTGGTTCCTTAGTGGTCCTATTAATCAGTGAAGTACATGCACTATTATCACATTCTCTTGTATTTCCATTATAACAGTAGTTCAATGTCAGTCAATTACCATCCTCAGTTAAAAGTTGAAACCTGTTAGAGACCTTCACATTATATACAGTAATTTGCTTTATTTGTAAGTCATCTTTGGGACTAATATCCTCTGAAAATTCCATAATTTTAATCATAGAATCTGTTATTAAGATCCCTAAGCTATCAAGTTTATATGCAGCTTCCAGAATTTTAGCTGCCATTTTATTATTTACCAAAGTAACACTAATTTGACTTCTTTCTGAACCAGATTTAAACGCTATCACAACATCAGCTATATCATTTTCATAGAAATTCAGACCCACGATGTTACAAAAAAACTGAGTGATCATGGTTTTAAACTTGATTTTGTTTTTCCAGACAGCAGAAGCTAATCTGAATATTGATAGAACAACTTCGGTTGAGGCGGTTACATTCTCATTATAATACACTAAATCCTGAATATTGTGATAGTTAGACAGCTCAGTAACCAGACCCTCAGTTGTTACATGAAACCAGATTGTATTTTCCAGCAGATGCTCTGTTAATGCTGGATAATCCATATTTAAATCATAGTAGCATAATTGCTCAGAATTTCTCCAAACATACTGAGCAACACGAGCATCTTTGAAGAAACTCAACAAAACGTCACTGTCACTGGTATAGTCATAAGATCTAATCACATCAACAATGTCATCAGTTGCAATGTCTAACCTAAGAAACTCATACAGAGAATATTAACCAACATTCTAAGATCTTCCTTATTCTCATCAGGATCATAAAGTAGTCCTTTCAAGGTGACAATTGCCTGCACATCAGCCAAAGGTCTAGAAATCAAATCTACAACTTTTTCATTCTTTTCATAGCAAGAAGGAATAGTCTGTTGTATTGAAATATCAGGGGGTGCAAATGTTCTTTGTCACTTTGATAAACTTTAGTGGCTAGCACTTCCTGAACTATACCTGGAACCTCTTTCAGCTCTTCATTGAGCACTGTTGGCTTAGGTATAATTCTCCCATTATCTTTACCTTTGTCCCTTCTCTTTTTTTTCCCACAGTTGATTTTTGTTTTTTGATGTTTGTGAGGATATTCTTAGGCTGATTACAAAGCCTTTTCTTATTCAAATCTAAAGTTAAAATTAGCTTCTTTTTTTTCTTTTTCTTTTTTTTCTTTTTAGGGACAATGGGCCCTATGCATGAAGGTGCAAAGGGGCTACATGCCACACAACATGGGTGCATGGCCACCCCACACCCACTGTGCCCCCTGCACAGCATACATGAAGGGAGAGCATGCAGACCCACTGCATTCAATCCCCCATGTCCATAGACAGCTGCACACTGGGTGTGTTCCAGGGGCATGCCAGCACTATGCAGTATTCACTAACCCATGTAGTGCTGGCTGCATGGGTGCAGAGGGTGGTGCAGGGTATTCCAGGAAGACCCTGCTCTAACTCACTGCATGCCCCCACGGGAAGAGGCCTGGAGTCACTGGGGGACCAGGACAGGGCACACTGTGCTGCCACTGACTGCTGAGCTGCAGGAGGTGGCAGAGGCAGCTGGATGGGTGAGCACCTGGGAATATCTTGAGCAGTGGTGATGGGACTGGAGGGTGCCACTCAGATCCAGGTGCATGCAATCGGCATGCATAGCCCCAGGCCCATGCCACCCTATGTGTGGGATCCACTTTGGGTCCCAGGGGGGCATCCCATTGGATTCCTGCCCAGGACAATGACTCCTTCCCAAGCCATCCTGTAGAGTCCTGTGTTCTGGGGGGAGGAGTCATGGACAGATGGCCAGCATTGGTGCATGCCAGTATGGGTGCACCTGTCTGCGGGGCACAGGGGTGCCAGTGGAGGACACAGATTTTGCACATACCTATGCCCCATTCAAGCATAGGGGCCTATATGGGGTTCTGCATCCCCATCAGCTGTAAAATCAGGAACATAATTCCCTGTTGCATTAGTGTTGATATCAGTTATTACAGTGTTATTTTTTGCTTTTCCACATAAGTATCTTCTGGGTTCAAAAGTAATTTAGCAGGATCAGAAATCATAGAAGAGGGAGAACTGGAGGGATTTTGATTTACCTTAGTAATAGCTAAAAGTTCCTCCAATCTCATAGCATTCAATGCAACTTCACCCCTTAAGTCAGTGGTTTCACTTTGAATCATTACAAGTTATCCCATAATAGCTACATTTGCAACATGGAGATGCTTTAAGACCTCAATCAATTTCTCATCTATGAAAGGGGAATAAGTGAGGTGATACACATTCTGTTCAATGATAGAGGATTGTTTTGCTAGATCTTTTAGTCTACTTATTGTCTCTTCGAGTTCTTCCTCATTTTTGTAACTGCCTTATTTTGTGTTAAGAATTCATCTTTGATGGAATACACTGATTTACTGTGAGGTGTAATATATGGAAGGCTATTGTATGATAGTGAAATAACTGGGAAGTCCTGTGTTAGAACAGGGCTATTGCTCTCCCCAAAAGTGACTTTTTAAGATTTTGCATCTTGTAAAACCAGAGATACAAACTCACTTAAGCTATCAGTTACTAGATTGAGAGATCTATTAATTGAATCTGTACTAAAAGGATATTGATTCTCAGAGATTTCCAGTTCCTTATTTCCTTTTTTAGCATGTTGTGCTGTATCTATGCCCAAAGACCGACATGGAGTAGAAGTGAATCTAGTATCATTCATTGCTGTTAGAGCCTCAGTCTTTGTCAAATGTGGAGTTATCAGAGACTGAGCACCCTTCCCAGCATGAGCTCTGGTTTTTTTTTTTTTTGCTTTATCCACTTTATTTCCTGTTGGGGTTTTATCCTTTTTCCCTTTAGTAGTAGTCTTATTGTTGGTGTTCTTCACCCATTTTGCATTTTTTAATTTTTCAGTTAGATTCTCAGGTTCAAGAAAGGAATCAGTAATGGTAGTAACAGTACTTTGTAAAGCTGTTTTACTGGTTCTCATTTTTAATTGATAACCAAAGGGATTACTGTATAACTTTATAAAATTACTTTGACTTTAACTAATTAGATTGCGCCCAGTATATTTTATTAAAGTGCTACCTATTTTAAAGTGCTATCTGTAAATAAAATACATAAATTATTCAACAAATAATAACCAAGAACCCTACACTTATATATAACTGGTCAAAGACAATATATTTGCCCTTAAAATAAAAAAAGCACAATAAAACACTGAAGCAATGTACCAAACTATCAATAGATGTCTATAGGTACCTGTTGCTAAATTAACTTATTTTTAAATATTAGATAAAACCAACTACAATTCCCATCTCCAGTGTCTATAAAAGAGAACCAAAGTAGTCCAAAGTAGTCCAAATGTCCAACAATGCTTCGAATCAATTATTTAGTTCTTCAAGTAATAAAATTGATAAAGATGCCTTTAAACTCAAATCTTGCTTTCCTCTTGGTGGTATGGCCTGCACCCTCCCACAGCAATAAAAAGTTGATGTAATAAATTGTCTATAAAAAAGGGTAAAAAAAAAGACTAAATACCTTCCTTTTATTTCCCGCTAACTGCTAAAAGATCAGACTTTTATACCTTGTATCAAGGAAATGCAATGTGACTGCAAAGAAGTAATTTTTAACACTAAACTAATATTAAGCTATTATAGCCAAGTTATAACCACATGTACCTTGTCTCAAGGAGATATATTAATTAACCTTACTAACATGTAAACAATATATTAAAATATATAGTAGTCAGAAAACAATTTAATCTGAGTTTATAATAAAAATGTAATATAACTTCATACTTAAAAAATGAATATGGTGAGGAAATTTAACAGTACAGTACATCCAGCATGAGACCAAGGTCCTCAATGCACCTGATTCAGTTTTCTATGTTGGACAGACTACAGGTATGTATTGTTGTCACTCTGTACTGCACCTTCTAGTCTGTCCAGCAAGATTTCTTTTAGCTACCCTTACAGAAATAATTATATGAAATGTTGTCATGCTGCACACATAAAACTACCCAAGTGATATGCATACTGCAAGTATGATTTAAATGTTAAATTGGAACTGATTGCATGCATATGGCATGCATGCAGCAAGCAAGCATTGAAACCATGATATTTATGTTAAATTGGGAAAGACTGCATGCATGTGGCATGCGTGCAAAAAGCAAGTGATCACTGATAACTGCATGTGAAAAAGTTAAGTGATTTGCTCAGGATCACACCATACACAAGTGGGGATTGATGAGATTCAAACCCATGTCTTCATGCCTCCAAGTCTCCTGGTTTGTAGTTCAGTGCCTTTAACCACTAAGCCATACTGTCTGCACACATATGGCTCACTTGTACTTCAATACATACTGTAGCTGACTACATCTGCACACATGCAGCATGCCTGTAGCCACTGTTATGCTTTTCAGTTTCCTTCTCTTACTCATCTCAGTTTCACAGTTGAACTGCAGCACACATACCAATGGAAACATATGTGGTTTTTCCCACCCCTATACACAAACTTACCCACAAAACCACTTAATTACTTCTGTCTGGCCTATACTCCTACTATTTTTTCTCCATAGTTTTGAATGCTTCCATGCAAACAGACTTTAAGGGTATCCTGTGATATGCATTAGTCACAACTGGGCACCTGCTGAAACAGTGACCCACTTGCGGTGCATACCCACAGGGCAAGGGAGTAGGGAGGGTGAACAGATGGGGGGTTCACGAATGGCAATGGGATGTCACTATATGTACACGCGTGGTGGGGAGCAACCATGCTGAGCGAGGGGTGGGAGGGTTTGTCGGGGGTGGTGCCATGGTGAGCTGCCAAGCTGGCTCTGTGGCATGGTGGGTGGGTGCTAGGCTGAGACAGTCAGGATGCTGGGTTTGGGTCTGGGTGCAGGTATGTTTTCTTGCCACCAGCCAGAGTATTTGTTTGTTATTTTTGCACACTTTTGCACCCCCTCAACATGCACCCCCGTAGAGCTGAGAATCCTTAAGTAGGGCAGTGCGGTGGGGCACAGCCCCCCACATGACATAAAAAACAACAGAGTCCTGTGTGCTGTTATCTATTTCACCAGTGGTGTATATCACCGGAATTTAATTTTGGTGACGTACACACACCATAATGATGATTGCATTTTGGTGACAGAAATGTGTGAAGTGGCCCCAATTCTCTCCTCAAAGTGAATCATGAAGTGAAAGCGAATTTGTGGAGTGCTCCGCGTTATAATGGGTAACGCGAAGTCCATTGAAAACAATGACTTCACATTACTCTGCCTTCCCAAATCACTACTCCGCCAATTCTTAAGGTGAAGTACATTGAAAGCAATGTACTTCACTTCACTTCACCTTGTTTTTAAGCTGCAAATGCAAATTTTGCAATGATTCATGGGATTTCAGGTCACATGGGCTCTCGACTGTTCTGCACAGCCTCAGTTTGGGGTAGTGTGTGTAGGAAGCTGTAGGAGACAGTCTGCTCTGAGAGCTCTCTGTGATTCAAACCTTCTAAAAGCTATTAAAAAGCCTTTTTGAGTATTTTTTTTCTGAAACTTTAGTTCATCGATTGTAGGAAACCCTCCTGTGCTCATATCATCGAGCGTTTATTGTTTGTGTATGGATTTTAAATGGTAATGTACGACATTCAGTCTGTGTACTGAGAGACAGTGGAAGTGTGCTTTGGGGAGGGGCGTATCTGTGGTGTAGGTAGATTAACTTGGAGAAAAAGAAAGTTCTTTCTGTTTTGGTGATATTTTTCTTGTATAACTGTGTTAATGTACACACAGTAATATTTTCAATAATTCTTGCCATTTTTTGCTGATTGTTGTGGTGCAGCAGTGCATAATTTTAGTTTGTTTAAAATACGTAGTTATATTACTGAAGTTTTCAATTTGCTATGCATTACTTAGTGTGTGTGTGTGAGTATGTGTGTGACACGTGTCATCAAATCAGACACCTTTCATTGTGCCACATAGTAATTTCAGCAATGTGAACCTGATATCCATTGCAGCTGATTTTTGTACTTCCTTGTGATATCTATACTGGTACTAGTACTAGTGACTGTTACTGCAACAGTGCAGAACACTGCCACCGCAGGCCCACCCCAACCGGCAAAGGTATTCTTTTCCAGATTTGAATTTCAGATGGTGAGCACTAGTTAGGTGTTGTGCTGTTGCGTCTGCATCTCTTCAGTGCACAGTGCAATCTTAATCTGTCTGTGCATTTGCATCTCTTTAGGGCCCAATCGCCATCTGTAACTTAAGTCACAGTTGTTTCTTTGGCTTCCCTTCAGAGTACTGGACTGGTGTGGTGCATAATTCTGCATGAACATTGTACTCATTAATATGCATTTTTAAGTCAAGACCATCATCACAAGTCACTCGTGATACAAATCACGTTCTTCATCATCAAGGTCACAAATGCAGTCACAAATCACAATTCACGATCACGTCATGAATCACAACATTAATTTTTTTACTAGTTACTTGGATGTATTGTAAGCCTGTTTAAAAGTATCTCTCCAGGCTTCACTACCCCATCATTGTACTCATTAATAAGAGTTTTTTTTGTTGAGGAGTTTTGTGCTACAGCTCATCGGGGAAGTACAGCCGTAGGCATTCACATTCCCAATACAGTTCTATCTTGGTTATCTCACACCGTCGACACCCAATCACATTCTTCATCATCACGGTCACAAATGCAGTCACAAATCATGATTCACGATCACATCACGAATCACAACATTAATTTTTTTACTAGTTACTTGGATGTATTGTAAGCCTGTTTTGTAGTATCTCTCCAGACTTCACCACCCCACCATTGTATTCATTAATAAGAGTTTTTAAGTTGAGGAGTTTTGTGCTACAGCTCTTCAGGAAAGTACAGCCGTAGGCATTCACGTTCCCAATACAGTTCCATATTGGTTGTCTCAAACCGTCGACACCGAATCACGTTCTTCATCATCACAGTCACAAATGCAGTCACAAATCATGATTCATGATCACATCACGAATCACAACATAAATTTTTTTTCTAGTTACTTCAATGTTTTGTAAGCCTGTTTTGTAGTATCTCTCCAGGCTTCACCACCCCACCACTGTACTCATTAATAAGAGTTTTTAAATTGGGGAGTTTTATGATACAGGTTCAGCTTATCAGGTAAGTACAGTCATAGGCATTCACATTCCTTCCTGTACAGAATGTGAGTTACAGTACTGTACATAGTGCTGGGCGAAGTGGCCCCAATTTGCTCCTCAAAATGATTCATGGAGTAACACAGAATCCATGGAGTACTCCACAATGTGACGTGGAGTACTTCACTTCATAATGAGGAATACAAAGTCCATTGAAACCAATGACTTTGCATTATTCTGCCTTCCCAACCACTTCTCCACCAATTTTAAGGCGAAGTACATTGAAATCAACGTAATTCATCTCACTTCACCTTGTAATTGAGCTCCAAATGAAATTCTGCAGTGATCCATGGGATTTCAGGTCACATGGGCTCTAGATTGTTCTGCACAGTCTCAGTTCTGGCCTGGGTAGTGTGTGTGTAGTAGTAGCTGGAGACAGTTTGCTCTCAGAGCTCTGCAATTCAAAACCTCTAAAAGCTGTTTAAAATGCCTTTTGAGTCATTTATTTTGCTCAAAGTTTAGTACATCGATTGTAAGAAACCCTTCTGTGCTCATATCATCAAGTGTTTATTGTTTTGTGTGGATTTTGAATGTTAATTTAGAACAGTCAGTCTGT
Organism: Neoceratodus forsteri; assembly: GCA_016271365.2. Lineage (NCBI taxonomy): Eukaryota > Metazoa > Chordata > Ceratodontiformes > Ceratodontidae > Neoceratodus > Neoceratodus forsteri. The sequence continues at coordinate 1,302,455,647 of CM028131.1, forward strand.
GTACTGTGAAGTGTGCTTTGGGGAGGGGCTTATTTGTGTTTTAGGTACATTAATTTGGATTTTTGACTTGTGAGCATTGGTTAGGTGTTGTGCCTTTTTGTATGCATCCCTTGAGTGTGCAGCGCAATCTTAATCTGTCTGTTTGTTTGCAGTGCACCATTAATTCTGGGAGACTGCATTTCTTGTTACGCTCCCATTTCACTTCGACAGCACTGGGGAATTCTCTGGACACAAGACAGCAGCATTTCATCAGCACTGGGGAATTTTCTGGACACAAGAAAGTAGCATTTTGGGGATACACATTAATTCTGGTGACTCTGTGTGTGACCACTGCGCGCATGACTGAGTGCACCATTAATTCTGGGAGACTTTGCATTTCTTGCTACGCTCTTATTTCACTTCATCAGCACTGGGGAGTTTTCTGGACACAAGACAGTAGCACTTTGGGGATGCACATTCATTCTGGCAACTGTGTGGGTTGGGTGCTGCCAATATTGTTGTCATTCCACCTTACTTCATGTTTAAGGCGGAATGACAACGTGAAGTTATAATAACAAAGTGAAGTGAACCTTTCCTATGGGGCGCTCCGCGTAGTGAAGTACCAACGCAAAGTGGCCATTTCGCATTCACTTCACTGGTGAATTTTAAATTCACTGCATCTCTATTCGGCGATCGCCCTTATGACACAGAACTGACTTTAAGGTGCAAACACAAAAGTAGCAATAACTTGACACACACCCACATGGCCAGGGCCCCCCCCCATGCACACACCATAGCGGGTACAGCCATGCTGCTACAGACAACCCACCAAGTATAGATATAAGTAAAAATCTCTGACTTGAGTACTAGGGAGCCAGAGGCAAGCATCTTTAAGAGATGATGTCCATGGGTCAGAGTGGTAGGGCGTACCCCCTTGAAATGAATGGAGTTATTTTTTATTACAATTTTACATGTTATGATGGTGAGTTGGAGAATAATGAAGGCCACTGTTCTACTAATATGGCCCTTGTTAGTCGAGCAGTGGCCTTCATCAATCTCCAATTCTGCATCAATAATGTATAAAATAATAATAAAAAAATACCCCCATTCATTTCAATGGTGCACACCCCTGGAGTCTCCTTTGCCCTTTGTCATAATGTGCCTGAGTGTGGGGATGTGGAGGTCAGCTTCACTGGGGGAGCAAAAGCCTGACTATAGGGGGGCTCCAATAGTCTATGCATACCATACCGCTCAACTGTCCATGAATGCAAAGGACAGCTCTAGAATGTCTGTAGCATCTCTAAAAGGTACAACTTACTTGTTTTGACTGAAAAGTGATATGCAAATCAGGAAAAATTAAAATGTATAAGATTCATCTGTATACACCCCAGAGCAGTGCATCAGATTTGGGCTTAAACCCACCCAGTTACTAACCATTTTTTTTTTCTGGCTGAAGTTCTTCCCCCCCAAAAACATAACTTTGTCCTAATTTTTCACCCTAACTCCATTCCATTCAATACCCATCTCCTATGGGTCATGAAGCCACCCAAATGTGAAGAAGCATGAACAACACATCAATATTTTAGTCCTTCCTGCTTCCCCAATCCCCCTATAAGAAAAAGATTTACTTTTACTTTTCACTTACCCTGCCATATGGGCAGAACCTGCAGCCTGGCAAAGTGTGCCACAAGCCCAGTTTTCAGTCTGCTCCCCCTCTCTCCTTCTGCCAGAAGTTGGATGCTAGAACTGACCATCACAGGTCCCCAACATGGTCCGCGACCAAGTCACCTCACCAACCGAACCCACACAACCTGGGTTGCTTGCTTCTTGCTTGGTTGTTGATGTGGCTGCTGCCACACTGCACTGATCAAGGACTATGAAGGCCACCCACACCACCGTCACCACTGCTGCTAAGCCTAGCTTGCTGCTGTGGGGGTCTGTGCTGTTTTTTTTGCAAGGCGAGTCTAGTAGAGTAAGTAGGTAGCCTAGTCTTGAGTTAGCTTCTAGCTCACCCTCTTCCCCTTCAGCCACCAGGGGAGATGGAGACTCACTAAGAGTAGACCAACAAAAATATACTGCCACAACACTGCTATTGAGAGCTCAGTGCTCATTGACTTCTCCAAGCTGTAGTGTGCAGTCTGTCTACTCTGTGGTGGGAAAGATAGTGTCACACTTGCAAGACTCATGCACTCTTTCTTAGCTAGAACTCTTCCACATCACATGTGTTTGTGCCACCACTAATAGGTGGAGGGAGTGGACAACACAATACAGACACATTCGAGTCTGGAGAGTACTTGCAGCGTGAGCACACACAGTCCTGGTAGGCACTTATTGTGCAAAAGATTAAATCCAAATTTAATGCCGTTATTGCCACACCATAAAATGACCTAGGCTCAAATATGTGGGGGTGGGGCAACTGCCCCACTCTGCCCTACCTAAATGGCACCCCTGCTTAATGGTAGATATTCATTCTCAGGTGCTAATGCAATGGTTTCCACTGTGTTCTGTGGTACTGTTTCTCCATGTTTCATGATGTGTCCTGATCATAATGTGGGTTATGTCACTCACTGTGCCTCATTTTGAGTGTCCATGTCCCTCATTTCAGTGATAAAATGTGAGGTATGGTGCATGCTTCCAAGATCCTACTCAGCACAAAGAGTACTGAGCATGGCCATAGTGTATATGCTCATAACAGAATGACAATGACAAATGAGATGAAACAGTTATGGACAAACACATTTGCAGCACTAAATATGCATAAGGGATTTTCATGGTCCAAAACAAAAAGGATAGGCTTCACAACACAGAGGCCCCTCTTCATACATCTGGAATAGAGGATGTTGACTGGCTATATCCTAGGCACTAAATGCAGTAAGCAAACAATACTTTACAAATTAATGGTGATTTAATGACAAAAATCAAAAGCCATTAAACAACTTGCAAAAGGATCAGAATTAATGAGTTTACCTAATTTTTATGGGAATTCAAATAAAAATGTATTTTAATGACTCTAATTGCTAGCAGTGGTATAAGAAATAGAAACTGATGTGTTTTTAGATGAGATTTGCACCAGCTTAGCTGCTGCACACATGGCAAGCATGCAGCATGTGAACCTGATGTGATGTTTAAATGATGTTCACACCAGCTTAACTGCTGCACTCATGTCAAGCATTCAACACGCAATCCTGATGTAATTTTTAGAAGATGTCCACACCAGTTTACCTGCTGCGTACATGTCAAGCTTGCAGCATGCAAACCTGATTTGCTTTTTAGACCTGGTTTGCTTAGGATCACTTTGTACATGCGAACTGCATGCAAACATTGCACAATTAGGCATGTGACATGCATTCTGCATGTACACAGCACACCTATAGTTCTGTAAGGGTAGGAAAAAAAGAAAAAGAGCCCAAAAAATAGAGCTTTTCAGACTTGAATTCTACAAACTATATTAAAAAAAACTCATTCTAAAATATCTCCTGAAAGTCCATAAAAATAAAAACCTATAGCTTTTATCACAAGCCGCAACCCGCTCTACTATTTAAATGTTTAAGTATTCTCTTTATTTTATCCACACTTATCTCACTAGAGCACATTAACATTACAGTACATTAAGCGTTATGTAAAAAGAAAAAGATCACCAAGCCATGAGTGCACTACAAACTTGGAGCCACTTGTGTTTTTGAAACAGTAAGCAGTAGAACAGAGTTCTGACACTGGTAGCACAGCACCTCTTTGAATCTCTCAGCACCTCAGCTCCTCTCAAGTAATACAACAATTTGTTCCCTAAGATGTTTAGACGCTAAGCATACGCTATATAAATGCACTGCATAAATGTCATGGGGCAGGCAGTTATTCACACTACATATGGATACTTTTAACACTCAATTGCCCAATAGCCACTTAACCCTACGCCTATATAGGTGTCAGCATGGCTCAGTTGGTAGCACATCTGCCTCTGGACCAGAAGGTCATGGGTTCTTGTCCCACACCAGGATCGGACCTGCACCTAAAAATCACTGGCATCCGAGTGCAGTATTGGGGGGTGCTGTACTGCTGGGGTGTGCCGTCCTTCAGATGAGATGTTAAACCGAGGTCCCTTCTGCCCATCCTGGTGTTGTCCTGGTGGGTGTCCAGGTGGAAGTAAAAGAACCCAGGGCACTCTTCACAAAACAGCAGGGAGCATTCCCGGTGTCCTGGCCAACATTTCCCTTCCCATAAACTGGTTCATGCAATTATCCAGGCTGTGTGTGGGTGATGATGTGCGATATGGCCGCCGCCACCACACATTCAGTCACTTCACTACCAGTCTAGCATTGCTTGTAAAGCGCTTTGGGATACTGTGTATGAAAAGTGCTATATAAATGCTGATTCTTCTTCTTCTTCTTCTATACCTCATGAGCCTCATAATCCTCTTGAATTACGTGCATACTATTAAGCCACAAGAGCCCTCAATCAGAAAGCAGCTAATATCAGTTAAAACAAAACAAGCAAACAAGACAAATTTAGAGGTGCATGAGGGAATCAATTAGCATCAGTTAATGGCACAGGGAAAAACCAGGGGCAGAGAAGAAATAATATAATTAATACAATTAGACAATTAGGAACATCTAAGCTTCCCAAAAACATTCGTGATCACTCAAGTACTGTGGGGCCCTTTTTTTCAATGCCATTTTAAAAGAAAAGATGATGCTGCTAGGCTACTGAGATACTAAGTTTTCAGAGTTTACAAAACGTATTTATATACACGCTCACTTCCTAAAGATATATTCTTAAAGATATCTATAGCCAACATTTCAAACACACACACAAATGATGGGATGTAAGGTCTTTGCAGGGATCTTCACTGGGATCTTTGCAGGAAAAAGAAAAAGTCCAGAATAAGTCCAGAAAAAGTAGAAGAAAAATTGAATTTCTCTTTTGACCTGTGGGTCATCTGACTTTAATCTGTAGACTGCAAGTCTGTAGGTTATATTCAAATATTCAAATGATAAAAACTGTTAAACATAAAGAGCTGTCCAGCTTTGAATCAGCTCAGTGTGCTCAACATGTTAGATACACAGTAGGTAGACAGCTTCCTAATATTCCCAAATGTTTACAGCCTGTAAATTCTCAATCGAAGACTCAAAACAACTGAGTTCAGAGCTTTTATAGCTCCACCAAGAAGAGACTTGGTTATCCACTGAAAATAAATGTCAGGAAAGGAGAGCAAGTTCAGTACTTCAGCACTTCGATCTTCAGCACAGGCCAACCCCCCGGCATAGTGCCTTCTGCAAGGCACCCTGCTCCACCAGCGAGAATCAAGCAGCTCCTCCACTGAAGAATCCACTCATCACTCAGGACCTGTTATAACTATCAAGAAAGCATTAAGCAGCTCCTGCTCCTGTGACTACTCCACAGTCACATAACATCCAGCAGCCATCTTGGAAACATCAAGTTGGTGAATGGCTTAGCCATCAAACAAAAAAACAATGGTTCAGACTCTGAACCAGATTTTCCATCATCCATTGAGGATCGCATTGCCCAAGCACTCGAATGTGGTTTCATAAAAAGATGAAGAGATACTACTTTGTAATCTGATTTCTGATGGCAGTCTTCCATTGATTGTAAAAACTGAAAAATGTAACTTTTCAATACTGAAGATGACTAATGAACAGAAAGGATAATAAGGAAACTGCCAAAGAAACTGTAAAGAGGTTGATAAATTTATTACAGAAGCATACTGTGGAAAATAATGGTGCAAAAAAAAAACACTGACACATCTAGTATACCAACCCTACCAACAATATGATGCAAATACACTAGTGCTCACATCTCACTCACTTGCCCTTCCTTCATGTCATCCTCCCCTGCTATCCTTACCCACCCCATATGTTTGTTTCACCCTTGCTTAACTTACTGCACCATTTTGGTGTAGATCAACTGCTCCAGAAGACATTTCTACTTATCCACCACCCTCTCTGTAAAGAAATATTTTATGAGGTAATGTGAGGAAGTATTTTTTCACAGAGAGGGTTGTGGATGCATGGAGCAGTCTTCCTGAGGATGTCATGAAGTCAAGAACAGTGGGGGAATTCAAGAATGCATGGGACAGACATAAGGCAATTCTTGTGGGGGGTAGGAAGAAATAGGCTGTTGGTTAACTAGGATCTGCAGCTTATCCATTAGGTAGGAAAATGGGCAGACTATGTGGGCAAAGTGGTCCTTATCTGCTGTCAAATTCTATGTTTCTATGATGTCCTCCCTGAATCTCCCTCCTGCCAGCTTCTTTGAGCTCCCCCTGCTACTCATGTTTCCATTTATTTTGAACAGTTCTCCAGTGTCTGACTTATTTATCCCATGAAGTAACTTGAAAGTTTCAGTCATGCACCCCCCCCCCTTTTCTGGTCAACATTGTATACATGTTGAGGTTCGCAAGCATCTCCACATGTATGCACTTGAGACCAGGAGGGAAAGTAGGGGAAGTGATTGAAACTATATTTAAATCCTCAAATTTTCTATATCTTTCAATCATGTTGTGTAGTTTTTTCTTGAATTGTTTTAAATGGACTGGAGTTCTTGCCTGATAATAGAAAACTACTATCCGTGGGATGAAATTTGACTTCTAGTGGTAATAATGCCCTCAGATTATGGCTTTGGACATTATTTTGGCAAAACTGCCACAATTGCTAGGGTCCCAGGTGTCTGTAAGCAGCTTAAGAAGATTCCTGCAGCTGGATGTGCTGTCTCTGATGGGATCAAACCCTAACTTCTTAGGGCTACTGCTAATAAACTTGCTTCACAGTTACTAGAATCATTAACTTGTCCTTAACCTATGGAATGGTATTTGTCCAATGGAAGCTATCTCATGTTGTACATGTTTTCAAACAGGGAAATGTCAAAGTCATTAGCAACTACAGACCTATTGCTGTTCTTGCTGTGCTTAATAAGATTCTGGAAAAAAAAATGTCACCACCCAACTTATCAATTACCTCACCACCCACAACCTCCTATTTCCTGCAAAACACAGATTCCACAGAGGTCATAGCACCACCACAGCCCTCCTATCACTTACCATGGCCTTCAACTTTGTAGACTATTCCTTGCTTTGCATTAAAACTTGATGGCCTGGGTATTTCCTGCACAGCACTCCCCTGGTTTAAAAATGTACCTGGTTAACAGGTATCAGCATGTCAGGTTTGGATCCTCTTTCTCAGAACCAGTTGGGGTCATGCAAACTTCAACACTGGGCCTCTTCTCTTCACCATCACACACATTCTGCCCCTTAAGGTCCTCTGACCATAACCTGCTGTCCTTCACAAGATAAGCAATAATATCTACTGATATTTCAGAAACAAAATTTTTAATTGGTCCGGTCCTGTTGCTTTGTTTGAATTTAACTTATTTATTTCTCATAATAACTTATGACACTTCAAAGTCCTGAAATAAAATTTTGGAACCTGTTCAAGTAAGAAAGCCTCTAAAGATGTACCAGAAGCACTGTTAGCCACAAGATAACTAGCCCTCACCACTTCAATATCAGAGAAATGGCAAAAATAAGAATTTAAGCAATTTGCAGATTGTTGAACAGGGAGCTTGTTATCTTCTTCATGTGTGAGATTAATGTTTTGTTCTGTTTTGTAGCACCTTCCAGTTGCTTAATAACATTCTAATATTAGACTGGGCTTGAGGTTTGATTTATCTTATTTCTATAATATGTCTTTTTGCCTTCCCTAATAATACTTTTACATGTATTTCTTAGCTTTTTGAAGGAATCTCGGTACTCCAGATCCAAGGTTCTATTTTCTTTCTTATATAATCTATATTTTAATCCAATCTGCTTTTTTTATGTTCTTACTGATTCAGAGAGGGTGAATGTCCCCCATTTTGTTTGGTTTAAATGGGGCATTTGTGTTACAAATTTCTAGAAAGGACATAGAGATATTTAGTTTAGTTGTCATATTGGTCTTTGTAAAAACAGTTCCAGAAGCAAATGGTTTGATACCTTTTATTGGACCAACATAGATGTTACAAAAAGAACAAAGTGCCTAAGCTTTCAGACCAACCAAGTAATCTTATTCTTATGCATTTCTAGTAAGTATCTTATTCTGGTACATTTGACCTTGGAAGGCTCCTTAGCTAACAACAAACTGGTGGAATGTGATTCCTCTTATTTAAACTGCAATTATGGTTCAAATTAATATTTTAAACTAGTGAGAATTCTTTCTGTTTTTTTATGTATGATCGTTGTGTTAATAGTATGTAATTTTCTAAATAACTATCATAAGCTTCCGAAGAAGGACTTGGTTGGTCCAAAAGCTTAGGCACTTTGTTCTTTTTGTAACATCTATGCTTGTCCAATAAAAGATATCAAACCATTTGCTTCTAGAAAGGACATAGAGAATTCTTTAACTGTTATAGCCATATCAGGAATTAATTTAGGTCTGTCCCAATTTAGTTGATTTAGCTGATTTCTAAAGTTTTGTTTATTAAAATCTTTAAAGCTCCTACTATAAGAAATAAATGAAGAGAGAACCCTTTCTATTGAAATTTCTACAAGGCATTATATATAAGAATGATCTCTCAGGTTGGGAGTCCCCATTTGAGATTTCTTTATTTTAATAGCTGGGGTTTTAAAAATCAAATCCAAAATACTGCCCTGACATTGTAGTGTTATTTTCTGGGTAAGGTATCAATTATCTGGTGTAGGCCAGGGAGAAGAGACCATATGCATGACTGCCCCCCTGGGCCACCCCAAGCTGTATTGAAATTCCCCACAAAACTGGATTCCCTACCACTAATTAGTGGGTCCAATTTCATCATTATACAATGGCAAGAAAGAATCCTGGCTTCTGATTGGTCAGTTGGCTGTCACAGCAGGGATGTTATCCTGGCATAACATCCCTGCTGATTGTTTGGATGATATGGATGACCACCATGATGATCTCCTCTTTCTCTTAAGAAACAAAAATATGTTTACACACTAACAAAAACATTCTTTAAAATTTTTTTTTTATTATAAAACAACAAGCCATTGTATAATAGGAATAATGCCCTCCAGGGTGGGAGTTATGCTGGGATAACATCCCTTCTCGGGTGTTGGATGCCCTCGGCCAGTGGCCTCGGGCCCAACCACCCAAGGTGGGATGTTATCCCAGCATAACTCCCACCCTGTCAGGCATTATTCCTTTATTAACACTTCAAAGGCAGTAACATTAATCTTAGTGTGGGAATAAATAACCCCTATGCACAGCTTTTGGAGGGGGAGAGATAGTAATATCAGTTCAATCCCTTTCACATTACCAGACAATAATAAATCTGCATGTTGCAAATCACTTGTAACATATAGAATTATCTCCTCCCATTTTGAGCCTGTCATATTAAAAAGGCTTATAATTTTTAATGATTATCTCTGAGTCTGAGTTCATTTTTTAAAAGAGCCTTTACTCTGATGTGCCAACAATGTCATAATTACCATTGTCCAACCAGATTTTCAGCAAATTCATTTTGCCCACTAGACTCCTGGCATTATCGTGTTTGATTTTAAAATTGTTAGGTACTGATTCTAGTCCAGGGTTTACTTCAATATGTCCCTTAATCAGAATTAAAATTAAGAGAACATTTTGATTTCATGAAAGTGTGGCTAACTTAAAATTCCACATTTAAAACCTGTCTACAAAGATTGCACTAAACAGTCTTTTTTTTCAGTAGCTAATAAATAAGGCTGAGTGAAATTATTAAATTCCAGTTTCATGGATATTTCACAAAATTCCATGAAATTTCACAAGATTTTTCAGAATGTTCTGAAATGGTTTAATTGGTCATAACTCTGTCAGCATTATAGCTAGGCATCTGAATATTTGCAAGCATATTGTTTGGAGGAGGCTATAAAAGGATCAAAGCTTCATGATATTTAGGTGAGGGGTTGTCAAGTCATAGGGGATCAAAGTCTGACAATTCATTATTTATGTGAAAATTTCAGAAAATATTTTTATGCTGACAATTTAGCCACCTTTGGAGCAAGATAATTGAAAATGTATATGCATGAGACTTCCAGTGACATCATCACAATGATAGCTGCCAGATCTTTCAGCTCCACCACTCTACCATGACAATCAGTAATAATCTGTGCCTTTAAGATCAAAAATCTGTCTGAAAAATTTACTATCAAGGACAACTTAATGACTACCAGACAGCGTCTGAAGGATTTGTCAGCTAAACATCCCACAATGCCTGAAACAGCTAGGGAAAACAGTGCCCATTCCTTCTTCCATGCTCTACCTGTTTCACCATCTGACAGTGTCCGCAAGGTGGGGGAGGAAAATTATACAGTTACCCCCAAATGGATCTGTTCAGAACTCATGTCAATTAACGCAGCATTGCGCAAGATTGAGTCTACTGTAGCAGATGGTAGAAGAGATTCAGGCATGTTAGAAAAGTGTACCACAGCCATAGAAACTTGTCTCATGGAATACTGTATGACCACAGCCACTTGAACTGAAGCAATCCTGAATCTTCATGGCAGGAGTCTAAAAATGGAATGTAAATTCGAGGACCTTATCAGAACAATGTTCGTATTCATGGTGTTCCCAAAAAGACCGAATTGTGAAACACAGTCACTTTCACTGAAGGTCTACTCAGGGAGGTGTTGGGCCTTGAAATGGACTACCAGCTAAATATACTCTGGGCCCATAGATCCTTAGGGGCTTCACCAGTCAGTCCTGCGCCCACCGTCACTCATTCATTCTTGCCTTCATGGATTACCAAACCAAAACAGACATTTTGCAAAAAGCCTGGGGGAAAAAGCAATAATCTTTGGTGATGTCTGTTTGTTTTTTGAGCATGATTTTGCTCAACAATGTATGACCTTATGTCATAAAGTCCTATTTGTTCAGAAAGAGATTAAAACAAGGAGATATGAGCTAGACTGGAATCCCCTGCTAAACTATGTGTTTTCTCTGACTCCAGCTCTCGATTGTATGGCAATTTACAAGCAGCAGCTTTTAACCTGGCCAAACAGGGTATTCAAGTAGAAGAAGCTCCAAATGACTCTAGCACTGCTGAAATTGTGAGTTGTACTTGACAAACTGCAGGCTCACTGGCCTCCAGCAGCTCAAACCCACTATCATGTCGTACACTCAATTGAAAGTCTGCTGGATGCAAACTGCAGAAGTGGGGCTAGCACCTACATCCAGCTAGCCAGAATCTTCTGTTGCGGCACTGGTGTCCTTGTCTGACACCTAAATCACCCTTTGGGAATTGATTTTGCTACTATTCTGGTCGCTAACTGGTAGCCTTATGTATCACTGGGAGTTTAACCAGCACATTCTCAGACTGAATTAAGTAGTTACCTTACAAATGGATTGTGCTTCTTGCTCTAGGGATATGTCTGTAGATCTATTTTTTGTGTTGCAAATAGAATAATGACTGCAGTTATCACTTATGCTTTGGTTTTTACAGAAGAGGGGGGAAGGAGGGAGGGGGAAATGGAATGATGGGCCTACCAGCAGACAATAACAATTTCTGTCTAGATGTTTTTTTCCTTTTGGGTAGAGATAGTTGGGCCCTAAGTCACAGAGTTTATTTATTTGAAGATTCAGAAGACAGCAATGAAGATATGAAAGTGAAACAGCAGGTGGCTATGTAAAAAAAATACAGGTTACTAAGTGCAATTAATAGGTTTCTAAGTGCAAGTGGGCAGAACCAAAGTTAAATGAAGACTGTTTTTCATTCACCGAGGCTCAGATGGCTTTTACTAAAATTATAAACAGGAAGGAGTTCTCTCTTTCATTTTTTTGTGTCATCCCACTAGGCTAATTAATAGGCTTTAATCAGATGTTCATTATTACTTTCAAACTTCTATAGTGGCTCACTGGAGGGCTGCCAAGGGTTTGATAATTATCTTCATGCATCACATTGAGTCCCAGTATTTACCACATGACCTTTAGGACTCTTTTTATACAGGGCCATGGAGGGAATGGGGGGTGGTTGACTCCCAGGAGAAGCCACACAAATCAGACCTTTGTTTGACACAAATATGACATGCCAGGTGGTGAGGTTGGCATGCTTTGAATTTGTTTTCTATTCAAAGTGTGCCACAAAATAACCAGCAGATTGTCAGCCTGTAGGGAAAAGTTCACATGTTAGTTTGTCTTGCTGCTATCCTGTAATTTAAATTTAAATTATAAACTCTGTCACCCCATGGCCAATCAAGTTGCAATATGTGTCACTGCTGGAGGGGTGTCCTCTTGACCTCCTTCCACCCAGGACAGCTACTGCATTGATAAGACTTTCCATCTCTCGCGTAGCAGGTATTTGCTTTAATTTTTTTCAGCAGATTTATACTCTGCGAATAATAATAAAAAGGACTGTATTTGGTTGGAGGATGCCCATTGCAATCAATATCCTGACCCTCGTGCTATAACTCAGGGTTGATCATTTACTTTTACTTATATAGAGCTGAGTAGCAAATTTCCCTTCAGATAGACTATACTCCCCCCCCCCATGCACACAATGTTTGTTATACTCTAAGTTTCACTTGGACCCTGAAATGGTGAATATATGAAGCGTAGCTTTACAAACTCCTTTTTTTTCACTATTTAGGCTCACCCCTAATATATTTTGAGGGTGCTTAAGTAGCTAGACTGCTCACCACAGTGATTTCTAGGATTGCACAGGGTGAGGTTTTCACCAGTTTCCCAGTTGTGTAGTGCCCGTTTAGTACACACCTTACCGCTATAACAAACATTCTAGATAGTGGTATCTCTGATGACCCTAAAGTCATGTCACTGCTACTGGATTTCTCACTGAACTGGGAATGTACACTGTGCTGGTTTGTTCTAAATGTTGGTATTCTCTTGCTGCCTGTTGCAGCCTTTCAAAACTGGTATGAGTTGTGCAGAGCAATTGGAGTCGCATGTGCTGTTCTGGATCTCATTGGGAGGAGATGTGCCAGCCCAGTGGATGCCCCGAGGAAATAATTTTTTCAGCCATCTAAAACAATATTTATTTTATTTTTTATTTGGTTTTTGTTGATTGGGTAAGTGCACTAGACAAATCCTGCCTATTTTCAGGCACGACCCGGGGAAGGGGGATACAGATGAATGCCAACTGAGCTTGAACCAGATTAAGCTGTTGGTGGTATTTTGGTGGTATATGGGGGAATTAGTTACAGCCTCGTACAATGTCAGCAGAGTGAGTAAACTGGTCAAGCGTACTCGATTATTGCAAGATTTAAATAGGGATAGAGTCTCTGTCACTTTTATTCAGAAGACCCATCTGATGCAACCGGAGCATTTAAAGCTTTGGAAAAGCTGTGTGGGAGAGGTTTGTGTATCTACTTATGAGGCTCATCCCAACAGAAGTGGCATTACTATACTCATTCGTAAAGACCTTTCTTTGCAGTTTCACAAAGTGATGGCAGACACTGAGGGGAGGTTTCTGTTGTTCGAATGTACATATAGAGACACAGACTGTACTTTGTTAAATGTGTATGTACCTAACTAGTAAGTAGCAAAGCTTCAGTTCTTAAAATGTCTAATTACCGAAATGGGGTGGGGGGCACAAGATGCAGCAAAACTAAACATAGCATGGAATCTGCGGCTCCATCCTATGGCCATTTTTTTCTTCTTTTTTACCCCTTATGTGGTGACTGGGAGTTTCAGTTGATTCAGTTCACATGTAATCATGGCTGGGAAGCCAGAGAGTGACAAAACCGATACCCTGGCAAAGAAGAAATATAAGTTCTCTGCTTCTCCCTCATCTTCTGAAGATGGGCACTGACAAAGCTCAGAGACACAGGTTGAACATGAGACAGGGGCCAGTCTGGTAGCTCAGGAGCTAAGCGAGATAAAAGTATTTATGAGCAGTATTAGGGTGGATTTGAATAACATTACAGTGACATTGACGGCAATGAGAGTCTCAGTCAAAGCTTTAGGTCACCGAGTGGAACATGCTGAATTGCAGATTAGTCAATTAGAAGGGTGGGCCTGCCCAGCCAAAAGACAGCTAGGCCTACTGGAAAGGGAGATCCATTCTCTGTGGGACAAATTGGATGATCAAGAAACTCAGAGCTGAAGGAGCAATGTGCGACCTTTGGTCTGCCTGAGAGATCAGAGGGAGCAGACATGATTTATTTTCTGCAGTCTCAGTTGCCCTCTTGGTTTAATTGGAGTTCAGACACTGTAGTGGAAATTAAGAGAGCTCATAGGGTCCCAACTGGTCCCCCTCCCACTGATTCTACTGTCTGTCCCTAGTCCAATGGTATTTAAGTTGTTCCATTACTCTGATAGGGAAACAATTTGAAAGGGGTATGGACTAAGAAGGAAATCTGGTGGCAGGGTGCCAGGCTTTATTTCTAGCCCGATTTCCCTAAGAGGGTGCTGGATTGACACAAGGCTTTTGATCATGTCCGGGATCTGACCAGAGAACAGGAACTTAAATGCTTTTTAGCACCTCCAGCTGTTTTCAAAGTGTTTATCTAGAACAGAGTGGAATCCTTTTCTACACCCGCAGAGGTTCATCAGTTCATTACAGACTTGTCTCACCCGGCACAGTCAGATGCTTCGTTGGTTCACCAGAATGTTCTGGCCACTAAGCCACAGACAGTGCAGTCGGCTTTGAGTTTTCCATCTAAGGCAGATCCTGTGGTTTCCCAGAGTTTTTTACCTAGCTTGTCTTCTCAGGATGAAGATACCATGGACTAAGGACTTTTCACTTGCTGGTGTGAGACATTTATTTTCTTAATTTATGGAACAGCCCATTGGTTATTAGATTGCCGCTGTTTTTGATTTTTTGCTCTAAGTTGTTTCCATTGGCATGAGTTGTTCTTCTTCTGTAATAGTGTGACCAGAGAAGGGTCATTAGTGCCTTTTTATTGTTCCTTTTATGAGGTGTTTTTGATGGGAGTTGGGGAAGTCAGGCCTTTTGCCTTGTGCCTCTCCCTTGTATTACATTTGAGGACTAGTGATTCTTGGGGGAGGGGGGATTGTTTCATTTAGGATATGGCTGTGCTAGTGACCCATCCTCTGGCTAGTTTGTATAGGATTGGGTTGGGGCATTGTCTGATGTTTCAGCTTCTAAGGGGCAGGGTGGGCATATTGGGGACACAGTTTGTGACTGATTGCAATTTATTGGTAATGAGACTGACTTTTGACTCTTGGTAATTATTTTTTTCTTATTGGATATGGGCTGTTACTGGCTATTGAGGACTTTTTACCATCTCGATGTGTATTGGGGGTTACCACAGGGGTGGGGGTGTTGTTTTTGACTGGGGCTTCTGTGGGGTGGAGGCAGTGGCCCCACACATACCCAGATGAGAATGTTGCTTGCTAGTAAGAGCATCAACTTTACTGTTTCTCTTATATATAGTTTTTCAGTATTTGGAGTTTTTGTTATGGGTCATGGTACTGTTATAGCTGTTCTGTTTTTATGTGTAATACATGTTTTTTCTGCTGCTGCTGGGGGATATGGCAGTGCCCTAATGCTTGGTGGATTGTGTTATGCTGTCGTATAAAGTGTTATCCTGGAATAATGTGCGGGGTATAAATGGACCCATTAAATGCAAACAGGTATTGTCCCATGTGAAAAAACTTGGTGGGCCAATGCATTTCTATTTGCTTTCCAACAGGTGGAGTGATTTAAGGTTAGTTGGAAGGGGCAGGTTTTTAAAGCTTTGTTTACATCGAGAGAGTTCATGATTTTATTAGCTAAGGAGGTGAACTGGGTCACCAAGGCAGTGGAAAGGGATCCTCAAGGTCGTTAGGTTCTGGTCGCTGGTACTTTGGATGGCTGTCCCTATACTTTGATCTTTGTGTATGGCCAGAACATGGATGGTCTGCCTTTTTTCCATAGGCTCTCACAGGTTCTTCAGGATAAGGGGGTGGGGGAGATCATTTTGGAGGGGTGGTATGAATGAGGTTCTTGACCCTCTCTGTGACCGTAGTGGTAACCCTAGTAGGCTTGTTACCCCGGGTTCTAGTGCTCTTTCTAAGTTTCTGGATGATCATGGGATCTAAGATGCATGGCAGATTTGGTACCCTGATATTCAAGATTATATCTATTATTCAACTGTGCATCAGATATATTTATTTTCGGTTTCAAATGCTTTGCTTCAAAATATTTTGCATGGTACTATTGAACTCATGGTCATCTCTGATCATTCTCCTATTATGTTCATTTTTTTCAGTAAATGGGGGTTCCCAGGATGTACGGTGGCACTGTAATGCTAGTTTTTTGACAGATGTTTGGTTTAAGGAATGGATTCGACAGGAAGTTAGGGACTATCTTTCAGTAAACCATACAGGGGCTAGAGCTTCTAAAAGGGTGTGGCAGAGACTTGAAACATATCTTCAGGGTAGAATTATTGCTTATTCGTCGGCACACAAGAAAGAACGTCCAGCTAGGCTTCAGGCTATGGAGGCACAATTGGGTGTTCTTGAGAAGCAGCATAAGGTGGGTTCAGGGGACCATTTGTTAGTTCAATGTTTTCAGGACCTAAGGATTCAAATGAATATGTTAAATACTTAGCAAGCAGAATTCTGTCTTTACAGGACATGTCAGGCCTATTGGGAGGGGGAAGAAGGCTGGCCGATTACAGGTATATCGACTCAAGCAGATGGTGGTTTCTAGTAAAAATCCTGGTATTAAAAGGGACAACCGCATTATTATTATTGATCCTGAGGGGATTAATTTGGCATTTTGTGACTACTATCATCAGCTGTATACCTCTAGTATGGCACCAGGAGGGTCGTAGGATGATAACCAGGAATTTGTTGGGATCTCTTGCTTTGCCCTGTCTTATGGATGAGCAGCGCTTGGATTTAGAGGAGCCTATTATGCCTTGGGAAGTTCAGGCAGCGGTGCAGCAGTTACAGGGGGAAGGAGTCTAGGACCGTATGGGTTATCCATTGAGCTTTATAAGGTGATGGGGGATCTGGTCTGTCCAAAGCTTGCTAAAGTTTTGGATGATTCCTGAAGGACTGGGGAGCTCCCCTTGACTATGTATGATGTTATTATTACCATTTTGCCTTAGAAGGATAAGGACATCTATCAATATTCAAGTTACCTCCCCATCTCTCTCTCTTCGATGTGGATTATAAGGTCTTGGCAAAAGTTTGGTCAATTGGATGGCTAAGGTCTTGTCAAGTTTAATATACCCTAATCAGGTGTGTTTTATGTGTGGAAGAGATGGGACGGACCACATTCGCAGATTGATAGATTTTTTGGGAGGGGGGTTCTGAGTCATCTCCTGGAGGAGTGGCTGTGGTTGCCTTAGATACGGAAAAGGTGTTTCATTCTGTTGAGTGGACTTATCCATTTGCTGTTTTCCATAAGCTTGGTTTTGGCCCTAAATTTTTTCATTAGATTTAGGTTATTTCCTCTTCCCCTTGAGCGGCTGTTCTCACTAATGGTAAGGTGTCTTTGACTTTTCAGTTAGGTAGAGGAACTCAGCAGAGTTGCCCCTATCCCCACCTCTTTTCTTGCTGGAAGTTGAGCCTTTGGCCCCAAAAATGTGTGACTCCCTGGATATTTGTGGTTCTCAGATGGGTCAGCATGTTTATAAATCTATGCTGTTTGCTGACGATATCCTTTTGACATTAGCGGATGTTTCATCATCTTTGTCCAGTCTTGTTAAATTGCTAGATCACTTTTCTTCCCTCTCTGGGTTGAAGAATAATTGGGGCAAGACAGAAGTGCTATCCATGCATGCAGCTTGGGCTGGCTTACCATTCTCTGTGCCGGTATTACATTGGGCCACTCATCCTATTAGATATTTGGGCATTTGAGTTTTCCCTTGTTTGGCTGACTGGCCCTGCCTAAACCTGCAGCCAATTCTTGCTAAATTGAAAGCCACTATAGCCAGGTGGAAACACCTTCACCTGTCCTTGTGGGGTAAGATACAGGCTATACAGATGCTGTTGCTCCCTAGGGTGTTATATGTTATATCTTGTCTGCACTTTACAATTACAGATGTCTGGTGGAAGCAGTTTTCAGCTGCTCGTTCGGTTTTTTATTGGGAAGGGAAAAAGTCTCACCTTTTGATAAAGCAACTGATGGCTCCATATACAAAGGTTTTTTTTTGTTCCCCATGTCTTCGGGGTTATTATATTACCATTGGTCTGTGCTAAATTCGGATGTGGCTGCATTAAGAGTGGTTTAGTTCTTCAGTGCACTGGTTGGAGTTAGAGAGATCTGGTAGGTAAGGGTTTCCCAGAAAGCACCCTCTAAGAGTCTGTCAGTATTCCTCATTCCCTCTTTACTCAGAACTATGCTTTTCATGGCTGGATGGGTGCTAAGAAGTGCCTGGGTTCTGGTTGGGATGTCCACTTGCATGTTTGACCCATATGGTTTAATTCAAGGTTAACAGTTGGTGGTATTCCTATTCATTGGCCGTTATGGTCTGAGGGGATGCTTGTAGGGTGGGAGACCTCTTTTCTCTGGATTTTCAGTATTTTAAATCTTTTTCAGAGCTACAGCAACAATTCTCTCTCCCTTCTTTGCATCATTGGAGGCATCTCCAATTGCAACATTTGATACAGTTGGAGGTGGGAAGGTCCCTTACTTAACCTCTAGCTACTTTGTGGGACAGGGTGTTTGGTAGGATGGGAGGAGCTAGGAGTGGTATCACCCCTCCTAAGCTGGGTACTATTTATAAGGCTTTGTTGGAGGAATACACCCAAGATACAAGCAGATTACACCAGAGGTGGGAGTGGATGTTAGGTTACTCACTTTCAGACAAGGAATGGGATTGGGTTTGGGACAACTCATATGGGACATGTAGGGACACTGCTGGTCAATTGATGCAATTAAAAACTTTACTTCTGTGGTTATCAGACTTCTTCCACTCTGTACACTATAAAGTTAGTGCAGCATCCTTGGTGTTGGTGTTGTTATAATGCAAGAGGCACTCTGCTTCATTTACTTTGGGCATGCCATAGAGTAGGGGCATGGTGGACTGCAGTACTGTCCACTATGGAGGAGGTATTGGGGTTTAAGATTCCACAGGATGCTTCATTCATGGTATTAGGGAATGCCCTTAGGACTCCAATTATAACTGTTTCTCAAAGAGTGTGGTTTATGGCTGCCATCACAGAGACTAAACATCTCCTCTTGCATAGAAGGCATACAAAGGAGGTTCCTACAGTACAAGTCACATTAAACTGTTTCTCCAATGAGTTGTTTCAGCATTTCTGTTTGAGTTGCATAAGTGTTGCTGGGTCCAGTACAAAGTCTTGCACAAACTGTTTCTTAAATGTTAAAATTCACTTTTGCATTGCATTGTGGCTAGACTGCTCGTGCATTCCAAATGAATTGTAAAAAACATTTCACGAACCCTGTTCTTGAGCTGGTAAAGCATTGAAAAACAATGCAATATGAGTTGACAATGCCTTGACAACTGTAATATACAATGCAAAACCATCTCATTGGTGGAACAGTTTACTATAATTTGTACTGTACTTATGATGAGTGGGTAGAATGAATGTTTAAGTTAGCAGGTTACGTAAGCAATAACCCACAACAAGATGTGCAGTTATTGGGGAGTAATCAACACCCTGAGTGTGTTGTGAGGCATGAGGCCGCAGGCTGTGTGTCCTCACAGCACCTGAGGTGTTGATTAATCCCCAATAACTGCACACCCTGGAGTAGGTTATTGTGCTTATAATATGGGCTATGCTTAAACAACAAAACAATATCCAGAAAGGCATTTTTTTTTGTGTTTAAATAGCACAAAATGTACAGTATTCTGCCACCTTGTAAAGTAGTCCATCACAAACAACGTATACTGCATTGCTGTTATGCACATAGAAATGTCAGAAATACAGCAGTGATATAATTTCTGACATTTCTGCTGCATAACGTCCTTTGTTATCCTTCCTACGCCCTGCAGTGAGACCGCCTCCAAACACACACACACACACACACACACACACACATATGCACAGGTCTGTTCTGTGGATTTGTGACAGTGCATGTGCATAATGTACTTTCTCACTGTTGCACCACTCCTGCATTTGGGGTCTCCCATTGCACCATGTCTCTCTCTTACTCCCCACATACTGAAGCAGCCACTGAGAGAGACAGAGAGAGAGAGAGAGAGGAGACTGCAGCCACTGACACAGACAGAGACATCAAGATTTCACTGACCTGCCTTTGACAGCATTTGCACTGTTCCTCGACACTCTTTCTCTCTCTCACATGCAGGGGCACAGCACACAACTTATCACTGGCTATAAACGGACGACGGCCACTGTGGCACTTCATCTCTCTCTCTTATAAACTGTAGCAGATGGACAAAAGGAATGGTAAAGGAGGGAGTCCTGCCATGTCATATAATGCTTCTCACCACCAGGTCTGACTTGCCATTGCTCACTGCACTGGATAGAGGAGAATGAGAAAGAGAGAGAGAGACACACACACACACACACACAGATGGCAGATTGCTGCAAGGAGTGGGAGTGGAGCACTGTAGACTGGGTTCTGGGAGTTACGAGGGTCAGCTGGGTGGCTGTACAGACAGTGACAGCTGCAGAGTTCTGCGTGGTACAGAGGTGACAGTGTCACAACTGACAATGCAACACTGAAGTCAGCTCCCAGAGATGAGCGGGTCGGGCAGGTGGCTCACTATACCTACTTGTGCCAGCACTGTTGTTTGGGTGTCTGGAGGTCAGTTGGGTGGGTGGGTGGAAAACAGCAGGGTCGGGCAACTCTGTGAACTGGGTCCACCAAGGTCTGTGGGTGGGTGGGTTGGGGTGGGTAAATACCCTGACATAGGGATGTGTGGCTGCTGGAAGCTACCTTGGGTGGCTGGGTGATAAAGAACAGAATCTTCAGTACTACTGTGGACTGGGATCCAGTAGTTCCACTGGGCAGGTTGGTGGGTAAGTGGCCAGTAGTGTTGAGCACTGTGCGTTGGGTCTGGGGAGTTATGTGGGGCACTTGGATGGCTGTACAAACAGCACACACCACCGCACACTTCTCCCTGATACAGCGGTGTCAATACTGCAACTGAGAATGTGGCAGTCTGGAGTGAGCTGTCATGCCACTCTGTATATACTGGTCAGGGCTTGAGGCTCACATACATGGAAGGAATATGCTTCGGGACAACTATGGATCACTCACATATTTCCAGGTGGCTGTATGTGGGGAACACTATGACTTGCTTAATGAGACATTTATATGGCACCACTCAGGAATGCATTTCCTGAGGAATAATGAGTACAGCTCTGGCCCCTGATCTAGCAAGGGGAGCTTGAGCACCACAAACTGTGCAGTTAACAGAGATTAATGTATTGTCACCTAATGGCTGCCTGCCAGTTGGTTGCCTGCAATTCTCATCCCGTGTTATAAAAGAGATTATCTTATATTGCTATTGGAAAGTATAGGTACTTTTTTCAAACCTGGCAGGCACTTTTGCTTCATTTTGGAATTTTCTTGAATCAGGGATGGTTACTTATTCCTTCCCACACATTTGGGGTTTTCTTAGAGTTGGTTTGCTTTATGCGGATCACTCCATGGGTTTTAGATGGTGGTGTGGGGTATTGCCTGTTCCCCTCTCTTCGCTGTCTCATGTAATATTTGAAATGGCTCATTTTGCTGAGTCTTCCTTCTCCAGCCGCAGCAGCAGCATTCCTTAGTTTTCTGTTTTGATATAGAGTTTGCTTCTTTTGCTCACTTTATTGTATTTCAAATGTTCTGAGACTATTTTAGATTGTATTTCCAAGGAGTGTGACACACTCTGTGTAGTATGTTGGTTATTGTTGATTCTTGTTGTATTTTGTTGTTTTGTTCTCCTTGTTAAATTGTTAATAAAGAATTAATTAAAAAATAAAATTACCAAAACGGTCTTCCAGCTCAATCACCTCCATATTATAGGGAGAGGTTTTAACTCCACTACTTCAGCAGCAATAGACCATAAAAGCCAGATCACTCCTGTAATCTCCAGCACAGATAAACTTATCACCTGACTGGCCCAAGAATTAGCACTAACAGACACATGGCATTAAATTCACCCTAATGAAAGAGGATACACATACTACTCACCTCGCCATAACACCTATTCCAGGATAGACCATTTCTTCATCTCTTCCAGATGGGCCCATACCTTAAAGGCCAGTGACATAAAAAAATTACAGTCTCAGATCATGCTCCATTAATTATCCACCTCCAGATAGTTCTGGTTATACATAATACTGGCTGAAGATTCAATGTCGGACTGCTTAATGACCCTGATTATAAGGCACATATACAGCAGGTCATTCAAATTAACCTCCAAGACCATCAAAACTCAGGTAACCCAAAACAAATGATTTGGGACCATTTAAAAGTGGTGGTTAGAGGTAAAATGATTAAATATGCTTGTAAACTAAAATGAGAAAGAGCTCAAGCCAGCTTATATCTTGAAAGGTAGATATTTAATTTAGAGGCAGAACACCAAATTACCCTCTCGGTAGCTGTTAAATGACAATTAAAGATTAAGAAAGATGCACTGGAAAAAATATTAACTGACTCCATTGAGAAAAATCTTCACTTTACTAGACAGAAATATTTTGAGCAAGGAAATAGAACAGGCTGGTTGTTAGCTCAACAGTTATGAAAACAGGCTGTGAATAGATCTGTTTCAAAGATAAAACATACATTAAGCCCAGGAAGTACTTCCAGGGACCCTCGTATCATTCTACAGGAATTTGAAACTTTTAAAAAATCCCTATATTTCAAGGAGAGCCCCATAGATCCCACTGTTTTTTTTTTCAGAAAATAGACTTTCCCTCACTTTCACTGAACACTAAGATGGAACGAGATGCTCCCATTCCCATAACAGAAATCAATACCAAAATGAAAGAATTATGTAATATGAAATCCCCAGGACCAGACGGACTCCGAGCTGAGTGGTATAAACAAACATAGAAACATAGAATTTGACAGTAGATAAGGACTGCCAAGTCCATCCAGTCTGTCCCTTTCTCCCTTCCTAACAACACATATAGACTTTGATCCCAGTGCTACACAAAACATTTAATGAACTTTTGGAAGGTTGGGAGTGCCTCCTCCTGCTGCCAAGCACAAATTATGGTATTGAATAAACCAGGTAAGGGCCATATACAATGTGGTTCATACAGACCCATATCCCTGCTATGCATAGATCTGAAAATATTCAAGGGGGTTTTTACAAATAGACTTCAAACACACATATCCACTCTGGTGCACCTAGACCAGTCCAGATTCATCAAAGGCCACTTTCTCCAAGGTAACATCCATTGGTTATTGAATATCACTTCTTCTCAAAAGAACAATTCAAATTTACAACTTGCCATCTCTATGGATACAGAGAAGGCTTTTGATAGGATTAATTACCATTTTCTAAATTCAGCTCTGCACTCCTTCCAATTTGGCTCAAATATTTTACATACTATTCATACCTTGTATACTAACCCAAAAGCGACAGTCAAAGTTAATGGTTGTACCTCAGCTAGATTTACCTTAGGACAGGGCACTCCTCTAGGGTGTCCTTTATCCCCTCTTTTGTTTGCATTGAGCTTAGAGCCCCTGGCAATCACAGTCCAACAGCACCCCTTAATTAGATGGGTTCAGGTGGGCCAGGAAGAGCACAAGGTCTCCCTATATGCTGATGACAGCATCTTCTTTCTCTCAGATGTAGACATTTCTGTCTCTGCTTTGTCAGTGACATTGGCAGATTTTGGCACCCTTTCCAGATACAAAATAAATTACACCATATAAGAAATTATACGGATTAGTGGTTCCTTTACTGATACTTATAGGGCAAGTCTTCCTTTTTCCTGGGCCCATAACAAGAAAATTAAATACCTGGGTATGTAGGTCACTCCAAAGTTTTCAGTCCTGTTTAAACTTAATTACCTACCCTTATATAAAGCTATGCAAGCTAACATTGCCAGATGGAATATTTTGCTGCTTTCCTTGTTAAGGCATATCGATACGTTTAAAATGAACCTCCTACCATGGTAGCTATTCCTGTTTCAGACATTGCCAGTCCCCATTCTGGTAGCCCATTGGACTCTTGTGCTAAGGGACATTTCCAAATGTGTCTGGGAAGGTCATCATCTCAGAGTAGGACAGCTTTTTCTTAAAAACCCTAGAGACCATGAGGCTTGGCAGTGCATGATTTAAAAGCATATCATTTTTCTGCTGAGGCCTCATGATTAGTCACCTGGGTGAAACAAAGAACAGATTCCAGATAGTACCATATGGAATATGACAATGGCTCCAGATTCCCACCATTTGCTTTGATATCAATTCGGGTCACCTTGATGCTTCTCAAAAAAATCCATAACCTGTGGGTTAAGCATTCCATGAATATTCTCCTGAAATTAAGACAGAGGTCATGAACCCTGAACACAATAGGCCCTCTTTCTCTAATTAGACATACTGAAAAATTTTTAACCCTTAAGTAGGGATGGAAGCTACCACATCTGGGCCCAGAACAGACTCACTAAATTTACACAATGTATACAGGGGGCAGTGATAAAAAGCTTCCAAGACCTGACAAGTCACTTTCACCTGCCATAGATGGAATTCTTCTGGTTCCTTCAGGTTAGATACTTTATTCAATTGGAGGACAACTGTGAAGCTTTAACCAGACCACTGACTCCTTTAGAAGAGTTTTTCTACTGGGGAGCCACTATGGAACAAAATTGAGGTATATTTTGGACATGTATTCAATTCTTTGAAAAGGATCACACCCCTCCCCCCTTAAAGAAGCTCAGAGTTACTTGGGAACAGGAAAGTGGAGAACCAGTATCACCAGCAGCAGCATGGGGTTGAGCTCTAGCAGATGGATGAAGAGTCATCCCCTGAAAAAAGTACCTTCAGGGCCCAGTGGGCCTACCCGGTCACCAAAATTAAATAAAAATAAATAAAAATCTCTTAGCCCATTTTCAGAGAGTTCCATTGGAAGGTCCAGGTTTATTTTCTGTGTACACCCACAATCACTAAGCATTATCAGACAACTAACACTGATCAGTGCTGGAGAACGTGTTAGGAAAGAGGCTCTCATGTTCATATCTTTTGGGACTTTCCAAGATTGACCCCTTTTTGGGAGACAGTGAGGGACAATTTTCTGAATATTTTACAAACAGAGGTTCCACCCAATTTTATCAGCTTAGCTTCACGCATACACCCAGCACCTATTAAGAGTAAAAATCTTAGATGGTTGTTTTATATTTTATTGACAATGGCTTAAAAGTGTAGCACCCTCTGTTGGCTGTCGGATGTTATTCCCCAAGTGCCTACCTGGATGACCAAAGTGACTGAAATTACAGAAATTGAAAACCTTACAGCAAAACTGTATTTTTACCAAAAACAGTTTCTAAAATTCTGGCACCCTTGGGACCATCACATTATGAGTAGCTATACAACCCTATAAAAATAAAATGTGTTTCTGGGCAATATCCTTACTGTTCTCCCTCACTATAGACATGCAGGTACCAGTTATTATAAATGGTATCAATGGATTACTGTACACCCATGTGACTCCACCTATTTTGTTCCCTCTTTGCTAACTTGAAGATGTATCTTTTCATCCCTGTTGGATGTGTTTTTTGTGACCTGTTTTGGTCATTTTCATTTATGGTAAAACATTTGTGTGTGTTCTCCACTAGGTACCAGATACACTGTTGTTTATACTGATCTAAGTATAGTTGTACTAAAACTCAAAGAATGTATATATCATTGAACTTTGAGCAAATAAAGTAGGGTTACAAAAAAAGAAAATGTATATGCATACTTTCTTGTAAGAGTCATAGAAACTGCTAAATAGAGAAGCAATTGGATATGTATGTTATAAGTTACAGGAGTTCAAAATTTCACAATTTAATTATTTGTTAAATTGTGTGAACATTTTCAAAATAGTTCAATGTATATAGCTCTACTGCTGTTGCAGGTATATAGTCAAGATTAAGCATGCATACCAAAGTAAATATATCCTGGACTCTAATTATGCTGGATAAATGTGGTTTAGTAGGTTAAAATGTATTGTGGATACTTCACAAATCACTAATTGACAAAACTTGCTCAAAAATTCATGGACGCATAATAGGTAATGCCACGAGAATTCCACATGGGGAATTTAACTTTCATAAAGCACATATCACCACTAAATCACCTTAGCTGCGTACCATTATGGCCCTACAGTACCCCTCCAACACTCCTGCAACAGTGATGCCCAGCATAATGCGCCATCATGGCTGAATATATCCAGATACTTCTGTCACAATGGCCTACATCGCAAGTTGTAAGGTTTGGAATCACTTGGTGCCACTGTTTTCAAATAGAAAAATATACATTGATATCTACAAGGTTATTAAAGAGTCAGCAGGTGGCATTGTATAGAAACAATGCTGCATAATTCCACTGTACAAGACATTAGTGAGGCCACACCTGGAGTACGGTGCCCAGTTCTGGAGGCTGTACCTACATAAGGATATAGGCAGGGTAGAGACAGTTCAGAGGAGGGCAACCAAGGTAGCACAGGATTTGCATCACAAGTCCTTCAAGGACAGCCTGAAAGACTTGAATATGTACTCCCTGGAGGAGAGGATGGACAGAGGGAATAAGATAGAGACATACAAGTTTCTGGTAGGGAGGAACAAGGTGCAGGAAAACATTATTTTTCAGAGGAAGAGATGTTCCAGGACTAGGGGTCATGGGATGAAATTGGAGGGAGGTTCAGAGGTAATGTGAGGAAGTATTTCTTCATGGAAAGGGTGACAGACATGTGGAATGGCCTGCCAGAGGAGGTTGTGGGGGCTGAAACGATTGCAGGATTCAAGAATGCATGGGATAGACATCGGGGGAATCCTAGCAGTTGGGGTAAGTGGACAATCCAGTTCAAGAGAAGCTTGAAGAGGCAAACTTATATGTGCAATTGGGCAGACTGGGGGGGGGGGCAAAGGCCCTTATCTGCCATCAGTATCTATCTATGTATCTATGCATGTGCTTGTGCTTCCACAAGTCATTAAGTCAATGAGCTCTACTGGTTATCTGGAATATTGCAAGAATTTAGGCTAGTGCACAGTGATGTCTATGACGATTCTTCATGGTTCATCACTCAAGATGGTGACCTGATTTATGCACACTACACTATGAATTTTCTTATGAATGCTGTCTTATTGCCACTTTACCCAGACTTTTATCTTCCTCTAGAATGGCAACTTTAATGTATGACTGGGCTACATGTGTGGACGTAGCTTCGATAAAAGTGTCACAACATTCCACAATTTCACAAAAGCTCATAAAATTCAACTTTAATTAATGATGTTATTTTGGAATCTTTGACTACCTATAAGTTGTACAGCCTTTAAGCAAGAGGTTGGAGAGCTGACACACATACAGACTCCTTTTTGGTTTACTTGGTTTACTTGGTTAGTTAGGACAAAAGTAGGCTTACATTTCAGCAGTTTGACTAAGTAAGGCATTGGTGTCATTTATGTCAGCTGATGGTTAAAAAAATTCAGAGGAGAGCCACCAAATTGGTATCAAAACTAGTTAAATTAAATTACCAATCTAGGCTGAAGCCAAAATAGCTCAATGAGTGGCTGAGGAAATGGTATTTTAAACAAGATATATCATGTATTACTCATTGGGAAAACTATGTTGACAGAAATTCTTTATTTTGTTGGGATGGTCTTCATCTAAGTAGGAGGGGCAGTGCACTCTTGGGTAAATCCTTTCAACATACAATAAACAATGATTTAAGCTTAATGGACAATGGGGAGAAGGGGAATGCTCCTACTTCTCTAAATTCCAAACATTTTAAAAGCAGCACACAGACTGAAGTGTTAATGCTAAATGCTATGAGCTTGAACAACATGATAATCTCTGAGTTAATAGCCAAAGCATTACTAGATGACTTGAGTATAATTGCAGTGACAGAGACATGGTTGGATGCCCATGTTAATGGGACTTAAGACATCTCTAACTATAAACTTTATTATAGAAATAGGGATGACAGAGTAGGAGGAGGAATTTGTATTTATATTAAAGGCAACATTCCATCTTATGAAATAATGGCATCTAATGTGACTGAAAGTGTATGGTCCAAATGCATATCACTATTAGGTTACTGTGGCCCTTGATATGCATTTGGACCCATACACTTTCCTCAGCCACTCGTTGAGCTATTTTATTAAAGATGTTTTTGAGGCAGAGGCTCTTGGCAAAGGTAAAATTTCTGAGAATCGTACAGTACACCCTGATTCCACTAACAAATTTTTCAATGCTATGAAATCCTGTTTTAGGTCATTAATATCAGTGTTTCTGATGTCATTAATTCCTGCATGTATAGTAAACAGGGGATTAGAGCCACCATCCTTAAGTATATTTCTAGTCATAGCTGTAATATCTTTGATTTTGGTACCTCTGAAGTTAGAACAAGTTCTAGTAGCCTTATTGGGATTACAAATAGTTCTGTCTAAGTGTTTGATAATTGAATCCCCTAAAACACAAACATGTCTATCTCTTGTATTCACAGATGGAAGCACCTCTGTTTCCATGTCATGAAAACTACTTTCTAATAACTGTATAGTAGCTGTGTTTTTTGAGCCCCCTGATTTTGACGGAGGTGCCACTGGAGGGACACTACCAGATGCCCCAATATCCACAGACAGAGGGTTATTTATTCTCAAAGGGGGAATATACAGGTCTATTGCCAGAATATTTTTTTACTGAATGGCACACTAGTTTATTCCTGGGAATCGAGTAGGGTAGTTTCTGCATAATTTGAGAAGGAGACCTTATCATTAGTTTCCAGTTGAGTGTGAATAGTGATTTGAATCATTTGCTGATTATTAGAATTAGTATTAGAGTCAGGGGTGTCATTAGCACTTGTTAATAGACTAAAGCTACTAGAAAGGGGTATCTTAAATTGTTTAGCTTTTCTACCTTTCTTGCAGGCTTTTGTAGTAGGGACTACAGACCAATCACCAATCTGCTTCTATACCTTGCTCATTATCTTCTTCTCTGTCTCTTTTTTTTTTTGGATATTGAAATCCCTTAAAGTACTCATGGATCCCTTAACCATTGTTGAAGCAATAGGAATTGTATCATAAGTACCTGCTAATTGGTTTAACTGAGGTACAGATACAATATTAGTTGTATCTGGAATGTCAGTCAAGAGATTGTCAGAGTTGGAAGTTGTAGGCTCGCATGGGGGGCTATTAGATTAATAGACTGTGGGGTCTGCAGCCATTTAGACAAAGACAGTTGACTATTTTCTAATTGGGTAAGCCTAGCATGAAACATATTCAGCTCTACTGACATTTCAAGATTAGATTGGCATTTACTATAGATGAATCTAGGATTTCCATGAGGTTTCGGCTGCACTAGCAGATACATTTTACATGAATTACACTGAATTCCTATTTCCCCATAAAGGGTAAGCACAATTTCATTTACGTTTATAAGGGGCTTAAACTGGAATGTTGAACCTAGATCAGGAGTTTCCATAGTATTTGTGCTTGAGGAGTCTGACATATTCACAAAGAAATGAGACAAGCTGTACTCTACAATAATTAACTTCACTATATAGGTTGTTGTATCTTATACTGTTGCTTTTATCCCAGTTGGCAGCTCATCTCTCAGGGGTATACGCTGTTCACAGAGATATAGCCTGACCAGGCTGAATAAAGCCATTATTCAGTTGGCTACTGGGTTTTTCTCCAATGTTTTTTTTTCCCTCCCATCTTCCTTGGTGGCAATCCTCTGTCAGTTTTGAACAGCCACAGCTTTCCCTGCAGCAAGAGAAATCTCTCTGGTGCAGCCGTAGGGGTTACTATGCTTCATCTGTGGCCCTGGCCCTGTGGAATTCTCTACCTTGTTCAGTAAGGGAGTGCCCGACTTTTGAGAGCTTTAAGTTGGCCCTAAAAACTTATTTATTCAGTCTCACCTTTTTGGAATTTGTATAATTTATTGCTAAGGAATGCTGGGATTTGTATGTTTTTATATTGTAATATGTTGTTTTATGCTGCATCTTTTTATCTTTTGCACAAGCACTTAGGTATTTTGATCTGTACTTTTTAAAATTAAAGAAGAGTTGAGTTGGCTGGAGTATGTTAGTGGAACCTGCCAAGAACTCTCCCCAGCCAAGATGCACTGCTTAGTGGCAGCTGTCTTGGCCATAGCCTGTCTCCTGTAGTGGCTTCCCAGGCTCACTTTTGAACCCACATTGTCAGCATGTTAGTAAAACACTCTGCTGCTGGGCCATGGATGTGGCCTTAAAGTCTAATATATAGGGTCAGTGAACCTAACAAAATCAATGATATTCCATTGGGTTATGCTAAAGGGTATGGGCTGTGGGGGGGGATGGGGAGGGACCTGGGAGGACAGTTGTCTCTATGCCAAGGACAGACTACACTTGAGTGAGGAGGGAAATAAAGTGTTGAAACAGAGGATGGAGGAGTACATAGAGGAAGTAGGGAATTTAAACTAGGAGTGGGGGGGTGGCAATTGGGCAAGAGACATGCAGAGACCACAGGTTGGGGAACCATATGAGCTTGCCCCCATAACAGTGACAAAGGACAAATGGCAAGTACTATTGGTGATGCTAGTAAAGGAAGGCAGGATGGGGGGGAAGGGTGGAAGGTGGTTACCCTTAATGCTAGGAGCCTTGGGAGGAAAACTGCAGAGTTACAGGTGCTCATGGCAGAGGGAGAGGTGGACATTGCAGCCATCACAGAAACATGGGCCACCCAATACAATGACTGGGACCTGTCTGTACCAGGGTACAGGTTATTTCGTAGGGACAGGGTGATTGGGAAAGGAGCTGGTGTGGCACTATATGTGAAGGAAGGACTGAAGTGTGTAAGGGAGGAAGGGGAGGAGGGTATTACAGAGTCACTTTGGATGCTAATCCAGGATTCCAAGAATAGGATTCTTAGAATGGGAGTGGTGTACAGGCTGCCATCTCAGATGGTGGAGTTAGACAGGGAACTAGTGGGACAGATCAGGAGGACCTGCGAGAAGGGTAGTGTGGTGACTGTGGGGGACTTCAACATGCCAGGAGTGGACTGGAGTACCCCAACAACCAGGAACAGAAGGAAGCAGGTACTGCTGGATGCCTTCCAGGACAGCTTCCTGCTGTAAATGGTCAGTGAATCAATCATGTTAGGGTATACCATTGACTTGTGCTGGCAAATGGGGACTTTGTAAGACAACTTATGGTGGAGGAACCACTATCAGGGAGTGACCACCACTCAGTATGGCTCACATTGGATATGGGCAAGGAAGGAGTGGAATCTGGCACAAGAGTGCTGGACTTCAGGACGGCCAACTTTGGGGGGATGGGGAAGTGGTAAAAGGGTACCAGGCCAAAATTCAATCTAGTATGGACACTAACCAGAGGTGGGAGCCTGAAGCTGGGGGGGAAAGTGGGAGGCAACCAAACCTGCTGCAAGGCCCAGAGCAAGGCTAGGGCTAAGAAACCGAGCTGGTTGAGCAAGGAGATCTTGGAAAAGGTAAGGAGGAAAAGAGCTGCCTTTAGGAAGTACAAGAAAACAGGAAGGGGGAGGACAGGGAGGAGTGTTTGATGGAATTGAAGGAGGTGACAAGGGCAGTAAGGAGAGCCAAGGCATATACGGAACTCAGGCTGGCACAAGGCATTAAGAAGGGGGAGAAGGACTTCTTTAGGTACATCAGGGAGAAAAGGAGCTGTAAGGACTACATAGTAAGGATTAGGAAGGAGGGGGGTTGGGTGGAAGCAGGGTGTGATAAGGCAGAAGCACTAAATGAGTACTTCTGCTCAGTATTTACTAAAGAGAAGAGGGGATGATACTCAAGATGGGAGAAATGGCAGAAACAGAGGGGAGGGGGTGACAGATAGGGAATCATGGAGGGCAGAGTTCGGGAGGGTTTGAAGGCACTGAGGGTGGATAAGGCACCAGGCCCAGATGGCATCCACCCCAGGGTACTGAAGGCACTGGCAGAGGTCCTTGCAGGACCTTTGGCAGACCTATTTAATGCCTCACTACATTTGGGGCGTGTACCTCAGGACTGGAGGATGGCTCATGTTGTGCCCCTCCCCAAGAGTGGCCCCAAGAATGAACAGGGAAACTACAGCCCAGTGAGCCTCACATCCATCGTGGGTAATCTAATGGAGACTATCCTGAAGGAGAGACTAGTGGCCCTCCTAGAGGCCAAAGGACTACAGGACAGCAGACAGCATGGCTTCATCTGGGGCAGATCCTGCAAAACCAACCTGGTGGAGTTCTATGACTGGGTAACTAAGCAACTGGACAGGGCCATGTAGTGGATGTCCTGTATCTGGACTTCAGAAAGGCATTCAATCGGTGCCGCATGGAAGGCTGAGAAGTAAGTTAGTAGGCACAGGGGCAGGTGCAAAGCTGGTGAGATGGGTAGGGAACTGACTTCAGGGAAGGCAACAGAGGGTGGTGGTGGGTGAGGAGGTCTCACACCCAAGGGTAGTGATGAACGGTGTTCCACAGGGCTCAGTGTTGGGACCAGTGTTGTTGGGGATATTCATTGCAGACATATCATTGGACATCAAGAGCAAGATCAATCTGTTTGCTGATGACACCAAGGTAGGAGCGGTGGTGGATGACCTAGGGGGATGGCAGGGGGTTGCAGGATGATCTGGCAAAACTTGAAACCTGTTCAGACACCTGGCAACTGGGGTTTAATGCCAAAACATGCAAGGTGCTGCATTTTGGGATGAAGAACCCAAGGAGGAGTTACCATCTGGTGGGAGTGCAGCTAACCCAGACAGAGGAGGAGGAGA
The DNA here is from genome assembly GCA_016271365.2 of Neoceratodus forsteri. Taxonomy (NCBI): domain Eukaryota; kingdom Metazoa; phylum Chordata; order Ceratodontiformes; family Ceratodontidae; genus Neoceratodus; species Neoceratodus forsteri. The sequence goes on from CM028131.1 coordinate 1,302,488,366, forward strand.
AGGATCTGGGGGTGCTCATTACAGGGTCAATGAACAACTCGGCACAATGTAGGAAGGCAGCTGCAAAGGCCAACAAAATGCTGGGTTGTACTGCAAGGGGTATAGCCTCAAGGAGGGAGGAGGTGATTCTGCCACTGTATTGGTCATTATTTAGACTGCACCTGGAGTACTGTGTGCAGTACTGGTGCCCATATCTGAAGAGAGACATTAAGTTACTGGAGAGGGTGCAGCACAGGGTGACAAAGATGATCAAGGGGCTGGGGGACTTCTCATATGAGAGGAGGCTGAGGGAGTTGAACATGTACTCACTGGAAGAGAAGAGGGATGGGGAACATGATTGAAACCTTTAAGTACATGATAGGAATAAACAAAACAGGTACAGAGGGGCTGGTCAAAGTAAGGGAAGGGAGGGACACCAGGGGCCATGATATGAGACTAGAGGGAGGAAGGTTCAGGAGGGAGATGAGGAGACACTTTTTTACAGAGAGGGTGGTGGCTGGGTGGAATGTGTTACCTGCAGAAGTGGTATCCAGTAGAACAGTGGACTGCTTTAAAAGGGGATGAGACAGGACAAGGGGGAGGGCCAATGATGGGGAAAGGTGGAAGGGAGGGGCAGCTGCAGAATAAGGGATGCTAGTTGCACATTCGAGCAGACTTAATAGACCTCTAGGCCTTTATCTGCTGGCAAATTTCGTATGTTTGTATGTTCGTATTCTCTGGATTTAAACTTATAGGGGCTTAAAACCAGTTTACATAATTGCAAAATATAATTTTAAAATTTCTGAAAGTTTGGAGGCTTTTAAGTCAGCTACTGTTAAAGTTAAAGATCTGAAACATGGTACACATTTGTATGGGCCATGGTAAAATCCTCATACTAAATATGGTGCAACTAGGACTAACAAGTGTGAAATCAGATGGAAATAACTGCAATCACAATTTTGGCAAACTTTCACAAATGTTTCACAGAAATTTCACAAAATTTCATGAAAGTGAAATCAGCATTTCACCACAATTTCACTGGCAGATGACACATTTCACTCAGCCCTAATAATAAACTTATTTCTCCTGTTTGGAAGCTGAGGTTGGGCCAAAGGACTTACACAATCTAACAAAATGCTAAATATTTTAAAAGTTAAGGTAATGGCTATGAGATTTGCAGCAGTGTAGTTAATCTTAAATCTGCCACATCTACCAGCCTAAGGCTCACAAGAACAGGCATAATGTTCAATATAAAATGCAAAACTATGCTCTATAGTTAGCTAACCAGTTTATATCTGGACAAATACAAATATGCAATTTAAGTGTGCTTTAAAATAACCCAATGCAGGAGAGCTGTCTTGGTATAATCAAGCTTAAAATTATTGTACAAACTATGCTCTGTTTTAAATTCTTTAAGCAAATTTATACTACAGACTGATACATTAACATAATAAACCAATTTGTTTTAAACTCATTTAAAAAAATGAAATTAAAAAACACGCTTTGTTATACAAAGACAAGTTGTTTTGACATTAAGGAAAACATTTTAATGACCGCCCCATGACTTCCCATGGGTGGACTCACACAGGTGACTCATGCCACTCCATCATGAGCCAGTCACATGTTTAGCCACCCCTCAGGCAACCACTAGAGGAAGTGTTTTTTAAACTGGTCACTGCCCTCCACCAATGATGTCTCCAGCGCTGCCGCCACCCCTGCTAGCTTCACTTACTGGGAAACAGGTGGGAGAATGGCTAATTAGTAGTCCAGATGTCAGATGCTCAGTTGGGCTGGTGGCAGGCTGTAGACAGGCATAGTACCCTGTTCTGGTGCAAAACAGCAGCCTTAATGTGGTGCAGTATTAATTGTGATATACAACAGCAGTCTTCTTGCAGTGAGCTAAGCTGAAGCAAGCTGTATGGAAAAGTCACTTTAAGGATGGCCAGAGTGGCTGCTCTTTTAAACTGGTCTCTGCTCACCCCCCAATGATGTCTCTTGTACCGCTTTTACCATGAGTAGCCTCCCTCCCTCACTTATTGGGACACAAGTGGGAGAATGGCTAATTAGCAGTCTGGTGGCAGGTGCTCAGTCAGAGGGCTGAGCTTGCAGAAGTTGGTAGACAGGTATGGTACCCTGTTCTGGTGCAAAACAACAGTTTTAATGCAATGCAGTACTGCATTGTGATGTAAAATGGCTGTCTTATTGCAGTGAAGCAAACTGAAGCAACCTGGGTAGAAAAAGCTGCATTTATCTTCATTTTTTACATACCGTACAATCAGTTCAAAATGAAAATCATAATGAGTGGGAATGTTAGGTGTGTTTCTGAGAAAAGGAGAGATGCAAGGTAATTGTCGAAGCTGGGTGCAACTTAAATGGAAACAGAGGTAGATAGAGTTAAAAAATATAAGGTAGGTACTAGCACTGTTGAAAAAAGTTGAAGTAGTGGTTATATATCAATACCAGCATCAGCAGTAACTGCAGCTGCTCCGTTGCTTGACAGTGGAAGCAGCAGGAGAAGCAAAGTTGATACTAAAATTAAGCTAAAACTAAAACCAGTATAGATGTGGTGCAGTGTAGTGCAGATCCTTAGGAAACAGTTCATGAACATGAGCTTGATCCAAGTTACAGAGGCAGTACTAGAGGAAGAAGAGGCCTTGGGAAAGATGGGTGAATGTGAGGGTGAGAAAGAGGAAGAGTAGGAAGAGCTAGATGATGATGATAACTGTGGGAGCATGATAGCAAGAAAAGTAATGGGTTGCTGGGGTGGTGGTGGAGTGGACAGACCTGTAAGAACAACTGATGTCAGAAAAAAGCAAGAAGTCACAATCTTAGATGTTAGCTGTACCATAGAATGTCTTTACTGATGTACTTGCTCTGGTAGTACACCACCACAATGACATTTTAACAGCGAAAACCATCATAGCGACATATCTTAGCATGTCACTGTGATGGTCTGCTGTTCGTCGACGCTGCGACTTCCGGTGTTTTGCCCTCGCCCCCACCCTGAACCAACTCTGACTCTGAGTTGATTTATTTAGAGATGTGGGGTGCAGAGGCAAAGCTCCCCCCCCCCAAAAAAAAATCCATTCCTGACGGGAACAATGCTGACAGTTGGCATTGTTCTCTCAGCATTGTTCCCATCGCTGTTCTGAATGTCGACAACATTGTTGTCAATATTGTGCCATGGAACCACCTGCTCCTCCTCGTGTGCCTAGTGTACCTGAAAAAAATACCACTAGTGCAGCAAACATCAGACACTGCTTCAACCACCAAAACCTTACACTATCAAATGCCAAATCCTTCAAAATCTCTAGTGTACAATATACCAACTATGTCAAGAACTGTTTATCTACTGGGGAAAATGGGTATGTCTTATGTGGGTATAGGTTAGCAGCATACCCACTTTTGGACAAGGCACATGTCAAAGTGGCTTGAACTCCATAAGGTAGTGGGTGTGGGCTTTGAAAAGGTGGACATACTGACAGTGCAAAACATCTATAGTGTCACATGAGGAGGAGTAGAAGTTTATCAGTGAGGCAAAAGATGTTTTTGAGGAGGGGGAGAAGGAGGGTAAACCGGATAACATAGAAACATAGAATTTGACGGCAGATAAGGACCACTTGGCCCACGTAGTCTGCCTATTTTCCTACCTAACAGATAAGCTGCAGATCCTAATTAACCAACAGCTTACTTCCTCCTACCCCCCACTAGGACTGCCTTATGTCTGTCCCATGCATTCTTGAATTCCCCCACTGTTCTTGACTCCACGACCTCCTCAGGGAGGCTGTTCCATGCATCCACAACCCTCTCTGTGAAAAAATACTTCCTAACATTACCTGTGAGCCGTCCCCCCTCTATCTTCAAATTGTGCCCCCTTGTTCTTGCACATCTCTTTTTCTGAAAGATGCCACCCTCTTGGACTTTGTTGATTCCCTTGAGGTACCTGAAAGTTTCTATCATGTCCCCTCTCTCCCTTCTTTCCTTAGGGGTATACATATTAAGCTCCTTTAGTCTTTCTTCGTATGTTCTCTGCTGCAGACCCTGTACCATTTTGGTTGCCCTCCTCTGGACAGCCTCCACTCTGTCTATGTCTTTGCGGAGATGGAGTCTCCAGAACTGCACACAGTACTCCAGATGGGGTCTCAGCAACTGTCTGTACAGAGGGATAACAACTTCCTGTTTTCTACTATTGATGCCTCTCCCCATGCATCCCAGTATCCCCCCAGCCTTCCTTACTACCTTCTTACATTGCTTGCCCACCTTTAGGTCATCTGATATAATTACCCCCAGGTCCCTTTCCATTTTTACTGTTGTCAGTATCTCACCCCCCATTGTGTACTCTTGCCCTGGGTTTTTGTTTCCCAGGTGCATTAACTTGCACTTCTTTGCATTGAATCTGAGCTGCCATACATTTGACCATTCCTCCAACCTTGCCAAGTCCCTTCTCATCCTTTCCACTCCATCTGGTGTATCAACCCTGTTGCAGATCTTTGTGTCATCTGCAAAGAGACATACTTTTCCTTCCAGTTCCTCTGCAATGTCCCTTATAAAGACATTAAAAAGGACCGGTCCCAGTACTGAACCCTGTGGTACCCCACTAGTAACCCTCCTTTCTTCACTGTGGACTCCATTTACTACTACCCTTTGCGTCCTGTTGTCTAGCCAATTTTTTATCCAGGCTACCACCTTGGGACCCACTCCAAGGCTGGCTAACTTGTGTATTAATCTTTTGTGTGGGACTGTATCAAATGCCTTGCTAAAATCTAGGTAAGCTATGTCCACAGCCCTCCCTGGTCTACTACTTTGGTCACCCAGTCAAAGAAATCTATTAGACTCATCTGACATGACCTTCCCATCATGAATCCATGCTGCCTTGGGTCCTCTGCCCCACTGGCCTCTAGGTACTCAACAATTCTTTCCTTCAGAAGTGATTCCATCATTTTACCTACCACTGAGGTCAAACTAACTGGTCTGTAGTTTCCTGCCTCTGTTCTGCTACCACTTTTGTGAAGAGGAATCACATCTGCCCTCCTCCAGTCCTCAGGTACCACCCCATCCTCCCATGATTTGTTAAAGAGAGTAGTCAGTGGTACCCTTAGTATTTTCATTTGGATGGTCATGCCCCTGCCCACAGATACAAAAGATGCACGGCTAGTAAGCCAGAAAATTTGCCTTCTGGAATGTGAAGGGCATTAACTCCCCCCATTAAATGGAGGAAGCTCTTTGATCACCTCGACAGATTAGGAAGAGGAATAACCTGCAATCATGAAATGCACCTGTTGAAACCCGAGGCAGACAAATTAAAATTTGAGCTGAGTCACTTAGGGGTTCAGTAGTTTCTTTAACAAAAAGTGCAGGGGAGTGGCCATGATGTAGTAGTAAAGTAGTAAAATGTTTTATTCATATAAAAAATTAATGTGAATTAGGATTAGCCCAGTTGAGTTGCAACCAATTTATGAGATTCACAGCATTTTAAAACTTCATTTCGAATGCCATTGTTCAAATTCATCAAAATAAAAACACAATACACTATTATGCAAAGTAAAATAGAATACAGAAGGAACACAGTATTCAGTATAGACTTTCCTTAATTTATCCTTACATAAAACTAATAATATTTAGAATTCTTGGGTGAATCCCATCAGTCCCCATTGCTTCGTCCACCTTCAATTTTATTAGTTCTTTCAGAACCCTTTCTTCTGTAAATGGACTAGTATCGACCCTCTTCTTCAGAGTATTTCTCTTGTTTGGTTTAGGTACCTCCCCCTCCTCTTCCTTTGTGAATACTGAGCAAAAATATTTGTTCAGTATCCCTGCTTTTTCATTGTCACCCTCTACCCACATTCCCTTCCCTTTATTAAGCCTCAGTATCCCTCCTTTGGGCTTTCTTCGCTCCCTAATGTACCTATAAAAGGTCTTATTCCCCCTTCTTAAGAGAGTTGGCTATCCTTTCCTCGGTTTGGGCATTTGCTATTCTGACTGCCTTCCCAGCCTCTTTCCGCTTTAACTGATAAAGTTCTCTTTCCTTCTCCTTCTGTGTTTCCTTATATTTCCTGAATGCTATCCTTTTCTCCTTAACCTTCTCTGCCACCTCTTTTGAGAACCATAGAGGTTTTTTCCTTCGTTGTGTTTTGTTGATTTGCTTTACACAAAGGCTTGTTGCCTCTGTGATGGCTGTTTTGATTACTCTCCATTGTTCCTCCACCCCTCCTTCTTGCCTGTTTGCTAGTGCTTTTCTGAGGGACCCTCTCATTTTCCCAAAGTCAGCCCTCCTAAAGTCCAATACTCTTGCTTTTGTATGGCTTGATTGTATGGCTGTGTTTATCGTGAACCACACTGTTTGGTGGTCACTTGTTCCCAGATGGCTACTCACTTCTAAATCTGAGATTCTTTCTCCATCCTTAGTTGAGAGTACCAGGTTTAAGATTGCTCCCTTCCGAGTGGGTTCCAATACTAGCTGTCTGAGGCATGCCCCCTGTAGGGCATCAAGAATGACCCTGCTCTTGGATGTGCCTGCAGCAAAGGTGCTCCAGTTAACATCTGCCATGTTCAGGATAGTAGTCTTTGCACTAGTAAAAGATGCAAATCACCAGCAAAGAACATCAGCATCCTGAATGCCCCACTCCTCCCAGTAGGAATAGTGCTTAAAAATAACCAGCTTCCAGACCCCAGCTTCCTTGCCCCCAGAGCTACATACTACCCAATGTTACCTGCAGTTGTTTTGGAAACCCCCAACATTCCAAAGCAGATCCATCCCACTATTGGGGGCAGTGGTGGATGGGGAGGAGGGGAGGGTGGCCCTGCAGGGGGACCTGGAGGCTCTGGAAAGATGGTCTAGAAAGTGGAAGCTGAGGTTTAATGCAGGGAAATGCAAGGTACTCCATCTAGGGCTAGAAACCCAGGCCAAGTGTACACCCTGGGGAAATACTACAAGTCTCAATGGCTGAGAGGGACCTGGGGTGGTGGTGGATGTCAAGATGAACAACTCTGAGACTTGTAGGAGGCAGCAGCCAAGGCCAACAGGATGCTGGGATGCATCGCTAGGGATCACCTCCAGAAGGAGGGAAGTGATACTCCCCTGCATAACTGCTTGGTGAGCGCACCTGGAGTACTGCGTGCAGTTTGGAGCCACACTTAAAGAGGGACATTAACCTCCTGGAGAGGGTCCAGAGGAGGGCAACCAAAATGATTTGGGGCTTGGGGACAGGACCTATGAGGAGAGGCTCAAGAGCTAAATATGTACACTTTGGAAGAGAGAAGGGACCGGGGACATGATAGAGGTCTTCAGGTACATGAAGAGGGTAAATAGGGAGGAACAGTGAGGGTGCTTCAAGGAAGGAGGAAGGGCCACTAGACGGCATGGGTGGAAGCTGGAGGGGAAGATTCAGGGAGAAAGGAGGAGGTGTTACTTCACTGAGAGGGTGGTAGAGCCATGGAATGCACTACCTAGGGGCTGGTGGAGGCAGAGACAGTGGAGGGGTTCAAGAGGGGGTGGGACAGGTACAGGGGAAGGGTTCAGGAAGCAAAATCCAATGCAGCAAGAATATCCAGAACTGGGAAGGGAGAAGCCAGAGAAGGCGAGGGGGAAAGCAAGGTCAGCACCCAGGGTGGGGGCTGACCAAACGAGCAGACACGAAAGACCATTAGGCCTATTCTGCTGGCATTTTAGTATGTTAGTACTATTGCAAGTATCTTTTCATGCCATGTTAAATATCTCTGACCATAGTGTGGTATGGAAACTGAATGCAACACTAGCAAAGATGCCTGACATTGATCTTCTGCCATACTAATTCATGAAGAATGAATATTCTGTTGCCTGATCACCAGGGAATTTTCAAAATGGGAGATGACCTCACAAACCTATTTCCTCACATAAGCAGTTTCTGAATTATATGGCATAATTGTAAGCATAGCCATCTATGCCATGCACCATTCATTGTATGATTATATATCCATTAAACTATAGATATTTAGACAAGAGGAAAACAGCTAGAAGTTCATGTATTGTATATGTATTATGGCACATTGGTGCCAAGTACCTGGAGTGGTATGTGACTCTTGGAACAAGAGCAGACAGTTAAAAACTGAACAGGCTGCAACTCTTCTAGACTTTCACAAGCTGCTGTAGCTATGAAAACCCTACTTGGATTACACAGTCTCAATACAATTATTGGTGAGATAATGGGGTCAGTGTTGTGAAGCGTATAAATGACTGTGCATTGTATTTTCAGTGTGCCATGTCTGTCTGGCACACAACCTTACTCTTGTGGTACATTAATTTCTTGCACAGCTAGACTTGAAAGCACTGCTTACTGGGGGGATGCTTAATTTGTGCTCACTTTCCAAGATTCAAAAAGGTCAGCAACCTACTGTAAAAGCTGTAGATTCAGAATAAACTGCCTCAGCACAAGCTGATGCATGAAGGTGTAAAAAATTATGGAACATCGCGCTGTTTATGTCTGAACATTTCAATGAGCACTATAAAGCTGTCTTGGAGTGTAAACTCATACAAGCAAAGTGAAGTTCTAAAATCTCCATGTCTCTAACAACTGGCCAGTGGCAGTTTATGGATGGCCTGATTAAGATTCTCAAGTCATTTGAGCATAGCACCTAGGTTGTGAGTGAGGACGGTGCTTGCATGTGTCAGGTCAACCCACTTTTCCTTGTGCTGAGAAAAGTATTTCATAACATGCAGTGGCAGTTAGATCCTAATGTAATTCTGCCAGCTGTGCCTTAACAGAGCATATACAGCAGACATTGGATTGCAACACAAACATTTCCATCATCATGCAGTCATAATAATTTGGATTTACCATTATGCTTGATCCATGGTATAAATGTGCTCTTTCCTCCATTGTTGAAAGATGCCATGAGTAAGTCCAAAATATAACGGAGCTCTTGATTAATTGGGTACATGGTGTGCAGATGCTTAACAACCAACTCTCTAATCCAGTGAGGAAAACAGCATCCACCAGGATTAAGGTGAGGATGCATCAAGCTCCAGCAATGCCAAAGATAAAACTTCCACAAATCCAATATGGGCAGTATTATCTCAAGTTTTTGTGGAGCAATATGAGGGAAAGGAGGATGTGGCAGAGGAGGATCTTTGAAGGCTGCTGAAAGAAGACTGGACTCATACTTGGCTGACACCAAGAACCTTGGCCCTTACAATGAGCCCCTGCCGTGCTGGAGCACCAGAGTGGCTGGCCAACTTTAATGTCAGTCCCTAGTAAATACTCAAGCTACCCTGCATCAAGTGTCACTGTAGAGTGGTGTTCAGTACAGCAGGGGCCATCATCAATGACCAGTGCACCAGTCTCTTACCCAACTATTTTTCATGCTGACAACATAGAAACATAGAATCTGTTGGCAGAAAAGGCCACTTGGTTCAACCAGTCTGCCCAGATGGCCCCTGCCTAGTCTGTATCTGCAGACTCTAATTAGTCTCTGGTGACCTCCCCCTCCATGCCTATTTACTAATATTCCCCTGTGTCTGTCCCATTCATGCCTGAATCCCCTACAGTTTTCACCTTCACCACTTCAGCTGGTAGTGTATTTCAAAAGTCTACCACTCTTTCAGTGAAGAAATACTTATTTGCATCCATTTTTAAGTCTCTCCCTCCAGCTTCATCAGCTATCCCCTGATCCTGGTACTCTTTCTCACTTGAAAAAGACTCCCATCCTGCACCCTGCTCACCCCTGTAAGGTACTTGTAGGTCTCCATTGTGCCCCCTCTTGCTGTCCGCTCCTCCAGGGTGTACATGCTGAGATTCCTCAGCCTGTCCTCGTAGGGCTTTCTGTGCAGTCCCTGCACAATACTGGTTGCCCTCCTCTGGGCTGCCTCCACCCTATGACCTTTCTGAGCTGCAGCTTGCAGAACATGACACAATACTCCAGACTGGGTCTCACCTGTGTGCAATATAGTGGCAATACCACCTCCCCCCTTCTGTAGGATATAACTCTCTCAAATCATCCCAGCATTTCACTGGGCATAACTTCTTTGTCACACTATCCTGCCACTTTGAGGTCATCAGATATGATATCCATTAGGTGCATTTCATGCTTAGTTATGGACAGTACCTCATCCATCCTATACTCAGTTTCTGGGTTCCTACACACTAGGTGAATGATTTTGCACTTTTTTGCATTGAACTCCAACTGCCATGTTCTTGACCACTCCTTGAGTTTTCCAATGATCTCTATGCACATTTTCCACCCTCTCCTGTTTGTCCACCCTATTACAGATTTTGATATAATCTGCAAAATGGCATACTACCCCTTCCAGTTCATCTGCAATGTCAATTGTGAAGACATCAAAGAGGACTGGTCCCAGTACTGAGCCCTGTGGCACCCTGCTGGTCACTGTTCCATCACTAGAGTGAGTGGTTTTTAACCACTACCCTGTGTCACCTATCCATTAACCAGTTTCTAACTCAACTCACCACTTTGAATCCCATCCCTAGGCTGCTCAGTTTCTTAATCAGTCTCCTGTGTGGCACAGTGTTGAAGGCCTTGCTAAGGTTCAAGTAGGCAACATTCACTGCCCGCCAATCTCTTTCCCTGATCACCCAGTTAAAGAAATTAATCAGGTTCATCTGGCATGACCTCTCCCCCTTTTAGATCAATGCTGCCTTTGATCTTGCAGCCCACTGGATTCAAGATACTCTAGCAACCTCTCCATCATCAATGTTTCCATTAATTTCCCCACCACTAAGGAGAGGTTCACTGGCCTATAGTTGCTAGCCTCTTGCCTGCTGTCACTCTTATGTAGAGGGAACACATCTGCTCTCCTCCAGTCCTCCAGAACCACTCCTGATTCCAGTGAGTTGTTGAATAAAGCCATCAGTAGGGCAGCCAGCAGCTACATGTGTTCTTTTAGTACCCTTGAGCATATCCCATCCAGTCCCATAGCCTTATCCACTTTCAGAGCTGCAAATCCCTACAGGACTCCTACCTCTGAAAATGGATTTGAGTCTGCCTCTCCCATTTGTTCTTGTTGCTTCCTGGTGGTCCATCTCCCCTCCTTCCACTGTGAAGACTGAGCAAAAATACCTGTTCAAGGTGTCTGATCTTTCTTGGTCCCATTCTGCACAGTTTGCCTTCTGCTGCACTGCTTATCCTCTCTATTTTTCCCCTTACTTTCCTCTTCTCACTTATGCACCTTAAGACAGTCTTATCCCCATTTACTACCCCTTTGGCTATCCTTTTCTCTGTCTGTGCCTTTGCAACCCTCATTGCCATACCTGCTTTCCACCGTTTTATCTGGTATACCTGCCTGTCTTCCTCCCTTTGCATTTCCTTATACCTCCTGAATGCCACCCTTTTTCCTTCACCAATGTGACCACTTCCCTAGAGTACCGCAATGGTCTCTTTTTCCTTTTGCTTTTGTTCCCTTGCTTCATGCAGAGGCTGGCTGCTTTAATTATGTCCTCCCTCACTTTTCTCCACTGTTCCTCTTCGCATCTCTCACAGTCCTCTCCATGAGGCAATTTCTGAGGCAGTCTCCCATTTCTTTAAAATTTGTCCTTCTAAAGTCCAGGTCCCTCATCTTCATGTGGATTGTCTCTGCTCTTATCTGAATGTTAAACCACACTGAACAGTGTTCATTGCTACCTAGTGGACTACCCACTGTGACATCTGCAATGCTGTCCCAGTTTGTAAGAACAAGATCCAGCACAGTCCCATGCCTAGTGGGTTTGCTGACCAGCTGCCTTAGAAAAGCCCCTTTTAGGTAATTAGGGATGGCCATACTCCTTGCTGTAGCTACAGCTGGAAGGTTCCAATCCACATGTGGCAGGTTGAAGTCTCCAATAAGCAGCACCTCCCCCATCTTTGCCATCCTGCTAATGTCTTCCCCAAGTGCCTTATCCAACTCCTCTCCCTGTGCTGGAGGTCTGTATACCACCCCTGTATGGATAGCGGCCTCAGCTCTTGTCTCCAGGATGAGCCACAGCACCTCCAGTCCTTCCTTTTCCTTCAGGTGCCCCTGTACATCTTCAAACTGCAAGTGGTGGGGCACCACAGATAGCTAAACTGGTGCACACCCAAGCCTCTGTACTTCTACAGCCTTGATTACCTCACTCACATATAGTACAATCCCTCCTCCCCTGTCTCTCCTGAACAGAGGGTAGCCTAGTATGGCCATATTCCAGTCATGGTTGTCACCATGACTCTGTTATAGCCACCAAATCCAGGTTAGCCACCTTTATGATGGCCTAAGAGTCCAGAATGTTATTACCCAGACTCTTTGCATTGGCACACATGGCAGTGTCAGTGGCTCAGTAAGTAGCATGCTTACCTCTGGAGCCGGATGATCAGATAGTCATGAATTCTAGCCCCACACCAGGTATTTAGGGTAATACCCATAACTGACACTGTATTGCATTGGGGTGGGTGGGTGCTGCATAACTGAGGTGTTGTCCTTTGGATGAGATGTTAAACCGAGGTCCCTTCTGCCCATCTCTGGTCACTGTCAAGGTGGAAGTAAAAGATCCCATGACACTTATCGATGAAGAATAGGGGAGTTTCCCCGGAGACATGGACAACATTCCTCCATCTATAAAACAGGTCCATGTAACCCAACCTCCAGGACACTCCTCAAAACAAGCTATCACAGCATAGTGTGCCTTTCCTGGTCAAACTTGTAAATAAATAAAATAAATAAACATGGCTCTTTATACCTTACATGTTCACTGCCTGCCCCCTTGCTTCCCCCTCCTACCTGTGTTGTTCCTCCTTTATGCCTCTCTTCTTGCTTTCTTGATTTGTGCCCCCCTGTCTGTTGCCTTGTCCCCATTCCTATCTTCTTGTGCCCATGCCATGGGGTAGCTTTCTCTTCTCAGGCCCTTCCTCCTAGTTACTTCATCATCAGGGGTGGGCAATTTTTGCCTCTTTTGGTGTTACAGCCCCCCCCAGCTAGTTAAAATGTTCATCCAAGTAGCATTTAAAACTTCCACTAAGTACTGTGGTCCACCTCCTGGAAGGATGCAGGCTATCCCTCTTACAGAGGCCCATATCCTCTCAGGCTGGCCCCTAGTAACCAGTGTAGCCAAAGCCCTCCACCATGCACCATGCCTTTAACCAATTTTTAAGAGCCCTGGTGTGGAGTGTCCATTCCTCTCCCCAGCTGTAAACAGGTAACACCGTGGCAAATGCCACTGTACATGCTACCAGTTTAAAGCCCCTCTCTAGCTCCCTGAAATTACCCTGCATTACCCCTATTCTATCCTTTGCCAGGTCATTTGTCCCTAAGTGGACAATGACATCTAGTTTCCTCCCATCTGCTGCCACCCTAGTAATCCTCTAGATCTGTTCTCCATCCCTTCAAGATGAAACACTAGGGAGGCAGTTCTCATCCCACTCTCTTCCAGCCCCCACTCCCAAGTCTATCTCCATAATGATAGAGTCCCCTACCAGCAGCTGCTGGGGTCTCTTCCCCCCCTCCTTGGGGTTTCACTCCCACATCAGTTCTTTCCCTTAGCATGGGAAATAAGTGGATAAGATGCTAAAGTATGGTTGTCAGACAAGTGAAAGTGTGTTTGCTTATAAATAAATGCTACAACCGCAAACTGCTAGTTAAAACAACAAATGATCCATACACCACAATTCAGTTGTCCAAGGTATTTTGCTCAGTGGAGCTTCATCTGGGACCAGGTACCTGGATTTACTGAAGTCCCTTATACTAAGGTTTTAGGACAGCAGAAGGCTACATGCCCATAATTGCCATCCCCACTTCACAGTGGACTATAAGTGACAATACTATTGTTAAAGTGGGCATCAAGTTTAGTTTTAAATCCTGCGATAGTCAATTGATTAACCAGTTCCTGTGGAAGCTTGTTCCATTACCTTAATGGTTCTAGGTATGAGGGAATTGTTCCTAAGATTGGTCCTGGATACAGCACCCAAAATCTGTTTATTATGCCCCCTTAAATGGTCGAAATTTCCTCTATAGCTGATTTTTAAATCAGCTGAGAGTGCAGTGTCTCTCAGAGTTTTATACAGGGTCATTAAATCTCCTCTTTCCCTCCTAGTTTGTAAAGGCCAAAGCTTTAAGGTGTTTAATCTTTTTTTTATAGTCAGTCTATGTTAGAGTGGATATGTGTTTAGTAAATCGCCTTGGTGCCTTTTCCAATAATATGATGTCCTGTTTAAGCCATGGGCTCCAAGCTTGGGAGCAATAGTCAAAGTGGGGATGCTGGTATGTTTTATAAATAGGTAATATTATTGATTTTGATTTATTAGCAAAAGACCTTTTAATGCAGGTGGTTAGATGGTTAACTCTTTTTGTTGCTTGCCTGCATTGGGTGCCATTTTTCAAGTTGCTTGTGACAGTTATTTCTAAATCTCTGACTTCATTAACTGTTGGCGAGTTGTTGTTATATAGCATATAATTGTGTAAAGGGTTATTTTTGCCATAATGCATGACTACACATTTATTCAAACTAAATCTCTTCCCATTTTCATCTGCCCTTTTCACAATTATGTTGAGATCTTTTTCCATGTTTAGTTTACCTTCTGTGGTACCCACTAGCCCTCCTAGTTTGAGATTGCCAGCAAACTTAAGCGGGGTACTGTTGCTAGGGATTTGCAGGTCATGTATAAACAGATTAAAAAGAAGTGGCCCCAAGACGGATCCCTGGGGAACCGCACTGGTAACCCCACCCTCGGTGGAAAGATGGCTATTGACACATATCCTTTGTGACCAGTCCTTGAGCCATGATGAAACCCACTGGATTATGAATGGATCTAGTCTGAGTTTTTTAAGTTTCTCTAATAGTCCCCTGTGGGTCAACGTATTGAAGACCTTTTAAAAATCAAAAAAGACTATGTCTACTGGTTCATTCTGGTCAAGATATTTACTGACTTTATTATAGAAACTTATTACATTGATATTACAGCTTCTCTTAACTGTAAAACCATGCTGTGTGGTATCCAGTAGTCCATTGTTCTTAAGGTGGTTTGTCATACAGTCTTTTATTATACCCTCAATTATTTTGCTAATGATTGAAGTGAGACTTATGGGTATATAATTAGAGGCAAGGTTTTTACTACCCTGTTTATAAATTGGGACTACAATGTTTTTTTTTCCAGTCAGTAGGTACAGTGCCTTCATTTATTGATTTTTTTACCTATGATGGATATTGGAACTGATATAAGGTCTGCTATATCTTTAAATATACGCGAGCAGAGGCCGTCAGGTCTATGCAATTTATTGTTGTCCAATTTTATAAGTTTTTTCTTTATGGTTTCAGGATGGCAGATATCTGGGTAAATATTGAGCTTCGGATCCAAGTTAGTTGGAAGTACATTTTGTGTGGTTGCACTACTAGTATAAACCAAGAAAAAGTAGTTATTAAATATGGAGGCCATATCTTCTGGGTTGTTGTAAGTACAGTCTTGTACACATAATGGTCTTATCAATCATGAGGTTCCCCTTTTACAGTTAATATAGGAGTAGAAGCCCTTATTATTATCCATTGTTTGTGTTAACATGAATTTGGGGTTCTTGTGGGAGTTTTTAATTGCTGTTTTTAGTTGTTTTAAGGCAGCTTTATATTTACTGATGTTAATTGTCATTGGTGACTTTTTTCATAGTTGCAAATAATTTTTTCTTTATAGGAATTAGTCTTCGGATTTTCCTGTTAAACCAAATGTTGCTTTCTTTTTCCTGTTATTGTAATTTTTTTTAAGTTGGACATATTTGTCTTTCAGTGTTTTTATGGTTTCTGAAAAAAGAGACCGTGCTTCATTTGTATTCAATTCTGAGAGTTTATTGGGAAGATCAATATCACATAGGTGACGCTTGATGGTGTTCCAATCTGCCTTATTATAGTTTTTAAAAACTGAATTAACCTTACTAAAACAAAATTCTTATTAATTTCAAAGTTGATAATGTTGTGATCACTGTTTGATAGTGGTGCACTTATTGCAACATTTTTGATCTCGTCAGTAATGTTGGTAATTAGAACATCTAATATATTGTTCCCCCTAGTCGGTTCAGATATCATCTGTTGTAGTTCTATGTTATCCAAAAAATCTACTATGTCCTGGTCTTGGGCAGTAGCAGCTTGTGACATTACCTAATTAATGTTAGGTAGGTTGAGATCACCTACAAGGACAACATCTCCTCTGTCCACTATAACTGATATCTGAGTCAGTATTTTATAAGTGTTCCAATAATGGTATTTGGTGGTCTGTAAAGGACTCCCATTTGAATATTCCCTCCAACAGTCCCTGTGATGTCTAACCAAATGGATTTGACTTTGTTGTTTTCTGAGCCTTGAAGTAGTATTTCATAGCACTCAATATCTTCTTTTATGTAAATTGTCACTCCTCTACCCCTACGTATCTTTCTAGATTTGGTAAAGATATGGTATCCTGGTGTATGTTGATTCCATTTGCTATCTTCGTCCCACCAGGTTTCAGTAATACAGATGACATCGGTTTTGTTAGTTGTTAACATAGCTGTTAGTTTGGCCAATTTACTCTCATTTAAACCACGAGCATTAAGAGACATGACAGTGATAGTATTTCTTTATTTTCCTTTGCTAGCTTGAATGCACCTCTCTTGATTTGGTTGTTGAGGCTTGCCTTTCACCCCAATTTTCATTTTAAAGTGGCCATAGCAGCCCTTCCAAGGCTCAGGCTGAGGGTTTTACTTCCTTTAAAACTGGGATGCAACCTATCCTTGCAATACATGTCTGGTTTGTTGTGAAATCTGTCCCAATGTCTTATAAATGTATACTTTTTATCATTTGCCTAGTTATGTAACCATTGGTTAATGTACTTGGTTTATTGTTGTTGTTCTTTTTTAATGCACCCTTGGGACTGGCAATATTTCAGAGAATAAAATCTCACACCCTTTGCTTTCAAGTTTCTCAGCAAGTTTTTCAAAGTCCCTTTTTATAGCCTCTGTACTTTTCTTGCCTATAGTATTCACCCCTGCATGTATGATTATAAGTGGCCATTCACCCACTCCTTTAAAAATGTTATCTGCCATTTTGGTAATGTCATTTACACCTGCCACCAAGTAACTGAAAACCATAATATTTTCCTTGTCATATTGCCATATATGGATGTCTGTGTATTTAACCAATCTCCTAATACAATGAGTTGTCGTGGGGTATCTCTATGCACAGTTTGTTAGTCCATTAGTTCCTGATTATCAATGTCAAATATGTTTTCAGAGGTCTCATTACTGAGGCAGAAAATATATTGGTAAGTAGAATGGTACTATGGTAAGCAGTTGATATACTAGGACTATTTGGAGTAGTATGACCAGGGGCCAGTGAAGTTTTTCCCCTTCACTTACACCTTGCTGGGGTCCCACTGTCTGGTTAGCTACATGGAACCTTTCACCCACCCTTTTTGTCCTTTTAGCTGAATGCACCTCGTACCATTCATTGTCAGGGTCTGCTTGAACATTTGTAGCCTTTCTTTTATTATTAGAGGGGCTTTCAACTGCCTGTGGAATGGTGATATTGTGATTCAGTGTAGGGTATGCTTTTAATTTATTAGTGAGTATTTCCTGATGTTTTTACAGGGTCTCTAGTTGTTTAACAAAACACAAAAGCTGAATATTGAGTTGTTGGTTTTCTGTACACTTTGCACAAGTATAAGTGTTACAGATTAGCTCTGTTTTATGCAGAGTACACATGGAGCAAATATTGCACTGGTACCCTATGTCCCCATCCAAGGTCAGTATTCTATTTGCCATTTTTATTAATGAAATATGCTAAATACAGATCAGGGCCTATCATGTAGTTATTTAACCAGTGCCAGCGAGAGTCCACCTTCCCCTCTTCCCCACTAGACATGCTTGACACGTGCTTAGATGTGCATGTCTCTGTGCTCATCTCAGCACTTATCCCACCCATAGCTTACCCCACTCACTAGGGGTGAGTCAGTTATAGTCCATGACCCAGAAGTAGCTTTCTCGGGGTCACTGAATTCTTAAAAAATAACTTATGTCCTGCAGAGATATAAAGTGCTAAAAACACTAACAGGAGTTACTAAATTAGTAACTAAGCCTCATGCTATTAAAAGATTGTAAAAATTCAGCCTCAGAGTTAGAGCTGTAGTTCAGAGGAGCTTCCCTGAGATGTATTGACATCACTGAGACATCGCATTGGCACTGATTACAGTTCATGGCAATTAAACTAAATGGTGTCACAGTACTTAACAAATGTTAAGTGTCACTAGTTCTAATACGACTTAACAAGAACACTAGTTGGTGTGACTAGGTTACATACAATGTTATACATGAATATACCAGGACAAAAATATGTTCAAGAAAAGAAATAGAATAATTTTTTCAGAGCCTTTTCTCGGTAAAAAAATAATGGGTCGGGGTAATGCTACTAATGCTCTTAATAATATTGTATAGCAGCTTTAATGCATTGTTCGTTTAACGAGACACTAAATTATGTGTCTGGTTATTTTGCTGCCTTTTGCTTTTCACATGTAATAGGAAGTTTGGAGAGTGCAGGACTTCCTGCTCAAATTGCCAGTTCCATTGAATGAGCTGAAATTTTGGAGCAGTTCCCAACTCTATGTTCTAATCTACCTCTATCCTCTATCTTGGACTGGTCAGTCACAATTTTTCATTCATACTTTTTCTAAAAATGCTTATTGATTTGCCTATCAGTTAATTTGAAAAGCTTGCTGCATCTGCATAAATGGTTGAAAAGCCAATACTGATCGAGCAATTATGCAATCTATCTTAATTAAAGGAAAAGGGCTCTGAAAAAATTGTTCTTTTCTTTTTTTGCAACATATTTTTGTATTGATATATTCATGTATAGTATTGTATGTAATTTAGTAACAGCAATTGGTGTTCTGGTTTAAGTCCTGCTAGAATGACTGACACTTGACATCTATTTAATACTGTGATGGCATTTGGTTTGATTTACAGCCAACGTGATGTATGCCACTGTGATGTCTCAGTGATGTCAGTATATTAGGGACTTCAGTAAACACAGGTACATGCCCTCTGATGAAGCTTCACTGAGTGAAGTGCCTGGGCAACTGAATTGTTGTGTATGGATTGTTTGTTAGTTTCATTGGCAGTCTGTGGATGTCATGTTTATTTAAAAGCAAATACATTTTCACTTGTCTGACAACCATACTTTGGCATCTTGTCCCATGATTTCCTAAACCAAGGAAAAGAAAACTGACTATGGGAGAGCAGATCATTTCTTGGTGAGTTTTGTTAGAGTTAAGTGATTAGCAACCCATGACCTACACTCTGGCTTGCACCAGTGAGAATGGACCTCTACATGTCCTGAGCTCAATCCCCTTGGGGCTTTCTTTTCTGAGGACCCCCACATCCTCCCTTCCACTGCTCTGGGTTCCACCTCCTGGCTGTCCTGTTCTACCAATATGGTGAATTAATTGTGCAGTGGTACAGGCTGACTGCATACCCTTCCCCCCTCCTCAACCTTACCAGAGCCCACTAAGGTCCTACTGCTCTGCCTCTGGTTAGGCATTCTCTAGGGGAATGTCAGTAGACATGGTGATCTCTGGGTGGGGCAGACGGTTCTCTTACTAGTTTGACTTAGAGTTCAGCAACCTTTGCCTTCAACACAGAGAGGTGAGTGCAAATGCAGCAGTACCTCAGTCTCCAGAATGTGTCCCAAAGGACTGTGGCTCTACACCCATTACACTGCACCACCCCCATGATCTTTTCTTCCTTAATCTTTTTGTCTGCTGAACTTTCCCAGTAGCTTTCCGCCTCCTGTTTATGCCCATTGACTTCCTACCTCTTTGTTTACTTGTCTGAAATGTATCTGTTACCCTATCCTCAATAAGGTTCATAGGTGAATACAAGTTTGAGCGACTAGCCCATAATGAACTCGCCACCCCTAACCAAGGTGGAAATGATATTTGTGATTTCCCATATATGTATCAAGATTTTATCTTAAATTGTTGTAAACTGGTGCTTTACACTACTTCTGTGGGATGGGTATTCCAGATAGGAGTTGCTCTCTGGGTGAAAAAAATGATTCCTTTTTACAGTTTTATTAATATTAGTCCTCAGCCTTAGTTTATGTGACCTAGTGTTATTTTTAGAAGGATGCCAGTCCAAGTAGATGGTCTCAAACAGGGTAGGATCTCTGGAGGTTCTGTAAATCAGACATAGATCTCTTATGGTGTGATATTCCAAGAAGTAAAGACCCAAAGCCCTCAATCTACTTCCATATGGGACTTCTTCCAGATTTATAATATTCTTAGTAAGGCTCCTCTGTATACTCTCTATAGTTATTCATTTTTTGTGCTGAAGTAGGTGCACAGAAAGATGAGCAGAAATCCAAATGTGACCTTAGTATACTGGAATAAATAGGCAAAAGTACCTCATATACTCTACTTGTAATGTTTTTCAAAATACAGCTAATCAGTATATGGCATGTTTTTGCTGTTTTGTTAATATGCTCAGCAAACTTCAGATCATTAGAGATATACACACAAAAAATCCTTCTCAGAGCTAACTACCTGAAGGACAGTGCTATTCATACAATAATCAGTTAATCTGTTGTTTTTTTACCAAGGTGCATTACCTTGCATTTGGCAACACTGAATACTGATTTATTCTCTAGTGCCCAGTTTGTTAAATTGTCCAGGTTAACCTGTAGTAAGTCAGCAGATGTGAGGTCATTCACAATACATCCCAACTTATTATCATCAGCATACTTATTTAACCACACTCCATTTGTGGCTTGCATACTGGCAATAACTATATTAAATAATATGGGACCCAGTACTGAGCCTTAAGGCACCCCACTGGTCACAGCACTCCAGGTAGATTTATACCCCATGATGCTAACCTGTTGCTTCCTGTCTGTTAGCCAAGAAGCAATCCACATTATGATGCTGGGGATGCAGATTTATCTTAACTAATTGTTCAATTAATACTTTGTGAGAGACTGAATCAAAAGCCTTCTCATAGTCAAGGAAAATGACAGCTACTGGTAGCCCATTGTCTAATGCTTTGCTGACAGGTTCAAAGAAATGTCTCAGATTGTTATGGCAGGATCTCCTGGAGGTAAAACCATACTGAGTAATATCACATAAATTAAGAGTAGAGATATGACTGGTAATCTTTTGTAACAGTAGTCTCTCCATGATTTTACCTATACATGAAGTTAAGCTAATAGGTCTGTATTGTGTCACATTTAATTTAGAACCTCCTTTATGTATGGGAATTACTGTAGCCACGTTCCAATCCTGTAAAGCCACACCTTCAGATATAGACTTATTATACAATAAAGTAAGTATGCCTGTAAGCTCATGTGAAATTTCCTTTAAAAAATAGAAGGGATATTATCTGGCCCAACTGATGAGCTAGTTTTGAAAGAGTTAATAGCAGCATAGGTTTCAGAGATGGTGAACTTCAGGGAGGAATCCAGGTTGTTAAACTCTGTGGGACAGATATTCAAAACTGCGCTAAGCGCAAACCATTTGCACAGGTTTAGCATGGGATTAGTGCTGGTTTGCTATATTCAAAAGGCCAAATAGCATGCGCAAATTTCATTAGCACAGGGCAAAATCATAATGTATGCAAGGGACACACTGAGGGTGTGTGTACATGAATACAGGTGCAATGCTATATTCAGTGACTAGCACCACGCAAAGTGGTTTTGCGTGACTTAGTGTGACACTTAACGCAGTGCACATTACTGTCCATGAAATGGTAGTCTTAACCCTGGGCAATTAACTTTGTGCGACATTTTGGCTTTGCATGGTGTTTGCATGGCTTTTTCACAGCATTGCATGACCCTAACAAAGAAATATAACACATAGACAAAGCCAGCCATAGAGGAAGCATGCTGCTCTTTGATGGCATCACAGTGATGCCATCATCTGCCACCAGTCCCAGCCATGCCAGGCAGTAAGTGGTGAGCCTGCTGCCAGTGAATAGCACGGCAGTGTGGCCATACAGTACACACCAGCGGACCACTCTTCTGTGGACACCAACAGATGCCAGCACACACATGCAGCACTGTGGGCATGGAGGATGTTGAGGGGACAGTGTACGGGTGGCCAGGCTGTACCACAGACCAGGTGTGGTCACAAGGCTGGGGCATATCACACAGTGCAGATGGTCCAGTATTGGGAATACCCCAACACCAGTGTGCCTTTCTGATAATATATGCCCCCCCGGCCACATACCACACAGTTGTACAACTGCCACAGCACACAAATCCGGACTTGTATATGTCACTGAGAGCATCCCATGCCAGAGGTGCAGCATCTGTGCATCGCACAACAGTGTAACAGTAATGTCCACTGTCAGTAAACACCTGCATGTTGGGCCTCTCACTGTGTATAGTGTAGTCATCAGCACTGCCCTACACACCATAGGCGGTGCTGTGTCCACACACTACTGGCCCCCTTGCTACTGTAGTGTCTGCTGTGTACTGTGGCATGACCTACAGTGTGACAGTTGCATTCAGCACCACCACCATCTGAGCCTATGCTGTGTTCTCCCCTGGGGTACAATATTCTATGCTATGCTGTACTGTTTACTTGTAGCCTACAGTTATCATCATGCTCTTCCAGACTGACCTACAGATGAAGCTGCGGTTGGACCTAGCCAGCCCCTGTACTTCCAGACTGACCTACAGATTGAGCGGTGGGATCCTGCAGTAACGCTGGGCAAACTGCATGCTAATCAGGGCATAATGAGATGCTAATCTGGATGTTTGCCCAGAGACTACCTAAGTAGGCTCATTTGCATGTCACTTTTGAATATGGCAAAGTTTAGTACCGGGCAAACGTGTTTGCACTGGGCTAACAGTTTAGCTGTGTGCTAAACCCACGCAAACGTGTTAGCACTGCACAAACAGTTCGGGGAATATTATACAGTTTTGAACACTGTACTTTCATATGTGCTGCTGCCTGCCACTGTACTGGGTCCACACATTTGCTGGCACACACATTGACTACATAGTTCACCTCTACCTACCTTCATGTTGCTGTGCACTGCATTGCTGTTGTGGTTTGCACTTCCTGGTTGCTATATTCAGAGCTGTCTTATTCAAAAGCTAAGTTTGCCCTGCACTCCCAGCCCAGTTTGCCCGGCCTCATTCCCATGCTATATTCAGAAGCTGTTTGCCCTGGGCTATTCCTTTTGAATATAGATTGCTTTGTGCTCTGAGCTAGGTTTGCCTGCCGGGCAGTGTTAATTTAGCCCCAGGGAAAAGTTTTGAATATCTGGCCCTGTGTGTCCAGTTGTTTCTTTAGGTTTATAGATACTAGTAAAGTAGGAATTAAACTCTTGGACCATAGCTTGCTCATCAGAAATTACATTATCCTTAATTTTAATAGAGCCAACCTTTGGCATATTAATCTTTAAGGATCCAACATAGTTAAAAAAACTATTTCTTATTGTCCTTAGTAACTGTAGCAAGGTTATACTCTAGATCTTTTTAATGGCCAACTTAGTTTTATTTGCTTTAATTTTAAACCTATTCCAATTTAGATCAGTCTTGTGTTTTTTGTACTTATTGAAGGCCTTTTTTTTATTCCTAACCAATCTCTGGATTTTTGTAGAGTACCATAAAGGGAGTCTTCTATGGTTTCTATATTTCATGCACTCGGGAATCCATTTATTTATAAAATGCTCAATTTTCTCTTTGATTTTCACCCAGGTATTACTAACATTAAGATCACTCAAGTCCTGCTCCCAGTTCCCACTTTTGAGATAGGCCTTTATCTCCCTGTAGTTAACCTTGGCAAAGTTCCTTATTTTAGTCACACCCTTTGCAGTGGAGTTATAATAATTAAAGATCCAGAGAACCATACAATGGTCACTATCACCTAAAGGTTCATGGATTATTGGAGATTCCCCATGTTCACTAATATAATAATATTGGTTAATATTAGATCAAAAGTGTTATCATGCCTTGTAGGTTCTAGTATCAGTTGATCCAGGCCCAGCTGTACAATAGTTTCAAGGAATTTAGTATCCTGCAAACTTTTACCTTTCAAACTATCCCAGTTTATATGTGGAAAGTTAAAGTCACCCATTAGAATAATATCCTTTAGATGATTAATATTTTGTAAATACTCCAGAAATTTGTTATTACTAGAAGCGTCCAGAGAAGGCGGGCGATAACAGAGCCCCATAGTTATAGGTCCTTGGTCAAGGGTAAGATTCACCCAGACTAACTCAATACCATCTTCTAACGAGTTGTCAATATCTATTTCAAAATGATCTAAGTTCTCCTTGACATAGAAAGCTACTCCACAACCTCTAGAGATGGTACAATTTTTCCTAAAGTATATCCAGGGATATCCTGGCCCCACTCATTATCAGTGAACTAGGTCTCCATCAAACCAAATACATCAATATTCTCATTATTCAGTATGAACCTCACCTCACTGATTTTATTTTTTAAGCTTCTAGCATTAAGAAGTAATATTTTAAGTTTGGAGCAAATGGTAGTTAAATCAGCATCTATATGGTAGGGGGTAGTTTTAGAATACTGAGAGTCAGCTAAGCCAGGTGCCAGGGATACATTGGGAGTAGTGAATGATAAACAAGCAATATTTCCCTCCCCCATACGTTAGTTTAAATGTCTGTCAATATGTGAAGTAATATGGTTTCCTAATATAACTGAGCCTTTCCTATTCAGATATGTTGGCGGGGTTGCTTTATTTATTAATGATAACATTAATGCTGTGAATATTTCTACTTCTCTAAAAAACTCATAATATTTTGTCTGAGAGTCTTTGAATTAAACTCTTCCTTTCAAAACAGGATTTTATTATCATTGGGACATGTTATCTTCCTCCAATTCATCTAGTCAAATTCTGGATGCTATTTTATCTGAATTCGAAATTGCCAATCAAACGGGTAATGTCTTAATTACTGGAGACTTTAATCTTTCGGACATTAACTGGCAGTTTTTCTCTTCCTCTAGTGGCAAAGGTAATAAGTTCATGACTACCTGTCTGGAACATGACATGAAACAATGGGTAACATCTGCCACTAGAGGTAACAATATTTTAGACCTTGTCTTGGGTAGTGCTGAACTGGATATTAGGGATGTGAGAATATCCTCACCTATTAGAGGTAGTGATCATAACTCTATTTTATTCACTTTACAGAATCATACTATCTGTAACAATAATTCATCAATCATATATTTGTATGATAAAGCTGATCTTCCTGATATCAAGCAGCATTTGGAGGATTTTGATTGGACATCCATCTTTGTTCATCAATCACCTCAACAAAGTTGGGTTACATTTAAGTCACTCACTACTACTCTTAGGGATACTCACATTCCTTCAAAATCTAAGTTCAAATGGAAAACAGATACCTAAATGGATGAATCACAGTATAAAAAGATTGATCAGATATAAAAACAAAAAATATCGTAACTTTCTTAAAAACAAGACCAAATCTAATTGGGAGTCTTATATAAAATCTAATAAGAAATGTAAATCAGTTATTAAAAGGGCAAAATCTACATGGGAACTGAATTTGGCCAAGACAGCAAACAAATCCAACACTAAACAATTTTATTCTTATATTAATTCTCTTATGAAAACACCATGCAAGGTGAGGCCTCTTATAGTAGGCAATATTCTCATTCATGATTCTAAAACCATGGCCGGAGTATTTAATACCGAAATCTGTAAAAAATTTTTCTGCATCAGATTTCCTAATACCCCAGCCCATTATCAATCATTCTGATTCTCCTACTACCTTCACTGTGGAACTTATTATTAATAAACTACATACACTTAAAGGTAAATTCTGTCCTGGTCCAGATAACATAGCGGGTCATTTATTATATCTATTGGCTGACCAAATTGCCCTTCCACTTAAACTTCTGTTTGAACTTTTCTTACTGAATAATTACATTCCTACTGAATGGAAAGAGACAGCAGATGTTCCAGTCTATAAAAAGGGTTCTAAATATCTTTGGGAAAACTATCGGCCCATTAGCTTAACTTCTTCTATCTGTAAAGTTATGGAATGTCTCCTTAAAGATATTATTGCTCCAGTTATTGATGTAAATGATCCTCAGCAACATGGCTTTAAGAGGGGTAGAAGTTGTTCAACCAACCTGCTTTGTTTTGATGAACACTTCAGTACTTTCCTGGACAGTGGGATACCTTGTGATGTAATTTTTATAGGTTTCAGTAAAGCTTTTGATACCATGCCACATTGGGCTCTAATTAGAAACATAGAAGTTGATGGCAGATAAGGACCGCAAGGCCCATCCAGTCTGCCCATTTCTTTTTCTACCTTATAAATGTGCCATCGGCCTTTGCTCTGTCAGTGGCCTATCTATTCATAGTCATTTTTATTGCTCCCTTATGCCTATCCCATGCCTGTTTGAAGCCGTGCACTGTATTCATAGCCACCACTTCTTGTGGTAAGCCATTCCATACATCCACCACCCTTTCTGTGAAAAAGAATTTCCTCACATTCCCCCTTAATCGGCCCCCTCTAATCTCATGCTGTGTCCTCGTGTCCTGCTATTTTTCTTATATTTAAACATGTTAGACTCTTTCACCTTGTTAATGCCCTTAAGGTATTTGAATGCCTCAATCATATCACCTCTCTCCCTCCTTTGCTCAAGGGTATACATATTGAGCTGTGTTAATCTGTCCTCATATGTCTTTCTGATGCAGTCCCTGCACCATTTGGTTGCCCTTCTCTGGACTACCTCAATTTTGGTTAATGTCCTTGTGAAGGTGTGGCCTTCAATACTGCACGCAGTACTCCAGATGGGGCCTAACCAGTGTCTTGTAAAGAAAAGAGGGATTATTACCTCCCTCTTACGACTTGTGATACCCCTACTAATACACCCTGACACCCCCCTAGCCTTTCCTACTGCTTTAGAGGTCTGCTTGGATGATTTCAGGTCATCAGTGATGATGATGCGCAAGTCTCTTTCTTCCTTTGTGACTGCTAGCAACTCCCCTCCCAGCCTATAGGTGGCTTCAGGGTTTCTCTTCCCTATGTGCATGATTTTGCACTTCTTTGCATTAAATCCCAGTTGCCACTCTTCTGGCCATTTTGCTAGTTTATCTAGATCTCTTCTCATTCTGCCCACCCCGTCTGGATCATCTACTCTGTTGCAGATCTTGGTGTCATCTGCAAACAGACATGCCTTACCCTCTAGTCCATCTGCAAGGTCACTAGTGAAGATGTTGAAGAGAACTGGCCCCAGAACTGATCCCTGAGGTACCCCACTTGTGACTTGCATCTCTTCTGACTGTATACCATTTACCACCACTCTCTGTTTTCTGCCCGTCAACCAGTTTGCCACCCAGTTGACCAACTTCGACCACCCGAGCCTACCCAGCTTATTTATCAATCTTCTATGTGGAACAGCGTCAAAAGCTTTGCTGAAGTCAAGGTAGGCGACATCAACTGCTCCCCCTTGGTCCACCACTCTGGTTACCCAGTCAAAGAAATCTATGAGATTAGTTTGACAGGACCTTCCTTTTGTAAACCCATGCTGTCTTGGATCCTGTGCCCTATGGATTCCAGGTGTTGCACTATCCTTTCCTTAAGGGTGCCTCCATAATCTTGCCCACTACTGAGGTAAGACTGACTGGTCTGTAGTTCCCTGCCACCTCCCTGCTACCACTCTTGTGAAGCGGGATCATTAGCCTTCTCCAGTCTTCTGGGACCTCTCCTGTGCTCAGAGACTCATTAAACAGTTCTGCTAATGGCTCTGCTAGTTCCACCTTTAGCTCTTAAGTACCCTGGGATGTATACCATCAGGTCCCATTGCCTATCCACCTGAGCTTAGCAAGCTCTTGTAGGACCCTTTCTTTTGTAAAGGGAGTAGTGCTCACCTCCCTCCCCCCTGTGTCCATGATGCTGAGCTGTGGGTCCTGCCCTACCTTCTCTTCAGTAACTACTGAGCAAAAGTAACTATTTAGGATAGATGCCTTTACAGGGTCCTCCTCCTCACATGCTCCCTTTTCTCCATTAAGCTTAGCAATACCCCTCTGGACTTTCTCCTTTCACTAATGTATCTATAGAAAGTCTTGTCACCTTTTACTGTTCGTGCTAGTGTTTCCTCAGTTTGGGACTTTGCCTGCCTTACTGCCTTCCCTGCTTCCCTTAGGGCAGTTTGGTATGCCTCCTTTCTTCATCCCGCTGTGTTCCCTTATATTTCCTGAAGGCCAGCCTTTTGGCTCTGACCTTTTCTGCTACTGTATTTGAGAACCAAAGTGGTTTCCTTCTTTTTGCACTTCCTTTTCTGTCTAACACAATGGGATGTTGCTTCAAGTATTGCACCCTTAATGCTTGCCCACTTTGCCTGTATCCTCACCAGTGTTTCTTTTTGCCAGGGCTAGCTTAACTCTGTTGGCCATCTTATCAAAGTCAGCTCCTCTGAAGTCCCATATTTTTGCCTTGGAATGGGATGATTTAGAGGTAGTATAGCCAATTGAACCATACCATGTGATGGTCACTGGCCCCAGGTGACCTTCTACCTGGAGATCTGTGATCCCTTCCTTGTTAGTCAGTACTAGATCTAGGATAGCCCTGTCTCTTGTGGATTGCTGTACCAGTTGTTTGAGGCCCTCCCTGCAGGGAATCCACTATGTGTCTAGTTCTGGCAGATGTTCCTGCTGTTATTGACCAATCTGTATCCGGCATGTTGAAGTCTCCCATTATCAGAACCTCCCCTTTAGCTGTCATGTTTTGTATATCTTCTAACAGTAATGTGTCTATGTCCTCCCCCTGGTCTGGGGGCCTGTAGACAACCCCAGTTCTTATGGCTGTCCCATTTCCTGTTTTCAGAGTGACCCACAGTTCTTCTGGCTCCTTATGTGTATTCTGAATTTCTGTAGCTTTGATATTTTCATTGACATACAGGGCCACTCCTCCCCCCCTTTTGCACCTCGGTCTCTTCTGAACAATACATAGCCAGGTACTGAAGTCTCCCAAGTGTGGTTACTGGTAAACCATGTCTCACTAATTGCTACTATGTCCAGTTTAGCCTCTGACATTATTGCCTGCAGGTCTGGGATCTTATTTCCCAGGCTGTGAGCATTTGTGTACATGATTTTCCATTGGCCAGATTTTTGGTGTGTTAGTTGTTGGGTGAGGTTTGGCATTACCCCTGTGCATCGTATGGGGAGACAAACCTTTTTTCTTACCTGGTGATGCAAATGAACTGCAAACATGCTGAATACCTGTTTGACCACTAGCTGAGGGGGGAGGGGTGTTCTTCCATTCGACGTATGGGTGCTGCACTCCTCCCCATTTGCTAGTTTAAATATTCTGCAAAGGCGTCAAACTTCTGCCCCAATGCACTGACTCCTCCTTAGTCAGATGCAGTCCATCAAATTTAAGAACTTTGGCTCCCAGAACTGTTGCCAGTTCCTACAAATCTGTGTCCTTTTCCTGGCACCAGCTCTTGAGCCACGTGTTTAGCTCCCCTATCTCCCCTTCTCTGACCTTCCATCCATCTGCTCCCCTCTCCCAGACTGGCAGGATCTCAGAGAAGGAGATGCCAGATGAAATAGACGATAGTTTGTCACCCAGCCTGGTCAGGTGTTCCTTGGTCTCCACAACTGACCAACTGGCAAGATCATTAGTCCCTATGTGTACTAGGACATCAATGTTTTCTCCTGCTTTGTGAACAATTTTAGCAATGCGGTCAGTGTCTCTCCATGATGATGTACCTGGGAGACATCTGACCATTACCCCTGGCTGGAGATGGGTATCAACTCCCCGAATCATGGAGTCCCCTATGATCAGAAGTTTTTTGGATTTCCTTTTTGCTTTTTTTGTTTGGTTCCTGATTTGGGTGAGTTTTGTTGTGCTGACTCCTGTGCTGCAGTGTCCTGCTCTGCAGTGTCTTCTGCCTCTTTGTTTGATTTCAGAGATAGAGGCAGATACCTGTTTGGTTAGTGTTTATATGGTTTTTGGAGGTAATATGTTGGAGAGCAGAGAGTGATGGGGCACCCGATTTTCCCCTCCTAACCACCTGCCAACCTCCTGGACCAACTACCCTCTGCGGTCGAGGTTTTTCTGTTGGATGCTGGGGAAATGGTGGGTGGTTCTTATAATGTATTTCCTCTTGAATATGACATTTGAGGTGTGCAATCTCTGCCCATGCTGCCTGGAGCTGAGCCCTAAGATCTCCAAAGGCCCAGCATGTAGGAAAGTGTCCTAAATCCTGTAAGACTGTCCTTCTGAAAATTGTTCCACAGTACCTGCAGTTAATGATATCCATTCCAGATAAGTTGCTGGGTTTAAAACCTAGTCAGAGTAATTAGAAGGGAAAAAAAAGGAAAAAAAAATGCAAGTAATGGTTTGATTGTGTTTTGTTTAACTTGTTATAACAAGTTAAATTACTAGTGCCCCTGTAAATGAGCTCACCTTGTGGAGGCCCCACTGATCCACCCCTTCCTGCTCTGCCACAGAAAATGTCACAACTGTGGTACCCTATAAAAGGAGTGTAGTGTGGGGTGGTTGGGGATGGGGTGGGTGGCTGGGCCCTTCCCCTGCCGAAAAAGAAGAACCACGGACGAAAGAACAAGGAGGTAAGGGCAGAAACAATCAGTTAACAACAAACGCATATTCATAAACTTAGAGGACTCAGTGTTAATAACTATATAATTGCTTGGATTAAAAATTGGCTTTGTAATAGAATACAAAGGGTGATCATCAATGGTGCTCTAACACTGGTAAGGTCTTGAGCAGTGTTCCACAAGTCTCAGTTCTTGGTCCCTGTCTTTTTCAAGCTTTCATTGCTGACTTAACCAATAATTGTTTTTCCATTACAACAAAATATGCAGATGATGTGAAGATTGGGGGACCTTGTTCTAACTCAGATCAGATATCTTTTATTCAGCATGATCTTGACATCATTTCCAAGTGGATTGAGACATGGGATATGAAATTGAACTCTACTAAGTGCAAAGTCATGCATTTGGGCTCCAATAACTTAAACTTCCAATACTCACTAGATGGTTCCATGCTTTGTGCCACCACTGATGAGAGAGGCTTAGGAATTACTATTTCGAATGATTTAACATACTCAAAACATTTGAATTCAGTTATTAGTACATCTAACAAGGTTGTCTGGTCGATCCTTCATAATATCAAATCTAGAGATCGTGAGGTGTTAATGCCCTTGTTTAGATCCTACGTCAGACCTCATCTTGAGTATGCATCGTAGTTATGGTGTCCATTTAAAAATATGATGATTCCTCTCCTTCCCCCTTTCCCCTCCCTTCATCCTCCCGCCTTCCTCTCCTCCCCCAGTCCCTTCCTTTCCTTTCCCCTCCCGCTTTTTTCTTTGTTTTTTCCCTTCCCCCTTCCCCTTTTCTTTATATATATTCCCTTGTTTTTTTTTTTGTACCTAATAGAAGGAATGTTAAAATTAATAAGTTTAAAATTATCTCTGCATAGTACAACTTACTATGTCTAGTTGAGGGCTTCAGTCCTGCTTTGGTTCAGGTTTTTGGGGAAGGGTTGCTTAGCACAGCTTTGTATATGGAGGGTGACTATTCTGTTTGGGACTAGGCCACTTTTTTGTACAGTAGCGCTTGTAATCATTCCCAGGCAGTACAAAGCCCTTAAAGTTATATGATGGCCAGACCACTAACAGATTGGGATCTATCCAATCCCTCCTTTTCCCCCTAGAATCAGACGGGGCTCCTTCCCTATTATTACTTTGCCATAGTTTTTGTGGCTAATAACAGGACTAGAGGGCTAAGCCATACTTGCTGAATTTATAATTAATAAGTATGGGGTTGTTAAATATGAAGTTCATATGTATAACGTTGGGCGATGCCCTAGAAGTTTAAACTGGCTAATACATTTTAGCATGAGTATGACTAGCTCGGTATGTTGTCTTTAAAATGATACGGTTATTGCCTTAATCTTAGTTTTTTTTTACCAATATCCACCTGGTAACTTTATAAAGTGGTTTAAGGTGGATAATTTATTTAGCGTATGTAACACCTTTTTATTTTTCAAAGGTTCCTATATTAATGTTAGACCTCAAGACGAGGTAAATTGTCCTTTTCCTTTTTCCATTTCCGAGGCGAGAGGCCCCACTTTTGGAGCGTTGCGGTCCAACAATTTGGGCGGCTTGGGGCGGGGGGTAGGTTAGTTTCGAAGATTGGGATGGGGGTGGATTTGGGTAACAGGAGGGTTTTCCCTTTTTTTATTTCTTGTTAAGCTGGTGTTACTGGGGGAGGTCTGGCAGCTCAACCAATCAGGAAATGCTTTTAACTACTCATTATATGTTTTCTGACTTAAACATAATTTCTTGGAATATAAAAGGGGGAAGGGATAACAAGAAAAAGTATATTATCCTCAACCATCTGGCACGGTTTAAGCCGTCAATAGTATTTTTACAAGAAACGCATATGACCCCTGATCAGCTTCCTTTTCTTAGGAAAAGATGGG
Organism: Neoceratodus forsteri; assembly: GCA_016271365.2. Classification (NCBI taxonomy): domain Eukaryota; kingdom Metazoa; phylum Chordata; order Ceratodontiformes; family Ceratodontidae; genus Neoceratodus; species Neoceratodus forsteri. The sequence goes on from CM028131.1 coordinate 1,302,520,752, forward strand.
TGGGCCAAGTTTTGAGGCGGGGATTTCCGAGCAAAAGAGGTGTTGCCATTTGGTGGCTAACAATGTTCCTTTTGTTTCATCAGAGGTAATTGCTGACCCAGAAGGCAGGCATGTCATTGTAGTGGGTAAATTGGCAGGGGCAAGCTTAGTGCTAGGTTCAATTTATGGTCCTAATCAGGAATCGCCAACCTTTTTTACCCAGCTGGCAGTTCTCATTGCTCCCTTTGCTGACAAACCGATAATTTTGGGTGGAGACTGGAACTTGGTCCAATCAAACTATTTGGACCGTTCATGGTCTAAAGGCTCTCCGCCATCTTTGGCCCAGAGAGCACTGTTCAAATTCATGTCATCATTAGGGTTGTCTGATCCATGGCGAGTAACTTATCCTAAGACTAGAGAGTATACCTTTTACTCTCCGGTCCATAAGAGCTATTCTCGAATAGACTACTTTCTAGTAAGCTACCAGATTCTTACCCTGATCTATGAGGTTACTATTTCAGGTCGTGTCATTTCTGACCACTCATAGAAACATAGAAACATAGAATTTGACGGCAGATAAGGACCGCTTGGCCCACCCAGTCTGCCGATTTCCCTACCTGATGGATAAGCTGCAGGTCCTAGTTAACCAGCAGCCTACTTCTTCCTACCCCCACCCCCTAGAATTGCCTTATGACTGTCCCATGCATGCTTGAATTCCACCACTGTTTTTGACTCCACAACCTCCTCTGGAAGGCCGTTCCATACATCCACAACCCTCTCTGTGAAAAAATACTTCCTTAAATTACCTCTGAGCCGCCCCCCTTCTATCTTCAAATTGTGCCCCCTTGTTCTTGCACACCTCTTTTTTTGAAAGATGCTACCCTCTTGGACGTTGTTGATTCCCTTGAGGTACTTGAAAGTTTCTATCATGTCTCCCTCTCCCTCCTTTCCTCGAGGCTATGCATATTAAGCTCCTTAAGTCTCTCTTCATATGTCTTCCGGTGCAGACCCTGCACCATTTTAGTTGCCCTCCTCTGGACAGCTTCCATTCTGTCTATGTCTTTGCGGAGATTGGGTCTCCAGAACTGCACGCAGTACTCCAGATGGGGTCTCACTAGCTGTCTGTACAGAGGAATAATAACTTGCTGTTTTCTACTGGTGATGCCTCTTCCTATGCATCCAAGTATCCCCCCAGCCCTCCTTGCTGCCCTCTCACATTGCATTCCCACCTTTAGGTCATCTGATATGACTACCCCCAGGTCCCTTTCCATTTTTGTTGTTGTTAGTATCCCAACCCCCCATTGTGTACTCTTCCCCTGGGTTTTTGTTTCCCAGGTGCATTACCTTGCACTTCTTAGCATTGAATCTAAGCTGCCATACATTTGACCATTCCTCTAACCTTGCCAAGTCCCTTCTCATCCTTTCCACTCCACCTTGTGCATCAACTCTGTTGCAGATCTTTGTGTCATCTGCAAGAGACATACTTTCCTTCCAGTCCCTCTGCAATGTAAACATAAAGTTAGAGGACCAGTCCAATACTGAACCTCACGGTGCCCACTACTAACCCCCTTTTTCAGAGTGGACTCCATTTACTATTACTCTCTGTGTCCTATTCTCCAGCCAATTCTTTACCCAGGCTGTCATCTTGGGACCCACTCCCAGGCTGGCTAACTTGTATATTAATCTTTTGTGTGGGACTGTGTCAAATGCCTTGCTAAAGTCTAGGTAGGCCATGTCCACAGCCCCTCCCTGATCAACTACTTTGGTCACCCAGTCAAAGAAATCTATCAGATTTGTCTGGCATGACCTTCCCACTGTGAATCCATGCTGCCTTGGGTCCTGTGCCCTCTGGCCTCTAGATACTTGACAATTCTTTCCTTCAGAAGTGATTCCATCATTTTCCTACCACTGAGGTTAAACTAACAGGTCTGTAGTTTCCTGCTTCTGCCTTGCTCCCACTTTTGTGAAGGGAATTACATCTGCCCTCCTCCAGTCCCTCGGGTACCACCCCATCCTCCCATGATTTGTTAAAGAGGGTAGTCAGTGGTGTCACTAGTTCTACCCTTAGTTCTTTTAGAATTCTGGGATGAATCCATCAGGCCCCATTGCTTTGTCCACCTTCAGTTTTAAGAGTTCTTTCAGAACCCTTTCTTCTGTAAATGGGCTGGTATCAACTTCTGTATCCAGAGTGTTTCTACTGTTTGTTTTAGGTACTTCCCCTCTTCCTTTGTAAATACTGAGCAAAAGTTTTGTTTAGTATCTCTGCCTTTTCACAGTCACCCTCTTCCCACCCTCCTCCCTTTACTAAGCCTCACTATCCTCCCTTGGTCTTACCGGCTCCCTGATGTACCTATAAAGGTTTTATCCCCTTCTTAACTGTGTTGGCTATCTTTCCTCAGTTTGGGCCTTTGCTGTTCTGACTGCCTTCCCAGCTTCTTTTGCTTTAACTGATACAGTTCTCTGTCCTGCTCCTTCTGTGATTCCTTGTACTTCCTGAATGCTTTCTTTTCTCTTGAACCTTCACTGCCACTTCCTTTGAGAACCATAGTGGTTTCTTACCTGTTTCGTTTGTTTATTTGCTTTACACAAAGGCTTGTTACCTCTGTGATGGCAGTTTTATTATTCCCCATTGTTCTTCCACCCCTCCTTCCTGCCCATTTGCTAGTGTATTCCTTAGGCACTCACCCATTTTGACAAAGTCAGCCCTCCTAAATCCAGTACCTTTGTCTTTGTATGGCTTGACTCTATTGCTGTGTTTATTGTGAACTATACTGTTCGATGGTCGCTAGTTCCCAGATGGCTACCCACTTCTACATCTGTGATCCTCTCCTCATCTCCATTTGAGAGAACCAGGTCTAAGATTGTTCCCTCTCGAGTGGGCTCCAATACTAGTTGTCTAAGGCATGCCTCCTGTAGGGCATCTAGAATAACCCCACTCTTAGAAGTGGCTGCTGCAACTGCACTCCAGTTAACATCTGGCATATTCAGATTACCCATCAGCAATATCTCCCCTTTTTCTGCCATACTAAGTATACTTCCTATCATTTCCTTGTCCATTTCCTCCCCCTGAGAAGGGGGTCTGTATACAACCCCTGTGCGGATTGTGGTGCCATTGCCGGTCTCCAAATTTACCCACAGTGCTTCTTCTCTCCTGTTTACCCTTTGTTCTGTTGCTTTGATTCCTTCCCTTATGTAAAGGCTACTCCCTCCTCTTTTACCCTCCCTGTCCCTCCTGTAGATAGTGTATCCTGTATGTTTATATCCCAGTCATGGTTTTGTGTGTACCATGTTTCTGTGACTGCCACAATATCCAGATGTTCCTCCTCCATCAAGGCCACTAATTCAGGAAGCTTGTTACTCAGACTACGGGCATTGGTACTCATTGCTCTCCATTTTTGATGGCTTTACTTTCTGTTGCAGCATCCCCACTTACCTTTCTACCTCGGTCTTTTTCCATTTAGCACCCCTGTTTTGTAGGGAGGCTGGGATTTTCTGCTGCTTATCAGTGCCTCCCCTTGACTAGTTTAAAAGCTTGCCAATGAAGCATTTAAACCAATTGCTCAAAGACTTGTTCCTTCCTGGACAGATGCAGACCATCCTGCCAGTATAGGCTGGTGTCCCTCAGGTGGAACCCAGTCCCAATGAAGCCAAACCCCTGTGCTCCACACCATTTTTCAACCACTCATTAAACTGTATGGTGCAAAGTACCCTTGCCTCACTCATGCCATTTACAGGCAGCACCTCTGAGAAGGATACTGTGTGCTACTTGTCTTAGGCCTCTCCCCAGTTCTACAAAGTCCGTCTGCACTGCTGTAAGCTCATGTTGAGCCAAGTCATTTGTCCCTAGGTGGACAATGACATCCAGCTCAGACTCCCGTGCAGCTGTTCTCATGATCCTGAGGATGCGCTTCCTGTCCCTACAAGCCATGGCACCAGGCAGGCACTTTACTTCAGTTTTCCCTGCTCCCCCCAGTTCTATCCCCCTAATAATTGAGTCCCCCACCAGGAGCTGCTTCCTTTCCTTGTGGCATCCTCTGCCTCCTTCCTGTGGGCCTCCCTTGTAACAGGTAGAGAGACTCAGCCGTTGGCCTCCAGTGCCTAACACCCTCTCCATTACCCAGATCATATTCATGGTCTTTAACCAACCACTTGATAAAAGACTCTTCTTTATTATAGCGATTCACTTCCTATATGTCTCATTCTATTAACGAGAACTGGGGATCATTGCAAGCAGTGGATATGGTGTGGGCGGCATTGAAGGCCACCTGGAGAGGCGAGTTTATTAGATTAGCAACAATTCGTAAGAAAAGCATTGCTCGCTCAGCAATGGATTGTCTTGACAAAATCAGAGCCTTGGACATCATAGGTGAAAAATCTAGAACTACTTTCCAGGAGCAGGAACTTGCTTCTCTGTGCACGTGGTACGATGCGACCATGAAAGAGAAAGTAGAGAGATCAACCTATAGTTTGAAGGCGTCTTACATTGGGCAAGGTAGTAAAGCAGGGAAGATGTTAGCTTGGCAGCTAAAACAACGAGCAGCAGCAAGATGGGTTGCTACGATAAACCACCCTCAGACTGGTGAGATGACTTCTGACCCCAAAGATATTTTAAATATTTTTGTTAATTTTTTATAAGAACCTATATTCAAGTGAGCTGTTGCAGCCAGGAATGCCCTCCAGAATGAAAGATTTCCTTGCCGGCATCTCCTTCCCCAAGCTTTCCCAAGACTTTTGTCGTTCTCTAGAAGCTCCCCTCAAGCTAGAAGTTTCACAATCTATTGATGCCTTGAAACTTGACAAGGCACCAGGCCCAGATGGGTTTTCTGCCTTGTTCTATAAAACCTTTAAAGAGACCCTGGTCCCTTTATTGCACCAACTGTTTACTTTTTGGTGTAAGGAGGGGATCAAGGACCACTCCCTTTTTGAGGCTAGGATAATTCTCCTACCAAAACCAGACAAACCCCCAGATATGGTGACAAACTATAGGCCTATATCCTTATTAAATATTGATATAAAGATATTTGCCAAGATTTTAGCCAATAGGCTAAAGACAGCTTGGACAGAGCTATTAAGCCCTGAACAGGCTGGCTTTGTGGGCGGGACACTCCTCGGTGGACCACTTTAGAAAATTGTTTTATTTAATACAAGAGTCTGCGAGCCCAGACAAAGAAGCCTCTCTGGTTGCACTAGACACCGAGAAGGCATTCGATAGGGTGGAGTGGGATTTTATGTTTGAGGTGCTCTCTAAATTTGGTATCCCAGACACTTTTCTGGGTTACATTCGGGTCTTGTATACATGCCCCTCTGCGAGAATTTCCTGTAATAACCTGATCTCACTTCCCTTCCGACTAGAGAGGGGAACCCGGCAAGGGTGTCCCCTGTCACCATATTTATTCAATTTGTACCTGGAGCCACTCATCAGAGCTATCAAGTCAGATACTGGCATCCATGGAGTGCGCATTGGAGATGCAGAATTTAAGGTCTCTGCTTTCGCAGATGATTTATTAATCCATACATGGCATAGTCAATCCTCCTCCCACAGCTGTATTCTATTATTTCCGCTTTAGTGAATTTTCTGGATACAGTTAAACAAAAGCAAGACTTTAGTTTACCCGCTTTCCCCCCTCCTACAACGAACTTGGTGTCTTTCCTTAGGTTTGAGTTGGCAGACGGAATATCTTCCATATTTGGGTATCAAAATCTCTAAGGATTTAACGGAGTTATATGACTTGAACCTTAAACCTCTAATTAAATTGATTAGGGAAGATCTTGGAAGATGGTCCAAACTTCCCTTATCCTTTTGGGGGAAGGTCAATATGATAAAAATGATGGTCATGCCGAAATTTTCCTACTTCCTCTTTAACCTTAATATATATCTTCCAAAATCTTTCTTTAATCTTTGCCACAGGTACTGCGCTGATTTTATCTGGAATGGCAACCCACCCCATAGAGCTTATGGTAAACTTACCCGACATAGGGAAGAAGGTGGCCTACAGCTACCAGATTTTTATATTTACTATCTGGCAAGCCACGTGGTAAGGCCGGCTCAATGGGTGTAGAAGCACAGACACCTGTAGCAAATGACACTATCGATTGGCTAGTAGGGCAAGGCGTTAACCTAGATCTAGAATCCTTACTTTTCCTCTTGGTCAAAATACCCTAAACTTAAAGCCACCCCACTTGGCTGGAGCATTAAAGCCCTCCACCAATTGTATTTTCAATTAGATACCCCCTTTAGGAAAGACTTGATGCAGCCTCTGGTCAATAACCCGAACATACTGATTGGTAACCAACCGTTAAGATGCAGTGTGGGTAACCCCCAGCCAGAAACTTAGAATTGCGGATTTTGTCTCCGGAGGCTACTTTAAACCATTGTCAGAACTGGTGGATAAGCTGAGAATAGATCCTAAGGACAAGTTCCGTTATTTTAAATAATAAACTGTATTCGTGCTTTTTAAAGAATGGTCAGGGCATGAGAAAGCAAGCATCCTGTTAAAGGAAATTTCAAAGCTGACATTATCCGGAAGAGTGATATCTAAAATCTACAAGTTCATCCTTGTATTAAGGGATACTAAGGCCTCTCCGGTTCCCCACTATTGGGAAACGAATCTGTCCCTAATTGGCCAGAATCAATTTGGGGAAAGGTCTGGAAGGACTTATACAATTATGTTAAACAGGATGAGCTCGGGGTTTACAATTCAATATTCTGCACAATTTATATATCTTTCCCCAATAAACTTTCCGCATTATATACAAGCAAAGATCTCCTAAATGTCAAGACTGTGGCAACCCCTGGGCTACCACCCTGCATAAACTCTGGGAGTGCCCTAAGGTAATTAAATTTTGGGAATCAATCCGTTTATGGATGGCCCCTCTTTACAGTAGTGCAATGTTTTAACCTCGAGATTTGTATCCTAGGCAATTTCTCCCACATCCATCTGTAGTTCATAAGGCCAATTAGCACTAATCACATTAGTGGCTAAGTTGCTACTTCTCCGTTATTGGCGTAGGGAGGGAATACCCTCTTGTAAGGAATGGTGGGACACCTTTTTAGAAGCTCTAAATGCAGAGAGAATGGTGGTCTTTTTTTTTAATTCAAGGAAAAAATTTGACAAATGTTGGGGTAATTTATACCAACGGCTGAAGACCAGCATGCCAATTACTGCAATTAACACCCAATAGGGCCCTATATTCCTATAGTATGTATTTCAACTCTTTAGCTAATTGGGCCCTAAGGTATAATTGTAATGGCCAATGAGCTTGGGTATCCTCCCCCATTACATCCTTTTTTTTTTTCTCCATCACTCTTTTCTACTTCCTCTCCTTCCTTTATCATATGCCTTTATTTCCTTGTACCTGTTCTCTGTAATTTGTCATTCTCCTTAGTCTTGTATGCAGAGTGAAGCTAGTAGGATGTGATACTAAGGGGTGTGTTTTTTTTATTATTTTTTATATATAGACATAGTAACTCTTAGGGCATTTTGAGTTTCTCTCATTATGTCCTTAAGTAGAGCTGCCAGACCTGGGGGGAGGGGAGTTTTGGGGGTGGGATGGGTGGGTTCCTTTTTTCTTTCTTCCTTTCTTAATTATTTTTTTTCCTGCTCATTTTGTCTGCTTAACCTACTTATTGTAACTAATGTAAAAGGTGCAGGGGACGGGGATATTATGTATGATTTATTGTTAATACAATAAAGTACAGTTATTTGCAAAAAAAAAAATCTGATGATCAGGATTCTATTCCCACCCCCTTCCCTGACCCTTGAAAAAGTACAGAGAAAGTACACTAAAAAATATCTGGTCTTCAATCTGCAACCTATGAACACAGGCTAGACACTCTAAAACGTATGCCTCTTACTACTAGACGCTTGAGAGGCAACCTTCTATTTCTATATGATGTTGTCCATGATCCATATGTCATGACCGAGTTAGCTCTTACATTCAGGTCATCTATATATAATGCTAGAGGTCATCCTCTTCAGCTGGTTGGCAAATCATTTAAGCATAATAATTGGAAGTTTTTCTTTACCTTGAGAACCACTGTACCTTGAAACAAACTTCCATCTGCTGTAATTATGAGTGACACTAAGGATACTTTTAAACATCGTCTTGACAAGTTAATTATTTCTGGGTACAATTTATCATACTATCCTTTGGCCTAGCATAAGAGCATTATGGGCCTTGGCCTACTAGCTCTTTTTCTTTACCTCAGTATGAACCTTGGTATAAACCATCCCTGGAAAATAATTCCCTTTTACTTTGGAATTACTCCCAATGGGTTATACAGGTTAAGGTTTGTTTCAAACACCAAACCCTCAGCCAGTTATTTATATGTTTGATTTTAGATTCAGTATGTGTGTCAGCCTTGGGTCCTGGTAAAATTTCAGACAAAGCAATAGCACTTTCTATGTCAGAGAGTGTATTTGTCGAACAGACATACGCTTCCTTGATTTGCTGGACATTTTGGTTCCTGATGTTGTTGACACTTGCATGGACAATGACCAGGGGATCATCCCCAGAATTGCTTAATATCTGTCTGGACATTCTTGTGATGTCCTGAATTTTAGCACCACGAAAACATGACAAGGTTCTAGTAGCTTTATCCTTATCGCATACTTGGCGGTCTAACCATGTAATCATTGAGTCTCTGGGAACATAGATTTGTTTGGAATGAGTGGGCGGCATGTTAGAGTCCATATAATGTGGCAAGATGTTATCGTTATTATCAATTGTATCTGAAGGTTGGGATAAATCAGATGACTCCTGGTGGAGATTGCTAGGCTCAGGGGGGGGTGGGAATAGAATCCTGATCGTCGTTAAAATCAATTAACGGATCAAAACTATTATGAATAGGTAATTGAAAACGACTGGCTTTCCTGCCTTTTTTTGTAGGTTCTATACTCTGGATCATAAACCAGTCATTTTCTGTAACATCAGAATCATCATCCTCTCTGAGTCTTTTTTTCTGGAAGGTAGTGGTTGGATTACTACTAGCCACAGTAACCGCATCGGTCAAAGGGGGATTGTCAGGTATGAGGGACATTTGAAAACGTTTAGAAGTCTCAAGTTGACTTAGCTCTAGAGCACACAGTCTAGTATCAAACCTGCTAATTTCCTCTTCCATGGCCTAATTTGAGCACAATTAGTGCATTTGTATGGACTGCCACTGATATCTGTCAGTCCAAAGCTATGCATTCGGCATGATGTACATAAGATGCCTAGCCTGCCATCTGATGCAGTAATAATCTCAGCCATTATAGGAATATTATAATTTGAGACTACAGGCATTTATTTTAGCAATGGAAGTGGCTCTAGCACTTACCTCAGATGTATGCCTGTTATATATAGTTGTTACACCTGTCCCAACCTACACCTGCCGAACACGCCTAACACACGCAGATGCACGTGTCTTTGTGTGTCTTCACGCTTGATGACGTGCGCACACCCTGCTCGCCACGGGGCCTGTTCTTATGGGCTGCAGTGACCCAGGAAGTGCTCCTAGGGGTCACGGGTAGCTTCATGAACAAAGTTTCAATTTATACACTAAATGTTAAAATCGCCACTATAGGTGGCTTAACTAAGATACACAAAGTGCCAGCACACAGTTTAAAAAACCAAATATGCCAGAAATCACAAGTTGTCATTCCTGAGTGAGACCCAGGGAACTACAGCTCTTCTGCCTAGTTTCCTGTTAAGTGGCTAGGGCTCAATAGACTTGAGATAGCATGAGTAAACACAGATTTAGTTTACACAGTCAAGTTTCAAACACGTGCATAAGGGTCTGCTGCAAGCACTGTCTATCATTGTGCTCAGATAGCAGCAAGTGTTTTTAGGTGTCTCCTAATTTCCATACATAACCCTCCTACCAGTAGCTACCTTTTCATGATGTCTACTACCTCTTACCCCTTAGTTGATACCCCACTACCTGTAGCTACTTAACCTTAAGCTGTCTATTTCTCTGTATCCATGCACAGTACTGTGCTGTCTCCTGCCTTGGTCTGGTGTCTACCCTGCAGAGTCTCCTATGGACTATCTCTAGATGCCTGCAGATGGTTAGGGCAGATGTCCTACTCACACACTGTTCCACTAATGAGCTGGAACATGAGTATGATGGAACACACTGGGCAAGGGCATCTTTTATAGTGTTGTTGTTTGAAAGTACTAAGTCTCTGGCAGTGCCACCCCCCCCCCCCAGTCACACACCTGATTCTCAGGGCTTTCTTAATCAGCTCACCCTAAGATTAATTTCCTGAGCTAGGTTCCCTGCACCACCTGTTATGTTCATACTGTAAACATGAATAGTCAGTACGTTCCCTGATACAGAAGTACAGCAGTATTCAATTCCACTCATACAATGAAGGTGATAATACTAAAGGTTCATGCACAAAGGAGATAGAGGTGGATGGGGATTTGATAGAAAATGGTGTCTTAAATGGTGGCAATCCATTTAGTGAAGATGTGGAGAAAGGCTCCATGGTAAAGAGTGGTGAGAAGGAATCATTAATTTCATTGTGACCCATAGAAACATTGCATACACTGACACATAAGTACACATTGGTAAACTTACTGGTTAAAGGACTGACTTTTAGTGTACTTTTATTCTGACATCTACATGTATATTACTTCATAAAAGTCACAAAACTATTTGTAACATTGATTATGTAGTTTTGTTTTGTCGCTTAGTGTTATCCTTTCAATTCTTAGTATGATGATGGTTATACACAGGTCCATGAGAAATGTGCAGGAGGCTAATATATGAGTGTGGTATGATTATATATTTATACTCTTAAAAAGTCATTGTTTCTTACAGTCATCTATGTTGCACCATTTCATTTGTCTCTTCATTGGACGGACCATCTCAATCTATTCATTGTATAATGGTGCTTATGTACATGAGGCAAATTGCTTCACCATGATGTGACCCTCAAAAAATGTTCTTGTTTCATTCCTACTGTTCTTTTCTCTCTCAAGTGAAAAGCTTATCAACACACATTATGTCTTACACCAACCCCAGTCCAAGCACAACAGCCAACACAAGGCTGTGTTTTTTTCTCATTGAGAGGGACAACCTCAATCTACTAATTGTATAATAACACTCATGTAGATTATTTAAATTGCTTTGTTATGATGTGAGTCTCAAACAATGTTCTAGTTTCAGTCCTGCTGTTTTCCTTTTGTTTGTTTGTTTGTTTGTTTGTTTTTTATCAAGCGAAAATCTGATAATTGACATCTCTCCATCTCACAAATTGTTAGGTCTCTTTTTGTAAGTCTCTCAGTGATGTGCTTCCAGTGGTCAGTATGTGAGTTCACTGTACAAAATGGCAATTAACTCTCCTCATCTTTTACTTCCTGATGTGTTTTATCAGAATGCTGAAACTGTACTTCATGTACTTGCACTGTAGTATGCATCATTGTGATGTACTAGTGCACAAAGCTAAAAGCAAATAACATTACCAATCATATATCCTTACCGCAACATATTATTCAGTTGTTATTCATGGATAAAGAAGGTAACAAGTTCACTTTGGTATGTTGTTGGGGGACAGGTCAATGTAGGGACTCACTGTTATCATCGATAGCTTGCCCACCTTCTCAATTCACTACTATTACCAACTTAACTATTGTTGAATTTAGAGATGAACAATGCTGCTCCCAATCATACATGGATCTGCCAGCCATAACTGGACAGAACTGACATTTCATCTTAGTTATCACATACATATGATAGGTAGGAACTTTATCATGTTAAGTTTTTAACAATTATTGAGTATGTTGAAGTCTAAGATGTACAAAGGACTCAACTAGCACTGACATAACATATAAAAGTGCCTTAGCCATACTGTTGAAATATTTTGCTACCTTCTCTATACAGGTCTTACTCTCTAGTCACCTACTTCATCATCCTCCTCCTGTGCTGCACACTTCTGTCAGGATTCTTCTACTGTGGGTATTGTTGTGATTTTATTCAGGGCATGGCCATCGCTAACCTGATGTTAAGTATCATGTTTTTAACTGATTTAGTTTCTTTTGCAGGTGAACTGAGTAGACCTAACTAATGCTGACAGAACAGACTGAGGTACACCAGGCCTAGTGTGTCTAAACCTTTTGCATCCTTGTCTTCATAGGTCTCCATCTACTACAGACTACACCTCTTCACATGCAACCACATCATCCTCCTCTTCCTGTATGCCTTTCTTCTGGGGTCCTCCTCCTTTGGTCACTGTCATGTCTTTATTCAGGGCATGGTCATCACCAACTTGATGGTAATGATCCTATTTTGACCAATTTACTTTCTTTTGCAGATGAATAGACTGTACTGTACTATACTGACACTGACAGAGCCAAATAAGACTCATTAGGTCTATTGTGTCTAAATCTTTTGCATCTTCATTTTCATAGGTCTTCATCTGCCATCTCCTTCTCTTCCTTACATGCCACCACAACTTCCTTTTCCTACTAGGTACTGTTCTTCTGGTGTATTCCTCCATTGGGTATGGTTATGCCTTTATGCTGGGCATGGTCATCACTAACTTGATGGTACAGTACATATCATGTGTTAAATTATTTATTATACAATGGCAAGAAAGAATCTTGGACTGTGATTGGTCAGTTTGGGGCTGGACCCATGGCGTTATCCAGCATAATGCCACAAGTCTAGTCTCAGCACTATGAACCTATAGATGAGCAGTTGATTGAGCTTTTGATTAATTGTTTTATTGAGCTTTTGATTGATTGTTTCATCTTCTCTTAAAAACAAAAAATATTTTTCCACACAAAAACATCTTTAAAATTATTTTTTGTATTCTGTACAATAATGAGCCATTGTATAATAGGAATAATGCACTCCAGGGTGTGTGTCGTTTGGGATAACGCCACGCCTGGGACATTGGACGCACTCAGCCTGCGGCCTCATGCCCAACCCCCCCAGGCATGGCGTTATCCCAGCAGGACACACACCCTGGAGTGCATTATTCATTTATTTTCTTTTCCAGGTGAACAGATTGGGCTTGACTGTTGCTAACAGAACAGCACTGGACTTGATTTTTGCTAACAGAACAGACTGAGGTGCATTAGACCTAGTGTGTCTAAATCTTTTGAATCCTTATCTTCATAGGTCTGTACCTCCCTTCACATGCCACCACACCCATTCTCTTTCCACTGTGCTCCCTTTACTTGGGTGCTTCTCTACTGGGTACTTAGATTTCAATACAAAGAAGTGCACCTGGAAAACAAAAACCCAGTGGAAGAGTACACAGTGGGGGGTGAGATACTAACAACAACAAAAATGGAAAGGGACCTGAGGGTAGTCATTTCAGATGACCTAAAGGTGGCTAAGCAATATAAGAAGGCAGTAAGGAGGGCTGGGGGGATACTGGGATGCATAGGGAGAGGCATCACCAGTAGAAAACAGGAAGTTGTTATCCCTCTGTACAGACAGTTGGTGAGACCCCATCTGGAGTATTGTGTGCAGTTCTGGGGACTCCAACTCTGCAGGGACATAGACAGGATGGAGGCTGTCCAGAGGAGGGCAAATAAAATGGTGCAGGGTCTGTACCAGAAGCCATATGAAGAGAGACTAAAGTAGCTTAATATGTATACCCTCGAGAAAAGGAGGGAGAGGAGGGACATGATAGACATTTTCAAGTACCTCAAGGGAATCAACAAAGTCCAAGAGGGTAGCATCTTTCAGAAAAAGAGATGTGCAAGAACACTGGGGCACAATTTGAAGATGGGGAACAGCTCAGAGGTAATGTGAGGAAGTATTTTTTCATGGAGAGGGTGTGCATGCATGGAATGACCTTTCTGAGGAGATCATGGAGTCAAAAACAGTGGGGGAATTCAAGAATGCATGGGACAGACATGTGGCAATTCTAGTAGGGGGTAGGAGGAAGTAGGCTGTTGGTTAACTAGGATCTGCAGCTTATCCATTAGGTAAGGAAATGGGCAGACTAGGTGGGCCAAGTGGTCCTTATCTGCCATCAAATTCTATGTTTCTATGTTTCTATTGTGTCTTTATTAAAGGCATGGCCATCACTACTTGATTGTGAGAATAATGTTTTAACTGATTTCTTTCCTTTTGGAGGTGAACCTAGCTAAATCATTTGCTTCTTTGTCATCACAGATATCTCCTATCAAGCATTCTCATCCAATGGAACCACCACATTCTCCTGCTCCTCCTCCTCCTCCTCCTCTGTCATCATCCTATCTGTGACAGTGGTCATCATTCACTATGGGCAGTAGACCATGGGTGCACTCTTCATGTGTGAATGACTGTGGAAGAACAAGAAGAAACTTTTACTCTGCACTGACATAGCTTATGGTGAGTGCCACTCAATTAATCACAAAGGGTACATGAACTTCACTTTCTAATCAAGTTTTCAAAGTTTTTGTTAAGTTACTTTGTTGTTGAACAACCTGCAACATTTTTCATAAATATTTGAGAAGTGCAAAGCTGGACACTTCACAGGGACTTCACTGGCTAAGTATAAATTTGAAATATCTCTGGGGTGGTGAGTTAATGGGTTGCCTAGGGTCTACAGTACAAACATAAGCAGATAATTTATTAATGCTGTTTCCAAATATGGAGGAATGTGACCCATGAATAGAGGTTCATACTAAGGTTCATGGTAAGGTGATAGAGATACAAGGAGATTTTGGTCTAGTAAGAATATCTTTCTGCCAGTTTAGCAGATTTTGCCATGGCAATGCATAGCCATATATGCATCTACCTAATATTCAGAATCATTCATTGTATTTGTAGTAACCACCTCCAAAGGTAGATTATTCCATTTTTGAACTGCCCTTTTGGTATAGTATGATCCACTTAGATATGTAGTAAAGGATTTGCATTCAGTTTGCAACATATGCCCCACAGTGTTGTGATGAACGTGTTTTGTAAAGTTTAATAAGTGAGATTGGCAGCTTGGACTGCAATATTCATATGTTTTTGGGTCAACGCCATTTGTTCATGTACTTTTGGAGTCGTCCATATTCGGTACAATTAATAATGTTTCACTAGTGCTTATTATGGCAAATTAGAAGGAGTGATTGGCCCATTCATCAATATCTAAATTGTACTCTGGTGAGGCTAGGGTTTACTAGGTCTATAGGACAAAAGGGAGCATGTATGCCCATCAGAATTGTCTCCCACTTTTGTGGGTCAGCTCACAACATTTAATGTTTAAAATAATATAGTCTGTCAAGTGCATTTTTAAAACTGTTTGCATTATCGACGTCCACCACCTCTTGGGGCAGCCTATTCCATGCTTTCATAGTTCTTACCATAAAATAATTATCCCTTTTATTTGTGGATGCTCTAGGAACCACCAGTTGTTGCCATTTGTGATAGTGGCATTAGATCCAGATAAGGAAAGTGGGAGCTGACTGCATGTAATTTCTTGGTGGTCAGTGGTAAGATTACCATTGATGTTAAAGTGATTTAGTGGTAAGTGAAGACTTTGAACTAATGAGGTCTTTGTACCTTTCCATTAGTTCCAAAGATTGTTTATGTTAATCTTCCACTAATTGATTAAAAAGTGTGCTTTAGCATTCCTTACCTAACTGACAAATTTATTACATACTGTACTGTAGCTTTTGGTAAGTATTCCAGATTAGGTGAGCTTTCACCTTTTTGTACTTTTCCCAGGCCTTGTTGCATTCATATACTGTATTAATAAGAAAAAAGTCTGAGGTAATCTATTTCTGGTGGCCCCCTCTAACCTGTAGTACTCTTGAGGGAGTCAGTTTTTTATACATATTGCCAGGATTTCAGTCAGCATGTACTCCCAGGCTGATTCCACTTCTGAAATAAGGTTAAGCCTGTGCCAATTAATTTTGCCGACTTCAGCAGAGGTTGGCCTAGGTTCACATTATTAAATGATTTTACAGTGCTTTAGTGGGGGAGGGTCCTGGTGTTTTTAGAGCTTCAAATGTAGAAAAAATGTATTATGGTCACTCATTGAATCGTACACACCTGGAATTATGATGTAGTCTGGCTTGTTAGTTAAGATCTTCTCTAGGAATGTTAATCTGAGTTACTGAATGAAAAAGCTGGGATATTTATTTATTTATTGATGCATTTGTTTACCGGGTAGGTTCACTGATCCAATGGACGGTTTTCAGGCACAACCTGGTCCATGAAGATGGTACAAAAATAAGGTGCAGGTACATAATACATAACAGTAATGCCATTACAGAAGATACAATAGTGTGCATAGGAAAATACCGTATATTATAAAAATAACATTGCATAGTTAGACATTTTATATGGAAAATACAGGAATAGTGTAAAAAAAAAACAATACATAGTTGAGCGACTCATGCACATTACATATTTAGACATTGTGGCCCGGATATTCAAAAGGGTTGCGCTATGCGCAATAGGGTTGCGCCAGCTCAAGTCCGAAAATGCGCCATTCAGCAATATTCAGCGGGAGGCAGTTGCACTACTGAAAACATGCTGAGCAACAGCGCAATGCAAATGAAGGCATGTGCAACTGAAGTGGGTGGATCCATGCATAAAGAGCGCAATGCGATATTCAAAGGCTTGCACAATGCGCAACAGTGGATCCGCCGGAACTTGCGCCACGGCGGAAATGAGCCAAAATAAAAAGGCTCAAGGAAGAGGCGCAAGAACCCGACAGGGAATGCTCATGAGGCAGCAACAGAGAGCAGGCCACAGCAGTAACCAGTGCAGGCCAGGGAGTAGGCAGGACAGAAAGTGGCAGCTGAAGGCGTGTGGGGCCACAGAGTTCGGAGGCCAGTAGGTGTACCTGGTGCAGTGGAGGTAGCAGTCAGGACAGCGGGGGGAACAGAACAACAACAGCTGGGGGGGACACAAGCCAGGGAGATGGACAGTGCCACCTTCCACATGGAAGCTGTAGTGAGGGGGGTGAGAAGGCATGCTGCAGGGGGACATGGCCGTGGAAGGGCCCGTCGGCGGTACGTCCCCAACAGGCAGTACCGTGCCTGCATCAGCTTTGAGCTGTATTCAGATGTAGAGATTGTGGGCCGGTACTGCCTGAACAGGGCAATACTGAGGCAGCTCTGTGAGCTGTGCAGTGATGTGATGCAGGCAACCTCACGACGGAGTCACGCTCTGTCAGTGGAGACAAAGGTAACAGCCTGCATGTGCTTGCTCACCACGGGTACCTTCCAGAGGCCAACAGGGGACACCACAGGCATAACACAGTCAGCCACGTCACGCATCCTCACCCAATTCCTCAGCACACTGCTGCCACATGCTGTGGAGTACATCCATTTCCCCAGCACTGCGGCAGAGCGTACAGCAAACATACAGGAGTTCCACAGGGTAGCACATATGCCTAGCGTGCTAGGTGCGATAGACTGCACCCATGTGGCTATTTGCATGCCACCTGGCCCCGACGGGGCTGCATATCACAACTGGAAGGGGTTCTCCAGTGTCAACTGCCAGGTAGTGTGTGATGCCAGTGGGCGCATCATCAATGTCTGTGCCACGCACCCTGGTGGAGCACATGATTCATTCATATAGTACCAGTCTGCACTGTGCCATTGATTCGAGAGTGGGGACATCCCCACAGGACACCTAGTGGGTGAGTATGCATGTAGGAGCGGTAAAGTTGGGGGACGGGTGGGCAAGCCACAGGTGCCATGGGAGTGGCACACAGGGCTAGGGACAATATGTTCCTGAACATGACACTAACCTCCACTATCTCCACACAGATGACAGTGGATACCCACTCCGTCCCTGGCTGCTCACACCCTACCAGTGCCCCACGACCCCATCGCAGCAATGCTTCAACGAGGCACATGCCGCCACATGCAACATCATCGAGTGGGTGTTTGGGATGCTGAAGGCACGCTTCTGATGCCTAGACACCTCCGGCGGTGCCCTACAGTACAGCCCCTCAAAGGCCTGTGGGATATTCCTGGCCTGTTGTATCCTGCACAACATGGCCAAAGACTGTGGGATAGCCGTACAGGTCGAGGAGGGGGACAGCGATGGGGATGCCGGTGACACCTGTGATGATGGGGATGAGCAGCCCCCCCCTTGGATGGCGTGACCCCCGACTGATCCGGCTGGCCCAGCTGCACCGGGACACCATCACAGAGGAGCACTTTGCACAACACAGGTAAGTCATGGGGCCATGTGCAACCAACACTGTCCAGAGCGCAACCCACATACACACAGGGTAACACACCAGGGGTGCATGACAGCGAGGGGAGTGGAAGGGTACAGGTGCACAAACACACAACCAGGGAGGGGTGAATAGTTACACGCTACATGGACAGACAGACACATACACACACACACCAGGCACAAAGTGCATGGGGCAGGTGCACAGCAGAGCAGGAACAGACATGTCAAACACACAGATCCACAGACCACCCCCACCACCTGTACTGTCCATGTATGAGTGTCAGATGCTGGGCACCCTTGCACCTTGGTGTACAATACAATGCAGGCATCATCATGCACACGCACCTGTGGACAGCAGTCGGGTGGGTGTGCAGGTGGTCCGTGTGTTGGCATGTTGGGCAGGGCACCCACCGGTGCACTGCCCACCATGACACACATTGCACACAGGGCAGCACCAGACAGGGCCCACACTGGGAGACAGATCAGTCATGTGGCACTGTGCCACAGCCACCTCGGATGCGTGGGCGGCCCTGCCGAGACCCAGCAGCACTGGCAGGCTGAGCATGGGCCACATGGGGTGGCACTGATGGACCACCAGGGGTCCCACTGCGTGAGCGTGATCTTGTCCACACAGGCGTCTGCAGCATGCCGAACATACCTGCACCAGGGGTGCTCAGGATGCCCACAGTAGAACCCAGCATTGACAGGCTGGGTGTCGCACGATGCCGGGAATGGGGAGTGGAGAGCGTACTACGCGGGGTGCACAGCACAGGGCATTCCGACTGTGTGCCCAATACGGCCACATGACCAATGCCTGGGTCTGGCTGTCAATGGCAGTGGTCACATCCATCCACATTTGGACCATCTCTGCAAGGATCATTGCATTGTCCCTGCTGTGCCGCTCCACAGCCACACACAGTGCCTCCATGGACATTGCAACCCACATCTGCTGCTGTACTGATGCCCGCAGCAGGCAGGTGTGCTCGTCAAACGGGTCATCTGCCACATCGGCAACCTGTCCCCCAGCGTATGGAAGGGCCTGATGCTCAACACCCCTTGAGGGTGGGCACTGTTCACCAGGACCAGGTATGGGCAAGTCAACAGGTGGTGTGCATACGCCACTGCTGAACACTGAACCCCAGACCTGGTGGGTGACTGCTGCTGTTGCCCCTCCACCTGCCGTGCCCAAGGGACTAGTCATTCCACTGCTGTGGCCACAACAGTGCCAGAGACCTGCACAGCCACCGGTGCTGCCCCACTGGTGCTGACAGGCACAGCCTGGGACTGTGCTGATGTGCTGGCACACACGTTGGAACCAGCTGGGTCCATGGGCGCAAGCTGTCCTGCTGTGTGTCCATTATGTGACACACACGTGTCACTGCCCATAGCAGTCATTGCATCATCAATGGTGCAGGTTTGTGCTACAGCCACAGCGTGCTGGCATGCTTGCATGCCAGACTGCTGAGACACAGGAAGGGCACCCCCCACACCTGACTCACCGACATCGGAGATGGCAGCCAGGTGTGCACACTGGTGTAATGCACGCCAGCTACCAGCAGAGGTGGATGGACCCTCCTCCAACTCTGGCTGGATGTCCACAGCGCACGGGCCCACCACCACTGTCCCCTGCAGATGCACAGGATCTGAAACAGAAAGTGAGAACATGTTAATGCATGGGATCAACCTCCCCCCCCGACCATGTCATACCGTGCAGTGATGGGCTACCACCTGTCTGGAAGCCACCTCCTGGAACGCCCTCGATAGCACTGAGCTGCATGGATGCAGCAAGACAGTCCTCCACCGGGGTCAGCTGCACTACCTCTGGCTGGCCCCTGCCTGTGGCAGCGCGTGCCACCCTGAGGGCTGCCACCTTCTCCTTCACCCGTCTCCTGTCGGTCCCCATCTTCTTCTTACATTCCTGCATGGAGCGCTGGTGGCTTCCATGCAGGTTTACGGTGCGAGCTACCCCCTCCCATGCTGCAGCACAGGCCTGAGGGGTGCCCCACCGTCCACTGAGTAGTGGCTCTTCATCCAGGTAGGCCTCGAAGAGCGCCTCTGTTTCAGCCTTTGTGAAGTTGGGCCTCCTCTTCCACCCACCATCATCCTCCTCACCCAGTCCTTGCTCGGCCATGTCACGGTCTGTATGGGTGGAAGTGGACACCTGTGACTGTGCAGTTTACAGCATTATCCCATGACCATAGTCCATAACATCATACAGCATGCAACCCACCTATCACCTGCAGTAACCGAATATGGCCACTGCAGATCACTGTCGCACATTTATAGCACAATGCATGCAAATTAGGGAGTGGAGCAACTTTAATGAGATGCAAATCACGCCGCTGCACCATTGAATGGCTGATCAGCTGATTTGCATATGACGGCTGAATATCGCGCTGTTGCACTTTGCTCAATACGGTTGAGCCGGCTGAGCCTATGGCGCAGTTCTGTGACTGCGTTGTACACTGCACTGCGCATGCCCAGGTAGCTTAAGCAGGCATCTGCCACGCTGATGATGTGCTGTGCACAATCAGCTATTCAGGACACAGCCACCATTGTGCCAGTGGCGCTACAGCGCTGGTCACCACATGGCACTGTGGCACAACTGCGCAATAGTCCACTGTGGCACTGGCATGCAGGTGACCAATCACGCTGGACGTGTAGATGTCCGATGGCGCTGTGCGTGGCCTTGCGCCAGAGACATGACCTTGTGCCCGACCTTTGGCCCCTTGGCGCTGTATGTCTGGCATGTGTGCAGCTCTATCGCGCTGTTCGGTAACAGCGCGATAGGGACCGATGGTGCTGCATGAACAGCACGATAGGGACAGACAGAGTTGTATTGCGCAACATTTCCACGTGGGGTTGTCTCACTGCAGAGCGCCATATTGCCTACTATCAACCTGTAGAAATGGCACACAGGAGAGCTCCCCAGTGGAGTGGCTTGGAGGTGGCCAACCTAGTGACCGTGGTGGAGCCTCACTATGGGCCACTGTTTGGGGGGGAACTCCTAGACATGGCCCACACCCAAGTGTGGCAGCAGGTGGCCACCAAGCTGGAGCAGGTCATAGGGCAGCGCCAAACAGCGGAGCAGTGCAGGCACCGCTACAGTGACCTGCGCAGGAGGGAGCAGGCACTGCTGGCATGTCTCAGGTCCCATGCCAGGAGGGGCATTGTGCCTAGGCCTGGTGGGTGAGCTGTCTATGCACCTGTATTGTCCGCAGGGGTAAAACTGTGTATTGTGGCCAGAGCATGGGGGAGGGTTGGTCCATGGTTGGCTGTGACAGTGTTTGCAGGTGTGTGATGTATGGGTCTGGCTGTGTGGGCAGGCACACTCATTGGGGCAGGGGGCTGTCTGTTTTTGGATCTCACTAATGTGTTTCCCAACGTTTGTTTCCCACAGGTGTGAAGGAGCGGAGGGCCCGAGCTGAGGTGCAGAGGGGTGCTGCAGAGGTGGCCAGCAGAGGTGGCAGCGGTGTGGGCCCACAACAGCAGCAGCATCAGCATCAGCAGCAGCAGCCACCACCACAGCAGCAGCAGTGGCTGGATGAGGGTGAGTGTCATTACATCATGGATGCTATTGCGTGCTATGGGGGGGAAGGGGCATGGCCACCATCCATGGACAACACTGCCATGCACGCGACGTGTGACAGTCAGCACTGTCCAGTGGCACTGCATGTCTGTGAGTGCATCACTGGTGGTCTATGCATGCACTGGGCACATGGCTGTGGCACTACCTTCCCACCATGTAGCCATGTCACTGTACTGCCTTGGTTGTGCTGTGCTGGGCATGGGTGGGGTGTGTGTGCAGTGGCACACATGGCTGTTGCTGCCTGGTTGGGCTTGGCCTGTGCACAGTCACTGTGAGTGTGTGCAGTCCATCACAGGGGCCGGGCACTTGGCTGTATGCCATGCATATTGGGTGGGCATCAGGGTTGTGTACAGTCATAGCCATTGATTCTGTTCCCTTGCCCTAGGTGTCTGGGTCCTGCACAGAATAGAGCAGGCCATCCACACCTGCTGGAGCTGTCTGATGAATCCCTACGCATCCTCAGGGAGTTGAACCAGAGGGGTGTGCGACGCCAGCGGAGGACACAGGGTCCGAGCCAGCCTGCCTATCTGCAGCCTGGGGGGCAGTAGCTGCCCCACAACTACCCCCTTTTCCCTTCCCTCACACCCTGCCTTCCCTCACCAAGTTCTTCACCCCTACCCCACACCCACCCCTACCTTGTACCCGCACCCCCCGTATTGTATATATTTGTAAATAGTTATGGTTGTTCCTATTGTTGTTGTTGTTATATTTATCTATTTTGTTATGAATACTGTGATGGTCTCTGATTTGCAGCTGGCTATAGGTGCTCAGTTGCAGTGGTGTGCATGGCATCTGGTGTGGTGTTGTCCTGGGATTGTGTGTGTGTCTGCGTGGGGGGGGGTGTCCCTGGTGTGGTGGTGGCTTTCAGCCAGTCTGGCTGTGTGCTGCCACACACCACTATGGGTTCCTGGTGGGTCTGGCTTGTATGGTTCTGTGGTACACACGGTTGCATTGTGCCGGGGGGCATGGTGAGTACGGCAGTGCCAGTCACAGTCACTACTCATGGGTGGTGTCTTGCGGTTCCGGTGCAGGGTGTGCTGTGCACGGGGGGGGGGCTGTGGTACACTTGAGTTGTCCAGCCCCTTTGTGTGGCAGTCTTTGCTTGCCAGTGGGTGTGCTAGGGTGCCATGGCCCAGCTGTGCTTTGTAGGCTTGTCCCCATGAGCCAGTGGAAATTCCATCCCTCCACCAGTGATGCTGTGCTTCGGGTGTGGGGTGTGTTGTTAGTTCTGCAGTGTGTTCCTGTGCCCGTCTGTGGCATGGGTGGTGGGCCCCTGCCTACCTCCCTGGTTGTGCAGTTCCATTGCTCTGCTGCTGGGGGGGCTCCCTGCTTGTGCTATGGCGCATCTCGACTGCTCAGCTGGGCTGGCCTTGTTGCGCTATGGCGCAACATATGTGCTCAGCTTCCCCTACCTGACTGTGCTATGGCACAGGTTGTGCTATATTCAGACGTTGGCTGGTTGCACAATTTGACTTGCTCCATGTTTGAATATCGTGTCTGTTGCGCATGTGCGCAATTGACTTGTGCTTGCTCCTGCTATTGAGCACATTTTGGGCGCAGTTTGAATATCTGGTCCTGTATGCATAAAGGTACAAGAATTGTGTAAAACAGCAATACATAGTTGAGCAACATGTACATTGAAGTGCACAGAACACAGTGCATTTGTTGCAACACCTAACTACTTTGGGGGCCATAAGCCAGCATTGTATTAATTAGGGGAGGTTGGTGATGACAGTGCTAACACATTGGGTGGCCTGGGTTTCCAGATACCTCAGCAATTCTGTGACAGTCTAGGAAGCAGTGCAGGGGTGTCACCCCAGGGAGCAGGTAAAGGTGGCATTTGTCATTAGGGCTGCTTTGTAGTAAGATTTAAATGAGAAGTGGGAGTGCAGTGCATGAAGGGTGGTGGGAAGACTGTTCCATAGTTTTGGGGCAGATGCTGAGAAGGTTTTACTGCCCAGGCAGATGATGATCTGGAGGGAGTCCAACAGGGGGCTGGAGGAGTTTCTGAGGGTGCAGGGGCAGGTTTTAGGTTTTAACAGGGGGAACAGAGGCAATTTGTCCCCATCTCTAATGGCCTTGTCAATGGCGCATCTGAGGCCGTAGTCTCTCCAAGCCTGGGTGGGGGGGAGAGAGCCAGCCAAGGAACTGGTATAGGGTACTGTGGTGGGTGGTGTATTGTGCCATTAGTGCAGATCTGCAGATATTATTATAGGTTGCATTTAGCCTATAGAGTTGCTGGGTGGAGGTTTGCATATACTGTATATGGGAGCGCAGTAGTCCATTAATGGCAGGAGGTTACCTGGGGCTATGGCAAGATGGGCTGCAGTAACCAGGAGTGGGATATGCCATTGTCACTTGGCTAGTGTCTGGCATACTGTATGTTCAGTAGCAGTTTCATAGTTCTAGTAAATATTAAAGTTTTCCATTATGGTGATTACCTTATAGGATATAAATGTAGGCCTAGGAAGGAGTTTAGCATATTTTGTGGTTTGCACATACAGCCCAGAAACAGTTCCTTGTTTCCAAGAGACAGTTTCTTAAATAATGTCTTAGATGACTTGTTGGTCTTATTTTGTGATGTCTTGAGTGTAACTGAGACAATAAATGCATCCCTTATGAAAAAGTGATGTTTTATAACATGCTCTTTGAGTCTGTGCATTCTAAACCAGGAATAATTGCTAATGTGTACTTCCATACTGGGGATGATTGGTTTCAGACAGGTCTTGGTTAAAGTTAATGCAGTACATCAGGTTTGTACTGAGTGACCCATATTCTAAGGAGGTCTAGTTTAAGAAAGTAGACTTCTTATGCTAAGGCTACTAATTTTAGACCCTTGGTATTGGTGCACATACCAGATAGGTTGTTACTGGGAGCTAGGGTGCACCCAGTATCTCCACAAAATAACAAGTACGAGACCAACACATTTCTCCATGGTGCACCACCCACATCTGAAGTGTAGCAGTGGTGAGGTTGCAATTATTGTAAGATGTGAGTTGAGGACTATGGAAGTCCCTGTTGGGTAGAACAGATTGTCTTGAGCTTGATAGCCCAGGTAGGTGGTTGTCAGAGGTTCAGGGGTCTCCAGGTACAGTGCTAGCCAGTGACAAGATGCACTATATATCGGGTTATATCAGAACATGTCACAGTAACGCCACTTGAACTTAATGAGAATTTCCTGTAATTCTATAAATTGTAATATATTTGAATATTCCACATCATGTCACTGACTACCACTCTATAACACCTGCTAGGTACAGGAGGAGTGTTTCTGGAGAGGTTGTGTGAGCTATTGTCCTCATATACTGTATTTCAAAAGCCCTAAGATTCTTGGTTCTTGAGTATTTAAATGCCTCAACAGCTCAGATTATGTTGCCTCTATCCTTCCCTTGGTGATGAAAACCATGGTAAGTAAACAAATAGTAACCTTGGCTACTCTTGCTGGTGGACACTCTATTAACTGTTTTCTTTTCTGGCATATTACCCAACCAGTTCCAGGTAGTCCCCGTAACATAGTCAGATCCCTACACCATATCTGTGCATTTGAGCAGACTAACTTGATTGACTGTAAGGACTGTTTCTGCTGGCAGATCTGTATGTTTGTATATCATTAAACCCCCACACACTGCTTGTTCCTATGGATTTGGTCCACCAGAGAGCCTGTAAATGATAGATTCAGAAACATTATGGTCACTGATGGACCTCTCAAGTATCACGCCTGTCTTCTCTGGGGGGATGGGAGTGGCACAACAGTAGAGGCCTTTAATTAGGTTGTCCCTATGGGAGCTGAAACACTAGTGCCAGTCCATTCCTGCCCAGTACATCCAGGAAGAAGATCTACTTGTTTTAATGATGATCTTTGATGGCCTTAAGCACTGATCTAGGGTTTGGAGTGGAGATGGAGGAAATCCTGGTCCATGTTTGATAGACTTGTGCTGTTATCTCACTACACAGGATATCAGGAGTCATTGATTAAGGTACAATAAAGTTCTTCTTGCTCATTATTGCAGTAGGAAAAAGAGGCCAGCCATTCTCTTCTGGGCTTGTAGCCAGAGTGCCTGAAGGAACATGGGGTTGAAGCCTCCACAGAGAGATACAAAGCTCTGAGCAATTTCTTTTCCTCCAGGATTGTAAACAGGCAAGTGATAGCCTCCTGTTTTGTTGTACAGCATTGTGGTGGTCTATCAATCAACCAACCAATTAATCAATTTATTTTTATAAAGCACAATTCATGCAAGCATCTCAAATCAGTACAGAAATCCAACAATAGAAAAAGAATGATAAAATGGAAAAAAAACAGCTAAAAAGCTAGTATGTTCTAAACTCCAATATGTAGCATCAGCTTCCTAACTAATAAGCCTGTTTAAACAGATAAGCCTTAAGATGAACTCTGAAAGTACGCAGAGAAGGAAGTATCCAAACGTCTTGTGGTAATGAGTTCCAGGGACACAGCCATGGACTGAAAAGGCCCATTTACCACAGGTTTTGAGTTTACAGTGCAAGATCAGAAGCAGATTTTGGAAGTCAAGTGAGTGGTTCTGACGCATAGTACTGGAGTCAGCAACCCTAATGTAAATATTGTAGGAACTAGGCCTTGACAGGCCTTGTGAATAAGGCAAAGGACTTTAAAATCAACTTGCTGACATATTCATAACCAGTGTAATGAAAACAGTACTAGCATGATATGATCATGAGCTCTTGTTCTTGTTCGAACACATGCTTTGACATTTTGAATACATTGTAGTGAATACAAAATTATTTCAGAAGTGAAATGCAGTAATCCAGTCTGCTACTGAGGAACACGTGTATTACTGAGGCAAGCTGAGGAAAAGTCAAATGTTATACAGTTTACATGTGTTTCTGAGATGGAAGTAGGCTATCTTTATGATGATTTTTATATGCTGATTGAAAGAGAAATTAGACTCCACTAGGACACACAGATTTTTTTTACTGTAGATTTCAGTATAAAATGGGTATTGTCAACTATTAAGTAAATGCAAAATGAATTTTTGAGGGCTGACAGAGAACAACACGCATTTGTCAGTGCTGAATGTTGTCTTGCTGGCATTGGCATTGGTAGTGCAGGAGTTAGATGCATAATAGGAATGGCAGTGAAGTAGTGAACTGACGCCAACCCCAACCAAACCCTAAAGAGACTGACAGTTTTTGGGTTGTCAGCCATAATGCTCATGCCATTTCACTTCACCCTACCTTGCAGACACCAAGTGTTGCGGTGTGCCTTGGGGTCTTCAGGCCTTACACTTACCCCATTCCATAAGGAAACATGCTGAGATGTGTGTAGTATAGGAGAATGGGGTGAACTTTGGGGCTTAAGAGTCCAAGGCACACCTCAACGCCTGTCACTGGCTACAGAATGGGGATAGGGGTGGAATGGCATGAGCATTACAGCCAACAATCCCAAATCACACCCCTGATTGCTGTCAGTCTCTACAGGGTGGGGCGTTACAGTTGGAAACCCTAACACTCTGGGTGTTTGTTGGTATTTTCACTCCAAATTTTCAACATGGGCTTTTTGTAACCCCACCTCATGAACAGTGGCACTATCAGTTCATTAGCCGAAAGGTGATTTTGCACAGTGACTGCGCCATTTGGCACCACAGGTGCAAAAACACATTTTGGGCAGGATGTGAAAAATGACAGCTGTACTGTTCAAGAGGAGGTGTACAAAAATGGCACCGTTGAAAATCTGGAGTGAAAATATGAAAAATTGGTGAAGTCACAAGCGTGCATAGAAACTGTACAACATATTCCCCTAATGCAATTATTTTGGGGATTTCATTAACCAGATTTTCAATATAGGCATTTTGGGACCGTCGCTCATGAACAGTGTCACTGTGATTTTGTTAATCTGTCCCAAACATTGATGTCCCACAGCAACTACATCATTGCGACCACTTGTGCAAAAACACATTTTGGGCAGGATGTGAAAAATGACAGTTGTACTATTCATAAGGAGGTGTAAAAAATGGTAATGTTGAAAATCTGGAATGAAAATATGAAAAACTGGTGAAGTCATGAGTGTGCATGGAAACTGTGCAACGCACACCCGTAATGCAACTATTCTGGGGATTTTTTTAACCAAATTTTCAACATAGGCATTTCGGGACCTCTGCTCATGAACAGTGTCACTGTGATTTTGTCTGTCCCGAACATTGATTTCCCATAGTGACTGCACCATTGTGCACCACATGTGTGAAAACACATTTCAGGCAGAATGTGAAAAATTACAGCTGTACTGTTTATACGGAGGAGTGAAAAAATGGCAATGTTGAAAATCTGGAGTGAAAATATAAAAAATTGTGAAAGTTATGAACGTGCGTGGAAACTGCGCAATATAAGCTCATAACAGAGTCATTTTGGGGAATTTTTCACCAGATTTGCAACATATTCATTTTGGGACCCCACCTCATGAACAGTGGCACTGTCATTTCAGTAATCAGTCCTGAAAGATGATTCTGCACAGTGACCGTGAAATTACCTTTCAGGACCAAATAACGAGATGACAGTGCATGTGTTCATGAGGTGAGATCTCAGGAACCCCATGTTGAAAATGTGGAGTCAAAATAAAAAAAAGTGGCTGAGCTATCCACCTAAGTTGACCCCCCATTTATGCCATAATACAGCTTACCAGCACTTCTTCATTTTGCAGTTCAGCTTTGAAGAGTCCAGACGTGTTCCCACTCCACCAAAGATCGCAGCGCTGGACCTTCGGAGGTAAGTATGGGGTGAGGAGGGTGTGGGGAGGTGGGGTGCACAGAGGGTTGGTGCAGGTTGGGGGAAGGGAGGTGCCACGGATGACAGACTGTTTTTTTTTCCTTTTTTTCAGGTACAAAAAAAAGCAAAAAAGGGACACTGCACCGCCGGACCATTTTTTTCTTTACAGGTCACATAAAACAAATGTTGGGCACACTAGGGTGGGCTCCCAGTGTGCCCCATGTGTACCCCAAGACTTTTGGGGGGGTGTGATGTTGGCCTCACTGGGGTGGGCTCCTAGGGGCAGGAACATGCTGGTATGGTTGGCTTTCTGTGAGTGGTGGTACACTGGGGTGGGGTCCCAGTGTGCAACACAATGTGGGATGGTGGCAGACATGCCAATGTGGGGATTGCATCCCCTGATGTCGGCCTTTTTTGGGCATTGTGTGGCAGTGGCAGTGGCAGTACCCATCGCCTTGTTTATTGAAATGTTTCACCAGGAAAGACACGTACGGGAGGCATGTCATCTGTGCCACTGCATGACGAGCTTGTCTCTGATTGTATTTGTTTCAAGTTGGTGGCACTTTGCAGAATACTTGTGTCAGTGCTAGCATGCTGGCTCATTGGGGAATGAAGGATGCACCTACTAAAGTGTGCCCTGCATTTGTTAACACTGACACACCTCTGAATTTCTCCTACTACCACAAGATGTTGCTTGCGCATGCGCAAGACAACATAAAAATGATGTCTGCTTTTGTTCAGTTTAGCTGCAGAAAGTTTCTATTCATCCAGCTTTTTATATCATGTAGGGATAGGATGATGGTCGTGCTTACACTTTCCTGAGATTACACTGTAATGGAAATGTGTGTGTGTCATCAGCTAAGGAGATGATATGAAAAGCCCTGGTCTTGTACGATATCCCCGAGGGACAACAAGAAGATGTTAAACAATATAGAGCCCAATACTGAGCCCTGAGCTACTCATTAGTCTTAGATTAAAACTCAGAGTGTAAGAACCTTTGGTACCCTGATCAAGTTTTCATCTTATTGGGTGTTTAGAGGTCCTCCAGGTTCTTTTTGAACTGGGCTCTATGATGCTGGTTCGACAACTAAGTTTTCTACCGCCATCACAGTGACAGACTTATGTCGACCGCAACATGCGGTTGACATAAATCCGACTGGAGACCCCAGCTGTTTTTTCATCGTGGGCATTGCTCCCTGAACCACTCAAGTGGGGGGCCTCATCCACCTGCACCCCTGATCTAAAGGATTCTAACTCTGAGTTGGAGTTGAATTGGGGAGGTGGCGCAGGACCAGGAGAGAGAGTGCTGGGGTCTTGGGAGGACTATTACAATGAAAAGGTTGATGTTGTCAGCATCGATGTTTTCACTGTAATTGTGTCACAATCCTGGGGGCATACCTTTGAACTGCATCCCAGCACTTGTGTTTTGGACCCAGTGCCCTCCCACTTAAATAAGGCAGGATGTAAGATATTGGTTCTCCTGTTCATTGAGACTGCTAATTCCTCTCATCCCGAAGAATATCTCCTGACAAATTTTAAGGAAATGGCAGTGAGTGCTGTGTTAAAGAAAACATCAGAAGATCCAGGCAATCTTGTGAAATATTGACCTAGCTCTAACCTGCCTTTTTTAGACAAGTTTTTGTCAATGGGGTAGCAACATGCCTTCAGTAGCTACTGGAGGAAAACAATCTCTATGAACCCTTTCAGTCTTTTTTGCCCTAGCACAGTATCAGTGCCTCTTACAGTAGCTGAAAGATGGACTCTGGCTAAAAGTACTACATTGCAGAATTAGAATAAGCATACCCTCAGTAAATCACATACCAAAAACTAGATTTCTACAGTACTTCATTTTAAAGTTATGAGTTGTGTAACCTTGATTTCACTACCTGTTCAAAAAAGCCGGTTTTATTTATTTATTTATTTATTTAGTTAAACATCAGTTTAGAAACCTTTGAGCCAGAGGCTCATTTACAAAGGTAGTGAAGAGCTGATGATGATGATGTTATCTCCTGAACTCACAGTCTAGTCTTTCCTGTCAGCAAGCTTATAGGAACTGTTTCTCCAAGGTTTTAAAGATCATGTGCAATGGTTTTCACAAGTAAAACAGGCAGCACCATTCAAAAAAATATAACAACTATGTGGGTTTCAGGTTTTGTAACAAAGTTGACAAATTTGTATTTTTTAATACCTTTTTGGTGTGGTCCATTTCTCCACGGTTGCTGGATATAAAGTCAGCATGCCTCCAGGTGGCTGATACCATTTGGGGTGCTACTCTACTGTGCCTGTTAGGACGGTGTATTGCTAGTAGTATTGTAATGTTTGTAACCTCATTGTTGTTTGACAGTGTCTACTTCACAACAAGTTTTAATAGGGGCCTTATATGTGTTAATTCCTACTAGCAGAGGAAATGTTAGCCCTGGTAAGATGATCATTTTAATGTAGAGTACAACACAGATGAGCCTGAATGTAGGTCATGTAACAGCCTGACAGGGAGAAAACACTGGGCTGGCTAATGCATAGAAGTTCATAGCAAGGTTTCAAAACAGCATTACCTCTCCCACCCCCATTTACAGGGAGACAGAATAATTGTTTTAAAGTGCCATTCTGAGAAATCACCGCAACTGAATGATAGATGTGAATGGTCTCAGCCTTTCACCACATCAGAGTTCTCCAGTCTGTAAACCTCACAGCAGTGTGCTATGACAAAGCATCTAGCAACCCCGGAGAAAAGGACCACAACAAAAAGGCACAAAAAAATTGACAACTTTGTCACAAAACCTGAAATACACATATAGTAGTTTTTAATGTGATGTTTATTGAATGGTGCTGCCTGTTTTACTTGTGAAAACCATTGCACATAATCTTTAAAACTTTGGAGAAGCAGATCCTATAGGCTTGCTGACAGGGAGAACTAGACTGTGAGTTCAGGAGATGACATCATCAGCAGCTCTTCACTGAAACTGGCTTTTTTATGGCTGTAGGCAGAGCCTGTATCCATCTTGCTATAGCTATAAAATGGGATACCGAAGCACAGTTTTTGGAATTTTCAGTGTATCCTTC
Organism: Neoceratodus forsteri; assembly: GCA_016271365.2. Classification (NCBI taxonomy): domain Eukaryota; kingdom Metazoa; phylum Chordata; order Ceratodontiformes; family Ceratodontidae; genus Neoceratodus; species Neoceratodus forsteri. Next base: position 1,302,552,233 of record CM028131.1, read on the forward strand.
CATAATTGCAAATCACTACGCTAGTTGAATGAAATACTCCCTTTTCTCCGTTGAGTTTTTTTTTGAAATTCAAGTTTATTAGTTTTCAGAAACAAAATGAAACACAAAACAGGAACAGAACAATCCGAAAATGTACACAGAGAATAGTATGCAGACAGTACAACCAAAATACCCAAATCAATCCACCCCCTCCCCCAAAAGAGCCCCCTACCCCCAAACCTACCCCCACCCAATCCAATCACCCAAAGACAAATAAAACACACAGCCTTCAACAAATAGAGTCCCATCGAACCAACCCCCACCCAACTGAAGGCACTAACAAAGAAAAGGGAAACCATTAGGTCTGGATATCACTGTATGCTTATAATGAATTGTCAGAGCATTTAGCATCATAAATAGCATGATAGCAAAGAAATCAGAGTTTAATAAATAAACGTACCATATAAAAGGACTAGAAGGATCGGGTCACAGAACCGCAATGTTAGAGCAGACATAAGGCCTGGAGCTTATCCCATCTCTTGCGAAACAGGTCCATACGACCTTTAAAACTGGCTATCAGCTTCTCTGTTGAGTTGACCACTCCCAACACTATTTTTCAGCTTGTTTGTCTCAACATGCCTGCTTTAACTTATTCTCCACTCTGCAGCCTTTAGAATGTTGGTGATTGAACTCATGCCAGTTTTGTAGTGAGTTTCCCAAGCCTCTGTGCAGAATTCTAAGCACATTTGCACACATAACAAACAAATCTTAGTATGTGGAAAACTATACTAGCTACCCAAAAACAACCAGTAGCAAAGTTGTTCGAGACAAAAAGACCTTTAAAATGAGGGTAGGCAGTAAGCTGTACTCCTTATATTTTTCTAAATGTAGCCATTAATCAATTTTATTATTTAAAAAAAACCTCACACTTTGAATGGCTGTATTTTAAAGACTGTAAGGAGTTCAGCTTAGTGATTACCCTCATTGTAAAGTTTTTTTTGCCCTGAACAACTTTGCTACTGGTTGTGAATGTGAAACTGGTATGGTTTTCAAGATATTTAGTTGTGTTTAGCATGTGTGAAAATGTGTGAGAATGCAATGTAGAGCAGCAGAAGTTGCTTTTTCACCACAACCAAGCACAATAGCAGGCATGCCAAACAAATGTAAATATCTTGAAAACTATACCAGCTACACATACACAACCAGAAGCAAAGTTGCTCAGGAAAAAAAGACCTTTACAATGCGGGTAACTCTTTAAGCTGTACTCCAATTAATTTTTAATATACAGTCATTTGATTACCAGAAATGTATTTTTTTTTAAATTTCGCAGTCCAGGTGGCTATATTTTGAAGGCTGTAATGGGTTCAGTTTAGTGCATGCCCTCATTGCAAAGGTCTTTTCATCCTGAACAACTTTGGTGCTGGTTGTGTATATGCAGCTGGTATGGGTTTCAAGATATTTACATTTGTTTGGAATGTGCGAACATGTGCAGCAGAACAGCAGAACTAGCTTTTTTTTTTTGCCCAGAGCAAACACAGTTGCAGGCATGCCAAACAAATGTATATATATATATATATATTTAAATCCATACTAGTTACACACACTCAACCAGCAGCAAAGTTGTTCAGGTAAAAAAGTCCTTTACAATAATGGTATTCACCAAACGGAAATCTTTATGGTTTGTAAAATATATCCATATTTATAAGAAATATATCATATTTACCAATGAATTTGATAACTTTGCAGTTCTATTTCCCAACCATAAATGCCATTTAAAATTGACACCGATGCATTTAGGTGCCATTCATAGTACTTTCAACATTTTCAGAGTTTGAAGTCGGTCAAACTATAAAAAAATTAGTCTGACCTTGAATACCAGGTATGTCTTTGCAACAGAAATAGAAAAAAAGGCAAATTAAGAACAGTAAAGAAGAGTAGAGAAAAAAGAAAAGAGAGACTATGTCACAGAGACTGTATATTGGGGCACTCACTTTCTAGCATGCAGAAAGGTATAGAACAAAAGAGAATTTGAAGAAGAACATTTAAAAGTAAAAAAAAGAAAGTGCAGAAAAAGCAAGAGGGAGACAGGGATGGCTGCTTGGACTAAAGGCTGCATTGTCAGTGTGCACACAAGTGTACAGCACAAACAGTAGTAGTACTCTTTTCTTTACAGTGCACAACTGCAGGAAATAAAATTAGAAAAATAATGTTTTTTAACAAGAAAATGATTACAGGATTTGTTTTGTGTGGTTTAATAAAAAACAATTGCAAAAGCAGAGCCAATAAAGGCTTGCATCATATGTGAAGACTTTTTTGGGGGGAAGGATGTCCATTTGGCAGTTGCATAATAGCCCCCATCTTTAGCATCACCAGCTATTTCCCACGGAAGTATGGAACCATTTTTTTGTGTACTCTAGTAAACAAACAACAAAAAGATACTGTGAAAGCAGAGCTGGTAAAGGATTGTTTCAAGTGTGAAACCTTTGTGGGGATAAGGACAGCCCTTTGGCAGTTGCATATTAGCCTCTGTATTCAGCACCATCAGTCATTTCCCACAAAAGCACAAGACCGTTTTTGTCTTGTGCAGTCCAATAAAAATTAAACTGTAAAAGCAGAGGAAGGTTTGTGTCACATGTTAACCCATTTTGGAGGGAGGGGCAGCCCTTTGGATGTTGTGTAGTTAGACTCCTGTCTACAGTGTCACCAGCATTTTCCTATGCAACTACAAGGCCATTTTTGTTTTGTGTAGTCCAGAAAAAAAAATTGTGAAAACAGAGTAGGTTATGGCTTGCATCACAGGTGAAGCCTTTTTGGGATGGGGAGGGACACACCTTTGGCAGTTGTGTAGTAGCCCCAATTTGTAGTCTTGCTATTGTTAGTCAGTTGTTATCTTGTCTTAAGACATGCACTCATTATTGCCACCTATTTCCCCAAGGTGTCTGAGGAATAGGGATGGGAGAACCTCAAAAGGTTATGAGGTTCTAAAAAGTTCTGATAAGCAAACAAAGGTTCAGATTCTTATCTGAACCTTATCCAAACCTTTTGCACCCTTTATTGTTTTATGGTAATTATATGTTAAAAAATCATTTTAAACTGCTTTTAATCAACTCTAGTTTGTTAATAGTCTCCTCCTGAGTCTGATTTTAATGGCTGCATGGGCCAAGCTCTGCAGATGTTATGCCATCATCAGATTTGTATAAGAGCACTGTGGAAGCATGTGACCAGACCACTGTTTGGTGTGCTGCCACAGTGCTCCGGCATAGTGTTCAATGATTCTGTTTATGCAGCCCTTCCCCTCTGCGGGCCGCACAAGCACACCCCCTTCCCACTGCACTACTTTTCCTTTTCACAATTGCAGAAGTGATGGTCACCATGTGCAACATGGCAGCACTGACTTAAACAGCACATGTGCAAGTATCGCGCATACGTAGCCATGTCAGCACTGCCATGTTGTGCACAGCTGACTCCGGGGCCAACTGCGCATATGCGAGTATTACACATGTGCAGTACTGTAATCACTGCAGAATTAGTTACAGCTGACTGTGGTGCAGTGAGAGCATGGCATATTTGTTTCAATACTCTTACTGCTCCTACAAGCTTTCTACAGCCGTATCGGCTCTGACCATAGTGTATTTGAACAGGCAGTGAATTTAGAGTTATAAAATGACTTGTAACTTTTAAACAAAGTAACTTAGAGATCTCATTCTTGGCATGAGGCTGATTGGGGCTTTGCTAATCCAAATTCTGAATTTTACTGATGCCAGAAATTTTGACCATAGTCCCTCTTGAAAGTATTGAAAGATCTCCATGACATAAGGGATCATAAAGTGCTACAGTTGCAGCCATGATGTGGTCAGATATTTCCAGATATTTTGTGAAATATCTAAAGAGATTCTATCTGGTGGTCCATAGTGGTACTGCAGGCAGGCAGGGAATTTCTCCAGAGATATAACAGACATTTCAATAAATATCTGACCATGTCTATGGCTGCCACTGTAGCCATTGTAGTTCTCTTAAATCTGTCCTCCATATTCATACTGTTGAGTGCTGGGAACTGATCAAGTATTTAAGGGAGTTCAGTGGCCTGTCTGCAGGGTGTGAAACTAGTTTTCTTCCTTCCTGGCAGAGAGCCTGCAGTCAGAGGTATTGAAGAAGTTGAGACCTGCCCCTGGATCATCAATGTCAGTATACTGCAGGGCTCTAGTCTGTCCCTATTGTTCACAGTGTTTTTTCTGCCACTAAGGGTGGTGATCCAAAATTGTGGTCTGAGGTTGTATTGCTATGCTGATGATACACAACTGTTCCTCTCATTTCTCCCTTGGACAGTGCAATTGAGCAGAGGTGTTGTAGAAAGGTCTAGATAACATCAGAACTCAGATGGCAGCTAGTGGACTGATGATTAACCAGGGCAAAATGAAGCTGTTATTGGTGGGGTCTCTGGAAATCCATATTTTAGATAGTGGTTGTGAGCATCCTATGAGTCATTCTGGATGCTCAATTAACACTGGATCATTAGATGTCAGCAATCACTCAGTGTATCTTTAACTGTCTTATACTTGACATTACACTTATACTTGGTGTATAAATAGGCAGAGGGCAATTGTCCATTGTGTCTGTCTCCTGCATTAAAGGGGCCATTTAAAGCCATATCTTGATAGTAGATAGCTATCCAACCTATTTTTAAATGTATAAAATGACTCTGAGTTCACTGTCTCCCTTGGTAACTCATTCAACAGGGGTATAACCCTCTGAGTAAAAAAGTACCTTCTCACATTTTTTTCTTGGGAATGTTAATTTCATTTGGTACTCGTGGCTCCTTAAATTAATAGTTCTAGTACTAATTTCAAAGCCCAAGGCATCCATTAGCTGTCTGTCTTTAAAAATCTTATACACATCCAGTAAATCTCCCCTAGTACATTTTAACTCCAAGGGGTATAGGTTCAACTTCTCCAATCTAGCTTCATGTGTATTGTCTCTCAGTCCATAAATGAACTTAGTCATTCTCTGTTGTACCCTCTCCAAATTGTTGATGTCCCATCTTAGGTAAGGGTTCCACAGGGGAGTACAATAGTCAAGCTGTGGTCTAACAAAGGCCTTGTACCAGCGGGGCCATACAACTTCTATTTCTTGATATAAAAGTCCTTTTTTTACACACCCAGTGATTCTATTTACATTTTTAATTGCCTCATTACAGTGGTTGCTAAAACTAAGGTCGTTGTTGACTAAAATCCCCAAGTCCCTTTCATTTTAAACTGCACTTAGTTGTACTCCATTAAGCATATAGTTCTTTAGACTGTTTTTAGCACCAAGGTGCATCACAACACACTTATCTGTGTTAAAGAACATACCATTTCTGGACACCCAGGTCTCCAGTAATTTCAAGTCATTTCTTAAATTTTCCACCTTGGATACCATTTCCCACCTCTGCTCTGAGTTTAGAATCATCTGCAAATTTTGTAAGCAAATTATTTATTCCGGCATTCATGTCTGTTATAAATAGCAAGAACAGCACAGGTCCAAGCACTGATCCCTGTGGCGCTCCACTGGTCATTGGTCTGCCCTTAGATACCTGACTCCTAATCCTTACTCTTTGTGTCCTTCTTGCCAACCATACCCTGACCCATCTTCATACTGTATTAGGGACACCTAGATCTGTCATTGTCTTAATCAGTATAGCACGTGGGACTTTGTCAAAAGCCTTTTTAAAGTCCAAAAACACCACATCTACTGTTGTTTTGTTATCCAGTGCTTTACTTACTCTATCGTAATAACCAGGGTGTTTGTAAGACAGGAGCTGAATTTTCAGAACCGCCAGAATGCTGCAAGTCCCAAGAGCACCAAGCATATGTCACACGGGGCTTGCTGCAATCTCCGTCCGAAGATCATTATTTTCCATCACTAGTGGCACACTCAGGACCTTAGACCACATTTGTATGGTCTAGACTGTGCCACTGCTAGGAGCCTAAGTAACGGAGCTTGCACTGGACATTTGGCACAAGCTTCTGTAAAGCATAGGAACTGTCACAACTGCACTGGGATTAGAAAATTGGACGCAGTTGTGGCAAAAGGGTTTGGCGCACCAGCAAAACCCATGGTGCAGGACTGGATGCAAGCCCTGCACCACATTATGAAAATCCAGCTCAGGATCTTTGCTTTTTGAACACATGTTGTGATTCATCATGCAGATTTCTTTAATATTTCCTGTTCCAGCGTATCCTTTATAATGGATTCCAATATCTTGCCTAGTGCAGATGTCAAGCTTATTGGTCTATAATTACCCACCTCACCCCTGTTTCCTTTCTTAAAAATTTGAACTACTACTGCTCTCTTCCAATCCCCTGGTACCTCCTCAGATTCCATGGACATATTGAAAAATTTGAATAGTGGTTCCACCAACCAGATATTTATTTCTTTTATCAACCATGGGTGAAGTTTTTCAGATCCAGCAGATTTGAATGGATCAATGTTTTCCTGTTCCCTTAGTATTTCAGTTTTTGGATCCTTGTATATGGTTCATCATTTTTTGAAAGCAGAAATTCGATACTTTGTCCACTACTATTCCCCAAGTTCTATTCATTTACATATATGGAACAGATGTATTCATTAAAAATCTGTGCTTGACTAGCTAGATCTACGGTATACTTGGTGCCTTCCCTAATAAGACCTACCATCCTGTCCAATGTTTTATTTATGTAGGGATAAAATAACTTACCATTGTCTTTAATGTGTGCCAATTTAAATTCCAATTTACTTTTTTCTAACCTTATAATTTGCTTATATTTCCATACATGCTGTTTATACTTGTCGATGTTATACTGGCTGCTGTTCCTCTTCATAGCACTGTAGGCCCGTCTTTTCCTATTAAACTGTTTTTTAACCTTATAAGTTTACCACATGGGTACCTTGCCCCTTTTATTGTACAGAGGTCTGTTTGGAATATAGTTGTCCTCCACTTTCAGTATTTTATTTTTAATTCTTAACCTCAATTGCTCAGTGTTATGTATACCAGTTTCCCAGTCTCACTCCTGCAGTTCTCATCTGATCATCACAAAAATCTTCTCTATCATAGTTCTTAGTTATTGTTGTTCCTGTGATTTTTGGGGGGGGTTTAACATTTATATTGAACACTACAATCCTGTGGTCACTATTCATGAGTGGTTCTAAGATCTCCATATTCTTAATGCCTTTAGGTCTTTCTGTAAATACCAAATCTAAAATATTTTTTTTCCCTTGTAGGCTGTCCTACTATTTGATATAAATATATAGTGTACAGCAGACATTGTTCTTGTTTTTCAAAGCCTTGCATAGGTTCCAATCTATACCTGGTGCATTAAAATTTCCTAGGATTATGACTTCTTTTTTACGGGCCATATCATTTATGCAATTTAGGAGACTGACATGGTAAGTCAATTCTATGTCGGGGAAGGGGCTGTAGCATAATCCCACAGTAAGCTTTTTATTATTAGATTTGGTTAGTTCTAACCGCATCATTTCATTTTTGGTCACTGATGTCTGGTCAGTCTCTACCTGTCTACATAGTAAATCCTGTTTTACATATACTGCCACTCTGCCCCCTCTTTTATGTTCTCTGTCTTTATGAAATACCTTATAACCTGGGATTTCCTTGCTCCAACAGATGCTATCTGTCCACCAGGTCTCTGTTATGGTGACCAATCAGTTTGTTTTTCCTTCATAATTTACTCTAGTTCTGCCTTTTTTACCACATCTAGGATTCTTGAATTGATTAATAGAACAGTTAAGTCATGCTTATTTTGCTAAGTTAGCTTTATTTGCCTTTTTACCTGTGGTTGGTTCCCTTCACCCCTCAATATTTAGTTTTTGGGTCCCTGTATTATTATTGATGGCATTGTAGAACATGTTCCCCAGTATTTTACTTCCCTTTTCAGCTTAGGTACAACCCGTCATGACAATATAAATCATAGTGTCCCTCAAATAGCTCCTACATCTTAATGCATATAATCCCCTTTTCCATACACCATCTCCTCAGCCAATTATTAAAAGACTTAGTTTTGGTAGTTCTTTTCCTACCAGCTCTTGGCACTGGGAGTACTTCAGAGAAAATAATATTATACTTCTCCTGTACTAGTGTATTATGCAAGTGTTGCAGTTCCTTTATTGTATCCTCCACACTTTGCCTTCCTATATTATTGGTACCTGCATGAATTAACACTTTCTTTTGGTTATTAGTACCTTTTGTAATAAAGGAATAATGCATGACAGGGTGTGTGTTATGCTGGGATAACATCATGCGCCAGGTGGTTGGGCAGGAGGCCACAGGCCGAGTGTGACCAACACCTGAGAAGTGACATTTTCAGAGCATGACACAGGTTCTGGCTGATAACATCACCCACATAATAAAGTGGGGCACAACAACGCAGGCATAAAATTGCAGTCAGAAGCCCACCTGGCTACAACATCGCGGTGCAGAATACCAAGGGCCACCACTCCACCTTGCATTGCCAGACTCCCATGTGCCAGCAGGACATGAACAGACAACACGGCACCCTGCCAATGAAGCATGAGGCAGGCATGATGAAAGGTGTCCAATGACCGAAAGGATGAATCCCGGTGCCTACCCCACCACTGCAAGTGCAGCAACTGCTGTTCCAGGACACCTCAGCCAGTGTGTGAATTCTCTAAGCATTGTTCTCATCATGATATACACAATACCAATGTTTAGTGTAATGCACAATGTCATATAGCTAATGGGTCTTCTAGTATCCTGGATCCTCATTGTCCTCTAACACAGAAGTCTCCATCCCCCGCTGGCGGGGCAGGCACCAGGATACAGCCGTTGGTGATTGTGCACCTTTTGTCGTGCCTGCCCCGTGCTTCATTGCCAGGGTGCCCTGTTGTCCGCATATGTCCTGCTGGCACTGTGGGACTCTGGCAATGCAAGGTGGAGTGGTGGCCCGTGGTATTCTGCACCATAGTGTTGTGGCCAGGTGGTCTTTCCAACTGTGATGTTATGCCTGCGTTGTTGTGCCCCGCTTTATTATACGGGCGATGTTATCAGCCAGAACCAACAACACACACCCTGAAGTACATTATTCCTGTTATACAATGGCTTGGCTATAAAGAAAAAGAAGACTAAAAAAAATTTTTAAATGAGTTTTTCCCCTTTATTTTTCTCTATGGAGAAATATGATTTGGAAAAATAGTCCCCAGTTTCTGTTTTGCCAACTACAATGTGTGTTGCCAGTACACACTGATTTCTGTTTATGTCTCCACAAGTGTTGTTCTGCACAGAGAGGTCTGTGTCTGCCTGTCTCAGCATGTGTTTCTTTTTTCTTTTTTTTTCTGTGATGGTGAGTCGATCCCAAGGTCCACAGAAACTGAGCCAGTTGGCAAAAGAAACTAGAAGGGGTCGCAGCCACACACAGGTCTGTCTGTGCCTATCTATGTCATCTTTTCTTATTTTATTTATTTGTTTTTATTTTTATTCTGTAACACATTCTGTCATTTCTTGTTTGAGGTGAACAGCATGGCCACTGAGTCGACTAGCATGAGAAACTGGAAGGGAGCGCATGCCACAGAGTAAGGAAATGTTGGCAGTACTCACAACAGTAGATGCTGAATTGTGATTTGAAATTTATTTTCAGAGGACTGGAGAGAGAGGGGGTGGTCAAAGATGTTGTATATTAAACACTGAAGCAGGTCAATAAGAAGATGTAACCACTCAGGGTCCAAGTGACAGTGGGTGAGACTTTCAGAGACAGAGTTTGGGGACAGGGGCAAAAAGAATTGGAAGGTAAGCCACGCAGTCTGCTGCCTGTGAAAAGCACACACGTAATTTCTGTCTTACACCGATGAGTGGGGTACTCAAGGCAGTGACAGCTTTTGTTTTGTGGAACTAGTGCAGAATTTTTATGTAGATGGGGTTTTGTATTTTTTTAACTGCCCACTTTTGTCTTAGTGGTTTCGTGTTTTATGAATGAGGATCTGCTGGGTTAACGGCATCTGGAAAACTGCAAAGCAGACGTGCCAAGTGTAGGTAATATGGTCATGCCATGTGGAGTAATTTATTTTATATGTGATGCAATCTTATTGGTGCCCAGACTGGATCCATGATGTTACGCCAGGATAACATCAAGGGTGCAGTCCCCCAGTGACCAATCAGAGTCCTAGAGTTTTTCTTGCCATTGTATAATGTTAAGTACTGTATCATTCCCATTATGTCACTTATTTTTGCACCACTGTAGCCACAACTAGTTACGTTTTCTTTGTTGTCTCTGCTAGAGTATCTATCTGTGTATTTAGTGATAGAATCACCTAATACGTAGATTTGTTCTGTATGTTCTTCATCTAAATTGGTGGTAATCATGTCTTCTTCTAAACCCTGGCTTGATTGATTTATTTCTAGGTTAGTGCTTTCTTTTTCTGATTAACTTCTGTTTCTGGATTACTACCTACAAACTCCAGTAACTCCTGGGATTGGGTTTCTATGTCTTGTAATAAATTCACTGGGGGGGGGCATAATGGTTTTCATCCTCCGTGTTTATGACCATAACCCTCCTTCCCGTTTTGATTTTCTTTTTTTCCCCCACATTGCTCCAGTCCTTCGAATCTTCTTCAGCATTTTCTCTCTATCTTTTAGTGCTCAACCCCTCATTATTTACAGAATTGTTTATGTTGAGTGTTTTAAGACCCTCAAGTTGTTTCCTGAGATCTTTTATCTCATGTTCTTTAATGCTTAACCTAGTTTTAAATTCTTCCAAGTTCATACAGTTTTTGCATGTATAAACTGCGACTAATGAGTCTGACTTTGTGCTAAACATATTACACCTTGAGCACTTGATCCCTGTTTCCCCAGTGGTAAATGTTATAGTATTCAGATCCATTTCCCTGTTATACAGGTGTAACTAGGTTACTTCTATTGTTAATTCTAAGCAGAAGTTTAAGTTGAAGATATAGTTAGCTCTTTACTTTTATATCCAGCTAATACAACCTATTAAACCAACCTTTGTCCTAGTCCATGGTGCTCTTCTGACCCGTCTGTCCTGGCAGACATGCACAGACATGCTCGTCTCTGCACTTGTCTCTGCGTGCTCGCCTGCTTGCACTTTCCCACTTGTGCTTGCCCCACTCACAAGAAGTGTGAGTTTTAAAGACCAGGACCCGGAAGTCACTGCAGATCATGTGACCACTCTTCAGAGTCCAACAGTAATGATTAAACCCCACAAAACAGGTCTATTATCCTAAAGTGCAAGTGCTTTAAAAACAGGGTTACAGTGCACGACGAAGTATAAAATATAAATAAAACAACAGTCAAGTGATGGCTGTTGTACTCCGTAGCTTCCAGCACTCACTGGAAGAACTACAGGCTCCACAGTCCCCTGTTGTTGTTGCTAGGCAACAGAGCTATGTCTTCCAGGCACTGAACAAAGCAGTAAAGTCACTGCAAAACACTTGGGGCACTAAGGGACCACTACCAAACAGCTACATGGTGGCCCTTCTGTTGACCAAATAATTTTTTGCACCAAACCAACTGAAAAACATTGACAGGCAATACCCCTGCCTTGATCAAAGTAATCTAGAAATCCTAATTTATGTTTCTATTACCTTCAGACTACACTACTGCAATGCGTTCAGGGCCTCCCTGCAAACCAGATCCATTGCCTCCAGCTTGTGCAAAATGTAGCTGCTTAGTGACTCAGGTCCACTGAGTAGATCCAGTCACACTACCTACTCTGTCCTGTATAGTTTGCATGGGTGGATCAAGTTCAAAGTGCTTTTATTAAACATATATGATCCTGAATGGACCAGACCCTCTCTACTGCACCTCAACAAGCTTCTATCAAGTCACTAAGATACAGGCAAGACACAAAATATATGATCTGTGTGGCAGCTGTGTGTATTGGTTCCTAGATCAAGACTGAAATCTGTTGACGTAGGTATTGTTCTTCTGCTATCCCTTGATTATGGAAACTCCTCCCTTATGGAACCCATATGACCCTGACTGCCCCTGTGTTTAAAACAAAACGGAAGATAGGTCTATTCCAGCAAGACTTTCTAACATGATGCTCTGTTATCATTAGGATTATTTATCTGCTCATCATATTTTTTATTTTTTTTTATTTAGTATGCTTTTTATCTGCTTTAGGATTGCCAGTAACTCTGCCCTTGGTCACGGACCCTTTTTTTTATGCCCCCACCTCTGGCAATCACCAGGCTTCTCCTCGGTCACCCCTGGCTTGCCCTCCAGAGGGCGGGGTTGCGGAGCTGCTCCCCTATCAGCTCCGCATTACTAATATCTAGTCGGGAGCACACTGGCACTGGAGGCTAATAGGGGCTCAGAGGGAAGGGCGCCATGGAGGCAATCCTAGCAGCATTTTTTCTTCCCCCTCTGTAAGCAGGGCAGGGATGTGCAATGATGACCAGCATCCACCCCACCCTGAAGTCTTGCTGGCATCAGTGCGGTGCGGTGAACCCAGCCTCTGCTAGGTGCCACTCGTGCACCAAGCACACAACCCCCCTCCCTCCTGGTGAAGGAGAGCAGTCCTGAGGATGCTCAATCCTTCTCCCCCCGGCCGGCCCTCCAATGACCTGAGTCTGTTCCTGAACCTGGGCCACCTGCATCGCAAGTGGAATTCCAACCACTGCGCTGATGGGCCAGCTTGCTCATCATATTTTAAACTAGTTTGGGATAGAGCAAAATGTAGAAAGTCTTTTTTATATTTATGTAAATTACTTTGTAATGTAATGTTCTGTTTTATATGTTATAGTGTTTAACTGTGTGCACCTTGAGCTTTAAGAGGGACATTCATCCTATCTATCTATCTATCTATCTATCTATCTACAGTGGCGTGAAAAAGTATTTGCCCCCTTCCTGATTTTCTCTATTATTGCATATTTGTCACACTGTATGTTTTCAGGTCTTTAGACAAAATATAATATTAGATAAAGGAAACCTAAGTGAACAAATAACACTTTTTTTTACTTATTTCATTTATTTAATGAAAAAGTTAACCAACACCAACTGGCACTGTGTGAAAAGTAATTGCCCCTAGTTAAATCAACCCAATTAAAGGGATAATTAGAGTCAGCTGATTGAACACAGCCAGGCTTGATTACAACCAGCCCTGCTCAATATAAACCTCACTTATTTTGGCCCTTACTGTCAGAGTCACGCTTGCCAGCACAAAGATTCAACAAGCACATTATGCCATGATCAAAGGAAGTTCCTGAAAAGATCAGAAAAAATGTGTTGCCTCTATCAGTCTGGAAAGGGTTACAAAGCTATTTCTAAGGCTCTGGGACTCCATCGAACCACAGTGAGAGCCATAATCTCCAAATGGAGAACACTTGAACAGTAGTGAACCTTCCCAGGAGTGGGCGGCCTGCCAAAATTACTCCAAGGGCGCAGTGTAAAATCATCCAAGAAGTCTCAAAGGATCCTAAAACAACATCCAAAGAACTGCAGGCTTCTCTTGCCTCAGCTAAGGTCAGTGTTCATGACTCCACAATCAGAAAGAGACTGGGCAAAATGGGCTTCATGTGAGAGTAGAAGGCGGAAACCACTGCTAACCAAGAAGAACATAAATGCTCATCTCTCATTTGCCAAGAAGCACCTGGATGATCCACAAGCCTTTTGGGAAAATGTTCTATGGACAGATGAGTCCAAAGTGGAACTTTTTGGACAACATGGATCCCATAATGTCTCGCGTAAAGCAAACACAGCATTCCACAGTAAGAACACCATACCAACAGTCAAACATGGTGGTGGTAGTGTGATGGTGTTGGGATGCTTTGCTGCCTAAGGACCTGGATGACTTGCCATAATTAAAGGAACCATGAATTCTGCTCTGTACCGGAAAATTCTTAAGGAGAATGTCCAGTCATCCTTCCGTCAGCTGAAGCTGAAGCGTAGTTGGGTCATGCAGCAAGACAATGATCCAAAACACAAAAGCAAGTCCACATCAGAATGGCTAAAAAGAAGTAAAATTAAAGTTTTGGAGTGGCCTAGTCAAAGTCCAGACTTAAATCCAATAGAGATGCTGTGGCAGGACCTGAAACGAGCAGTTCATGCTCGAAAACCTACCAAATGTTACTGAATTAAAGCAGTTCAGCGAGGAAGAGTGGGTTAAAATTCCTCCACAGCGATGTGAAAGACTGATATTGAATTATAGGAAGTGTTTGGTTGCAGTCATTGCAGCTAAATGTGGCATAACCAGTTATTAAGTGTAAGGGGGCAATTACTTTTTCACACAGTGCCAGTTGGTGTTGGTTAACTTTTTTTCATTAAATAAGTGAAATAAAAAAAAAAAACAAGTGTTATTTGTTCACTCAGGTTCCCTTTATCTAATATTACATTTTCTCTAAAGACCTGAAAACATCCAGTGTGACAAATATGCAATAATAGAGAAAATCAGGAAGGGGGCAAATACTTTTTCACGCCACTGTATCTATCTATCTATCTATCTATCATCTGTCTGTCTGTCTGTCTGTCTATCTATCTATCTATCGTTATACAGCAGGGCCTGGATTCACAAAACTTTGCCCCAGCTCAAACCCAATTTTGCGTGACCCAACTGGGTTTTGCGCCAAGCTGCTATTCACAAAACCCAGTTTGTGCAAACAAACTGGGTTTGTGCCAGGGCAAAGTGTGGGGAAGGTTGCAGTGCAAATGAGGGGGAGAAGGACATGCACATTGGCACAGTCCAATTCACAGATCATTTGCTCCACACAAGGGCCTTTTGTGGGTCCCCTTGCACAGAGCAAATACTGCCAATCGAGACCTTTATTTAATCCCCCACAAACCTAGTGGTTACCAGAGGTAATATAGTGCCCTCGCCACCCCCACCAATCATGGGCCCAAGTGAAAATAAAAAACTTCCCTGTTGGTAGTGGTCCCTCCCTGTGATCACCAAACGCCCAACCAATATAGTAAAATTAATTTCCCTGGTGGTAGTGGCTCCTCCCACATTGATCACGGGCCCAAGTTGAAAAAAGTATATTCCCTGGTACCAGTGCCCCCCCCCCCCAATCCCAGATTGCTGGCCCAAAATGAACAATACAGTTTCCCTGGTGTCCATTTGTCCTTCCCCCACCCAATCACCTGCCCAATATACAAATATTATATCTCTCATGTCCAGTGGTCCTTTCTCCAACCTGACTGCTCACCCAACATCCCAAACACTATTCTCTGGTGTCCAGTAGCCCTCCCCAACCCGATCCCCCTGTAAAATAAATTAAACCCTTTCCCTGGTGCCTAGTGGACCCCTCTCCCTATCCCTGATCCCCTGTACAATAACCAACTGTCCCTTCCCTGGTGTCTAGCAGACCCCCCACCCCAGCAGGTATTGCTCCACCACCCCACCCCCAATCCCAAACCCATGCCGGCAATTGGCACAACCTTCTTCTCTCTCCACCATGGCCGGCTGCTGACTGAGCTGTCAATGAGCATGTATCAATCTCCCTGGTGCTAGTGGTTCCTCCCTGTGATCCCCAATCGCAACACCAATATAAAGAAAGTAATTTCACTGGTGGTAGGGTCTGCCCCCCTTGATCGAAGATCATCTGACCAACATGAAAAAAATGATTTCCATGGTAGTAGTGGTTCCCCCTGCCGATCACTGGCCTGAGCTGAAAACAATAATATCTCCTGGTGTCAGTGGTCCCCCACCCATGATTACTGATCGCTGGCCCAAAATGGACAATACAATTTTCCTGGTGTCCAGCAGTCTGTCCCCCAACCCGATAACCCACCTGATATACAGATACCATTTCCCTGGTGTCCAGTGGTCCCTCCCCCACCTGATCACCCACTGAATATACAAATGCCATTTCCATGGTGTCCAGTGGTCTCAACCCCCACCCGATCACCTGCCCAATATACTAATACCATTTCCCTGGTGTCTAGTGGTCCCTCCCCCACCCGCTCCTTGATCCCTGTAAAATAAATGAAATCCATTCCTTGGCATCTAGCAGACTCCTCTCCCTATCCTCAACACCCTGTACAATAACCAACCATCCCTTTCCTGGCATCTAGTGGATCCCCCACCTGCCACACACTGGCAGGTAGTGCCCCACCACCCCACTCCCCTCATCCCGGACCTAAGTTGGCAACCAGCATAGCCCTCCTCTCTTCACCATGGCTGACTGTCGGCTGAGCTGTCAATGAGCACATACTGTGTATAGGCCTTCAAAAGCCTTGCTGAAGTCTAGATACTACATCAACCACCTGCCCTTGTACACTGCCATAGTGACCCAATTAAAGAAGTCAATTAGGTTAGTTTGGCAGGATTTCCCTGACACAAACTCATGCTGCCTATCATTCTGGAGTCCATTATCATCCAGAAAACCACTCAGTCTCTCTTTCAGGATGGTCTCCATCAGTTTACCCACTATTGAGGTCAGGTTGAATAGTCTGTAGCTCCCCGGTTCATCTCTCAGACCATTGTTATAGAGGGGCACCACATGCACCATTCTCCAGTCCTGGGTCACGTTTCTGGATTCCAGAGAGGTGTTAAACAGGTCTGCTTGGGTACCCACCCAAACCTCTGCCAGTTCTCTAAGGACCCTCAGGTGTATGCCATCTGGCAACAGTGATTTGTCCACCTTTAGGTCCCTTAGGCCCTTGAGTACCTTGTCAGCCTGAATTGAGCTGCCTGTGACCTCCTCCCCTCCAAATCCTCACCCCCCTGCCCCCTTGTGGTACTGGTTCATCCTTCTCCCTAGTAATGACTGAACAGAAGTATTCGTTATGTTTTTCTTCATTACCCTCTACCCAATCCACCTTCTTTTTTTAACCTGACAATCTCATCCTTTATATTTCATTTCTCACTTATATAACAGAAAAAGGCCTTCTCACCCACTTGAACTCCCTAGGCTAGCTATACTTCTCTTGTGGCCTTTGCCTCCCTTACTATATTGCTTGCCTCTCTTGCTTTAGCAGCGTAGTCCATACTATCCTCCTCCCTTTGAGTATGCGTCTACCTCTGAAGGCTTCCCTCTTGTCCCCTACTGCTTTTGCCTCCCCCTTGTTGAACCAGCTGGGCTTTTTGATGTTAACTTTCTTACTTCTGATTTTGGCACTCATGAGTGACCTCCATTAGTCCCTTCTGTATTATGGCCTATTTCTGTTTCATATCCATCCACACTCTGATCTCAGCAAGGTCTCCCTTCAGAACTTCTCCCATCCTACCAAAGTCCACCATCTGAATGCCCATGACCCTTGTCTTCATTCTGACCATATCTCTGCCCATGTCCAGGTGGAACTACAGGATGTGGTAGTCACTTCTTGCAAGTGTCACATCCACCTTCACATCCTGAACATGTGCACTGTTGGACAGGTCCAAAAATCGAGAGTCCCATGGGTAATCATAGTTTCTTGTGATTTAAGACTGTGGTACTTGCTCTGACTGGTGTGATCTTGTTCCCACATTCCAATCTTGAGCCACTCTGAGCTCCAAAATGAAGCCACAACCCAAAGACTCTTCAGTCAAGATTTGTTTGGTTTATTATAAGTGCCAATGTTTCACCCATTCACGCTTCCTCAAGGGACACTAAAACAATTCCAATTATGTTTACAATGAGTATGCTATATGCACTTTAATGTGCATGTTATTTATTTTTGCTAAGCACTGCATGAAATAAATTTTGATATAATGTATATTATAGTTTCTACCCCTGTGAAATTTATTTTGCTTATAGTAGTCAAAAGTCCTTACTGTCTGTTGTCTGCCTCTAAAATAATGAACACATTATTTTTTTTTTAATATTTTTTCTCTCTTACTACGTAATACCATGCCACTGCTGTGCCAATTTAAACTCCAAACAGGACCCCAAGTGAGCCACTATGGTATTCAAGTGTGCAACCAAATATTGCTACAGAACTTTCAACCTACCTAGTCCTCATTACCTTACTACACTCTGGTGCTTTTAGTCAGTAATTCCTTTTTCACACAATGCTCTAATAAACAACTGAATTTAATAAAATAACATAACAGTAAAATTATTTTTAAACTTGTCATACTAATGATTTACTGTATGTATCTATGAAGTAAAGAAATTCTCAAAATACCATTAACAGTTCCTCGTTTTAGCGTTCACTTGTGCTTGCACAAGGAACAGCTTGGGACTATACGGTAAATGAGAGGTGTGTCACTGTCAAGCCAATTACAGCTGAAACTGCAATGAGTTTGGCAGTGTACACCAATGACCAGACACTTTGGGCATGACAGCAGTTCAGCTTTGCTGACGTGACGTGTGCTGGACTTGCAAGAAATGAACTGTTCCAATGGGAGCGCTTCATTTGTTTCTGTAGCTCGAACTCCAGACATGCACATTAGAGTGCACACTAATGCACATGGCTGGACTTACGGCTGCTGTATTCTCTCTCCCCGTCTTCACTCCTCTGACCCCCCTCACAGGCTTTAACGTTAGCCGTGGAGCAGCTTTGTCTCCCAGTGCTGACTTTTCAGCCCCCCCGACCTCCACACTAGCCACAGTGTGGCTTTCTCTCCCTTCTCCCTGTGCTCGCTTCTCTACCCCCTTCTACCACCTCAACATTAGCCGCACTGCATCTTTCTGTTAAAGCTAACATCGGGGTGCCCAATCCCCATATCAGCAATAAAAAAAACAGCACCACCAATAGGGGGCACTGGGAAGCCCACTCCCAGTGTGCCCATATTTGTACACCCCCCAAAATTCTGGGATACTGGTGAGCCCACTCCCAGTATCCTCATATCTATACCCCCCTTTAGAAATGGCCAGACTGGGTGGGCCAAGCAGTCCTTATCTGCTGTCAAAGTCTAGTTTATGTTTCCCTTCAAAAGAAATGATCCCTGATGTTCTTTTTCTATACCTGAAAAAGAAAACAGTCCTCATCATCTCCCATCCCTCCCCCAACCCAACCCCTCCCACTGTGCACCCACCTCCTGCACCCCTCCTTACCCCATACTTACCTACGGAGGTCAGCAGCTGTGATCCTCTTAGGACCAGGACATGTCTGCACACTTCAAAGCTGAACCACGAACTGAAGAATCAAGGTAAGTGCCGTATAATGTCTGTCAATGGGGGCTTCAACTTATGTTGATATCGCAGCCATTTTTAAGGATTTGTGCCCCAACTTTTCCACATAGCATTTTTGGGACCCCATCTCATGAACACTTGCACTATTATTTCATTACTTGGTCCTGAAAGGTGATTCCGCGGTCACTGTACGGAATCACCTTTCGGGACTAGTTAACAAAATGACAGTGCCAGTGTTCATGAGGGGAGGTCCCAAAAGGTCCATGTTGAAAATTTGGTAAAAAAAATCCCCAAAATGACTGCATTACGAGGTGAATTGTGCAGTTTCTATGCCCGCTTCTAACTTCATCAATGTTTAATATTTTCACTCCAGATTTTCCAAATTGCCATTTTTTCATACCTCCTCATGAACAGTACAGATGTCATTTTTCACATGCTACCCCAAACATGTTTTTGCACCTGTGGCACAGAATGGTGTGGTTGCTGTGTAAAATCAACTTTCAGGATAGAGTAATGAAATCACAGTGTCACTGTTTATGAGGTGAGGTCCCAAAAAAGGCCATGTTGAAAATTTGGTACAAAAATACCCAAAAACATCTGAGTTATGTGCGGTCATTGAAATTTCACTACGCATGCACATAACTGGCAAATCTTTATATTTTCACTCCAAATATTCAACATTGCCAGTTTTTCACATCACCTCATGAACAGTATAGCTGTAATTTTTCACATCCTGCCCAAAATGTGTTTTCGCACCTTTGGCACCAAATGGCACAGTCACTGGAGGAAATCACCCTTCAGGATTGAGTAACAAAATGATAGTGCTACTGTTTATGAGGTAGGTTCCCAAAAAGCCCATGTTGAAAATTTGGAGTGAAAGTACCAACAAACACCTGGGGCATTAGGGTTTCCAACTGTAATGCCCCACCCCCCAACCCTGTAGAGACTGACAGGCATCTGGGGTGTGCCTTTTGGGTAGTCGTCCATAATGCTCACATCATTCCACTCCCACCCCCACCCTGCATCCAGTGACAGTTATTGGGGTGTGCCTGGAGTCTTCAGCCCTAACATTCACCCCATTCTCCTATACTGCACCCATCTCATCTTATTTTCTTATGGAATAGGGTGAGCATCAGGGCCGAAGACCCCAAGGCACACCGCGACACCTGTCAGTGTCTGCAAGGTGGGGGTGGAATGGCCTGAGCATTATGTCCAATGACTCAAAGGCACACCCCAATGCCTATCAGTCTCTGCAGGGTGGGGGTGGAGGTGGGGTGTTAGGGTTGGAAACCCTAATGCCTCATTAAGGAAGTAAATCAGGGAAGGATGGTTGACATTACCTACTATGATTTCAGCAAAGCTTTTGACAATGTCCAACATAGAAGGCTGATTAACAAGATGGGTAGTCTGGCCATGGGGCACAAGCTGATAAACTGGGTTAAATCCCTCACTGATGGACAGGAGGCAGAGGGTGGTGGTTATGGGATCCAATCCTGGGAGAGGGGGGTGACCAGTGGGGTACCTCAGGGATCAGACCTGGGACCATTTACAGTGCAATTTCCACCATGTGGCACCCGCCGCTCTCACTGCTGCCTCCTCTCTCCCCTGAAGTCAGTACTAGTACCAAACACTACTGCAAATACCTGTAAGTGAACATTCAGCATAGACAAATGCTTTTTATCTCTTCTTGTAATGTGAAGGAGCGTCTTAATGTATCTGTGATATAAAACAAACAAAAAACAACTAAATATCTCTTCATTGTTGAATCAATGTCAAGCCCCTTAATACACATCTAGGTCTAACTGTTAACTAAACTTTTTTTCTTTTCCATGATTCATTTTATAAAAGGTCACTGCTGACTGTAATGAGGACTAGTAGTTATAGTAGTAATTATTTCATACATGTACTCTGGTAACCTTTAGTAATACATGTCCTGTAGTAACCTTGAAAACTGCCTGTGCTTGCAAACTTGGATTGTTAAGACCAAATGAAGGCATTTCACAGCAGCGAATATTAACTTTACTCTTCTGCAATAGTTATCTGCACTCAATTATCTTAGTGTGGTGGCCTCAAAACAGAAAAAAATTAAATACATATAAACAATTTTTTAACTCCTTTAGACAGTGACACCTGTCACAAACCCACTCAGCAGGTCAGCCCTCTACTCCCAAAGTGCCAACCTCGGAGCACAGTCTTGTGAACAGTTAACAGAACAAGGTAACCCTCTTGTCTGTTTTTGTGGGTTCAAGTCAACCTTTGGTCTCAAGTTCGGGAGGGATTCAAACTGTGAACCTCTTGCTAGTGTACCCAATGCACAGGCTCAGATAATTCTGTCTTTGGTGGGGCCAGATATCTTTGCCTATGGGCACCTAACCAGGTGTACAGAAATGAACCCTTAAAAACTGTAATAAAAGACCTCAGATTTAAAGTGCTTACCTGTTCCAGTTTAGTATCACCATTCAAGCTTATGTATAGTGTCTGCTTTAACCATATATACTCTACTTGTAAAGGAAAGAAGTCAAAGACAGACCAACTAAGCTCTAAAAATGGAGTTTTACTAAAACAGATAAAAATATGTAACACATTAAATACAGAACTATTGTATCACAAAACATACAAATCATTTAAACTAAACAGGTTTTAACAGTGCAATTCCTACCTACAGTACTTAGATTTGTCTCTCTCTCTAAATACCTGCTTAAAGTGCTCACATATGTTTCTTTGGCAGAGTCTAGATAGAAGTGTCTCTGTGAAGTAAAACAGAATAATGTTTAAAAGCTGGTTTTCCCCACCTATTTGCATGAGGTCACCTAGCACCTCCCTGTCAGAATATACAAAAACACACACATATATATATATATATATATATATATATATATATATATAAACAGGATGTATTTTCCAAGTATTAAATTCTGCAATCTCAGCATAACTCATGTTCTTCAAATGACTCTCTTTGATCTTATGCTGCATCCTCTTTCATACAGGCTTCAAAGGGGAATTTACAACTTCGCACTTGTGTGTAATAACCTGGGTTTCCATCCAAACGTCATAAAATGAATATGATCTATCTTGGCATCTGGCAAGCTACAATTAGCCACCTAAACAGGATGTCCTGATCTCAAGCCTGTAATTAGCTTCTTGCCTTCCATGTAACACCTTGTATCTAAAACCTGTATAGTGTGTGTGTGTGTGTGTGTGTGTGTGTGTGTGTGTGATCTCACATGCTGTTTCAGCATTTCTCAAGAGAGACAGTCCATAACCCATTTTTATATTATAAAAAATGATACAGTGATCAGAACCAGCTGTCCAATGGTCACAACACCAACCTTGTTGAATGTTTGTGATCTGTGGTTTTGAACCTATAAAATTATTTCTGCTCTTTAAACTGTGCATAATGCCTTTTGATCTTAGTATTTTGAATTATTCTTGTTCATTAATAAATGCGTCCATGCACCTGCTAAGTGTGATAGTAGTGACATTAGATAAATGCCACTCATGCTGAACATTCTACTATGAAGTTTTCATTTTCTGTACATGATTTGTTAAGATGTAGTTCTGGCTGTTTTAAATGTTAAGAGTTTATTCTTCTGTGTTTATAGCTTTCTGTGATTCCTTGTGTGTGTAAAAAAATCCTTACCAGGGGCAGCTCACTCAGATACATGGTGATTTGAAGCAGTGCAAGTGTGAGGACAGATTAGTTCTCATACCTCATACCCACTGCCATAGGGGTGAGCCAGCATAGGAAACATCAGTCAGCATGAGAATGCTGTTGCCAAGCAACCACACTACTGCTAGGGGAAAAAGCAGCTGACCATGCTGCAGGTATATGCACTTCACTGTGGGGTACTGACTACTGAAAAGCTGGCATATGTGTGTGCATAATGCAGGAGCACTGCTTAGTGTACTGAAAGGTCTTCATTAGTGTAACCAACCAAATGGAAATGCAGTTTATTTCAGGATGGGATTTTTACTTCTTGGGGATTGGGAGATTAAATAAACTGAGCTGGGGTTTTCTTTGGGATTAAATATAAATCCTGTCTAGGAATTTCAGCTTTATGGAGAGCTGTATTACTGAAGGGGAGTGAGAAGGGAGTGAAGGTACGGAATGGTGGAGATTTTATGTTTTTAATACTTTTAAACTCTGTGTGAATAAATAGGAATCCCTTAATGGAATTTCAGCCTTTTGGTGAGCAGATTATACACGGGGGGGGGCATGGAGGAAAAGGGAGAAGGTAGTGAGGAGGGGTTTACTATGCGTATGAAAAAGTGGTGTTGATATGACAATGAGAAAGATCATTCTGGCTACCAACATGCTTGCCAGTTGGTTTCCTTATTTAATCCCCATGGACTTCTGAATGTTCTATGAGGTGGTCCTCCTCCTACTTCCTACACCAGCCCCACCTCATGTAGGACCATCACCCTCTACCCATAGTACTCCTCCTCTTGTCTACAACACCTGTACCAGACCCCCCAATGCTCTACCACCTCCCTCCTCGGTAACCCCCCACTTCCACCCTGCTACCTCTTATTTCCCACTCATATCTTGGACTCTTTTCCTCTTTGCCTTTCCAACCCGTTGTACTCTACCTAACCTTTGCACCACAACATCCTGCCCCATGCCCAATCGCAAGGGGAAGGGCCACAATCACTACCATGCCTTGGTGCACCTAATCACCCTCCTGTTGCTTCTATCAGGTAACATTCATCCAAACCCTGGCCCTGTGCCCAACCTTATGAACAAGCCTGCCCAGGCTCAAGGACTCCGCATAGCTTCCATGAATATTTGCAGGCTCCTTAAGAAGGCTGCTGCATTCCAATGCTGGGTAACTCAGCACCAACTGGACATTGTCACACTCGTTGAAACCTGGCTATCCAAATCCACCCGACTCCTTCATCCACTCCCTGGTTCCACCCTTTTTGAAGATTGGGTGGGTAAGCATGGAGGTGGTTGTGCTGTCTACATGTGTGACACCCTCCTTGGACATGCACTTCCACCACCCAAGCTTGATAACGAGGCGTAAGCCCTAATGCTAAAAATTTCCCCCAACCATGGAAAGGGTCCACTCTTTCTCACCGTTGCCTATATTCCCCCCAGAAAGCAAGACCTCACCATTCAGGTGCTTGCTGACTACCTCTCTGGCCTACAACCCAAAATGGCCCAGATAATTGTTGGTGACCTGAATATCCACTGGCTCTCTGCCACAGCCTCTCAAACCAGAGATATCTTTGCCGTCCGTGACATATCTCAGCTTGTCGCCACCCCAGCTAGATTCAGCCCCTCCACTGGCACCAACATCAGCACCCTCCTGGACATCACTATTACCAACTGCCCCCAGAGGGTGTTCAATGTCAGTGTATGTCCCAACTCACTTAGTGATCACTCCCCTGTCATATTCTTTTGGTCTGCTACCAACAGCAAACCTGCACCGCAAACCACCCAGCGACATTGCCTACTCCCAGATGGCCTGCATCACCTTAAACTGTACCTCTCACAACTGGATTGGTCCACAATCAGGCATGCACCATCCATAGACAAGGCATTGGACTTTTTCACTCGTACTTTTAACACTGCCTGTGACCTCTATGCCCCCTTTGCTAGAATTCACACCAAAAAGCAAAGCACGCGTTAGGTT
The DNA here is from genome assembly GCA_016271365.2 of Neoceratodus forsteri. Classification (NCBI taxonomy): domain Eukaryota; kingdom Metazoa; phylum Chordata; order Ceratodontiformes; family Ceratodontidae; genus Neoceratodus; species Neoceratodus forsteri. The sequence continues at coordinate 1,302,576,844 of CM028131.1, forward strand.
ACCCCCTCCCTTCTTCACAAACTTAAAATGAGAGACAACCTATAGCACATTGCAGTGGAATCTGGAAAGCCAGTTGATAGGCAAGCATACATGCAGAGCGCAATAAGTGTACTTGGGCCATTCGACAGGCCAAAGCCTAGTACTACCAATCCGCTCTTGTCTCCTCCTGGGGGTCAACTAGAAACTTTTGGGATAATGTAAAGGAGCTGAATGGAAAATCCCACTCCCCCACCCTCAACTCTCCATTAATGGAACTGTCTGCTCTAATCCCCTTGGAATTGCAGACTGCCTAAACCACACTTTCTCAGACCTGAGTTCAGTCCTGCCCAGTAACTTCTTTGACCCCATCCCAGTAGCACCCCTGCCCACTCTCCATTGACCTCCTTTCTATCTATGTACCATCTCCCTACTGGAGGCTAGACCCTTTCTACAAAAAGCTGTCAGTAGTAACAACCCTGGCACTGACCTACTGGACACTAGTCTACTTCATCTGATGTTGGATGCTATCCTGGTCCCACTTACCAAGCTGCTCAATCACTCTCTGTGCCTGGGGCAGTTCTCCAACACATGGAAAACCAACATCATCACTCCCATCTTAAAGAGTGGCGATCGAGCTACCCTGGGTAACTATCGCTCTATCGCCATCCTGCCCCCACTCTCTAAGACCCTTGAAAAAATAGTTGCTAACCAGCTTACCGAATACCTGGCCATGCACAATATCCTGTGCCCTAAACAGCATGGCTTTCATGCAGGTCACAGCACCACAACCATGCTACTAGAATCCTCCAACTTCCTGCACTCTGCTCTTGATGCCGGAAGTCCCGCCGGTGCTGTGTTCATTGACCTCTCCAAGGCCTTTGACACGGTTTGCCATCCCCTCCTGCTTGACTCCCTCAGATGCCTTGGTTTCTCCCCTGGCCCCCCTGCATGGTTCACCAGCTACCTCTCTACCAGAACTCAATGTGTAAAAATCAATAGCACCCTATCTGATACACGACCTGTTTGCTCTGGGGTTCCCCAGGGCTCCATTTTAGCCCCTCTCCTCTTCAGTCTCTACCTCAACTCTCTCCCCTCAGCCTGCCCAAGTAAGATCCTTCTCTATGTGGATGACACTGTGCTCTTCACCTCTGACCCCAACCCGAACACACTCCAGGCCACCCTCCAACAAGCTTTTGATAGAGCTGAGCATTGGTTCACATCACAAAGGCTAGTCCTGAACCTAAAAAGGACCAAAGCTATGCTCTTCTCGAATCACCAAAGCAAAGCCAGTGGTGCCTCCCTCGTGATACTGCCTAGCACACTAAACCCCATTGAGCAGGTTTCCTCCTACAAGTATCTGGGCATTACCTTTGATTTGGCACTCTCCTTCCATTCCCATATCAAAGCCCTTTCTGCTGCCACCAATGTCAGGAGTGGACTGTTATACCGCCATAGGAACTGCCTACCACAAGAGGCCCTTAGATTGGCAATCACCTCCTCTGTCCTGTCGCTAATTGACTATGGACTGCCCATCTATGCTGCAGCTGACAACACTGTGCTTGTAAGAATCCAGCTCTCTATAAACAAGGCCTGTAGGCTAATGCTGGGAGCCTCTAGGTGCACCCACACATGCTTGCTGTACTCCACCACCAACTTGCTCAACCTTGAAGAAAGACTCCACTTCCAAATCTGCCTTCTTGTAAAAAAGACCCTGCTAGGGCTCTCCTCCCCTTGGGTCACCACCTTCCTGCAGTGGGCCTCCCCCTCAGTCTCCATCCACAGCACTGTCAAAACCTCCCTTATTGTCCCCGGAGTAAGGACCTCTATGGCCCAGAGATCATTTTGCTATTGGGCTCCCTCCTGGTTCAGTTCCCTCCCAGACAACATAACTGATTCCACTAAGCTTGGTCCTTTCAAGGTCTCCCTAAGTAGCCATCTGACAAGCACTTGCTGCTACAACTGCACATACTCCCCCCACCTGCCCCTTACCCTCACCCCTAGGCTGGGTATGCCCTGTCTACTTTTGCTGTAATTGCCTGGGGTCTCAGGCAAGATCTGTTGACTAATGTAATAAAATATTTCTGGTTGTTTACCTGATGTGGTACTGTTGTACCTATATTATGTCTACTGTGATCTACCTATTACCAAGCTTGTACCACCAGTGAATTTCTGTAACATTTGTTGCTTTTTAAATATACGTTTTATGTACTGTAATGTTTTGTTTGCTATGATGTACTGCTCTCTTGATGCAGTGCCTTTGTAAATGAGTCTTTGACTCAAAGGTCTCTGAACCGATGATCTAATAAATAAATAAAGATATATCCACCACATTTCAGCTTTTTATATAGTCTTACTTTGTCACCACTTCAGTGTGGTGGTGGAATTTTCTGCAAACCTCAAAAGTTAAGTTGTACTCCTGTGTGCCCTCTATTGGAGAAATGGCAGGCTACGCTGAATATGTTTATCTTTTTAGCATATTGAGCTTTTGTGCTCAGTGATCTGCTTTCTGATTTCCCTAATGGTTTTCTCTACATACAGCATGTCACATGGACCCACTGGAGTGCATAGATGACTCCATCTGTGTCCGTGTGATGTTAGACATAATGTGCTAGGCCATTCCCATATGCTGGTACCTAAATTCATTTTTTATGTGTGTCCACAGACCAAACACCTACCACCTGCATGTCATATGGACACAGGAATACATAGACAACTCTGTCGGTGTCACATGTGATGTAAGCTCTGATCTGATAAACTTTTCTGGTATGCTGGTGTTTAAATTCAGGTTTTTTTAAGTGTGTTCATAGACGAAACACCTGCTACAAGAAACCATGCCAATAAAAACATAAAATCACCACCATTTCCTACCTATACCTCCCTTTCTTACTCCCCTTCAGTAATATTGCTCTCCATAAGACTAAAAATCCTAGACAGGATTCATATTTAATCCCAGTGAAAACTCCAGCTCAGTTTACTTTGACCCTTTTGACCCTTCCCCCCAAAAGTAAAACTCCCATCCTAAAATAAACTGTATTTTCATTTTGCTGGTTACACTAATAAGATCTTTCTGTACACTAAACAGTGCTCCTGCATTTTGTGTATCCTCATGTCAGATTTTCAGCTCTCAGTACCTCACAGTGAAATGCATATACCTGTGGCATGGCCAGTTGTTTTTAGGGCTGGAGTGGGTTGATCCCTGCAGACCTCTTGCTACAAGAAAAGCACTACTGCATTCCTTATGAATGAACAACTCATTGAAGTGACAACACAGTCACCTCCACATCTGTAAAGCACTCTCTATAGGCAGTTATAACACGGGTTGGCAGGAACGCAGAACCTGATTGGAGGACTTGGTCTGCATGGCCATGGATTAAACAGCTCATTTAATCCATGGTCCTACAAAGAGAGTCAAGTGAACTGGTATCGGCACTCATTCCCTCTTTGAGAGAGAAAAAGTGGAAGGCAGCCATGTAAACATTGGGAAGCGAGAGACAGCCAGGGGAAGGCTATACATCCACCGGTCACATGTCCTCCAGCAGCCTGTAGTCAGTGGAGTGGGGAAGTTTTCCTGAATGAATGAGACCCCCGAGAACCCATAGGACACAGACTGCCAGACAGAAAAGAGAGAGTTAGTTGAGAGAGAGAGACTTAGTTGAAGGTTGTTGCTGGCACCCCTCCCCACCCATCGCCCAATCAAACATACAGCAATTGCTGTGAGAGCCACTAACAGTGGTGAGAGAGAGAGCAACTGCCATTCTCCTTTTTCAAATCAGGCATACAGCAATTGTTGTGAAAGCTAATAATAGGGGAGAGAGAGAGAGAGAGAGAGAGAGAGAGCAGCTGTCATTCTTCTCACTCCACCAGTGACTTTTTCCCTCTCTGCTGTCTCCAAGTGCTGCAACTTGCAAGTGCTCCACCGTGCTCACCAGTACTGTGCACTGCCTTTTGATGCTCTCCATCCTCTCCATCCTCTCCTAACTTGCCAGGGAAGTCAGCCTCTTGTCCATTATCCCTGGAAGCAGCAGCTGGCTGTAGCTCAGCTAGGTACAGTACCATGAGCTGTAGCCCCATCATGGATGACTATGTAAGTGTATTCCATGGCTGTAGGACATCGGTGTTGGGGGGGAGAGGCACAGAGGGTAGACCCCAGAGAGTTAGCAGGGAAATGCAGATGAGAGAGAGAGAGAGAGAAGAGAGGGGAGAGAGAGAGAGAGAGAGAGAGAGAGAGAGAGAGAGACAGAGAAACACCCACTGTGACACAGAGATCAGGAGTGGTACTGCACAATTTCTGTATTGTTGTCTCTCTCTCTCTCTCTCTCTCCTTCTCTCTCTTGACTGTCAAGGATGTCTCTGTGTCTATGGGTGTTTTTTTTTCAGCAAGGGGGGGTGAGGGGTGACAGCAAAAAGGGCAGTGATGTGACGCAGATCTCACTGTTTTTCACAGAGCTGCAACTGAACCTGGACAGAATGAGGGGCAGAGTTGGGAGCTGGGGGAAGGGGAGCAAGAGGGAGAGAGAGGGAGACATCTTACAGTATTGAAAGGGACCCTTGTCCTCCTTCTAGAGATATCTTCAAGATGTGTATGAAACAACTGGTTCCATTATGCTCAGCGACAAGAAATTTGTCAACCGATGGCACAGCAGCAGCACAACACTGCCAATTGGTGTTGTGCTTTTGCTCAGGGACAAGTGTTTTCTGTGGGGAGCTTTGCCCCACATACTTTAGATTACTAACTCCAGTCAGAGTTAGTTCAGGGATGGAGGCAAACACCTCCCCGGCACCAGCGTCACGTAGTGGAGACCATCACAGCGACTGCCAACAATGTCGCTGTGATGGTCTTTGCTGTAGGACCGACACTACGTGGTTGGTATACAGAAACAACCAACTAGTATATACAGTAGTTAGAATAAAAGCACTTTACTGCAAAGTTCCTCTGAAAAAGTTTATTTCATCCATCCAATGAGAAATTCAATGCCTGGCTGGGCTACTTACATGCATAAAGCAAGCATGAAGTGTAAACAGTTCTCCAGTGCAGAAATTCATACATTTACAAATTTTGTCCAATTCAATATTCAATCCTGCTTCAGTTACCAGTAGCTTTCCCCTGCACTTTGCCTTACTCAAAGGCTTTGTCAGGGTGTGTGGCTTAGCTTTTGGTTTCCCTCCTTTTATGCCACAGGGACTCCTGTGTTTTATGCCTGATTAGCCAACTGACGTTATTTGTCTAATTGGACTTGCTACCTCAGAACCCCTACTTAATGACCAGAGTCAGGAGTATACGAGGATAGATATAACGAATCCCAATTGGGCAAGTGGGATGATTAACTTTAAAATACCACTTTAAGAGCCACAAACTTGTCCAACTTACAGGGTACTGCCCCACTCTGTTTCTAATTGTTTTTATAAAATTTTAAAATTAATACACATGTTAAATAGATATATGGTTTATAAACATCCATTGTATTTGAAAATAATTCATAAATAGTGAAAAAAAATGCAGTCATGTTATAATTATTGAAGATAAAATGAAGACCTGACTGGGTGCTGATTTTTTTGGACTTGTATCTTATTATTTGATGTAGCACCAGTCTTTGTCCCAGTGTGGTTTTTGTTTGCAGTTTCTTTAGTCACACATTTTGCATACATATCCAGCATACTTGGTACTAACACTATTTTACTGGAAATTAACACAGATGTTAATATCATAAACATACAGTGTTAAAGCTGTCCCATATTCAAACACTCAAGGATAATTTTTAAAATCTGAAAAAGCCAGTCACAGATTTAAGAGATGCACATCCACAATTTTTTCAAAATTCACTTCACTCTCTGTAATTATCATCCATGTCTTCCATTGTCTTCATGCAGGGATCTCCTCTAGATCTTCAGGTGTGTTTGCTGCTGAATTGTTCTCAACATGATCCTAAGTTCATACAGGCAACATTCAGGATACTGTACATAATGTACAAAAAGATAAAGAAGCAATATGTCTATAAAATGCAGCAAAAGCTCCTGGATGTGATCGATAGTGAACCAGATCTCACAGCTGCAATGCGTATAGAAAATATAAGTCTCCTTGATGCAGTCAGGTTAATGCACACAGCATGGGAATGTGTTTCCCAAGAAACTATAGTTAGTAAGGTGCTTTAGGAAGGGAGACTTTACCTGTCACACTGATGACCTGCCCAAACTCAAAGGGAAACCTGCTGAACAGTGTTCCAGTGCAGAAATTCATACATTTAAAAATTGAGTCCAATTCAATATCCAAACCTGTCTCAGCTACCAGCAGATTTCTCCAGTGCTTCACCTTAATCAAATACTTTGTCAGGGAGTGTGGCTTAGCTTTCAGTTTCCCTTCTTTTATACCACAGGGACTCCAATGTTTTATGCCTAATTGGCCAACTGAAGTTATTGGTCTATTTAGACGTATGTCCTGAGGTACAGTCAAGATGTGCTACCTCAGAACTCCAACTTAATGCCCAGAGTCAGGGGTATATGAGGATAGATATAACTAATTCCTATTGTGCAAGTAGGATGATTAACTTTAAAATACCACTCTAAAATCCACAAACTTGTCCAGCTTACAGGGTACTGTCCCACACTGTTTCTAATTGTTTTTAAAAAACATTGAAAATCAATACACATGTAAAATAGATATATGGTTTAAAAACACCCCAGTATTTAAGAATCATTCATAAATTTTGAAAAACAAAATGCAGTCACATATTTTAAATACATATCCAGCATACATGGTACTCGCTTAAACTATTTTTCTGGAAATTAATACAGATGCTAATATTATAAAAATACAGTGCTAAAGCTGCCCCATATTCAAACAGCCAAGGATGATTTTTAAAATCTGAAAAAGGGCAGTCACAAATTTAAGAGATGCACATCCACAATTTTTGCAAAATTCACTTTTCTCTCTGTAATTATCATCCATGTCTGCCATTGTTTTCATGCAGGGATCTCCTCTAGATCCTCAAGTATGCTTGCTGCTGGATTGTTCTCAACTTGATCCTCAGTTCATACAGGCAACATTGAGGATACTATACATAATGTACAAAAAGAACAAGAAGCAATATATCTATATAATGCAGCAAAAGTTCCTGGATGTGATCGACAGTGAACCAGATCTCACAGCTGCAATGCTTATAGAAAATATAAGTCTCCTTGATGTGGTCAGGTTAATGCACACAGCATGGGAATGTGTTTTCCAAGAAACTATAGTAAGGTGCTTACTTAGCTAAGGTGTCAGCGTGGCTCAGTTGGTAGCACATCCGCCTCTGGACAAGAAGGTCGTGGGTTCTCGTCCCACACTAGGATTGGACTTGCACCTAAAAATCGTTGGCATCCGAGTGCAGTATTGGGGGGTGCTGTACTGCTGGGGTGTGCCATCCTTCGGATGAGACATTAAACCGAGGTCCCTTCTACCCATCCTGGTGTTGTCCTGGTGGGTGTCCAGGTGGAGTAAAAGAACCCAGGGCACTTTTCGCAAAGAGTAGGGAACATTCCCGGTGTCCTGGCCAACATTCCCCTTCCCATAAACCGGTTCATGCAATTATCCAGGCTGTGTGTGGGTGATGATGTGCGATATGGCCGCCACCACACATTCAGTCACTTCACTACCAGTCTAGCATTGCTTGTAAAGCGCTTCGGATGTATGAAAAGCGCTATATAAATACTGATTCTTCTTCTTTAGGAAGGGGGGCTTTACCTGTCACACTGATGATCTGCCCAAACTCAAAGAGAAACCTGCTGAACCAGGTGAATCACCATTGGGATTAACATTCACTGAGTTCTAACAGCTGTGCGGTTTAGGAGCCAATGATGCAACCCCTGAGATGGAAGGTGAAAATGACCTCAGGATGGGGATTCATGCATTAACACAAATTGCTGATGACACTGAGATACAGGATGAGGATGAGGTATGTCAGGAGGTTGCGGTGTCCTCCACTGATGCTCAAACTGCACTGATTACACTAAGGAGGGAAATGGAGTAGCATGAAAGTGTAGCCCCAGACTGGTCTCTACTATCATAAATCGAGGCTGCCTGGAACAAGTGCACAAGACACACAGAAACAGACCACCATTACCACTTTCCTGGGACTGTGCTAACAGCCTTGAAGCACAAAAGTCAGATAAGTCAACAAATGGTTTTAAGTTCAATGTTTTTAATAAAGAGCACCAAAAACCAAATAACCACAAAAAGAGCAATAATCACAAAAAGTGTCAGAGTGTGTATGGGTGTGTGAGAGCATAAGTGTTTGTGTGAGTGCAACCACAGTTGCTTTTCTTCTTCCTCAGCATGACTATACACTAGACACTGCATATACTGGACAAAAGTCAGTTAGACAAATGTGTCCAGTACAAGTAGAATTTATAGTATTAAGTTTCAAGTTTAGTTTACTGGGGAAAAAGTTATTAAACAAATCCTCATTTCACAGTGATGCCCCATGTACAGTCATTCTACACACTCATATCAGTAAAAGAAGTTGTATGTTTCTACAGACGTAAGCTGATAAGCTCTTAAAATCACACAGTCATAAAATGCATAGTAAGCAAACATATATTTCAGGTGCATCAATTGTTATGTGCTGAATCACTGATAGATCAATTTCTTATTGTGCAAAACATAGACAGGAGAATAATCACAGCTCATTGCTGAGGAATAAAGTTACATTATTCCATTACTGTGTTTATTGCAGCATTGTGGAAGAGACATGAACTATGATTTTATTTGTTTTGGGATCCTAAATTTACTGATAAAGAGTTCCATGCTTGGGAAATCTAGTGTCTAAAAAGTACATAGCTCTTACAGTGATTATCTGAGGAGTTCCAAACTCCAGAAGGCAAGGATTTCCTAGAGACACTTGCCTCTCTTGGGTAACTAGCCACTCCAATAGATAATCCGGCACATCCCCCATCATACATTTGCATGAGTACAAAATTTTGTGCAATTTACCCCTATCAGTTGGGGGTCCCAACCTAGTTAGTTATATAATTTGCATGTGTCTGTGTGTGAGAGAGAGAGATTAGGACAATTTAAGACAAATCGTCCCATGCTGTTATACAGAATGTCCAGCTTATCCTTTGTACAGTACTCATAAACAAGATCAGCATAGTGAAGGATAAGAAATAGCAGGGTTTGCAGTATTTTCAATCTCATGTTGGGGCCCATACACCCCTTGTGTCTGTACAGTACTCCCAGACCATTGCCAGTTTTAGCTACAAGTTTGAGTACATGTAAATTTCATGACCCTAGTGGGTCTATCCAGAAGCCCAGATATTTATATCCTTCCACTTGTTCTACCTGAATTTCGTCCTTAGGATGGTCAACTGTTTTTTGATTTAATTATTTCGTTTATATAATGTCTCAAATAAAATAACATTTGTTTTACTTTCAGGTCATTTAAAGGAAAATTGTTTTTAAAAAAACTAATCCGAAGGCCATCAAAGGCTCGTTGCAAACATGATTGATTGTACTGCTTCCACTGAATCACTGGAGATGTAGACCATCATATCATCTGCATACAAATGGTAGTCTACACTTCCAATGCTATCCTCCATTTCCTTTAAATATAGTGTAAAAAGAAGAGGGCCTAAAACAGACCCTTGTGGGACCCCTTCCCCACTTTTTATTAATAACTCCCCAGATGTCTCCCATTTACTATGGTTCTCTTGGTCCTGCATTTAAGATAATTATTGAACCAAGAAAGGACACCAACACTCAATCCAACCTCCCCAATCTCTTCAATAAGACCACATGGTCCATCATGTCGGAGGCCTTGGAGAGGTCAACAAAGATGGCCCCAGTAACTTTATCGAGATCCATTGCTTTGTTGACATCATCCAAGTCCCTCAACATGGAGGACATGGTGCTATGCTTTTTACAAAAGCCCAACTAGAATTTGGCCTGCTGACTATCACTTTCCAGAAAGGACTGTAACGGCTTAGCTACTATTCTTTGTAACAGTTTTGCAACTACTGATAACAATGATATGAGCTTATAATTGAGATCAGGGCTGTCCCACCTGAATAGGGACAACCCTGGCCCCCTTCCAACCCTGTGAAAGTTCCCCAGTTTTTCAGAGACTGGTTAAAGAAGTATGTCAAAAGCTCTAAAATGTAAAACTGACTACTTCAAGAATATCAGGGTGAGATTGCCTGGTCTACAGATTTTATCCATTTTTTATTTTAATAATGAATCCCAGACCACCTGAACTATTAGAACTTTGTGTTACCTCACCATCCTCTCCTCATTCAACACTAGGCACAAGTGCCTGTTTTGAGGGGCAACCTGGGAGCACTTGAGAGGTTAAAAGACTTGCTCAGAGTTGCACAGTATGCAAGTGGAGGTTGTGGGAATCAAACCCAGGTCTGCTAGATGTACCAAGATTATTCACAGCTTATTACTCTAACCTCTAGGCTATACAAAATATTGTGTGACCCACAAAGCACCCGCAGGATACAGACAAAGACCCCAAGACTGGAGAGACAGAGTTAGTTGAAGATCATTGATGGCACCCCCCCCCGAATCAGGCATACAGCAATTGCTGTGAGAGCCAATAACGGGGTGGGGGGGGGAGACAGAGACAGAGAGAGAGAGAGAGAGAGAGAGAGAGAGAAAACAACTGCCATTTATCAGTTCAGTTATTTGCAGTTCTCCTCACTCCACTGGTGACTTTTTTCCTCTCTGCTGTCTCCAAGTGCTGCAGCCTGCTAGTGCACCCCTGTGCTCACCGGTGCTATGCATTGCCTTTTGGTACTCTCCACCCACTCTGAACTTGCCAGGGCAGTCATTCTCTTATCCAGTTCTCCCTTGGAGCAGAAGCTGGCTGTAGCTTGGCTAGGTACCACGAGCTGTAGCCCCATCCCGGATGACTATGTAAGTGTGTTCCATGGCTCTTGGGCATCAGTGTTGGGGGGAGGGGGAGAAGAACAGAGGGAAGACCCCAGAGAGTGAGCAGGGGAATGCAGGAGAGAGAGAAAGAGAGAGAGACACACACACACTGTGACACAGAGATCGAGAGTTGTACCGCACAATTTTTGTGGTGTTGTCTCTCTTCTTTCTCTCTCTCATGACTGTCCAGGATATCTCCATGTCTATGAGATACTTTGTTTCAGAAAGGGGGATGTGAGGGGTGACAGCAAAATGGTGGTGCTGCAAAGTGGAGCTCACTGTCCTCCACAGAGCTGCAACTGAACTGGGAGAGATTGAGGGCAGAGTTTGATGCTCACAGGGGGGGGGGGCTGAGAGTGAGAGAGAGCGAGACATCCTACAGTATTGCAAGGGACCCTTGTCTTCCTTCTAGAGATGTCTTCAAGATGCGTATGAAACAAAAAAACAGCCCATTCACACAGGTAAAGAGTTTCTTTTGTGGTCGTTGTTGGTTTGGAGCAATAACCGGAGGCTGACAGCTAGAACATTGTAACTATCGTGAAGATGGCTTGCAACAGCATGCAGTTCTGCCAGGCACACTGAGTAAGAAAGGGACACAGGTGTGTGTGTGTGTGTGTGTGTGTGTGTGTGTGTGTGTGTGTGTCCTGCACTGTCCTGTTCAGTTGTCTGCATGTCTTGTTGGGGGGGCATAGTAGGGACTAGGTTAGAATGCCAAAAGTAAGAACAGCATGGTCAACAACTGCTCAGTCCAAATGCCATGGACAACAACAGTGCCTATTTAAAATGTTGACTATGACAATATCACCAATGGTAGCAGTCGACAAACACAGCCAGGACCACTACCATGGTGAGAGAACACAACCACAACTTGTGTTTTTGAGGGAGGCTGTGCCTCCCACACACCCTCGAAGTGGGGGGCTTTGCCCCACACACATACCAGTATTTTAATAATCAACTCCACAGGGGGTTCAGACCTCGGGGATGGGAAGAAAGTTTAGGGTGAAAGGATTCAGGTATCAAAAAAACAAAACAAACACACCTGGGGCAGGTGAAAATGTGTGGCCACAAGATTCAAGAGACCGAGAACAGAACCCAGGTTTACTGAGCCATACAATCCAAGCTGCTTCTGTCTTAGCCCTCTCCACCATGAGAGCAGCTCGGATGGCCTCCACACTTTTTCTCTACTTCTTCACTTCCTTTCCTCCTCCTCCACTGCCTGAATAGCTACAGGCGTAGTGGTAACTGACATACACTATTCTACCCTGTTGCTATTCAGGTATACCACAGTTCCTGCAGTGCAGTTTAGACAGTGCTATTTAGGAAGCACTATTCTAACCCGTTATCAGCATGGTAAACCTGGTACGCAATGTGGCAGAGCATGAAAGCCATTGCTGGTACCCCCCACCACCACCACCACCATCACCCGATCAGGCATATAGCAATTGTTGTGAGAGCCACTAACAGGGAAGAGAGAGAGATAACCATTGTTTGTCAGTTCAGTTATTTGCAGTTCTCCTCTCTCCACCGGTTTTTCCCTCTCTCCTGTCTCCATGTTACCCCAAATTCCTCCCATGCAGCCCTATCAGCTCTGGCCAGAGTTTGTTTCCCCTAGCAGCAGGGTGGTTGCTTGGCAATGGCATTCTCATGCAGACTGATGTGTCCCACATCAGCCCACCCCCATGGACATGGGTATAAGAGGACTGATCAGCCCTCACATTCATGCAACCTCATATCACCACATATCTAAGTGAACCGCTCCTGCTAAGGATTCTTTTACATATAAGGAATCATGGAAAGCTACTGTATAAACACATAAGAATAAACTCCTAATATTTAAAACAGCCAGAACAACATAACTTAACAGTAAATTGAAACTTCAGAGTAGAATGTTCAGCACAACTGGCATTTATCTAATGGCACTACTGTCAGTCTTAGCAGGTAAATGGACGTGCTTATTAATAAACAAGAATACTGTAAAATACTAAGATCAAAAGGCATTATGCAGAGTTTAAGGAGCCGAAGTCATTTTATAGGTTTGAAACCACAGATCACAGACATCATATAAGGTGGGTCTCACTGTCTAAATGAGTTAAAAAATTGTTTCTATGTGTATTAATTTTTTCTGTTTTGGTTCTGTCACACTAATGATTATTATAGAACAAAAAAGCTGATATTCACTGCAGTGAAATGCATTTGTTTGGTCTTCACAATCCAAGTCTGCAAACACAGACAGTTTTAAAGGTCACTACAGGACATGTACCATTAAAGGTTACCACAGTACATGTATGAAATAATTACTAATTACCCACCCTAATTACAGTCGGCAGTGACCTTTTATAAAATGAATTATGAGAAAGACAAAAAGTTTAGTTAGTAATTAGACCTAGATGAGTATTAAGTGACTTGGCATTTATTTAATAATGAAGAGATACCTATTTTGTTTTTGTTTTTTTGTTTGTTTGATACCATAGATACGTTAAGATGCTTCTGCATATTACCAAAAGAGATGAATATGATAAACTGTTTATGGTATTTTGAGAATTTCTTTACTTTATAAATACATAAATCATCAGTGTGACAAATTTAAAAATATTTTTTATTGTAATGTTTTATTAAATTCAGTTGTTTATTACAGTATTGTATGAAAAATGAATTATTGACTAAAAGCACCAGAGTGTAGTAAGGTAATAAGGACTAAGTAGGTTAAAAGTTCAGTAGCAATATTTGGTTGCACACTTGAATACTGTAGTGGCTTATTTGGGGTCCTGTTTGGAGTTTAAGCTGGCACAGTGGTGTGGTATTACATAGCATGCCAGATAAAATTATTAAAAAATGAACAATTTGTTCATTATTTTAGAGGCAGACAAAAGCGAGTAAGGATTCTTGACTGCTATGTTTCACTGAGGTAAATACTGTAATACATATAAAAAATTATTTCATGCAGTGCTTAGCAAAAGTGAAAAAAAACATGTACAGGAAAGTGCACATAGCATACTCATTGTACATGTATTTTGAACTGTTTTTTAGTGTTCCCTGAGGAAGCCTGAATGGGTGAAACACTGGGACTTCTAATATACTGAAAAAAGCTTGATTAAAGAAGCTTTGTATTGTGACTTCATTTTGTAGCTTAGAGCGCTCAGCATTAGAGTGTGGGCTCAGTTGAAAAGAACCAGATCCAGGATGGTCCTCTCTATAATGGGCTCCAAGACCCCTTGAATCAGGAAAGTGCTCTAGAAAGCATCCAGCAGTACTTGTTCCCTAGTGCAGGAGGTAGCAGATTATTTTCCAGTCCACCACAGGTAGGCTGAAATCGCCCATTATTTCTATTTACCCCTCCTGGACATCTCTATGATCTGGGGCCCTAATACTCTGGACCCCTTTTACTCCTGGCCTGCCCCTTCCATCCCCTATTGATCCCTCCCTTCTTTCCCCATCCCTCCCCTTCTCCTGCTCTTGTCACTAGGGAGGAGGCCTATCAGTATCCTTCACCAGGTGACTAAGGGTGTTGTGTACCCTGCTGCCCCCCCATCAGTTTAAATTTAGATTTTTAATTATGAAATACTTCAGCTTTCCCTTCAGGACCCTTGTGCTCTTTCTACTTAGGTGTAACCTATTCGCTGCCATACAGGTTCTTGTTATCCCATGCCCCCCCCCCAACTACCATCACACCTGTACCTTTCTACCTCACATCACCCTCTAAGCCATTTGTTTAATTCAGTAAGTCTTGCCTTTCTTGCTGTACTAGCCCTCAGGACCAGAAGCACCTCCAAGATGGCTACCAACTTCCCTTCAACCATGCATATTCTCTCCTCCTTGAACCTCTCTTGAACTACTCCCACCTCACATTATTTGCACCCAGGTGGACTATAATGTGAAGTTTCCCTCCTCCCTGTCCCATAAATTGTGCTACTAGAGGACCCACCCTCTCTGCTATCATTCCTGGTATGTATTCAGCCCTCATGGTTTTCCCCTTCTTCACCATCTCACCCCCTTCACAACTGAATCCCCCAAGATCACCACTCTTCCTTCCCATTCTGGGTCCTCCCTCACTTCTGTCCATACTGCTGCCCACTCCCACCTGTCTCCTCCTTTCCCTCCTATCCTTCTTGTACTCCCTCCCAACCCTCTACACCTGCTATCCCCTTCCCCTTCTCTTGAACCTTTCCTCCCTCTGGCACACCCCCTATCTTTCCCTTCTGTTCCCCCAGCCTGCCCCCTCCCTTCTCTTCACCACCTGTCCTCCCCCTCATGCCTGAACTCACATATTCCTGCCCCTTTTCCCTACTTATTCTGACATCCCACCCACTGGTTCCAACTCTCCCCCTGTCAATATCTCTTTTTTTAGTACCACTTTCTGCCCCTTCCCCCCAATACAATGGAAGGGATCCATTCTGTGCCAACAATCATGGAGATGCTCCCACATGACCCTCTCCCCTTTCTGCTACCTTTCTGTTTTACTGCTATCCACTCCTTCCCCATGGGCCACCTCTCCTGCTGGGGAAGGGGGACCCAGGGGACCTGCTAAATCTCCTTTTCCCTGATACACCTCTGCTTAGCCAACCCCCATCCTTGGCTTCACTCCCACCCACTCCTCCTTACCTGCCCTCAAGACCTGCAGCCCCTCTGCCCCTCCCATCATTACCCAACATATCTCCCACCAGCACACTTATCTCCTGGCTTAGCTGCCATACCTCTGCTCTCAGTTGCCTAATATGACAACAAGCCAGGCAATTCCCCACTTCCCAGAGAGTTCCCAGAAACACCCAGATGCCATATAGATGCTACACTCTTCCTTCATTGCACTCACATGAGGGGTCACTCACACATGGGCTCACTAGGCTTTGTGGGTGCTAAATATGCAATACTAGGATCCTATTAATCCTTTTCTGCCATGTGATATGGCGTTCACCACTAACCAGGAACACTCCATCCCTCAGAGCCCTCCCTTTGCTCTGTCCTCCCTCCACCCAACCCCAATCCCACAAACAACAGTGAAAAAAATATTTTAAATGAGGACTCCATTTCAGTTTCCTGCCCTCAGTCTGGATTCACAAACACAGAAAAACAACACTTAGCTGCAATTTGGTCCCCTACTCTGCCCCATTCACTTGAAAGTAATCACAGGTAAAAGAGAACAAGCAGATTTACTGGACACTGCCTAAATACCTGAGATTACTGGGACCCTATTGGTCCTTCCCTACAATGTGGTCTGGTATTCACCACTAGCCAGCCATACTCCCTCCCTCAGAGCTCTCCCTCTGCTGCCATCCTCCCTCCACCCAGCCCTCAATCCCACAAACACAATAGTAAAAAAAACAATTTAAAATAAGGACTACATTTCATTTCCTTCCCTCAGATCAGATTTACAAACAAAGAAAAACAGCACTTAGCAGTGATCAGGCCCCTACTCTGCTCTGTTCGCTTGATGATAATCACAGGTAAAAGAGAGCAGGCAGAACTGTCAGACCCCACTTAAATCCCTGAGACTACTGGAACCCTATTTGTCCTTCTCTGCCATGTGGTCTGATGTTCACCACTAGTCAGCCATGCTTACTCCTTCAGAGCCCTCCCTTTGCTGCCATCCTCCCTCTACTCAGTCTACAATCGCATACACACAACAGCAAAAAACAATGTAAGGACTCCATTTCAGTTTTCTTCCCTCATCCTGGATTTCTAAACAAAGAAAAACAGCACTTAGCTCTGATTGGGTCCCCTGCTCTGCTCTATTGCTCAGTGGTGATCACTTGTAAAAGACAGCAAGAGAGCTTGCCTGATGCCACTGTGAAATGCACCCACAGCAATTGTGTCTCCTCATTACTACTACTGATGCACCCATCTTCCACAACCTCAATGCCATCCTTAACATAAAGGGTGATGCCTTCCCCTCTATCTTTTCCTCTATCCCTCCTAAACAGTTAGTAACCAGGGACTGCATGGTCCAAGTCATTTGAGGCCCACATTTCTGTGGTGGCCACAAGGTTCATCTCAGTGTCTGCTATCACTGCCTGGAGTGCACTGATTTTATTACCCAGGCTACTTGCATTAAGGCATGCCTTCTTCCATCTAACTCCTGAACCCTCTTTGCTATTTTTTAAACATATTTTATTAAGCAAATTTAGGTACATATTTTTCAGCAAACAAAGGTACAGACAAGCAGTTAGTTGATACTACACAATGTGAGTTGTTGGATACAGAGGTAAAGGAGCTGAGCATCGAAAAATATAGACTTTAAGTACCATGATCATAGACTGTGAAAGCATAATGGTCACAGTTGACTAGAGCTATCACTGGGTACCCAGTTATATTATTTTATATTATTATTTTTGGAGTTTTTTAGATTTTAGGAATGTAGTATTTGAGAGATGTGTTGTTGTGTTATTTATTTTGTAGAGTGAATTTAAAATTTGTATTGTCTTAGTAAGATTTATAAGTTACTTTAGTTTATTTTATATTATTGTGGGTTTGGTTTTTGTGATATACAGTTGGATAGTAGTGGAGTATTATTCAGATTACCAAAATGTGTTGGAGTCCAGCCCTTACGGTCATACGCTATTCATCCTCCGCCCTTCACGCACTCTGCCCTTTCTTCCCCCTCCCCCACTCCAGCCTACAATGTATCTGCACTGTAGGGCACTAGGTATTGTGCTGAGAGGGGGAGGAGGGCGTGGGGGTGTGAACAGTGGAGAATGAATGGGGGGGGCCACCGCATTGGGGTGTTGAGATCCAGAACATGCCCTGGGATGAAATGGAACCTGGAACGTGGTCCGCCATGTCTGGTTTCCATACCCAAGAGCACTATAAATGGTGGTAGGCAGATAATCTGGGCAGCCTAAGAGGTTCATTCAACTCGGGCAGCGTTATGTAATGCTAGGTCCATTAAAAACAAGACTGCAATTATTGCAGATCTTGTTAGATCGGTGGACCTGGCTTGTATCACCGAGACCTGGCTAGATGAGCACTCCAGCCCTGTTTTGGAGGATGCAATTCTGGCTGGGTACTTGGTGATACACTGCCTGATATTGGATCGCAAGGTGGGGGTGGGTTGCGGTCTGTTTCAAGACTGAACTTAACCTCATGAATGTACCAGTTGGGGAGACTGAGTCATTTGAATGTACCGTAGTAGCAGGTGTAGGTTGTAGGATTATCCTCATCCACTGTCCACAGGAGATGAGAAACGATTCCTCCAGGAAGTTGCAGACTTCGTCGTTGACATGGTGTTTGAGTCACCCAGGCTGATGGTCCTGGGTGACTTCAATGCCTGGGTCGACGACGAACTCTCGCATTTTGGTCAACACTTCCTCCAGTTGATGACATCTCTGGGCCTTACACAGGTAGTTACCACTGCTACTTGTAGTCACAGTCACTCTCTTGACATGGTCTTCCTTCTGGGGATTGAGGCTTCCAACGTGGGGGTGGAACTAGTTGGATGGTCTGATCACTACACTGTGGGGTTTAGTTTTAGCACCCCCCTACATAAGCCTACCCCTGTGGAAATGACTCGGTACTGCCCTTTGCGAGATATAGATCCTCAAGGCCTAATGGCGGTGCTAGATCTCTCATCCCTCTTGGAGGCAAACAGTGACCCAGAGGCCCTCATCATGGCCTATAATTTGTCCGTTGCAATGGCCCTGGATGTCATTGCTCCTGTCCGAGTTCATCCTCTCTCCCTTCACCCTTGATCCCCATGGTTTGATGGGACTTTGAGGGAGATGCAGCAACTAGGATGAAGATTAGAGCATTGCTGGTGGAAATCCACCCTTGATGCCAACCACCTTAGATTGATGGACCATTATCAAGTCTATCAATCTGCAATCACCCATAAGAAAGCAGCGTTCCTGTCTGGGGAGATTGCGGCTGCTCAAAACCGACCAGCTCAGCTATTTCGAACTGTGGACAGACTGTGCAACCCAGCCTGTCTACAAGTCCAGAAAGCCTTTTAGCAAGAAGAGTGCGATGAGCTTGCATGATTTTTTGTGAGTAAGGTGGCCGACATCAGGGCAGCATTCCATCCAGCACACTCTATGGGTGTTGATGGGAATCAACACGGGGTCACTGTTCCTCAGCTTTCTTGAAGTACCTCTGTCCTACCGGCCTTCATGGATGTCATGCAGATCGTCCAGAGTGTGTGCCCTACATGCTGCAGTTTGGATCTAGGCCCTTCTTTCCTGATTGTGGGTTGTATTGATTCCATCATTCCGTTCCTTGCTCAGATAGTCTGGTGCTCCTTGGAGACAGATGAGTTTCCAAGCTCACTGAAAGAGGTGGTGGTGACACCACTCTTGAAGAAAGCGTCTTTGGACCTAGACTGCCTTGCTAACTACAGACCAATCTCGAACCTTCCCCTTTTAGGAAAGGTGATTGAGAAAGTAGTGGCCACTCAGCTGAAGAACCATTTGACCATATGACATCTATGAATCCCTCCAGACTGGTTTTCAATAGAGGCATAGTACTGATACAGCACTGGTTCAGGTGTTCAATGATCTCCTGATGGCAAGAGATTGAAAGAACCATTCTATTCTGGTTCTCCTGGATCTCACAGCAGCGTTTGACACTGTGGACCATGGGGTTCTGCTTGATCATCTGAGGTTCATCTGCAGACTGTCAGGTACAGTCCTCAGGTGGTTTACATCGTTCCTCACCACAATATCTCAGAGAGTGGTGTCTGGGGTTTATTCCTCAGACCCAATCTCATCTTGTGGGATCCCTCAGGGATTGGTGCTGTCTTCCATGTTATTCACAGTGTATATGCTGCCCCTCGGAGACATTGTAAGAAGGTATGGGCTGAGTTTTCACTGCTATGCTGATGATACCCAGCTCTACCTTTCTTTCGCACCCTACCAGGATAGAGCTATCTCAGTCTTCAATAGCTGCCTCATTGAAATCCAGGAGTGGATGGATGCCAGTTGGTTGAAGTTGAACTCTGATAAGACTGAGGTATTGGTTATGGATCTGGGTCAGCGGATGGGGGGGTCAGGTGTGGGTTCACCCTCAAGCCTTTTTCTTGGGGGGTGCCACTCCTGGCCTGTGAACGGGTGCAAAACCTGAGGGTAATTTTTGACGAAGGGCTGACCCTGCATTCGTAGGTGTTGGCAGTCATCAAATCCTCGTTTTACCGTCTGAGGAATATCTCCAGGATTAAGTACCTTGTTCCATCCAGTGACCTTCCTACTCTGATCCACACCTTTGTGACCTTGCGTTTGGACTACTGCAACTCCCTATACCTAGGGCTACCAGGGTTGGAAATCCACCACTTGCAGCTAGTGCAGAACGTGGCTGCCCAGCTTTTGATGGGATCATCCCGGTCCTGTCATATTTCGCCGGTAGTGCATAGACTGCACTGGCTGCCAGTTCAGTGGCGGATCACCTTTAAAGTCAGTCTTTTGACTTTTAAAGCTCTACACGGACAGGGCCCAGATAATCTGATAGAGTTCCTGGTTCCTTACTGCCCTGGGTGATTGCTCCGCTCAGCTGATGAGGGGTTGCTAGAGATTTCAAGTGTGTGTTTGAAATCTTCTGGGGCAAGAGCATTTATGTATGCTGCCCCTACCCTTTGGAATTCTTTACCCTGTCGGTTACGTGAGTGCACGACCATGGAGGGGTTTAAACAAGCACTAAAATCTTTTCTGTGGCACCAAGCTTTTGGTGATTAATGAATGAAGGATATCAGTTTGATTATATTGTTTATTGTTGAGATATTTGTGTGTTGATATTATGATTTTAACATTGTTACGGCGCCTTGATTTTTGAAAGGCACCATACAAATAAAGTTTATTATTATTATTATTGTTATAGTTACATGTATAATTGAGCAGAAACATGATTACAAGCAATGCCACTTACCTGAGTCAATTGCTTTTAGTAAAGGATTTCATAATTGATTAAATAGATTTTTATGTCAATTAGCTGAGAGTTGCACCCTTTCTATTTTCATACAGCTACCCATATTAAGGGAGCATTGCACCACTGAGGGTGGTGAGTCTGAGATCCAGTGTTGTGCAATGGTCTTTCTAGCACTGATCAAAGCTATGGACTATAACATGGCAGCTGGGCCCCTCAAGCTATAGGATGGATCCACTCCAAGTAGTAACTCGAGTAGTAACTTGAGGGGAGAATTAGACAATTTGGTCCCTATGACCTGTTCCATGATGCCATGGCTGGCTACCCAGAAGAGAGTAATCATAGGACACATAGGAGTCATGTGGGTGAAAGTTCTCTCCTGACTGACACTTTGAGCACAACAATAATTTATCTGTGTTTCTACAATGCCCTTTACCAGGGAGATGTAGGTCTGATATAAATAATTTAGCTGAATATCGCACAGTTTGTTACTCACAGAGCATGTGGCCAAGTGGGTCCCTGCTTTTTTCCAAATTTCATCAGTGATAGGGACACCGATGGATGCTGTCTGTAGGTGTTGTCTCAGTCCCTCTTAGCAGGGCATAAAACAGAGACAAGCATTTATGAAGTGGCTGTGGCTGATATAGCTCTTCTCTGAGTGGGGAAAGTGAGACACACATACTGGGAGAAGTGTTGCCACTCAACCATTGGTCAAGGCAAGCATATTTCTCATTCAGCTGTCTACCAAGAAATCACTACTGTGAAGATTAAACTACGTGAAGTTGAAGTTGCAGAAGAGACCTCCTGTAAACATTTGGCCCAGATAAAGTAAGTCCATCTTCTCCCACTTAAGGAGGCTCTGATGTAAGGCTACCCTGTATTGAGGTTTACACTTCAGGGCAACTGTTTGTTGTGCATGTATTGAGAGTCCCAGCACCCAAACCAGGCGTTTATGTGCTGCCAGCCAAATAGCTGTTAGAGCCTTAGTAAAGGGGGTAGATAGTGGAGGAAGTTTCAGATGTTCCAGCAATGCAGATAGCAGGCCCCTTATCCCCATCAGATCCACTCCAAGTTCTTCTGCTATGACTGGCCATACCACGGTTTCTAAATTCATCCCAGTGGGGAAGTAGATGAGCTCTATGGCCCAGTAATATTTCTTGAAGTCTGACATGGCACAACCCCTTCTGCTGCATGGGGAGTTGCAAGATATCTCTCTTAATTCTGGCAGTTTTGCCATGAAAGATAAACCTATGCACTATGGCATTGACTTGAGAGAAGAACGTTTGTGGTAGTAGGATAGGGAGGTACTGAAAAAGATAAAAACACTTCAGCAGGGTGCACGTTTTGAACATATTCACTCTGCCTTTAACAAAGAGTGGCAAGTTACTCCACCTCTCACACTGTGTTTTAATATCAGCTAGTGGGGAGATTGAGCCTCCACAGCTGTGACAGTCTGGAAGGGATTTTAATCCTGAGCTATTTAATTAATTCTACAGGCTGCAGCCACACTGAATTATCAGTGACACTCTCTGTGCAGCCTACCAACTGGGAGTATTTCACTTTTTGTCCAGTTTATTTTGTGGCTTGATAGGGATCCATATTCCTCGAAGAAATAATTAAGGTGTTGTAGACCCTCTTTTGGACTTTGCAAGTATAGTAATAGATCATCTGTGAAAAGGGCTACTTTGTGTTCTCTCCTCCCTACTTGTCATCCATGTATTCCTGGATACCACATAACAGCATTTGCCAGGAGCTCCAGGGACATAACCTACAGCAATGGGGACAGAGCGCACCCCTGCCCAGTACCTCTGGTTAAATTAAAAGCCTGTGTCAGGCCACCATTAATGCTGATCCTGACAGTGGGATCTTTGCCTAGGGATCCTAGTCACCTGATCATTTGATCTTTTAGGGCAAACTGGTGAAGGGTATAGAGCATGTACGCCCACTCTACTGGGTTGAAGGCCTTCTCAGCATCCAATTGCCCATTTATGAATTATACTGAGAGTGTGTCTAATGTTATGTTTGCCTTATCTACCTTTGACAAAGCCTGCCTGATCCAGGTATATGCAGGCTGGTAGGTATTTCTCTACATGAGTGGCTATGATTTTTGCAGTTATCTTGTAGTCTGCTGTCAAAAGGGAGATAGGCCAACAACAAGAGCACTGAGTAGGGTCATTGCCTGGTTTGGGTAAGACCATGATTGTAGCCACCTGGGAAGAGGGGGGCAGCACATCATCTGAGAAGCTCTCATTGATCATATCACAGAGAGGATCAATCAGGGAGTTCATAAATCTCTTAATGAAGTCAACAGGCAGGCCATTAGCGCCTGGAGCCTTATCACGGTGAAGGGCATTGATGGCATTATGGACCTCCAGTTTTGAGAGACGTTGTTCCAGATTGCAAGTGTCTAGTGGGTCAAGGGACTGAGGGGAGCCTTATCAAACAAGGTTTCATGATGTTCAGTTCTTGGTGATGCTTCTGAGGTATATAATTTTTTTGTAGAATTTGTTAAAGGCATCCTCTACCTCACTGTGTCCTGTAAACAGTTCCTTCTTTGGGTGCTAGATGTGGGGGATGGTCCTTTCCCTCTCTTTTTGCTGAAGCTGCCATGCAAGTAGATTCCCACCCCTGTTACCATCAAAGTAATAGCCAGCCTGATTGAGAAGAATGGCCCTTTAAATTGCCACAGATTAATATGTTGACCCTCCATTTGAGCTTTGGAGCAGGTTATGCAGCACAAGGGTGGGATTCACCATGTGGAGCTTTTTGACTTACTTGATTTTCTTTTCAAGTTTCTCAGTTTCATGGGCCTCTCCCTTTGGCTTATATTCAGCATATGAGATGGCCTGGCCCCTAATGTAGGCTTTTAAGGCCTCCCACCTGATGGTGTGTGAGGTATCTTCCCTCTGGTTATAGACAAGAGACTTGGATAATGAGTCTGTCATCACCTTAATGAGGTGCTGTTCCTTGAGAAGCACAGGGTCAAGCCTCCATGCTCCATGAGGGATATCCAACTCAGTCAAACCAACCCCAAGCAACAGTGGCAAGTGGTCTGATTCAATAGCCAGCTGGTAGCCCACTGATGCTATCAGGGGTAATAGCTCTGAAGAGCTCAGAAGAAGGTCTAGTCTTGTATACAATTTGTGGGTGTGAGAGTAAAAGCTGTACTCCCTCCCTGAGAGGTGTTTTTCATGCCACATATCCACCAGGGTAAAGATATGCATAAGCTCTCCCAGTCCATTTGCATTTTTAGACAGGGGGACTGGTAAGGGGTTGGGCCTATTCAAGATCATGTCTAGAATATAGTTCATGTCCCATTCCAACACCAGTCCAGGGAATTGTGCCATTTCTAGTGCCACCTTCTGAAAGAAAGCACCATCTTCAGTATTTGGGCTGTAGAGTGCTCCGACCAAGAAGCGACCCCCATCATTCAAAGCTATCTGGACTAGCATGTATTTCCCAAGTGAGTCAGCAACTGATTTGAGAATTACCCCAGGGAAACCAGGTCTCAGTAATATGGCCACACCATGGGCTCTGGAATTAAAACAGGATGTGACACATGTACCCCTCCATCCCCCACAAGTGCATTCTGCCTCTGCCAAGGTCATATGTGTTTCTTGCATTAATGGGGTATCTGTTTTCATTTTTTGATTCTGGTCATGACTTTCTTCCTTTTAACAACATGTTTCACCCCCACTGACATTCCAAGTTAAAATGTTTAAGTTAGAGATCACGTGATGTCTTCAACCTGTATAGATGCTCTTCGGCTCGGCTCTCCTCCCGACCCCCCAAAAGCACTAAATTTAGCGCTTTTCTGATCAAGATTGCTTATTTTACTACTGCCAACAACTTCCTACAACCAAGGAGAACTTCAATCAGCTTTAGAAAAGCAGTATTCTAATGTTCAGCGAGCGCAGATATGGAGGCAGAAATGCGCCAGGCCCTCCCGGCCCGGACACCTCCTCAGACACCGGATAAAGCAGCCAAACGATCCAAAACCCAGACCGCAACCCCCAGCAAAATGACAGCCTTACCTAGTAGATCTATTCCCTTGTCTGAGGGCAAATTCTTAGAAGAAATGGCCAGCATCAAAGATACCTTCCTAGAGTTTGCCTTGGACCTGAAAAATATTCAAGCAGTTTTAAAAGAAACTAACAAAAAAAATTTCCGACATCTCAGCTCGTACATTTTCCCTGGGAAACTGTCAGACCAGGCTGGAACCGGAGGTAGTAGTGCTAAGGCAGAGGCTGAATAAAACGGAAGGCAAGCTAGAGGACCTTGAGGGGAGAAATAGGAGAAACAACATTGTGATCTTTTACTTGCCGGGGGAAGCTGAAGGATCTTCCATTATTCAATTCACCCAAAAGCTTCTGGTGAAAATAGCGGGCCATCCACCACAATCTACAGTATACCAGGTGGAACGGGCCCACTGCTCACTGAAACCTCTACCTCCCCCCGATGCCAAGCCTAGACCATTCATCATCTGTCTCCTAAGCTATATAGATTGGCAGCATATCCTGGCAAAATCCAAGGAGCTGCAGGAGATTAGATGGGAGGATGCCCAGCTCACACTTTCTCAAGATCTGCCAGTCACAATCAGACAGAAGCAGGCTGCTTATCATAATTTCATCACAAAATTAATAGCTGGAATTCAATTCCAGATGATTTATCCAGATAAACTGATGATTCAGTACAACAGCAGCTGGAGAAGTTTTGAGGAGGCTAAGCAGGCAGTGGAAGAATTGCCCACTATGTTTCCTGACCTGTTCGCCCATCGCTGAGCTAACAATTGAGTGCCATCGAATTGATTTCTTCCTGCTATGTTCCCAAGTCCTATAGGAAGATTTGGCTGTATATTCAAAATTTCCTCCATTTCTCTTCATGGATTCCTACACGACTTCAATTCTGCAACTTCCTAGATCAGCATTGCCTGGGGGCTCATCTAAGCACTAGCGAAAGAGCAGTTCGTATCAAGTGCTACAGTTCTCATTCCCTTTGTTTCATCGGCTGACTGTTTTCCCTTTCAGCAAGATGCAGTTCCCTGGCTCAGTGACTGGTTTTGTAAGCCAGTTTATATCTCGCTTTATGTCATGTACCTCGTCCATTTATTTCTTCCCCTCTCGAAAGTGCGATTATGCTGGTTCATTTGAATGTGCACAATATCGCACTAATTTACCGTTTAGAAGTGGGACCTTACAGCGATCCTCAGTAAGAGACTGGTATAAATTTCAGTTACCTTTCCTGGTCATTTCAGTTTATTTTACAAATCCCCCCTCCTCCTATCACTTTTGGTGACTTGTTCCCCTTTCTCCCATACCTTTCTTAACCCCATCATTTTTTATTTGGTATTGCACACCACCATGTAAATCGGGGATGCAAGGTCTTGACTCAAGTATCATTCGTGTAGCATGAGACCCTTCCACTTCATTAAATTTACCTGGACTTATAATATTCTAGGTAAAGCCCAGCATTTAAAGGGATTACTTGGCTATATTAAACTAAAAGGGGTAGGGGACGGGTGAGAAGTGGGGATATGAAAATTATGATAAAAAAGAGAAGAGTTTGATCACCATTGCTTGATCATGATATGTAATAATGCACATAGTTTGTAGTTTAGTTGTTGCAGGGTAGTTTATAATCCCAGCATTTATTATAATAATGTTCTGGGTCACTATTGAGTATTATGTTTTTACTCTTCATTGTGAAATGCAGACTTTATGAAGGGGATTATCCCCGAGAGAGTTGATTTTTTTCATTATGTTAATGTTGGTGTTCATTGGGGGGCTGGGGGGTGAGCCAAGATGCACTATCTTGCGTGGAATAGTCATGTCTTGGCAAAAGGGATTCGAGCCTCCACAGTCATTTGCCCACTTTGGGGCATATGTTACATTCTTCTTCAATTTGGTCATGTGGGGCTCAGGGTTGTATATTGTGGAGTATGATTTTTTGGGATGGGGGTTAGGGGGGATTGGGAGGATTTAAAGATTTCTAGGGGAGAGGGTACTGCCACAATTAATAGGGCCAAGGTTTATGTTTCATTTATGGGGTTTTTTTTCCTTACATATTCAGACTCTAATATTTTAGTATATAGTTAAAATGTCTGGTTACCACTTTTGTACATGGAACATCAAAGGGGCACAAACCCCAGCTAAACGAATGAAGATATTGATACAGCTCCGCAATATACAAGCTGATGTGGTCTTCTTACAGGAGACACACCTTCTGCCCACCCTAGTGCACTACTTTCATAGGCTACGGGTACGGCAAGTGTTTGGTTCTGGTTTTAACTCTCGTAAAAGGGGAACTGCCATCCTAGCTGCCTGTAGAATTCCATTCTGATTACTACAAGAAATCTCAGATTTTGAAGGCTGCTATGTTATATTAAGGGCTGTTCTAGGTCACTCTGAGGTTATTCTTGGTTCCATCTATTGTCCAACTCTGACGATCCAAAATTTTTCATGGATCGCATGACCACTCTGGCTTCCTGGTCCAACATCCCAATAATTCTGGGAGGGGATTGGAACCAAGTATTATCAAACAATCTTGACAAAATGGGCTCCTCCAGAGTATCTTTATCTCCAGGTCAAAAAGCCCAGCAAGAACTGCTGCACTCAATTGGGTTGGTAGATCCGTGGAGAATCACCTACCCAAATAGGAAGGAATACTCATTTCACTCACTGGTTCACCAATGATTTTCCCATATTGATTATTTTCTAGTGAGTACTGATCACCTCTCTGGCATCACATCAGTTTTTTATTCCTCGAAAATCCTTTCTGACCACTATATGGCCCAGTTATTTATAGACTTTACACCCAATATTCAACGAGATAGACTTTAGAGGATTAATAATCAAATTCTAAAGTCTGAAGACCACATATTACACCTGCTATCCTTCATTTCTAATTTTATGTTAGATAACGTCCCATCCATGCCTAAAAAGGATATTTTATGGTGTTCATTAAAATGTGCTTTGAGAGGACAACTAATATGCCTGGCAGCAAAACGTAAACGGCAGAGGTAACAGGCAGTCTCTTCTCTTCTTGATCAGATCTCATTAGCTGAGGCAAATCTCTCAGTCTCATCCCTGATGTGGATTGGGTAAAAGCTGATTCCCTTTGAGCCCAATATAACCAGTTATTGGCTGAAAAGGCTGAATTCCTCATGCTTAGATCTAGGATAACATACTTTGACCAAGGTGAGAGAGCAGGGAAGCTCCTAGCTCTCAGATTTAGGTCCCAGATGTCTGACAGACTCATTACCTCCCTTCAGTTACATGCTGGTTCTCTCCTTACTTCACCTAAAGAGATTTGTGAAACTTTTAAACATTTTTATGAGTGCTTGTATACCCCTACTAACTCCTCTTTTTCTCAACAAATGTTTAACTCCTTCATTACAGATATCAATCTTCCAACACTCTCTGAAGAGCAATTATCTTCATTAAAAGCTCCTATTGAATTAGAAGAAATAATGGAAGCTATTGATTCACTTACACTGGATAAATCCCCAGGTCCAGATGGAATCTCTTCCAATTTTTATAAGGCCCTGAAAAGTACAGTGGCACCTATCCTCCTAAACACTTGCCAATATTGTCAAAAAAATGGTATCTCTGATATGTCTTTAACCCAAGCTACTATTGTGGTCTTACCCAAACCTGGTAAGGATCCTCTTTACGCACACACCTATAGACCTATTTCACTTATTAATGTGGATCTTAAAATCTTGGCCAAGATACTGGCTTCTAGACTGGGCTGGGTCTGGGACTCCTTAATTAATTCAGAACAGGTAGGTTTTGTTAAGGGCCATCATTTATCTGACCACCTCAGGAAGCCGACCCATCTTTTTTCTGTATCCAAAGATTCTCTCATCTCAGCTGCCTTAGTTTCCTTGGATGCAGAAAAAGCCTTTGATAGAGTGTCCTGGGACTATTTGTTTTTCCTCCTTCCCAAATATGGTATCCCTCAGGAATTTTTAACTTGGATTAAAATACTTTACTCCTCTCCTTCAGCACACGTTCAATGTAATGGGGTGCTTTCCACACACTTCACGTTATGACAGGGCACTCGTCAAGTCTGCCCTCTTTCACCATAGTATTCAACCTTTTCCTAGAACCTCTTATCAGAAAACTCCATTTTTCACCCCTAGTTTTAGGTATCAAAATAGGGAATTCAGAATATAAACTTTCCACTTATGTGGACGATATCCTATTGCATATTTCATCCCCTTCACAATCTCTCCTGGCAGCACTCACAATAATTTCCCAATTCAGTGCCATCTCCAATTATAAACTTAATCTTGACAAAACAGAAGTATTCCCTCTTAATCAATGCTTCCGAAAAACAGAGATAATTAATCTGGGCCTTCAGTGGCGATCAGATAGACTTAAATATTTGGGTATTTTTCTTCACCCCTTCCCCAAGATAATGGAAAAAGCTTAACCTTGATGCCACTCTCAGTACTATACAAGATGATATCAAACACTGGTCTCTTCTGCCCCTCTCTTTGTGGGGTCATATGAGTATAGTAAAAATGAATATATTACCCCATATATTGTACCCATTACAAATGTACAACTGGGAATTACCCTATTCCTGGTTTACCCAAGCTCATAAAATAATCAACTCCTTCTTGTGGGCTGGGAAGAAATCAAGAAGAAACTACTGTAAACTTACTCATGCAAAACTTGATGGTGGCCTACAAGCTCCCAATTTTTATTTGTATCATCTTGCAACACATTTAACTAGATTGAGGAACTGGATATCCCCTTCAAATTACCCTTCTGACTCCCTTTACTCCCCCCTGTGGTCGGAAATCGAGAAGTCCTTGTGTCTGATACACAATATGAACCTGAAAGCCCTCCCTTTTTTACAAAGGAAAAACCTTCCAAACAAACTGAAAGAATCCCTGCTAGGCTCTCTCCTGTTCACACAACATCAACTCAACATCCTTCTTAAGATTACAGGGTACAGAGATATAACACAACCTCTTTTTAATAATCCCAATTTGCTAATTTCAGGTAAACCAATTAGACCTAATCCTTTTTGGCCTAATATGGGTGTTCAAAGGGTGGATGAGTTAGTTAACAACCACAAGCTGATGCAATTCCAGGACGCCTGTATATGGTGCCATTGGTCCTCTACCCATGTATTCAAGTACCTGCAGATTACCCACATGCTATTGCAGCACTTTGGCACTGGGCTGTGGACTGCATCTTTTTTAACTGCCCTGATCCCATATCTCAATTCCCTTCCATCCACCCATTTAATCTCATATACCTATAAATTCTTGCAAACCACGATTGCTGGATTAGAAGGACAAAGAAGCTACTGGTGGGATCATTCTCTTCCAACTTCTGTATCCCCCAGATGTTGGCCAAGAATTTGGAAGCACTTATATAGATATATCAAATGGGACAGGTATAGATACATGCAGTTCCAAATTATCCATAACATGTACTATACTCCGATTAAACTATATCAGATGGGGTTCCCAGGGATCTGCTGCATATGTTTTGGACATGTGAGAGGGTTTTCCCATTATGGAATTGTATTAAATCTTGGTTGGACCCATTATTAGCTCTCTCGGATAAGTTTACCCCTGAGATTTGTATTTTACGGGATTACACTACCCTCCAGGGCCATACTCAAAGGGCCTATACGGCGCTTATTTCTGTATGTACCAAAAAAGTACTACTCAGACATTGGGTAGACATTCTTGCACCTTCTTACACTGAATGGTATCAAGAAATAATGTTCACCATTCTGGAAGAATGTGTTATTGCTGGGACCACCCATAGAATAGAAAAATATAAACAACTTTGGGATCCTTTTTTTAATTTGCTGTTAATCCAATCCAACACTGTAATGTCTAGTGTAAGTGCCCCTCCCTAACTTAGACATCCTTTGTGTGACAGTTTACTTGAGACATTTATTCATAATTACTCAGGCTCTTAATTGTGGTGGAGGGGCAGGAGGGGGGGTTTGGGGAAGGTGATGAGCTGGGAAGGATTGGGGAGTAGAGGGTGGGGGATACATGCATCAATGTTTATTCTCACACGACATTTGCTGTACATTTATGCTATTGGAAATTCTGTTTTTGAGATATGTATCTAGCAATGTATGACCTCTTTCTTTAATGATGCCTGTATGTTGGACTTGAAAACTCTATAAAATACATTTAATTAAAAAAAATGTTTAAGTTATCCATCATCATACGTATATCTAACTAGTAACAGTACCCAGCTCTTAACAGTAACTCCATTTAGTATGAGACTGTAATTATACCTTTGCCTGTACCAATGAATAAACCTTACCAGTTTTCCCATTTTTCCTCCCATGCCCCCCAACATAGTAAACATTCTCTCCAAACCCCCAACATCAGGATAAAAACCTTTGTGAACATGAGAGCCAAACATGAACAGTCCCCCCCAGAGATGAAAATTCTCTCTCCCATAAGAATTAGCAGCAAACTGTGAGTAACCCCTGAAGCAGAATCACACCATGTCTAATACCCGCAATACCCCCCTGCTGAGGTCCCCCTCCACAATGGGTTTTGAGAACATGGAGTCGGTGAAGCCAAGAATCCAAGCACCCCCCCATCTGAGGTGGGGCTGGCAGTATAGTCTAGAGGTTAGAATAATGAGCTGTGAATGGGCTTGGTACATCCAGCAGACTGGGTTTGATTCCCACAACCTCCACTTGCATACTGTGTGACTCTGAGCAAGTCACTTAACCTCCCCAGTGCTCCCAGGTCACCCCTGAAAACAAGCACTTGTGCCTAGTGGGCCTAACCAGGTTACCAAAGACTAAAATTAAATAAAAAATCTCAATCCATTGGCCCTAGTGTTTTCAGTGGATTTTTGAAGTGCTATAGCACCATATTGCAGGATCACTGTATGAGGATGCTGTTGGTAACACTTAAAAAAATAAATTTTAAGAATGTGATGTCAACCCAGCATGCACTGGATTGGTCTTGTTTAGGAAATGTTTCTGTGAGGCTTCTTCTTGTCGTGAAAGATTTTCTGAGTTAGATATAGTGGAAAGGAGTATTCTAAATCAAATAAAGAAGAAAAACACTGCAATTAATGGTCATTAGTAATCCTACGATATATGTTGTAGGGTGACTGCAAAATGGTTAGCCTAGGGGTCCTATCCCCCCATATGCAAAACAACAAGTATGGACCCCCGATGCATACCATCCTTATAGGAGGCCATGTTTTTAAGAAGCTGTAAGATCCAGAGAATCATGTAGTTATCTGAAAGACGATATATATACATATATATATATATATATATCTCAATTTTTTCATGTACTCCTTTGCAGAGTGCTAGCAGACATAGTATGTCCCCTTATATTCATCTTGTTTATGCAGCAAGGTTGTTCATAGGTCTGAAAGGGGTGGGGGGCAGCCGGGGTGCTAGAGACTTGAGGTACACTGTTAGGGAATGTACTGACTTCCTTCCCTTCCTGGCCCACCAGATTCACCTACTGCATTTTATTCTTATACCCACGACCCTATCATTACATGCCCCTGTGTCAGATTGCATTTTAGAGTAGTTTGGTTGGCTTACTGAATGAGCTGAGACAGCAGTTTTATCATCCATTAGTCAGTGTGCTACTCCTTCCCTTCCCAGGCAAAGTGGGGGTTTTTCTGGCCCCATGGCAGGCAGTGGGGCCAGGTCAGATTATTAACAGCCCTTGAAGGGATTAATGTAAGAAGTGGGAGGCTTTTCCCAGTTGGCTGCCACTTGTTAACAAATATGGTGGTCCCCAGGGATCTCCCGACCTCAGGGGCTGCTGGTAAATATCAAAGTTCAGCTACCAATAGCCTGGGAATGTGCTGGCCGATCGTAACAAGAGCTGGGGACTGATATAAAAAGGGCTGTGCCCAGGGATTGAGGAGAAGCCAGATGGAGTTGAAGAGGAGGAAAAGGGTTGGAGACTGGGAGAAGAGGGCTGCAAAATCCAGAGGCTAGCTGTGCGGCAGAGAGTCACCTCTGGAGACCAATGTGCCAAGGCAGGTCAAATAGCTCTCCTGCACTCCTAGCTGGGAAGTTACCTAACCAGTTTGGTGTTTGTCTGCAAAGACCCACACTGATTGAAGTTCCAGCAGAACCTGTTGACCAAGGAAGATGTCCAGGAGAACCACTAGATTGAGTGGACCCCTGGTCAGATTGAGCACTCCAGAAGTGGTGGCTATCCTTAACCTGCAGCTAAGGGCGTATCCAAGAATTTTAAACTTGTACTCAAGAGTTAACAGAACTGTTGCCGCCCAATAAACATAAATCAAAAGATGTGCTGCCCCTCCACACAAACATTGCCCTACAGCCATTTCAGCCAACAATATGTAGTAATCCAATGTTCCTAATAGATTCACATTTTATTTTATCTCACACACACACACTACCAATGAAAGAGAAGTTGGCTGGATTTTAGTTACAATGTTTAGGATATATTGTGTTAGGCCTCTGTACCACATCATGGTAAACAGCCTTACAGAAGACCATTCACACCAGCACTCATGCAGCCATACTCAATCAGGTCAATCATACAATCATGATCTCTAAGTTTAGCACTCACACATCTACCAAAGATCATTCATAATCTCACACTAACGCATCAAAGGAGGGAAAAATTGTTCTTCATGTACATCAGACTGTTTCTGTCTGTTGCCCTGGCCTGAGCCTCATGTTGTCCCTGGATTTTCCAGATTCTACTGTACTCAGCAAAGTACACCAAGTATATTACTTCCAACACCTATGCCTGCAGCCAGTGTGGTGTCTGATCTCTCTGTGAGGAGGGGTCTGGAGCACTGTCTTTGTGTGCTGAAGACGATGAAAGGCCTGAGGGATGAAGATGACAAAAGGTCCGAGGAGCGAATATGACAAAAGGCCCAAGGAGCAGAGACAATGAAACGCCCATTAGGAGAGAAGGAAATAATGCCTGCCTTGAAGCCTTTCAGCTTGCATCTCCTGTTCTACAAGAGACTGCCTCATGTATTTAGAGTGGCACAGCTGAGCAGTATCCTTCAAGTGCACCCCCTGAAATCTTCAGAACTGCTCAGATCTGCAACTCAAAGGAGTTTGTTGAAAAGTTAGTTAGTTAGCTAGCTAGTTAGTTAGTTAGTTAGTAAATTCATTAGATAGTTAGAAAGGGGTGAAGTCCTTGGGAGGAATTGGTAATCATCTGGAGAAGCCAAAGCAGAAGACCAGAAACACCATCTGGCCCACCCTTTTGTGGAATACAAATAGGGTCTCCTTAAAATAGTTATTTTCAAGTTTCAAATTGTTGTTTCTACATCCTTTTCAAGCCCACCAACCTTACAACAACTGGTTAGCTACCAGCAACCCAGTGAGGTACCCACTGCAATTGACAGATATCTCTGTCATGGCTGTTGGGGGGAAGCATGGTGCACCCACTGGGGTGGGATGGGGACTGTGTGTGGGAAAAGTGATAATTGTGATTGTCTATGTAGTTCCCACTAACACTCATTTTTTTCCTGATGCCCTTTTGCATTTTCCTTACCCTCTCTTTTAATAAATCAGAGGTTAGTGCATTTTACAATTCATGTTCATGGTCTTAGCATTGTGTTCATTTCTATTGTGTGGGAAGTAGTTAAAGATATGTGAGAGGGAAAAGACTAATTGTTCCTGGGAGGAGATTAGGGCTACATTGGTAGCCTTCATATACCCCTGCCTCAGGTGGAGGTACTTAACTCTTTTCTTTGTACCCTGTCAGAGTCCTGTACATGAAAGAACCGAGGCTGACCCCAGGTAAGTCAGGTGGTGAGGAGGGGCCGGCCCAGCACAAACAGTCCTCCTTGCACTGTGGAGGCACTGCTGGGCTTCTCCTGTACACCACACAGATAGTCCTGAAAGCTGATTTTGGAGAAAAAAAAGACACAGCATAACCCCCACCCCCAAATATTTGGCAAAGGCAGAATCACACTCCAAGACTTGGAAGACTGGTGCTGAGGGGAGCAATTGGACTGGAAAAAGGCTATCTTAGTGACCAGGACTGAAGGGTTCAATAGGTTAAAAACTGCTGATGAATTGCTAGCATTGGAGTGTTTTGACAGTTTAAAGGTTCAAGGACTAAAGTATGACCATACTAGTAAACGTTTGAGTGCTTTGCTCAACAATGAGTCTGAAATTGATGTCTCCCAGTTACCCAACACTTTCTCCCCATGGGGGAGTGGTTCCACCTGGACCCTAGTAGCTCACAGCAGTGCCAAGAAAATGCCCATGGGTCCCTAGGATACATATGTTTTTAAAGCAAAATTTGATTCATGGTTGAGATCGGAAGGTAAGACCCACCAAGAAGTGCAGGAACTTTACAGGTCTAACAGTATCTCCCTGCCGATTAACCTCTGACTTGGTTTCCTGTTCGGGCACCAGATCAAGGAACAGGATCTTACCCAAAGTTGAAGTCCTTCTCTGGGAGAAACCCCATGCCATCTGAAGAAGATGATTTTGAAATGTGGATGGGCAAGTTATTCCCATGGTGCAAGATCCCCACTGTTCTGCAAGCCACTCAACCTGATGCTACTGCCCAAATGTATCTCAACACTCTGGAGGGAAGGTTCGAGAGCATGAACAGTGGCACACACATCCTGAGAAAGCTGCAAGGGACGGTGCAAAGAGAAGGTGAAATGCTATCTGACTTTTTGATAGGTCTCAAACAAGTGATGCAACAAACCTACCATAAGGGAAACAAAATGGTTATATTAAATGCAGCTGAAAATAGAAAATAGAGTTAAAAATCTACGTTTCTACCTTAGGTCTTCTTCAGGAAATACTTTGTTTTTTTTCTCTTTTAGATATTTCCAGTAGAAGACCTAAGGTTGAAACGTAGATTTTTAACTCCATTTTCTATTTTCAGCGTGCATTTAATAGAACCATTTTGTTTTGCTTTTAGACCACATGCTGACGCAGCACCTTGTTTTTGTTTTTACATTTTGTATACTACCATAAGTGAGCTGTGACTGCTCAAGACATGAACAAGCTACAGCCGGAACAAGTCCTAGAGAGAGCTGGACACTTAGAAATACTTCTGATGAAGCTGTGTTGGGAAGAACAGCTAAATAACCTCCCTTCCTTTTGCGAACTAATACATGATGTCTGAGAGAAAGAGGACCCAGCTGCAGTGAAAAGCCCAATGGCAACACCTCTAAGAAAAATAGAGACCCCTCTTATAAACACCCTGCCTGGACAAGACACCAGTGAAATTGAGGACTTGAAAAGACAAGTGAAAGAATTGACTGAACTGACTACCAGCTACCAGAGAACTCATTCGGTCAGGGGCCTTTTTGTCCCCACCTGTTGAAAAATATTACTCTGGTCAAAATTCTACTCTGCTGGACACTGAAAAAGTGACTACTGCAAGTAGTGAGAGCCTCTTCTGCTACTGATGCAGGGAAGATGGACTCCGAAAGAGATTCTGCAAGAAACTAGAAAACTCTCCTTTGGTAGTGCAAAAGTTGTTAACAGAGAAACATAAGCAGGAAATGGCAGCAGGACCCAGTAAGGGCATGAACTGGAGCCCTAATCCAAAAATGCTCTGTGAAAGACACAACCTGCCAACTACAAGAAACAGTGGGGAAAGGCAATGCCATGGAAGGCATTCTACTGAGTCAGTGAACCTTTTGTGGCCCAATGGGATCAGGACTGTGAAAAAGCATTCCGAAAAATAATTAAGAGACTCACCGAAGCCCCTGTGTTGGCCTTTGCTGATACAACTAAACACTATTTTTTACACACTGATGCCAGCCTTGATGGGATGGGTACAGTCTTATATCAAGAGTACCCAGAAGGGCTGAGAGACCCATTGCTTCCAAATGCTGGTGCCTGACAACTGCCAAAAAGAACTACCCAGTGCATAAGCTAGAATTGTTAACATTAAAATGGGCCATCACCAATCAGTTCCATGACTGCCTCTAGGGAGCCAGATTTATAGTACAAACCAACAACTATCCACTTACTTATGTTAACACCACTGCTAAGCTGGATGCCACAGGTCACCACTAATTGTTCACCTTTTCATGTATGACTACACCCTGGAGTATCGGCAAAGCCTAAACAACATTGACACTGATGCCTTATCTCACCGACGTCACTCTCAAATTGGGAGACCATGGACTTGAATAGCCCCTGCAACTGGGAAACCTTTATGTACCATATTTGTGTCTGTAGACAGCGAGATACCTATCTATCACAACAGAACCACTGACAAAATGGGGGTCCACCCTGATGCTATACCTGTAGCTTACTACAACTTTGCGGGTTTCAATTTTGTTCATTTGCCCCAGCCAAACCTGCAAGAGCAATGATAGATGCAGTGACAAGACCCTGGACTGAGAGTGTGATCGCAGCTTTGGAGAAAGGAAAGGGCCCAGACCAAGTTCCTTAGGACTATCCTGATGTTCCAGCTTTGCTTGAGGAATGGATCAAGCCATCCTTAAAAGATGGACTTCTTTTCTGGACTGTCCAAGGCCCAAAAACAAAATTTATTTGCAAACAATTGATATTACCATGGAAGTACCGTAATGTCATCCTTAGAGCCCTACACGATGACATGGGACACCCCAGGTTCCTACATACTCTGACCCTTGTGCAAGGGTGATTCTTTTGGCATGAGTGGTGTCCAGTGTGGAAAAGAACTGCAAGAACTGTGCTAGGTGCATCCAGCAAAAGACCTTGCCACAGAAGGCAGCACCTCTAGTGAACATCAAAACCAGTGAACCTTTGGAGCTGGTGTGTTGGGATTGTCTGTACTGGAACAAGACGGTAAAGGTTTCAGCAATATTTTGGTCATCACCAACCACTGCTCCAGGTATGCCCAGGCCTACCCAACAAAAAAACAGAAGGCCTGAACTGTTGTCCACAAATCTGAGGAGTTTGTGAGTCATTATGGCATACCACAGTGTATCCAATCTGATCAGGGACCCAATTTTCAGAGTCAACAGGTAAAATAATTTTTAACTTTGCATGGAATCCAGCAATCTCACA
This sequence comes from Neoceratodus forsteri, assembly GCA_016271365.2. Taxonomy (NCBI): domain Eukaryota; kingdom Metazoa; phylum Chordata; order Ceratodontiformes; family Ceratodontidae; genus Neoceratodus; species Neoceratodus forsteri. Next base: position 1,302,614,567 of record CM028131.1, read on the forward strand.
CCACCCCCTACCATCCTCAAGGGGACCCACAACCTAAGAGGTTTTATCATATGTTGTCAAACATGTTAGATACATTTGACCCTAACAAAAAAAGAAACTGGAGCCAGCATGTCCCCAAGTTGGTTCACATCTACAATTGTACAAGAAACAGTTTCACAGATGCCTCCCTTATCTGTTAATGTTTGGCAAAGTAGCCTGTCTGCCAGTTGACTTAGCTTTTGGAGAGTGTCTGCTGACAGAGCCTCAAAAGAAACCTACCTGGAATATACTAAACACTTCAAACATCAATTTAAGGAAGCTTACCAATTGACTGCAGAAGCTGCTGGCAAAGTCAGTGCTGCCAACAAACTCGGGTATGACTAGAAAATGCATTATCGGGTACTACAAGTACCCTTTCCTGTGCTGCTTTTCTTCTTGGCCATGTCACTACTACTGGCCTCAGGGAACATTGAATCAAACCCAGGCCCCACCTCATGTCATCCTCCTAACCTACCTTCACCTCCTTGGTCCATTATCAAAGTGCTCAAAATTGCCCACCTTAGCATTCAAAGTCTGCTCCCCAACCTTAATGAATTCATTACATGGGCACATCACTACCAGCCAGATATTCTGGGGATCACTGAAACCTGGCTGAAACCCTCCATCCAAGACAATGTATGTACCCTGCCTGGCTATAACTGTATTCGACAAGATAGATAAACATCAAAATGGGAAGGGAGGACCTTGTTTTACATCAAGAACCACCTAAATGTCTCCATTGTACCCATCATTCCACCCAATACTAACGTAAAATTTGAATACTGACATGTTGAAATTCTTCTAGGCCAGACATAGAAATTATACCTGCTATGTGTTTACATTCCATTGACAGGTGGCATCACTGCCTTTGAGAATCTTGCCAATATAACACATGCACAGGTCAAGAACAGGAAATTCATAATACTGAGTGATTTTAACATAGACTGATGAGGTAAAAATAGGGCACTCGTACAGCAACACCTCAGTAAACTAAATGCTACCCAGCTTATTGAGGAACCTACCAGGCTGTCAAACAATGGCATCACTGCTACTATACTGGATTGGATCATTACTCCCAGAAAGGATTGAATCCTCCACTCTGGCATCCTCCCTGGCATGATCAGTGACCATACTCCCACCTATTGTGTTTGGAAGGCTAAATTCCTGATGCCCGCTCCCAGATTAAACACCTTCTATGACTACTCTACATTTGACCACTTGGCCTTTAAATCTGAAATTGCACACACTAATGGGTCCTACCTCTGGGTTACCAACAATGTCAATGCCGCTGTCACATACTTCAATACAATATTTAAGAAACTTCAAGATTAATATGTACCTTTTACAAGAAGAAGAATCAGGGGTTTTGCCAACAAATAAAAGAACCATAATCTCCTAGCACGAATTAACAATAGAGACAAAAAATGGAGAGTCTACAAGGCAACTGCTAGTGCTATAGAGTAGGAAAAATACTGACAGCTCTGTACACAGTGCAAAAAAAGCCATTAAACTAAGTAAAAGCAATCATTACAAAAACCTTCTCTCTGCCACTATAGGTTCCCCACAACAATATTGGCATCACATAAACATATCCTAGGACAAAATAATACCTCTATACCCCTGATATGAACATCAATGGTATAAACTGCAACAATCCCACCACCATTGTCAGCACCTTTAACACACAGTTTAGTAATCTGTCTATGTATACAGATATCTTCTGTCATACAGACTCCTCCCCTGAGAGTGTTGAACCCCTAGACACCAAACAGATTAAACACCCTTCCTTTCACATAAGAGCTGTCACAATAGCTGAAGTGCGCAAATTGCTAAAACACATCTCCACATCTAATTCTGCAGGTTCTGACTCACTCGAACAACAACTACTCCAAGTTGTTTCATATGAGATAGCTCCTGCTGTCACTAGACTGTTCAACCTATCCCTGACTAACAGTGTTGTACCTTCTGCCTGAAAATTGTCACACATTATCCCAGTCTTTAAAAAACTCTACTACCTATAGGCCGATTTCAATTCTGCCTGTCCTGAATAAGTTGTTGGAAAAATTGGTAGCCACCCAGCTAACATGAATATTTGAATAACCATAAGTTACTGTCTCCCTATCAGCATGGTTTTAGAAGTCATCACAGTACCTCTACTGCCTTGCTTACAATAACCAACCACATAGCCAATGTTATGGATAGATGGGAGTACACAGGCACCATTTTCATAGACCTCACCAAGGTCTTTGACCATGTCAATCATGCCTTACTACATCCCAGGCTTAAAGAACTTGGACAGACTTCTGATGTGCTAGCATGGTTCAACAGCGATCTACAACACAGACAACAGTTGGTAAAAGTAGGCACAACACTCTGTGAACCATTATCATCTGAAATTGGGGTCCCTCAAGGATCTATACTAGGGCCACTTCTATTCTCTATACACATCAACAACCTGCAAGACTGTCTCAAGTATAGCACACCCATATTATATGTAGATGACCTAGTACTTATCATTCATTCCAAAGACATCTGCAGCATTGATAACATTCTCTCCCATGATGTACAGATGATACAAAGTTGGTTACAGACAAATAAGCTCCACTTAAATGTAGCAAAGACACAAGCCATGCTGTTTGGCTCCCCCTGAAACTTTAAAAACTGCCTAACACCACTACAGATCACATGCCTAGATGGTGCCCTGTTGGAACATGCTCATTCCTTCAACTACCTTGGCATCATGCTAGATCCCTCTATTGACTTTCTCTTGCACATGACTAAAACCTGTAAAGCAGTAAATTCTTGATTTGGCCTTGCCTATAGAATTAGGCACAATCTTACCCATCATGCCTGCCTGTCCATCACACGAGGCATCCTACTCGGCAAGCTCATATATAATATCATAGTTTATACATTCTCAGCATCCAAGACTGCACTTAGAAAGTGAGATATCCATATAATAACATCTTCCACTTTGCACTTTCCTGCAACAGGCTTTTTTACTACTGTAAACTATATTCAAATTTAGAATGGCTCCCCCCTCGTACCTTGCATGATTTATCACTAGGGGGTATCACTTACAAAGTCCTAAACTATCAACAACCACAGCAACTCACAGAGTGGTTTAAACCACATTTAAATCTGCATCCCCTAAGGTCCTCTGACCTAGGATTACTTGCTATACCCAATATAAGGATCAATCTGGGGATGGCAGCTTTTCAAAACTTTGCCCCTAGGCAATGGAATAATATTCCACCTGAGATTCGTGCTATCACTATGTATGGTGGCTTCAAAAAAACCTTCTGTAAGCACCTCTTAGTGACTACAACATGTAAATGCTCCCCCACTAGATAACTGAATACCTTGGTATGTATCCTGTATACCATGCAGATCTCCATATGTATCACTTGGATGACATGCTGTTGTATTTGATGTACCTGTGTCAGTCTGTATTGCAGTATTTACTTCCTTTTTCAGAAATATGTATTCATGTATGTACTTGATATGTATATTCCCTTACTTACTCTTGAATGCTATACCTCTGTATTTGTTATTCTCTGTTCTTACATTGCAATATGCTATGTATTGCAATTGTTGTACTCTCCCAGGTCGTACCTGAAAACAGACAGTTTCTGTCTAGTGTACCTACTCAGTTAACAAAAACTAAATAAATAAATAAAGTTGGGCATAGAATTATTTTCAGAAAACTTAACCTGCTTGGAAAACACAAGATAGCTGACTACTGGTAATCTGAGCCTTATGTTGTTTTGGAAAAGCAAACCAATTTACCAGTGTACCACATCTGCCTAGAATGTTTTTGGGGGATCGTAAAAACTATCCACCATAACCACCTCCTTCCCATTGGGCAGCTCAAGCCCATTCCAGATACTGTAACAGAGTCTGGGCAAAGACCTACCAGAACCCAAAATTGTAATCAATCCAGGGAAAAGATGGCATCTATCTCCCCTGACCCAGCATTGGATGTTGGCATGGTTACACCGCCTGTCCCTGTTAGTGCAAACAGTGAGGAGGACCTTTTGACTCTGAGTATGTTTTTGTATTTCTTTTTTTCAGTTGTGCAAGGATAACAAAACTGGTGAATGTTTCAGCTGACCACTAGTGCTGTGCAGAATTTTCAAATTCTGGCATAACAAAATTCCATGGAATTTTCGAAATTCCACTGAAATTTTGCTGAATTTCACCACAAATGGAGGAATAATTTTCTGTGGAATATTATTCCATGGATCAAAGTAGGTGGAATTCCACTAAAGAACCAGTGAAATTCAGGCAGAAATTCAACCAGCAGAATGGCCATTCCATGCTAACTCCACCAGTGGAATTCTGTATTCCGCACTGCACTACTGACGACTCAACAAAAAGCATTTTTTCTTGCCATTTTGTAATAGATAGAATATCTTACTTTGGTAATGAACTGTGCATCTACTAGACATTAATCAATGATCAGGTGACTGCTTTAAACCAATGACATTTATGGGATTTATGTACTCATTTTGTAATCAATTTCAGAATGTGGCAGAGATACTCAGTTTCAGAATGGGGCTATGATGTTCAGTTTCAGAATATTCTTGGGATGCACTATTTTGGAATATGACAGAATTATACGATTTCAGAATTTTACAGTTATGGGCAATTTTTGAATGTGGTTGGAACATGGAGTTTCAGAATGTATATTCCAAAATTACCAGTCCTGCCTCATTTTGAAATTATATTGCATGATCTGCCACATTCTGAAATTCTTTTACTTGCCACATTCCAGGATTGGGTGTCCACAGCACATTCTGAAATTGCATGTACCTGCTACATCTAAAACTGAATGCTTACACCACATTCCAAAATTATGCACTCTTGCCACATTCAAAATGTGCTTTCCAACTGCATTCTGAAATTGTGCATCCTTGCCATATTTCAGAAGTGCAAGCTTCACCAAATTCTAAAACTGCATATTTTTGCCACCTACTGAAGTTGTGCATTTCTGTCTAAATCCAAAATTGCACATCCTTGCTCACTCCGATTATATACTGATACTACTTTTAACTTAGAGGGGTGCTGCATGAGCGGTGGGGGAACTGAGTTAGCTGGGATATGGACTGCTAAATCCCCCCACCACCATAAGTGATTAGAGTCAGGAGAGGGCCTTTTCTAAGTATTGATATTTGGGGGAGTTGGGGGCTTGGCTTGACAGGGGGCTGTATATGACACATTTTCAGCTGACAAAGTGTCAGGAATTGGTGTACAGTATTTAATAAATAAAATTGTGTGTATTGAAAAATGGGTAAGGGGTGGAGGGTGAGGATTTATGGGGAGAGGGTGGGGAGTAGCCAAGGGACTAGCTCAGGCCACCTGGAGGGGTCCTAAAGAGTTTTTAAAAACTTTTGTTTCATGTTGTTCAGCCTCTATGGCTGAATACTGAGTATCAGGAAATGCTGAGTATGAATACTCATCAATTATTTGGAAAAAAGGTACTTACACATTCCTATGAGCTCGTTGAGACTTCAGAGCTTACAGAATAAAAAAGAGTTCCAACAAAGACTTATTTCTAATTATTGTAGTTACTATATGATTTGTTTTATTTCTTGACTGCTGCAACAAGCACCCATGGGGGGATTTGAAGAAGTGTATATAACTAACCTGCAAAAGTTATTTGTTTTATTTTTTCCTAACAACAGCCAAAAATAGGTCTCAGGAGTCTGAGCTAAGTTTGGGTGAGAAGGCAGGACAAAAGTGTGGTAGGGTCAATCAGAGGGACACAAGAAGTCCAGGGGAGGATAAAGAGTTTGGGGAGTACATTCAGGGTGCATTTTCTGACTGCTACAGCAAGCACCAAGGGGAGGATGAAGACATGTATTTAACTAACCTGCAAAAGTTCTTTGTTTATTTTTTTCCCTAATAGCAGCCCAAAAACAGGACTTAAGTATCAGAGCTAAGTTTAGGTGGGAAGAAGGACACCAGCATGGCAGGACCAATCAGATGGAAGCAGGAAGCCCAATGGAGGATAAAGAGAGAGCAGGGAGTACATTCAAGATGTATGTCTCAGACTGCTACAGCAAGGACCAACAGGGGAGATTTAAAGGAGTGTATTTAACTAATCTGCAAAGGTTCTGTGTTTAGTTTTGTTTTCCTAACAGCAGCCAAAAGTGGGATTCAGGAGTTAGAGCTAAGTTAGAGTGGCAAGGTGGGACACCAGCATGGCAGAACAAATCAGAGGGAAGCAGAAAGCCCAGGAGAGGATTAAATCAGTGCCTCCTAGCATGTCCCATCACATTCATGTCCCAGAGTGTGAGTGGAATAGAGCAGGAATGTAATGTAACAGTTGAAGTGATTGGTATCTTAGGTGTCAGTAGGCAACAGCAGGCAAGCAGGGAAACTACTGGCCCAACAAGGTAAGGTAAAGTACCTGTTTACTTGTTGTTGCCTGAGTAGGAGATTACAGAAGAAGGTAAAGGGGGGTAAATACAATCAGTAACCACCTGTTGTGTGAGAAAGAAGGAAACACCTAGTCTAGGGTATGGGGACAAAGGGGTGAAGATGAAAGTAAAGTAAAAAGGGGAGAACTAGAATCACCTGTGGTGTGGAAAAAGAGGTAACACCATATCTAGGGTAAGGGCACAAAGAGGAAAAGAAAAGCAAAAGGGAAGGCTAAAATCCCCCAATCTAGGGTCATGATATAAAAGGGTTAGGTAAAATAAAATAGGGAAAAATTAGAAACACCTTATCTAGGGGTAAGAGCTCAAAGTAAATTCCTGAAAATGTGGTGACTGAAGGAGTGGGAATGTTGGGAATGGTGCAATGCAGTGGTTATGGAGCAGAAGTTTTTAGAGAGACCTTCAGGACTCTGAGGTGCTGCCCCATCTCTGCATGCACCTCTCTGGGCTAAGGGAGGAGGTCACAGGACTCTGGGTTGAGTTGGCTAGGATTCAGGGAGCCTCTTCTCCCACCCGGGGGCCACATAATCTACCACCATTGCCCCAGAGGATGCCTAGGAGGAGGGCCATCTGGACTGTGGTGAGCATTAGGAGGGTGGAGGAGTGGTTCAGGGGTAATTCCTCACCACTATGAAACTCTTTCACTGCTGTGGCAGGAAGAGACACCTGTAGTAGTGGCCAGGGAGGATGTGGGGATTCTCCATAGGGAAGGCCCCAAGGTGGGAGGTAGAGGACCCCAGCAGAAGAGGAATCAACTTCCAGTGTGGAACTTAATCATTAGGGGAGTAGATATGGGAACTGGAATGTTGGGAAAGAGGGAGGTGAGGTGCCAACCTGGTGCCTTGGCCTGGAGGGATGGAAGGAGAATCCTAAGAATCACTAGGGTGATTGGGGAAGAGGTTCAACTGGATGTCATTGTCCAACTGAGGATGAATGATCTGGCTAGGGATGAGGCTGGGATTGTGCAAGGAGATTTTAGGGAGCTGAGGGGGGTCATAGGCTGGTATTCAGTGGCTTTTGCTAATGTGCTACCTGTCCACAACCAGGAGGAGTATAGGGTTCTATGCACCAGGAGCTTCAATTCATGTTTGAAGGAACGGTGTAGAGAGGAGGGGTTTGTCAACATTGGGAAATGGGAACCAACCTGGAGGTATAAGGCCTTATACAGGGGTGATGGCCTTCATCCATCTTGGATAGAAAATGCAGTTCTCAGTGAACAGTTTAAATATTACTTTGATGAACATTTAATCTAGCTGAAGGGGGAGGCAGAAGGAATCGGAGAGGTATAAACTGCCCCCCCACACACACACACACAGACCGAAGCAGAGAGAAGGGAGGACTCAAGTGGAGATAAAGCCCCCAGGTAGAAAAATAAAGAAAAAAACAGTGTGATAGAAAACAAAGGGGGCAGGAACATGAGTTGTAAAAAGAGAGGGGAAAAGGAGGCAGGGCAAAAAGGAAAAGAGGGGGGTAGAAGGTAGAGTAGTAGTAAAGTGTGGAAGACCATGTGTGCAAACACAAGAAGTCTAGGAAATAGAATTCTGAACCTCGAGCCCATTGTGGCGGAGACAGATCTGGATATCATGGCCATTAAGAGTTGTGGTGCACAGGAACCATGTCTGGGAAATGGCCATAACAGGCCATACTCAAGTCAGGAAAGATACAGTGGCGTGAAAAAGTATTTGCCCCCTTCCTGATTTTCTCTATTATTGCATATTTGTCACACTGGATGTTTTCAGGTCTTTAGACAAAATATAATATTAGATAAAGGGAACCTGAGTGAACAAATAACACTTTTTTTACTTATTTCATTTATTTAATGAAAAAAGTTAACCAACACCAACTGGCACTGTGTGAAAAGTAATTGCCCCTAGTTAAATCAACCCAATTAAAGGGATAATTAGAGTCAGCTGATTGAACACAGCCAGGCTTGATTACAGCCAGCCCTGCTCAATATAAACCTCACTTATTTTGGCCCTTACCATCAGAGTCACGTTGCCAGCACAAAGATTCAACAAGCACATTATGCCATGATCAAAGGAAGTTCCTGAAAAGATCAGAAAACATTTGTTGCCCTCTATCAGTCTGGAAAGGGTTACAAAGCTATTTCTAAGGCTCTGGGACTCCATCGAACCACAGTGAGAGCCATAATCTCCAAATGGAGAACACTTGAACAGTAGTGAACCTTCCCAGGAGTGGGCGGCCTGCCAAAATTACTCCAAGGGCGAGTGTAAAATCATCCAAGAAGTCTCAAAGGATCCTAAAACAACATCCAAAGAACTGCAGGCTACTCTTGCCTCAGCTAAGGTCAGTGTTCATGACTCCACAATCAGAAAGAGACTGGGCAAAATGGGCTTCATGTGAGAGTAGCAAGGCAGAAACCACTGCTAACCAAGAAGAACATAAATGCTCGCCTCTCATTTGCCAAGAAGCACCTGGATGATCCACAAGCCTTTGGGAAAATGTTCTATGGACAGATGAGTCCAAAGTGGAACTTTTGGACAACATGGATCCCATAATGTCTCAGTAAAGCAAACACAGCATTCCACAATAAGAACACCATACCAACAGTCAAACATGGTGGTGGTAGTGTGATGGTGTGGGATGCTTTGCTGACTAAGGACCTGGATGACTTGCCATAATTAAAGGAACCATGAATTCTGCTCTGTACCAGAAAAATTCTTAAGGAGAATGTCCAGTCATCCTTCCGTCAGCTGAAGCTGAAGCGAGTTGGTCATGCAGCAAGACAATGATCCAAAACACAAAAGCAAGTCCACATCAGAATGGCTAAAAGAAGTAAAATTAAAGTTTTGGAGTGGCTCTAGTCAAAGTCCAGACTTAAACCCAATAGAGATGCTGTGGCAGGACCTGAAACGAGCAGTTCATGCTCGAAACCTACCAAATGTTACTGAATTAAAGCAGTTCTGTGAGGAAGAGTGGGTTAAAATTCCTCCACAGCGATGTGAAAGACTGATATTGAATTATAGGAAGTGTTTGGTTGCAGTCATTGCAGCTAAATGTGGCATAACCAGTTATTAAGTGTAAGGGGCAATTACTTTTTCACACAGTGCCAGTTGGTGTTGGTTAACTTTTTTTCATTAAAAAAGTGAAATTAAAAAAAAAAACAAGTGTTATTTGTTCACTCAGGCTCCCTTTATCTAATATTACATTTTCTCTAAAGACCTGAAAACATCCAGTGTGACAAATATGCAATAATAGAGAAAATCAGGAAGGGGGCAAATACTTTTTCACGCCACTGTAAGATGGGAAGGAAGGGAGGAGGGGTGGTGCTGTATGTAAGGGAGAGTATCAAAGCAACAGAGACACAGGGTATTCAGAGGGGCTGGAGGTACTATAGATCACCCTGGAGACAGGAACTATTCACACTGTTGTGATCTATTACCTCCAACACAGGGGGAGAAACTGGATAAGGCACTGGAGGAAGCCATTAGCACAATGGGAGAAAAAGGGTAGGTTTGCTGGTGGGGGACTTCAGTCTACCAGATGTAGATTGGATCCGCCCAGCCACAGCTTCAGCTAGAAGCAGGGACATTCTAGACTCCCTGTGAGTGGTGTCTCTCAGGCAGCTAGTCAGGAAGCCTACCCACGATGGACCAATACTGGATCTGGTGCTCACTACAGGGGTAGTATTGCAGACATCAAGGTGGGAGGCTATCTGAGGACCAGTGATCACTGTACAGTGTGGTTCAACTTAAGGATGGCTGAGGTATCTAACCACAGAAGAATGAGGATCCTGAACTTCAGAAGGGCAGATTTTTAAAAATTTACATTTAAAAATGTGAATGCCTCAGAGATGACCTAGCAGGTGGAGATGGCCTGTGTAGGGTGGAGGAACAGTGGGCTAAATTAAGTGAAGACAAAGTGAAGGCAACAAACCTCTGTGCAAGGGAAGTGAGCACCAACAAGGGAAAAACAAGCTTTTGTCAGTGCAGGATGTTCGCCACTGGTACTGAAGCCCTGTGGTAGTAGATGTTTTGCGTGATTGAGCGGTGTTAATGGTGGTAAAGGATGTGCTGGCAGAGGTTTAAACTAAGATATCTTGTGTTAAAAAGAGTATGTAAACTGCCTTTTTGTGTTGGCGTACTTGTGCAGCCAACATCTTGAGGTAGTGCAAAATTGGAGGCGTGGTCACTGTTGGGCGAATGCAGGGCACGCATCAGTAGATGCATCCCTCATTCCCCAATTAGCCTGCATACTGGTGCCACACCACCCAGGTGAGCACATCTAAGGAAAGGTCCGCTGCAATAGGAGCAAAGCTTGTCACATGCAGCGGACCTCCCAACATGCTTACCCAACACAAACATGGCGGTACACTACCCGCCAAACTGCCGACATCGGGGGTGCCCAATCCCCCGTTGGCTTATCCTGCCCCTAATGGGTGCTGATGGGGAGCCCACTCTCTGTTGGCACAAAAGAGACCCCCATTTGTTATATGCCGAGGGCGGTCCAATCCCCTTGGCTCTGCCCCATCCCCTGCTTCTTGTGTGCTGATGGGGAACCCAATCCCATCGGCATTAAACTAACCCCCTTTGTTGTGTACCAACAGGGTGCCTAATCCCCGTCAGCTACAGCTGCCCCCAAAAAATAAGAGCTGTTGGCATGCTGGAGCCCACCCCAGCATGCCACATGCCCTGTAAACATAAAAATGGTCCCGCAATGTTTTTTATTTTTTTGTCCCTGTAAACAAAAACGGTCTCTTGCCATCTCCTGCCCCCTCAAAACCCGCACTCCACCCACTGCGCACCCTACCTCCCCCACACACCCCTCACTCCCATACTTACCTCCGAGTCCTGCGCGACGCATCTTCGTGGACCGGGAACACATCTACACTCTTCAAAGCTGACCACAAGCTGAGGAAATGCCAGTAAGCTGTATAATGGAATAAATAGGGTTTTTGCAACTTTGATGCATATCTCAGGCATTTTTTGGAATTTTGGCACCAAATTTTCAACATGGGGTTTTTGGGACCCCTCCTCATGAATTCTTGCACTGTCATGGTGTTATTCAGTCCCGAAAGGTGATTTTAGGTCACCGCGTGGAATCACCTTTTGGGACCGAGTAATCCACATGACAGTACCACTGTTCATGAGGGGAGCTCTCAAAAAGCCTATGTTGCAGATTTGGTGACAAAACGCCCAAAAATGGCTGTTTTACGAGCATGCATTGCACTGTTTCTACGCATGCTCATAACGTCATGAATTTCGCTCCAGATTTTCAAAATTGGCATTTTTCCACAACTCCTGATGAACAGTACAGCTGTCATTTTACATATCCTGCCCAAAATGTGTTTTCGCACGTCCAGCACTGAATAGCGCAGTCGCTGAGCGAAATCACCTTTTGGGACAGTTTGAGGAAATGACGGTGACACTGTTCATGAGCAGAGGTCCTATAATGCCTTTGTTGAAAATTTGGTGCCGAACATCCATAAAATGACTGTGTTGCTAGCATGAGTTGCGCAGTTTCCACGCACCCTTGTAACTTCGCAAATTTGCAATATTTCCATGCCAGATTTTCAACACTGCCATTTTTTCACACCACCTTATGAACAGTACAGCTGTCATTTTTCACATCCTGCCCAAAATGTGTTTCCGCACCTGTGACGCACAATGGCATGGTCACTGTGGGAAATCAACTTTTGGGACAGATTAACACAATCGCAGCACCACTGTTCATAAGGGGCCATCCCAAAATGCCTATGTTACAAATATGGCTACCAAACTCCCCAAAGTAATTGGGTAACAGACATGTGTTGTGCAGTTTGCATGCATGCTCATTGCTTCACCAATATTTCATATTGTCACTCCAGATTTTCAACGTTGCCATTTTTTTATGCCTCCTCATGAACAATACAGTTGTCATTCTCCACATCCTGCCCAAAAATATGTTTTCATCCCTCTGTCACCAAATGGCACAGCCACTGTGCAAGACCATCTTTCAACTAGCAAAGTGATTGTGCTGCTTTTCATGAGGTGGCCTGACAAGCAGCCCATGTTGAAAATGTGGAGTGAAACTACCAACACATGCCTACGGTGTTAGGGTTTCCAACTGTAGCACCCCACCCGGTACAGACTGACAGGCTTCCGGGGTGTGACTTGGGATCATCGGATGTAATGCTCACACCATTCCACCCCCCCACCCCCACCCTGCAGCCACTGACAGGCATTGTGGTGTATCTTGCACTGTTCAGCCACAAAGTTCACCCCACACTCCTACACTGCACCCACGTGTGCATATTTCCTTATGGAATGGGGTAAGTATAATGCCCAAAGACCCCAAAGCACATCCCAACACTTATCAGTGTCTACAGGGTAGGGTGAGGTACAATGGCATGAGCGTTATAGCTGACAACCCAAAGGCACACCCCAATGCCTGTTGCTCTCTACAGGGTGGGGTTGGCATCACTTCAATACTTCATTGCCATCCCTATTATGCATCTCTAGCTCCAGCACTGCCAATGCCAGAGCAACAACATTCGACATTGACAAATGCTTGTTTAACTTAAGGTTACTGAGATATCTGTAAAGGAAGCTGTGGATTATACAGAGAGGAGAGCAAGTGAGTTCTATTGTTGTAGTGTAAAATGACTGAGCGGTGTTAATGGTAGGCTGCTCAGGATTGTGTCTTGCCTTCTGAAGCCACTGACTTGGTCGCTGTCCTCTCTCTACAGTCAGAGGCTTCCCCCGTGACAGAAGAGTAATGTGCACCGTGAACATAAAAAACAGGAAGCAAATAAGGCACAGTCAGTTTATGGAGATGTACTGTGTGACCTGCAGAAGTTCTTCTATGTGACCTTCAGACAAATTTTTTACCAGAATCCCCATTTTCACAAAAATGTGCCTTTGGTGACATGAAAAGCAAAGTAAAGGGTGAACATGCAATGTCAAGTTACAAAAAAGCAAATTTTTAACCTAGGGACAAAAATTCACAAAGTTCTCTAGGAAGGTGGATTTCTGAAATCTGTCTTAACTTTGCAAGCAAATTAAGACTTCACAACATCTCTAGTCTAGATCAATCTACCAAACATCTTAAGAAAATGCATTGCAGCTTAAGCCAGTAGGGAGATTAGTAAGTAGTTTACCCACAATGTAAAAGGTCAAATGGCTAGCACTGACACCAGCGACCAGCACCTCACAAACCTGTAATGGCAAGTTCATGCTACAGTAACTTTGCTTCACTTAGAAATGAGTGACAGAAATCAGGGAGAGGGGTTTTAAATGATATCAAATCCCTAAACTACCTACAAAATGCATATTTTACACACACAAAGCAAATATGTAAAAGAGCTATCATGCACCAGCGAGGCGCTTGTGAGGAGACCAATATAAACATATCCTGAATGTACTATTTTAGTGAGAAGTTATTATTGTTCATATACTTTATAAGGAAGGCCATATGGCGGGCCTTTAGTTAGATGGTATGATCTATGATTAGAGCACTGAGCTTTAATAATGAAGTTCCCATGTCCAAGTTCCACTACAGACACTGAATCACTTTGTAACATGGCTCTCAAGATAGCAGGCAAATGGAGAGTGGAGAGTGGTGCAAACACATCACGTGACGGAAAACGAGTGGTGATTAAGCCACCTGTAGAGCCCGCTTGTGTAGTACCTAAAGTGTCCAGAGGGAAATCAACCATTAATGCCTGCATGTGTAGTACCTAGAGTGTCCATCAGCGACAGGGTGCAGCACTGGGATGGCAATCCACAGGGTAGAGATCGAAGCAAGTGCACTACCAGCAGCGCGCCTCAAAGCGATCTAAGAGACAGCATGCCACACGATGTATGCGTACCTGCAGATGGCGCCCCTGATACAAGAGTAACAGAGCACTTGTCAGCATGGTGTGCACCATTGCAATAGCTTGCCGTAGCCGGGACCTAAGCGGGGTGACTGCACGGAGGAGTGGTAGGAATAGCCGCAGGAGCAAGATATCGGTCGTAGCGCGGGGCGATACCAGTGAGGATAAGTAAGATAAGTAAAGGGGGCACGCTAGATCCACTGGAACAAGTAGGCATAGATGAGTATTTGTCACTGATTGTGGCAGAAGTGCAAGACACATACATGTGTCCCAGAAGGCCACATGGCAATCTGTGGCGGTGGAACAACACAGAAGTGTAAAACAGGAAAAGACTCGCTGCAAACCCAGAAAAGGAGTCACACTGTGTAGTGTCAGACAGGACTGTTATGTCCTCATTTCCTGAGAAGCGCTCCACACTAGGCAAATGTATGTGGCGCGGTGAACGTGCACGCGCAGCGTGATACATTTTAGTCGACTAGACTGCACGACCCCTTAGCATAACTTGTGCAGCACGAGTAATGATCACATCAGTCTTTCTGGTTTTCCGAGGTACATTGCGATCTCAACAAACCACTCCTTCTGCTTGCCATGTTATAAGCGCATTAATCACCTCCAGCGTCGGGCTCCACCGTGGATTAATGCCCGCTGGGTGGTTGGAAGCACTCGGCCTTCGGCCTCGTGCACCACCACCCCCCTTCCCAGCAGGGCATTAATCCACCAGTAGAGCCCTCCTCTGTCAGTGATTAATGCTTACTTATGTCCCTGAGCAAGTCATGACTCCTCTCTATCCTTCAGTATGGTTAATCACTGGACTAGGTAGAAGCAGGACCACTGACAGAGAACTGGTGTGTCTCAGCTGGGCAGTCCTGGGTAAATAAAGTACATGTTTTCTGTCATATAAAGGGGAACTGTATATGAGAACCCATAAATGTAACTAAAGATGGTATACTGGTAAGCCTTAACCATAGCTCCAACTCAAGCTATAGCTTTTATGTTATTACATCTACTCTTTAAAACTGTGCATCACTGCTAATGTACTTTTGTTCATGCTACTTCACGTATTTTGCATCATTTGAATACATATTTATTTATTCATTCATTTGTTGACCAGTAAGTACACTGGTCCGAGGAACCTTGTTTCGGAATGACCTAGGTCTAGATAGGCAAGGAATAACAATAGTACATGGTTATAAACAAACTGGGGAAATACTTTTGTAAAAATAACAGACAGTACAGATAAAAGTAAAAATGAGGATACAGTGTCATTTCTAAAATGTTTGAAATTGGAGGTAGTACTACAAAGTAACATGAAGTGGGCCTATTTTTTATATTATGGGTGTAATAAGAATAAAATATACTTGCAGACAGGTACACTATGTGGATCCACACCAGTCTTAAAAACAGAGTACTACTGCAGTTTGTTAAAGACCTGGAGAAAAAACTTTGCAGGTGCTGAATCAGTAATAAAAAAAAGATATCCTGTGGTTTGAAGCCTGTCTCATACTACTGTAACTGTCACTGTAAGTCAAAAACCAGGGCACTGCAACAAGAATTCAGTAAGATTTAAAAAAAAATAGCAAGCTGCATGAAAAAATCTATGTACATTTTTTATTTATTTAGTTTTTGTTTACCGGGTAGGTGCACTAGCCATAGCAATGACTATTTTCAGGCATGACCCGGAAATGCAACATAGCACATGTGGGGAACTTTGCTCCTTAATGTTGAACAGGGCAGTGTGGAGAAATATATCCGTACAGCCTGTGGGCACACTGCTGGCACTGAGTGCATCAGAATAAGTACTCCTGTCCCTTTAGCACAGGCGTGTTTTTTTTTCTTACATGAATATCTGCTGTTTTGTTTTTGTGATAACACATCTGCTTTAGTGATTTACAATTTTAGGTTATGTACTGTGTAAGACATACATCCTGGTAAGAACTTCTGTCAGATTTTTCTGTATGCAATAAAGGAAGCTGGTCAACAACAAAGTTAAAATGTGTGAGATGCTGATGTGCTGAAGCCTTTGTAAAATACTGTCCATTTGCCCTGGTGGTGTGGAGGGCTAAGGTGTGGGACACCTTACCTCCCAACATGTCGGCAACCCAAGCTGGGGAGCGGACTTTGGCCGCCAGTAGTTGGTCATGGTGGGAGAATATGGGGCACCTGGAGGACTACTCTCCTGTCCCAGGGAGGGGGGACATGATGCACCACACCTATACTGCCACCATGTGGAAGCTTGGTGGTAGGGCAGTAGGTGCATCTCAGACGGGGACATCAGCCTTCGGCACGTGGTGCATCCATACCTCCACACGCACACGTGCCTGCATTATTGTATGTCACTGGACATGGGAAACCAGTAAGTGGTAAGAGCCTGGTTCCAGCATATAAAACCAGGCCTGTCGCTTGACCCATGTTGCTGCCTGGGACCACCTGCTGAAATATGCCCTGGTGGCAGTAAGGCTGGATCACCCTTCCCTAGCCCCATCATAGGGGATAATCTGCAAGTGTACAGGTATGTTCCAGGGGAAGCAGTTGCCAGTAGGGTGGGGTTCAGGACTGATGGCCTTGCTGGAGCTAAGTACTGCACAGAAAAAAAGCTTGATTTAAATAAATAAACGGTCCATTATGTCTGGCTGGGCAGATAAGTCTGCTATGAGCCCACCAACTAAAGACTAACTATATAAGTGGCCTGTCATTGCAGCAGTAGCACTACCGCTTGCAATGCCAGTGACCAGGATCGAGAGTGATCTCGGGTCATCGGGGCTGCCCGGAGGCAAGAGGATTAAACATCCCAGAGGAAGCTATCTTTCTCTGGGGAGAAAGGGATGCTGCCTCCTCTGCAGTACTGCCACCAAGGTGACCACAGGTGGTAGCACAGCTGAAGGCAAACCCGGTGGAGGAGGTGGCTGCAAATGTCAACGCAACTGCACCATGACACCACAGACTCATGCCACCTTGGGACTGGGGCATGAACAAAAAAAAAAAAGGCAGGGGCCCTGGCACCAGGGGCAGCAGCCCTAGGAAATCCAACCTCCAACCTCAATCAAGGTCATTTTCCAGGAGAGAAGCCACAATTACACATTCTATTGGGGGATCCTCCACCCCCGACCCTGCCTGGAGGGGGAAACCAAGGCTATGAGGCAGCCAGGAGAAAGAAGCTGACCCTTAGGTAAGTGACAATGGAGGTCTGGTACCAGAGTATGATGGGGACATAAACAGAATAGGAAAAAAAGAGACTGTAACTATATAATCAAACATCATTTCAGATACAAAGCCCTGAAGGCTGTAAAAGAGAAATTAAAGTAGGCATTTACAGCATAAGCACAGTTGGTACTCATGCACCTCTAAAATTAGCTCCTATCTTTCACTTGCAGTATATCTTCTAGTTTATCTTTTTACTTAGACCTGAGGAAATGCCCTGAAGAGCAGAGGTGATTCATTTAGGTGGACAGTTAGGAGCCACTCCTTCTCCCAGCTGGTGGTAAATCTGTGGAGAAGCCAACCAGTGAAGACAGTGGAAATGAAGACAGTACAGGTCTCAAAGGTGCTATTGGACAAATTCCTGCTCACCACGGGAATCACAAGGTATGCTGGGTAGTAAAGTGGGTGGGGAATCCCTTTAAATTCGTACATGTTTGCTCAGCATTCTTGTTGGTTCATGCTTATTCTTTTTAATTTTAATTTTTATTTTATTTTAGTTTTTGTTGACCGGGTAAGTGCACTAGACAAATCCTGCCTATTTTCAGGCACGACCCCGGGGAGGGGATACAGATGAATGCAACTGACCTTGAACCAGATTAAGCTATTAAGCAAGGGGCAGACCTGATGGACTTAGTAGCCCTTCTGACCTTAAATTACTGAACTACAGTATGATACAAATGGACTGGTTTCTGCATGAGAATATTTTCCTGTCCTTTTTTTCTCAAAAATGACTGTGTGAACACATGTATAGTATCCTCACAGTATGCAAGCAAACATTCTACATTTGCTTAATTTGAATCAGCCTTCCACCCCACCCCCACCCCAACACACCCTCTGTTTAATTGCAGGTCCCCATGTGTTGCTGAAACAATTTCCCACATATCCTGTTGCCAGAAATATCCAGTCCCCCATTAAAACAAGGCACAAGGTCGGAGTAGTTCTGGGGCTGAGCAGTATGTGAAATGGAATTTTTTGTTATGCTGCCCTAAAGGTATACTAACGGAGCAGCAGAGTCCATGCTACGTATTCTCTTGGGAGCACCCATTACTAGCTCCAGGATAAAAAAAAAGTTTCCAAGCTAGACTACTGTTGTCTCTCATTTTTATAAGGTCTTAAAAGATGAGAACTTATAAAGTGTGAAAATGCTTGCAATGCAGACTGACATGGGTTGCTTTACAGTGTGATTTCTTCTAAATAGCAAATGTTTCACTGTTCAAACTGAAGCTTTCATTTGAATGATAGCAAAACTTCACCATAAATCTGTGACTTATTTGCTCCCTTAAAAAGTTGCTGTCTGCTGAGGACCTGATGAAAAATCCTGATAACAGACCCTCTGTAACAGATCAAAGAAACAGAAAAACAAAGCATATAATTCTATCAGCAGTACTAATAAAAGAATGTTACAGCTGGGGTCGGGAGGGGGGTTCCTGGATATTTTAAATTCCTCAGCAGTCTGATCATGACAGATCAGTTTGCTGGGCAGCATAGATCAAAGGGAAAAGCCGACCCATGACTGGGTTGGCTTTTTCTTTTCAAGTACACGACTGCCCAGATGGCATTCACCCTAGGGTCCTAAAAGAATTAGCCAAGGAACTTGCAGTACCATTGCTCAGACTATTCAACCTCTCCCTCCAGACTGGGGTAGTGCTAGAGGATTGGAAAAATGCCAACATGATCCCTTGCATAAGAGTGGGAGCAAAGAGGAGCCTGGAAACTACAGGCCCATTAGTCTGACCTCAGTGGTGCGTAGACTGATGGAGGCACTGATTAAACAAGACATAGTTGATTACCTGGACAGGAACAACCTCCAAGACTACAATCAACATGGGTCCATGGCGGGAAGG
The DNA here is from genome assembly GCA_016271365.2 of Neoceratodus forsteri. Taxonomy (NCBI): domain Eukaryota; kingdom Metazoa; phylum Chordata; order Ceratodontiformes; family Ceratodontidae; genus Neoceratodus; species Neoceratodus forsteri. The sequence continues at coordinate 1,302,633,886 of CM028131.1, forward strand.
TCATGCTTGATGAATCTCATATCATTCTTTGATTGAGTGACAGTCGAATTAGACATAGGGGACCCAGTAGACCTGCTTTATTTCACCTTCAGTAAAGCCTTCGACGCCATTCCACACAAGCGTCTGCTAGCTAAACCCAAAGACACTGGTATTTAGACCAGTTTATCAACTGGATAAAGTGTGGCTCCAAGATTGAAGCCAAAGGGTGGTAATTAATGGAGTGGGTTCAAGGAAGGGAGATGTTATAAGTGGGGCTCCCCAGGGTTCTGTCCTCGGTACTGTGCTTTTCAACATCTTTATTAGTGACATAGGTAAGGATATAAATGACAGATTAGCGCTGTTTGCTGATGACACAAAATTGGGAGGAAGGGTGGATACTGCAGAATCCATCATCAAACTTCAAGCTGACTTTGGAAAACTTGAGGCATGGTCCAACCAATGGCAACTCGGCTTTAATGCAAAGAAATGTAAAGTTATGCATTTGGGCAAAAACAACCCTAGAATGGAATACTGGTTGAACGGGGTGCAATTTAATACCTTATCAGAGGAAAGGGACCTAGGAGTGTTAATTCATGAGTCCCTTAAGGCTACCAATCAGTACAACTCTGCATGTATTGTAGCAAGGCCAGCAGAATGTTTGGGTGCATCAGCAGAAACTTTGACAGCAGGAGCAGAAAAGTTATACAGCCTCTTTACAGATCCCTGGTGAGACCTCAGCTGGAATACTGTATCCAGTTTTGGAGCCGACACCTAAAGAAGGACATCAACAGACTGAAGATGGTCCAGAGAAGGACAACAAAGATGATAACAGGACTACATGACCTTCCATATGAGGAATGCCTGAAAGGGATGAAGTTATTCTTGCTGCAGGCAAAATGAGGGGGGGGGGGGGGAGTTGATCGAGACATTTAAGTACCTGAAAGGCATTAACAAAGTGCCATATTCAGAACTGTTTATTAGGTCTCACAACTCTAATACTAGAGGGCACAAGTGGAAACTCAAATGGGGGAGGTTCAGACGTGATATCAGGAAGTTCTTTTTCTCTGAGAGGTTGGTGGCTCCTTGGAATAGTTTACCCACTGCGGTGGTGGAGGCCAAAATAATCACCTCCTTCAAACTTGGTTGGGACAGGACATACTGTACATACAACACAGGGTTGGGAGTGGGGACTCATCTTGAGTAAGAGTTCAGTTCTAGCAGGCATAGCCCAGCAGGTGGCCATGCAAACAAATGGGCATACTAGATGGGCCATTGGTCTTCTTCTGCTGTCACATTTCTATGTTTCTATGTTTCCACCCAGCAAACCAAAACTGTGCCGTGATCAGCTTGGCTAATGATTAGTGTGGTACTGACATGCCCCTAACAGACCACTCTGCATTGGACTGACTGTGTCACACCCCTCAAAAGGCATTCTCATATCAAGATGTTCACTTGCACGTGCATGCAGGGTGAACATAAAAAAAGCCTGCTATGTTATATGTTTATATGTACAGTTACTGTGTCACTTATGGTTATGTATACATTCTTGAGGCCCTTGGGTAAGAGAAACTGTGAAGCAAAGCTGAGCAGTTCTGGCACACAAATGACTTGAGAAGAAACTCTTGTAGCCATAAAAGATGCAGCAACTCTACATATAAACATACTATAAGTCATGTTGAAGATTGCTGTTTTTAAAAAATGTAACCTGAGTTCAAAATCAAAATGTTTGACTTTGTAGAAAATTATAGAAACCTCTGTGAGTAGAAATGGACTCTACCAAATGAACTTAGAGCTTCAGAATTTTAGAACTATGTGCATTAGACACCCTCTTATGGTTATAAGAGAGTACATGTAATGTTTAGAAATAAACAGTCCTGATTGGCTAAGAACAATGTCACAATTTGTATTTCGTAAGGTAAGTGTTTGAAAAGGTAAAGGCTAAAATGGTAGCATTCAAGACGTACTGTATATAGAGATGCAGTGGGAAGATGACAAGAAAGTGTACAGTATCAGGAGAAGCACAGAGATGCAGGGAAAGTAGTGAAGAGTGCAGAGGCACAAACTGAAGAAAGAATACCCAAAGGCTAACTAAAGAGGGCAAGACATTTTTAGATACGTAAGGGACAAGAAGAAAACTTGGAGAGGGATTGAGAGATTAAGAAGGCTGGGGGGATTGCATAGAGGAGGATCAAGAAAGAGCAGATATCCTCAACAAATACTTTTGTTCAGTCATTACAGAGGAATGAGAAGCAGATGGGCCACAGAAAAGCAGCAGGAGTACTGGGGGAGGGAGGCAGGCACAAATCCTCTTACAGAGGAGAGAGTCCTGAAGAGACTAGCAAATCTGAAAGTGGAAACAATCTATGGGGCAAGACGTGGTACACCAAAGGGTGTTGAGGGACCTCAGAGAGGTACTGGCTGCACCTCTGACAGCCTTATTCAACAACTCACTGGAAACAGGAGTGGTTCCGTGGGGCTAGAGGACAACAGATGTCAGGGAAACAGATGAGGGTGGGGCAGTGGACATGGCCTACTTAGATTTTAGTAAGACTTTCAACATCATGACACATAGAAGACTCATAAGAAAACTGGGCTGCTTAGACGTGGGTCCTAAGGTGGTAAACTGAAAGAAAACTAGTGAAGGGATAGGTGACAGAGGGTGGTAGTAAACAGAGTTCACTCCGGGGAAGGGAGGGTGACCAGTGAGGTGCCTCGGGGCTCAGTACTGGGACCAGTCCTCTTTAATGTTTTTATAAGTGACATTGCAGATCAGCTGGAAGAGAAGGTATGCCTCTTTGTGAATGACACTATTCTGCAATAGGGTGGACACTCGTGAGGGGGTGGAAAGAATGTGCAGAGACCTGAGAAAACTCAAGGAGTGGTCAAGGGTATAGCAGCTGGGTTTCAATGTGAAAAAGTGCAAAATCATGCACTTAGGGCACAGAAACCCAGAGGCAGAGTACAAAACAAGAGAACAGGCATTGACAGTCATCAAATAGGAAAGGAACCGTGGGGTAATCATACTGGATGTCTTCAAGGTGGTGTGACAGTATGATATGGCAGTTGGCAGAGCCAGTGGGATGCTTGTGTGCATAGGGAGGGATATCCCAAGCAGAAGGAGGGAGGCAATGTTGCCATTATAGACCACTTGCGAGACCCCACATGGAGCTCTGTGTTCAGTTCTGGAGACCCTGGGCTCAATTCCCAAAGGTTGACACAGGCTTTCAACAAGCCTTGTGTCAAACCCAGCACTGCACCAAACATATTGATGCACCTTGCACCCAGTTCTCAAAGGTCACGCACATTTGTGATGCTTTAGCCCCTTTATGATGGCTTATGCAAAATATGTGGCATAAACCCTGTAAAAAGATCCCGTGATTGATGCAAAGTTAGACCAGCAAAAAGCTGGTCTAACTCATGCCATCTGGTGCACAGGATCGAGAATCCTGACTGTCAGTCAGGGAATGCCACAAATACCATGTGCCATCTGTTTAGCGGACCTGGGGCTTATGGCATTCTGACACCTTTGAGAATTGAGACCCACATCTCAGGAAGGATACAGACAGAGTGGAGGCTGTCCAGCAGAGGGCAACTAAAATAATGCAGGGGCTGCATCAGAAGCCATATGACAGGAGACTGGAGGACCTCATTATATACTCCCTAGAAGAAAGGAGGAATAGGGGGATATGATGGAGACCTATAAATAGCTTGTGGAGGTGAATAAGATACAGGAGGGGAGTATTTTTCAGAGGAAAAGATGCATGGGAAAAAGTGGGCATGCAATGAAGCTGGAAGGGGAATTAATTTAAGAGATATATGAGGAAGTATTTCTTTACTGAAAGAGTGGTGGATGCCTAGAACAGTCTTCCAGTGGAGGTAGTGTGGTGAAAACAGTGGTGGGATTCAAAAGTGTATGAGACAGGCATAAAGGAATCTTAGCGAAAAGCAACGGGGGTGGAGGTCAAGTAGGGTCTGCAGTGACATTATAGACAGGGAAAAATGGGTAGACTGGATTGGCCAAGAGGTCTTTATCTGCTGTAAACTTCTATGTTTCTATGTTAAGTGCTTATTTAGGTCCTGAGGCAGGTAGAACCTTGGTGTTACTTACACCCCCCACACAACCCCCATCCTGTCAGCTTCTTACATAATGTCACTCGCAGTGAGGAATAGGCTGGGAGTTCTGGAGCTGACATCAGCAGTAGCTGTTCTCTGAAACCAGCTTTGTTGAACAGGCAGTGAATCAGGGTTACAAAAAGCCTTGCAACTTTTAAGCACAGTAACCTAGAGGTCTGAATTCTGATACGATGTTATTCTGGGGATTTGCAGATCCTAATTCTGAATTTATTGCTGTTAGAAATCTTGGCTGGAGCCCCTCTTTAAGAGCCCAGCAACTGTTTCCAAAGGGGAGAAATAGATGAGAAGCAGAAAATAAAGCCACTTTGCATACCACTGAGGTTGCTGAGATGCTAATGTCCATGGAGACAGTCTTTAGTCTGTTTACATACACCAGAAAACTTCCAAGTGTTTTCGTTTTTCCTCCAGTCAGTATCCATTCACGTGTGCTGTATTCTGCACTATTGCTGGTCAACCTAGTTTAAAACATCTTTATGGGCACCAAGGCAACTTTGTTCATGACTTTCTGCCAGGTAAAAACTGGAGCTGTCCTGAAAGGAAATGTCCTGTTGCATTGTGGGGCTTATCTTCCCTCAGACTATTAGAGAAAACGCTGCCTGAAATAGCTTTGTTTACACTGCCACTCATAACAGAACTATAGTGTATAGTAGAGCATTGTTCTGTATGGAAAGCCATCCTTTTCAAAATGCTGTTGTACCACAGTTCAAAGGTCATGGAATGTGACTGTACCCTTCTGTGGTAGAACAGCATTCTAGAACCTCTAGAGACTGCACAGGTCAGTTTCATTGCGAAAGAGGAAAAAAACACAATGCACACATTTCACATAATACTATACACTATAAAAATACAGGATGAGCACCTTTATGCATAATCAGTGTGTTCCGCTACCTTGGGGTTCTAATACTCACGGACCTCTCGAGCTTCACTCTCGAGGTTAGAGGGAATTAGAACTCCTCTGTGACAGAACACACTAGTTGTGCATAGTTGCCCATCCAGTATTCTCTCTATATAATGGATTAGACATGGGGTCCTTCCACCTAAAACAAAAACCACACGGCAAGCAATGCCGCAAGCAAAAGGGCGCGCACTGCAATATCATCGGGTAAAACACTGACCTTTAAAACAAAGGGCTTCCTTGTTTTTTTGTGGGGGCTTCACCCCCAGCATCCACCACACCCCCCTGGAACTACTATAAAAAACTCTGGCAGGTGGACTTTGGGGATGAGGAGTAACTCAGGAAGGGAGAAAAGTTTATTTTTTAAAAACAGAAAAGCCGTAAAATGTTGCAGCACAGGGAGACCTGGGGGGAACCGAACCACTGACCCAGGTCTCCCATTCTGTCATGTGCTGGCACCTTAGCCACTCCACCACAGGAGTGGGTCAACCAAGCACCCAGCACACAGAAATTTGATCCCTTTCCACAAAAGCGTACAGTGACAGGGCTAGCGGTAATTCCCTACCGCTCTCATACCCTGACACTGTAAAGCCATGCACTCGCTACACAGCACAGTCAATACTGCACTATCTTTATTGGGCAGTATTGACCCGGTATCATGGACTAGGTGTCTAAAATGACACCTTAGTCAGTAAAAACTCTGCCAAATGGACTCCCCCAACACCCTACACCAAAATAATAAATAGAAAAAATAACTGTCTTTCCTAGGCTACTCTGCCATTGAGAGCAGCCATTTTGTGTTCATAATGTGATGTGTCACATGTTCTCCCCCCTTTGGGTCAAACCCCATGTACTTTTTATTCCTCTCAGTGTGAGAATCCTGCATCTATTCTGGTCCTTAATCTAGCTACCATAACAATAAATTAGCATTGGCATTTTTTGTTTTCTTGATATGGGTGACAGTACTGTCATAGGCTTGCATTGCCAAGCTGAAACTTGATAAATTGCCATTCTTACCACTCTTTCATTCAGCCATTTTAGAAGGGTTATGTTTCTGTACACTTAAAAATGCCTACCATACACAGACGTGACAGCCAGGATGCAACACAGAAATGTTGCAGAATATCACAGAATGTTGCAGTTTTATCACAGAATGCTGCAGTTTACTTCAGGGACCATTGTAAGTCAATGGCAATTAAGCCCTTTTTTCATGCAGGATTTTGTGACATGTCATTACTGCAAGTTACTCCGCTTCATCGTGGCTGACTCCACTGTAATTATAATTCCATTCTATTAAGAGCCCACAGGATTTGAAGGTAATCCCCCTCCACTGCGATATATTCTATTGTGCATGCATGCTGGGTTTAGCTTAAATGCACAATAGACTGCTTCTCCCCATCACTCACATACTAGGTAATAAATGCACCTATTCTACTGACTGACACATCCATATTGGCGATAAACTATTTCATATCATTTGAGTTAGTGAACAAAAAGGCTTGTCATATTACTCTTTTCAGTTGCTCAAATGCCCTTTTTTCAGTTCTCAGTTCAGACCACTTTGCCAGGTGCTTATTTGGTTGCAAGATCTATTAGGGTGCAGCCACATCACTGACGTTTAGTGCAAACTTCTAGCAGTAGCCTGTAAACTCCAGAAAAGCTTTCATCTTCCTCTTAGTAGTAGATTTTTACCAGTTAAAATCTTTGGCAGTTTGGTTGTACTGCATCCACCACACACATTGGGCTCGATTCTCAAAGCCCTGCTTTTGATGCAAGGTGCCTGCATCAAAGGGAATCGGTGCAAGGGGCACCTTGCATCAAAAGTTGCAGCACTCCTGATTTCTGAACACAGGCTGCATCAAAAATGGGAGGCCATGTGGCAAACCATCCCTGCACTGCCCTAGCACTAAAAGTGGTGGTGCACCAAGCTGGAAGGGGGCTTGTGCCATGGCTGGGCTTATTTAGGGTTTAGGAAGCCTGCTGTGGCTGCAAGTCAGGGCTGTGGTTAGATCAGCCATGAGCTGGTCTAACAAATCTGAACTGCAGGTTGGGAGTGACCGAGTGGTGAGGGGAGGAAGCCTGCAAGCTTGTGGAACACTGAAGATGGACCTGGCGGGGGGTGTCATAGTGAGTGGCATGGGCATGGTGCGTGTGGCTGGGTACACAGGTGGCACCAGGCAGATATGCCCTGGACAGTTCTACAAACCTGTGGACATGGTACTCCCAGGTATGCATGCACTAACCCTGTCCTGGACCCCCTGGTGCCACCTGCCCTGGCAGCTGTTGCAAGGCTTGCACAGTCCTCGACATGCAGAGATAGTCCATGGCTGCAGGGTACTAGGTGCAGTTGGTGAATGTGGATGTACCCCAGGTAGCATGACATTCCCCTGCTATACAGCCCACTGTGTGGTGGCGTACTGCAGCTACAGGTGCTGGAGTAGCTATGGCATGATGTGAGGGCACCCCACTAGGCAGGTGCCAGACAAGGATGTGGCAGACAGCAGGACAAAGGACCAGCACCACATATACCACAGTGTGGAAGCTCCGTCCCTGCCACTGTACCCTGTCATGTAGGAAAATTGTTCATGACATGCAGGGTGGGTGGAGCCACAATGTACATCACCAACATATGTGATGGACACATTGCTCGACAGTGTAGTAGGGCATCTGCATGGATCTGCCTCCATTGTTCCAACATGGCAGGGTACAATGGCAGAGACAGAGCTTCCCCACTCTGGTATGTGTGGTACTGGTCCTTGGTCCTGCTGTCTGCCACTCCCCCTGTCTGGCACCTGTCTATTGGGGTACACTCACACCATGCTGTAGCTACTCCAGTACTTGTACCTGTGGTATGCCACCAGCAATATCGCACTGCCCAGGTTACATCCCCATCCACCAACTGCACCCAGTACCCTGCAGCCACGGACTATCTCCACATGTCAGGGACTGTGCAAGCTATGTGACAGCTGCCTGGGCTGGTGGCACCAGGAGCTGCAGGACAAGTTCAGTGCATACATACCAGGGAATACCATATCCATGGTCTGTAGTACTGTCCAGGGCATATCTGACCAGTGGCACCTGTGTACCCTGCCATATCCGCTGTGCCCACTCTGCCCACTACAGCATCCCCAGGTCCATCTTCACTGTCCCACAAGCTTTCAGCCCCCCCCCCCCCCCCACATCACAGTTCTGGGCCGGCATTGCACTGGACAGGGGGACTTTATAGGACCCTCCATCAAACCCTTCTGGTACACCAACTGTTTGGAGCAACACTCCACCCACGGCAACTCTGGGAACTTTGGCGCAGGAACCCCTGTTCTATTAAAATCTGGTGCAGGATCCATGGTGCACTTAGCCAGGTCAGTACATGCCTGAGATGTTCCATATGCTCTCCCCATGTCTGACTGTATTTTATGATATCATCCAAGTATACCACTCAAATTCACCTGCCCCCATTCAGGATTTGTCCATCAAACTTTGTAACATTGCTGGAGTATTTTTAATTCTAAAAGATATGACTAGAAATTCATACAGTCCACAGGGTGCAAAAATTGTTGCTGACTCCTAGGCCTCTTCTATACATGGCACTTGCCAATACCCCTTTGTTTGTCAGTATGGGGAGCTCTCTTTACAATTCTTCCACAGAGCATTGCTTTTGTTTGTCATTCCTTACCCAAATACCCACTCCCAATTGGTCAGCTTCTACAGGAGCCTGTGCCAAGTCTGTCTTGAGTGACCCATTATGCATAACTCCTTTCAAACAATACAATCCCTGCAGAACACTTTCTGTCAGCTTCACATATTTTTGTGCCATGGTTGTCACATTGCATTCATAACTGGCTTGATTTCTCTGTTTTCTTCTTTTGGACCGTGACAAATCCTGCCACTTTTGCCACCAACATGTGAAATTCATGTTCATTTCAAGACTTTTGCAGTCCACATCACTGCCACCAGTGGGACCTTCACCCTTTCTCTCTAGTTTGTGGCACCTTTATGCTTTCTTCTTGCATACCCAGCTGGATAATGGCTCGCCTATATTAAGTCTGACAGTGCTGCCCCACCCACAGTTTCTCTCCACTGGTAGTACCAGAATAGCACAGTGTCATAAACAGGATAAAGCACTCTATAAAAGAGATGTCACAATTTTCTGCATCACAAATTAAAGTAGTTGCCTTTGAATTACATTGTTTTCCTACAGAATCCTGCAAGATATCACTGAAAGAAAGAGTGCTTCGGCTTGGTCAGACAGCACTGTATAAGTAGTCATGTCTTTGGAGGCTGTTGTCCTGCACTCTATGTCAGCTCCAAACACAAGATATTATAAAAGATTATGTCTAGCTATTGAATCCTTACAGAGGTTTTGTCCTGTAAACACTGCAAGCTGATTTAAAATATATGCATATGCAATTATAATCGTACAAGGGACACAGTCCTATTCCCTATCTTCCTTGTTCCCAAAAATCTGCATATCTCTCTCTCTCCCTCCCTCTCTCCAGCTGTCACTTTTAAAACAACCTGGGAGTGAATGTGTCAAAAACTCAGTCATTTGAAGTCTTCTGGCCAGCATGCAATGACATGTCTTCCTTGGGATTCTCTTAGCTTGAATCCTCTGTAGTTTTGTCTTTATTCCAAAACCCTGTATAGGCACCTAAATGGAACAGTACCCAGAAAAACACTGCCAAATGGACTCTTGCACCTGACTACACTACAACTTGTTTATAATTTATTTACTGAAGAATGCCCAGCTTAGATGCAGCATCATGTTTCCAGTATGGTCTTTTATCTACCCGTTCCCACAGCTTGGTGGACAAGAGCAATGGGAGGTTAAGTGACTTTCCCTTGATTACGCAATAAGTATTTAAATAGGGTGGTTTGAATCTATGATCTAGCACGGGGTCATAATGTTGTGGTCAAAACCATGCACATCTACAATGCTGGACACAAAGCAGCGTGTGGCCAGATATTGTCAGTACAACACGCTGACCACCACAAACAAAGCGCCCCCTACCACCCAGACTATTTATAATCAGCTCCAAGGGGTCATGGACTTTGGGGGAAAAACAAATCAGACCGGGAACATTTATTTATTTATTTTTTTAAAAAGCCACAGCAGACTGGGACCTGGGGAGAACCAAACCGCAGCCACTCCACCACAGGAGCAGCTCAGCCAGGCACCACCCCGGCGCCATTCTTCACCTTCCCTACTGGCAGCCTACTGTAACAGGGGTAGCAGATCTTATCACACACTGAAAAAAAAACTCACTGTAGAACCATTAGCACTTCTTACAGTGCTGTATTTAATGCGCAGTTCTCTCTGCGCTATATTGATCTGTTACCTATGATCTCCAGTTCCAAATCTGGTGTGCTAATCACTAGACCACATTGCTTCTCCAACACAAAAATAATAAGAAATAGAAAAAAAAATTCTTTCCTTGGCTACTGCACTGTTGTGAGCAGTCATTTCTGCCCTTGTGATGTGACATGTCACTTACCCCAGTTAGTCGGATATAAGCTAAGAACTATCTGTTTACAGAATAATTGGTTGAAAAAAAATCATACAGTGTTCACTAAAAAGCATTACACAAAACTAAAAAATGATTAAAAAGCACACACACACACAAAATGGTGGAGTCCCCTACACTCCATGGAATATACAGCCTTAACTTGTATTATACTGCACAGTGTGGGTCGATATGTTTCTAGAGAAAGTCTGATTTTTTTAAAGTTAATATCTAAACAAATCAGGTGCCAAAAGTACATGACTTGATTCGACAGTCACACATATCCTACAAACGTCCCAGGCTGTTAAAAACTAAAGCTGCGCAGAATATAAAATTCTCTCAGCAGAATTCAGCAGGAATTACCCTTCCAATAACACAAAATTCTGTACAGTTTTGGTGAAACTTCTAAACAATCTTACCAATATTTAAATTTTAGTTATTTGGGTCTACTTTTAAAAGTACTCAGAAATGCAGGTCCATTCCACGTGCATAATTGTACTGAGTTTTAGATTCCTTAGCTTTAAAGGGGAATGAGTTAACTCTTTGAGTACTGAGTATATTTGAATGCATATAGATTCAGGACATATATATACTCCTGGGCCGAGATATTCAGAGCACTTGTGCATGGCGCAACTGAGTTGCACTGGTGCAAGTCCGAAGATGCGCCACTAAGCGATATTCAAAGGGAGCCTTGGCAAAGCACAAATCCCATTGCACCAACGCACAACCATAATTTATGCAGTGCAAGTGCAGGGGTGTTCCCATGAATAAGTGGCGCACTGGCATATTCAACCGTAGAGCAAGGTGCAAGTCTGGCACAAACCTCAAGTTGCACCAAGCAGACTTGAGCCAATAAATATAGGAACAAACACACAGACAGCAGATGCGCAACAGTGTGCACAGACAGAGAGGGAGAGAGAGACACACAGACCAATGGACAGACTGACAGAGTGCAAAAGACACCCAGGGAGGCACCCAGTGACTGAGTAATGGACAGTGGCCCATTCATAATGTACACAGTAATGAGGGGCATGACGAGGCAGGAGGAACAGCAGCGTGTCCAATGAAGGGCCCAGCAATGGTATGCCTGACACAGGTGGTACCATGCCATGGTCACATATGAGAACTTCAGTGACACAGAGATAGTGGGCTGGTGCCGCCTGAACAGGGCAATTGTGAGGCAGCTCTGTGAGCTGTGCAGTGATGGGATGCAGACATCCACCAGACGTAGTCATGCCATGGCAGTGGAGACTAAGATGACAGCTGTGATGTGCCTGCTCACCACGGGCACCTTCCAAAGATACCACGGGCACCTTCCAAAGATACCATGGGCATCACCCAGTTGGCCACATCCCACCTCCTCACCCAGTTCCTCAATGCCCTGCTGCCACATGCTTCAGAGTACATGCATTTCCCCAGCACACAGGCAGAGCATACAGCAAACATGCAGGAGTTCCACTGGGTGGCACACATGCCAGGCCTAATTGGAGCAATAGACTGCACCCACATTGGCATCCACACACCACCTGATCCAGAGGACCCAGTGTACATCAACCAGAAGGGGTTCCCATCCATCAATTGCCAGGTGGCAGGCAATGCCATGGGGAACATCATCAATGTCTGTGCCACACACCCCGGGAGTGTACATGATGCCTTCATATGGCACAGTTCTGCACTGTGCCATAGGTTTGAGTGGGGAGACATCCCCATGGGCCACCTTGTCGGTGAGTAGGACATGCACCAGGGTGGCCGAGAGCCACAGACCTGGGAGTGGAGGAGGGAGGGAGGTTGGAGCGGGTGCCGTGGTGTGTATGTGTGTGTGTGTGTGTGTGTGTGTGTGTGTGTGTTGGCTGAGAGGGAGCAGGTGGCAGCACAGCACAGGGATAACCATGTTGTCTTCCACACAGGTGACAGTGCATGTCCCCTAAGGCCATGGCTGCTCACCCCTTACCAGCAACCATCATTCCCCGCTAAGAAAAGATACAACGAGGCACACGCCAGCATGTGCAATATCATCAAGCGTGTCTTAGGCATGCTAAAGATGTGGTTCTGTTGCCTAGACAGGTCAGACAGTGCCCCAAAATGCAGCCCAACAAAAGCCTGTGGCATACTCATGGCCTGTTGTATCCTGCACAACATGGCCATTGACCATGGAATAGTACTTGAGGCTGATGAGGTCAACAGTAGTGGGGATGATGATGGTGATGGGCCAGAGGGCGGTGGGCAGCCACCTCTTGGCAGGAGGGATCCTCGAATGGTGCAAAAGGCACAGCGGCACTGTGACACCATCACAAGGGAGCTTTACAGACAACGTAGGTGAGTGCAGCAACACACAGGCAATGTCCACACAGTTCCGCACACAACACAGTGGCAGGGATGTGCACAGCGGTATGCATGCAGAGACGAGGGAGCACAACACACATGGCAGAGCCACTGGCACATGGGTCCACACACAAAGACACATGCAGCAATGGTATGTGCACACACACACACACACACACACACACATGGTGAGGGACATGGCATTGATCAGAAGCATGACACTGGTGCACAGGTACGACCAGTGGTGAGCCACCCACATCACATCCATGCCACACATCCCAGCAACATGGTACACACACACTGGGGGCATGCAGCACAACAAACATGTGCACCACCACATGCGTGCCGCACCACCACCACTCACGTGTGTGTGTGTGTGTGTGTGTGTGTGTGTGTGTGTGTGTGGCAACAGCAGCAGATGGCAGGTCAGGGTAGCAAACACATCACACCATCTGCACAGTCCCACACCTGCCATGGCCATGTGGGCAGCCATGCTGGGGCTGACCGGCAGATGCATGCTGTGCATCACCAATGGGGGGCATGCCAGATGCCTCCCCCCAGGGGTTGATGTGTGGGACTGTGACCGGGTCCATGTAGCGGTGTTGAGGCGGCCAAAAAGGCCTGCCCTAGGGGTGTCTGGGATGCTGACATCAGATCCCAGCATCCGATGTGCTGGTGTCACCAGATGCCAGGACCATGGGGTGGACAGTGCACTGCGGGGGGTCCACTGTGCATGACCAAGCCCAGTGGCTGCCACTGACGCCAGCCCAGCTGCAATGGTACCAGCCATGTGGTCCACTGCTGCCACAATGGCACTGGTCATGCAGTCCATTGCTGCAGTCGTGGCCTCCTACATCTGGGTGAGCCTGTCCGTAAGCCTCGCATCACCCCTGTTCTGCTGCTCAGCCATCTGGTGCACCTCTGCCTGCAGTGCTCACACCTCAGTGGCAAGCAACGCTTGGTTTTCCATGGATGCCCACAGTAACCGGGTGTGCTCTGTCAGCCTCTCAGCATCCTGGTCCTCCTGGCCCAGCCGTCGAACTGGAGGGGGGGACACGGCATGCTGATGTACAGCCTCCTGCTCAGGTGGACGCTTCAGTGTGGGCCATACAGGGGGTACAGTGCTGTCCGGTGCACCGGTGGTGGGCACCATGTCACCTGCTGCCACTGTCCGAATGTCTGCTGGGCAGTGCCCCGTGCCTCCGCCGCAATGACAGCACCACCACCACCCACACCAGACACAGCTGTGGAGCCACATATAGCTGCACCAGCAGGGATGGAGGTGGCTGTGGAGCTGCAGGCTCGGTGATGGGACCTGCCAGTGCCTGTGTAGTGGGAAGGGGTGTGTCTGGCACCACCACCCCATGCTGTCCAGTACCAAAGTAAGGTCATCATCGGTGTCGGACAGCATTTCAATCTGGGTCTCTACACATAGCACCTCCAGGCTGTCATTGTGCAGGAACCCAGCCAGGGGGTCATCTGACCCCATGTCATGCACAGCTGCACGTCCAACACTGCCAAGACATGGCCTGTCCCAGCTCTGGATGCCCAATGATGTTGAGGGTCGGGCATCCATGTCTGCAGCCGCCCCCACCTGATCCTCCGCATGGAGGCATGCTGGTGCTGCAAGACAAGAACAGAGGGTTAGAGGAGCAGCATACCCTATGGCTCCCCTTCCCCCCATGCCACCATTGCCACAAGTCACCCTGCAGCAATGTGTGTCCATGTCCACACACGCTTGTGGCAGTGGGCATGGCCTCAGGCACACCTGCACATCACACCCACACCAGGCACACCTGGCAGCTGGTCACACTCACCGTGCAGTGAGGGGCTGCCACCCATCTGGAACCCACCACTGGGCACACCCTCCACTGCCGTGCGGCTGATGGTGAATGCTACAAGCTCCTCTGTGGCAGTCAGCAGTGGCACAGTTGCTGGCCCACCACCAGTTGCCCTGCAGGATGCCTGTATGGCCACAACCCTATCCTTGATCCACCTCCTGTCCATGCCAAACTGTGGGGTGCAATGGTGGCATCCGTGGGTGTTGACGTATCAGTCTACCTCCTCCCAGCCCACTGCCCACTCCTGTGTCATGCCCGTGGCACCGCTGAGAAGACCATCCCAGTCCATATAAGCCTCAAAGAGGGCACTGCTCTCAGTGGCTGTAAAGTTGGGCCTGCTCTTGTGGGCAGGCCCCTGACTCTCCTCTCCTCTCCTTCAGGTCCCAACATTCTGCCACCTGTGGACATGTACAGCAGAGTGGGTCAGTGCCAGCACATTGCAATACAGCACTCTGTTGCAGTGTTTGCTTAGGCCACTGTTCATCCATGTTGCCAGTCACTTACCTGAATGGTGCTGTTCCGCAAGGCATGCGAATTAGCCTGTGCACAAGTTTAATGATATGCTAATGCTCCCCACTGTGCTATACATTGGCTAATGAGGTGATTTGCATGCGGCATCTCAATATTGCATAATTGCACTGTGCACAATGGGGTTACACCGTAGCATCTCCGTGATGCAATCCCTGCGCATTTGCAGTGCATGTGCTCGCAGTGTGAATGTATACAGCAATGACCACATTGTTATCACGCATCATGCGAAGCATGCGTGATGCCATGGCATGGCCCATGTGGTGCTGGTCTGCCATCGCGCATGCAATCACCGTATCTATCACGCACCTGCGCACTGCATGTGGGGGTGATGACCTCTGACCCATGGGTCATGTCATGACCCCATGCCCCCACTAGGCCCTGGACTGCTGCACAATGCCTTTGACTGCACTATGGCCCCACACTGCTCAGTGTCTGTACATCCACGTGCTGTGCAAATGTAGCCTTGTGTATCCTATCGCACATCCTGCACATGTGGCAGACATGTGCGCTGTTCCACGGCCATTTTCCTGTTGAACATGGCTGCTGACCATGGCACAGGGACAGAGCAGGAGGGCAGGCAATGGGACAGATGTTGAGCTCATCAACCTGGTGGCTGTGATTCAGCCCTTTGAGGGGCAGCTGTATGGCCAGGTGCCACTCCAGCAGGCCAGGAGGGAGGTGTGGCACCGTGTCGCAGAGGCCCTGGAGAGGAGGACTAGTGTCAGGTGCCCAGCAGAGCAGTGCAGGCACTGGCATGGTACCTGTGATGGAGGGCACCAGACTGTCTGCAGTGTCTTCAGGCCCATGTCCTGCACAGTTCAGTGCCACAGCCAGGTAGGTGTGCTCATGTTGCTGTCATGCCAAGGCGTAGTACTGTGGTGTTGGCATCGCTGCATAGCATGGCCCGCAGTGGGGTACTTCATTGGCCTGGGGGTACTGTGCATCAGGCTTGGCTGCTGCTCAGGTAGCAGCCATGCTGGCGTGTGGGCCTCAGGACTGACAGGGGCACACCCTGTGCACAATGGGCTGTGTGGTGGAGGGGGGCTCCTCATGCGTGACTGTGTACTAATGTCCACCTCTCTTCATTCCCTCCACAGGGCTGGATGGTCATAAATGGGCCAGGGCAGCAGCGGAGGTGGCCAGGGAGGCACAGCCTAGTGGGCAGCAGGTGGCACCAGCTGCACAGCACAGGGCAGGTATGTATTGTCACATTCCTTCTCAGTGTCACAGTTAGATAGTGATGGGAATAGGGCACAGCCATGGCCGCCTCTGCCATGCACCTTGACAGCTGTGTGTGTCGCATGGTCCATTGTGTGTGCCACTGCATGCCATCCCTTGGCCACTGTGTACCAGCTGTTGGTGGGGTGGGTGTGCACATGGCTTCCATCATTTGTGCTGTGGCACTGCTGTTGCTGTGTGCCATTTGACCCTCACATTGTGGTCCTGTGGCCGCTGCACTACACTGTCCGCCCCTGAGCACCACCGTGGTGTGCCGTGTGGATGGCTGGCATTGCCCTCCATGCAAGGGTCCTTTCCAGTCTCTCCAGGCGAGTGTGCCCCTGCTGTCCAATGTGCACTGTGGGTGGGTAGGGTTCCTTGGGGCATTGCACTAATTGCCTATCTTGTCCCGTTCCCTAGGTGTCAGCTCTGTGGCAGCGAGGAGGGGCCCAAGGGTGCAGGCAAGGACCCAGAGGCAGATCCTGGCTGTGCTCTGGAGAATACTCTGCATGGTGCAGTCCATTCAACGTGTCACCACAGCAATGAGGAGGGAGCAGTGGCACTGAGGGCCAGCCAGGCATGGACAGCATTAACGTGTTCCTGTATATAGCCCCCCTTTCCCTTGCTATCCCTGGTCCCTTGCAGTCCCCCAGCATCTTGTACAGCTCCTATTTCTTAACCTCATCCTACTTCTTACCTTCCCGGTCTCTGCCCCTGTTACTGTGTTTCTCTACTGTTTTCATGTTATGAAGCATTTATTTTCTTACATGCCTGTGTCCATGTCTGCTTTGCAGGTGGCATGTGGAGCCATGCTGCAGTGGTCAGGTGTTGGTCCATGGTGTTGGTGCGGGGGGAGTGTGTGGGTTGACTGTGGTTCCCTGCTGTGTCTAGTGGTGTTTCACGTTGTGGTGGGGGCTGTCTCCCAGGTGTTGTGGGTGTGTTGTGTATTTTCAGAGTCACCATGGGGCTGTGGTCAGGGCTGAGCAGGAGGTTGGGGGTGTAGGGGTTGCGCACGGGGCCTGGTTGTCATGCTGGACTCGTCGGCCTGCTGGGGTGTGGGCATCCACATCCACTGTTGTTGCTCCCAGTCCCGTGTGTTTTGGCCACCTGCCTATGTCTTGGCTCATTCATTGCCTGGCATTGGTGCTGCCTGTGTGGGTGTGTGGCATGTGGTGTGAGTGTGTTTGGGTCCAGAGCCATGGGGGGCATGGTGTGGCATTGGCCAGGGCCAGCTGGCTGGTGGCCTGTGGGGGGGGCACCATTAGTGGGCTCACATTGGCCATTGTCCCCACCTGTGCCCTGAAGGCCGACCCACCATTGTGTTCTGGGGTGCTGTTCTGGTGCATGCCCCTGTCACATGCCCATGGACCAGCTCTGGTTGGTGCAGTGCACAGCACCTCTGTTGGTGACTGTGCTCCATCCCATGATGCCCATTGTTCCCTCCTGCTCTGTGCCGGTGTATGTGCACTTGTGTGCCCTGCTGGCTTTTGGGGGTCCTGTACCATTGGCACTGTGCTTCCTTTGCTGTGTCCCTGGGCCTCTTGCATTTGCACTGCCCCCTATGTTTGTGCGCAGGTTTGCTCCACGCTCCCATGGTTGCGCTGGTGCATCCCTGATTGTGCCATGGCCCATCTTTGCCATATTCAGCCAGCTTGCACTACCGCATTTGCACTGGTGCAACTTCTGAATATGGTACCCAGTTTGCCATGGCGCATCTGACTTGTGCTGCACCGGACTTGCGCTGGCCTTTGGCACATTTCTAAATAGCTTGGCCTAGAGTACTGTAAGGCTTTTAAAGGTAATCAAACATTTAATAAAAATATTATCTTTAGTTATTTTCATTTAATTATAATATTTTTCATACAAATGTCCATCTTGTTTGGAGATTTAAAGAACCAGAAAGAATAGGGCTGTGTACTGAGTTTTAGGTCTCAAGTTTTAAAAGGTGCTGTGTTATAGGCAGCCAAACATTTTGGCACAATTTAAATTTTAGTTATGTCCCTCTAATTTTAAAAGTATTCTTTCAAATGTTACCACATTTGGCAGATATACAGGTTCATACCACCTGTGTAAGTGGTCCATGCTTCAGATTCCTAGCTTTAAAAGGGATGAGTCATAGGTGGCCAAGCATTTCACCAGAATTTAAATATCAGTTATTTCCATCTAATTAAAACAAATCTTGTTCATATTTCTCCACAGTTTCAGGATGTAAAGAACCATAAAACATTGGTATGTGTACCAAATGTTAGGTGTTAAGCTTTAAAAGATGCTCAGTTATAGGCAGCCTTTTTTGACCACATTTTAAATGTCATTTTTTAAATCTAATTTTCAAACAATGTATCCAAATTGTTTACCAAATTGGAAACATTTAAACAGCTTCACCACATGTATATGTGTGTCATATTTAAAATGTCTGACTTAAAAGGCACCAAATTATAAGTAGCCAAGCTTTTAGAAATTGTTAATTTAAATTTTACAAATATTTAAACAGCAAAATTGCTAAATTATAAGCCACAGTAGCTTTGAAACTAGATGATACAAAGCCATTAAAACTGGTAGATTCATGGGCCTTAAAATGGAGATTGTGTGAGTCAATTCTATTAATCTCTTGCTTACAGAATGTCCATGTTATAAGCTACCATAAATTGCAAAATAACATCAGCACTTAAAGTCAAATTCCTGGAGTCTTTGTGAAAATTGTGGAACTTCATGATAATGGAGAATTATGAAATGGCTTGTCAATTTCAAGGCATCTCATTGGATGCCAGCTGTGTGTTAAAGTTTCTAACACACACAAGCTAGATCAGGCTATGCCAGCTGGGCACTGATCCCAGTGGAATGCCAACATAGAATGTTCAGAACAGCAAAGACAGCCATCTTGTTTAATGCCATCACTGACCAAGAATAAAGAATAGTCAGAAGTGATAAAATAACAGCTCACCATGTCTGAAACCAATTTCGATATAAGTTTTACTGAGGAAGATCTACTCCTGTTCCTCAACCCTCAGCACGAGCCTATAGACCAAGAAATTGTAAAAAACCAACGAGACATCCGGTGCTGCCAACCGCCGACTACAGAGCAGAATGTGAGTAAACGGTTTGAAAGCTTAAGTAACACTGAGCTAGACAACTTAGAGCTTCAAAAAAATTAAAAAAATACATTGAGAGCTACTGCTTGGGCACTGAAAGTTATAGGGGAGTGGTCAGTGGCAACAAACACTGTAATAAATTGGAAAACCGCATCAAAAACAGAGTTAAACAACATATTTTGAAAGTTTTATGCAGAGGCACGAACCACCGCAGGGCAAGAGTATGCTATTTCCAGCTTTTGTGGTCTACGTGCTGCGTTGAATAGGCACCTGGGTTCCGCTGCTATGGGCCAGTCGATGAACATAATCACTGACAGTGAATTTAAAATGAGTAACGCAATGTTCACAGCCAAAATGAAAAGTTACAGGCATGCCCAAAAAGACACTTCACAGCACCATGAACACCTCACAGATGCAGACTTAAGAAAACTAAGAAATTCCCCAGCACTTTCTCCCTTAACCGAGCCTGGCTTAATTCAGAAAGTGTGGACCGACATTCAAATCCACATGGCCAGGCGCAGTAGAGAGGGACTCCAACAGCTAAAGCCTGAAAACTTCACGACAATTACTGATGAAAATGGGTTGGAATATGTAATGCTCAATTTCAATGAGCACACAAAAAACCATGGCAACCCGCTAGAAAGTGACAAGCAGGGACACAGGGGGGTACATGTACTCACAGCCTGGCAATCCCCTGTGCCCTGTTCACAGTCTCAAAAAATACTTATCGAAACTCCCTCCTGACCCCAAAGCTCTGTACATGCACCCTCACAGATTGCCACAAGAAAAATTAAATCAGCAAAAAATATGGTACTCTTCTGAGCCAATGGGAGTTAACTACCTTGCCACAATGATGCCCCGACTCAGTGAAGAAGCATGCCTCAGCCACCATTATACTAACCATTGCCTCCGTACGACTGCAGTCCAGCTCCTATCAAATGCCGGGTTGGAGAGTCGGGAAATTATGACCATCACAGGTCACCACAACGAATCAAGTCTCCACAGTTACTGGAGACCCAGAACAGACGACAGAAAGAAGTGGTCCGACATCCTGGCACTGAAAGAAATGGGAAGTCCACATGCAAAGCAGAGAAAATTTTGTCTAATTGCTCCAAAAAATGAAGTGTGCTCACCGGATCCACAAAACAGGAAATTATGTAATTTCCTGAACATCAGTAACACACCAACGGCTCAATCTCCAGCACAGGAAAACCCTCCCACCAGTGTTGAATGTACGGAGCAGCAAGATCCAATCAGCATACAACCAACGCTGCAGCAGTCCAAACATGCACTTTGACAGAATCACCATGCTACAGTGCCACTTAACTTTCAATGGGCCCGTCTACTTTGGGAAATGAATCTGAACTGGTAACAAAAAAAATGTACTTAAAAGATTTTTAAAAATCTTAGTTTTAGAACGTTAATCTGCACCACCGTTCATCGTTATAGAATGCTTTAAAAAGTTTGTTAAAACCACCGTTCATCGTGAATTTTGTTAAAAGCATTAACTTGGCTGCTAGCTTGTGCTGGACGTTATAACACTGTTCAGTTCCTTAACTTGGTTGCTAGTTTGTGCTGGATGTTATAACACTGTTCAATTAATGAAATGTATTGTTGAAAAAAACTACTCGGCAAGATAAGACTGTTCCTTTGATGTAAACAAATGGAACTATTTTTTACAGCGTAGTGTTATCTCATCAAATAAATTAAATTTCATGCAAATTAACCCTATCTATATTTCTTATTTTCATCCCAAAAATTGACAAGCCATTTCATAAGTGCAATAAGCTACAGCAGGGTGTGTGTTAGGCACTTTAACACATGGCTAGGAGGCTAGAGACACTCGGCCGTTGGCCTCGTGCCTCATTACGCCTCCTAGCCGTGTGTTAAAGTGTCTAACACACACCCTGCTGTGGCTTATTGCTTACTTCAAGAATGCATGGAACAGACATATGGCAATTCTAGTGGGGGGGGTAGGAGGAAGTAGGCTGTTGGTTAACTAGGATCTGTAGCTTATCCGTTAGGTAGGGAAATGGACAGACTAGGTGGGCCATGCGGTCCTTATCTGCCATCAAATTCTATGTTTCTGTGTTTCTATGATAATTTTGTAGAAGCCATATCATGAATATTTCCTAGCCATACACCTAATCTGACATGGAAGAGGAAGGAAAGTCTGGTGAGAGTAGCAATATGGTTGGATTAATTGGGGACTCCATTGTGAAAGTAGCAGGAGAGTTGAACAGGCATTGCAGGACCCTCGTGCTAATGCAAGAAAGGTTATTTGCCAGCCTGTGGTGTATAGTAGGTCAAACTAGTGTGATGCATAGCTAAGCAGAGCATGTAGGGAGAGTACCTGTTGTGTGCATTGTTATAAGAACTACATGTTCTGAGGACATGTGGATGTCACTTATTGAATGAAAGATGTTCCTAAGGGGAAAGATGTTCAGAGGGATCTTCTCCAAGGCCATCATGGTTCTGGGGCCTGCAAAATGACAGTGGTATCATTTAGACAAGATAACTTTTTCTAATATTCTGTTGAAAGAGGAAGGTCTTCTTTTTCTGGCAAGTTAGAGGGCATTCTGTGCAAGGAATGCCTGCATGCTCATGCATGCTCAGGATATGCTGAAGTTGTGCAAAAAGGGAGGAGGTAATGATCTTGCCAATTAACTTGAAGTCTGGGGGATTCAAATTGAAGGATAGGGGTTGGGGAAGCAGCTAGTGCAGGGGTTCACCAGTTGCAGGAACTAGATGCATGGGTTCTGAAAGAAGCAGACATCTGATCTGAGTAGTACAATAATAGTGCACCACAAGTTGGAGTAAGGAAGCACAGAGAGTCAATAATTCCAACTTCAGTGCATGTTCACACCCAGTACAATTGAATATCCTTGGCGCATGATGTACTTGCAAGTCTAGGACTTAAAAGTACTTAAATGATGTAGTATGGGGAAAATGTCTAGGTTGCTAAGAAGGATGAACTGTGGCTATTCCAATGGGATAAGTCTGCTAGAAAATGGAGTGGGGACTCTTTTTTAAGAGAGTGTGTGTCACTGTGAGGAACAAGGAGAACATTGGGAGGACAAGTAGTTCCTATGAGTCTATCTGGTTAAGCTGAGAGAGAGAGAGAGAGAGAAAGGGAAGGGGAAAATAATCACACAAGAAGGAATCACAGGACTGCAAACAGCTCAACTCAACTTACCAGATGAAGTAGGGATATGTCCTTTGTAAATATTAAATTCTACAAGAGAAATTATGGAGGCCTTGCCTTTTATGTCACCATAAATATTTGAGAAAATAATACCAATAATTACTCTTGGTGTTTCAACTGTAAATTTAAAATTACTAAACCAATGTTTCCCCAGAGTACGCTGACATTGGATATGCATGACAAATGTCAGGTCTATACCTGCAAGAGCAGAGAAGTTATAAACATCCACATTTTTAGAAAGTTTTCACAAAATATCACAAATGATTACATAGTGACATTTTGAACCCTTGTAACTTAAACATTTCTAACCAAATCTTTTCATTTTTAGTCAGTTACAGTATATGACCCTCACAAAAGGTTCTGCAGTATATATATATGTATATATATATATATATATATATATATATATATATATATTTAGAGAGAGTTAGTTTCAAAGGTGACTAAGTTATAAGCAGCAAAATATTTTCATTAACTCCCCAAAAAAAATGGCAGGCTTTGAGCCCCTATATGTCTAAGAGATCCCTCAAATGTCATTATATGTGGAATGTTTTAAGGGCACCTAGCAAAAAGTAACCATGCTGAGTTATCGCTAAATAAAGCAATTTCAAAAATTCCACAAAATGCTGCAGAATTTTGTGGAAGTTCATGGAATTTCCTCAGCATTCTGTGAATTTGAAATTTTCCAATTCACACAGTTCTAGTAAAAGCTGATAAATTATCTGCAAGGAAGGCTCTTACATGTTTATCTGCCTTTGACTTAAAGTGTGCCACTGTAAGGTCATTTGAATATAAAACTCCATTTGTTGCTCACCTGCATCTCAGTCACACACAAGCAGATTGACTCTGGAATTTCCAGGGTTTGTAGGTTGTGCTAGCATCCATAACCTGATAACCACAGCTCAATCTGTCTATGTCTGCAGCATATCCAGTAAGTAGGGAAATGGACAGACTGGGTTGGCCAAGTGGTCCTTATCTGCCATCAAAGTCTATGTTCCATGTTTCTATGGGTGTCTGACCTATAGGCTTTATGTGACATCATTTTTAAAAATGTTTTGAATATTTTGCCATTTTTGGGGTGAACGGTCTACAGCACAAATTATAACTATTAAATCATAACTATAGTAAGGGTAATAGTCATTTTCCTATAGGTGGTGTTCATGCTGTAGTGTTATTTCAAACAATTTGGCAGTTTAGAATCAGTTGGATTTCAAAAATATTATTCTAGAAATCTGCAGAACAGAAATCCTCATGAATTGAGAAAGTCTAACATGTATACAGAACAATTCCTTTTATGTGATGGAACTCTAAATGAAACATTGTTTAAGAATGTGTCACTAAGTATACTGACATGTACAAGTAATTGTTTTTCTTGGCAAGACCCCCACAAACACACACAAGCATGCTTGCAGACACGTACACACACACACACACACACACACACACACACACACACACACACACACACACAGCCCACAGACACACAAAGACACATACTGTCTGCACATACCACATCCACATAACTCTGGGTGCCCATCTCTATTGTTCTAAAAAAAATCCTCAAGATTGGTCTAGCATCAGAGACCGATCCTAGTGCCAGCAAACAACTCTAACCCAAAAGAATAGTCCAGCATTTGGAATTTATGCAAGGTCCTGGCTAACACCCCAAAAAAGATTAGTCTTACAAGATTGTGGTCAGGTTAATTGGTGGTTGGTTGAAAGATAGAACTGAGAAGTAGAGAAGTTGCGCAGTTAAACCCCACCCACAAATTTCCCTCGAAGCATCAAAAATTCACACTTCATGGATTTCGTAGAGTTCTGGTCAGTCCATCAAAATTCTATTTATGCATTTTTTCAAAGTTTGCCATGAATTCGATGAATTATACCCTGATGCTTGAAATTCATGGATGAAGTGTGAAATTCTCGGGCACAAGTTTCTGCTTTGCAGTGAATCTCATGCAATCTGCTGGCACAAATATCACAAAATCATTGCACAAATTTTGTGACCTCTGCAAATTAAATCACGGAGCAAATTTTGCGGACTTCACACTTCTCTACTCAGATGGTAAGAGTAGATGGTTGTATATCTAATCCTGTGCTAGTGACAAGTGGGGTTACCTCAGGGCTCTGTTCTGGGTCCTCTATTGTTTAACATCTATATTGGAGACATGCACCAGGATCTTCACAGTCTAGTAAATAAGTTTGCTGATAACATGGCAGAGCCATTGGAATATTTAATACTAACAGAATCCAGTCCAATTTAGACATGGTTAATGCATGGGCCACAAAATGGGACATGACTTTCAATCCATCCAAATGTGTTGTTATCCACATAGGAAACAGAAATGTTAAAATAACATACAGACTCAATTACATGCAAGAACATGCTTAGTAACTAAAAAGTTTGAATATAACACTGGGCTTCACAACAGACAATTCTGGTGAAAACCAGTCAGGACTAATAAAAGAAGGGCTTTTTATACCATCAGAGTGGTTACATATTGAAATAGCTTATCACAATTGACCATTGATTCTCCAGTGTGGATCTATGATGCTGGTTTGACAACTCTTTTGTTGACTAGCATCACAGCAATGGGATTTATGTTGACCACAAGCTACAGCAGACATAAATCCCAAATGCTTCCCAGTCCTGCTTTTCTATTAGTGGGCTTTGTCCCTGAACTCCCCCATTGCGGGGGGCTCTGCCCCCCACACACCCTGTACTATAGATTGTCAACTCTAGCTGGAGTTGACTCAGGGAGAGGGTGCAGGACTGAGAGATGGTGTGCCCCTGTCTCAGGTGCACCAACACAGCGAGCTATCAGCAAAGTGTTGATCTTGCCGACAGCGAGGTATGACGCTGTGTTGGTGTCACCATCGGATCGACATACCCTCCAGTGTTGTTCAGTTTTAAAAAACATCTCGATGTAGAAATGGACAATTGGAATATAAATTATTAATCACTGTTAGTGGAGGGGGGTGAACTAGAAGCATCTTTGATGCACTGCCACCCATAACTACCTAAGTGCCTAAGTACCAAGAGTTCGTACCCTGTGCTGGCAAAAAAAAAAAACACCCCTTAAAGATAAGGTCAGCAGGGGGAACCATTGCTGTTGCTGGCATCCCTCCAAAACAAAAGACAAGATTACTCTGATACCATGATCCCAATGCCAGCACTGGCAAACGACCATCCCAGGTAATAAAAAAAATCCCAGTCCCATTTCTGCTGTATCCCCAATCCCGCCATTTTCTCCTATTTAACCTGGATAGTGTTGCTAATTTAGAATGAGATGAGAAAAACTCTGAATCTGGTCTTATCTCTTTTTATGACTGATGAGTCCATCCCTTCTCCTCCAGAACCATTTGTAATGTTAGAAAAGACTTTTATAGAGCAGTAAAAGATCATACTTCAAATTCAGAGTAGAAAAGAACTGTTACTAGTCCTCACAGCCACATTTCACAAATCTGAGACTAACTGGGGTTTTACAAGTAAATGTCTGTATGACATCAGAACTGCTTTGTCATCTGGACATTCAACAAGAAAACTGTGAATGATTTGACAGAATTTATTTTTAGAGTGTGCGACCATTCAAAATAGTTGAAAAACTGAACTACCTCTCAGCGATCCTAGATGACCAGACAAAGATCCTAAAAATCAGAGGAACTGGTCCAAAAAAAGAGCAGGTGCTTCCATAGACCTGGACCACTAAAAACACAATATGAATTTTCTCTTCCCTTTTCCCACCTGGTTCCCAATCACTCTACATTCACCCACATAAATCATGAAATCCATTCCATGTTCTTGATCAGTCCTTGATTTCTGCCTGCTATCCTTCACAACTTTTATCCCCATAAAAAACATGGACTCATTTCTCCACATTGTTTGGATTGAATCAAACCTGTTCTGCCCACCTGATCTTGATTGTCAATTGCCTCCATAGTTATCATGTCTACCACTGCCCCCCCCCCCAAGATGGCACTATTTGCAGTCACTGGACCAAAGGATGCACTACTACAGATCACTCTAGCTTTCTCTCAGATTTGAAGCCCTGTTGTCCAGTTACATCCAGCACCAATAATGACTAACCACAGCTTCCCTAAACGAGAGTAAATCATGCTGTCTTGAATAATATAGTCCCTGCAAGCTTTACACTAACTTTCTGAATGTAACTTCTATTGATAAAAGCTTTACTTACAGTATATAATTGTTGTACTGTCTGCTGATATAAAGTGTATAATGTATGTTGGTTTTCACAAGGGTACTGTATTTCTGTATACAACTTCCCCATTTACAGTACTGTATGTTCCCAGCGCATACATTATTGATTTTAGCTTCCTTGATGTATATTTTATGACTTAGCCTTCCTAACATAAGCTTCACTGACCTACTTTCTCTAATGTTTACTGACCTTAGCTTTCCTTAATTTTAATTACACTGATCTTGTATTCCATTGTGTAAATGGCATTTAAGCTTAACTAACAAATCCTTCTGACACTAGCTGCACTAATGTAAATGTTGATTACATTATTTAACATAAGGTTTAGTGACACTGCCTTCCCTATGGTGCAGTGTACTGCCACCCATAGCACTGCATGCAAAAGGAAAGGAAATAAAATCATTGCAAAGCTACACAAATGAAGGATGGCTAAACCATACCTTCAGAAGTGAGAACATTCATGATTATTGTACAACCATACTTCCCACGCCAACCACAAAAATGTGTAAACTGTTCTCATAATAGGACAGATTTCAACAGTGGAACACACTATATAATACATGTATTATGGTTCTTGCAAGTAATATAGCACCAAATAGTACATAGTAACATAATAACATAACATTTTAATGGAGCAAAGGAGTTAGGGTCCATCTTGTTTGCCACTACTACTGCAGGGCAGTGACTGTTTAGTTTACCTTTATTAGGATTTTTGGTATTACAGTTACAGCTCAAGCCAATTATATTTTGAAAAGTACTGCAGGTAACTTGTAGACCACAGAAAGCCTCCCCTTATAGTCGCTGTGAAACATGTTAGCCTCATTCTTAGCATGACTGTCAAGAACCTACTGAATCTACTAAAATCAGAGCTAGAAAGCAAAACAAGAATGCACACAGGAAGGCCAGTGAATTCATGCACAAGGATAGGAACCCCAAATATGAGCAGAAAAAAAAATTGAACTATGGTACACACCAGGCAAATGTGCAAAAGTAAAATTTATTTATTTATTTATTTGCTTTGCTTGTTTTTTTACAGTATCCCTTTATCATTATGTTACAATAAACTTTGCTTTTGCATATTCACCTGGTGTGCACTACAGCTGTGTTTTTTTTTTACTAAAATCACAATTCACAGGTGAATGTGGAGAGAAGATGAAATGCTTATGGTATTTTGTGGGTGTAATGTACATATGAATCCTACCATGTGTCACCCGTTGTGAGTCTGCCTCAAGAATCCCACTTTCTTTTAACAATTGAAGTCCTTGGGATTATCCTTTTGCCACCAGTTGTGATACCTTGCATTTGTATGACCCAGTGACCGCTTGTGAACACAGATATCGATAATTGCTCTGCCGTCATTACACTCATGTCACATCACAATATATTTAGCCTCCATTCACTTGTGTGATGTGCTATTATCTATTCAAAAGTGCTTTCACTACAGACAAGAACATATTTCTTGCTTGGTGGCTAAGGACTTTTTGTTTGGTGACATTCATGCAAAAATGAAGTCACGGAATGTCAGTACTGTACAACCAAAGGAATAGGATCTTGCTCACCGTTGTCAGCAAAGCCAAATGCTGTATCTTTTGCTAGTAACATAACTGTATCTCTTATTGACTGTGGACATACATTTGAACAGTGCACCATTATATATAATGTGTATATTGATAAACTTCCATGCTGAATCTCAGGCTTACTGATCAACTGAAATGCGATATGTAGTGCTTGGTGTTCAACTCTTATGCTGTACCCTTTTTCAACTGTGCTGATATTATCAGGTATATTTGCTCTATTGGCAATGTACAGAAAAGTCAGAAGCTTTATAACTGTGCAGCACAAATTATATAAGAATTATTGCAGGACAGTATGCAGTAAATGTAATGTTTAGGGACCTCACTTGGGTACCACTGAAATGCAGATCTGCTAACTTTCTATTCTCATGTACTCAACAAATTCCTTCCTTCCTTCCTTCCTTCCTTCCTTCCTTCCTTCTTTCCTTCCTTCCTTCCTTCCTTCCTTCTTCTTTTCTATTCTCATGTACTCAACAATTATTTCCTTCCTTCCTTCCTTCTTCCTTCCTTCCTTCCTTCCTTCCTTCCTTCCTCTCTCTCTCTCCCTCCTCCCTTCCCTTATCTCCTCCTCCCTTCCCTTCCTTCCTTCCTCCTCCTCCCTCCCTTCCTATGGAAGTCACTAATTAAAAGGCAGATCAGCAATGTCCAATACACAAGACAAGAATCAAACAGCTTTTTAAGCTGAACTATCTTAGTTGCCCTAACATCACTTAAGCGCTAAGGACAGACATTGTAATCATTTTTATTTTACTAATAAATGACCTAGAGAGAGGTCTTTATTGCTATTATAATCCTCTCAATTACTTTTTTAATTAAAATAAAGCTAAACAAGCATAACTTTGAGTTAAAGACTGTTGAATAGCTGAGCACATGAAACATATTGTGCTGTTCTGTTAACATTAGTGGGTCCCCCTATTGGAATGTGGTGTAAACTCAGGTAGAAAGGGCTATTTACAGTGTATGTGAAAATGTGCATGCAAGACCAACAAAGCTGCACTGAAAAAGGCCCATTGTAGGGGTTCAAATGTTAACTGGCGTATAATACATGCCCCTTTTGAAAGCAGCAAACACCACAAACCCATGTAGTAGTGCAAACCACAATTCTGGCCACTTGCACGAACCAACTGACACTGATCTGCACTGCATGCTGGTCAGTTTATGAGACACATACCCTTAATTGTTGCAGTGCTGAACTACAGTATTGGTATAAGATATACTGTACTTTACAAATGACCCTATTCATCATGGAAGTCACTAACACCTCTACCATATCAATAATTGCCATTTAC
Organism: Neoceratodus forsteri; assembly: GCA_016271365.2. Classification (NCBI taxonomy): domain Eukaryota; kingdom Metazoa; phylum Chordata; order Ceratodontiformes; family Ceratodontidae; genus Neoceratodus; species Neoceratodus forsteri. The sequence goes on from CM028131.1 coordinate 1,302,663,681, forward strand.
ATGTCATTATTAAGGCACATTGCTTCTCACAGTGGATGGAGGCTTTGGGCTGTGTAGTAGAACTAAACATTCAAGAGCCACATATGAAAAGGGTGAGATGTGAAGAAGCAAAACACCTTTAGCCACTTGAAGTCAATGTAATGCTGTGTTTAGGGAGGCTAGCATGTCAGTTCTAATGTTCTTGTTCAAGGTCCACTTCAGCAGTACAGCAGTATATTAATGTCTACTGATGGTGCAGGTTTCAAACCAAAGTACTTAACCCTCCATCATCAACATCTCTGCAAAGAGCTACATTACATGTATTCAGCTGTCCCCCTTCATTCTCTACAGCATCAGAAATAGTGTTTACAGGGTGCTAGTACAGTGACAACCAGTGTCTGTTTTCATCAACTAGTCACGTCAATCAGTATCTTCAGTGAACAGGCATGACTGGTAAAGGCTAGGACTTTGCACTTGCCTATCTTTTTGATATAGACTTTTAAATTCATGAAAGGTTTCAGCAGAGTAGATGCACAAAATGAGTTAAAATTAAAAAAAGCAGTACATCCACCGGGGGCACGCACTCAAACCTCGGGGGGGGGGGTCAAAAGGATATGATGAAGTACTACTTCATGGATAGGATGATGGATGGGTGAAACAATCTTCTTGACAATGCTGTGAATGCAAAAACAATAGCAGGGTTGAAAAGGAAGTGGAACACGTAAAGTAGTTATGAGATGGAAATATACGGGTGGAGAAAGAAGACTCAGAGGAAAAATAAACTCTAGAACATTTTCAAGCAGGAAAACTTATGACAAAGTAGAAAGGTTGCTCAGGTCTTGTTCTGTCCATCACATTTCCATATTTCTAATTAATTGTGACTGAAGACATTGTGACAGTGGTATCAGGACATTTTTCTTCACCATTATCTGTCTATGTTTCTATGTTTCTAATTAGTTGCAACTGAAGACTCTATAACAAAAGTGTTAGGATATCTTTAGTCACTATGAAACATGATATTTGGACACCACTGTATAGGGGTTTTAATGGCCTATTCTATGTGTGCACTGTTAAAAAATACTTTTACCAATAGATAAATAGAGCTATGCAAAACAGTCAATTACTGGATTCACTGGACTTCTGATATGCCATTTTTGCAGTGTATGCATGATTCTGTCTGACTAACATGTACTTCAACTGTACCTTTTTGTTGCTGCACAAATGGGTTTGCACAACACAAGCTGCAGCTTCCAATATAGGGACATGCTTACAAACATGCCTATGGGCAATATTAGTCCAGTTTGTATTGAAAAAACACAGTCTAAATATATTGTTTTCTGGTCCATTGCAAGTGGGACAGGGACCTTTAGTGAACCCATCTGAATGTGGGATACTCTTGTTCAGCATTCTGTTAGGTTTTTGGTTTTTGGAAAGTACTGTGCTATTGTAATAATTATTTTTCCTCATTCATGTTTACTGCTTTCCAGATCTGCATTGTCCTACTGTACTTCTTGAATTCTTCATCCAATATAGTGTTGTCATGTGTTAATGTACATATTTATGTAAAGTCCCATTGTCAAAAAGCCTTGTCCAAAAAGCAGTCAACCCAAGAAGCTACCCTGACAGAAAGAAAGGAAGGAAGAAAGAAAGATAGCATATAATTGCTGTACACTGGTGAATTTGGTACAAGAGACAAAAAATAAAACTGCTAAACCACAGGATATAGTGCATAATTCATATTGCAGGTACATCCACAGTAACAAAAAAAATCAAAGAACCAATGGTACTGAAAGGCATTTAGCTGTATTGTCTAGAAGCAAGATCCCCCAGAATGAGATGTAGCATCTATCAGCTATCCTATCCTGTGTAAATAAATTATGTGTATAGCATTTTAGAATGCAGTGCTGCATTTTAGTCTAAGCTGTCCTAGAAATTAATCAAAGAACAATGGTACAGAGATGTTCTAAGGACCATTTCATTATACAGATGACACAATAGCTGGGCCGTTTACACAAGAAGATCAAATTAGTCTTCCTAAAATTCACAAGAAGTCACACTTACAGCTTCAAGAATGGAGAGAACCCTAACAAGGGTAAAATCAGCTCCAAACTACAGCTAACATCTGTGAGCCAAGAGGCAGACTTTTGTGAAAAAGTACTCCCCAGTTGCTATTTCTTTTCACCATAAGACGAATCCCACCAGAATGTGTAGTTCCTGTTGCTAAAAATACATTTGAACTCTGCTTTTTATGCTTGCTTGCACATGCACAAAGCAAACATATTGTTAAAATAGCAGGTTTCAGAGGTGTGTCACTATCAGGTCGAATGACGCTCTGGCTGCAGGGGGCACGATCAGTGACATCCCAGTGATTTGCGAGGCTGATCCTGACAGTGTTTTCTGCTTGCAGGGTGGACACTTTGTCTAGTTGAAAGGAGTGAACCACTTCTATGACAGAGTGGCTTGATCCTTTCATCTACATGATACTGCCCTGCAAACAGCTGAGCAGTGTCATTATCAGCCTACTATTGAAATAGAGCCCCCAGTCTTTTCGTTTCCCCTTCCCCCTGAAAAGAAGCTGCTACATGGCATTGGCATTACTTTAGTCTCCCCCCTCCCCAGTGACTTTGACTCCCCCACCCGCCACAGAGCCACTTGGCAGCAGTGGCTCTTTTTCCCTCCTATTCCCACAATGGAGCCACTCTGCAGCTGTGAATCTCTCCCCACCATAAATGAACCATGAACTCTGTCCGGATTTACACTAACACCAGGTACACATGTGCATAGGGCCTTGATTTTCTTGTGGTCCCTGTCTTTGATGTTTTCTGTGTGCAACATTGACTTTTTTTTTGTTGGAAATTTGTGTCTGGTGGCTTAACTCAGAGGCTTGTCTCCTACCAGTTCTGAACCACTGCTACCTGCTCACATCATGTCAACCATTTTTTTAACATGCAGATCCCCCCCCCCCCACTGGTGTCGCTCCCCTGGCTCCAACTGCTTTGCTTGCTGTTGCAGCTCCTGCACTGCACTTGTAACCCAGGGACCTATAAGTGCAGCAGTCTAGCTTAACTAGCAATATGTAGGCAGTGATTGAGGAGTGAAAGTTCAGTGCCAGCAGCTATTCAGGGCAGTTGCTGACTCTTCACTTTGGCAACATTGGCTTGTGGCCTGAGAAGTCTTCTCATGAGATAAGGAGAATTAAGTGGTCGCGGTGGAGTGGATAGAAGCTTAGGCTCAGAGATTTGCAACAGCAACAAAATATGCATTGCCTAGTGATGTGTGCGTGAGTCTGAGATAATTAGATGACAGCATGCAGAAGGGTGAGGGTAATGTAATATACTTACAGTGACAACTGTGGTAAAGAAACATGTAACATGGGTTATGAAAGCCATAATCCATAACAGGGCAGGGGAATGTCAGGCATTAATGTATGTCCTGGGCAGTTGTGAGGTAGGAGTCTAAAGACAGAGTGTCCTCCCAAACACCCAGGGAGTGCATTAATGCCAGATATACCCATGTCCTGAAATGGGTCACTGTACTTAAATAATGGTAAAATAGTAAAACTGTGTTGGTCTTGCTCTACCTTGCCTTGTTTTTCCCTGCCGCACAGCACCCACTACTCTCTCTATTGTGGCTGTTGCTGCTGGTCCAGCCATGAATGTACTGAATAGTGGTGATGGATTAATCTACAGACAGGTGACTAATTTCTACAAATGAACTTTCTCCACTTTTTCTACCTATTTTATAATCAGTTTTAAGTATTGATCATTTGTCCATTATGGTTGGGAGGGCATCACCACACCACCTTTGAGGCAGGGCCAATACGTGAAGAGGGCCCATGAGTACTGCTGCACATTTGGCCCATGACAATGTAAATCTTGCAATGCCATGAAGAACTGCAACTTCAGCTTAAAACCTGCCCACTACAGAGGAACCCACTCAGTTTGCCCATGCCGCCATCCAGGGGTAGCAGTGCAGGAACTACAAAAAAATTAAAACCTCAACACACAGCCTCCAACTCTCAGACCCACAGGAGTACCCAGAGACAGCAGCAGAAGGAAGGAGGTTTTGTGAAGGTGTGTGGCTAAACTGGAAGAGTGGAGTAGTGGTAAGTGTCCATCTATTGTCCCTTTGTAGTACAGCATGAGAAACTGCTTGCCGTGCCTACCTGTAGGTTGTCTCTTGTTCCAATGCATGGCTAGTAGGCTAGCTCCATTTCCACTGCTCACTCACTAACACACTTCAACTGCCTGCTGTGCCCTTACTGCCTGTGGCTATGAGATGCCTGTTCCAATGCTGAACATGTGGTTTCCTCCATCTCCTATGCAACTGCTACCCCATCCAACAGTATATGTTGAGGGGTTTGCCTCCATGAAGCCATAAGAGGGGACTTCCTCCTGAACAGGTGACTAATTTCTACAAATGAACTTTCTCCACTTTTTCTACTTATTTTATAATCAGATTTAAGTATTGATCATTTGTCCAATATGGTTGGGAGGGCATCACCACACCACCTTTGAGGCTGGGCCAATATGTGAAGAGGGCCCATGAGTACTGCTGTGCATTTGACCCATGACAATATAAATCTTGCAATGCCATGAAGAACTGCAACTTCAGCTTTAAACCTGCCCACCACAGAGGAACCTACTCAGTCTGCCCATGCTGCCATCCAGGGGTAGCGGTGCAGGAACTACAAAAAAATTAAAACCTCAACACACAGCATCCAGCTCTCAGACCCACAGGAGCACCCAGAGACAGCAGCAGAAGGAAGGAGGTTTTGTGAAGGTGTATGGCTAAACTGGAAGAGGAGTAGTGGTAGGTGTCCATCTATTGTCCCTTTGTAGTACAGCATGAGGAACTGCTTTTCATGCCTACCTGTAGGTTGTCCCTTGTTCCAATGCATGGCTAGTAGGCTAGCTCCACTTCCATTGCTCACTCACTAACACACTTCAACTGCCTGCTGTGCCCTTACTGCCTGTGGCTATGAGATGCCTGTTCCAATGCTGAATATGTGGTTTCCTCCATCTCCTATGCAACTGCTACCCCAGAGTGCCCTATCCAACAGTATATGTTGAAGGTTTTGCCTCCATGAAGACGTAAGAGGGGACTTCCTCCTGAATGAATTAAACCAAAGATTGGAATGAATGTCTTTATCAAGTTCTTTGAAAGAACTTGATAAAGGCATTCATTCCCAGCAGGAAAATACAACTTCATTTTTTGTCACTTTGACAATTTCCACATAGATCACACTGTCAACCAGTCCAGCAGTATCTCATCCTTGTGCTGCTCCTGTACTGGGATGAGAGAAGGAGGGGCATTAGTTCTTTAAGGCTTAAGCCTGGATGTGGTAAATTATTGGGGGAGCTTTTACTTGCATTTGGGTAGAGATGTGCTAAGCTGAGAAAATAGATACATAGAACTTCATGAAGTAGCACCTCAAAGTTCAATGTGCTGACATTGCAACTTTTTTTGCCAGGTGAAGTTGCACTTTTTTTCCATGACATGACCAAACTTTGCAGAAAAAATTTATCACTTTGCCTGAAAAAAATTTTGTGAAGTCAGCAAAATTGAAGTTGGTGATGCCAGTAGGAATTTTGCAAAGCTTCACAAAGTTGAGGTTTCACAACTTCATGGCAACTTCACCATTGAAGTTTACATTCACTGCATTATAATTGTGGGGGCTATAGCCTCTCCTAAACTAGCATTGTGACATCACTGCTAGACTACAACAAGAGTCACTAAGAAGCCAATCAGCAGCAGCACCTAGCCACCACCCAGAAAAGCCTTCTTTTCCCATAGGTAGATGGTACTGATCTATCCCACTGTGTGCACTGTTGTCTCTCTCTGCCTGATCCACTGTCTGGTCCAAATCCATCAAGGTGCTCTGTGTTCTAATGTGTGCTTTTCTCTCTCTCTCTCTCTCTAGCCTGGAGGTGTGGGTCATCAACTGGCTGGTCTCCATACCCATCAGCAAACGTATCAAAGTAAGTTATCTAACTGAAAAAAAAAAACAACTTGTGTTTGGTTGTCTAAATTTCAGTGTGGGAAGTTGGACTGATTGTAACACTTTGAAAATGCTGCTCCATTAATTCTTTCTTTTCACTAAATTAACTGCTCATTTAGACTGTCTTATAAGTATAAGAGAAGGAGTGAATTATATAACAGTTTATTTATTGTACCGTGTGCAGTATAATGTGACTATCTGCCTAAGAATACTAAGATATTCATTGGGATGGATGGAAGGTAGCCCCTAGGGAATTAGCGACTAATTTATTGAATTCAAACTCTACTAAAATATTAGAAAATGTCATCTTATTCATTAAGGTGGTTGATGCCAGAAATTACATTTGAACGATATACAGGATGATACTGTGCAATGACTCTAGAGCATCTAATACTATTTATAATAAATATATTGTATGTTTTAAATGAATACAAGGGAAAATGCAAGGAGAACTATAAATAAGGGATTTATAGAAAATATTAAGTCCATGACAATGTGTAATAACTCTAGAGAGATTTGTACCATGCATAATGAAAGCAACTTATGTGTTTTATAATTTTTAACTGCCATTTTTGGATACATTATGCATGTATGATGGCAAGATTTTGTTTTAATTGTAACATAACTTCTAATACAATAAACTTTGACTTGACTATTTGCATTATGTGATTTTCAATTTTCTGAACAGACTTACAGCTCTTGAATATATCTTCGCATAGCAATTTCTGTCGTGAATTTTGGATAAATTAAGGATTATAAAGACTTTCCTTTTAGTATACTTTTCTTTATGGACTCAGTTACTTATAATCATTTTTATTTCAGCTTAAAATACTTGACATTAAGGCAGAGACATTTATAATCTTGTTAAATGTAATGACAACTTTGTGTTGAACAATGATTATCTTTATTTGTAACCTCATGCATTTTTTATAAATGTGAAAAAACAACAGCAACAAAAAACATCTGGTCAATGTTGCTTCTTAATTTGTTTTGTGTAGTGTTCTTCTTTTGCAGAGCATAGTGCCCTCAAACCTGCTGTTGTGCCTGGATAGAACAAGTTAACCATTCTTAGAGGCCCACCCACTGTAGTACTATGCACACCTGTCTGTTGCTGTGTGTAACCCACCTTAATTTGGGGAAAACACCATAAGGCTGGGTCCCAGCACATGCCCACCCTTTAGGGCACAGGAACTGGAGAAACCCTCTATACATCAAAGGGCAGAGGCTTCAGTTTCAGGGCTTCTTGTTAGATCACCCTTTCAGGGGATGGCAGGGGTGCCAGTTTGTAGAGAAAAGAATTGCATAGTTATGCATATGGGGCTGCCACTTGGTATTGGTGGTGCAGCCAATAACAATAAGCAATGCAGTGAAAAGAAAACTGGCACTACTCACCACTGCTGAAATAGACTGCTCAGTAGGCTGGCAATTTGTGCTAGAGTCCTTTATTCAAGTTACATTCCACAGCAAACAGTCAAGAATAGTGACTCAGGATGGCAGCAAATGTTGCAACCTTTCACACACATGTGCTCTGTCAAGATGTGACTAGAATTGTTGCAGGTATATACTTATGTTTTTTCCCAATTATTTAACCAGGTGAGACACACTAAGCTGAAAGCTTGTTTACAGGTGCAACCTGGGAGCACAAGGAAGCTAAGTAACTTGCTCAGGGTCACTCAGTATGCAAGTGGGGGCTGTAGGATTCAAACCCAGGTCTCCAGATTAGCAGCTCAGAGCCTTAAACCACTGCATCATACTGCCTCCTGCTCTTACAGTAATATCACATAGCAACACAGAACATTCAAAAACAGTGAATAAATGAGATTAACAAAGTGAAAAAGTGCTAACAAAGCAAATAAAATGTACTTGCAGCAGTTCTAGTCTTGACAAAGTGCATGCGTTCAAAATGTTGAGACATTTGTTGCCATCCTGTGTCACTAATCCTGACTGTTTGCTATGGAATTTAACTTGAATAAAGGACTCTGGCACTAATTGCCAGCCTACTGAGCAGTCCTTTTCAATAGTGGTGAGTAGCTCTAGTTTTCTTTTTGCTGCCAAGAAAAGAATTATTGTATTTAGTAGAGCATTGTTCTATGTAGAAATCCATCCTTTTCAAAATGATCTAGTAACCCGACTATATCATCCTCCTCTGTTCTTTATTGGAAACGAACCCAGAAATTCCTGAAATCCAATCCAATACCCTGGTTTTATGCCTTCTTATGGGGCAATCCACTGCTCAGTCTAGAAGATCACCCAATTTTCTGTCGTACATGGAGGAACAAAGGCATTTTCTTTCTCAGAGACATCTTGGACCAGAATTCATTCACTCTTAGATCATTCTTAGACTTGCAGGTCACATGGAACTTCCTAAACAGGACTTCTGGAAGTTTTTACAAATTTGGGCATCTTACAACTCTCTCTCTAGTTTAGTGTATAGGCATACTCTTCTAAACCCATACATCCCACCTAGACTAATTTATCAGTAAAATTAAATACCTCCATTTACAAAGACATTATTGATAATCTACCTGATCAGTCTATACAGGCCAAAAATAAATGGAGTACTCTTCTTAACTACAATATTTCAGACGCACAATGGAGTAATTGTTGGTGTATTGCACATAATACCTTTTAAGATGCCCGTAGTTCTTTAATACAAACTAAAATCCTACATCTTTGGTATAGAACCCTCTCTATGCGTCAATGAATGGGCCTATTAAATAATAATAATTGCTGGTGCTGCAATTTGGCCAACAAGGATCTGCTTCATATCTTGTGGTCTTGCGCTCCCATTAATAAGCTCTGGCATAAAGTCTGTTTACTTGCTTCCAGAGTAACAGGACAAAAACTACCTTTTGAACCCAAGCTATTCCTTCTAGGCATCCTTGTCCCCAATAGCTCTCTCCTCTCACTTGCACATTTTAGATGGCTAAACATACTTTTTCTTCTGGTCAAACGTCTGATTCTTATGAAATGGAAATCAACTCTGCTGCCTTCTCTTTCAGATGTTCTTCAAAGCCTCTCTTAATATGCCTCTCTAGACCAATTATCTCATGTTACTCATAACGGACTCACTGTATATGACAGATGTTGGCAGGATTATTTCAAGAACATGAACCTAGTTCTTCTAGACCCTAATTCCTTAGGGATATTTAGCCCTCCTTCTTATTTTGCTCTCAGATTAGGTTTTCTTGAAACTTTTGTGCACAGATTTCTCCTCTTTTTTCCCTTCTTCCCTGTTTTCTCCCTCTCTCCTTCCCTTCTTCCTTGCTTATTTCTCTATTCTTTCTTTCCTTGCACACTTTTCTCTTATCTTCACCTCTCCATTACTGAACGTTGTTCATATTACCACATTTATCACTTTTTGCAATTTACTGAATGCCTTGCCATAGCCTGCCCTAGCACATATTTTGTACATGGTTGCTATTTCTGATCCTATAATACCCTATTGATTGTAACCCTTCTGCTCTCCACTTACATCCTGTCTAGGTTTGTGTTTTATTATCAATACATGTATATAAGGCTTCTCTAATATGTTTACCCTAAATACTGTGTTTTGTTAAGTGATATTTTATACCTTACATGGAGGATAGTCTTCTACTGTATACAATGTGTGCTTTCTTATATACTCGAATTTCAATAAAAAGATAAAGTGAAAAAAAATGCTGTTGTACCACAGTTCAAAGGTCATGGAATTTGATTGTACCCTTCTGTGGTAGAACAGCATTTTAAAACCTCTAGAGACTACACAATTCAATTTCTTTGTGAAAGAGAAAAAGCACAATGCACACATTTCACATAATACTATACACTATAAAAAATACAGGCTGAGCAACTTTATGCAGAACCAGTGTGTTTTGCAACCTCGGGTTCTGAATCCCATGGACCTTTTGAACTTCGCTCTCAAGGTCAGAAGGAATCAGAACCCCTCTGTGGCAGAACACACTGGTTGTGCATAGTTGCCCATCCAGTATTCTCTATGTATAGGAGGAAAATAGCTGTCACCCTCATGGCAGGGGGGACCCTTACAAGCTGTAATAGACAATGTCTGTGGCACTCTGGCAGTGTTGCCAAGGGCAGGCAAAGATCTCCTGAGAGGAGAAGAACCGTTTCTATAGTGCACTCTGCCTCATTTCACCTCACTGATCACTTTACATTATGACTTCTCCTGGCCATGAACATGATTCTTCAATGTGAGCAGCCAGTTATCTGGTACACCAAGCACCTACACTGAGCCTACAGGCATGGAGAGTGATTGGTCATGTATACAGACTGTTTGGTGAGATCCAGTGAAGGGGGGTGCCTTCCCATTCTCACTGCCCCATCCCCAATTACACACACATAAACTTTCCTTTTAAAGCTAAATTTTGCTGCAAGCAAATATTCAAAATTGACAAATGTTTGTTAATATTGTAGTGAATAAATGAAAGAAAGAGGTGAAGCAATGTAAATGCTGGCATGAAAGAAGAACAAGATGTGCTGTATAATTCATAGATGACATAAGAAGGCACATACTTTCCAAGTTGTGGGGTTTGTGCAAACACACATACAATTGAAAGCCTCAGACCCAGCACAATACATCATAGTTATGCAAGTTTTTCTGTGTGTGTGTGTGTGTGCGTGTGTGTGTGTGTGTGTGTGTGTGTGTGTGTGTGTGTGCGCGTGCGCGCGAGCGCGCATGTGTGTGGTCAACTGATTACAAAATTATTCAACTGGTGCTACATACTGTCTGGCATGTCACTACTGAAGCCTCACCACAGCCAACTCAAGTCCAACATATCAAACAATCTTTATAGTCTGCACAAAAGAGTATGCATAACAACAGCAGGTGGAAGCTATGTAAGCAATAAGGCACAAAGGGGTGTGTGTAAACCATATTTTACAGCACGGCCAGGGGCATAGTAAGGCATGAGGCCAATGAACAGTGATTTCAGCTGCTGGTCAAAAGTTTTAAAATATGGCTTTACACACACCCTGAGTGCCTTATTGCGCTTATAAAATTGACTCCTTTTTTTTTTACTTTTGACTATTGGGAAAAGCATGTTTATATGTAGAAAAATAGATTTACTTTGTGCATTTGTGATAAAATAATCCTTCCACCCACTGCAAGTGATATCATTGATGATGTCTGTATTATTGCCTACTTTCTTCTTCCTGTTTTTTTTTCTCTGTTGTTCCCCACATTCAAGATATGGAATGTTTATCATGGAATGTTTACCACAGAATATATAGATTCAAACTTCTGTTCAGTTCCACTGGCAGAATGTTTCTCTCCCAACAGTCTATACATGGAGACAACAAAGGCCATTGTTACAGCCAGAGACTCAGTTATCTCACTGTCAGGGCAAGAAGAAGAGAGTTCCCTGATAAGCAGTTAAAGATAGAAAGGGAATTTTTGACTGTCAGCAAAGAAACAGTTATAGTGAAAACTATAAACAATACTTATTGTTTCTAATTTGTTTATGTATGAAAGGAGAGTGTGATAATCAGGGAAACAGCATTTAATTCATTTGTTTAATTTTTTATTTAAGGTAGTTTTATTTTTAAGGCCCAGCTGAAGTTCTTTTACAGTGTAAAGGTAGAAGCCATGTTTGTGGTGGAAGATCACTTCTGGCAGTAGAGGGCTAACTGAAATGCCTGTGTTCCAAATGCCCATTGATCTGTGTTGCAGACTCTTCACTACTGAGCAGTCCTTTTTTTACCCATGTGTGAACCGTATTTTACACATAAATAAGAGCCAATCAGATTTTATGATTTTACCCTGCCATTTTATAATGTTTGCCACAAAATGCTGGCACACAGACTTCACATGGCATGATTTGCTTATGAAATTCAAATGTTAGTACTTAAGAGCACAGTAGTTAAAAAGAAATATATGTGATGGCTCAAGTGAATTCCTTCAATACATCCAGATGGGTAAGAGTACTACCACATCAAATTAGGAATTTGGCATTTGCAAATAAAATGGGTCACCAAAGCATAATTTCTACTGTTCTAAAAATAGTTCTTTTAGGATTGTAGTATTGATGGTAACAAAGAACCTGTTTGCAAATATAATACTTTCTACACTTGTTTAGAGTTCTTCTCTGAATGAGAGATAGAACTCTTGGCCAATCTCTTTTCTAACATTTTTAAACTTATACTAAGAAAATAAACATATCGGTACCGGTCAGTAGGATACATATTTGTTAATAATGAACAAACAATACTCTTTTGAATGCCTTACTGGCCACTTAATTTGCCTACATTTTAAGAAAGACAGCCAGCTTCATGTCACCATTGAAACTGTTAGCATCTTAAGTAAGCTGTATACTGTAGCTTTCCACAGAATTGGAAAACCTTTTTATAGTGCCATGACAGTCAGTATCTGCAGTGACATTACTTTCTAAAAAAGATAAATACAAGTAGACAAGATTAGAAAATAATAGAATTCTGGTCCATGTAAAGATTTACAGTACATAAGCAATAATGTATTTCAAGGTCCTTTACACATCAATGAGTTTGATAATGGTAGTGCACAGAAAAAAAAATACAGCAGTGAACTGAATATCTTGTTCGCTGGCCTGCAGTCATATACAAGTGTTTGTGAGTGTGTGTATGTGTGTGTGGGGGGGGGGGGAAGGGGAGAAAATGAATGAATGTTGGCTAGAAAACCCAGGATATCCCCATCTCCTACACAACATTCCGGTGATTATTATCTGTCACTTGGACAATCAGTAGCGAATGTCAAAATTAATATCAGTTAGGAAGGGCAGTAGCTCTAAAGAGTGTGCAAAAATGGGATACCAGCCAAAAAGTGATTCACAAAACTTGATTTGTTAGCGCCTGTCAAAAATAAGGTGAACAACCTCAAAAACAAAGTACTGGACTCACAAATGGGAAATGATGATTATGTGGTACATAATTTTTCCAAGTAAAAACACTGGCATATTGTTGTAACCTAAAGGGTATATAACCAGTAATATTTTACATTACTTCTAAAAAGTGGCCTCTAACAGAAACTTGACTGCCACAGTTTTGGACCTGGAAGTATTTCTACTTCCAAAATGAAGGACTTACAAATTTGGACTAAAATGAAGTGGTGTTCCTATCCTTTTAGCCCTGACCGTCCAGTCCCAAAGGTTAGTTCTCCACCCTGGCAGAGACTTTGGAGCATCCCCCTTCAGGTTTAAATATGGTAAGGGGCAGTAGTGCAGGGCCTGACTGTATTCTGTGCAGTTATTCTCCTAGAAGGGGCTTTTCCTGTGTTCTGCTCACCCCTGCCACCTGCTCATACTATATATGTCCCTCTAAAGCCTTGTGGGCATTTACCCCCCAACACACACACACACACACACTAACTTGAGTTGCTGACATGACAGATGGTGGTGGCACCCTTCCCATGACCTATGTCAGCCCTAGCAGCCTGAGAGCACTGCTCTTCCTGCAGGCTTACTTCTGACTCAGAGGCAGGGACGTCCACATGGTAACACAAACCTGAAAACCAGGGAACCATCAGGCAGCTGGACAAATGAAAGCCTAACACCCCCCCAAGAAACTGAAGGGCATTTGGATTAAAAATTATCTGGTCAAAGGGTGAGAGTGTCACCATTTAGACACAATCTTAATGCAGGAAATCATCATATAGAGTGTTTTATTTTGTCTTTCGCAAACAAAAATGTATTTCTGAAATCCTTAAATTCATCCTCAGTGTATTTCATTTTTTCATACATTTTTAAAACAGCTTTTATAGCTACTTTTTTAATAATGGCTCACCTCATTAAAGATGGCCACCACTTGCAATTTTTAAAAATCTCTTCATCTGAGGTTAACTGTTGAATGTAGGTGCTAGATTCATAACCTGGATGAATTGGGATGGTTCTGCTGCATGTTTCTGATAGTAAACAGCACAGCACTGCATCAATATATGTTTTATGTTGTTACTTATTTAGTTATTGATTGATTGACTGATTTTTATTGTGGGCATGGCAAAGGAGTAGTAACTTTTACAAAAAACTTTAGAATCCTCTATCTTGGTTTAGGAATGAAAGAAAACAAAATGGGAAAAAATTGGTGTTTTAATATTTTTGCCAGGAAAACATTATTACTGAAAAAAATTGTATTGCAAAGGTGCGGTACTGCAATGTACCTGTTGCCGTTACTGTCAACAGCAATTTCATAAAATGGGAAAGCCCGTTAGCTTTAGGTAGTTGCTTCTAAAAAATTAAATTGTTGAGGCGTGTCAAAAAATGTTTCCAAGCTGTCCTTATGTTTATCCATATATTAACTTTAGCATAAGCCAAAAACTGTACATGGAGCCCGAGAAATATCGGTTCTTGATTCAATATGTATTTATATTTTGAGGCAAATGTAAATTCTGCTCACAACCCACAAGTCTGCAATAGGAGGTTAGCGCATTCAAAAATGGGCTTCCTCACAGGCAAAATGCAATGATAAAATAGACCTAGAATACATCTCACAGCACGAAGAACAGCGTGAATCCTTCGTTCATAACCTATTCAGTTGAATTTACCTGTTATGCGTTCGACAGCATAACTCAGACAACAATTTGGAATGCAACAATTCAATATGTTCCTAATATATATGATATTTTTCCGCATTTGAAACCCTTGCCTCAAAATAAATCTGCATTGTTGATAATATACGTCGACCTGGAGCAAGTGTTCTAGTTTTATGAATGTAATGCAGGATTGACTGTCTCCATAAAACAAAGCCAGAAACAACATAGTATTCACGTAATTTGTGGTAGTTTTAGCCACCACCGGTATAAAAACTATACTGTGAGGGGTTGGAAAATCTGTCAAGACGTTATAAAATCTAGAAGAATCATTCCCTGCAGCAGAGGAGTAACTTTGGCGTAATGGGGTCACAACTACAAAGGATTTTATAGTAAGTTATTCAAGACTACAAACATGAAATGTTAGGGGCCGCCTCCGCCAAAAAATTACTCCCCTGCCCTGTAGTCAGTGAATCTCTATAAAATCATCAAAATTATCAGTCTCACTCAGGAGGTTTATTAGACTTAGAATCCTTCTGGAAAACGAAAAAAAAATATTTTTGAGATACGCAGGTATAAGGCAAATGTAGCCCCCACTGTAGAAAAGTTACCTTAATGTTCTAAACTTAAAACAGTTCTACCGACCCCCAATCTTTCTAAATATTTTAGTTTAACAGTCGCATCAAATTAAACCACGCCTAACCCTCAAGGTGATAATGTGCAAACAGAAAAATCTCTTAGCAAGATACCCAATACTGATAAAAACATCAGCAAATAAATGAAAGAGACGCCAAGCTCGCTTTGAAGGTGCAAACAATTCGTCCTGGTAGTACACCTACTGTATTCATTTGAAGGCTATTACGTTTGAACTCGTACTATGCGGAACGCTACCTTACCGCTAGCAGGGGAAGATGCAGGAAGGACTTAAGAAAGTTTTAATTACAGAGAAAGTGACTTGATCCATGGAACAGCCTACCAGTACAGCTGATAGTTGCAAGACCCATTAACGGGTTCAAACACAGCTGGGTCAGAGTAAAAGGTTAGTTACACAGGGGAGCAGTGGTCCATGGAGCGGAGCAATAACCTGTCTGGCAAATATGTCAATGTTCCGATAGGGTAAAACAGGGCAAGCTAGATGGACCAACGGTAGTTTTCTGTAGACATTATCTGCGTAAGTCTGTCGCGAAAAAGAAAGGTTATCATCTGTTCCTCCTGTTTAACAGAAATTGTACCTGTAAGACACTGAGTAAAGTCGTTATCCATGGTGCTGAAATACCTCTTTCCTCTGTAACAGGTTTAACTTCACGTTTAGAAAGCAATCACATGTATGCACAGTAACCAAGGTTTACACGATTTCTTACCATGTCCTGGACAAGAAGACAGCATGGCTCTAAGTCTAGATGGGCTTTCTGGAATGGACAAAGTATCCCCAGGTGACTGTGGAGAGCTAACGTTTTCATTCTCATCCGCCCCAAGCTGGGAATCCATTCCTTTGTACCGTCTCAACTCCACCGTCCCGCTAGGAAAAACAGGTTTGATCTTCATGGCTGGATTCCTATTGGGACTTAAGGTTCCTCCTTCGGGCCGTAGGGTACGGGAATGCCACATTATAATCTGCAAGAGACAATCATGTCACCAAGTGTATTATCTCCCCATTCAGGAACTTGCTAAAAAGCCCCCTTTCAACAAGGCATGAAATGAAGAAGCTGCAGATGCTGGTGTACCGTAAGACCCCGGCTAGAGCAACGCCTTCCCATCCTGCAGCAGTAAATCAGACAGCCTAGGTGGGCGTGGTGTGTTTTTACGTGTTTCAGGTGATTGGCGCCTGGCCTGAGCTCCAGGCACTTAACGATGGCACTCCTATGTTGTTCTGCTTTGAAAAAGAGCTTCCAGTCAAAACTTAAATCACATACTTCAACTAAATGCATGCAAACCATCCTTGTAACACGTGTCTATGGTTATGCTACATTCTACAATCAAATAGGTCTATAAGAACGAACGGTTCATGTTTGCTGCACATATAAACAAACTTAAGGCTTTTTGATGACATTGCTATATGAGCAGGAATTACTGTATCTGTCTACTTAGACTGTCCATACCCTTTCTAATGAATCCAGCGTTTCTTTGTATACGCATGAATTTTTGGCAGTGTGCGCTAATGGTTAGAGCACCGGCTTGATATGTGGCATATTATAGGTTCAAACCCCAAAATAGCCAACTGTGCTTACAGCATGGTTTGGGGAAAGTCACGTCACCTCCCAAATGCTCTAGTCCACGCAGCTTCAGCTGCGGAAATTGGTTGCTTTTCATCTGGGTTATCTCGATCAAATACATTTTAAAATGAAATGAATCTAACATGAAACATATTTTTCAAATGTGTTTTGTCATGTTTATATTAGAAGATACTTCCTGAACATTATGACGTAAAACAAGTTGAGAGCACAGTCTGAGGAGTGAGTGTTTTACATAAAAAAGCAGGGACACACTTTAGAGAGAGACTACTTAGGATGTACTTTAGTGAGCAAAAGGCATACGCCTACTGGGGAAGACATTTTTTTTAAATCCGTTGGTTAGGCATCCCATGGGTTTTGACAACATCTTTGACATTCCTATAAAAAGTTATGATTATTTTTGACCTCATAGGCAGTTAACTGATATCAGATTACTAATCTGATGAACAGATTATGATGTCATACTAACAGCACAAGAAATGTCAGTTGTTAACTTGCCGAAACAGCCTGAAGAATAAGTACGGTAAAACCAGCATTAAACTTCAAAGCAACTTCATTGCTATTGAGTTACTAATCCATTGCATAAACTCAGCAGCAATCAGTTTATGGAAATTCATTGATTTTCCAACTGAAATGGCAATGAATTGTGTCGTATTTTTTTCTTCAATACTTTAAAGGAATTGACATTTATGCATTACATTTTATGAGTTTAACCCTCGCAAAAGTAATAATTATAAATAAGAACAAAACCACTAAAACACAATAATTTGTCAATTGGTTGCAATTAACTGCATACAAATTGTTACAGAAATGCTGCAATCAGATTGGCTATAAGGATTCTGACCACTTTACATTAATCCCTGTTATACTGTCATGTACAACCTGATCACCATGGCACATGAATTCTTCTTGCTAGCATTCCATCCTTCTGGTTCTATGTCATAATGGTGACCACTGAAAGGCGATCACCATTACATCAAAGTCACATCACAGAAAATCAGTTTTGGTGATGTGACTCCCCGACGCACAGCAAATGGCACTGAGGGACTTACAATTATAATGTTTTAACAGGCAATGCCTCCCGCACTCTCCTACTTAAGGATTCTCAACTCCAGAGGGGTGCATGTCGGGGTAAACGTAAAAAAATTAGTTTTGGGCACAACAAAACTGTACCTGCACCCGGACCCAAACCCAGCACCCTGTCCACCCAAGCTGCAAACCCACCCACCATGTCACAGGGCCAGCTCAGCAGCCCACCATGACACCACCCCTCAAAAACCCTCCTGTCCCTCACTAAGCATGCTCGTTCCCACCCCATCCCATGTGCATGCACATGTAGCGACATCCTGTCACTATATGCATGAACCCACCCCCATCCAGTCACCCTACCTTGTCAGTAGCGCCCATGACATGCGTCGTGACTGAGGCACCATTTTGTGGTTTGTTCAATTGCAGTCATGCATGTCACCGGCTACCCTGCTGAATGACTGGAATGATACATTCTTATTCTAAACCAGCATTCTTAAACTGTTGGTACAAGAACTCATTTTATTAAAAAAATTACTCTCTTAATGAGGAAAATATTCAGAAAGTACACTTTTAGCACATTTCTTTGAGAATATTTTTTATAATAGCAATAAAGAACTCCCAGGAGTTAGATGAACAGTCAATCACCCCCTTGGCATAATGGCACTCGGCTGCACCTTGTGCCACACTACACCCCTGGTGAATGATTAACAGACTGTTAATCTAACCCCTGGTCATGCTTTATTGCTTAATTAAAGTTTAATGCCTGCTATACTGCACTAGTGTGTGCTGAATATTTAAAAGACCAACACGGCGGGGCGGGGGGTAAATTTATGGTCACAGCAGTGGTTTGAACATCATAGATTTTAAGATGGAGCATTGACAGTCACTAACAAATAGTGGTCACCATGGCCACTTACTGTGGCAGGTGACTTTGTGCTCCTGTAAAGTTATGCTCAATGAGGGCACAGCCCTTACCTGAGCAGTTGCAAAAGTGTTTGTGTCATATGGGAAAGTAGTGGGGCTGCCATGCCATTGGCCTACAGGTCTATTTACAACTACTAGGAGCTCTATCAGTCCAAGTCTCAGCTATCTACACCCCCCCCCCCCAACCTGTTGTAGGTAGGAGAATGGTCACAGGGTTGGGGCCAGATGTTGGGTTGTGTTGCAATCAAAATTGCTGATGTAATTAAAACACTTGATCTGTTGTATGTTTAGTATATTTTTATTGTTGTATTATATAATTTTATTCTATCTATTCCAAACCTGTTGCTGCATTGAATGTATTGTAAATAATGGTCCCCACTAACAATGAGTTCCTTGCTCAATGGAAGTTTTACCTAAATGAACACCATTTACTACTACTATTACTACTACAACTAGAGGAGATGGGCTAGGAGGAGAGGAATTAAGTGAGTACCCCCTGAGAAACTGGAATGGCAGAGAATGGAGTTAGAGATGGCATATAGCTAGACTACTAGGAAGACTGGAATTTGAGGAAGCAGTGTGGGGAGAAGGGGCACCTGGGCAGCAGATCATCTTTGCCAAGGTCAGTAGAGACAAAACACTTTATGGATCCACAGAACTATGGGTGAGGGGATAGAGAGGGGGTGAGAATTCCAGGAAGAACACCTTTTCGCCATCAAGTCACAGAATGGAATAGTCCCATGCAACTGGTGTTGTATCATATTGCCACAGTCACTAACCAGCATGTTACTTGGTGCAAACCCTGCTGGTACCCTCTAACATTTGACTTTCTAATGTGCAACTAGCCTTGTGAAGAGTGAAAAAAGGGGGAGGGCAGTTCAATGAAGCAACAGTAAACCTCCTGCTTTGAGATGTTCCCTGCTTTATTGTGACCGAGAATTGGGCCCCTGATGTCTAAAACATGTTTAAAAGAAATATACATTGCTGCTGGACATTATAAACTTTATTTCAAAGTGAAATCACTGGTTTCTGGATGCTGTAGCACCAGTAATGTACACGTAACCTAGTTCAGTAGATTTCAAACTTTTTTGGTTGAGGCCTACACCCATTCCTAACATTTTTTATGAGGCTGCTTGTTGGGTGAACATTTTTAACTTTTGAAACTGCATACAGAAAGAAAAAATATCTTTGCAAGTTCTGGTAAATTATGATACTGCAATCAGGTATCTGCAGTGGGTAAAATCAAATGTGGGGTTGTGATCCACAGTTTGAAAACACAGTAAGAGTATAATTCTCAAAATTAGGTACTGTAATGTCTTGTGGTGCAGAATGTCCAGAAAATGTACCTATCTCTTTCTATGCCATGGTCTTGGTCATATTCTTTATCTAAATTCACCTTTCTACAAAGCTGTATAGGACCCATATATCTGGGAGGTTGCATATAGCCTGGCTGAACTGTTGGCTTCCAATCAGAAATCCTTTTTCTGACATCTGTGAATCCCACTTGCATGTTTGATGAAGGCTCCATGACAGCCCCATTGCATTGTGGGTTATGGCATTTATGTGGTCACTGTCTCAAGTACATCTCATTGCAAATGATCACGTGCAGCCTGTAATCAGGTACAATACTGTACATAATTGGGAAGTTAAAATCAAAACAATGGAACAGGTGGAATGGATGTGTGTGGGGTGCAAAACTGTTGGTGCATCCACAAGTAAACGTACATGAGGCTCCCTTGGTGATAGGCCACAATTGTCCAGCTTTCTTACAAACTCCAGTGAACATTCAGTGAAGAACTCTCTGTTCATAAATATGAGGCACTTTTATCTGGCTCTTGCCACTGGCCCACACAAACCAACAAATCCTGTGGCAACCAAGATGGCAGTCATAGTCTTTTCTTATCAAAACATTTGCAAAGTGTGTAAAAATTAAAACGATGGCATTGGGACTACCAGTTCCTAATGAAGGGAATGGAGAGCATTATCCATGCAAACAAGTTTTAGATCACAAAGGCAAGACATCGTAAACCACACCTACTTGATGAAAGCAGAAAATAACCATTTTGCAGGAGTAACAGCCTGATAACTGTATGACCTACAAAATAGTCCAGCCTGCAAAATATGTCAGAATGAACTTCTAGCCTCAGAGTCATGTTTGTGAGCTAAAATAAAAAAGTGGAGGTGTACTTCCTTTTCAAAATCTAGTCGCTGTTTAGCAAATACATATTTATGTAGATATTGCATTTGTAGAACTCAAAGTGCTGAACATTTTAAAACATTAAACCTCATCCACACACTATTGTTAAAACAAAATACAAGTAACCATAACATTGTGCAAACACTTGATCAAAAAAAGTTAGTAATAACACCTTAGTCAATCTTCCTTTTACAGGTAATCAGTGAAGCATCAATCTTGTGTATTCTGACATCCTTGTGGAGGTCAGAAACCAGGCAGCCATACTCTGTATTACCTATAGGTGGTGGAAAGGAGTCATGGGCAAACCCCAACTAAAGCATGTTACAATAGTTCAGGTATGAGGTGATGAATTCATGAATAAGAGTGATCGGCTGTCCACATGGGTAACACAATGGTAGAGTCTGTTAATTCTAAAACGATGGTAAACACCACTCTGCAGGGCTGCTGGCACAATGCCCTTCAGTAGGGCATACAGAAGAACACTCAAGTTGTGTATCACAACCAATGGCATTAAGAACACAGGCATGTCAACAAGGAGATCCAAAACATTGCTTATTCTTCCAACTGATGTTCTGACCAACCAGGAACACTTTTGGCATATCTGGAAATTAAGGTTTCAAAATGCATGATTCTGTCAATAATAAGCTCTCCCTGTTTGAGTGTAAGAACAAGATAAATAGATAGAGGCTCTAGGATTCATCAAACCCATTCCAAAAGATCCAGTTTTCTAGTTTGCTTATTGTATTTACTTGTTATTGACTTAATACAGGAATTCACAAACAAGAAGCATGTTCTCATTTCAAAGTAGGTTTTGTATATTTACAGTAGGTATGATAATTTTCTTTTATGCTTTACAGGCTCCAGTGCTAAAGAGGTGCTGATTCACATAGTTAATTAACCAGGTATCTAATGAGTCATGGTTACACAAGTATAACTCCCTTAAAGATGTATCAGACACTTGCAGAAGACACTCATCTCTTTAGTTGGAAACACAGTATTACAATAGAATAACAAAATATTTATTTGTATTAACATATTTTAGCTTAAAATCTGAGACAGCATGCTGCATGTGGAACAGACTGTTTCTTAGTTGTAAAATGAGATGCTTCCTCTAATAATGCAGGATAAATTATATGTATGTATGTATCTGTTGTGATGTGTGGGCAAGACCACTGGTCCAGTTCAGAAGCTGCAGCATCCCACACATGTGGTCTGAATGATGAAGTGTAATTTCCACAGTATGTGGCAACCCTTCCATAGTGAGCAGATATTTGCCAGTACTTTTCTATCTGCAGTTTTTGTGCTTTGGAGTCTGATCCTATCATATCTTAGATGCTAACCAATTCAGCATGGCCTGTAGTCAAATAGGAGCTCTCTAACGTAAAATAAGTGTTGCAAGAAGTGGTGTTGGTAGGTTCCCAGGGGGCATACTCCTTGAGGTCGTAAGAAACCATACCATTGCCTTGAGGTCATAAGAAACCATACCATTGCCTCAGCAAACCATGGTGTTAAGGGGACAATGTGCTGCCCTAAGTGTCATCTTTTTGATAATAAATTAAATTAATGTTTGTTTGGCGATTGTTTGGATGGACATTTAAGATGTCGTGGCACTTCTTTAAAAAGTGTGGAAGTTGCCTGTTGTCCTGGCAATATTACTTCTATTTACTAACCCACCAACAAAATTAATAATAATAATCATAATAAAATAATACCTTTATAATGCACCTTTCAAAAAAACCAAGGCGCCTTAACAAAATGCAATAAAAGCAATTAAGTACAGACTCTCATCAAATTTAATTTTCAGATAAAATCAAGTAAGGTAAGCTAGGTGCCACCGGTGGGTTTTTAGAGACTGTTTAAATCCCTCCATGGCCACGCACTCTCAAAGCTGATGGGGTAGAGAATTCCAAAGCGCTGGGGGCACGTCAGGGATTTATTTAACTCCAAAAATTGATTAGCGCTTTGCTCATAAAAGTGCTAAAACATTGTGAAAATGCAGAGCACTTGCCTCACTGTGTTTAACAAACATAACACTTCTAGAAAACCTATATAAATACTTTCTGTACAGTTAGCATTGTCCCAGGAAAAAAACTGCTAATCAATTATTTAAAACCCTGTGCGTACATAAATGCCTAGGCCCCCGAAGATTTTAGAGAAACCCTTGGAATCTCTAGCAACCCCTCTTCAGCCGAGCAGAGCAATCACCCAGGGCAGTAAGGAAGCAGAAGCTTTTTCAGGTAGTTCAGAGCCTTGTCCATGTAGGGCTTTGTAAGTCAGAAGTCCAACTTTAAAGATGATCCACCACTGCACTGGCAGCCAGTGCAGTTCACGCAGCACTGAAGAGATGTGACAAGTCCAGGGAGTTCCTGTCAGTAACCATGCTGCAGTGTTCTGCACCAGCTGCAAGCAGCAGATATCAACCCCAGGTGGCCCTAGATAAAGGGAGTTGCAATAATCAAGGCACGAGGTCACAAAGGCGTGGACCAGCATAGAAAGATCACTGGGCGGAACTAGGTGCTTAACCCTGGAGATGTTCCTCTGATGGTAAAAAGAGGATTTGATGACTGCCAACACCTGCGATCACAGTGTCAGCCCATCATCAAAAATCACCCCCAGATTTTGCACCCTTTCTTATGCAAACTAAACCACACCACACCACACCAGAGCAACCTGGTTTATATCAATTGGCTCATATCTGGGCCCAGAGAAAGGAAAGCTGATGCATACCGTACTGGTGTAGAGTAGCTGCTAGCTACCACAACCTATCCCATACTTGCTGCACATCACTAGTTGGTTGGCATTGAATTCTGCATTGTCTGTAAAGTGTTTTAAGATGCTTATATGAAAGGTGTTATATAAATCTGTGTAGTATATGATTAGGCCTTATTCTGTGTGGAAATCAGTCACCTTAAAAACCTTATTGTGTATAGGCTAAAAGTTGTGCACATTCTTAAATTGTTGTTGTGCATGTTCCATAATCAAGTGCACCTGTGTGTCCCTACTCACACTGAGTTCCCTCAGATGCTGCTGCAGTGAGAAGTATAGTCAGAGTGGAGCCACAGGGAAGTTGGGTCAGCCAGGCTGAGCAGACCAACCACCAAGACAGCCATCCCAGCAGCCAGGGGAAACAACCTAGTCAGGGTGGTGAGTCGCAGCAGCACCAGGTGATAACTAAAAGTATTTCCTGATTGACAGCACAACAGGCAGTGCCCTAGGCCACAGGAGAATATGTGGCTCCATGCTAAGGACCTTTTTGATCTAAGTCCTTAAAATTATATACTATAAAAAATAAATTATTGGTGACCACACACAGTTCGCCCTGTATTTCTGTCTTGTGGTTGATATAACAGCATGAACCTCTTGAGCTTTGCTTTTGAGGTACACATGCTGTTATCTCAAATCCTCAATAGAAACACAGGTTTATTGTGTCTGGTAACCTACATGTCATTCCTGGTATGGTGTGGTGTGGTATGGTGTGGTGTGGTGTGGTGTGGTGTGGTGTGGTGTGGTGTGGTGTGGTGTTGTGCGGTGCGGTGCGGTGCGGTGCGGTGTGGTGTGGTGTGGCCTGGTATGGTGTGGTTTAGTTTGCATAAGAAACCACATCCAAACTAAGTTAGAGTATGGAATATTCTAAACAAGTCAGTGTGGCTCTCCTGTACTCTGAAAAATAAAACAACCCTCAGGAGGCATTTAATCCAAGACAATGACCCATAAACTAAACCAACAGGTCGTCTTTCAAAAATAAAGCCACTCATCAAGATACTAATGTTCTAAAAAACATTATTTTATTTACATAAACACATAGGTCAGTCAGTTATATTCATCGGCGTTTCACTTCAAATGCACAACTTCATCAGTATGCATTTCAGATTGTCCAATAGAAATGAAGCAGTAGTGGCCCAGTGGTGCTGAGGGCTGAGGCATTCACCTTACCTCATGCTGGCGACCTGAGTTTTGGAGTGAGCTCAGGGAGCCGGAGGTCAGATGGGGAGGAGAGGATTGAACGTCTGATGGTCAGCTCTCCTCTCCTGGGATGGAGGGGGACTCCAATCCATGGCATCAGGGGCTCCTAGTGGAGACTAGGAGCACTGCAGCCAAGGATCCCAGATTGGAGTTGATATCGGTGGTCATCCTACATATGGGTGTGGGAGCGCATCCGCCACACATGCTAGATGACACTGCATGTCTGTGCCATGGGGGGGGGGAACAGAACAAAGGAAAACATCCCTGGCACCTGAGAAGGTGAAGGTGAGTCTAGTGGATGGCCCCCACACTCAATGCTTGGTCTACCTTAGCCAGCCTCCAAATCTCTTCACCGCTCAGGCCACCCTACTAGATTGCAGATAGAGCACCAGAGGATTAGGCAGTCCCACCTTGGGGGAGGCTCAGAAATGAGAGGTTGGGGGGTCAGTAGTAGGGCAAGGAGAGATCCCAGGATGGAGGCTAGGTCTGGGGAGATTTCAGGTGGAGTGGGAGTTGGTTGGTCTGAGAGACCACACCAAAAAGAGTCCTATAGGGCCAGAGAGGGGAGCATAAAGAAAGTTAAAAAAAAAAAGAAATGAACCAGTATTTAAAATAAGTACTATTTACGTATATGTCTGTATCTATCTATCTATCTATCTATCTATCTATCTATCTATCTATATATCTATATATCTATCTATTTATCTATCTATCGGCATAGGATATGCAATGGTCTGGCTCAGAATTTGCCATTAATCTTCAAGAGTGAGGCACTAGGACAATATGGCATGATTGGCCGCACCACAATTAAGTTATGTAAATCCTGTTCTTTCACAAGTGATGATAAGTGGCATATTTAAGCAATAAGGCATGACAAGATGTGTGTTATCGTGCAATAACGTCACTCCTGGGGTGGGTTGAAGCACGAGGTGAAGCCGAGTGCTTCCACCACCCCAGGAGTGACGTTATTACATGATAACACACACCTTGGAGTGCCTTATTGCAATTATACGATGGCTTGATGTTATAGAAAACAAAAAATAAAAATGTTTTTAGTAGATTTTTAGTGAGGCAGTGTATCTTTGTTTCTGAAAAAAAAGTAGCTCCAAACAATCATCCAAAAAATCAATACAGTGATTTTATTGGGTAATAACATCACTGTCTCAGGCACACGCTGACCAATCAGAGCCCTGGAAATTTTATTGCCATTGTATAATTGGTGCCAGGCCATTGTGTATGAAATTTATCAAATGAATTTTAAATTGTAAATGCTTTTACATTAGTTCTTCTTTTATGAAGTTTTAACTGTTTCTGTTTGATTTCACTGCTCTGTTTTCTATGCAGCAGAGGTAATTGTGATGTCATCAGGCATTATTCAAGCTGCTCTCCCATTGGTTAAAGGTTCCTTTGTGATCTGTCTAAAATGGTGAGAAACAGCTAAAATGAAGATGTGATTTACCTTCAGATAGAATGTTTCATTGACTAAAATAAATCGTTCATGTGTAAGGTCTGACTATCACTTTGTATAAATGTTTGTCTGGATCCAAGGGATGTCACAATTAAAAAACAGTGATTTGTAATAAAAAGGAAACCCAAAGTACCTGAATGTGATGCCAGGCCTGTTTTGCCATCAAGACGCAATGTTCTAAAACTGATATATTCAGTTTTAAACCACATGGAATTCAAATGCATTCACCCTGTTTGACATAAAATAAAAACTGTGGTGATTTGCATATATAGCCTATGATGCTTTGCATTATGGGGGTATGTGTGATTTTGTATTTCTTTGAAACTTGGCATCCTGGCCAGTTCCCTTTGGGGTAACCATTGCCTCAGTGCTTGCGCACTGAGGTTCTTTGTCTTTTAACTTGTTTTTTGTTTGTATTGGGTTCACCACAACATAACCCAGATAGACCATCTTAGGGTAGCTGGTTTATTCCACTGGGGTGTCATACAGACAAGGCACACTGATGAGTCCTGGTAGGATGAAACATGTGTCTGTGTCTTCTGTTGGCACCCTTTGCAAACTGTGTGAGAGGCCGTTCAGCACCATGCATTTCTGCTTAAAGTTGAACCAGCATAGTATTCTGTGTGGATTTGCATATACAGCAGATGATGCCTTACATTATAAGGGTATGTGTGGTTTTGTATAAATAAAAACTGCTCTCTTTCATTGAACTGAAATTAACTCAGTCTCATTATTTCCCCATCTCATTCTTTCATAAACATAAATAAATTTATAAATAAAATATCTACTTTTCTCAACTCTGTCTGCCCTCACACTCCATGCTGCCTTGCAGTGAAGTTAAAGCCAACTATCTCTTCCGTGATGTGGAGACAGGTTGAGTGAAGCCTGTCAACATAGAAATTAAATGTCAGAAAAATAATACTTTATAAAGCAATGTTTTAGTTTGCTTGATCTATGACAATGCCATTTGTTTTAGATCCCATACAAGAGTAGCTTAAATATGTTAGCACTGAGTGCAGTCAGTAGAGTGATTTCAGTACCACCACCCCCCAATTACTATAGTTGCCACATAGACAAACCTCATATGTTACCAATTTGTAAAACATTTTTATAAAATGGGCATCCAAAATAAAGAAGTCTCATTGGTCAAAATATATCATGTGACCGTGCATGAAATCTGTTTCATCCACAGTCATCCTGATCCTAAACCACATTACACAATGAGCAAATCAGTCCTCCTACAAGCAGAACTATCTTCCTTCAGTCCCCCTACAACTAGAATTGAGCTTCCATCACAAACATGGCTGCTACAGTTACACTGTAAAAAACCTTTAACTGGGCCCTTAAAAATAAAACAACCTTAAATAAAAAATAAAATAAATTAATTAAATGTTGTTTGCCTGATCATCACACTTTCCTTACACAAACAAATTAGAAACATCAAGTATTGTTTATAGTTTTCATTACAACTGTTTCTTTGCTGACAATTAAAAATCCCCCTTCTATCTTTACCTGCTCATCAGGGAAATCGCTTCTGCTTGCCCTGACAGTGAGATAATAGAGTGTCTGGTTATAGAGGAGGCCTTTGTTGTGTGTGTGTGTGTGTACATTATGTTAGGAGACAAACATTCTGCCAGTGGAACTGAGCAGAATTTTGAATCCATATATTCCATGGTAAACATTCCATATCTCGAATCTTGATGCCAGCAAATGACAAACTTTGTCCAGCAGTAATACAATGATATCATCAATGACATCATTTGCAGTGGGTGGAAGGACTATTTTATCATAAATGCACACAAGTGAATCTATTGTTTCTACATATAAACATGCTTTTGCCAACTGTAAAAAAGTTAAAAAAGGAGCCCATTTTAAATGCACAAAAAGACTCTCTGGGGGTGTGCTTGGAATAGATTTTACTGCACTTCCAGGGGCTGATGGCATTTGACCGGTGGCCTTGTGCCTCACTATGCCCTTGGGTGTGTGGTAAAATCTGATCCTGCTCACCCCATAATGTCTTATTGCTTACATAAACAACATGAAATAGACATCTTTCAACGATTCACCATGCTTCTTTGTGGCTTAATTAAACTTTAGAAGTAATCCCATTCATGTAGAGTTAGTGCTGACAGTCAGTGCTGACACTTGAAAAAACAAAGATATCAGTTTTTCATATAACACAGGTAATCAATCCCATTTTCAATCAATGCATACAAGTGGGAAGGACTGAGGCTCTTAATCTAAGCATAGTACTGAAATTCTCTGATTGTATACTCAAGGGCTGGTATTGGGGGGGGCTGATTGCTTTTAATAACAGCACGCTGCTGCTCAAACTCACAGAAAGTGGGGATGACCACATTTGAAAACCGCCTGCCTACCTCTCAAACTATGAGGATAACAGTCTCCATGGAGATTGATACGGATGCCTGCCACAAGGTAACCAGTGAAGGTTAAAAAAAAGAATAGTTTATACAAAAACACTTTATTTTTAAACTTATCTGAGTTCAACTGAGGTTTTTCAACTGTCATTATGAGTGTGAAAAACTCTCACACTAGTTGTATAAACTGGCCGTGTGACGGCCCGACATTCAATACAGCATTTATCTACACTTGTTAGGTCACTGAGGTCAAAGCCAACTTGTGTAGATAAATGCCATATTGAATGTAAGGCCATCACATTTCCCCTAAATACTAGCCTTGTTCATTTCAACAGTACAGATTAATTTGCATGGTAAAGGCAGATTAGGCAAAGTCAAGTTCTACTTCCATGTGTTACTGTGTAATTATATTAATTAAATTGTATTACATGGTTTATTTTTCATTCAGGGCCAGCAAGTGCTAAGGGTAATTTGTGCAGCAGCTGAGCATCTTGGAAGCTGTTGTCCCAGGTATCTTGTGCCTCCACTACATGAAGCTAGGGACTGTGGGAGTTGTAGGCAGATAGCAGGAAAAGGGACTACAGAGCCATGAAAGATGCATGTGTACACTCAAGTGAAATTTATCATCTAGAAAACTACAATCAGGATAGCATTAGCAACTTAAGAGTGGAAACTTGAGTTGTTTAAATTATTTAGGGCTGAATTCAACATTATGTCAGATGGAATGTTAGGGTGCAGACAATCAGCCACTGATGCAATTTCCAGTCAGTGGAACAGCGAATATTAGAGCAGCACAAAATTTAAGGGATAGTACCCAATGATACAATAAGTTAAGCCACAGAATCAGGAATTATTTAAATAAATAAGGTTTTAGAAAGGTTTTATGTGCATTGGGGTTTCTGACATCACTTCCACCTTTTGTAAAGTTAGCAGGGATGATGTATAAATTGGTTGCTGTAGGGAGAAAATGTGAGCTATGGTGAAGAAGATGAGTAAGAGGTATCAGCTACCTTGTGTGATTATACTAATTAAATTGTAGTACATGTCTTATTTTTCATTCAGGACCATACATGCTGAGGTTCATTTGTGGAGCAGCTAAGCATTTTGGGTGCCGTAATGCAAGGTGTCCACTCCCTTCATGTCAAGTAGCAAGGGATTGTGGGAGTTGTAGACAGATAACAAAAAGAAGCCAAGAGGGATAGCAGAGCCAGGGAAGAAGCTTGTGTACAATCAAATGTAACCAGACATCAATAAAACTACAACAAAGCTATCATTAAATGCAGAAGATTAAAAGTCAAGTTCAATGTATGGTACATAGCTCAGTGCTTGTGTATACTTATGAGCTTGACTGTTATGTGTTTGATGTTTATGACTTAGACTTTGATTTTCTCTGTCTCCCACCCTTGGTGGAATGCTGGGAAGGTGTATGAATTAAGGCCCAGTGCAGAGGGTGAGAGAAGAGTGCTGGAGTAGGAGGATCAGGGTAGGATGGTGGGAAATTTTGAAATGCTCAAAATTGAGCAGTGGAAGCACTGCGGATTAAGTAGGGGTTGTGGGAGGAGCTATTCCCCACCCCTTGAACTACAGGCTATAGCCTTTCAATTCAATGTGTGGTACATAGCTCAGTGCTGGTGTATACTTATGAGCTTGACTGTTATGTGCTTGATGTTTATGACTTAGACTTTGACTTTTCTCTGTCTCCCACCCTCGATGGAATGCTGGGAAGGGGTAGGAATTAAGGCCTAAAAGATGACCATTTTGATTACCTCCTCCAACTCCAGAGAGTGTGACCAATAGCACACAGGAGAGGAAAACCCCTCTTTGGGGGAACCTCTGAGGACCAAAGGCCATTGATCTGCACATCCTCTGGGCATACTAAGAGGAGAATAATCCTAAATGTGGGCTATTAGTTCTGGTTATGTCCATGAATAAAGTCCAAACTTGCTGGTCAATGAGTCATGTCTCTGAATCCAGTGATCAGTAGGAAGGTCAATTCTGGAGGATTAAAGTTCCAGCAGATGAAGAAGGGTCCAATTTAGATGAATGCCCAGATGAGAGAAGATGGCTAATCCGTGCCCAAGATATCTGTACTGGATTGCAGAGCTTATTAAACTGGACACAAAGATACATCCAGGGAGCAAAGTCTAGGGATGGTAGCATTTAAGCAATAAGGCACTCCCAGGGGTTATGTTAATAGTCTGTTACTCACCCTCTAGGGGTGTAATGTGGCACAAGGCATAGCTGAGTGCTACATGCCCCTAGACAGTGATTAACTGACCATTAACATAACTCCTGGGAGTGCCTTATTGCTATTATAATAAAAAATGTTTTTTAAATAGTGTTAAATCTTGATCTTCATATGATTAGGCTGTACATGCATGTTAATCAAAGATTAACATAGGGCTAATAGAATGCTTAAAATCAATCAGAAAGCTCTATTTCTCAGATCCTTTTTATAATAGTTATTATCACTCTGTCTGATAATTGGTGAAAAGGCTTCCATGAAAGTTAGAGAGGAGGACCATCGTGGAGCCCTGAAATGGTACTAACCAGGACCTCTAAGTAGGTAGGTTAGGACACTAGTCAGAACGCTGTAGGTGGCATTTGTAGAAGGCTGAAATCACAGGAGCAGGAGCATCTGAAGAAGTGGCTGCATTGCAGGGGAAAAGACACATGGTGTTGGAGGTGCCATGCTATAGTAATATGGGGCAAAATGGGAGCTTTCTGAGGTCCCTATGGAGGCTGAGCTGAACCAGGAGAATCCCATGCGGGATGACTGGAGTAGTTGAATGCTATTACCAGAGAGGCCATCGATGGAGGTAGGCTGGATGATACTATCCTCACAAGGGGTAATGAGGTAGGTGTAGAATGTATATATGCAGTTTGCTCAGCTAGTGAAATGTCTGCCAAAGATGCTGATTTTGAGGGACGGAGATATCAGATGGTGAGATGGCTGGGGAGCATTGGCTGGATGAGAAATGGCAATGAGGTAGTCTTAGAGAGTGGTAGAGGTATCATGTACTTATGGTATGGGTGTATGTGATCTGGAAGGCTTGTGTGAGGCTACCATGAGTCCTTTGAAACATTAGGGTATAATCAAGTACCTCAAAAAGAAGGTACAAAAATGTCCCAAGAAGTCCAAGGAATTGAGGTACACTCCACGGAGATGTCCTGCATATGCAACCTGAGCTGGAACTGAAATGGGAAGGAAGCTGATTTGCAGTAGTGGAAGTGAATAAATTGATGAAGTAACATGCTAGACCAGTACATCGTAGGCCAGATGGAGCATGGGACTCCCATGCAAGTCCTTTGTATGAATAGTTTAGATGATTGTACAATAGTGTACGTCTCAGACAGTCAGACTAAGGAAGGTGAGACCCCCACGTGGGTCTGCCTAGGTGAAGATGGAAATACATTTGAGTAATGAGAAATTCCCCTTCGAAGGCATGTTCATTTTTGGATGGTGGGACCCCCACACGGGTCTGCCATGGCTGCAATAGTGCATGATCCGAGGTAAGAAGGGTGAGACCCTGATGTGAGTCTTCCTGTAGACGATATGGAAATATGTTTGAGCAAAGAGTAAAGCCCCATCATGGGGCACATTTGTATGGGATGGCAGGACCCCCACATAGGTCTGCTATTGCCATATTATTGAATAGTCCGAGGTAAGGAGGGCGAGATCCAGATGTGAGTCTGCCGTTAGTGATAAGGAAATAAATTCGAGGAATGAGTAAGGCCTCCCTGTAGGGCATGTTTGCTTGGGATAGCGGGATACCCTCATGAGTCTGTTATCACTATAGTATGAAATGGTCCAAGATAAGAAGGACAAGACTGTTTGTTTGAGATGGTGAGACCCCACATGGTCTGCCATCACTGCATTGTTAGATATATGAGCAATGCCCCTTTGTGGGCATGTTGCATGGATGATGAGACCCTTCCATGGGTCTGCTGTTGCTATTGTATTGCACTGACTAAGGATGGCAAGACCCTCCCCCATGGGTCTGCCATAGTGAGGTGGAAGTATGCATTTAAGCAATGAGCAATGACCCCTTGCAAGCATGTTGGATGGGATGGTGGACCCCTCGTGGGTCTGCCATCACCATGATATTGCAGTGTTCTATAGAGGTCCCCATTGAGGTCAGGTCAAGAATGGAACTGCAATAGATGGCTCCAGTTGGCATTAACTTGAACCCGAATAAGTGCATCAATGTATTTGACAAGCAATGTATGTGAAGGAGTGGGACTGATGTTCACAGGGAGAAGGCACAGTTCAGTCAGACATTAAAGCAGAAAGTAATAATAAGCCATGAAGGAAAGCAAACTGAACTCCAAAGAGGTGAACCAAGGGTTCCATCAGGGGTGGAGCTAGGAACACCAAGATGGGCCCATAATTAGAAGGGATGTTCCTGATTTGCTCCAAAGTTTACTTTCTCACTCATAAGATTAGCGTTTCTGCAACCAACGTTGGGGATTGCAAGCACAAAGCAACAGCATGCATTAACATTCCAGACTTATTCAGCTGTAGAAATGCCTTTTACATTAAGCCCATTATTCGTTCAGCTGCCTGGGTGGCTAACACAAATTTTTGAAGATGTGTCCCTGATTTTCGGTGCTTTGGCCTGGATAGATTAACCCTTG
This sequence comes from Neoceratodus forsteri, assembly GCA_016271365.2. Taxonomy (NCBI): domain Eukaryota; kingdom Metazoa; phylum Chordata; order Ceratodontiformes; family Ceratodontidae; genus Neoceratodus; species Neoceratodus forsteri. The sequence goes on from CM028131.1 coordinate 1,302,696,983, forward strand.
TCCCTGATTTATGAGATTGGAGGTAGAGAGGTACAAACATGATTGCAGAATGCAGGAGCAGCACTGGTACAAGTGGTAGAGGAGAAACAGGCTAGATGTCAGGAGCAATGGGCAGTGCAGGCAGTTCTCCAGAAAGTGGGGAGAAAGCGTACAGAGCCCCTGAAGCAAGGATGACTGGTGTACACCAAGCACCAGCAGGGAGCTCCTGCTGAAAGATCCCTGTCAACCCAGTGGCTGAAAAGGGAGCCCTGGTGCAGCCAGCCAGACTGAAATAGGAAAACAAGTCATGGAGTAGTGGCGCAGAACCTTAGGATGGGTGACAGGGGTGATGACACATCTCAAGTGCAGGCAAGGCAATGGAGCACTGTAACAGAGCATGCAAAGGAGCAGGAAGCTGAACGGCAGGGCAAAGCACCCGGGAAGCACAGGCAAGAACAAAGCAGTGGCTGGCATGGAAAAAAAGAGCCCAAAAGGGAAATGAGAAGAGGAAGAGGCAAGAAAAACAAAAGGCACTGGAGGACACCAGGAGGGAGAACAGAACTGGGACTGGAGCTGCCATGGAGAAAAGCAACAATGAGGAGAGGTGTGGGGGGGGGGACCATGACAGAGATGGAGGCACAGGGGTTGGAACAGGCAAAGAGGGAGAAAGAAGGAAAAATGCAGGAAAGGGGAATAGGGGAGTGAGAAACAACGAGAAAGCACTCAGTCACACCAGCCACAGCTACAGCAGTCCACCGATGGTATTGAAACGCGCGCGAAACTGAGCAGCGGAAGCACTGTGGATTAAGTAGGGGATGTGGGAGGAGCTATTCCCCATCCCTTGAATTACAGGCTATAGCCTTTCAATTATCAATGTTATTTATTATGGAATTCAGCAGTAGGGAGAGCAAGTGGCTGGGGGTATGTAATGATGTGCTGATGCAACATCCAGTCAGTAGGACATCAAACACTAGAGTAGCACAAAGTTCAAGGGACAGTACCTACATGCATAAAGTAAACCAACCACAATAGTAGGGAATTTATTCAATAATAAAAGGTTTTAGAAAGTTTTTTTTTTTTATGCATTAGGAGTTCCAGTATCAATTTCAGTTTTTTGGGACCAGCAGAAAACAAGACTGAAACAGGACAGAGATATAAACCGTTTGCCCTAGCAAGAGAAGGTGAGTTATGGTGAAGGCAGATGAGGCAAAAGTGAGTCTGCAATCAAAATCTACTCAAAGCAGAGGCTGGTCACCCTGTCAGACAGTGGATCAAAAGTGAGGAAAGTTGCAAGTGGTTAATCCCCAAAGTTGGTTTCTGACCTACTTTTATAGTAATATGAAGGTAAAGTCATGTGGTGCTGTGGGAAGGGGGTTGGCATTAGATGTGGGTGTGGGGGGTTGGAGATACACAAGTTAGAGGAAGAAAGCAGGGATGGGGATAGTTTTCTATGTTCAAGGTGTAGCACAGTCAAAACCTTGCAGGGAGAGATTTGGGAGCTAAATGAGAGGCTAGCTAGTATATATTAGAGCATTGGAGACATTTATGATCAATCCCTAGTGAGTGTGCATAGGGAAGAGGCTTAGTGAGTAAAGCAGGCTTACATGGACATGGTTATATGGTTTCTTGTTAGAGGGAAGAGAAAGAGACAGTTGGAGGGAGAGAAGAAAGATCAGTATCAGGATAAGGAGTGGACAAGGGTGCAAGGCAGGAGGCAGAGGAGCAGACATAGAGCAGAGGGACCAGTGGTTAGTCTAAGGAATAGTTTTGGATACTAGTTGAGATGAGGGAGGATGGAGAAGATGATGGTGAGAGATGTAGCTGACAGGAGCTGCCAGTGAAGCTAAAGTGGTGAAACTACCCCGAGGAGAATGGTGACTGGGGAAGCTAGTGGCTACGGGGGGCTCCATGGTTAGATTAATGAGCAGTACAGTTGGCAGGGGGGATAAAGAGAACAGGATAGTGAGTTATTTCCCAGGAGCAAGGGTGGATCACATTAACAGATGTGTTTCTTAGAGGAAGCGGGGAGAATCTAGTGGTGGTAGATCATGATGGAATGAATAATGTAGGTAGAGGAACATAAGAAGATATCAGCAGGATTTCAAAGAATTGGGGAGGATCTGTAAGGTAATCATTTTATTTACCCTGCCTGTGCCAATAGCTGGTCCAGTGAGACAGAAGACAATAAACTGACCAGTGCCTGATGTGTAGCAAACAATGACTTTCAGATAATTATTTTTAGAAAAATTTTGAAAAAGTAGGGATCCCCCATCAATGAAATGATACAAAACACAGAAAACAAATATGAAATGTGAACCATATTTAATTGTGGAAAAAACTACACAGGAAAGTAATATGTAGAATGTGTCTAGGGCTAATAAATGAAACAAAAACCTGGATACACATCTGGTTATCAGTAATCTCAGGACAGTTGTTGAAAGGGCAGTCCTGCTTGTAGACTTACAGTACCATATCTCATAGTAGACTAGTTTATTTGAGAAAGAATGAGAACATTTTGTTTGCTCTTTTTTTGAAGAATTGCACAGCTGTCTCTTAAGAAAGTAAATTGTCAAAATTGTTCTCAGAGGAACAGAGGTTCAATTTGCTATTGCCAAATTTGAAGAAACAGTTTTTGTCGTACTAGAGAAATAAATGCAATACACTGTTTTTAGCTGTCATATACCTGTATGTATGTGTACTCTACTAAGAGTTATATTTATGCAGATGATTAACTTACATGTGTGTGAAAATAAATAATCGGAAGCAGGTTATGTTCTTGGGCCAGAGAGAAGGGATTTACCTTTTTTTTTTCTCCATCCCGGGCCCCCCCAACCGGCCACTCCTTTGGGATGTCAAAGTAACCCCCTTACCCCCCTGAGTCATTCCCCCTCCACCATCCTAGCCATCCCTCATTCTGTCATGCTCCAGGTGATCCAACATATCCCTTTGTTAGAGGGGTCACCCAGAGCCCTCGGGAGGGGAGACGGGTTCCAGAACTGTTCCGGATGTATGATGGGGAATCAGCTGAGAAGGCTGGCTGCTAGGGCTGCATGATAGGAGGGGAACCAGGTGACCATCATCTGGTCAGCTGTGCAGTCAGTTTTCCATTTTCCCAGACCCATCCCCCACCCACATAGCAGCTGCATGCTCTCAATGCCCTGGGAAGGACGTATGGCAGCGTACGGTCACCCATGCCACAAAGTACCCTTCCATGAGGAAACACCAGGACCTGCACAAGTAGCAGTGCAGGCTACACCCTCCCACTCAGGAAGAAGAGCATCTGAGCAAATGCCTGTAACCCTCCCCATTGGTCTCTGCTCCTGTCATCCCAGGTGGTAGCAAACCCAGTCACCAGCATGCCGAGCAATCTTCCATTGCTTAGCACCACAGAGCTGGCTGGGATTTACCTTCCTAAGGAACCTGGATAGCTTCTAGCACAGGAATGACTTCTATAGGAGAGATGGGCTGCACCTAAATGGGAAGGGAGCATGGTCACTAGAAGAAAGGATAAACAGAATAGTATGAGAACTTTTAAATTGAGGGAGGGGAGTAAATCAATATCAGGTGAAATCACACATGGTCACCAGATCACACCTTAAAAAGGGGCAATGATTCTAAATAAGAAGAATAAACTGAGTTCCATGAAAGTGAGTACAGGCAGAGGAAGAATAAAGCAGAGGGTTAAAACTGAAAATGCACATTAATAAATGAAAGAAGTCTATATAACAAAATAGAACAATTAGAGGAATTAATCTTAAGTGAGCAATCACATATCATAGAAGTTGTTGAGTCTTGGTGAACTAAAGGGAGACAACTGAGGTGGTCACCAGAGGCAGGCATAGTGTGAGGTGTGGTTTTTCAAGCTTTTTTCAGCATCCTTCATCGTCAGCCACAGCAGCAGTCGCAGGTGTAAAGAGTGATGGGAGCTTGCCATTTGCTCTTTGTTCCCCAATTACTGATTGCTGATCTAAGCAGTGCGAGCACTAGGAGAGCTATAGCAGGACAGAGGGGTCCAGGCTTCAGTCATGAGACCTCTGTATGTCAATTGTATAGTGAAGGTAATTGCCAGAAGGGGACTTGGTGGAAGGAGCACTTTTTCCTCTTAACATTACACTTTTTATTGAAAGTTTTGAAAACACACATACACAGAAACAAAAGGATACAATCCTCAGGAATAAGTAGAAACATCCCATTGCAAAGAGAAAAGCATTAGTACAATATATAGTACTACCGGGTCCATCATCCCTGAGCAAATGGGTCCGTAGTCACATATTAATATTCCAGATTCTGGCCCTTGCCAGATGTAGAGGTTAGACAACCTGCCCAAAAGGCATAATGAACACACAATCATATGGTATGTTCACCCTCAGCCTCTTATGTACTATTAGGCATAGGAGGGGTCTAGAAGTTTAGGAAAGGGGCCAGATCTTACTATATATGTCCAGTTTACCTAGGGTGAAGTGAGAAAGGTGTTTCAATGTAGCCACATGGGCCATGGCCTGGAGACACAAAATATACTAGGGCACTTCAGTAGATCCACATCTCCAGAGTAGTACTCTTTTAGCTGTTATGGTTACTCCTATTACCCACTTTAGAAAAGGGTAAGTTTTAGGGATGGTGATTTGCAAGATACCTAAGAGCACCAGAGTGGGGTCCAGGTTTATTTCAGGAGGGCAGGCCACCTCACAGAAAACCATCACAGATGTCCTAAAGTGTGGGATGGTCAAGAAGGACCACAGGAAGTGGGAAAATGAGCCTATGTAACTATTGCATCACCAGTAGGTGGCTGGACTGGACCACAGAATGTCACCAATAGGTGTCTGTGTGCATACAGCCCATGGTTGTGAGGGCTTGTGGTGTCCTGTACCACCTTTGGAGTATTTTGAGTTGTATAAGCTGCACTTTTGTATTCCTGCATCTAGTGTGTGCATGGAGCCATGCATTCTGCTATTAGTGTTCCAAAATTAGGACACTCAGCTCCTTCTCCTGTTGAGCCCATGCTGGCTCTGTCATCAGAGGGGCCCCTCTCTAAGGAATTTGCAAATATTCCTTGCTCCACCTCTTGGTATAAGCAACCATTTCTTTAATAGGTGTACATCCCCTCCTTTCTCAAGTGTCCAGAGGTGAGGCAGCAAGGAGGGTGAGCAGCTGTAGATAGAACAAGAAGTCCTTTCTGGGGATATGGTAAAGTGCTATGAGGTCCTCGAAGGCAAGGCAAGGCATATTTTATTTTTAAGGCACCCAATCCCTAAGGCTCTGGGCGCCTGAGAAAATATTGCAAGATATACAACAATTACAATCCAGAAATGACAAGAATAAATAAAATTGAAGCTCAGTTGTTAAGATTAAGTATAATAATAATAAAATGGATTGGGTGCAAATTACTCTGTGAATGCCAAGCTGAAAAGGTGGGCCTTAAGCCACTGCTTAAAAACACCAATCGAGGGGGCCACCCGGACTACAGATGGAAGTGCTTTCCACAGGGTTGGCCCAGAGACACTGAAAGCTCGATCACCAGATGTCTTGAGCAGAACCCCGGGAACATCCAGGAGGCCTCTCAAAGTGAAGCGGAGGGAGTGAACAGAAGTCACAGGTGTCAGGAGCTCTGACAGGTAGCCAGGATCCAGTCCATATAGGGCCTAATAGATGAGCAAGCCCACCTTGAAAAGTACCCTCCACCTGACCGGCAGCCAGTACAGAGTACACAGGACCGGGGTCACATGACAGGACCTGGGCAGGCCCATCGGCAACTGAGCCACCATGTTCTGCACCAACTGCAGCCTGTAGAGGGTCCCTCCCATGACCCTGAAGTAAAGAGTGTTACAGCAGTTGAGCCTAGAGGTAACAAAGGCATGTACCAGGGTCGGAAGATCCTCGGGCAGATCGAGGAGCTTGATCCTGGTGATGTTCTGCAAGTGGTAAAAACCACTCTTAACCAGAGACAATACCTGGTCTTCAAAGGTCAGCCTGCTGTCCAGGATCACACTTAGATTATGCACCCTCAGGGAAGCATCCAATGGAGCAGACCCCAGGAAAAGGTTTGGGTCCGCTCCAGGTTGCAACCCATCACTGCCATGACCCGACTCAATCACTAGCAACTCTGTCTTATCCAGGTTTAGTCTCAACTAGCTGGAGGCCATCCAGTCAGTAATTTTAGCCAAAAAATCCTCAGTGAAGTGTGAGAACTGGAGACTGTGGGCTGGTGCTCACAAAGTGGGACAGTCAGACCCAAAAAAGATGCAATCCAGACAAAAGGAAACGTGGCACACAGGAGCTGGATGCAAACAAGGTAACAGATTGATTGAGGCATAGATGCCAAATCACAGCAAACACTGCTTCCAACACAGCAAATGATATGGACAGTAATACCCCAGTGCTTCGACTCTGGAAATGAGTCTTCCTCAGGGGGTCAGAAGACTCTTTTCCAGAGTTGAAGTGCTGGGGTACTACCGTCCATATCATTTGCTATGTTGGGAACAGTGTTTGTTGTGATTTGGCATCTGTGCCTGAATAAATTTGTTACCTTGTTTGCATCCAAATCCTGTGTGCCACATTTCCTTTTGTTTGGAGTGAGTTTAAACAGACAGATGTTAAGCACTTTGCCAATGCTGGATGCTCCAGGAGCAAATGACAAATACAGCTAGGTGTCATCTGCATAGCAGTGAATCTCCAAACTGTGTTGCCGAATGATCTCACCCAGGGGCAGCATGTACACCGCAAACAGCATCAGTGACAAGATCAAGCCCTGTGGCACTCCACATGACAGAGGCATTGGGGAGGAGGAGAAATTCACCATCATCCCCCGCTACTCCCTATCATAGAGGTAGGACTCAAACCATCTGATGACAGTGCCGGCGAGTCCATAAAACTCACAGAGCTGATCAAGAAACATGACATGGTCCATGGTGTCAAATGCTGATGAGAGATCAAACAGCACAAGAACTGACCTGTCTCCTCTATCTCTAACCCTAAGTAGGTCATTACACCCTAACTAGAGCTGTTTATGTGCTTTGGCTTGCCTGAAAACCCAACTGAAATGGCTCATAGATGTCAAAGGACACAAGGTGATCATCCAGCTGTTGTACCACCAATTTCTCGACAACCTTCTCAAAAACAGCAGATTGGAGATTGGCCAGTAATTCACCAGGATGTCTGGGTCGAGGGAAAGTTTCTTAAGGAGGGGTCTCACCAACACTTCTTTCAAAGCCACTGGGAACACCTCTTCTGCCATTGAGCACCCAGCAATCCTGGCAAACACTGGGCCAACAGCCTGGGTGTATCCCATTAAGAAACGCGTTGGGGCTGGGTCCAGTTCACAAAATATGTGCTTCAGCTGTAAGATCACTCCAGTCACTTTGGACACCTCCACTGGCCTAAACTCCTCCCAGACAGGCAGAGTGCCTCTGCTCCTACTAGTCCAGCTACTGTGAAGCATTAGCCTCCCTGACCGAATCCCCGACCTGATAGATGACACTCTGTCAGAGAAGAACAGAGCAAACTCTTCATACAAGGTGGATGAAAAAATATTCTTTGGCTGTAGACAGGCAGGATGGAGAAACCTATCCACAGTCTGAAAAAGCTGAGCAGGTCTGTTCTTCCCTGCTTCAATCTGCCTGGACAGGAATTCTGCCTTCTTACAGGGGATTGCCTCCTGGTACTCACCATAGTGGGCATGCAGGACCAGTTTGTCAGCCTCTAGCAGGGTCTTCCACCAGAAACACTCCAACTTCCTACCCTTGATCTTCATCACCTTGAGATCCTCATCAAACCAGGGGGATCTCAAGTGAGAGAATCTGGGTCATACATGGACTGAGGTGATGGCATCCAGTGCTTCGGACACCACCTTGTTATAGGTGGCCACTGCCTCACCGGTGCCAATTGCACAAGCTGCCTCAACTCTAGATAGGTCAGCCAATGCCAGAAGTCCTTCTGGGTATAAAACTCTTAAAGGGCATTAGCTGACCATCTGCTCACAGAAAAGGCTATCAGAGGGGCCCCAAACATGAACCCCACAATGCAGTGATTGGGCCAGGAGATCAGCTCAATCTTGAGGCCATCAACCCCAAGACCTAGCTGGAATACCAGATCAAGTGTGTGGCCATGCCGATGGGTCAAAGAAGAAACTGCTTGTGTCAGGCCCAGTGAAGACATTAACTGGAGGAGGTCATAACCAAACTACGAGGATTCATCATTAACCCAAGCATTGAAGTCCTCCAGGATTAAGCACATGGGGACTCCAACACCTGGTCCATGACGAAGTCCGCTGCCTCCTGCAGGAATTCTCCTCCCTCCCCCCAGAGGACAGTAAATAAAGAGAATCCTGCAACCTGCACCTGGACCCCCATGCATGACAATGCACTCAAAAGACCTGGTATTACCAATTGAATGCACTGTGAAGCCCAGGTTGGCTCTAAAAATGATGGCTACTCCCCCACCCTTGAGATCCTTCCTTGAGCAGTGCACCACAGAGTACCCAGCAGGGACGGTGGTCTCTAGAACTGGACTGGCATCATCACCCAGCCAGGTCTCCATAATGCAAGCCAGGTCGACAGAGGAAATCAAGACCGCAAAAATTACAGTCTTGTTCCTTATTGACCTGACATTGCAAAGCACTGCTCAAAGAGGATTAAAGGAGGCAGCCAGCCCTCTAGCTTCCTGCCCACTCAGTCCAGTGGGACCCCTAGGTACAGGAACCAAACATGTCTGGCATCTCCCTTGGCCCTATTTAAACCCAGGGTGTCACCTGTACCTTACAACTGCAATGCCCCTCACCACCCCCTCCTCAGCTGCTCTTCTACCAACAATGACCCACCTGTCTCCTTGTAATCCTGACCTCCCTGCAGTGCTTGGTAGCAATAGATGAAATCGGGAAATCAGTAATGGGGTGGAGATCAAGAAGCAGAGAGGCAGCATACTGTAGGTGATTCATGCTTGGCCAATGCCCCAACACATCACAGCCTGGTAAACTAACCCAACACCAGAAAACCCCAGTAAAAACAATTATAGCTAATAAAGACAGCCCTATATATACTAGAAAGCAAACTAAAGCACCCCAAGCTAAAATCCTCAATGGCAAAATAACTAAACCCTTAATTTACAAACAACCACCCAAAACCCCTCAAATTAACACCCCCCAAACTTAAAATTACAAAACCCCACAATAACCCACCTTCAACCACCCACCAACGATTACAATTTCACAATTCAAACCCTCACACCATTCGCACACACATACAAACCTCCAAACACTCACCCAATCCCACAAATTTAGCCTAACCTTATAACCAGCTAAAATGCTAAAATACAAATAGTCTTATACCTCAATCACACAACCACTCACTCTGCTACACAAAAAGTGTCCTATTACACATCCACACACACCCAAATACACCCCCCACCCAAATCCAACAAAAACTCTCACAGACAAATCGCCCCTTCCCAAATAACCTTAATAAGATAAATGAACATAGGGAAAGATGGAAAATAGATAAGTGTGCTGCAGTAAGAGTTCCAGTTTAATGCTGAAATTGGAAAAAGTCAAACTAGTGTAATGAAAGTATTAAAAATGGGCAGAAATCAAACGTCTAATCTAGCAATAACATTTTCCAAAGCTGGCATTTCACCTTTGAATACAAACAAACGGAGGTGCTCACACCACCTCAGACAAGACTGAGTTAACTGCAAATTCAAAGCAAGATTTGAACATTTTAAAGTTCAAAGGAGCCAATGAAGACTGCAGAGTCAGATGCAGCACTCCTTTCACTAGTGCCGCTTCCACCGCCAAAGGTTTTAACAACAGGCACTCACCCCCACAAGGTTCAGGATAAAAACCCCACACAGAGGGAAAGTGCTCTCACCAGTGTCTCAATTCTCTACTGTATCTGGGCATTTAAAGAAGAAGCAAGGCCACCCCAGCAAAGTCCACTAATGCAGGCAATCCAGAGGAGTCAGGAAGATGAAAGTCAAAATGGATGCAAGCAAGGAAACCAACAAGGTAAATCGCATAGGTTCTCTGAACCTAGATCACATGCATACCAGATCCCAGCCTCATTCCATGTCCCTCCAAGGATAGGTTTGTTACCTATTTGAAAGTGTTTATTGTCACAGAGTGGAATGTGGGGTAGGGGGGGCTAATGGGAGGGTAAGTAGGGATGACAGGTTTGACCAATATTTGTGTGAGATTGGGATAATCAGGTGTCAAACATCTACCGCCAACATTTGCTTTACAGCACTAATGTGGGATTGGGAGCAGCTGTAACCTGGCCCTGCATTTATAATTGGAAGGGGAAAAGAGCAAAGCAGGGAAGTAACCATTTGACAGACTTCGCTAGGACAAAAGCTTTATGGTAGTCAACAAAAGTTTGGAGGCCCTAGCCCCTTCAGTCCAGAGTTGCCTAAGCTTGGCTTTGCTAAACCTGGGCTGTTGGCCCTCCCACAGAAAAAAGCCTATCACAGCATCCAGTTTTGCAAACCAGGAGCTAGTTATGGGAAGATGGGCTAGGAGGGGGATGATTTTGGGTGCCATTACCATCTTTATAGCTGTGATTTTCCCCATCAGGGATAGACTGAGGGGTTGATATCCAGATTCCATTGGAGTACCTATAAAAGGGGGATGAAGTTGGCCTTGCACAGGCTTTGAATCTGTGGCGTGATTTTGACACCCAGATATGTTATCCCCATCTCACACCTTTTCCAAGTGGCCCTTGATAGTAACTATTGCTTAGAAAGGGAGTTTAATGGAAACATCTCAGACTTGGAGTGGTTAATATAAAGGCCCAACATGGTGGAGAAGTCAAAATGTAGGAGGAGGAGAGGAGATATGGCAGATGGGACACCTGCTAACGGCACAAGGATGTCATCTGCATACAGGAAGGCTCTATGCTTATCCTTCTCTGCTTGTTTCCCTAGAAGCTGTTGGTGGAATCTGATGGCTAAATTGAGGGGCTCTGTGGCTATGAGGAACAGGAGAGGGGATAGGGGACATCCCTGCTGTGTTCCTTTCCATAGCAGGAGGAGCTCCAAGAGGGTGCTGTTAGTATTCAGCATAGCTGCTGGTTGTTTATACAAGGTTTGCCCCCCCCCAGAAAGAAGGAACCAAACCCCAGTGACCACATGACTTCAAAGCGATAGCCCCTTTTGGCCAAGTTGAAGGCTTTCTCAGAGTCTTAACAGCAGTGCTGCTGCTGCAGTGGAGAAAAGGGAATTGTCCATATATTGTATGTTGAGGAAGGATTGGAAATGGTCTGATCCAATTCTACCTTTAATGAAGCCTACCTGTACTGGGTGCATCAAGTGTGGAAGGATGGGCTCCATCCTCCCTGCAAGAATTTTAGCCAGGACCTTGGTGTCTTCATTAAGGAGCGATATGGGGTGGCATCTACCAGGAGTTGATTGGTCCTTTCCATCGCCACCTCACACATCATGGAAGGTGGAGTCTCCGAAGAGAGTACCTCCTGAAAGATGCTCAATAAGAAGGGGGGTACAGGTCATCTACCATATGCTAGTATAGATCTATGGGCAGCCTGTCTCCTCTGGGTGATTTATTTGTGTTCATCACAAGAACTGCAGTCTTGCTTTCCAGCATGGTTAGAGGGGTCTCCAACTTGGCTAACTGAGTGAAGGCTATTGTAGGAAGGTGAAGATTTTGAAGGAAAGACCTGATCTTTTCTGCTGAGGGAGGATTAGGTGAAGAGCATAACGTAGCATAGAAGTCTTTCATCACTTTGTTGAGCTCTTGTGCTTTAGTGTGCAAGGTGCCACTGGAATCCCTAAGCCCTGGGATATGCATCTTGGCCTGTATTTTTTGGAGCCTGGAGGACAGAACTTTGGTAGAGGACTCCCTCATACCAAATTTGTGGTGTGTATGAAGAGGGTTATCTCTGCTTATCGGGAATATAATTGCTGCAGCTGAGTTTGCAACTGAACCACCAGGTGGGGATTCATGGCTGGGTCAGCTTTCAGAGCTGTCTCAGTGGCTTTACATTTGGATTCCAAGTTCTTAGTCTCAGCCTCCCTCTGCTTCCTCCTATTTGCCACATATCCCATTACTGCCCCCTCAGATAAGTTTTCCATGTTTCCCACAGGGTTGAGTGTGAACCCTCCCCATTGTCACTGTGACATGTAAAGTCTTGGAGTTCAGACTAGACCCAGGTACACATTTAGGGGTCCTTCAGCAGGAGAGGATCCAGCCTCCTGGAGGCTAGCCTGGGAGGAGCAGGGCCCCACAGGACATTAAGGGACATGGGGCATGGTCTGAAATCAGAATGGGGTGAATATTAGTGTCCACTACTATTTGGGTGATATGCGGAGAGGTGAGTTTAAAGTCAAGACATCTAAAGTACTGGTACACCTGTGAAAAACAGGTGTTAACTCTAGAGTGTAAGAGCCACCATATATTAGTAAGGGTGAGTTCTTGCATCATACTCTGCAGCATGGCGAGGGACCAGGTGTGGGGCTTCACCTGGGACACTGACCTGGTGAGTGGGGGGGTCTAGCATCAGGTTGAAATCTGCACCCCACAGGAAAGGAAAAGAGGTGACTTTCTACTTGGAGAGGATTTGTGCGATATGGAGTATGAAGGGTGGTGAGTCCTCATTGATGTAGGGATACTGCCCCCTTGTTTGATGGTTTGGCTAGCTTTTATGATAGAGATTCACAAAGATGTGGAAATAACCCCCACAAGATTAAACATGGGCTCTTTCTCAATAGTGGCAAACGACTAGCAACTTATTACACACAATGGATACAAGCGTGACACTGACAGATGCACCTCTCAATTAAGCAAATTTATTTAGAATGAATAGAATAAAGTGAGAGAGAGAGAGATGTTAAAATGTACCACATAGCATTATAGTTAACACAAATAGTCCTGGTATCATATACTTCCGTATGTCGACATGATCCTGGAGGGGAAAAAGAGAGGGTGTCCAAAAAGTTCAGCTCCAGCCACCCTCATCTCAAGCTCTAATCCTTGTATCTTCTCTCCTTCTCCTGAGCTGGCAAAGGTCAATATCAGGATATTGGCACTTGCACAGTCACAGGGACTGATTCTCAAAGGCTGACGCAGGGCTTGCATCAAGCCTTGTATCAGACCCAGTGCTGTGTCAAATACAGTGCTGCACCTTGTGCCCGATTCACAAAGATCACACGTATTTTAGCACTTTACCCCCTTTACAGTGGCTTGTGCCAAATATTTGGCCTAAACCCCGTAAAAAGGTCCCATGATTGCAGCAAAGTTAGACCAGCAAAAAGCTGGTCTAACTCACGGCGTGTGGTATATGTCACAAGTTGTGGGTACATGAGTGAAATAATAGCAGTAAGACAATAGTAAAGTTTGCAAAATCAGGATTTATTTTCTTATAGCAGAACAAAATAAATGGTAGCAAACTGGTATGACAAAATAAAAGGAGGTCAGAAGCAAATAAAAGTATAGCTTTCAATACTAGCAACAGGAAACAAAGAAAACAAAAACACAGCTATTGTATGAGGTACTGACTGTTCCTGGTGTTCTCCTACCAACACCTTGACACGATCTGAAGACAGACCTAAGCAGACACTGTTATACACAAGCTGAAGTGTCATGTGATGGGTTAGCTCCACCCATCTCTTTCCCAAATCTTAAATCAAAATTTATTTACTGTCCAAATTATAACATCACATGCTAAGTATTCACTATCATATTATACCCTAATATTCAGGTGATTACTTTATTAAAATACCACCTTTGAGGGGTTTTTAAGGCATCCCATTCTCCATAGCACTGCCCCCACCAGAGGGATCCCATAAACAGAGGAACAAAGTGGCTGGCCGGCGCTATAGAAGGAATCTGCTGTGGGAGGGTAAGGAGAGCGATTGCTGTTTCTGGCAAAACCAACATTTAGGTACATTCAATATCCTCAAAGAGAAACCTTCCAAATCCTCTATAAGGAATGCAAAAAGAAACTGCACAAGCAATGCGCCCGAAATTAGCAGCAAAACATCTTGTTCGGCAGACCGGAGTCTGCTACTTTGTGCAACAGTTCGCACATCCAAGTTAGCAGAAGGCAGAGAACGTAGCCCGAGAGGCTGCACTGCAGAGGAGAAAACCTGAATTCAAGATAGTTTTTCTCCAGGCGGCTGCTCTCTGCTGCATTACGCTGTGCCACTGCTCATTCTTAGAATCTGAAACAGGAACGAATCATAAAATACTGTTTCTGCCACAAAACTAACATCATCCTCTGTTACACATAGCATAAGAGGAAAAGAAGTCAGCTATCCCAACGGATAGGGCATTTCATCCTATAATAATTCCCTAAAGCGCTGATGGCCTTTCAACAAATTTTCTCCTCGAAACAGGGTCCCCATTTTATTAATGTGAGCCAGAAGACCCTGTTAATGGAAAATTACCTTCCTAGCTACCGGAACAAACTATGGACATTTGTGTTGCCATAAATCATCAGTCTGAATCATGGTAGCCTTTCTGTGCATGGGACTGCAAGGTACAAAAAAACATAGACAAACAAAGTGGGTGGCCAGCTCAACAAACATGACAAACAACATAAAAGACGCCACCAACATTAGTAGGACAAAACAAATGTACAGATGCCCAGCGCCTGTTGAACAAAAATGACGAAAAAAGGGGGGGGGGTTGTCATCCTTTCACAGTGTATAATGCAATTGCTGGCCAGGGAATGCCGTAAGCCCCATGCACCATCTGTTCTGCACTCCTAGGGCTTGCGGTATTCTGACACATTTGAGAATCAAGCCCACAAAGTCCAAAACTACACTCCAGTTACATGTTTGAACCTCAACTACTTACTCCAGTGGGTCAGCCTTGGTTATCCCTTTATTGTAGATTGTTCCCATGATCAGCCACTCTCACTGGCAAGCAGGATCCCAGCCCAGACATCCAGTCACTGACTTTGGCAGTTAGAAGTCTTTCCACTGTTATTGCATGTGGATCTTAGTAGTAGAAAACTCTGCTGGTTTCCTGCACCTTTCCCTGAAAGCAGGTGCTGTGTACAGCCTAGCTGGTAGATAGCTCGAAGGCTTGTTAGCCTTGGGTTGAGCTTCTGTGTCTCAGCTTACCTTGGCTATCATAAGCTGGCAGACATCAAAATGGCTTCCATCTCAGGTTTGATGTACAAATCCCTTCTCATTCACCACAGTTTATGGGCCCTCCAGGAGACTGAATCCAAGTTCAGTAGTCACAAGTTTGAATCCAACCTCCATACACTAAGAGCATGTTTTTAAGTCTTTCTGGCTGGATGGTCAAGCCCTTCAATGACCTCTACTTCACCCATTCATGACCGACCAGCATAGGAAGACTATGACATCAGGACTTATTCAGAAATTAAATAATCATTCATATTTACTAAAAATACAGAGTAGACAGTTTGCTTATCTATATTGCAGAAGCCTGTACACTTTACATCTGCCCATTTCACACTGTCTAATCACTTCCCTTGGCTCAAGGGGAGTGTGCAATCTGTCTCTCTTCTTGTTTATCTTGTACTTGAGGGCCCTGAAATGTATGTTTCCTTTTTTTTGTAATGCACTGTAAAAGTTGATTTTTAATTCTGGTTCATTTGACCATTCTTAGGGCCTACAAGCAAAGTAAAAGCTTCCATACTCTGTTTAATATAAACATTGACAGTGTCCATGTTTTAGTCTTACATATAGCATACAAATAAATATTTGAGGAGTTCTCCTTACATGACATATGAATTTAATAGTACAATTGGCCCTTGTGTGGTGGTAAATTTTCCCTCTACCCACCAGCTGTCAGTGTCAGCCCATGTGGCCACCAGCTGGAATAGCAGGTTCTTGTGCCACAGGATCAATGCTTCCCTTTTGGTGGATGGAGACGAGCTGTGGATCTCTGTGCCTGTCCATCCTCTTTTCAGTTTGATGGCTTCCTTCTTAACAATTTCATCTCCAGAAGGAATTCCACTTTAGCTCATATAACAGTGTAAAATGCCAATCCACTCATCAGAACCAGCCTCGTCAATGCCACAAGTAGCCACTGGCTGCGACTTCCCAAGCAGAAGGAGCAGGTTCGGAGATTGGCTTTAACCCCCATCAACCTTCAATTGTCAAGTATAATAAACAGCACTAATTTCTGAATAACAAAATAACTCTTAAATCCATTAGCAGAACAATAAGCCCCAGACTCATTTGTAACCCAGTCCAAGCCTGTGATAATCATTCTGAGCCATGAAGGGCATTACAGAAGCATGTTCCCCTGTGGCTTGTAGCTGGAGCAGCTAGGCCATTTAGGCCATTTAGGATCTCAGGTGCTAGTCAGCAGGGCCAGCGTCAGCACCTTGGTGACCCAGGCAACTGCCCTGGGCCCCAACACCAGAGCGGGAACCACCAGAGCTAATAAAAAGTGTAAAAAAGTGTCAACTTTGCTTGCTGCTTCCTCTGCTTGTGAAGATGTGACACTGACAATTTAAATCAGTGCTGAGCTGAATGGAAAACTTAGGAACCCAGGATTCCCCTGAAAAAACAAAGGCTGTGAGCCCTGCTTGACTGGCAGGGTTCTGATCCATTTGTGAGGCACTAGTGAGCGTTCCATGGGGAGGGGTGTGGATGTGCAGGCCAATGGCTGGAGAGTGTGGTGGAGGGGCTGTCTTCAGCAGTCTGGCCGGCCAGCTTTAGCTTAGCTTTAGCATAAGAGCAACAGCAGGGAGAAGGCTAGCAGCTATAGGCCAGTGAGTCTCACTTCAGTGTTAGGGAAATTAATGGAAACCCTGCTTAAGGAAAGGCTGGTAGAGTATCTTAAATCCAATGGGCTTGAAGACGACATGCAGCATTGATTCATGGGGGTGGGGGGCGGTGGGGTCAGGCCAAATGAATCTGATGTATTTCTTTCAAAAGATCAGGGGAGGGCAGTGGATGTTGCCTATCTGGACTTTAGCAAGGACTTCAACATATTGCCACATAGGAGACTGATAAAGAAGTTTGGCAGCCTGGGGATGGGATCCAAAGTGGGGAATTGGGTTAGAAACTGGTTAACAGATAGGCAACAGAGTGTGGTGGTTAACACCTGAAAGAGAGGAGAGTGAGATAGCACATAATAGAGACACACAAGTACCTCACAGGTATGAACAAGCTGCAGGAGAGGCTGAGGGGTCTGATTTAAATCAGAAAGAGCACAAGGTAGAGGGAGCAGGTGATGAAGCTGGAGGGGGGAAGTTTAAGAGGGATGTGAGGAAGTACTACTTCACTGATATGGTGGTAAATGGCAGGAACAGACTGCCAGCAGAAGTGTTGGAGGCAAAATCATTGGTGGACTTCAAGCGTGTATGAGATAGACATAGGGGAATATTGGCAAATAGGCAGGGAGGCTCAATGAAGACCAGTTAGGAATTGCGTAGACAGATTAGGCAGGGAACATCTGAGCAGACTCAGTGGGCCAAGCAGTCCTTTTTTGCTGACAAATTCTCTGTTTCTATTTTTCTAGCAACAGCAGTTTTTCAGTGAATCCAGCTGTTCTAAAAGGCAAAGAAATAAAGTCAGCCCATTGGCACAGAGGTAGCACTACTGTTTGCAATGCCAGTGACCCGAGATCTGGAACGAGCCCAGATCATCAGGGCTAGCTGGGGAGGAGAGTTGAGCCCCCACCTGGATGGTGCTTCCTTGACTGGGGTATGAAATGAGGCATGCTCTACATGTTAAGCATCCATTCAATCCCCACTCACGAGGCACATATGGAAGGGGAAGAAAAACGAAAATACTGCTCAGCCAAACAGTGTGAGGTGGCACTCACAAGTCTCCTGATGAAGCTCATTGGAGTGAAGCACCGAGGCTGCTGGGTAATGGTTCTCAGTACCTGAAATTCTGTGAGCAATAAAAGCTGGAACCTGTTTTTTGAATTTGAACTGTTTTCTGTGTCTCAGTTTTGTATGATTTGGATCTATTACACCTCCAGAAGTGCTGGACAGTGAGTGTATTGTGTCTTTGGTTGATTTGGAGGTGTGCCACACCTTGTCCATGCACTCAGTTATAACTGTGAGTGCTGTAGAAACCAGTGTGTAGTTTTGGCATTTTGGCATGCACAAGCAGGCCCTACTGGGTCACCCCCATGATATCACCAAAGCTATACTCCTGTCAGGGTTAGGACCACTGAGAGGCTCTGCTGTGTAAAGTGCGGGGCAATGTATGGATGGGTATAGTAACCCCCAGAGATGGCTGGAGACAGTGCTGGGGGGAAGCCAATGATGGGAGCTGGCTGAGCAGTGGGGAGAGTAATGAACTGAAAACAAAACAAAAAGAGAAATAAAAATTACAGAAAGGTTTTTAAACTTTTAAATGAAGTATCTCTGGAATCTGAATTTTGGTATGAAGCTTATTGGGACTCTTCTGTTCCTAATTCTGAATTTATTACTGTTGTAGGGGTTGCCAGGCATCCTGTTTGTGAGACTGCTTACCTGTATAAAGGTGACTGTATATTTTGTTTAGTTGGCTTTATGTCCTCTCTTCAAGGAACGGATTGGTCTGAGCTTTAAAACTGCAGTGAGAAAAGTAAGAACATGATTGCCTGATCCATATTGTGTGACCGCATGGTAGGATTTATCTTACAGTACAGCTGCTATCAATCAAATAAGCAGTCACTGTATCTTTCAGACTCATAAAATATCTCATTAGGACATTTTTTCTGCCAAATCAAGACATTTTATGAGCACAAAAAACTTATGGATGTCCAATAAAAAAGATCTAACTGCCTGTACTTTCCTAAGATCTGTCTTACCACATATCTTGTTGTGGGTTATTCCTTATGTATTACAACAGGGCATGCAAATGTTGCTGTCCAGGACTGTGCATAGATTGCAGCTCCAGTTCCCTGCTAGCAACTCACTTCTGTCCTGAACATGTGTGTATAAGGTTGATGCATGGAGATAAAGGGAGGTTTGTGTAGGCCTTTGGGTATAAATCTTGAGCACCTTTTCTGTACCAAAAAAAAAGTGCATAATTATTCAGAATTATATCCCTAACTCCTTGCTTATGTTATATATTTCTGCATTTTATTATTATTTAATAGTGTTATTTATTATTATTCAATACTTTATGTATTATTATTTATTTATTATTATTTAATACTGTAAAACCAGTGGGGACAACATTTTTCTCAATCTGGCCACTTCATTTCTGACCTCTCTGTCCTGGTTCTCAAGTGGCATTTAAAGAATGCATATGAGATCCAAGTGTATGAGGTCAGATTTATTTTTCTTGTTAGTACATTTAATAGTGGTATAAATATGGACCTTGGTTTTATGATCCATTACGCAATCTTAACTCCAGCAGCTTTTTTCTTGTCTCAGGTTCATACACACAGACATACAGTTCCACCACGAGAATGCACCCATGATCCTGTGTCGGGCAATTAGGGCACCAATTGGAAATGTCACCGATCATGTTTTTTGCAGGGGGCTGTGCCCATTGCACCCCCCCCTTGTGGGAGCCTGCACCCCCCCCATGCCCCCCCACTTATAGATTCTAACTCCAGGGGTGGGTGGACTGTGGTGAGTGGGGTGCATCCCACATTTGGTGCTCTGATTTCCTGGTGCCATAATGCCGGCGCTCTGAGCACTGGAAGGGCAGACATACTGCTGCACTGACTACACACACACACACATATACACACACACTGCTGTTCTTTTCAGGTAATTAGGATTTGACAATTTATAGACTTTTGCTGTCATATACATTCCATCTTGTTAGAATTTTTGATTTACAACTAATTAAATTCCCTAGGACTGGCTTCCTATCTCTGGTTTCAGTCCCCGTTTTAAATGTTATTTTCAGCTAAGATGACTAATCCTTATGTGAAGGCTTTTACTAATTCTGCTCTGAGTATTTAAAGTGATATCTTTACTTAACTGCCATGTTTCTAATGGAGGACTCTGAGTCTGAAAGCTTAAACATTTTGTAAACATTTTTTGTTGGCCCAGTAAAAGGTATCAAATCACCCATTTTGGCCATCTTGTTGTATTGTTATTGAGGACAGATATGTTGTGTTATTACTGCATCTTTGTTTTTTTTGGGGGGGGGCTATTTTTGCATTATTTGTTGTAAATGCAGAATTAGGTAGCACGATATAATAGCACTGGGGATTGGGCGCCTACAATAATGGTGGCCCAAATCCCCAGTGCATGTCTGCAGGGCTACTTTATGGTAGGGTGGCTGGATAGGGGGGTCAGCAAATATAGCAATGGGATGTCGCTATACGTACATGAGCGGGGGGAAGCAAGCATGCACAACGAGGGGTGGGAGGGAATGTGAGGGGTGGTGCCACAGTGGGTTGCTGAGCCGACCCTGTGGCATGGTGGGTGGGTTGGCAGTTTAGGTGGGCAGGGTACTGGGTTCAGGTCTGGGCACTGGTGCATTTTTGTTGTGCCCAGTCCAAACCTTTTTTTTTATGTTTTCACACACCCCCCGACATGCACCCCCCTGGAGTTGAGAATCCTTAAGTAGCGGAGTGCGGGGGGCACAGCCCTTCACATAAAACATTAAAAAACTAACTCCCCAATATCATTTTTCTGTGCACCAGGGTGTCAGAGTGCCGAAATAAATTTTCGGCACTCTTGACTTCTTGATAACGGTGATCGCATTTAGGCTTTTGCCATTATTACATAGATCCATAACTGCTTCCATAAGCTTGCAAACCTATGAGACTAAAAGTTGTTAAAGGGCCACCATACTGTCAACACACCATCTGAAACAGGACATTCCTACTCATTGTAACTCATCTCATAATATGATTAGGAGCTTGTAAAATACATAATAATACATCCCAGAATGCACTCTTAACAGTTATATGAGTTGTTACATGTGCATTCCTAGCATGTGGAGTTTGGTGAGCCATTTTGCACACTAAGAATTCAGGTACAATCACTCATACAGTTCTGTTTGGGGAAATATTAATATTTTTCTAGATTTCAGGGGCTATCAAAACATCTTTAAATTATAAAAACCCTCAGAGCATGCTTATTCCCTTGGCAGCATAATATAATACATGGTTAGCAGAATAAGTGTGTGTTATGTAGAGTGAAACTGAAGCACTTTGATTGGTCAGGAGCACTTCATCACTCTACAACCGCAAAATGCAATGCACCAGTACTTATGTCTGAACACCTTTGTCTAGGGGTCCAATCATCACCTTGGTTACCTTCTGCAAATGTTGGAAAGCACTTTGCAAAAAGTTATGGTTGAGGATGTCTGTTTATGACAGCTATTGCCACCAATCTACCAATCAGTCAGTCATTTCCTTTGCTTAACCAGGTGCAGCCACTGAGAACTAGTTCTCATTTACAGTGGCTACCTGACCAAGAAGGCTCAATAACTTACAACAATTTATAACAGACATGAAATACAACCTTAAAATGTATAACGTGGTCCTAATGCAATAAAAATAAGCAATACAATACAATAAATTGTACCATATGATAGAGTGAGTAACCAGTTCAATAATTATCAGCTCCAAGAATACACAATTGATTTAAGAATGCAATTATGTTTAGCATTTAATATTGAGTTTAGTTTATGACTAAATTGTCCAATAGAAACAATGAAGCCAGTTTTTAATATTTTTGAGAGGGGTTATGATCTGCACATTTCTGGAAAAAAGAAAAACAAAACACTTGAAAACAAAAGGGGACACTGCTGTCAAAGGAAAACAACAAACTTTATACACTACTTGAAACTCTATTTAGTACATAGAGTTGAATAAATGATTACGAATGCATGCTCATACAGAAACCATAAGTCTCCTGTATGAGGCATAGGTTCACTGCACATTTAGAAAGCCAAAGAGGCCCAAATGAGTGATAACATGTACACCCTCCCCTGAAAACAGTGCAAAATCATTCATAAAAACAATAAAAAAGAAATAAATATGCTGTCAATCATTTTGCCCATTTCTGGGTCGGTTTGATGACATCGTTGACCTTATTCTACATCAAAAAATGTATATGCTGTATGACCCATGTGTGAGGGGTGTGATACTGGGACAAATAAGAACATATCACACTCTCTATAATTGTCAACCTAATGCATTGAACACAACACACAATGCCCCCATTCGGCCCTCGTACTGCAACAGGGATTTAGTGCAGACAACGCAGGAGCTTCTGACTGAACTCCCAGTATCTCCAAGCTCCACTCCCAGTGTTTCCTTTCACAGTGCTTTCAGTCTTGCATGGCTACTAGCAGAAAGAAACACGTAATTAAATGTCCATGCAGCAGTTTTGGTTAGTACAACACCTGCTTACCACCTCCTTTTGATGAATAGGGCCCTTAGAATCCCACGTTCCAAACCATTCATATCAATGATGAATATATTTATATTCAAGAAAAGTCCCTAGAGCACGCCAATAGTAGAAGTAACTTATTCAGAGATACCCATTTACAAGTGGTGTAGCAAGAGAAAAAAATTATAAACCAGAACCCTTTGGTGCCTCTCCCCCCCCCCAATTGTAGACAGACCTATATATTTGTTACACAAACCCCTTGCGCACCCCATATTGTACTTCAGGAACTGCATTATGAGAGGACAAACTACAGCAGTACTTAGTTTTATGCATTTAACATGATGTTTAATTCAAACAGAGAATAACATTCATATTGTAGCCTCAGTGGGTTTGGTTATCAGACAGCAGGAGTAACCAAAATCAATGTTCAGGGCCCAAAATGTTACCCTCTCTCCAATCAACGTGTATGTTGTGGCTTACTTGGCTTATGCATTCCTATACCTATGTTATTTCTTATCACTTTCATCTGTTTTTCAGCCATGTTCTATGCAGGAATCAAGCTGATTTCTAATTTCCACAGGTTTTCCTTTCAAAGCCTTTTATGTGAAACTTCTTCAACATCCTACTAAAAGTCAAAACTAAAATGTCAAATACTGTGCTTTTCCTCCAAATCCTGATTTAGTAACAACCTAAAAGAAAACTACTATCAGATTCTTTAAGCATGTTTGCTTTTTATAAAACCATGCTTATTTACCTTAAATAAACTTAAGTTAGATGACTGATCATACACTGAATCACAATGTTCCATGTGTTTGCCTACAAATTCAGTTGCTGTTCTGGGATAAACTCCTTGCACTTATTTGAAAATATTGATGTAAAATCATGTTTAAAGTCTCAGCTATTAGGTGAATGTTATTTAAGAGGTCCTTTAGTCAAACTTTCAGTAGGTCTAACAATTCTCTTATGGCCAGTTTGTAATGAATGGAACCAAATATCTTTGGCTGTTAGTTTTTCTGTTTAGTGTTAGGTACTTTTTGGTTCCATTATTGTTTTTATCCTCCCTCCACCATTATTATCAACAATTTTCTATTTGTTGGATTATTTCTAGTTACAGAGATTTGGCAGAAACAACTATTAAATTAAGAAACTTGTTTACAATGGTGTCACGTCAAAGATGCCATATATTTTTACACATACAAAAGTCTCTTACACAATTACAGATTATAGCACACATACAATTGAATAAGAAAGCATAATGGTTTCATGTTTCGAGGTTATGTCATGCATGGTTCAACATGCATTGTGTCCATTCTGTTAAAGGTTGTCATGACTCAGTTGTTTTCAGTGGTTGTCACTTGCATATCTACATGTAGCAGGACAGGGTCATGAACTAACTAATACACAGTGGAGTACATATACTGTAGATATTTGTTTGGCCATTACTGTAACCAAGGAAAACAAAGGATGTAAAACAATTCACAGTGGCATACCTCCTTGCTATATGTGAATCATCACTGGAACAAACAGATCCATTCACATTGTATCTTTACAATTTATCTCTGAGGAATTGATGCTGTTACTGCATTTGTTAATCACAGCTACATATCTGTCTGAAATGAATACCAACAGCCACAGGCTCTAAATTCAGTACATATGGCCAGAATTACCGCAATGCTCTATATAAATTGACTATATCAGTTCAGTACTGCTGTAGAACTGGTTTTGAATTCCCAGAACTGTACTTGTAGAATGGCTTGATTAGAATGCATACTGCTCTGCGTGTGGGCATGACATAGTGACTTGATCGGTAGCTAGGCTCAGTGAACATTTTAACATTGAGAACTTGCTAATATTTTTTGTGGTTTGATAGCAGTTGCATTTATAACAAGGAAGCCAATGAAAGAGTTGCCATAAATTCTCAAAATAGATTTTGTATTTGGAATAGTTGTTCAATATAATTTAAACCCAGGCCAAACATCATTACTTCATTTTTATCCAAAACAAAGTTTATATATATATATATATATATACATACACATATATATATGTAGAGAACAACTATTAGAATAGTGGTCAACAGGATTTAAAAAAAATTATTTTTCATTTTTTATATCTATATATGGAAGTTGTTTCAACAAGATATGATGATAATCAGCTAAGCTGACTCCAAGATTTCATTTTTTAAAAATTAAGTTACTAGCCTTAACAGTCCCAAAGTTATCCAGTTTTAAAGATCCATTAGGGCTAGAAACTTACCTTTTTATAACAATATAGTTTTCATGTGTCAATATCTGTCTATACATGTTTGTAGAAAATGATTTAAAGACTTTTTAAAATCATTTTACATTTTTATATATCCTTAAGTAGAAGTGGTAGCAACATTATTTACAGTATCAGTATCAATATTCTTTATTTGATAACTGTTGGTCATTATAAAATTATACAGGATCACTATAGTAACATAGCTAACTCTCACCTTTCATTTAAAAAAAAATAAAGTAGTCCCTTGCTATAACAAATGCTCTGGGAGCCAGACTTGCTGTTCATTATATCAAGTCATTCATTAAAGTGAGAGATGCTACTTTGACTAAACTACTACTGACAATACAGTGTTATGTGTTGTATTAGGTGCAGTTTCTGTTCATGGGAGCATTCTGGGGTGAAGGCAAGTTTGTGCTTGTGTTTTTATGACTTATTTTAAGTAATCTTTATTACAGTAATAAAAAACTTTATTTAGGGGTTTTAAAAAAAATCTGTCAATTTTATCTGCTTGCTCATCCGGTCATAACTGAATGCTCATTATTGGATCAACTTTTTTTGTTGACAGCCAGGCTACCCTAGTCTCCAAACCCTTGAGTGCCTGACTATTTGTGGGTGGTGGGTCTTTCTCATCCTGGGTGTTTTCCTCATCATACTCTTCATCTGGGTGTTCCGTGTTTTCAGCAGCTGCTGAAACAGCTGAAAAAATTGCTGAGTCTGTCAGTTGCTCTTGTGTTTCAGCACTACCACCCTCTGTAATCCACTCCTCTATTACACCCTCTTGCTTTGATGACTCTATCAAAAGTAGCTCTTTTGCTGTCTGAGCTATTTCTGGGGTGTCATTTGCATCTATATCCTCATTTGTGGTGAGCTCTTCCTTGAAAGCAGACCAAGGTGTTGCTGACCAGCAGTGAGCAACTGTAACTGAATCCCATGCTTTACCAGCCAAGTGTGTCATTGTCCTTAGATTTGAAGCCTTCAGGAATGCATTAACCTCAGTGCCAGTATCTGAGGCAACCAACTCACTCAGCAGACTCTTACGGTATAACTTTTTAATTGTGGCAATTATGCCCCTGTCCAGAGGCTGAATCTATGATGTAGTGTTTTTGGAAAGAAACAGTGTACACACCTTTCAATCTCTGGATCTTTAATTCAGCCTCAGGGAAGAGGTGTGTGCTGGTCAGTGGTCTATAAGGAGCAGCACTTTTGTGGCAGTTTATTTTTTCAGAGATGTGCGAGCACAGAGGGAATAAATGAGTAAAACAAAAAGGTGGCAGGAAATATTTGCCATCATCCAAGCATTTTGGCTGTTTGTGTGCTCCACAGGTAATGAGTTTACATTAATGTGATGGAAGCAACAGGTGGTTTCTACCTTCTAATGCAGAGGGGCTTCCGTTTATGACTGCCAGTAGCATTTACACAGAATGAGAAGGTGACACGGTCCTTGATCACTTTAAAACCTTTGCTGCATTGTCCTCTGATCTTCTGGCAAGTGAAACATCAGGGAGGTACTGCCAGAACAGACCCATTTTATTGGTGTTGTAGATCTGTTCTGTACCTCCCATCAAGAATCTCTTTCAGCTTTGGAATAAACCTCACAGCAGCAACATCACCACATGAGTGTGCTCACCAGTTACACACACACAATGAGTGCCATACTGTCACTGGAACCACTAAAGCCAGCTAGATCTCTCCAAGGATCTTTCAGGCAAACTGGGTGGCATTCCTCCGCACAACAGATCATGACACCAGGACCCAAGTTGCTCTCTACTGTGTGAACCAAATCTGTGTAACTCTTTCCACCTCACATTCATCAACATTTGTTTGTTTTTTCATTTCAGGGCATCCCACTCATGAACCTCCTGCACAAAGCCCCAAAGACTTTTTCCTGGTTCATATCATGAACTTACTGTAGCCAGCATCAGCAGAAATCTTTTCAAGACTTTCTCCTAAGTTGACCCTGTCAAGAATTGACAGCTTGGTTACAACTGAGTAGCCTGATTGTTTCACTTCCACATCTGCAGTTAGCTGTCAGTGACAGCATTTTATAGTGCCACCTTCCCACAGTTGTGATCAGCTGGGAGCCATACAAATCAATTGCTTTA
This sequence comes from Neoceratodus forsteri, assembly GCA_016271365.2. Lineage (NCBI taxonomy): Eukaryota > Metazoa > Chordata > Ceratodontiformes > Ceratodontidae > Neoceratodus > Neoceratodus forsteri. The sequence continues at coordinate 1,302,723,558 of CM028131.1, forward strand.
TCTGAGAATTCACTATAGTGAGGTTTGTTATAGTGAGAGACTATTGTAAGTTTCTAGCCTTAAAGGGGAACAGCTGGCACTAAGAGCCTTACGCCCCAGAGTGGAGCTGGTCCTAATTTGGATTTTATGTGAAAAACATTTTCTGCTTACTGTTTACTGCAGTATAGTAGATTGTATTAGACTAATTCTGATGACTTGCAAGCTGACATCTTCTGTAACTCGAAATCCCAGAATCATCTGCACTTTACATCAGAGAAGGGCTGCGGCAGTGGGAGATTCAACAGCCTGCAGTGGAAGTTAGAGGTTTTTTTTTTAAGTTCTGAGCTTTTGTTTGCTGGTCCTTCTGTCCTCTTTGGGATAAGTGCAGTCACAGATGATTGTGCTTCGCTCCTAGACAGAGTGGGACCAGCAAACTTCTGATCAAAGCTTGTACAAGCATTGCATGCTACTGAATCTCCCCCTACCGCATCCCTTATCTGATGTCAGCTGAAGGGGATTCCGGGATTTGTAGTAATAGAAAATGTCAGCTTGCAAGTCAATAAAATTAGACTTATACAATCTATAATACAGCAATAAACAGTAAGTAAAAAAAATGTTTTTGTACACAAATTCCAAATTGGGATAAACCCCACACTTGGATGTGGGGCTCTTAATGCTGACTGTTCCCATTTAATGCTTCCAAAGGCATCCCATTTTAAATACATTGGGCCAGATTGTATTTACTCTTACTCCACAATGCCAGTTGCAGACCAAAATCTTTGCAGCTGTGGTGAGTAGTATTCACAGTCCCCCACAGCTGCAAAGAGGTTATGCTGGGTCCCAATGGCTGTAACATTTTTCTGCAGCTGCCGGGACTTCCACTGCAATGCCACCCGCAAGCTGCCATAGTTCATGGAGCCAGTCATAAACCGGCTCCACCTTTGTGAATGCTGCAGCTGTGGGGAAAACTGTGGATCCACAAGTGGCCACCTACTTGTGCCGGGTTTTTCCCACAACTGTGGGACTTTCATGAGCTTTGTGAATCCAGCTTATTGTCTTTTAAAAGGTGAATGTTTCAACTGGTAGGGCTAAGAATTTTTTTTAATAGAAGCTTGGAGTCAGAGCACCTTGCGTAGATCATAGTGAGAGTTTCCATGGGTCAATGCATGTCTATATGTGTCAATATAATGTGCTAGCAAAATCATGCATATCGATACCATTTTTTAGAAATAGCATTAATATTTTTGTATTGATATTGCTGAAATAAGTCTATTTCATGGTATCTACATATACATTTTTACATCAGAATATTGTGTCACAACAATTTTATTTTAGCAATACAAAAAACATGAAACATTTTTTAAACAATTTTAATAACTATTTTTTCAAAATGTTTAAGGAATTTTGTACAAATTCATTCAAGTTAATAAATAACTGTGCTGATTATAACCTTCAGGCCCTAAACTGTAAAGCCTTCATAGCATTACAAATGTAGAATTTCTCTCTCTTCTGCCAGTCCTTACTTGGTGTGCCATGATTAGAGCATTTCCTTTTCTGTGACTCTCACCTGTAAGAGCATCTAAATTAATAATTGTGCTGTCCATAGGGAGATTGGAGTCCCACACAGGAAATGACTGAGGGCACATACTGTATGCATTACATTGGTGAGGCATACTGCACCAGGGATGGATGATTGGCACCGACAATCTCATGCACACACACACACACACACACACACACACACACACACACACACACTCACTGCCATGAAACTAAGGAGTCTCATTGCTGTAGGATGTGAAGGCAGTTTCTCAACCAATTTTTCAGGTGAAGGTACAGACACCATCCCCCCAACTGTTGAGGAGAGTGGGGGGAAAGGAGCAAACAGGTGAGAGTAAAACAAAGAAATTAAAAAAAATATTTTTCAATTTACTTTATAATCTTTAACTGTCATATTAGGGTTGTTCCTGTGAACAAGTCATGAAAAGCTACAAAAACTAAACAAATATGATGTTGGAGGAAATAATTTAAGGGATACAGTTTTCCCAGGTAGACATGCATTGATTGTTCCTAAAGAAATATCAAATCTCAATTATTTTCTATTTACATTGGCATTATTTTGGCCTGATATATGAATTTTTCCCCATATACAAAGCATTCAGTTTGTAAGAACAACTTGGAGACTGAATTTTTGGAAAAATGTTCTTATTTTAGTTGTGACTCTGAATTACCTTTATAGCAATACTCTAATTTTGCTTAGTCAAAAGCTGTTTAAATTATCCTGTACTGCTATCAATAATTGGATACACTGTATACAAACCAGTATGGCCATAGTTTTGTTATATTCACAATGGATTTCACATGGCATGTAATTATTTTCAATGAAGCCATGTTACAAAAACATCTCTGGTATAAGAATAATTTTGCTTACCATTTAGAGCATGCATTTCAAAGGGTTCTGCTGTAGCTACAAAATCTGTGATTAATATAAATAAAACCTCAGCTCCTAGCTGAAATCCATTGTTAATGCTCATTGCTTTCACCAATGCACATTTTGTGGCATGAAGCCACTTCATCAGGAACAGAGGTTAAACCACCATTCCTGATGAAGTGGCCTAGTGCAATGAAAAGTTGTTCATTGGACCATTGGTGGACTCAATAAAGCAGCAAAATTGGTTTACAAGTAGGAGTTGAGCCTTTCTTTTGCCTCAAAGAGCTTTCTCCAGACTATTGGATTAGTCAGTGCTAACACATCTACTATATAAGCTTTTATTAATTGATTGGATTAGTGAACAATCACAATTGTGTTCAACCGCTTCTACAATTTATGGTTTGGTCATTCACTCTCTGTCCCTCGTGATCAAGACTATGACTCTGACAAAGGTGCTACAAAGCTTAGCCATATCACCACAAAACCTTTGACAAGGGTTTCACCTTTGGATGTGTCATAGGGACTCAGCCATAAGCCAAAAAAAGTTGGGAGATTAATCAGATGGCATTCCCTGAAAGAGATAGAGAAAAACTCTGGTGGATAGGAAAAGGGAGGTGCAATGGAAATGATGATCCACTGAGGACATAGGAGAGGCACCCTTTTATGGCACTGAAGGAGGATAGCAGGGTTTGAGTTGCCCACTGCCCCTGAACCATAGGATAGTCATGCCATGATATCACTATGTAACTACCTAGTCCCATGGGGTTACTAGAATCCTATCAGTATTATTGTTAGGAAGGTAGCAGGCAGCTGGTAGGGAGTTCATTAGAGGTTCCTTACATAATGCCATTATTGCTTACTCAGCTAGCCTGAGGGAAGAATGATTAAGGCATTTAGAACTCTGGCAGCAGCATAAGCCACACTTTGTGGATAGCTGCTCTGGGGAGCTTGGAATGCTCAGTTGAGTTTTTGAGTTTGAGTTAGAGTCTTGAGTGAGTGAGCTTGAGTGAGCAGCTGAGAGTGGCAGAAGGACTGCCAGTGAGCTCTGAGGAGAGGGCCCATGATTTCTTACCCTAGTGGAGTGTCAATTCCAGCTTCCAGCTGAAGTGGTGGAGACAAGACTACAGCAGGATTTTCTGATTTCTACTCCCTGTGAAGTGGAAGGAACTGCTTGTTCTCAGTGTGCTCAAGGATCAATTCCCTGAATGTGCTGTGGTGTTTTCAGTTGCTTTGAATAGGACCTGAAAGAAACTGTTTTGACCGGCTACCCAGGAAAGTGTCTTTCTGTTTTGTTTTTTTTTGTTGTTCCATGCCCAGTGGAGGGGACAACTTCTGTAAGTACTGTTTCTAGAAGATTATATTCTCCACATTTCTTAGGGGATTCGATAGTCTGGGCTGTGTGTTCCTGTAGATAAGGCTGGATCACACCTGTCAGTGCCCCTGGTTTCACCCAAGTGAGTGAAGTACTGTTTAAAGTGTGGATCCAATTGAGTGCAGTCATTCACTGTTCACCCCCAGTGAGTGACAAGTTAAAGTATGGGACCTCTAGCATTTCAGTGGGGAATGGGGGTTTCAGTGGTGTAACCCTGAAGAATGGCAGAGACTCTTAGTTGGGGCCAAGGGTGGGAGGAATGCCAGCTAAGTGCTTACAAGGCAGGGCTTCCTGGTTCATAAAGGGCACCAGTATGTTTACCTGAGCAAGTGGTCAAACTGCAGGTTGAGATGTGACTGAGTTTCATTAAAATGCACCTGATGTGCACAGAGGAGTTCTGAGTGTGTGACTTTTACCCACTGAAATAACACTCATGGGGAGAAAATGCTCATGTACATGGCTAGGTGTCCCTTAATGCATCTTTTGGGAAATTGGAAGAAAAGTGTTCATGTGTGTGGCCAGGTGTCCACTAATGCACCTTTGGGGAATTTGGGAAGAAGATGTTCTTTTGTTGTTCATAAACTGTACTGCGTGCAAGGAGAGTTTGTGAATTGTACCTGTCCAGCTTGGACTGACCCTTAAGAGTCCACTTCTGCTTTTACTTTCCAACTGTTTAATAAAGCCATACTGCACAATCCCAGTCACTGTTATGGACATTCTGAGTATTGCTTCTGGTTGTGTGGATTTACTGGGACCCCCCTCTGCAGGTTAGATCTAGCATATGCCTAGCAGCCTCCACCCAGGACCTGGGTTGTGTCATTTACACAAGGTTTATGTTGTTTTATTTCTGTACCCCCACCCCTCTCTTCCTCTAGAAAATGAGCCATTTATACATCCTAACACCAAGGGTGGTACCTACCTTTTTGTTGAGTAAATGGGCATGCCAGTATATGGGCACCAGTGTTTCCAGATTTTAATGGGGGTGTGCACACTAGTTAAAAAGTGGCCTGGGGGTTACAACTTGGTCAGTGGAAAACCATGAAGTTGTTCAGATGTGTATGCAATGTATAGTTTGGCCATTCAGTCTCACAGGGAAGACTACCATACTCACAAAGATAGCATATTCATTTACTATAAAACCAAAGGAAACCCTCAACAAGGGTCCCTCCCTTGAAGGTGGCAGAGGGATGCAGTTTGATAGTGAGAGGACCCATAGTGACAGGTGTTCCCTTCTGGCCATCTGGGTGCCAGTGGCAGTGTGCCCATCATTAGGGCACCAAATAATGGAATTCTCCACCCCCTCCTCAAGGTCCACCCCTCCTAGAGTTAGAATATTTGGAAAGGGGGATGTGGGGGATAGTCCCCCACAAATAGAGGGAACAATGACATGGAAATGCCACTGGTGCCCTGAATGGGTGGAACCTTCTACAAATGAGAAATATAGGATGACTGCACCAGCAAACAGCTACAGTATCTGATCATCATCCAACCCCAGCTTGTGACAGACTTCATGACAGCTGGCATAGAGAAGAGGCAAATCTCCCTGTGAAGGAAACCTCTGGGTAGCCAAGACCTTAGACTACCATTTGTCCTGATATACTATTATTTATTTGCATCCCTCAGAACTCATGACACTGAAAGCAGAGCAGTGCATAAGAGATCAAAACACGTTGCATGGTTATGTTAGAGGCATTGGCCATCTGCTGTCTGTCTCATGACTGAGATTCACACCCTTCAAACATGCCACTGAACTCAATTGAATATGAATTCCACCCATGAGGACTTCAGCCCAAGCAGCAAGTAACTCTAACGCATGATCACAGATCCCTAACAAGAGACAGAGACAGAGAGAGAGAGAGAGAGAGAGAGAGAGAGAGATGTGTGATAGTACCAGCAGTTGGAGCTGTGGAAAGGTTTGGCTGCCCTACCCCCATCTCAAGGTCCCCTATATTTTGCAAGGGTCCACAAACCATGGCCATAAGACTACAGAGACACCTTCAGTGAGAGTTAAGCCCTTGGACGCACAAAAAGGGATACAACCAAAAGCTAAAATAACCTTGGGGGATTTTGAAGACTTACTGAAAGGCAAAGCCTGGGAGGAAGGAGTAGAGGGAAGGAATACAGAAGCACAAGGAAAACTCCTAGAGAGTAAATGTTGCAGGAAAACAACCAAAGGTCAAACAAATCATCCAGGACTGGCAGAGACAGCCATTCATACCCAGGAATAGGGTAGGGTGGGCAAAAGAAGATACAAGATGGTGAGGGGAAGCAGGTTGGACTACCAATGAGTAAAGCAGTGTATGGAAGATGCCCTTTAAATAGGGTGCAGGGCTTGTTGTGTGGCCATCAAGTGGAGCAGCGGAGCTGCTTCAGATGCTGGATAAAACAATCTGGGGCACTAGAGTGGGCACAGAGCCTAAGCAACAAGGTGGTGAAATTTTTCCAAATGGGAAACTGACAAGAAAAACAGCAGGTTGGTAACAAGAAACATCAGGTGTAGAGCTTGGAGCTGAAGACAGAGGGGACATTCAGTTGAGTCATGGAGCCCAGAAAAGAATTATAGAGCTCATAGACTGAAGATAAGGAACCAGAAGTCATCAGAATGGGAAGTGATGGCAGCAACAATGAGCCAACAAATGTATCTCTGGAGGATGCACAACAAGCTCTTTTTTATGGCATTCATGTTGTATGGGGGCAAGTTTCCCACTTCTCACCTCTGAGTCATGGATAATTTCCCCCTACTGTACATTTTAAACAGTAAAGCTCCCCCATCAACATAGCCTCATTTTTTTGCTGTGCGCAATGTTAATGCAATCAGGCCAGTGCTTTTGAATTCTATTTATATTGGTGGTATAAAACTTTTTTTTCCTATACTGTGTATATGGCACAATATCTATATTTCAGTAGGCCTATACAACTTAGTGTAGTGTTATGCTTGTACAACTGTTGATAACTTCGGCCATTTGCACTCTCTGTTCCTCAGGGAACTACCACCCTTTAGGGGTACTGAAGGCAGGGAACCCTTGAGGAGGGTTCCACCCCTAGAGGTGCCATGGGAAGGATTCCCTTGGCTAAAGGTACCTTAGGGAGGAGCCCTAAGGAGAGAGGCGTGCCACTGCAGATGAGGGAAGGATGGTGGGGCAAAGAAAAAGTGCTTCTGAATGAGACTGGAAGGAACTGGTTTATATAGCTCAGGCAGAGGGAGTGGCTAGTTGCTACAGCCCATTGAACGGCAGGCATAGCCTTTCAGAAAATTGTTCATGATATATCTTATATGGTTGCATCTTCATTCAGTTAGTATCAGATTTTCCTGTGTGGCACATGTTTGTTCTCTACAGCAGCAGTCCATGTTACATTGCATAGATCCACTATTTGAAAGAAATAAAATCAGATCTCTTGATATAGTAATGCTTGAAGGTGATTGCTCTTTTTATTTACCTTTTGTCCCTGGCCTGTACACCTAGTTCTGGATCCCACCATCATGCCCTAATATTCTGGAACCTGTTATTCCCCATGAAGGGGCCCCTTGAAGGTTCAAACACATATGCATGGTGCTATAGTCATTCATAGCTGAGTGTTTCTCCCTTTGCGAAACTCTGTCTACCAAGCCTACTTCTCCCTTCCTAGACAACCACAAACCTAATGTCTCAAACGAGGCTGCACACATTTCCTCTGCCTCTGGGGCCCTATCCTATCCAATTCTTACCACACTAGTTTTTTAGGACCATGACAAATACCTCCTGGGAGGCTGCACTTTGCAAAGCAGCCTCAAGGCGGTACCCTGCAACCCAACTGTAACCTGTATTGCTGCATCTATTAGCTACCTCATGTATAGGCAATCCCACAAAGTATGTTCAATGCACATCTGTATATTCTGTATGTATGTAATGCTGCCTTTATCTTGTATTGCCTGTTTTTGCTCCCTCACTTGTATGACTCTTGACCCTTTCCCGTTGTTAACTGTAATTACCTGTTGTTCTTGTTCTTTGTAAACCTTGTACTTGATGTGGAGCCTTTGGAAATGAGTCTATGACTCAAAGGGTTGCAGTTCCTATACTATGAATAAATACATAAATAAATATAGTTCATGAAGACCACCAGCCAACATTCTGATGTCTTCATGGCAGACATTAGCAAACACCCCCTCTCACTGGATGCTGTTCAACAAAGCCCCCCACCCATCAATACCTACATATGACCCAGAATTCCACAGCTTTACCATTCAATTCCTTTTGCTCCATCTCCTCACTCATTGGAAATATGACTTAACTGCATTGCATGGTACAGGACAGTAGCATAAGGAAGAAGGGGACAGAGCAGAGCATGAAAGCCAGAAAACTGTTTCTGAGTTCCTTGTACAGTAGGTCAGACTAATGGCTGGAGCCCCATTCCTTCTTTTTTATCTACAGTACACAACGGGACAGCTTAGATGTATTTTTGCATTATTTATTTGCCCCAGGGTGGATCTACCCCAGATACGTGTATTACTGGATAAATGAGGAATCCACTGGATCATGCAGACAGTAACTCAGTTAATGTACTAAATATGTAACAACTTTGTCTACTTGGGATGAGCATGTCGACCGAATACGCGCAATGTAAAGCACAGCGCGATCAGCGGTGCTCTAAGTGGGTGCTGCAGGTGGGGCGCCCGACCTCTGCGTCGAACCCAGGGGCTGCAGCCCCCGCCCAACACACACACACTATGAAAGATACACTGAGCCGAGGCAAAACACAGCTTACCATGACAGGATAATCTTCCGTGCAATTTACTGTACATGCAGTGAGCTCTTTACAAAAAGCCTGTCTGGAAAAGTAGTTAGCAGCAAACTTGAGCTGACTGACAAATATTTGCTAAATTGTCCCGATTAGTTCTATACGAGCTTCCAAAGGGAGCACAGGAAGTGCCGGGGCACTCTGGTAGTGGTATTGTTTCAGACAACATAGCCGAGATTTGTCAGTTTTACTTTTCCAGACAGGCTTTTTGTTAAGAGTTCACTTCTTCCGCAATAAATTGCACTGAAGATCATCCGCTCCTGGTGAACTGTAGTTTGTCTCGGCTCGGTGTATTTTTCATAAATGGGGGAGTGCTGCAACCCTTTTGGTTTATAATTTCAAATATAGACTGTTTTATATGAATTATATGTGTTAGTGTTGACGCACGTCCTAAGCATACTGGATTTTTACAGAGATGTGTGCCCCTATGTGACCATAGCCAGAAGAAGTCGCTTGTCTGCCCATCTTACACAAAGATTTGTGCACTGCTACCCATGACACCGTTCGCTGGCTAGGGTACTAAGTACTTAAGTATGCTCATGTGTTTGGATGAGAAAGAAAACAATACTGAACTAGTAATTTCTGATCCATCATAGTGTAATCAAGGTCGCCGGCACTGAAGAGATTGATACCCCATCCACACACACCCCCACCCTCCCCTGTAAGTACCTGAGGTCATAAAACACAGATGTCTCTAAGGAAGCATTGCCTTCTCTTTTATTTAAGGTTGTGTACAATCAGGTTTTCTCTCATGTTTTTAATTCACGAAGAGTAAGCAGTTCAGGGATTCTATGTTAAAAGTTGCTTAATGTTTATAAAAGATTAACTATGGCATATGCAAAACAAGGTACAGTAATTGGGCAGTTACTTCCGTTGGTAAAAATGGATCTGGAGCCTCATAGTTTGCAATTTCGGTATGCTGTAGGCATAAAGGAGGCGGTGTAGCGACCATATGATACTGTAAGAATCTGGGTTACTAAGGCAACGCAGTCCGACACAGATTAACAATTTCCAGTCACATTACATCTGGAAAAAAGGCTGCAGAGTGCGTGGAAAACTTTTGCTGTTTCAGTCCTACAAGAAATACTTTGGATAAGGCTATCCTTTCTAAAAGAGAATGTCTAATGACGTTAGACTCTACAACCTCTCACTTTTATCTCAGAATGTTGGGGACACTTTAAACATGAAAGTCGAAGGGAAAGGACGTTTCTCTGATCGAGAGCTAAAAACTGAACGAGATTTCGAAAGCCGAAGAATCAGTCAAAATTATGGTGATGTAAAATTTAGAGTTGTTACTGCTCGGCCAGATTTGGCTGCTGGAGCATCTTTGGTACCAGGTAACCAAAAAAATAAATAAATAAAACAGAGTACCAGTTGTGGCATTATGTTAGTATCAGTTATTACTGCCATACTTCTCAACCTTTTGTCATTGAAATGAGGATCAGAGAAACTTAAAATGAGGGCCAGTGAAGGACACTGACTCTCATTTTGTGGGACACATGCTCAAACATAGTACAAGATCAGAACATTGTGGAAAACATTGTTTTTACTTGCACAATGTTTATTTTTGATTTAACACCTTAAACTATTGTGCATTTCTGCTTTAAAGTCTGAATTTACAGCACATGTCTGTGTGGGCAGCACTTTTTATGAGGGAGGGATAAGGGACAAAGCAAGTTTAAGGGGTAAAATGAGGGACCTCCCTCCTACTCATGGACAGCAGAGAGGTATGTGTACTGTACTTTGATGTAGCTGTGCCTGGATGTATGTAGCTTACAGCTGCAGAACAGTCAAGTAACAGTGCATGATAACAGTGAACATTTTGACTTATACTTTTTAGGCACCAACAGCCTAACTGTAAACCTCTATTGTGGTAATGTGCACTCTTTTTTGCATTTAGTCAAGTTCAAAGGTACAGTCAGTGTGAGTGATTCAGCTGAATTATGTGATGATGTTAGTGACAGGGCTTTTAGGTCTTGGCATAGGGTTTCAAACCTACACAAGCCTGGGTTTCATCCCTAGTGGGGAACATTTTTTCTTTCTCACTACAATGTGTGCTCTTTAGTATGAGAGAAATTGCTGGATGTTATTGTTCATGTTAGTGATATATTTATTTATTGAAAAACTTCAGAGATTACCTTTGAGAGTAAGTGCTCATTTACAAAGGTTCCACATTAAATACATAGCCACAAAATATATGCAATAGATAACCCACTACAAGACGTGCAGTCATGCTCTGGTATACACACACCTTGGTGTGCCCTGTGACGCATGTGGCCGCAGGCCGAGTGCATTCAACCACCCAAGGCATGCATATATCAGAGCATGACCGCACGCCCTGTAGTGGGTTATCTATCTTTTAAAATGACCACAAATATTGGTGGGAAGGGGAGAAAAAGTAGTCCCTGTCTGCATAAGTAAATATTTGATTTACTTTTGGAGGTCAAATATTGGGTTGGGGGGTAGTCCCTGTCTGTATAAGCAAATATTTAATTTACTGTTGGTGATCTGGTTGATCCTGCCTTGGTTTGTAAAAAGAAACTGGTTTCAAACCATATTGGGTTGATCCTGCAATTTTCAGCTTTATGGTTTAATGCTAAGCACGTTCGCTTTCCTACTTCTAGCATGGCGTGACCAAGTGGTCTTAACTCTGGTGATGGGTATGCTGTCAGATGTTTAAAATAAGATATTTTGTCTTTAAAAAGTATATAGTTCCCATTTGCACTTCAGGTTAGTGAGATTTTTGTAAGCAAAGCCATGGACTGTACAGAGAGGAGAGCAAGTGAGTTGGTAGCCTCAGAAGAGGAGACGCAAGTGGGAGCAATCGTTACTATAGGAGCACTCCCTCCTGCTTATGTCTTCCCTTCTGAAGCCACTTACTCACTCGCTCTCCTCTCTGTACAGTTGGTGAGGGCTGGAAGGGGCTGGAAAGTAGTTCAGGCGTGCAGTCTTACTGGCAGGCATGCAATCATTGTGAGGTAATGCACGGTCATGTGACCTCTTTTATCCAATCATGGAACTCAATTTTGAGTGATTTCTCTTACCCAATTTATATATATATATATATATATATACACACACACACACACACACACATATATATACACACACACACACACACACATACAATAAACAGTTCCAGAGGAAATGTAGGCAGGTCAGGCTCAGAGCACGTAAGACAGAACAATTACAGTTCTAAAAAAAATCCATAGAGATCATTGTATAAAAAGTCACAAGTTGTGCATAGAGAGAAACTGGATAAAACTGTCTAATGGTTACAGTTGCAGCATTGGACTGTAAAGGCAGAATGCAAAGATTTCTTAAACTGATTAAACTTGGGGAGAGTTCTGCAGTGTATCAGGCAGCTTGTTTAACCAGTTAGTGGCCCTCACAGCAAATGACCACTTGCCCAGCTGAGTATGCTGGAAAGGAGGCTTAAGGGCATCACTGGACATGTTCCCTGTATTGTATTGGTTGGAGATGGTGCAAAAGCAATTTGTTAAAGCAGGGGGTGTAATGCCCAAGAGTGTCATGTTGGCTAGCAAACAGGTCTGGAGCATTATTCTGCTGGGTAAAGGTAGCCAGCGAGTGCATAAAGGGTACAACTATGAGTGTGGTAATCTGCACCAAGTACAAAGCAGCATGCCTTTTAACAGGTCACATTTACACGTTTTACCACCATGTCACAGGCAGCTGTGCAGGGGGCCCATAATCTATAAGCAACAGAATGGAGCTGGATACCATAAGGTGTCTAGACTCCCCAGTGAGATTGTTCTTATTATGGCACAGGACACCCAGACTTCTGTTAATCTATGACCACCAGACTGTCATCATTTGCTGGACCTTTTTTTTTAGACTTTGGTATTACAAAAAATTTTAAGTTTTTTTTCGGGTGGGGGGATTGTTATTTTGTGGGTCTTCTTTTGATGTGGGGTTGAAGTGAGTGAGGGGGAGTGTGTGTGGAAGGGTGAGTGTTGTGTACAGTTGGGATATTGGGTGGAGGGGGTTTTATTGGGTTTGGATGGAATGTAATGTGGTATGTTTGACCGGTTAAATTATATTTTAATTGGGTGTAATTAGTAGTGAATTTGAGTAGTAGGTTTATTGGTCTATGATCCTGTGATGGTTTTTTTAGTCCCCTGGGCTTTGTTGCTCCCAGTCCCTCCTTAAGGCCTTGTGCTCCTTCCATGACCTGCCCCTGCTGGCCACAGTTTACCAGCACTGCAGTGAGTTGGGAACTGGAAAAAAGGGTGGAACAAGGAGGAGAATTAATGGGGATGTAATGGAGAGAGACTGATTGGGGTTGTAGAAACCAGGAGACACCCTGGGATAAGGAGACGGATGGAACAGGGTCCCCTGTGCCTTGTCTCTCTTCTCAGGGAACCTACCAGACTGAGGGGTCAGACAGCTGAGGGACCAGTCTCTGCCCTTCATCTTCTTCAGGCAGTGTTGTGTAATGCTAGGTTGATGGCAAATAAGACTGCCATAATGGTGGATCTTGTGGCCTTGGTCAACCTGGCTGCATCATGGAGACCTGGCTGAGTGATGACTCCTGTCCAGTCCTGGAGTCAGCAGTCCCATCAGGTTTCTCCGCAATCCACTGCTGGAGGAATGATCATGGGGAGGGGTGGACATTTGTTTTAGGTCAGAACTGGGTCTGGCAGTGCACTCAGTGGAGGACACCTGGTCTTTTGAGTGCATGGCTGTACATGGGGGGCCCGGGATGAATTTTAGGGTGCTCCTTGTCCAATGGGACAGGTATTTTCTACAGGAGGTGGCATCTTTCACTGCTGAGATGGTATTGCAGTCACTGAGATGGTTTATTCTTGGTGATTTCAACACCTGGGTGGATGAAGGAGGTTTGTCATATGCCAGGGACTTCCTGTCCAATATGAAGGCCCTTGGCTTATCTCTTATGACCATAACTGGGACCCACCAATCTGGACATGTGCTTGACTTGGTGTTTTCCCTGGGGCTCAAGATTGACACCCCTGAGACTGATCCAGTCACTTTGTTGGATCATTGCACCATCAGGAAACATAGAAACATAGACTCTGATGGCAGATAAGGACCACTTGGCCCACCCAGTCTGCCCATTTCCCTACCTATTGGATCTGCTACAGATCCTAGGTTCAGTTTCACCCCCCCTTTTGTCCCTTCTCCTGTGGAAATGGTACAGGTCTGCCCTTTAAAAGGGTTATGATCAGAGGGACTGTTGGCAGAACTGGACATTTCATCTGTGTTAGAGGCATGCACAGAGGGTCCTGAGGAGGCCGTGGTGGCCTGTAATAGGGTTGTCACAAGGGCCTTGGATCTTCTGGTGCCAGTCCACGTACTCCCACTGGTGTCACATCTTGGCTTACCTTGGTTTGATGGTGAGCTGAGAGTGTAGAAAACCATGGGGCAGAGATTGGAGAGGTGTTGGAGAAAGATCAGGGCCCAGGAGGACAGACTGGTTCTGATGGCTCATTATGATGAGTATCAGAATGCAATCACACAGAAAAGGGCAGTTTTTATGTCTAGGGCGAGTGCATCTGGGAAGAGCCAATCAGCACAGCTCTTTTAGGTTGTGGACAGGCTTTTACATCTGGTCTGCCTGGAACTCGTTAGGCAATTTTCAGAGCAAAAGTGTGAGGATTTCACTCATTTTTCCTCAGACAGGGTGTCCTCCATTGGTGCAGGGATTTCTCCAGGCAGATTGTTACCCTTTCTAGCCATTAGGGTGCCAGCATTGCAGCACCGGGTCATTACTGTGTCAAATGCCGGATTCACCGCCCCCTTCCCAAGGCCCACCCCCCAAGTTAGTATCCTTAGAAAGGGGGGTGTGGGGGCACAGAAAGAGAGGACAGTGACTTTCCCACTTGGCACCATAATGACCGGGCACTCTGCCGCTGGTGCTCTGAAGTGGTTACAATCCAACAGGATTGGGCCTTGTGGGGACATTCACTTTCAGTCTTCCTGGTGAGAGTTCCAATCTATGATGAAAGAGGAGGTCTGTGGGGTGATCTTGGGGCTGAGACTAACTTTCTGTAGCTTGGACCCTGGCCCAACATGATTACTTGTTGATTGCATTGGGGCTTTGGGCTCAATTTTTGCCAAGATTGTTAGGTGTTCCTCAGCAATGCGGGGTTTCCCAAAGCCGCTTAAACAGGCTCTGGTGAAGCCCCTGTTGAAGAAACCATCTTTGCACCAAGACATCTTTGCAAACTACAACCTGCTTTGAATCTTCCCTTTCTAGGGAAGATTCTTGAGAAGGTGGCTGCAGAACAGCTTGAGATTTGCCTTACAAACTTCTAGATTTATGAACCTCTCCAGTCCAGATTTAGGGCTATGCACAGCATGGAGACTGCACTAGTACAGGTACTGAATGACCTGTTCAGGGTGAGGGATAGGGGAGAGTGATCTATCCTCATCCTCCACGATCTCTCATCAGCATTTGACACTGTGGATCATGGGGTGTTGTTGGACAAGCTGAAGGAGTATGTTGAACTCACTGGCAAGGTCATCAGCTGTTGTGAGTCCTTTCTGCAGTGCAGGACCCAGAGAGTGATGCTGGGGAATTATTCCTCAAGTCCAGTGGCCCTGTCCTGTGGAGTGCTTCAAGGTTCTGTCCTCTCTCCCATGTTATTCGCAGTGTATATGCTGCCTCTGGATGAGGCCATAAGGTGGTTTGGGCTTGGGTTTCATTGTGCCCAGCTCTACCTGTCTTTCACACCAGGAAGAACAGATGCAGCTGATGTGCTGAATAAGTGCTTGTCCAATATCCAGTCTTGGATGTCGTCAAATTGGCTGGGCCTCAACCCAGGGAAGACTGAACTGTTAGTGGCTGAGCCACTTGGGGGGGTGGGGAGTGGAGGCCTCTGGAGAGGATTTAGGGCTTTATACTGGCACATCCAAACTGGAGACCTCCACCAAAGTAAAAAATTTGGGTGACCTTCTGGAAGGCAAGCTGACACTAGATGTCCAGGTTTCGGTGGTTGTCTGGAATTGATTTTACCATCTTTGAAATATTGCCTGAATAAGATCCCTTGTCCATCTTGATGATCTGGTCTGACCACACTGATATATGCATTTGTTACCTTGAGGCTAAACTACTGCAATGCACTATACCTTGGGGTCAAAGGGGGTGTTCTGAGGCACATCTAGCTGCTGCAGAACACTGCAGCATGGCTATAGACAGG
Source organism: Neoceratodus forsteri (assembly GCA_016271365.2). Taxonomy (NCBI): domain Eukaryota; kingdom Metazoa; phylum Chordata; order Ceratodontiformes; family Ceratodontidae; genus Neoceratodus; species Neoceratodus forsteri. Next base: position 1,302,739,297 of record CM028131.1, read on the forward strand.
TCTTTTGAGATCATGTCATATTTCGCCGGTGCTGCACAAACTTCACTGGCCTCTGGTGTGCTGGTGCAGCTCCTTAAAAATAGGTCTTCTGACCTATAAGGCCCTGAACGGGCTAGGTCCGGGTTACCAGAGGGAGCTCCTACATCCCTACAACCCAAGATGTTCTCTCTGGTTAGTGGGGGAGGGCCTCTTGGAGGTCCCCAGGGTAAGACTGAAATCTTCAGGGGATCGGTCATTTGAGATGGTGGTGCCAAGCCGCTGGAATTCGTTGCCTGGGAACCCAATGGAGGCCTCCTCCATAGACATTTTTAAAGGAAAACTGAAAACATTTCTATATCAACAAGCCTTTGGGGATTAAATAGAGATAATCATTGTTATTGTTTTAGAACATAGGCTACATAATATATATTATTTTTATTATATTTATATATTTGTTGGATGTTAGATGTTTGATTGGATCACAGTGTGATGTTTATGATGTTAGATGTTGTAAGGGTGCCCTGAGCCTTTGGAGAAGGGAGCCTCAAATAAATAAAATCTACTACTACTACCACAACATGGGAAGCAAAAGATAAGGTGTTATCAGGAGTTACCACAAGGTATTTGAAGGTCTCCACATGTTCAAGGTTTTGTCTTTGACCATTTCAGATGAAAAAAGGTGGCACTTTCCTCTTCTGTGGTAGGCTAGAAAAGAGCATGATCTTGTTTTTTTTTTGTTTTTTGCTGCTTTTTTTTTCAAATTAAGGACCAGTTTGTTTTGGAGAACCAGCTTTCTGATGACCTAAAGTTACTTTGAAGAGTGGCAGTAAGGCTGTCCAGGTCAGTGGTTTTGAAATAAATGACTGCATCTTCATCATAGAGTAGTACATTGGCTGTTGGACAGGCGTCGGGCAGTTGATTTATTTATTTTATGTATTTAAAAGAGATTTACCAGAAAAGACATACTGAGCCATTTAGCTCATTTCCAGATGTGTCCTGGGGGGGAAGGGGGAGTGGATAACAACATAATACAAGTAAAAAGGACAGTAATATTATACAGTAATAAGGTACAGCAACATACAGAATACATAGTATTGTATTGGCATAAATAATTACAGTATAAATTGATTACATCAGGAGTGTGGAGTAACAGGCAATTGCAGGTTGTGATGTTACGAACAGGACAAGGAAGGGAGTGGTCATAAATCAGAAGCGGCAACAGGGAGGAGCTACTGGAGTGTAATATGAGAGAAGAAAGAGATGAGGGAAGGAAGAGAGATGGGGGGGAGGTAAGAAAGGAGAGGAAAACAGGTGGAAGTAAAAGGGCATGGAGAGAGACAAAGTGAAGGGCATAAGAAAGGGGAGGGAGAGGAGAGTGAAGAAAGTAGTGATGGCGGAGGAGGAAGTGATCCTGGATGTAGGAAGAGTGGAAATGGTAGTAGGTGAGGGGAGTGCGGAGAGGATAGAGATAGAGAAGGAGAGGGAGGGAGGGATGGTAGGGGAAAGAAGGAGAGGAGAGGAAAGGAGGGGTTGAGATGGGGGAGAGGATGAGTGTAGAGGTTGTAATACTTTAGTAGTGGGAAATGGGAGGTGCAGAGAGGAGTAAGAACTTGGGGACAGGTAGTGGATAGGGAAAAAGAAAACAATGGAGGCAGGACACTAGGTTATGCGCATTTGCAGGAGGGAAAAGTGTGGGCTTGGAGTAGTGAGGAAAGAGAGCATTTAGAGGAGGCAGAGCAAATTATTAGTGGAAGAGAGTTCCAGATAAAAGGAAAGCAGAAAGAGAAGGCATTCTGACCAGCAAGGGATTTGCAGGGGGGGAGCAGAAGGGAGCGATAACCTGAGTTACGGAGAGAGTAAGAGGAGGGAGGCATAGGGGAGAGAAGTAAACTGAGGTAAGGGGGTAGTGAAGCCAGACAGAATTTAGAAATTAAGGAGGTGCAGTGGATTAAGCAGTGATCTACCAAGGAGGGGAGGGACAGAGCAGAGTATAGAAAACAGTGGTAAGTGCAGGGAGGGCCAAGAGTAGTGAGCTCAAGATGGAGCTCTGGGGGATACCAATAGATACTCCCCTAATGTCAGACAAATATTTGTCTGTCTTCACATGTCGGGAGCCATTCATGAGATAGCTGTGGAAGTAGTCAGCTGTGTTCTATGACAAACCCAGGCCAAGGATTTTGTTAAGTAGGAGCTTATGGTTGACCAGGTTGAAGGCATATATATATATATATATATATATATATATATATATATATATATATATATATACATACACACATGGGGGAAGGAGAGATCTACATAGATAGATAGATGGATATCTAGAAATAGATATAGATAGATGGCTCCAACAAGGTCACTATAGTCAAGGGCCTCATGAACATAGTTGATTTATTCCAACAGCACCATGTTGGTGCTGTGAAGCTTATGGAAGCCATGTTTCTGTACACACTGGACACTCTGTCATTCGAGATATATGACAAGTTGGTCAGAGACCATTCTCTCGAGGGCCTTGGACAGGTGGAGAAAATAGAAATGGGTCTGTAATTGGCAAGGCTAGTGTAGTCTCTGCTTTTGAAAACTGGTGTAGCCAGTGTGGATTTCCACTTCTCAGGGAACTGTGAGTAACACAGGAAAAAAGTTAACAAATCTAGAAATGGAGTGGGAAAGTTTCTCTCCTGCCAGGGCAAGAAGTTTCATGTCAACCGAATCACTCCCACACCTAGTTTTGCCAAGTAATCAACTGATGTATTTCGATTCCATGTCATAATAGTGATCACAAAATAGCAATTGTTATTATGGCGGGTGTATATCACTGAAAAGCACATCGGCGATATATACATGCCAGCGACCCAACATCCAGCAACAACAAGAAGTGTCTTTGCGGGTGGGGCTGTACCCGCCCATGCCCCCCTCATGAGGGGCTTTGCCTCCTGCACTCTCCTGACTATAGATTCCTAACTCCAGGGGGTGCATGTCAGAGAGGGGGTGACACTCCCGACAAAAAATAAAGGCAGCCGCAGGCAGTGGCAAAATATTTTCTCCCAGTCCCCAGCCCAGAACTTGCTGTGCCAGAGTTAGCAACCCCCACCACCACACCACACGGCCAGCTCAGCAGCAGGCACACCACTCCCCTACAAACCCCTTTTCTATCCCTCCCCTTTCCCTTGCTATCCCCCTCTTCCAGTTGCCCTTCACTATGTTCACCTTCACATAGGGTCACTACCCTTGCAAGGTAGCCTATGGGGATTGTGCTGAATATGAGTTGCCATTTTGATGGTCGCTTCATATTCAGTCACTGTATTCACTGGATACCATGTATTTCCAGGTGTCTCTAACTGAAACAGCCTTAAAGAGCAAATGCTTAGTAAGGATGTATATCAAAAAGAATGAAGGTTTGGGACCTTTAGATGCCTCTGCAATCATTTTGCTTGTTTCTGTTTTTTATTTTAGTTACCGTTTCATTATTTCATTTGTATTTTGTGAACTACTAGTAAAACAAGAACCCAATTTATAATTGCTGTAATTGTTTTAGGTGAACCTTTTAACTCACGAGTTATCTGGTTTGTCTCTTTTTGTGTATTTATGCAACTTAGTGTAATGTGTGTTGTTGTGCTGTGTTGTACAGTTGTGACTATGTGATTGTTTTTTGTGCTGGACGCAATTGAAAAAGAGGGTTTTACTCTCAGTCTTGCCTTCCAATAAATAAATGAATGAATGGATTGTATTATGATGTCAGAAAAACTTTACTGGCAAGTGAAACTTTTTTTCTCACTACAATTTGTCATATGAGAGAAACTGGTAGATGTCATTGCTACCGACAGTGATATTCGTTCAGCAAGGTTTGAAGTTCTATATTGCTGATAACTTGGAAAGTTCCAGCTCAGACTTTGAGGTTTAAATGCAACTTGAGAAACACTACTTCAAACAGACAGACTGTTAATTATGAACATCCACTGCAGCTGCTTGTGTGGGGGGTTTAAACCCACTGTCAGATGTCCTTTGCCACAGACTGCATCTCCTGTATTGGAAGGTTAGTGCAATAGTAAAGCGACAGGTTGGCAAGCAGTATAGGGAAGGAGGCCTGGGTCCAATCCTCTGAGTGGATCATTTTTTTCATCTCACTACAATTTATGTAGTATGAGAGAAATTTCAAGATGTCATTGCTGATGATAGTGATAGACACTCAAAAAGGTTTGAAGTTCTATATTGCAGATATCTTGAAAAGTTCCAGCTCAGACTTTGATATTTAAATGCAACTTGGTAAACACTACTTCAAATAGACAGACTGTTAATTATGAACAGCCACTGCAGCTGTGAAGGAGGTGTCTGTACTCACTGCTTGATGTCCTTTGCCTCAGCATGTGACCCTTGTATAGAACACTTAGTACAGTGGTAGAGTTAAGTCTATCAGGCATTAGAAGGTAGGATTCATAGGCTGTGTACAAGTCCACTAGCTGTAAACCATTTTGACTTGATTGCATTTCAAAAATAACTCAAAATACAATTTCCTTTAAAATAAGAATAGAGGGATTCCTTAAACTGTTTCATATTCTGGCTACCCACTATTTGTTCAGGTAGCAAGTTCCATGGTGTTACCACTCTTTGATTCAGCCAATCACCTCTTATTTTTTATAATTCTTCCCTTTATGCTGCTTGCTGTGATACCTGGTATCTCTGTTATGAATCTTTGCTTCCAAACCTAAATATTCCCAAACATCCTGGTTTTGGTGAGCTTTGTATATCATGCATAGGTCACCCCTTGCTCTCCTATATTTTAATGAGAACATGTCCAGTTCTGAAAGTCTTTCTTTATATGTGAGGTGCCTAGTATTTGCTGCCATATTGGTTGCCCTTCTCTAGGCACCCTCCAATAATGCCTCATCCCTCTTCTGTGTGGTGCCCAAAACTGTCCACAATACTCCAAACATAGCCTAACAAGCACTGTGTATAACAGGAGCATTATTCTTCTCTCCCTGCTCTTAATGCTCCTACTAACCCAACCCAAAATTCTATTTTAGGGGGTCTGAGTTTGATCACCAGAATGGATCACTTGTTTCTTTCTCAGCAGAGTTTTATTCCTTTCTTGCCACAGTTTATATAGTATGACAGAAATTGTTAGATGTCATTGCTGATGAGAATGATAGACATTCAGCAAGATTTGAAGTTCTATACTCCTGATAACTTTGAAAAGTTCCAGATTAGACTCTGAGGTTTATATACAACTTGAGTAAAACTATTTTAAATAGATTATTCATTACGAAAATTCACTGTAACTGTGTGTATGTATGCGTGGGGGGGAAGGAATCTGCACTCATTGCTAGTTGTCCTTTACCACAGCATACAGTTCCTCACTAGGAAGCTTAGTATAGCAATAGAGCTACAGGCTACCAAACAGTAGAGGGCAGGCAGCCTGGGTTCAATCCTGAGAGTGGAACATTTTTCATTCTCACTACAGTTGATTGATGCTGTGCCTCAGACCCCCATCCCACAACATGTTTCCGTCTTCATTGCCAGGAGAAGTCTGTCAGCCTTCTCTCTGATGGTATACTGATGCTACCACAACAATTCTACAGCACCTGGCACTACAGCGACAACAGCTCCAGGTTGCTGTCGTGTCGGTGCGGGACCCTGGCACTGCTTTCTGGGGACATTGCATCCCTGCCCCAAAACAACTCCAGCTTGGAGTTGATTATTTTAGTACTGGGGGGTTTGGGGGGCTTTGTGTTCATTGACTCCCTTTATGCTGATTGCAAATGCGGTCAACATAAGGGAGACGTGGCGTCAGTCGACAATTAAATTGTTGACCGACTGTCATGGATCCCTCTCTGACCACATCACTATTTCATGCAGACCTTATTTGGCACCTTTAGCACTATTGGTAATTTGATTTATTCTGTTTTAGATTGTTCTTTATCTCCCATCTTGTGCAATGGCATTCTTTCCCAATTTTTAGCCTGTTTTAGTACTTCTTTTTATATCTGAAGTAATAAAAGGAGTGTTCCTTTTAACATGATTCTGTCCAAAGTTTTAATCAGTATTCTTTATTGTTTTGAACAACCTTTGCTTAATGTAACTTTTCTTTTGACTAAAATGAAGTAACATGCAGCAGAAAGTACTCTCTGACCTTGTGGGACAATCACTGTACAAAAACCACTGAGAATATTGATGAAAACCTGGTCCAAGCCATAGAAAAAGGAGTGCTCCTCTTATTATTTCAGATGTAATATAAAACTGTTAAAGCAGACTACAAAAGTGGGATAATGGATATCATGCAAGACAGAAAATACGGGGCATTCTAAAGTTCAATAGAAAAGTATAGGTCCAATTATTTACTGTAACTTGTACTACTGCTTTTATTTGTTATGATTCCATAGTTTAAAATTAATGTTTTGCACTGTCTTTTGGCATCGTTGATTCAAGCAGTGATGTATAGAGTATGTAGAGGGGAATTAAAACTGTTTTTTATACTGCAGAGATGTGTGCCAAATAAACCACCAGTGAAAAGTTGGAGAGGTTTTTGTATAGAACAGTAGATAGCCAGTTGTGAGTTACAAGGTGATAATTCAGTCCAGGGGGGTTATGGAACAAAATAATCCACAAGACCAAAGACCAATTTTATTGTGACGTTCCATAAATCCCAGGGTGGAGTTCTTACCATGAAACTCAGAGTTTGGCTATCTTTGATTTTTCATATTATATGGCAAAATCCATCACAATTTTCACAGAAAAAAAATGTTCAATTGCCATTTTTCTGCACAGGTGGTAGTTCTTACTCAGAAAGAGGCACAAGCCAGGCAGACAGGAGGATGACAGAGTGAGTCGGCAGTGGAGAGAGAGCAACAGGAGCAGCACTAGCAGCCAAGCCAGTGTGTTTGCAGTTTGGGTGGGTGAATGGGAGAGAGCCCAGAACAGGCTATGTAGTTTAGAGTTATGGAAGGGAGAGAGTTAACCACAGGACCGGTAGTCCCAGCAGAGCTGCATACTTCCGATTTGGGTTGTGGGTAGTAGGCTAGAAGAGAGCAAGCCATATTGTACTTGAAAATGGAATAGAAGAAAATGTGATTGACAGTTTGTAATAATCCATGTATTTTGACTGATAAATAGTGATAATCTATGACTAAACCAGGATTATCAGTACCTGTCTATCAAAAAATATGAATTACCATGCTTGGAAATTCCTTGCAGAATGTAGGCAATTGACATTAGCCATATACTATATATAGATTATAAAATGATTGAGAATTTCCTGCATCTTGACTGGCCAAGAAAGTTCTGAAGCTATGTGGTTAAGAAAAACAAACCCATGGCTTTGCATTTTGTAATGCCTCCACTCAACTTTTCAAAAAACAGTCCTAGCAGATATGTTTATAAAGTAAAAGCAATACTAGCCTTTATTTTACAAAGTCTGTGATACCATTTTTTTTAATCACAGCAACCCCTACATTGCCCTACAGTCTACAGTGAATAATGTGTCTTTTAAAAAGACCTACTATGTTCCTTAATTTAGTTTTCCTACCTTACTAATGAAGGCTCAGATGCTCCAGTTTGTAGTTTGGCTCTCCTGGCACTGCATACTCCTCTGTAGGTTTTATTTGGCAACAGACTGCCCCATCCCCTGCCTCAGCCCTCACCCATATTCCCCCTCCATAGAATCCCTACGCACTGTAGGCAAACCCTATTTTTTTTTTAATTTAGTTATTTAACCAGGTATAGCACACTAAGCTGAAAGCTTTTTTACAGGAGCAACCTGGGAGCACAAGGAGGTTAAGTGACTTGCTCAGGGTCGCACAGTATGCAAATGGAAGCTGTGGGATATTTCTCCAACAGATGGCTCACAAAAAGAAGTGGAGCCATTCAGACAGTTACCTACTGCAACCGAGAGCAAAATATTCAAGGGTGCCAATGATCCGGGGCCTGGGGGCTCAGTAGGCGGGTGGGGAGGGGGGTACTGCTGGACCACCAGGGACATAGGACTAATATTTTTACTACATATGCCCGTGATCGGGCTGCAAGTGGTCCATGGGCCCACCAGGGATATAGGACTAACATTTTTACTACATATGCCCGCGATCGGGCTGCAAGCGGTCCACTAGACCACCAGAGATATAGGACTAACATGTTTACTACATATGCCCACGATCGGGCTGCAAGCAGTCCACTGGACCACCAGGGATAGAGTTGACTGTTCTAAATATACTTATGCCCGTGATCAGGCTGCTAGCGGTCCACTGGACCACCAGGGATATAGGACTAACATGTTTACCATATATGCCCGCGATCGGGCTGCAAGCGGTCCACTGGACCACCAGGGATAGAGCTGACTGTTCTAAATATACTTATGCCCGCGATCGGGCTGCTAGCAGTCCACTGGACCACCAGGGATATAGGACTAACATGTTTACTACATATGCCCGCGATCAGGCTGCAAGCGGTCCACTGGACCACCAGGGATAGTGTTGACTGTTCTAAATATACTTATGCCTGCGATCAGGCTGCAAGTGGTCCACTGGACCACCAGGGATATTGGATGTGTTCTTACATTTACACATGCCCGCGATCAGGCATTGGGGCACTTTATCGTAATGTGCAGGGGGCGTCAGTCCCCGATGGCTACAGCCTGGCAGGGCGCCAAGCACAAGTCGCTGGAGATCGGTACATCTGCATGCAAATGGGGCCATAATGATATACAAATGGCCCCATTTGTGCCTTACATACATTATGGCCCCATTTGCATGTGCACTTTTGAATATCACGGTGGTTGCGCCTATCACAATGGCACTTGCGCTTGCGCATCCCCCTGCTCCACTCTGGCCACTTGCACTGGTGCAGTGCTACTGCACCATGCGCACTGCGGGTGACCTAGGAGCTATATTCAATGATGCTGTGCCATGGTGCAGCTCTGTTGAATATCACCATGTCAATGCCCCTGCGCATCCAAGTTGCGCTGCACCCAGGCTTGCGCCACAGCCTGGCGTAGTCTGAATATCCCACCTCATATGTATAGTTGTAAACTGAACTACATTTAAGGGGTTCAAACGCAACCAAAAAAATGTCAGGGGGTTGGTCTTCTGCATTCACTGGTACTGACACTTGTGTGCATGCAGGTAGTCACTTTGTTTTAATAAGTATACTTACTCAAATGTCATACAACAACCAGACAGAACAGGAAGAACAACAACAATAAACAAACCATATGCCCCTTCCTCCCCCTCTCAGAGATTTGGACCTATAATAAGATCAAGTACAATACAAGTCAAACAGGGAATAACCATAAACAGAAAATGTACACAGGAACAGAGAGCTGAAACAAAAAGAACAGAAGAATCATCCAGAAACCCACACTGTCCAGTTTGTAACTGATAATAGAGCTTTGAAGCATTCTCATCTCTCTCCATATGCCTCTAGATTATGCCTTATAGAAGCAAGTATTTTCTCTAGTCACAAAACTTAAAAAATGTGTTTTTGCCATTCAAGAAAAGAGGGGAGATCCTTGTCCATCTAATGTCTAAGAATAATTTGTTTAGTAACCACAGAAATTAAGGTAAAATAATACTTGTGTCTTCATACAAACATACGAACATACAAATTTGCCAGCAGAAACAGACCATCAGGTCTGTCTAAGTCTGTTTGACTGTGCAGCTAGACCCCTAGTTTGCAGCTGACCCACCCCCTTCCCTTTGTGATCCCAATGCCTCCTACACTTCCCCCACCCTCACTCTCCCCTGTTCCCCGTCCAAAGCCCTTTTAAAACTGAACACAGATTTACATGATACCACCCATTCTGGTAATGCATTCCATTTTGCTACCACCCTCTCCGTGAAATAGTGTCTCCTCATTTCCCTCCTAAATCTTCCCATCTCTATTCTTAGCCCATGCCCCCTGGTGTACCTCCCCCTCCTTAGCTTAAAGACCCTGTCTGCCCCATCCTTATTGATTCCCCTCAGGTACTTGAATGTCTCTATCATGTCCCTTCATCCTTTCTGTCCTCTAGGGTGTACATATTCAGGTCTCCCAGCCTGCTGTCATAGTTTCTCCCCTCCATTCCACATATCATCTTTGTTGCTCTCCTCTGCACCCCCTCCAGTAACCTGATGTCATGCTTCAGGAATGGCCTTCAAAACTGCACACAATACTCCAAGTGTGGCCTTACTAATGACCAGTAGAGGGGCAAGATCACCTCTCTTCACCTGGAGGACCCCCCCCCCTTGCTATGCACCCCAGCATTTTTGTTCACTTTTGCAGTCGCTCTCCTGCACTGGGCAGTGTTATTCATGGTCACTGTTACCATTGCACCTAGTTCCTTCTCCTCCTCAATGATCCCCAGCTTAACCCCTCCCAGCCAGTATTCTCTTCTTGGGTTCTTCACCCCAAAGTGCATAACCTGACACTTCTTTGCATTAAACCCCAGCTGCTACCTCTCTGACCACTCCTCTAGCTTGCTTAGGTCCCCCTGCAGCTGCTTCCATCCCTCTTCTCCATCCACCACTGCTCCCATTTTGGTGTCGTCTGTGAACAGACTTACCTTGCTTACCACCCTGTGTGCAATGTCTGCTATGAAGAGCCCAAATAATAATGATCCTAGCACAGAGCTCTGTGGTACCTCACTCATCACCAGCCCTTGGAGTTGAGAGCTCCCCTCCCACTACCACCCATTGTAGCCTCCCACTCAGCCAGCTTGTAATCCAGGTCATCATTTTTGCCCCTACCCCTACACCAGTTAGCTTCCTCCCAAGTCACCCATGAGGCACCAAATCCAAGGCCTTGCTGAAGTCCAAGTAAAGAACATCCACCGCATGACCCTTATCTGGCTCACCTGCCACCCAGTCATAATATTGTATCAGGTTGGTCTGAAAAGACTTCCCCGAAACAAACCCATGCTGCCTCACATCCTGGAGGCCATTGTCCTCCAGGTATGACACCAGTCTTTCCTTTAGTATCATTTCCATGAGTTTGCATACTATGGAGGTGAGACTTGCCGGGCAATAATTACCCAGTTCATCCCTTGGTCTGCTTTTGTGTAATGGCACTACATGTGCCATCCTCCAGTCTAGTGGCACACATCCTGACTCCAGTGAGGTGTTGTACAGATCTGCCAGTGGCTCCACCAACACCTCCACCATCTCTCTCAGCACCCTGGGGTGGATACCATCTGGCCCTGGTGCCTTGTCTATCCTCAGTGCCCTCAGTCCCTCTAGGACTCTACCTTCTTCAATTCTTCCATCTGTCACCTCCTCTCCCCATCCCCACCCTCCCCATCCATGGTGGTAGTGGTCCCCTTTCTTCTGTGAACACTAAGCAAAAGTGTTCATTCAGTGCTTCTGCCTGTTCCTCCCCCTTTTCCGTCCACTCCCCACTCTTTTTTATCCTCACTATTGTCTCCTTGCACTTCCCTTTCTCCCTGATGTATAAGAAAAAGTCTTTCTCCCTCCATTAATTCCCTGCACTGATCTCAGCTTCCTCTGAGCCTTGGCTGCTCTCACTTTTCTGGTCACCTCCCTGGACCATCTTGCATACTCCTCCCTGTCCCCTTCCTTTCCCATTCTCCTATACCTCTGGTGCGCCTCTCATTTTGCCTTTACCACCTCCACTACCTCACTGTTCAACCAGTATGGTTTCCTTGCTCTGCTCCTCTTACTCTGTGTCTTGGTGCAGGCTTCTATTGCCTCTGAAATCCCATGTCTAATAATATCCCATTTCTGCTCCATGTCTATCTCCTGCCTTATGTCCTCCAGTTTCCCTTTCAGTACTTCCCGCATGCTCCCAAAGTCTGGCCCCCTGAAGTTTACCACCCAGGTTAATGATTTCTCTGGCTCCCCGCACATGTTGATATTAAACCACACTGTTTGGTGATCGCCCGTCAGCTAGTGGGTCCTCCACCCTTATTTCTCTTACTGCCTCTCCATTTGACAATACCAGATCTAAAGTGTTTTTAGCCTACTAGGTACACTGACCAACTGTGTCAGGAGACCCTCCTGGATCGCATCCAAAAGCAATTGCTCCCTAGCACTGGAGGTGACCAGAATGCTCCAGTCAACCCCCGGCAAGTTGAAATCCCCCACGATGATCACCTTCCCTTTTCTACATACCTTTCTGATTTGTCCTGCTTATTCCCTGTCAAGCTCTTCAGACTGGGATGGCAGCCTGTATACCACCACAATCCTCATTTTCCTACCCCTTGAGTCTAGGAGCTGCAACCAGATTGCCTTTGTTCTCCTTTCTTCCCCCTCAGCCCTTGTGCATTTGATCCCATCCCTCACATAGACTGACACCCCCTCCTTCCTTATGGTCCTTCCTGTATAATTTGTAGCCTGGGATTGCAAGATCCCAGTCCCGGGTGCTCAGTTGCCAATGTTTCTGTGACAGCTGCAATATCCACCCTCCACACTGCCAAGAGTGCCTGTAGCTCAGCTGACTTGTTGCCTAAGCTTCTCGCAGTCAGTGAGACCACCCTCCATCCTGCTCCCTTCCCTTCATTACCCTCCATCTCCTCCCTTCTACTCCCTCCCTTTTCAGCCACTTCTAGTCCTTCCCTGCTAGCCCGTGGGGTAGGCTGTGACTCCACTCTATTGGATCTCTGCCTACCTGCTGTCCATTTGCCACCCCCCATCTGGTTTAAATCCACCTTTGTTGCAATATACCTCCCCTGTCTTTGCTTTAATACCTCCTTCCCCTCCCCACTCAGGTGCAGCCTATCCCTTGCAAACAGATTGTACTGCCCCAGCCACCCACAACTCCATATCCCTTAGTATGACACCATTCAATCAACCATGTGTTCAATGCTCTAATCCTCTCCTTTCTCACTGTGCTTGTGCAGGGTACTGGTAGCACCTCCAAGAAGGCCACAGACTCCCCAGTCTCCTCGCACAACCTTCCCACTTCCTCAAACCTCTCCCTTGTTACCTCCACTGTTTCCCCTGCTAGGTCATTTGTCCCCACATGTACCACAATGTGCAGTTTCCTCCTACCCCTCCTTGCACACCTTATGATTACCTAGCCTGCCTTGTCTGCTTTTAATCCCAGTATGGACTCCATCCATATTAGACTGTGCTTCTCCCCCCTTGCTGCCCCATCTGATCCCCTTAAGTATGTAGTCCCCTAACACCAGTACACCCCCCCTCCTCTTTCCTTATGCCCAACTCCACCAACCCACCCAGGTTCTCATTCCCAGGGCCACTCAAGATGGTGCTTTTACCATTTGCCCCAGTGTCTTCCCCCGCCCTCTCTCAATTGAGACCCCACCCCTCCTCCTCCTGTTTGACTGCCAACCCCCCTCTCTCTCCCCTCACCTCTCTGAGTATTCTGTCTCTCCCCACCACGCCATGCTCAATCTCTTCACAAGTAATGCCCCTCACTCCCTCCTCTTCGTGAGTACTATCCCTTGTGCACTCTCCTCCTGTGTCCTCTTCCCCCTGTGGCATTAGTACAGCAAACATGTTCCCTACCCTCTTTGCCTTACAATGTGCTTTCTCCTCCCTCCTGCCTACTGCTGCTTCTCTTTTGCTAGGCCCTACAAATGTCCACCCTTCCTCAGCTAGCTTCCTGTCTAGCTTGCCCCGACCCCTCCCTTGACCCACTGTTCCTTCCCTGTGGTGACCCCCGATACTCTCAAATGTCAGCTCTTCTACCAAGTCAACCCTCCCCTCACCCCTCAACCTCCCCAGCTCCCTGCCAAGCCATTGAACCTCTTCCTTGAGCCTCCTTAGCCTGTGGCATATTGGGCAACCTCCCAGCCTCCACAGTATGTTCATCCACACTGCTGCTCCACAACCATTGCACCCCACAGTCCTACCCATGATTCACACTACCTATACAGGACAGTGAAATACAGTCTCTCTATACTGACTGCAGTTGTTTATGAACCCAAGTACAACCCCACCAATAGCGTTCCCAAGTCTCAAACACATACAATCCGGTGTGTGTCTAGTCCAGCTAACAGTGTGTGTGTATGCAGACATCAGGTACCATATGATGTCACAGGCTACCAGTTCCTGCTGCTTCAAGTTTCAGTCACTAACAGAAACAAACAGCCCTTCAAGCCCAACCTCCAGTGGCTTTTCAGTATTGAAGGAAAGCCTCCAACACAGGGTGGCTGGGAAGGCTCTACGACACTAGGAAACCAGCACAGCTTTAAATTTCACTCTAAATATCACTGCCAAACAACTGTTCCCACAACCAGAACACAAGTCCCAACAGTTACAGTATCACAGCCCAAGTAACAGTTGTAACTCAAAGTAGTAATGTTAACATTTGTAGCTCACAGCACTAATTTAAAGTACAAACTATTCAAACATTACAGTTAAACAGAAGATAAACTGAACCACTTTCCTAAACACACTTCCATCTTCTATTCCCAGGGTCCTGCAAGGTGGTGTAGACCCACCCCCAACAAACATCTCTCTTTGGTAAAGGTACCCTCCAAACCCAGTATGGGATCCAGAACTCTACGAATAGCCCACCACAAAGGCTGCACCTTCAAGCAAGGGGTTACAAACATCAGGCACTAAAAAACACACAAATGAGGGTATCACAAGTTACAAGGGAAAAACATTAACAAACAAAAGCAAAGAAGCACTACAAGGGAGAAAACTTGCATTTAGCACAACACATTGCAAAGAAATGCCACAACTGAGAAAGATTATTACAAAACACTAGCACGTCTTACAAATAGGTCCATCCACAGAGACAATATTTCAAAACAAACCCTTTGTGACATCAAAGAAGCACCCACTATCAAAGACAAACTAGTGAAGACAGAGCACAGGTCTGAGAAAGCCAAACAGGGCCAATTATTACCAGGCTGTTTTAAAAATGGCATGCACCCATATAGCATGAGGCAACACTCTGAAAAAAGAAAAATTCAGACATCCCTATACAGGCAAGGAATATATGATTTAACAACACATTGACTGTAATTCGACAGGTTTCATTTACATCCTACAGTGCCCATGCAATCACCTATACATAGGGAAAAACCCTAAGGAAGCTAAAAAAAGGTATATCAGAACAAAAGAGCAGGATAAGAGTGAAGGACAACAATTTGTCAGTGGTGAAGCATTTTAACGAAAGGGGACATACGCAGCTTAGGTTCTGGGGACTTGAACAAGTGTAGGTCCCAAACAGAGGTGGTGACTACAAAAAAACTTGTAGAAAGAAGGGAGACATGGTGGATCTTCGAATTAGGTACCTATACTGAACCATGGGGCCTAAACAAAGAAATAAACTGGCAAGTGTGTTGGTAAACAACACAACTAACAAATACAGAAATGAGGAAAGATATCACACCTTAGTGCCTGTCCTAGCCCCCACAAGCACACATTAAGTTCTCATCATGTGTGCTTTCTCCCCCTCCAACAGACAAGATGATTATAGCTAAGAGAACTTTCTGATTAGAGATAAAAAAAGACAGAAAGAGAGATTCAGAAACAAACAAGATATTAAAAATCATTCCTGTTTAGATAAATAACACTACAGTAAAAAACACACAGAAATCACAACATTGCCAGGCACTAGCTTATATACCCGCGTGGAAAAGTGGTTGCTTGCTATGCAGCGATGCTGCTATGGCAATTTCTGCTGACCAGGTGAGCACATGATTCCAGGTGGGTATAAGGGGGAAGGTCTGAAGCCTCACTCTTGCTGCCACATACATGTTCATTCGGAATGGGAAACCACACAGAAACATCACCTTTCTTCTCACTGTTAAGACGCCAGAAAAATTCATGAACTAGTATTGACATTACATGTCCTTACACTTATTGCCACCCAAGACAAGTCAAAGCTAGAAATCAATGGTTTATGGAACAAGGAGCATAAGCTCAACTGAATATATATATATATATATATATATATATATAAAGTAAGTACGCTATAATAATGCTAATCAAGTAAAGCATGACATGAATGAGTTAAACAGAATAGGAATAATTGATTTATTACCCTAACAGAACAAGAGACATTCCCTAACCAGCACTAGCAGCTTGAGGAAGGAGCAAGTGCGCCATTGAAAGTAAACATTTTTTACAAAGTATTTTGGGAAGAGCATAAGTGTCATGCACATGTTGAAATGTTTTGGTGAAATAATTGGAGAACGCATGAAGCATAATATTAAGTCTTGAAAACATTCTGGCTTTCACTCACAGGTTTAGGGGTTAAAATAAAAGAAAGCGTAACCAAGCATGATAACCATCTTCAAAAGGCTATGTTTACACATACAGGTAACTAAGTGATGCACTCCATAGTAAAACGCAATTTCTTTGAAAGGTTTTAAAACTTCTACGCGGGTAGATGCATAAGCAAATATCAATGCTGTTAGACTGAAAGGTTATATTTATTTTACTGTAATGAGATACAAGCACTATCACCTAAGAGATAAAAAGTTAAAAATATACACTCATAAAAACAATGAAATAATTTGCATAATATAACATTTTTAGTAAACCATAATGGACTAAGCAAGTGAATACCAATGACATTGTTTTATATTGAAAGAGATCTGTTTCAGAATACAAGATTTAATGTATAAGACATATGATATTAAATGCCACTGAAGATTTAAAGGTACAGGGACATAGCAGAGAACTATGTTTTAAAACTGAACACATATGAACAATAGTGTTGAGAGTGTCTTATAACAATAACATTTGTTTTACATAAGGTGGTCATAACATAAAATACAAGAACTTGTGGCAAATGAAATAGAGGCAAAAGCACAGATCTAAAGTAGGTAGCATCTTATGGCACATTAGACTACTTGTAAAAGCTAGAAAATGGCAGTTATCTTAACGCTTAATTCCATGTATAGCAGAAAGAAAAGAACGTCACATACATGTTGCATAGGTTTATTTAAAATCTCAACTATGTAGATAATTAACAAAAAAGTAAAAATGTATGTTATAAAACACACTAAAATCTTGTTTATAATTGTTTAACAGTTCCCCAGTAGAAGCCATCATATGGCGAAATGTTGGGGCTATTTAAACTCTCGACTGAATAAAGAAAAAAGAAAATATTTCAAAAAATTTACTTTTGTGTGTGGCTTGATTTTTAGCCAGAGTGGTTGTATCAACCTTTCCCTTGAAATAATTTCACACTGCTAGCTACTGTACTCCACACACCTAAGAACTTTCAGAAAACAAAAGATTACTCTTGGGAACCTTTTCTCTACTTCAATTTAAATATTTCAACTTAGGTTGGTCTAAATGGTTCACTGGGGAAAATGTAATGGGCATAGCTGAGAAAAATAACCAGAGAGGTACCAAGGGGATTTTCTGTCAGGGGTTTTGGTAATTTAGAAAATGAACCATACAATAAAGAATGCAACTAATTCCATGATCTTGATAAAGGGTCTCCTCAAAAACTAACCACTGTAGTGTGTAAGGCTCTGGGAAGGGAGAGTGTCACTTTTCCATCAATGAGATAGGGCCCAATGTTCAAATGATCAGGCATAGTGTACAGTGCCTGCGCCACCATGGAATGGTGCATGGTGCTTGCACCAGCGAGGAAGCACCCTGTGCCATTCATGATTTTCAGACACTGCCTGCACCAATGGGGGTGCCTTTGCCAGCCAGGCTTGCTCCACACTTGCAGCAGATGCACAACTGTACCCTGGTGGACAGGGAGCTCGCCTTGGTTGTGCTGCTGCATACCCTTAGACAGGATTCCAGAAGAGCCACAACGGGTGCAGGGACTGTCAGGGCTTATACTAGCCTGGAGCTGATCTAACAGCCTGTGCACCTTCCACAGCACTGATATGGTGTGGAAGGTGAGCCTGTGGCCTGCTGAGGATGGCCCAAAGAAACAACAACCAATATCCTGCCACAAGGTGTGTGGACTGTGTTGTGTTGTTGCCCACCCAGTGCAGGTCCAGGACAGGTGCCCTGCCACCTGTATTCCATATGGCCATTCCCTGGCTAGCATGCCAGGTGGCAATGGAGACCCTGTGTTGATCCACCACCCCATGCCCATGTCTGGGCACATCCTTCCTGCCATGCCTCCCAGCCATACATTGCTACCCCAAAATCAAAGCCATACTCTGCCCCCTGGCTATCTTTGGGGCTGTTCTGCACATTCCAGTACTAGTGGTATCCACATTAGGCATGGCCTGTGGTGTCCGCTAACCCTCTCCCACCTCACTTCTGCCAGACCCCCCCCCGTGCAGCCACTGGCAGTCTCCAAGGCAAGCAGCCTTCAGACTCTGGCACTGGTCACCATGATGCAGGGCTATCCCACAGCTTGTAGCAATGCCCTCCCATGTACCTTCTGTGTGGTGCATGGGAGCAGGTGCACTGACCCATGGGACTTTGGTGCCAGGGCCCCACCTGTACTAAAACCAGGTGCAGGGTCCCTGGAACACCGGCGATGAATGCAAGCTGCTGTTTGCCACAGCTTGTATCAATCTATGGGGCCCTTTGAAAATCCAGCCCATATTTTTTATATGTTGTGTGTGTGTGTGAGTGTGTGTGTGTGTGTGTGTGTGTGTGTGTGTGTGTGTGTGTGTGTGTATGTCTGTTTTTAACTTTGATAGGCCTTTAAGGTAAGCCTACAATAATTTATGCTTACTAAGGGAATCACTGGGTACCTTGTGTAGTAAAGAGGGTACCAAATTCTTATAACTTGGTACTTGTTTACACAGCAACTTAATGTGGTGTGTTGGAGACATGATGGACAAAGAATCCCTTCCAACCATACTATGTCTAGCCCAGCTGGTGAGCCAACTCACCAAGAGCTCCTGATAAGCACTGAAGCTAGGACTCTGACACCAAAAAGAGGCAACCCTAACCATTCAGCTACTGGGAAATTTGCACTGTTGGGAGGGTAGATTGTACTTTTAACCTTCCCATCATGTCAGTCACTCATGTGCTACAGAGTGCTTTGGCTAAAATTTTCCAAACAAGAGGATTCTTTTGCAGTGCCTTACACCTCACTGGTGAGTCCCACATGTTGCTTTTAAGAGTGAATACCTATCACTAAGGTTCTCTCATCAACAAAATAGTTGGTTGCAGTATATTTGGGTATGAGAACCTTGCTTTTAGGTCTTAACCTTCCCATTATTTCTGGCCATCGCCTCTACAGGACCCATTTGTAGTAATTTCTCAACAGTAGAAGCCTCTTCTCAGGAATAGCACGCTAAGATAATTTCTGACGAGAGGGCACATCATTAAGAAATCAATCTAAGAAGAACACTATATTATACTTTTCCTGCCTACTTCAGCCCAGAAAGCACTCCTTTGAGAGGGTCTGGGTGGTCCTACTCCTCCCCCCCAGACAAAATAGGTTTCATGGCTGTGCTCTTCTGTTGAAATTTCACACATCAAGATGCCTCTTCTCCCAGCTTGCTTTTTATGTATTCAACTTACACTACTATCAAAAGTCTCAGTAGATTATGAAAAGTAAATAATTTCTAAACCCTGTAAAGATGTTAATAATGGTAAAAAACTTGCACTGAATACATCTATACCAAGTAGTAAAACTACAAACATGTTCCAATTTTGGGAATCATTGTGTGAGGGTCATACTTATTTTCAGCCTATTCTTATATGAAGAGTGGATTTGATTCCCTTTGTGATGACAGAAGTGACAATTTCTTGACGGGATAGTCTAGTTTATAAAATGGGCTTAAGAAATGCAGAATGCTGATTGGCTAAAACCTAGTTTTAGCTGTGTACTTATCAGCATGTATTGTGCCAACTGGCACTAATTCTCCCAAGCTGACCACACCACAAAAAAATATCACTGTCTCCAACACTGTCCTCTTTGAAAAAATTACCTGCAGCTCTGTGCCACACTAACCAGACGTCCAGCCACTGTACATAGTCCCCCAAGCTACAAACCACTCCCTCGTGTTGCATTGTCCCCTCGCCCAAGACACTTCCAACAGAATCCCACACATTATTTTTTTTACTTGAAAACTCAATCTGACCTTTTATTTCTTCCTTCCCAAGCTTCCTTCATTGCTGACCAAACTGACTAGCAAAGCTCACTAAACTGGCAGCACGGCAGTCGCGTCAGCACAACAATAAATTACAGACTACCATTCAGGTCCACCTTCAAAGCAAAATGGCACTTGAGGCAGCACAGCCCCCAAACATGTAATTCTCTTCAAAACTTACTTTCTTTTACTGAGTAGCCATTCCTTCTCCCCATCTCCAGCTGTAGTTAAAACCTGTAAATCCGTACTGTGCATGCACGCAAGATGAGGCTTTCCAAATCAAACCCCATGCCCATACTCGTTTCTCCACAACTAAACCCATCCGTATCTGTTGTGTTCAGTTTCCTACCATTTACACACGATTACTTTTCAGTCTTGCCACTTTGAATTTTAATATCACCGATTCACAAACCCGGAAACAAAACTCTATGGTGGCCGCTGAGGGACACGCTTGGTTCCAGTAAAAACAACCACAAAATAAAACGTAAAAGCCCAAACGGTTGTAAGAACAAAAATAAAATGACACAAACTAATCCTACCTTTGGGGAGGGGGGCACAACACAAAAGGACACCTGTATCTTCTACTATATTAATAAAAAATCTGCATTGCAAACCATTAAGAGGGACTATTTTTTTCATTTTTTCAAATCATAATCATATTTCTTCATTATTTTTTTTTTATGAACATATATCCATTTTTTTTATCAACTTTTTTACCATTGGCCCATTTTATAAGTGCAATAACACACTCCGAGGTGTGGGTTATGTGCTGATAAGAGCACGCTCAGGTGCATAAGGCACTCGGCGCAAGCGCCTCATGCCTTAGTACACCCCTGGGCATGCTGTTATCAGCACGTAACCCACACCTCATCGTGTGTTATTGCTTGCGTAATGTAGCACTGCACTGTGCCCTTTGACACAGTGGAAAAGTGGTCCAGTAAAAGCTATTAGAGCTGTTTTAGCGCAGTTGCTAAAGAGACATCACGTTAGTTATTAGCTCTGATCACATTAAACACTTGAGGGGTTTTATGTGACTGGACAAGTTTATGCAAGCCTTGTTTAGTAATGTTACAGACCCCTCTAATCCCAAAATAAAAGGCTATTAAGTTTTAGACATGTGGAAGCTTTCAATACGTATTGCATTGCTGCAATAGTAGGAAAATAGCTATAGTGAAAGTATTACAAGCTTATAAGTGAGCGTGATGACAAATTTATGTCATGGTGAGTTTGTAAGAGGCCTGTTATGAGCAACCATTTTAGTGATGGGGTTGCTTGAGTGAAACTGTTAGCAGTTCCCTCTCCATTGCTATTGTTACAGAATCTTTTGTTTATATACCCGATAACTACATAAGTAAATTATATGTTAAAGTCAGAAACATAAGACCACTGAGCTAAGGCTTAATTATGATGGCATCTTGGGAGACTACAGTTATAGTAAGTAAAAACTAAGACTGGAAAAAAACAAAGCATTACATAAATAAAATTACAGATACATTAGCATACTAATTAACACATGCAGTGCAACATAACATAAACTGCCATAAAATAACATATAAATATATACAGATAACCATATTCGCAGTTTACTATAGCAGGAATAAGTCGGCACAATAATTGCACAACAGGTATGCAGGATAACAGCTTTTTCCTTCATATGATTTGCAGTATTGACTTTTGACTTTGTGAACACAACAGCCACGCTTCCAGTTCCTTAAAGAGCGAGTTTCACCATGGCCTTTTAGCCAACACAGTTTTCTTATGGAAATCTGGAATTGTAATAATATAGCATGATATACAGACAGAAGCTGGTTAAGTAACAATGTTCAGCATGTAAAGTACAGTATACATTAAAAATGTCACACCAATGAATTGATTTAGCATTTCTCAATAAGCTGCATAAGTGTTGCTAGATCCAACGCAAAGTCTTTCAAAAAGTGTTGCTTAAGATTTGCAGCTTAGTTTTCCATTTGCATTGTGACTATATATGCTTTTCAGTTGTGCTGCCGAAACATTCTAAACATTACTCTGGAACTGATTAAGTATTGAAAAACAACACAACATGAATTGCCAATGCATTACCAATTGAACTGAATGGATATACCTACTGTATTTTCATGTTTGCTTGCACACACAGCACAGACGGAAATCTTATTACAATAACGGCATTTCAGAGGTCTGTCACTGATGAGCACAAATCGACATCTGTTTACAATAATGGCATTTCAGAGGTCTGTCACTGTCATGTCCAATGCAGGTCATGCTGCATTGGGTTCCTTAATGACAGATCAACGAGCAGGTAAGCTGAGTATGACAGTGATCACTATCTGATGGGCAAAACTTTGTGTCATTGAAAGGACCAAAATGCTCCTATAAGAGAGTGCTTTGATCCTTTCATTTGCATGAATCTGGCTGGCAATCAGCTGAGAGGCTTTAAGACATTGCGGTTTTATGTTGTCTCTCTTTTCTGTGTGTTTCAGGCCCCTTCTCTCTATTGCTCTCATGACAAAATCCCTGTGAGTGCACTCTGTTGTTCATATCTATGGCTGGCAAACTGAGCTCCAGCAGCAGCACTGAGGCTTGTTTAGATCTGTACCTGTGCATTTTTTCTTGGACTACGATCTACTGCCTTTCCATATACACTTTCTGTTAGAGCACAGTAAAAATAGAATCATAGAGGAAGTAATGTAGAAATTCTACTGGTGTGTGGGGTACTGGGGTCCTGTCTGACATATCTCCCCCATTTGAATAACTCAGAGTTTGAAAAGGGCAGCATGTCCCAAGGAGTCCTGCTACAACTATCTGACCCCACCCCACTGAAATCCTAACTTTGCCTCAGCACACTACTCACTCCTAACTATCTGTAGAGGTCCTGCCCAAAACCACACACACTTCTGAAATTCTATGTTAAAATATAACAACTTAAAGTCATCCCAGTGGTGCTGAGGGCTAAGGTGCTGGACACCTTACCTCACGCCACACCAATGACCCATGTTTGGGAATGAGCATGGGCTGTCTGAGGTCATGGGGGGTGGAGCTGGATGGAGCCACCAAGAGGCAGATCTCCTCTTCAAGGAGGGAAAGTGGTATCCCTCAGCTCTTGACTGCCTCACGGTGGAGGCCAGGGTGCAGAGCAGGCCAGAGGAAGCGCTAAGCACTAGACTGATGGGTGGGCAGAAGGGGCTGTCACTGGGGCTGTAGTACACATGAGTGCCTCCATGCACATGCGCCTCTACTTCTGAGGCCTGGTATAATTGGGAGAAAATGGAAGAAAAATGGAACATCTGGCCACAGGATGATGCCCAACCATACGCAAGCTCTGCTCCCGGGCTGGGCATAAGGTAAGCCCTGGTAATTCTGGGATGTCAAGGCTGGGGGGCCTGGTTGGGTTGAATGGGCAGCTGGAAGGACGGTGATAAATAGTCTCTAAAAATATAAATATACGGGAGTCACGTGATGGCAGCTTAGGCTCTAGTAGCTTTTCTCCGGAGCTCCTCTTCTCACCCAATTTATTTTTAGTTTATTATCGCTCCACGTGTCAGTCCTCACCCGCTAACTGTTGTGGAGGATGCTACCTTACCCCCGGTGCGCTTTGCGATCGATCGCATGGAGATCTACATGAAAAAAGCTCCCCCTCGGCATTCTCCACCGCGAACGCCAGAGAAGGAGAAGGCCGCTAAGCGGCCTAAGCAGCAGCCTGCTACTTTAGTTAAGATGCCTGCAGGGGAGGCGGCGCTTACTGAGGGTAGATTCTTAGAAGTAATGCAGCCACTTCAATCCGCGATTGCTGCTATCACAGAAGACTTGCAAGACATTCAAAATTCTGTGGAAGTTCTAACAAGGAGGGTCACTGACTCAGAAGCCAGAATTGTCTCCCTCGAGAAAAAACATGACAAAGCTGATCTGGAGGTAATCAACATGAGGCGCAGGATAAAAAGTCTGGAAAACAATTTAGAGGACCTGGAGGGGCGCAGCCGACTGAATAATTTAGTGATATTAGGTATTCCGGAAAAGGAGGAAGGGAGTGGGATGATTAAGTTTCTACAGAGATTTTGCAGTAAAATAGCCGATCCATCCCCAGGTGGAGGTGAATATGTCATAGAGCGAGCCCACAGAGCCCTTCGCCCCCCTCCTTCTCAAGGCCAGCCACCTAGGCCAATTATTTTCAAGCTCCTGAATTATTTGGATAGGCAGCACATCCTTGACAAATCTAAATGCATTGGGGAAGTTACTTGGGAAGGGAAGAAAATCCATATTACTCAAGATCTTCCACATTCAGTCCGGCTAAGGCGACAGGAGTTCCATCCTTTGGTTTCCAAGCTGGTTACTGCCTCTAAGCCTTTTAGGGTTAAATACCCTGCTATTCTGATGGTTAAGACTGAGGATAAGTGGCTCTCGTTCGAGTCGCCGGATCAAGCCCTTCCAGAGCTTAAAAATATCTTCCCTGACCTTTTCAAGTAAAGACAGGGGCTTGCTCCGTAGCCCAGATGACTGGCTGATCATGTGTGCTTTATTCCGGATTCGGTCTTTTGAAGTCTGGTTTTGCTCCAGCGTGGCATGCTGTATATTTAACCACCCCTTGACAGAGTCGATGTTTGGGCACCAACATTTATGGATCCATAGGGCACAGAGTTTTCCGCCTGGATCTTCGTGTGAGGAGGAATTTTCCTACTGCAACGGACCTGAAAGAGAATGTCTTGGCAACCCGAATGGTCTCCTCCTTTTTTTTTTTTTTTCTTCCTTTTCTTAAGCAACCTTGGTACATTTGAAGGGCATTTCTCAGGGACTACTTATTATAAAGCTGGATGTATGGACTGGTCTCCGACTATTCTACATTATTTTGTTATTTTTATTTTCACGGACTTAAGTTAACCGAGGACTGTTAAATGCCATAAGGGGTTGAGGGATGTTCTCTTAGATGTTTTGAATTCGATGGAGAGGGTGGAGGGGGGCTCCAGGGAGTATAACTGTGGAGTTTGAACTATTGTGATATTAATCATGTGGCGTAGTTGGCTTGGGAGTGCAGTTGGGTTGAACTGGGGTTTGTTAGATTTATTAGGATTGCGGTCCTATTGCTTTACTGGTTTGGGGTAGTTTGGTGTATATTTGGGCAGTGGGGGGGGTTCTACTACACACTACCAGGGTTCATCGATTATAGCTGAAGTTAGACTGGTTTTTACTTTATTAGTAGAACCCTGGATTCCTTTGTTAGGGCACGAATTATATATTCTGGGTCTTCTTCATTTACTTCGTTTTACCATAGGCTATGGCTAGTCATTATACTTTTATCAGCTGGAATGTCAAGGGAGCCCAGGACAGGGTCAAGAGGCAAATCATTTTAAGACACTTGCGCCAGTTAAGGGCGCAAATTGTTTTTCTGCAAGAAACACACCTAAGGAGAGAGGACACTATCCTCTTCAAAAGAACATGGGTCGGGCAAGTTTTTGGGGCCGGTGTTTCCCCGAATAAAGGGGGTGTTGCCATTCTTATAGCCAAAAATCTTCCCTTTAGACTGGTCCAAGAAATTTGGGATCCAGAGGGTCGCTATGTGGTCATGCATGGTTTTTAATCCCATTCCGTCCTCTTTGGCTCAATATATGGCCCAAACTGTGATTCCCCATCTTTTTCGATGCTTACTTAAGCATGCGTGGTGTCTGACCCACCTAAACTCACCATCTTGGGTGGGGATTGGAACCTAGTGCTCCAATCAGAATTAGATAGATCTGGTGGTGAGAGGCGTGGGTTATCCCCAGCACAAAGAGCACTGAAAGATCTCATTAGAGATGCTGCTTTGGTCGATATTTGAAGAGTCCTAAATCCGACACTCCGGCAATATACCTTTTTCTCTGCTGCACACAGGACATACTCCTGAATAGATTACTTTCTCATTAGTCCTTTCATCATACCTGGAGTGTCACAGGCAGAGATATCAGCCAGAGTATTGTCTGACCATGCCCCAGTAAGCCTGGTATTCTGGTTGGGAGCTGGGAGTAAACGGTCACCCCAATGGAGGTTAAATAATCAGATACTGAGAGATGAGAAATCTTTGAGGCATATAGTAGATTTCATTACTACCTTCATTAATAGCAATCAGGGCTCAGTTGCTAAGTACGACTTAATGTGGGCCGCCTTAAAATGTTCCCTAAGGGGAGAGCTGATAAAAATGGCCTCCTTGAGGGTGCGGTCCCAAAGAGCTCAATTGGACTCCCTCCTGGTCTCAATCAGGGATTTAGAGTACAGTTTATCCCGGGCATCTACGACTGAATGTTGGACCAGACTCTACCAATTACAAACCAAGTATGCAAGTCTTGTTTCAAAGAGCGGAGTTAGCCCTCTTAAGGACTAAACTTAGATATTTAGATGCAGGGGAAAGAGCTAGTAAGTTGCTGCGCCATAAGCATCCGTCAGCTGGATTCTTTGCAATTTATTGCAGGGAATCTATGCTAGAGACAATCAATTTATGCCGATCCCTTGAAATGGCGAAAGCCTTTGGGGCTTATTTTCAGGACTTATATGCTGTCGATCCAGCTCAACGCCTCTCATTTGGACATTAGTTTGTACCTTAGTTCAGTCAACCTTCCTAAAATCACTGATGCAGAGGCATGGCTTAAGTGCTCAATTCTCCTGTTGAAATACAGCAAGCAGTGCAGCAGATGCCCCTAGATAAGTCCCCAGGCCAGATGGCCTGCCAGTAATTTCTATAAAGCCCGTCTCGGTAATTGCCCCTGTCCTGCAGGAATTTTTAGAGTATTGGTTCAATAATGGGGTTTCAGATCATGGCTTCAAGAAGCCATGATCTCTTTAATTTTAAAGCAAGGGAAAGACCTGCCATATTGACAGTTATCGCCTATCTCCTTACTAAATACTGATGTCAAAATTCTGGCCAAAATCCATGAATAGACTCTCTAAAGTCATGGGTGAACTGGTGAGTCGAGAACAAGTGGGATTTATGGCTAGAAGGTCCTCTCAAGATCACTTGAGAAAGTTACTACACCTTCTGGTATTGGCCAGGGATTCCGAGATACCAGCGGTATTAGTGTCACTCGATGCCAAGAAGGCATTCGACAGGGTCTCATGGGACTTTCTTTTTGCCACCCTAACATCATTTGGGCTGCCTACAGAATTTCAAAGATGGGTCCATCTCTTATACCAGTTCCCCTCGGCCAGGGTCAAATGTAATGGAGTACTGTCCCCTCCATTCAGTTTGGCCCGGGGCACAAGGCAGGGTTGTCCACTGTCTCCCTTGCTCTTTAACTTATACTTAGAACCGTTATTACGCAGGTTGGCAAGGAATGCAGCCATAAAAGGAATCTGAGTTGGGGATGCCAGGTATGCCCTGTCAGTATATGCGGATGATATACTGCTCCATGTTGAGGAACCAGACATATCAATCTCAGCTGCTCTTGTGGAGATTGAGAGTTTCTCTAAAGTCTCCTACTATAAACTAAACCGGGCCAAGACAAAGATACTTCCGTTAAATAGTAGAGTTATTAAGGCTGAACTTTCTACTTTCGGCCTCTCCTGGGAAGCAAGATCAGTCACATACTTGGGTATTAAGATTTTTAAGGTCTTGAATTCTGTTACCAGGGCTAACGTTGGCTGTTTAGTTAACATGGTAAAGGAAGACTTGGAGAGGTGGCGACTACTCCCTTTCTCCCTAGGGGGGAGGCTTAGTATAGTTAAAATGAATGTTCTACCAAGGATAATGTATCCTTTGGGTATGCTAGGCTTCTATTTGCTGAAAAAATGGTTCACCAAATTGCAAAGTGCCATCAACACCTTTTTATGGAACAAAAAAAGAGTGCGCAGAGCATATGTAAAATTGACGGCTCCAAAGCTAAGAGGAGGTCTGGCCGCTCCCTCTTTCTTCCTTTATTATGCTGCACAGCATATAAGTAAATTAGCTCATTGGAGTGGAGAGATTGGGCATCAGGAATATAGACCCCTGTGGATGGACATAGAGCAGCGCCTGGCTACACAGGTTAATTGTTCCCTGAGGGCCCTTCTATTTGCCTCCCCATTGGCCATTCCTAAGGTTCTTCGTGGAAACCCGATAGGTTGGTTGCTAAAAGCCCTCCATCAGATACAGAGCTATTTTACTGTGAAGTGGTATCTTTCGATTGACCAGCCCATTATTGGTAATCCACATTTTAAAGTTGGAGAAGCACCGTTGTCTTCTACATTTTGGTCTAAGTTAAATGACGCTAGACTTTCAAATTGCTGGTCAAATGGGAAACCACTCCCTTTCCAAGATTTCCAGAAGTCTTTTGGGGCCTCGGGTAAGGAGATGTTTAAATATTTACAAGTTAGCAATGCCCTATCTTCTTTCTTCTCCCGGTTCTCACCGATAGGTCTGAGTGATAAGGACCTATCCTCGCTCATAAATAAAGCCTCTCAATCACGTCCAGTTTCGAATTTATATAAAGCTCTTCAGGAATGGGATTCTAGATTACCATCAGGTATCTGTTATTATTGGTCAAAGGAATTGGGTATTCCGGAAGACCCTATTTTATGGCAGAAACTCTGGATATCCATGTACAGGTAGATTAAGCAAGACAGACTGAGATTAATGCACTTCAATATCATGCACAATATCTACTTCACTCCTGTTCAGCTAAGCAAATTTGGGGCAGTGACAACATCACTCTGTTCAAAGTGTAAGAGGGACCCCGGTACCCTATATCACATGCTTTGGCTATGCCCCGGTGTGCAGTTTTTCTGGCGCTCTATCACCAATGCTCTTGACCCTGTCCTTGGCCTGGGAGCCTTATTTACACCTGAGATTTGTCTAGTCAACCTTTTTCCTTCTGGGCGTCCACCAAAATCATGAAAGCCCATATGTCGCTTGTTTCAGCTCACCGCTAAATTAGTAATTCTAAGACATTGGGTTGACGATAAGCCCCTACTTTGATAGAGTGGTATAAAAGAGTATGTTGGCCTTGCAGTTAGAGAGACACATTGCCTGTATGCAGGGTAGGCCAGAAGCCTATACATCATCTTGGGGCTCCTTGGAGGCCCTCCTGATGGCCTGGAAGCCATGAAATTCTATACTTCTTATTTGGTTGTAAACTAAGGTTACTTTCTGTGTGTAGTCGGTGGGGGGGAGAGGGGGAGGGAAGGTTGGGTTGTTTTGGTTTTGTTGCTCACTGTTATAGTACATTGCTCTTTGATTACAGTTGGGTATTGTTTTGACTTGTAAAACTCAATAAAACTGGTTTAATAAAAAATATATATAATATAAATATATATATATATATATATATATATATATATATATATAATAGTTTCCAGGGGCAACCGCCCAGCTGGAAACCTGGTCAGTTACCCACTGGCACTTGATTCAGTCACTCCTCATGCCAGCTGACAATTTGCCAGTAGATATATTAGCCTCCTTGCTGTAATCCCTGGAACCCCATTTGTGGGCCCATTGCCATAGGTGGTATTGCATGTGAGCAGCTCCTCAGGAACAGTCAGCCCCATCCATTTCGCTCTCTGAGCTACAGATTCTGAAACCGAAACTAATATGGCCTCATCTGGCTCACAGTCATCACATTTACATAGTGGTAGATTTCAGATTCGAGGAGGATTTGTAGCATTTCAGATTTCTGGATTGGGATATATCATATTTGTTCCCATGTAAGCATCATTTTCTGATAAAGGTGATTAAGGTACAAATCAGGTTACTTGAATAATCCAGTTGGTATTACAGGAGTTTTCCTTCTTGAATCAGGAAACATGTCCATATATACATCTGTGTAGATTGGATTATAAATGTTTGTGCATTCAAGCCAAATTCATACTGGATGTGTTCTGCTCAAGAGGGAGAAAGGCTCTGACAGGATTTTTTTTAATTGACATTTTTGTTTTAAGTTCAGGTGATTATTATTTATCTAACAATGAAATTTCATGTGAATTTATTGTTTACATGGCTAATGGATGTCACTTTATGTTTCATCAGTTCATTATCATAACATTTTAAGGTATAATGTATCTCACTTTATGTTTTGTCAGTTCTTTATCATAACATTTTAAGAGATTGTTTTGGCATTATTTATTTTGATTAATCTCACAAACTGACAGTTGTCGTTTTGTGTGCCTTCTGTTTATATATTAAAACTATTTTCTTCTATGGTAAAATGATGTATTTTTACTTATGGCTAAAATAGCTCTTCAAGACTTGCAAGTCTGATTCATTCTATTTCTCAGTAACATGTATTTCAGTCAAGTATGCGCTCCATACAGATGATTCTCAGTAATCGCAAAAATTTGTCGATAGCTGTCATAACACTGTTGTCACAGTACTGGAGAGTTTGGTTGATATTTTGATACTTAACATTTTACATCAATAAATTTTTATTTTTAGATAGTGGAGTCAAGTAAAGTTTGTTTGCCACATATTTAAGATATTCACTACCACAAACAGCACTCTCCCAACCACCAAGCTCACATTTGACATCATTAGTCTATTCATATTAATGATTATAAACATACATCTTTCTCTTATTTTTATGCCTGCCAGTTCCTGTGCATTCACTGGTATGGCACCTCACAAAGGATTTTGCATTGGTGGGAAACACAGATTTTTGTCTAGCTCACTGATTTACATTACTTTTCAAGATTCATTAAGTGCCGAAATGAATACATTACCAGCTTTCCCCCTGCACACGCCCCTATCAACACATTAATTGTAAACTCAATAAATATTTATTTAATTGTAAAAGAAATATAAGCCACATTATGGATTATACAGTTCTTGTAAACTCATCCCTCCCAGCTGCTTAGTGTTCAGTACATAATGTTGCAAATCAGCAATGACATGCATAAAACTAAAACTGATCTAAATACTTTACTTCATAATGGTAATTCACAATTAGTTCTTTCAAATACTTGGTTAGAATTAACATTTAAGGGTTTTGTTATTCTTCAAGCTATTCTCATTTTTGTTTTGTTATGTGCCATATGGTGTCTTACATCTACTTTAAGAATTATCGTAAACAGGTCACATTTTTGTATGCATCACACCAAACAAACTTACTAACCTAACTACTTCTTCTGTCTTTCCTTAGTTATTTATTTATTTATTTAAACATTTGCTTACCAGGTAAATACGATAAGCCAATGCCCTTTTTACGTTGGCGTGCTTGCGCAACCAACATCTTGGGGTAGTGCAGATTTGGAGGTGCAGTCGCTGTTGGGCAAATGCAGAGCACACACCAGTAGGTGCATCCCTCATTCTCCAATCAGCCTGCATGCCGGCACCACACCACCCGGGCGAGCACATCTGATGAAAGGTCCACTGCAATGCGAACAAAGCTCATCACATGCAGCAGACCCTTCCTACATGCTCACCAGCTGGATACATGGCGGCACAGTGACCGCTAAACTGCCGACTTCGGGAGTTCCCAATCCCTCGGTCAGCTTGCCCTGCCCGAGTATGTGCCGACAGGGGAGCCCACTCCCCGTCGGCAGAATGTGTTCCCCCCCGCTTTTGTTGTTTGCCGATGGGGGTGCCCAATCCCCATCGGCATCTGTCCCTTTCCGGTTTAATGTGCCGATGGGGGAGCCCACTCCATCGGGCCTGATGTCCCCTTCTTCTGTGTTGACAGGGTGCCCAACTCCCATTGGCTACTGTAACCCCAAAAAGAAACAACCTGTAAAAAAGGAAACCATCCTCAATGTGTTTTTTTAGTACCTGTAAACAGAAAACGGTCCCTCATATTCTCCCTACCCACCACCCGCACCCACCCACTGCACACGCTACCTCCCCACACCCCCCTCACACCACACTTACCTCCAGATCTCAGTGCAATGATCTTCGGTGGACTGGGAACAAGTCTTCACTCTTCAAAGCCGACCGTGAACTGAGGAAATGCCGGTAAGCTGTATAATGCAATAAATAGGTTTTTTTTTTCAACTTTGATGCTTATCTCGGGCATTTTTTGGAATTTTTGCACCAAATTTTCAGCATGGGGTTTTTGGGACCCCTTCTTATGAATTCTGTCACAGTTATGATGTTACTCAGTCCTGAAAGGTGATTTCACAGTCAAAGCACAGAATCATCTTTTGGGACTGATTAATGCAAGGACAGTGGCAGTGTTCATGAGGTGGACTCTCAAAAAGTGCATGTTGTAAATTTGGTGGAAAAAATCCAAAAAATGGCTGTTTTACGAGTGTTCATTGTGCAGTTGCTACACACACTCATAACTCCGCGAATTTGCAATATTTTCATGCCAGATTTTCAACATTGTCATTTTCTACACCTCTTTGTGAACAGTACAGCTGTCATTTTCCACATCCTGGCCAAAACGTGTTTCCACACTTCCGGCAATCAATACCACGGTCGCTGTAGGAAATCAGTGTTCGGGACAGATTATGAAAATGACAGTGACACTGTTCATGAGCAGAGGTCCTAAAATGCCTATGTTGAAAATTTGGTGACGATACTCCATAAAAGGACTGTGTTACGAGCGTGCGTTGCGCAGTTTGCACGCACACTCATACCGTTGTGCATGTGTAATATTTTCACTCTGGATTTTCACCATTGGCAATTTTCCACACGTCTTGATGAACAGTACAGCTGTCATTTTACATATCCTGCCCGAAATGTGTTTTCGCACGTCCGGCTCAGAATAACACAGTCGCTGTGTGAAATCACTTTTTGGGACAGTTTGAGGAAATGACAGTGACACTGTACATGAACAGAGGTGCTAAAATGCCTATGTTGAAAATTTGGTGCCGGAACTCCATAAAATGACTGTGTTACAAGTGTGCATTGTGCATTTCCCACTCACCCTTGTAACTTCACAAATTTGCAATACTTACATGCCACATTTTCACCACTGCCATTTTTTTTACACCTCCTTATGAACAGTACAGCTGTCATTTTTCACATCCTATCAAAAATGTGTTTCCGCACTGCACCACCAAAGCCAATGCCAGCGCGACAACGTTCGGCATTGACAAATGCTTGTTCATGTATGACACAGTCTGCAGTACAGGCAACCAAGATGTTAGAGGACAACAATTTAAATTTCTAAAACACATAGTCATATACTAAAAAGAAAAATACCAAAAGAATTCTATACAAAACAAGTACAATGCAGTTGACTACATAAATATTTTTTTAAATTCAATTTAAAAACTTCATGACTTGGGACACAGTCCATATGGACCCAGGTAAGTTGTTCCAGTTTTTGGCTGCACAATCTGTGAATTCACATTCTCCCACATTCGTATTTACATTAGGAATAATTGATCTACTGGTACCAGCTGATCTTAACAGTCGATCATCATTTCTAAATGTAAATAATGAATACAGAGGGGAATCAGATTTCTGCCTTAGGATATTATCAGTGACACAATTTAAACTACTGTATATCAACTGCTGAATTTAGGAGGAAGCCAGCCAGACTGTTCATAGAGGATACAATGATGGGTCTTATAAGGTAAGTTTAATGGAAACCTACATATACCTCACAAACAACAAGGGAAGGAATGTAGAATAGCAATTTCTGTGCTGCACTAACCACTGAGCCACCTGACTGCACTTTTTTATTTTTTTAATACACACATTATCTTTATATACAAATATATATTCAGTAGATATAACATAATTTTTATGTTTATACTAATGTACAGTACAAGTTACATTAAACTGTTCCCCCAATTAGCTGTTTTAAGATTTCTGACTGAGTTGCATAAGTGTTGCTGGAGCCAGCACAAAGCCTTGGACAAATTGTTTCTTAAGAGTTAAAATGCAGCATTTCATTGTACTTGGCTGGACTGCAGATGCATTCCAACTCAGTTGAAAAAACATTTTACAAACATTGCTCGTGAGCTGGTTAAGCACTGAAAAACAATACATTACCAACTGTAAAAAGCAATGCTAAACCAACTCATTTGTGGAACAGTTTAATATGTCTTGTACTGTATGGCATTATATCCAGCAAGGCTGGAACAGAGTGCCACACATTCAAGCACACTGACACATGCTGATACACACAAATACATTTCTTCGTCTTCAGCATATGGCTTTGTGCTTAGTATGATGAGAGTAGGTATATACACATTTCATTGCTCTCTGTTCCCTCTGACCCAGAAACAGAGAAAGAGAGATGTAACAACTCTATTAATTTGTACAAACTAACTACTGAGTTGACTATCCAAACCAGCCCAAACCAGCTTGCTGTGGTCTGTGGGTCCAGCCTGCAAGAAGAGGTTTAGAGAGACACTGAGAATCCTCCTGCCATCATGGGCCAGATTTTCAAAGGACCATTAGATCCATGCACGCTGCATCAAACACCCACCTTGTGTCAGATATAGGTGTGCCAAATACCGTGTGCCATATTTTGCAAGAAAAGCGTTCTCTGTGGCAAAGTCCCCCAAACTGATGCAAGAGGTTCACTGTGTCAACAAAAGGATGTAAGGGACGAGAATGATGTAAGCTGTGTAAAAAAAAAAATGGTGCAAGTTGAGTCATAAAAATGGTGCAAGTTGAGTCAAAAATGATGCAAACGAGAATGACGCAAGCTAAGTCAAAAAATACAGTAGATGAAATGGCCAAGACTAAGCCCCCAAAATGTTCTAAACTTGTCCTGCAGGGGATATTGGCCCCCTTAAAAGTAGTATAGTCAGGTCTGACCTCCTGCTGTGGGCCTCTTTATATGCTCTAGTGCCCCTTAGATCAGCTCTAGCTGGTCTTACAGTGACATACATCTTAGGCTCAAGGACAGGACTCACATTCCTTGAAAATCCCAAATAAGGGGATAGTGCATCATTTTGGTGATGCAAGCATCTCTTCTGACATGATGCAGGCATTTTTGTGGTGCAAGCGTGGAGCAAGCCAGTCTGGTGCATGCAGACCTCTTTTTGACTCAAGCACCATTTGAAAATCAGAACTGATGCAAGTTTTGATGCATCCTGCTCCTTGCATCAGTTGTTTTTGATGCAAGCACACTGCGTCATTCTCTGGCCTTTGAAAATCCTGCCCCATGTATTTCACCGTATTTGGAAAGCATAACTGTTACTTTGTATCACAAATTTGTTTGTGAGGTAGAAGAACCAATTGCAAATGTCACTAACCCGAGTCCAAATGCTGTGTGATTGTCGACTGTGGTGGGTCCTGAGACTCCAGCAGGTAACTCTTGCTTGTATTTTGTGCTACCTGGTTGTAATAAATTTCTTATTACCTATGATACCCTTGGTCTTGTGTGGTCATTCTGTCAGCACATCTAGAATCTGCCAACAGCGCCCTTACCAAAATGAAAAAAGGCTGCCTGTACACACTCATTCTAATAAAACATATGACCTTTGTCCTGTACCAAGTATTCTTTATGTGTAATTATTATTAAATATGAAAACAATATATAAAACATGAAAAAAAATACCATACAGATGATTCATGGTGGTCACAACCATTCACTGTTGTCACAGTACAGGGTGTTTAGTTGATATTTTAATATTAAACACCTTACATCAATACATTTTTAATTTTAAATACCAGAGTCATGTAAAATTTGTATTCAGAAATGCATGGGAAATGTATAGGGGAACCTTATTGATAGGAAACATAGAAACATAGACTTTGACTGAAGATAAGGACCGCTTGGCCCACCTAGTCTGCCCATTTCCCTACCTACAGGATAAGCTACAGATCCTAGTTAACCAACAGCCTATTTCTTCCTACCCCCCACAAGAATTGCCTTATGTCTGTCCCATGCATTCTTGAATTCTCACACAGTTTTAGACCCCACAACCACCTCAGGAAGGCTGTTCCATGCATCCACTACCCTCTCTGTGAAAAAATACTTCCTCAGATTGCCCCTGAGCTGTCCCCCATATCTTCAAATTGTGTCCCCTTGTTCTCGCACATCTCTTTTTCTGAAAGATGCTACCCTCTTGGACTTTGTTGATTCCACTGAGGTACTTAAAGTTTCTATCATGTCCCCTTCCTCCTTTCCTCAATGGTATACATATTAAGCTCCTTTAGTCTTTCCTCGTATGACTTCTCTTATGGACCCTGTACCATTTTAGTTGCCCTCCTCTGGACTGCCTCCATCCTGTCTATGTCCTTGTGGAGATGGGGTCTCCAGAACGGGACGCAGTACTCCAGATGGGGTCTCACCAACTGTCTGTACAGAGGGATAACAATGTCCTATTTTCTGCTGGTGGTACCTCTCCCTATACATCCTAGTATCCCCCAGCCCTCCCTATTGCCTTCTCACATTGCTTGCCAACCTTAAGGTCATCTGATATGATTACCCCCAGGTCCCTTTCCATTTTTGTTGTTATTACTACCGTCCCCCCCTCATTGTGTAATCTTCCCCATGGTTTTTGTTTCCCAGGTGCATTATTTTGCACTTCTTTGCATTGAATCCAAGCTGCCATACTTCTGACCATTCCTCCAACTTTGCCAAGTCCCTTCTCATCCTTTCCATGCCTCCTTGTGTATCAACCCTGTTGTAGATCTTTGTGTCATCTGCAAAGAGGCATACTTTTCCTTCTAGTCCCTCTGCAATGTCACTTATAAAGACATTAAAAAGGACTGGACCCAGTACTGAACCCTGCGGTACCCCACTAGTAACCCCTCTTTCTACAGAGTGACTCCATTTACAGTTACCTTCTGTGTCCTGTTGTCCAGCCAATGTTTTACCCAGACTACCACCCTGGGACCCACTCCCAGGCTGGTTAATTTGATTGTTAATCTTTTGTGTGAGACTGTGTTAAATGCCTTGCTAAAGCCTAGGTAGACCATGTCCACAGCCCTTCCCTGGTCTATTACTTTGGTCACGCAGTCAAAGAAATCAATTAGATTCATCTGACATGCCCTTCCCACTGTGAACCCATGCTGCCTTGGGTCCTCTGCCCCACTGGTCTCTAGGTACTCAACAGGTTCTTTCCTTCAGAAGTGATTCCATCACTTTCCCTACCACAGAGGTCAAACTGACAGGTTTGTAGTTTCCTGCCTCTGTCTTGCTCCCACTTTTGTGAAGGGGAATCACATCCACCTTCCTCCAGTCCTCAGGTACCACACCATCCTCCCATGATTTATTAAAAAGGGTAGTCAGTGATGTCATTACCTCTCCCTTTAATTATTTTAGAATTCTGGGGTGAATTCCATCAGGCCCCCATTGCTTTGTCCACTTCAGTTTTAGGAGTTCTTTCAGAACCCTTTCTTCTGTGAAAGGACTGGGATCAACCCCCTATCCAGAGTGCTTCTGTTAATTGGATTAGGCACCTTCCCCTCCTCCTCTTTTGTGAATACTGAGCAGAAGTATTCAATCAGTATCCCTGCTTTTTCACTGTCGCTCTCTGCCCACCCGCCATCCATTCTGTCCAGCCTTACTATCCCTCCCTTTGTCTTTCTATGCTCCCTGATGTACCTATAAAAGGTTTTGTCCCCCTTCTTAACTGAGTTGGCTATCTTTTCCTCAGTTTGGGCCTTTGCTATTCTGACTTCCCTCCCTGCTTCCTTCTGCCTTAACTGGTACAGTTCTCTGTCCTGCTCCTTCTGTGTTTCCTTATACTTCCTAAATGCTATCTTTTTCTCCCTAACCTTCCCTGCCACCTCTTTTGAGAACCATAGTGGCTTTTTCTTTCATTTTGATTTGTTTATTTGCTTCACACAAAGGTTTGTTGCCTCTGTGATGGCAGTTTTGATGTTTCCCCATTGTTGCTCCACCCCTCCTTCTAGCCTGTTTGCTAGTGCTTTTCTAAGGCACTCTCCCAACTTGCCAAAGTCAGCCCTCCTAAAGTCCAGTACCCTCACTTTTGTATGGCTTGACTCTGTTTGGTGGTCACTTGTTCCCAGATGGCTACCCACTTCTAGATCTGAGATCCTCTCATTGTCCCTATTTGAGAGTACGAGGTATAAGATTGCTTCCTCATGAGTGGGTTCCAAAATTAGCTGTCTGAGGCATGCCACCTGTAGGGCATCTAGAAAGGCCCTGCTCTTGGATGTGGCTGCAGCAAAGGTGCTCCAGTTAACATCTGGCATATTCAGGTCCCCCATCAACAGTATCTCCACTTTCTCTGCCATCCTAAGGATGCCTCTCAATCATATCCTTGTCCATTCCCTCCTCCTAACATGGGGGTCTGTATACAACCCCTGTGCGGATTGTGGTGCCATTTCCAGTCTCTCAGGTGACCCACAGTGCCTCCTCTCTTCCCTGTTTACTCTTTTATTCTGTTGCTTTTATCCCTTCTCTTACATAGAGAGCTACTCCTCCACATCTTCTATCCTCCCTGTCTCTCCTGTAGGAAAGAGAACAAAGCTGAAGATCAAGTAGGGTCTATGGTTTTTGCAGCAGGTAGAGAAAATGGACAGACTGGGTGGGCCTAGCAGTTCTTATCAGCCATCATCTTCTATGTTTCTATGTTTCTGTGCCACATATTTAAGGTATTCACTACCAGAAACAGTGTCCACACTACCACCACAGTCACAACTGACGTCATTAGTCTAGTCACGTCATTGTCCATAAACATACATTTTTCTCTATTTTTATGCCTGCTATTTCCTATGCATTCACTGGTATGGCACATCACAAAGGATTTTTGCATTGGTAGGAAACACAGATTTTTTTTTTATGTATAGCTCACTGGCTTACATTACTTTCCATATTCATTAAGTGACAGAATGAATACGCTCCCTGCTTCCTCCATGCACACACCCCAATAAGCACTCTAATGGTAAACTCTGTGTATTATTAAATGTAAAACAAATATAGGCCAAATTTTAGATAATACAGTTCTTGAAAACTCACCCCTTCCAGCTGCTTAGTGTTTAATGCATAATGTACTCAGTGCCCTTACTGAAACGAACAAAAGGACTGCAAATTCATATATATTTTCATAAAACATATGACCTCTGTCCTCTATCAAGTATTTCATTTCTGTAATTATAAATTATTAAATATGAAAACAATATATAAAACATAAATCAAACCTTGTACTACCAGACTGTAAATAATGTAATGTACCACAATTATTGTAGAACAGCATGGTCATAACTATTTTAGATGCAAGGATAAAATGATCATAGAAACATAGACAATGACAGCAGAAAAAGACCAGAGGTCCATCCAGTCTAACTAATGTCTGAGGAGCTAGAACTTAACTGCTAGAACACTTCTGACTCAGCAAGAGAGAGTCTGTTGGTATTAAGCAAACAGATACTTTATTAGAAGTGCAGGGTCTCAGTTAGGGTAAAAACAGACACAAAAAAGAGTGTGCTTCTCTAAGTTGGGGAAGGGGACTTTAGCATCTGGGCAGTTTGCTAAATCAGGAGGAGAGCTGTTAATTGGGGTGTGTGGCTTAGGCAGAAGAAAAACAGGTGACTGCAGTTAGACTTCCCTGCTGCTAGCTTTTGGCAGGGAGCAATCTTGCTATCAGAGCAAGGAGGCAGTTGACTAAGGAGTTAGAACTTTACTGCTAGAACACTTCTGACTCAGCAAGAGAGCCTGTTACACATTGTTATTGCCCTCATCCCCTCCCCCCCTCTTAGCCAGTTTCACTTTTATAGGCACTGAATTTGACTGGCAACATGAACTTTCTGTTTGGGAGCAGGAAAGAAAGGATCACTGAGACACATAAGATTCACCATCTTTGAAGAAAAGGAGCAGCTCTCCCTCCCCCCAGCTGCTGGAGGTCTGATTCTGAGCAAGGAAGAAGGAGACTACTGAGGAATACAGGAAGCTCTTGTCCCAGAACAGAAAGGGTGGGAGCTGTAAGGGCACAAAGGCAGTAAGAAGGCAGGCAGAAAAATAAACACATAAATAAAGCAATAAATAAACAGAGGAAGGAGAGAGTAGGCATACAAAGCAACAGGAGAGGGGCCAGAAATAAGACATGATGGACGTGGTGCAGTGCAGTGGCTGTGGGACGGCAGTCTTCTGGGAGATATTCTGGAGGATACTGTGCTGTCCCATCTGCAGGCACCTCTCTGAGCTGAGGGAGGAGGTTGCTCGTCTCCACACAGAGTTGGCTAGGATTTGGGGAACTTTGTCCTTCTTCCAGGGATCACCGAGTCCACCCCCACTTCTTCAAAGGTTGCTTGAGTATAGGAGTGGAGTGGCTGGACTACAGTGGGCTGTGGAAGGGTGAGGATGGTGGGGCAGAGGCACATCCCTCCTATGGTTAAACTCCACAACTCCTATGCTGCACTGGAAGGATAGAACTGTCCAATGGAGGCACCCATAGTGGAGACCAAAGAGGATGTTGGTGTCTTCCACAGTGGAGACAATGGGGGGGAGGCAGAGAACCCCAGAAGAGGAGGAAGAAACTCCTGGTAGGGGATTCTATTGTTAGGGGAGTAGACTTGGGGGTGGATGGAGTGGGAAAGAGTGAGGTTAAGTGCCTAGAAAGTGCATCCAGAGGATCGCTGGGGCAGCAGGGTGGGAGTGAGAGCTAGACATCATTGTCCACCTGGGGACAAATTATCTAGCTAGTGATGAGGTTAGAGTAGTGCAGGAGGTCTTCAGGGAACTAGGGAGGGGTCTTAGACAAGTGGCACGCACTGTAACCTTTTCAGAGGTGTTACTGGTCTATGACAAGGGGGAAGGCAGAACACTCTGCACCACAAGATTCAATGCATGGTTAAAGGACTGGTGCAAAGCAGAGGGCTTCAGCTTCATTGGGGACTGGGGTCCCACCTGGAGGGATGCAGGCCTATACAAGTGGGATGGACTGGATCTGTCCGGGGGGCAACCAAGATCCTTAGTGAGAGGTTTAAATGCTTCACTGGCAAGCATTTAAATTAGCCAAGGGAGGAAGCAATAGTAGGCAGGAAGAAACTAATTGCCCCCCCCACAGGATAAAGCAGTCAGTAGGGAGGACCCTAGGGTTGGAAAATTGACACTAAAACCTCAAACTGAGATAGGTAGAATGGCAGAGATAAGGAAGAATGGGAGTAAAAACAGGAGAGGAAGGGAGGGAAGACATGGGAATAGGAGGGGGGCTACTAGAAGGGGAGGTTGCAAAACTTGGAAGACCATGTGCACGAATGCCAGCAGCCTGGGAAATAAAATCCCAGACGTTGTGGCCTTGATGGCAGAGGCAGGCCTGGACATTGTTGCTGTTACAGAGACATGGTACATGGGGAGCCATGAATGGGGTATAGTGTAGCCATACTAGGTTACATTCTATTTAGAAAAGACATGGTGGGGAAAAGGGGAGGAGGGGTGGCTATCTACATCAGGGAGGGAATTAAAGCAATTGAAGTTCAGGGAATGTAGGAGGGAGCGGAAGCACTGTGGGTCACCCTGTAGACAGGAAATGGGATTGCCATTTGCACAGGTGTGATCTACAGACCTCCAGCACAAGAGGAGGAGATGGATGGGGTAGTTGTGGTAGCCATCCACAACATGACAGCCAAAGGGGATGTGCTGCTGGTGGGAGACTTCAATTTGCCTAATGTAGACTGGAGCACCCAGGCTGCAGCCACAGCCAGGAGCAGAGGCATCCTAGATGCCTTGCAGGGAGCATGCCTCAAGTAGCTTGTGGCTGAATCCACCAGAGAAGGAGCAGTTATGGACCTGGTACTCACCAATGGGGGAAGAGTAACCAGTGTAACTGTGGGTAGCCACCTGGGGTCCAGTGATTATCGTATGGTGTGGTTCAATGTAAAAACAGTGGAGGAGTTAAACCACACGAAAGCAAGGATCCTGGATTTCAGACGGGTTGACTTTGCAAAAATTGGGGACCGTCCCAAGGAAGCTCTGGCAGGGAAAGGAGAAGTGGGGGTGTAGAGAAACAATGGGCTAACCTTAAGAGATCCATAGCAGAGGCAACAAGCCTTTCTGTTGGGCAAGTAAGAAAAACAAAGAGAAATAAAAAAAACACTATGGTTCTCAAAGGATGTGACCAGGAAGGTAAGAAGAAAAAGGCTAGCTTTCAGGAGGTACAAAGAAACCCGGGGAGACAGACCTGTATGTAGAAAAGCAGAGGGAGGCAGGGAAAGCAGTCAGGAGCGCAAAGGCGCAAATGGAGGAAAAAATAGCCCAGACAATTAAGAAAGGAGACAAGAACTTTTTCAGATACATTAGTGATAGAAACAAAGACTAGGGGTGGGATTGTGAGATTAAAAAAGGAAGAAGGGGAGTGTGCTGAGGGGGACCTAGAAAAAGCAACAATCCTGAATTCACAGAAGAAGGGAATGAGAAGGACCACTACTGGGGGATAGGAGCACCAGTGGGAGGTGGTGGACACCAGCACATTTACAGAAGAAAGAGTCCTAAAGGAACTTGAGAATTTGACAAGGGACAAGGCTATGGGGCCAGACGGGATACATCCCAGAATATTAAAAGAACTTAGAGAGGTGCTTTCTGTACCAGTAACAGCCCTATTCAACAAATCAATAGAGACGGGTGATTCCAGGGGACAGGAGGAGGGCATATGTAGTCTCTCTCCACAAAAATGGGAACAGGAAGGAGGCTGGAAACTGCAGACCAGTCAGCCTGACCTCAGTGATGGGGAAATTAATGGAGTCATTACTAAAGGAAAGAATTGTGATATTTCTTCAATCCAGTGGAGCACAGGATCCAAGGCAATATGGATTCACAAAGAAAAGGTATTGTCAAACAAATCTGATAGATTTCTTTAACTGGGTAACCAGGGAAGTGGATAGGGGAGGGGCAGTGGATGTGGCCTACCTAGATTTCAGCAAGGCCTTCAACACCATCCCACATAGGAGGATGATAAGTAAGTCGGGCATCCTGGGAGTGGGCCCTAAGGTGGTAAATTAGGTCAGAAACTGGTTGAGTGACAGGACACAGAGGGCGGTGGTAAATGGCATTCAATCTGAGAAGAGGGAGGTAACCAGCAGGGTGCCACAGGGAGCCATGCTGGAGCCTGTCCTCTTTAATGTCTTCATAAGTGACATTGCAGAGGGGCTTGAGAAGAAGGTATGCCTTTTGCAGATGACACTAAGATCTGCAACAGGGTCAACACTCGGGAGGGAATAAGAAAGGACCTAAACATGCTTGTAGAGTTGCCGAGTTTGGCAGCTAAGATTCAATGCAAAAAAATTTAAAATCATGCACTTGGGATGCAGAAATCCAAGGGAGTAGTACAAGATGGGGGCAGGGGTGATATTGATGGCCACCAATCAAGAAAGGGACCTGGGGGTAATAATATCTGATGACCTAAAAGTAACCAAACAATGTGAGAAGGCTGTGGGGAGATCCAGTGGGATGCTAGGGTGCATTTGGAGAGGTATCACCAGCACAGAAAAGGAGGTGGTTATGCCACTGTATAGATCATTAGTGAGACCTTGTCTGGAATACTATGTCCAGTTCTGGAGACCACATCTCTGGAAGGACATAGACAAAATAGAGGCAATCCAGAGAAAGGCAACAAAAATGGTGCAAGGACTGCACCAAAACTCATATGAGCAAAGACTAGAGAACCTCAATATGTATTCACTGGAGGAGAGAGAGGGGCCGGATATGACAGAGACATTCAAGTACATCAGGGGATAAACAAGGTACAGGAGAGTAGCATTTTTCAGAAAAGAAG
Organism: Neoceratodus forsteri; assembly: GCA_016271365.2. NCBI lineage: Eukaryota > Metazoa > Chordata > Ceratodontiformes > Ceratodontidae > Neoceratodus > Neoceratodus forsteri. The sequence continues at coordinate 1,302,782,711 of CM028131.1, forward strand.
ATGCATGAGAACAAGGAGGCATGATATGAGGCTAGAGGGGATTAGGCTCAGGGGCAATGTGAGGAAGTACTTTTTTACAGAAAGAGTAGTGGATGCTTAGAGCAGCCTCTCTGCAGAGGTGGTGTGGGGCTAAAAAGTAGGGGAATTCAAGAATACATGGGATAGACATAAGAGTACTCTAGCAATAGGGAAGAGAGGGTAAGATGCAGATCAGCTAGGGTCTGTGGTAATGCATTAGGTAGGAAAAAGAGGCTGACTAGGTGGGCCATACAGTCTTTATCTGCTGTCATCTTCTGTGTATCTGTGTATCAGTCTGTACAACTTTTCTGTAATCCATGTAACCTACTGTTCCTCCAGGGTACTAACCCTCCCTGTCCTCCCTCTATTTTCCTCCTTGGTCCTGTTGTCCTCAGTAACCACTATTCCCTTCATTATGTCCCAGCCCTGCTTGACTCCCCTGTTTTTGTGCCCACCACTTCAGTTGACAGACTGTTCCAAGGTTCCACCACCCTTTTTGTAAAGTAGTACTTCCTCACATCTCACCTGAACCTACCTCCTGTTAATTTCCATTCGTGTTCTCGTGACCGCAAATTGATATTCAGGCTAAATAGTTCCCTGCAGTTTACTTTGTTAATTCTTTTAAGGAACTTAAAGGTCTCTATCATATCTCCCCTCTCCCTCCTGGTCTCCAGTGAGTACATATTTAGTGCCTTGAGGCACTCCTCATAGGATCTGCCCTGCTGGCCCTGAATCATTTTTATTACTCTGCACTGCACTGTCTCCAACCTGCTCTTATCCTTTCTGAGGTGAGTGCTCCAGAACTGTGCACAGAGCTCTAGGTGAGGCCTCACCAGGGATCTGTAGAGGGGAAGTAATACCTCCTTTCTTCTGCTATCAATTCCACTCCCTATACATCCCAGCATCCTGTTAGCCTTGCTATAGGCCTTGTTGCACTGACTCAATTGCTTGAATGAGTTGCTAATGATAACTCCCAGATCCCATTCCTCAGTTCTAGTGCTAAGTCTGTCTCCTCCCATCCAGCACTCTTGGGGTTCTTTTTCCTTAGGTGCACTTTCTAGCATTGAATTTTAACTACCAGATCTTTGACCACCCTTCCAGCTTTTGTAGGTCTCTCTGCATTTCCCTTATTCCCTCATCACTGTCCACCCTCCCTCATAGTTTTGTATCATCTGTGAAGAGACACATCCTGCCCTGGATTCCTTTTCCAGTGTCACTAATGAACATTTTGAAGAGGACCAGACCCAGGACTGATCCCTGCGGAACCCCGCTCATAATCTCCCTCTCCTCTGATTTAATCCCACTGACCACCACCCTCTGCTGCCTCCCCTCTATCTAGTTAAACACTCAGTTCACAATTGGTTTATCTGCACCCAATTGTCCATCTTCTTGAGCAATCATTTATGAGGTACCTAGTCAAAAGCCTTGCTGAAGTCAAAGTAGAGGAGATCCAAAGCTTGGCCCTTGCCTAATTCCTTTGTCTCCTAGTCAAAGAAAACTATCAGGTTAGTCTGACAAGATCTTCCTGTCACAAAACCATGCTGTTAACTATCCTGGAGCCTGTTGCTCTCCAGGTAGTCTATGAAGTCCTCTTCGATCAGTGACTCCATCAGCTTCCCTATTATGGAGGTTAGACTGACAGGCCTGTAGTTCACTGGTTGCTCCTTATCCCCTACTTTATCAAGCGGTACAATGTTTGCCATCTTCCAATCCCTTGGAACTTCCCCAGACCTAAGTGAGATGTTGAACAGCCATAAAAATAGTTCAGCCAGCTCTATTGCTAATTCCCTGACTATCCTCTACTGCAACCCATTTGGTCCTATCATCTTTACTAAATTCATGCAGCACACTCTAAATTATGTGTTATTAATATACATATGTTATATATTGTATTCCTATTTGAAGAACTTTGGCATTTGATCAAGATTAAATCTAGTAAATTATTAAATATTGTCTAAGAATGATGCATGTGTAAATTTACTGCTTCTCATTTTGTACTCACAAATCAGGCTCCATACAATGGTAACCAAAACTTGATTGTTTTTAAATTATTTCCAAAAAGCCATCTTATTTCTTTACTGTATCACCTACCTTTACACTGTTGCATTACAGTTTAACTCCATTTAATTATGTTTATGTGTATGTGTATGGCAGCTGTAGTGATATGATCAAAGAATGTCATAAAGTTATTTACATAGTAGGAAAACATTATTTTTGAATACTCTCTGCTTCTTCTAACGAGTGTCTATTATCAGATTGTTATCTGTGTCAGATTTTTATTTTAGTCTTCCTGTATATGTATATCTATTTTTATGTTTGCTTGCACGCATGTGCAAGAAACATAGTGCCATCATCGGAGATTTAGGAGGTGTGTCACCTCCTCCTCCAATTCAGTCAGTATGCTGGCAGGCGCGGCCCCTGTAAGCCAATGCATTTTGGAGCTGTCTATGACACACTCCAAAATGCAGTGGCATACAGTTGAAAGGGGGAGTTATGCTTGAGTGAGCAGTACAAGATAAGGCTGCTCATGCAGCTCCCTCCCAGACGCCAGAGGCATGCGTTACCAAGACGCGACTTGTATAGCCGACGGGTGCCCAATCCCGTCGGCTGTGCTGCTCCTCCGCTCCCCCAACGCTATAAAATGCTATGCTGTGCCCACCCCAGCGTGCAACTAATCATATACTAACGGGGTGCCCAATCCCCATCGGCTGCACTGTACTCCTCCAGTAGTGAGTGCCACGCCTGGGAGCCCACCCAGCTGCAGCAAGCAATCAGGCCTAATGGGGTGCCCAATCCCGCTATTGAACGGGCCGCCCTCAATGTCCTTGTGCCATGCTGGGAGCTCCACCCCAGTGTGGCAACGCTCCACGTAGTCCGCTTTTTTTTTTTTCACCTGTGAAGAAAAACGGTCCCACGGTGAGTCTCCCCGCTCTCACAACCCGCACTCCACCCACTGTGCACCCAGCCTTCCCACTCCCTCACCCCATACTTACCTCCTCGACCTCGGCGATGATCTTCGTGGACTGGGAACACGCCTGCACTCTTCAAAGGCGACCGCGAACTGAAGAAATGCCGGTAAGCTGTATAATGGGCTAGATAGGGGTTTCAACTTCATTGCATATATCAGGCATTTTTGAATTTTTGCACCAAATTTTCAACATGGGTTTTTGGGACCCTTTCATGATTGATGTCACTGTCATGGCGTTATTCAGGCCCGAAGGGTGATTTCGCGCAGTGACTGCGCAGAGACTGCAAAATCACCCTTTGGACTTGAATAACACCATGACAGTGACATTAATCATGAGAAAGGGTCTCAAAACCCCATGTTGAAAATTTGGTGCCAAATTCTCAAAATGACTGTTTTGACGAGCGCAAGCTAGCAGTTCTTACACAGGCTCAAAGTTCACAATTTTGGCTATTTTCACCCAGATTTTCAACATTGCCATTTTACCACACTTTCTTATGAGTAGTACAGCTGTCATTTTTCACATCTCATCAAATGTGTTTCCCCCATGTAGCGCACAATGGCGCAGTCGGTGTGCGAAATCAATGTACGGGACAAATTAAGAAAATCACAGTGACACTGTTCATGAGTAGACATCTTAAAATGGCTATGTTGAAAATTTGGTGAAAAAAGTCCTAAAAATGACTGTTTTACTAGCGTGCATTGCGCAGTTCCTACGCACGCTCGTAAGGGCATGAATTTTCAATATTTTCACTCCAGATTTTCAACATTGCCATTTTACCACACCTTCTTATGAGTAGTACAGCTGACATTTTTCACATCTCACCCAAAATGTGTTTCCGCCCATGTAGCGCACAATGGCGCAGTTGGTGTGCGGAATCAATGTACGGGACAAATTAAGAAAATCACAGTGACACTGTTCATGAGCAGAGGTCTTAAAATTGCTATGTTGAGATTTGGTGAAAAAATTTAAAATGATTGTTTTACTTGTTGTATAGCTCCTACGCACGCTGTTAGTTCGCAATTTTCAATATTTTCACTCCAGATTTTCAACATTGCCATTTGTACCACACCTTCTTATGAATAGTACAGTTGTCATTTTCACATCTCACCCAAAATGTTTCCGCCCATATGGCGCGCAATGGCGAGTCTGTATAGTGAATTCAATGTACAGGACAATTAAGAAAATCACAGTGACACTGTTCATGAGCAGAGGTCTTAAATGGCTATGTTGAGAATTTGGTGAAAAATTCTAAAATGACTTTACGAGCGTATGCTGTACAGTTCCTTTATGCATGCTCGTAAGTTTGCAAATTTAATATTTTCACTCCAGATTTTCAACATGTCCATTTTATTAAACTTCCTTATGAACAGTACAGCTGCAATTTTTCATATGTCGCCAAAATGTGTTTTCACATATGTATGCATAATGAAAAAGGTTGGTGTGCGAAAGCAATGTTTAGACAGATTAAGAAAAATCACAGTTACACTGTTCATGAGCAGAGGTCTTAAATGGCTATGTTGAAAATTTGGTGACAAAAGTCCATAAAATGGCTGTGTTCACAGTGAGCATTCACTGTTTCCACACACCCTCGTTAGTTCATGACTTTGTAATATTTTCAGTCAGATTTTCATCAGTGGCATTTTCCACACTTCCTTATGAGCAGTACAGCTGCCATTTTTCACAACATGGCGAGTGTGTTTCACACTTTCAGTGCAGAGATGCGTGGTCGCTGTGGAAATCATTGTTCAGCACAGATAAAGAAAATCACAGTGACACTGCTCATGATCGGAGGCACCAAAATGCCTGAGTTGACAATCTGCTGTAAAGAAATCCCAACCCTAATTATAATGCAGATTGTCGTTGCACAGTTTCTATGTGCATTTCGTGACTTCACCATTTTTTAAATATTTTTACTACATTTGCAACATAGCCATTTTTTCACCTCCCCATGAAAGAGTACAGCTGTCATTTTTTACATCCTGTTCAGAATATTTTTGCACCTGTGGTGCTAAATGCCGTAGTCACTGTGCATAAGCAGCTTTCAGCTAACAAACTGATATTCCCCCTGTTCATGAGGTGGGGTCACAAAACAAACATGTTGAAAATTTGGAGTGAAAATACCAACGAATGCCTGAGGTATTAGGCTTTTCAACTATAACATTATATATTCAATGATGTTCACAACCCAAAACTCCACCAACACATCCTCTTCAATCAGTCTCCCCCAGATATGCACTATACTTGGAGAAAATCTGGAGTATGTTGAAAATTTCAAATACCTAGGTGTGTGGATTGACAACAGACTTGACTTTACTCAGCATCTAGAACAACTGCTGAAAAAGCTTTGCCTAAGGCTTGGCCTCCTCTACAGATTAAAACCCTTCCTTAATAGAGATTCAAAGATGAGATTAGTCCAGGCCATCTTTCTATCGGTCATTGACTATGCAGACTTCCTCTATAGTCACTGCTCCACTCCCTACCTTCAAAAGTTGGATACCTTATACCATAGAGCAATAAGGTTCATTACAGACCTGCCATATAATACTCACCATTGTTCTCTCTATGATTCAGTTGGATGGGTTTCCCTTCATGTCAGGAGGAGCAGAAATGCAGCTCTATGGATCTACAGGGCTTTATCAAAAAAACTCCCAAGCTATATCCTGGACTGCTTCAACCTGACCACTCCCAGCTCCTATGCCCTAAGAAGCAACAATATCATCCTGCTCAAATTGCCCAAAGTCAACACCAAAATAGGGAGGGCAGCAATCAGCTACTCTCTAACCATAGCATGGAACACCCTACAAAAATCCCTAAAACTGTCCATTATCATTCCATTTACATCCTTCAAGCAGCACTGTACAGCCTTCTTCACAGAGAAATGCAGTTGCTACCACTAGAGATAGAATAGTCATCCCACAAAACCTTATTCCAATCACATATGGTGTATTCTTTCCAGCCAGACACCACCAGTATATGGCACCCAATATTCCCTTCACCATCCTTGTACTCATTATGTGAGTGACTGTCATGGCCCTCATTGTGATATACATGAATTGTACATATTGTAGATGTTAGTTTAACTTTCTCTTGCCATGCTTTAACATGTGAATTCTCTGTATATTATTGTGTTATAAATAACATTTTCTTGTTTCTGTATGTATAACTGTCTCATAAGTATGTGATGTAATTGCTGTGCACCAACTCGAACCTTGACCTTATCAGGTCCATCTTGTAAATGAGCCTTGCTCAATGATGATCGCCTGAATAAATAAAGATTTGATTGATTAAAGATTTGATTGATTGATTGATAACGCCCGACCCTATAGAGAATGACAGGCATCAGGGGTGTGACTTGGGATTCTTGCCTGTGATGCTCATACCATTCCACTCCCTGCAGTCACTGAGAGGCATCGAGGTATGCCTTGGACTCTTCGGCCCCAAAGTTCACCCCATTCTCCTATACCGCACCCATCTCACCGTACTTCCTAATGGAATGGGGAGTGCATAAGGGCCAAAGATCCCAAGGCACACCGTGACACTTGTCAGTGTCTGCAGGGTGGGGTGTGGTGAAATGGTGTGGCCATTATGCCTGATGACCCAAAGGCACACCCCAATTCCTGTCCGTATCTGCAGGGTGGTGGCGGGGTTGGCTTCAGTTCAATTCTTCACTGCCATTCCTATTATGCAGCTGTCTAACTCCTACACTACCAATCCCAATGCCAGCAAGCAAACATTCGGCATTGACAAATGCTTGTTTTTTGTACTAGACTGCAGAATGTTCCCTTTAACATGATTTAAGGCTACTAGATAAAATACATTTATTAAGGAAGTTGCAGCCTTGAGACTAGTAAGCATTTTTATCCAATCCAGGATAACATTACAGTTCCAGTTCTTGCCTATATGCAACATGCATGTTCTTTTATAAGTTGCATAGTAAATGTAATGTCATTAGCAGTCAGTTACAAATATGGTTAACCCATCTGGCATTTTTTTTCCCTATCACATAACCTGAATACATTTTACAAACTAATGCATAAGGTGCGCTTTGCACAGGCATGATTGATGCATTATTTCTCTAGCATGTCAGTGTTACTCTAGTCTTGCCTGATATGATGTCAAAAATTTGATTTATAGTAAATGACCCTAATGACAGAGGCTCACATATTATTATGTATCATATATGTTGGGCCATGTTTCATGATTGCATTTAACACCAGTTCCTCATGGAAGTTATCAGAAAACTCTGTCTAACATAATTAAAGCCTCCACAATGATGAGTAACAGCCCTGAAATATGACTAAGTATACAGATAACAGTCCTGCTAGTCTAATATGAACAAAACATTACCTGATCAAGCCAGGTGCTGTCAACAAAAAACAAGCTATCATGGCCTTAGTGTAACTCAAACACTACCTGATTGTAAAAATATATGTGTTACAACTTATATGAAACTAGGCATTAACTCTACCTGGAGTTGAAAACTCCTGTTAAGTAGGGTTCCCGTGCACAGCAGAGCACTGGAATCCCAGAATACTCTATTGTTTAGATTTCAGTTATTTTTATGGGGGATGGGTGTTGCTTTGATTATGCTTCAAATACCAAGCTTGCTGGAAAATTATCAGTGTGAATGCAGCTATACAATACACTTAAATACATTCACTCTTACCAAAGATGGTCTTTGTGGTTTTTTTTTGGGGGGGGTCAGAGATTTAGATAAGTTTATTGTATTCTGCAACACAGAGAAACAAGAAAGTCAGCACTTATTTGATTTGAACCATCCTGTTCACGTTTGAATCCATGGGACTAAAGCAACCTGAAATGACTCAACAATCTACTTTTGTGAGTGAATGTGATGCCATTTTCCTGTTGTCTGTGTACCTTGTTTGTGTCCATTTTTATGTTTGCTTGCACGCATGTGCAAGAAACATAGTGCCATAATCCGAGTTTTCGGAGGTGTGTCACCCCCTCTTCCAATTCAGTCAGTGTGTTGGCAGGCACGGCCCCAGTCCTCCAATGCATGCTGTAGCTGTCTATGACAGCTCCAAAATACAGTGGTGTACAGTTGAAAGGGGGAGCTACGCTTCAGTGAGCAGCGATCAGATATCGCCTGCTCATGCGCAGCTCCCCCTACACACACACACACATACACACACATATACAAGCACACGTATACTGCGTGCTGCCCCCCCCATGCACACACTGTATAGCCAACGGGGGTGACCAATCCCCCATCGGCTCCACTGTCCTCACCCCCCCAGAGTACAGGGTGCCACGGTGGGAGCCCACCCCAGGGTGGCAATAGATACTATGGCCGACGGGGGTGCCCAATCCCCCGTTGGATCCATACCAGCCGTCGCTTGTGCCATGCTGGGAAACCACCACAGCATGGCAAACATCCTGCGCATCATAATAAAAAAAACTTTTAAAGAAAAATGGTCCCATGCAGTCTCCTGACCCCCCACAAGGCACCCTGCCTCCCACACCTCACCCCATACTTACCTTCAGAGCTCGGGCGACGATCATCGGTGGACCAGGAACACATCTGCACTCTTCAAAGCCGACCGCGAACTGAGGAAATGACAGTAAGCTGTATAATGGGATAGATAGGGTTTTTTCAACTTTGTTGCATATCTCAGGCATTTTTTGGAATTTTTGCACCAAATTTTCAACATGGGGTTTTTGGGACCCCTTCTCATGAATGCTGTCACTGTCATGGCATTATTCGGGCCAGAAGGGTGATTTCGCAGTCACTGCGCAAAATCACCTTTTGGGACCGATTTACCAAATGACACTGCCAGTGTTCATAAGGTGGGCTCTCAAGAAGCCTATTTTGAAAATTTGGTGGAAAAATTCCAAAAAATGACTGTTTTACGAGCGTGTGTTGCGCAGTTCCTACGCACGCTCATAAGTTCACGAATTTTCAATATTTTCACTCCCGATTTTCAACATTGCCATTTTACCACACCTTCTTATGAGTAGTACAGCTGTCATTTTTCACATCTTGCCCAAAACGTGTTTCGCCCATGTAGCGCACAATGGAACAGTCGGTGTGTGAAATCAATGTATGGGACAAATTAAGAAAATCACAGTGACACTGTTCATGAGCAGAGGTCTTAAAATGGCTATGTTGAAAATTTGGTGAAAAAATTCCTAAAAATGACTATTTTACGAGCGCGCGTTGCACAGTTCCTACGCACGCTCATAAGTTCACTAATTTTCAATATTTTCACTCCAGATTTTCAACATTGCCATTTTACCACACCTTCTTATGAGTAGTACAGCTGTCATTTTTCACATCTCACCCAAAACATGTTTCTGCCCATGTAGCGCACAATGGCACAGTCGGTGTATGAAATCAATGTACGGGACAAATTAAGAAACTCACAGAGACACTGTTCATGAGCAGAGGTCTTAAAATGGCTATGTTGAAAATTTGGTGAAAAAATTCCTAAAATGACTGTTTCTGTTATGCGTAGAAGTTCCTTACGCACACCGTAAGTTCACGTATTTTCAATATTTTCACTCCAGATTTTCAACATTGCCATTTTACCACACCTTCTTATGAATACTACAGCTGTCATTTTTCACATCTCACCCAAAACGTGTTTCCGCACAATGGCGCAGAGAGTGTGCAAAATCAATGTACGGGACAAATTAAGAAAATCACAGTGACTCTGTTCATGAGCAGAGGTCTTAAAATGGCTATGTTGAAAATTTGGTGAAAAAATTCCTAAAAATGACTATTTGACGAGCGTGCGTTGCGCAGTTCCTATGCACGCTCATAAGTTCGCGAATTTTCAATATTTTCACTCCAGATTTTCAGCATTGCCATTTTACCACATCTCCTTATGAGCAGTACAGCTGTCATTTTTCACATCTTGCCCAAAATGTGTTTTCGCCCATGTAGCTCACAATGGCGCAGTCGATGTGCAAAATCAATGTATGGGACACATTAAGAAAATCACAGTGACACTGTTCATGAGCAGAGGTCTTAAAATGGCTATGTTTAAAATTTGATGAAAAAATTCCTAAAAATGACTGTTTTACGAGCGTGTGTTGCGCAGTTCCTATACATGCTCGTAAGTTTGTGAATTTAATATTTTCACTCCAGATTTTCAGCATTGCCATTTTATTACACTTCCTTCTGAACAGTACAGCTGCCATTTTTCATATGTCGCCCAAAATGTGTTTTCGCACATGTAGTGCACAATGGTGCTGTTGGTGTGCAAAAGCAATGTTTGGGACAGATTACGAAAATCACAGTTACACTGTTCATGAGCAGAGGTCTTAAAATGGCTATGTTGAAAATTTGGTGACAAAAGTCCATAAAATGACTGTGTTATGAGTGAGCATTAGCAGTTTCCACGCACTGTAAGTTCATGACTTTGTAATATTTTCAGTCCAGATTTTCACCAGTGGCATTTTCCACACTTCCTTATGAACAGTACAGCTGTCATTTTTCAACATAGCCAAAGTGTGTTTTCACACTTTCAGCGCAGAGATGCGTGGTCGCTGTGGGAAATCATTGTTCGGGACAGATAAAGAAAATCACAGTGACACTGTTCATGATCGGAGGCACCAAAATGCCTAAGTTGACAATCTGCTGTAAAAAATCCCCAACCTAATTATATTACGGGTGTGCGTTGCACAGTTTCTATGTACGCTTATGACTTCACCAGTTTTTTTTAATATTTTTACTGCAGATTTGCAACATTACCATTTTTTACACCTCCCCATGAACAGTACAGCTGTCATTTTTTACATCCTGTTCAGAATGTTTTTGCATCTGTGGTGCTAAATGCCGTAGTCGCTGTGCATAAGCAGCTTTCGGCTAACAAACCGATATTGCCACTGTTCATGAGGTGGGGTCACAAAAAAACCATGTTGAAAATTTGGAGTGAAAATACCAACGAATGCCTGGGGTATTAGGGTTTCTAACCATAACGCCCAACCATGTAGAGAATGACAGGCATCAGGGTAGTGACTTGGGATTCTTGCCTGTAATGCTCATACCATTCCACACCCTGCAGCCAGTGAGAGGCATCGAGGTATGCCTTGGACTCTTTGGCCCCAAAGTTCACCCCATTCTCCTATATCGCACCCATCTAACTGTATTTCCTAATGGAATGAGGTGTGCATAAGGGCCAAAGACCCCAAGGAACACCGTGACACTTGTCAGTGTCTGCAGGGTGGGGTGTGGTGAAATGGCGTGGCCGTTATGCCTGACGACCCAAAGGCACACCCCAATGCCTGTCACTCTCTGCAGGGTGGTGGTGGGGTTGGCTTCAGTTCAATACTTCACTGCCATTCCTATTACGCAGCTCTGTAACTTCTACACTACCACTGCCAATGCCAGCAAGCAAACATTCGGCATTGACAAATGCTTGTTTTATCCAGTGTCTGTCATTCTATAATAATGTCTATATGTCTCTGTGTCAGTTTATTATTCATAGAAAAATGTTGAACTTACATCCTTCTTGCAGTTTGCTAGATCATTCAGTTCTGATGTAAAAAATACTTCATTTATGTTTCAGAATCATTCACAAATCACCAAATACATACTTCTAACTTGAAACTAAGCTTATTTCTCTGTTATTTCATGCTTCTTGTTTAGTCATTGCAACTGTCAAGCTATCTGAAATTTTTTATATCATTGAGTTAAACATCAACAACTTATTCTCGATGTATCTATCTCTACAGTTAACATACTATCACCCTTTTATCTGTTCCTCTCTCTCTATCTCCTCTCTCTCTCTCTATATATATATATATATATATGTATGTGTGTAATAGATAAACCACTCTGAGGTGTGCGTCGTGCTCTGAAATACGCATGCCTTGGTGTGCGTTGTTACACATGAGGCCACAGGCCAAGTGTGTCAACCACCCCAGGCGTGCGTATATCAGAACATGACTGCACATCTCAGAGTGGTTTATCTATCTTATAAAATGTAAAAATTGTTTTGGAGGGGTTAAAATGCAAGGTGCAGTCATGCTCTGATATATCCACAGTCATGTGATGCATTTTATACAATCAGAAGTTTGGATTTGTTGCTTTTATTTTTGTCCATTTTATATAGATATATATATATATATACACTTGCAAAAGTATTCAACCCCCTTGAAAGTTGTCAGATTTGTCTGAATGACAAATGATACATTGAGATTTTGTTCTGTGTAATATTTTATTTAAAAAGACTGACCCTCAAAATAATTATTTTAAAGTGACATTGGTTTTATGTTAGAAAATATTTTTAAGAAAAATAAATAACCGAAATATGCTGTTTGCATAAGTTTTCAACCCCTGTGCTCTGGAAGCTCCAAGTTTACACAGATGAAAAATATTGCCCTAATGAGGACACAATTGGCTTACAATTGGCCTCACCTCTGAAACATTAAAGTAGCTCACATTTTCTGGATAACCCCCCAGTTTAATGACCATTGGTCAGACTGTGAATCTAAAGGAAGGGTGTGAAAATGAAGACTAAAGAGCATTCTAAGGAAGTTAGAGATAAAGTAATAGACATGCATAAATTAGGAAAAGGGTACAAAATAATAGCCGAGTGTTTGGATATCCCAGTGTGCACTGTTGGATCAATAGTGAGGAAGTGGAAGCTGCATCACACCACCCAGGCACTACCTAGACAAGGCCTCAAAACTCAGCGTCCGAACAAGAAGGAGACTAGTGAGGGAAGCCACAGAGAGGCCAGCAATCACTTTGAAGGAGCTACAGAGTTCAGTGGCTGAGAGTGGAGTGAAGGTGCACCAGTCAACCATATCAAGAGCTCTGCATAATACTGGCCTGTATGGGAGGGTGGCTAGAAAGAAGCCATTACTCAAAAAGAACCATATCAAAGCACATCTGGAGTTTGCCAGAAAGCATGAGAGTGACCCAGCTAAGATGTGGCACAAGGTTTTGTGGTCTGATGAGACCAAGATAGAGATTTCTGGCCAAAATTCAAAGTGCTATGTGTGGCGCAAACCTAACACTGCCCATTCCTCAAGAAACACCATCCCTACAGTGAAGTATGGTGGTGGCAGCATCATGCTGTGGGGATGCTTTTCATCAGCAAGGACTAGGAATCTTGTTAAAATTGAAGGAAGAATGGATGGAGCAAAATACAGGGAGTTACTGCAAGAGAACCTGCTTCAGTCTGCTGAAAAACTGAAGCTTGGGAGAAACTTCACCTTTCAGCAGGACAATGATCCCAAGCACAAGGCCAAAGCAACACAGGAGTGGTTAAACAACAAAAAGGTGAATGTCCTACAGTGGCCAAGTCAAAGTCCAGATCTCAATCCCATCAAGAATCTGTGGCACTGTTTGGAAATTGCGGTCCACAAGCGTCACCCAACCAACCTGAACAACCTGGAACAAGTCTGCCAAGAAGAATGGGCAAGAATCACTCCCGAACAGTGTGCAAGGCTGGTAGATACTTACCCCAAAAGACTTAAAGCTGTTATTGCAGCAAAAGGTGGCTCTACCAAATACTAATGTGTACGGGTTGAATACCTCAGCAAGCAGCATTTTCCAGTTTTTAATTTTCTTTAAAAGATCTGCTGACGGATAATTAATTTTGGCTTTGACAATATACTGTTAGAGCATATGAGTTTGCAATAAAAATACTGACTGGAATAATATATGTAAGTCTCATTTGTAATCCAGACAAATCTGATAACTTTCAATGCGGTTGAATACTTTTGCAAGTCACTTGTGTATATATGTGTATATATATATATATATATATATATATGTATATGTGTATATATTATCACTGTTAATCTCCTTCTCTCTATTTCACACTCTATCACTACCTCTGCCTCCTTATCACTCTAGCCCTTCTTTTTCTTTTTATCTCGCTGTCTCTCTGTCTATATCTATTCCTATAGTCAGAGAAACATCTACAATGAAAGCAGAAAAAGACCAATGGTCCATCTAATCTGCCATGACTTCCCTATTAAACCAGAACCCATTTTCCATGCAGGTTACTAGCCCTTAGTATCCACTCCCTTGTTCCCCTCCCTACTACAGCATTACCACTCTGAATAACAGCTATACCCTTCACTCCATCCCAGCTATGCTGGAAACCATTTATGGTTTTGGCACCCACCAGCTCAACTGACAGCCTGTTCCACAGTTCCACCACCATATATGTAAAATAAAATGTTATCATAAGCCCCCTTGAACCTCCCTGTCATCATTTTCCACTTGTGCCCCCCCCATGTCCTTGAACTGTTACTTATGGTACGTAGTTCCTCACAGTACACCTTGTTTATTCCTTTCAAAAACTTGAAGGTCTCTGTCATATCATTCTTCTCTTGTCTGGTCTCCAGCAAGTACATGTTTAGTGCCTTGAGCTGATCCTCATAAGATCTGTCCCACTAGCCCTGAATTATCCTATTCACCATTCACTGCACTGTATCTAGCCTGGCCTTATCTTTCCTGAGGTGAGGACTGCAGAACTGGGCACAGTACTCCTGGTACAGCATCACCAATGATCTATGAAGAGGTAGTAATACTGTACCTCTTTGCCTCTACTGTTAATACACCTTGCAGTATACATCCCAGCATCATATTTGCCTTACTATAGGCCTTGTTACATTGGCTTAATTGTTTAAGGTCCTTCCATTATCTGTATCTTCCCCCATCCCTGCCACACCATCTACCACATCGGCGACGTGTGATTTGTAATGAGTGGAGGCTTTCTAAATTGTTGTGATCTGATAGTGACATCATTGTTGCAGCATAACAACATATTGATGCCACACCAACAGCACAACAGCCCAATTCTAGGCATGGATTTCAATGCAGAACAAAATTACCACATACATTATAATGCATCTACCACACTAATATGGGCAGCCAATACTAGGCGTATGACTTCCTGTCTAAATATGCCTTTGGTTCTCAGTTTTCTCAACTTGATTGAACATGTATATGGCCTTGTTTATTAATTTTAGAAAGGACGTTGACAACCAGCATGACTGACATTTTCAGACGTACAATTATCTCACCACATGCCATTACCAGACCCATGTTTGTGTATGGACTATGATTACACAATGAACTCCTCTAATATTACAACCTGTTTTGGTCAGGTTTGATAAGGATTTGGAACACAGAGATCTGGCTCAGCTAGGCCTGCCAGTGCAACTGATTGTTGTAAGTGGGAACAGACCTAAAGTGTGGGGTCAGGATCGAAGGGGTGTTGCAAGCAAGTTCCATGCTTGCAGAATTGGGAGTCACACTCTTTTTCTGAGTGAATCCTTCTCGACTACATTCCTTCCATACTGGGAGGAAGTAGGCTGAGCTGTAGCTAGCAGCATCTCTGGCTAAGGTAAACAGAGAAGAAACTATTTAGGGGACAAGTAAAATACAGCTAGTTGTGAAAATTAAACAGTTTAAAATCAAGCCTCACCCAGCAGCAGTGGGGGGGGGGGGAGCAAACCCTGGCCATCATGATGCTGTTGACTTCAGCAGCATTACAGCAAGACAAGCTGAGAGGAAGGGAGAAGAGCGAGGCACCAGCATGCAGCACTGCACCAGTAGGCTGCAGCATTGCACAAGTAACTTTGCCAAGTCACTGGCCAGTAGCTGCTACTATCTTTCAGACCATCAGGAAGCACAGAGGGCCGGCAGCCACCAGCCCAGCTTGAGGGCAGCTGCCAACACACTGTGACTGCATACTACTAGGAAGAGAGATTGGAGGAGTGCATGGAGGACTGAATACACACTGCAGCTAGAGCCTCAGCCTATGATTCCTCATTAGCAGCAGCCTTAAGAATTTGGAGGGAGAGGACTTAAACTGAAAAAAGGTGCTTGACTAATTATTGATATTGATCTTATTTCAATTACTTACATATTACAAGAGGGGGCAGTAGCTGGTCCAGTGGCACTAAAGGTTGAGGCGTTGGATGCCACACCTCACACTATGCTAACGACCCGTGTTCGGGAATGGGTTCAGGCCACCAGGGGTCAGTCTGGGGAGGTAGGATTGAGCGTCCCCATGGATATCCTCCTCTTCTGGAGGGGGCAAGCTCCAGGGCAGCAATTCCCACAAGCATTGTCACCAGTAGAAGCGTGGACAGCTAGGTGTGAAACAGCTCTCTACAGGGGAGCCAAGGGGGTTGGGAGGGCACTGTGGATGCTTCACGGCAACATGCGTAAGCATGCCGCCTGTCTGGACATCAGTCCTCTGCATCAGCCCCATCAAGGGGATGGGACCGGGAGAAAACCAAAGGCAAAAATCTCCCAGTCCCATGCAGAATGAAGCTGGGTCCATGCTATGTCAGGACCCAGCCAAAGAGACCCAAGGAATGAATTCCTTGGGGCAAAGACCAAAGCAAATTAAAAAAAAAGGTGGCAGTGGAAATTTAATTAGAAAGGTTTTAAAGCCTATGATTCCATAACACTACGTTCTGATTTCCTAGTGAAATAAAATTAAATTTGGCTTCTTCAAATGGCTGTTAGATTGCAATTTTCAGAACCTAGTGCTACAGCCCATATATAAAAATGTTAATGACCAGGTTTTGCTAATGTAATACAGATAAAAAATATAAGGGTCCGAGTAGCTAGGGAGGAGGGACTCTGGGTCATGCTTGATGTAGGGTAATCATATGGAATATAAAACTGTATGCATAACGCATTGCTATAACTTTTAAAAAAACTCAAAGCACACAGACAATGTGTAAAGTAAACCAAGCACACTATAAATTACACCTGTTATGTTCATATACTCAAAAGGCTTCTGCCTATTGAACTTGTAATACACACTATGAACTTATAATAAGAACTACTATTTTGGAAAATTGAAGGTATCCTCTGCATTATCTATGCCCAACAACTACACAGCAAATACAAGCAAGCAAACATTCGGCAATGACAAATGCTTGTTTATAATGAGTGCTGCAACTTCCTGGCTGTCAAGAGGTAAACACAGTAGACCTTTGGTGTTTTTTCATCTAGCACTTGCTGCATTCTTATGGTTAGCTCCCCCCCTGCTGCACTCCTATCATCATGTAACTCCTATGTTTTTTGTCTGTTTTGGTTCTTGGTGTGCTTACTAGTTTCCTCAGTATGTCCTACCTATGTCATTATGCTGCTTTGGCTTGTGCTGTCTCTGTCTGTTCCATTTTGCTGTTCATACCAAGCCACTTGCAAACCTTCTATTAGTTCCACTGTATTCCTCCTCAGTTGCTTTCCCCTGCTTCCTAGAAAGGCAGCCATGACCACTCCTGCTCTGTCATTTTAGTTATTTTTACTCAGTCAGCCTGCTTCAGCATTAACCACCCTAGTCTTAGTGTGTATAGAGCTTCCAGCCTTTCCTACTGAGGCTGGGTTTTCATTTTGACCTTTTGATGTAGGTTCAAATTTCAGTACCTTTTCAGTCATTTATTTTCCATCAATATCAGTCATTGCATTCAACAGTCATTATTCAGTTAGAATCTTGTCCTTGGGGCTTGCCCTGTGGGTAGAGAGCTCTTGCTCCCCTTGAAGTCTGCATCTTGAGGGTGAGTCTCTCTTCTTGGGGGGAGAGTCCTTCTTTGTAGGCTGCTTCTTTCCTACAATGTCTCCCAACAGTCCCACTGGGTGGTAGGGTCCAACACTCCAAGGGAAGCTTTAGCCATGTAAACCTTTGGTTGATGGAACCTCAAGGTGTAGCATTTAAAACTTCAATTGCCAGAGGGTGGCACCATAAACCCGTAGGAGTTCCTTTAGCTATGCAGATGATGTCGACAGCACCTCTGAATGTTATTCTTCCTGACTCTGCCTAAGGTCCACCTAGTCTTATTGCATATCCACGTCCATTAGTTTCCATTCAAGGTTAGGTCTCTCATGGCCTCAAGGCTAGATGATAGCCATTCATCAGTTGCTACTCTCCTCATTCCATGTTTTGAGGGGTGGACCTCCCTCCTTCATAGGGAACTTCCTTTAGGTGCAGAGTTTGACTTGTGAAATCCCACAGAATTATCCCATTAGAAAGATAGAGAGTTATCACTCCAAAAACTTGTCCTGAATTTTGAACTCCAAATTAACATGCTGTGCTGTCACAATAACAAGTTCCTGTGCCAGAAGAGATAGCATCTGAGGCTATGGATCTCCAGAGATTTCCTCTACAGTTCTTTTTTTTTTCAATTCTGATTGCCAAAGGCCATAATATAGTATATGTGTTAAAGCACAGCATTTGCCCTAGTAGAATGTTTTCTGCTCTGAGTTGTGGCTGGGTAGTGGCTGTCTTATCCTTCAATCCTGCTGTTCCCTCTCTCCTTATGGAAGTCATGTGTCTGTCTGAGATCATACATTTGGGGTGCAAGAACCAGGGGAGGATTACATGATGGGGAGAAACTGATGGTCCCCAAACAATAAAGGTATTTGAGGGTACTCATATCTGATGACCAAAAGGTGGCCAGACAATGTGCCAAGACTGTGGGGAGAGCCAGTGGGATGCTGGGGTGCATAGGGAGAGGTATAACCAGCAGAAGGAAAGAGGTTGTGATACCACTGTACAGATCATTGGTGAGGAATATGGTGTCCAGTTCTGGAGGTCGCATCTTCACAAGAACATAGACAGGGTGGAGGCAATTCAAAGCAGGGCAACAATGATAGTGCAAGACCTGCACCAAAAGTCATACGAGGAGAGACTGGGAGACCTCAATATGTATACCCTAGAGGAGAGAAGAGACAGGGGAGATAGATAGAAACCTTAAAATATCTAAAAGGCATAAATAGGGTACCAGAGGATAGCATCTTTCAGAAAAGGCGATGTCCAGGAATGAGGGGGCATGATATGAATTTGGAAGGGGATAGACTAAGGGGTAGCATGAGGAAGTATTTATTCACAGAAAGTGTGGTGGATGCATGGAATAGACTCTCAGTGGAGGTGATGGGAGCAAACACAGTGGGGGATCCAAGCATGCATGGGACAGGCATAGGGGAACCCTAGCAGTAGGAACAAGGAGGTAAAGCCGGAGATCAAGTAAGGTCTGTGGCTTTTATGGTAGGCAGGGAAAATGGGCAGACTAGATGGGCCTAGCAGTCCTGGTCTACCATAAATTTTTATGTTTCTATGTCTGTTATTAGTCACCAATTTCTGTTAGTCATTACTCCAGTTATTTTCTGTCTGTTATCAGCTATCACCAGCTACTGTCAGTCAGTACTCCAGTCAGTCTCTGTGTTCCCCACCTGTTTTGCAGTACTTTTGGGCTCCGTATTTAGGTACCTTTAACCTAAAGGAATTATGTTTCCACTAGAGGTGGAACCTTCCTCAAGAGAGTTCCTTTGCCTACATGGTACTCTGGCAGTGTGGTAGTCCCTCACAGGACAGAGAGTGCAAACAGCCAAAGTATCAATGTATAACAGCAAACAACACATTCATTCAACTGCCTTCAGTTGATTAACAATGTTGCACAAACATAACTCCTCACTTAGGTTGTATATGCCCATTGAATTCAAAGGCTATGCCTGCAGTTCAATGGGCAGGAGCTACTAAGCCAGCTTCCTCCAGAATCATTCAGAAGCACTGTTTCTTTGCCCCACCATCCTCCCCTCTTCCAGTGGCAAACCTCTCTCCTTGGGGCTCCTTTCTAATGTACCTTTAGCCTAAATGAATGATGTTCCCCTGACACCTCTAGGGTTGGAACCCTCCTCAAGAGGGTTCCTTTGCTTTGACAGTACCCCCACAGAGTGGAAGTCCCTAATGGGACAGAGAATGTGACTAGCCAAAGTATCTATGTATAACAGTCAAACAACACATTCATTCAACTACCTTCAGACTATCAATAATGTTGCACAAGCATAACTCCTCACTTAGGTTGCATAAACCCATTGAAGTTTATGTTGGGATACAGCTACATGCTATCTTGCAGACCAGAAACTGCTGTTACCACAATTGCATTAAAACAGCACCTCATGTTAAATCCATCTTACAAACATCATTATGCAGTCCTCAGCCTCACCTGATGTTGATTTGTTAATATGGTGCCAAATTAAATTTTATTTTTACCATACTTGAGTTTAAGTGCTGGAGCCTGGAGTTAGCCCATATGTCCCAGTGTCACATAATGTCAAGGTGCAGTGCCTGTTGCCAGTTCATCTCAGTCACAAGAAAGGTAATTATAAACTACAGATGGTGAAGTACAGCTGAGGATATTGATAAAACCTGTGCAGCTGTCATACTGAATGATGCTCACCATTAATTATTTGAAATCTTAATAACAAAAATACTAACACTTTCTCAAAATGGAAAAAAAGGGCACCTTACAAGACAGGAGAATATGAGCGACTGAAGTTGGGATAAAAAGCGATACCATTGGTGAAAAGTGTAACCAAAATGTATGCTTCTGCATTTAAGCATGTGGATTTATGTCATTAATTACCTGAGCAGTGACACTTCAGTAAAACTAATCAAAAGATTACCTTTATGACTTGAATTTTCTGTTCTCAGAGAACTGCTCTGCAACAATTCCTTGCATGTAGAAGTGATAACAAAAGTTGGTTGGCACCACCAATAACTGGTCCTGGGGTGCCCACAGGATCCAGAACAAATGAAGTTGATTCTTAATGTCTTAATGCATAAATCTTTATGAACTCCCCGAGAAAGGCTATGTTTGGTGCTGCCTCACGTGTATCTACACTATGTTTATGTCAATTATTTTTCCATACACATTTTGTACACCCTGGTCGAGGCAGGGAGGGCTCCTTTCAACACTGCCCCACCAATCCCCACTGTCTCTCAACTCCCCAGACTTACCTGTCCAGCTTATGCAACCCCCACAGATAGCCCCCTGTGGTGGGGTCAGGAGGGGGAGGTTGTCCCCTCCCAACAAACATATCCACATTCTAGCAATCAGGGTGTGGTGGTGGAATGGGTGGGGGTCAGCATGCAGAGCATCATGTATGCCTGCCTCACCTATCATTTTCCACCTAGTTTTCTCTCCATCCTCGGGGGGCACACACACACACACACACACACACACACACACACACACACACACACACACACACACACTGTGGAAGCTGCAGTTGTGCCCTCTGTTGCCACTCTTCAGACCCACACTACTACTAGGCCTCCACCTGGTGGCAGTCATTTGGTGGACATGGCCGTTCTGCCCCAGGGACAGGAAAGCAGTCCATTGGATGATCAATCCCCCCCCCCCGCTGGCCCCCAGCAACCCGAGATCACTCTCAGTTCTACATTGCTGTAGTGGTGGGTGGTAGTACAGTCACTGTGCCACTGGACTGGCCATATCAATCAGTTCTTTGAAAGCTATATTCTGCCAAGTCACCACATCTGAACCCCTATGTTGCCATCACATGACTTGTACAAACACAGACAATGTTCCCGTAACCCCTGTTGATACAGTAGCTAGACAAAATGCAGGGAAGCAGACAGATTCACTCAGGGTTGCCACTCTGAAATATAGAGAATGTCAGCAGAAAAAGACCACTGGTCTATACAGTCTGCCCTGTTCTACCCTATCCTATCCTGGAACCTGCCAGCTGGATAGGGTGTTTTTGCCCCTCCAGCCTTTTTGCCACCTGCCTTACTGCAATTCCCCTTATTAACTATTAAGCTCTTAACTCTGCCCCAGCTATGCTTGAAACCAGTAATGGTTTTGGTGCCCATCACGCTAGCCAGCAGACTGTTCCAGGGTTCAACCATTCTCTCTATAAAATAAGACTTTCTCACATCCCTCCCAAACCTCCTACCCACCAGCTTCCACTCCTATCCCTGTGTTTTTGACTCGCTACAGTTGCTCACAGTTTACCTTGTTAATTCATTATAGTAACCATTAGGTCTGTGTCATAGCACCTCTCGCTCTTGTCACGTCCAGTGAGTACATGTGTCCTAAGCTGATCCTCATAGTATCTGCACTGTTGGCCCTTACTAATTCTGGTACCCTGTGCTGCACTATTTCCAGCCTGTCTTTGTCTTTCCTTAGCCTGGGATCCAGAAAACAGCATGGTATTCCAGAGGGAGTCTAGCCAATGTTCTACAGAGGGGGTAGTATTACAGTACCTTCTTCCTCCTGCTATCAAAACCCCTCCCAATACACACTAACATCCTGGTTGCATTGTTGTAGGCCTTGTTACACTGGCTAGATTGTTGTAGTGAGTACCTTATGATGTCTCCTACCTCCCTTTACTCAGAAGTTGTTCCTAGCTTAACCTTTCCCATGCAGTAGTCCACCCCAGGGTTCTTGTTCCCAATGTACATCACCTTGTACATTTTGGCATTGAATTTCATCTGCAAAACAATAGACCACCTCCCTAACCAATACAGCTCCCAGTGCCACTCCCTTTTTCCCTCAACACTATCCACCCTGCCAAAGAGGCTAGTGTCATCTACGAAGAGACAGATCTTGCCATGCATTCCTCCTCCTGTGTTTCAGATTTATGTTTTATTATTTGACCACTAAGTATTTTTACAGTGTCAAAAACAAGAAAAATAAATACATAATATAATACAATAAAATTAGAGACATGACAATAGCAAAAACATCACTTAGGTCAATAAATTGACAAATCTAATTTGTACATTTAAATTATTCTTCTCCAGTGTTGCTGATGAACATATTGCAAAGCACTGGATCCAGGACTGACTGATGTGGCACCACCCTAACTTGATTGTATTTACCACTCCCTCTGCTGCTCTCCACCAAGCAACTACCCATCTTTCTAACTAGGTCCCTTGCTGCCTGTGTGGCACTGACTTGAATGCCTTGCTGAAGCTGAAGTAGGGTAAATCCACTGCTTGTCCCTTAGCAACTGTCTTAGTTACCCAGTCAAAGAAAACAATCAGGTTGTTCTACAAAACCTCCCGTCCATGAACCCATGCTGTTTGCTATCCTGGAGACCATTTCTCTCTAGGTAGTCCACTGGGTTTGCTTGACTAATGTTTCTTTTGGTTTATCCACTGTGGAGGTAAGACCGACAGGCCTGTAGTTTCCTGGTTGCTTCTCCCTTGTTGAGGGGAACAACACCTGCTATTCCAACTCTTCCAGAACCATTCTGACTGCACTGAGCTATTGAATAGCCCTGCCAGGGGTTCAATCAGTTTTGATGTCACTGGGAGATTCACTGAGGGTTGCCTCTCTGTCAAGGATCTCCTTGATATCACATCATTGCTTATGTGTGCTGCATCTTCAGAGGGACACCAGAGGTTTAGGAAGGAGTGTGGTGAGACTTCAGGAATGGGAAATGGATGGAAACTGTTTCACCTATGGAGCAGCACTATTATTCTGTCATTTTGCACAAATGCTGATGCGCCACCATAGGCATCTATGAGAGAGGATGGAACTACTGCAAGAATAGCTGTATCCCAGCTATAACAATTAGAAATGATGACTCTAGCTATTAATACAGGCTACCTCCATAAAGCCTGATTGAGCTGGTGAGTGCAAGTTTATTTTATTTTAATTTATTTTTTTGATTGATTGATTTTTATTTTACAGGAAGGTGGACTGGATCACTAATCCATTTTCTGCCACCACTGGAGAGGCAGAGTACAACAATAGGAAGAACAAATGGTTAACGGTACATGCACAGTAGATAAAGGAAACAGTAGTAACACAGAAAGGATACCGAAGGACGAGATTGAGGACCGTCTTAGTAGAATGGATGTGCAGGACAGGGCACAGCATGTGTTTACCTTGGGCAGGTCCTGTCAGATGAACTTGCTACAGTTCTGTGGTGGAGTTAGCAGGGCACTGGATCAGGGATTCCCTGTTGACATATTTTTGGATTTCAGCAAAGCATTCGATAAAGTGCCACACCGGAAATTTATTGAGGTCCTAAAACACCTGAGGTTACATATAAGTATTGTGGGTTGGATTAATTCTTGGCTTACAAATAGGGGTAAACATGTGAATCTGAAGGGAAATAAGTCAGAGTGGGCAGAGATTATGAGTGGTGTGCCCCAGGGATCAGTGCTGGGACCTTGCCTCTTTAACATTTATATAGCATCAATGAACTGTGGAGAGGGAGTTTGGTTGTCCAAGTTCTCAGACAGCACAAACCTAGGATCTGTAGTACATAATGCTGAGGATATTAATAAACTGCAGGAAGTGTTAGCAAGGTTAGACCAACAGGCTACTGAAAATAAATAAGTTTTTAATTTAGATAATGGTTCTGGTCTGCATATTGGGAAGGCAAATATCAGGGCAAAATATACTCCAAGCAGGTACATATTAAGAGAGACATCCAAGGAAAAAGATCTAGCAGTGTTAATAACTAATGACCTTAAACTCAGTAAAAACTGTTAGGCAATGGCTAAGAAGGCTGGGGGAGTGCTTGGATGTATTAGAAGGCACATTGAAAGCAGAGATAGGAGAGTGTTGATGCTGCTGCATACCTCATTGGTGAGGCTGCATCTAGAGTACTGGGTGCAGTTTACATCACCCAGTGCCTAAACAGACATTTTACTACTAGAGGGGGTCCAGTGTAGTGCCACAAAGATGGTGAGGACAGCTGAAACTTTAATTTATAGTGAAAGTTTGGAATCATTAGTTTTGTACTCTCTAGAATACAAAAGGTTGAACGGGGATCTGTGCTTGGTGTTTGGAGCCTTTACAAATAATGATCTGTGGGATTGTCTTGGACTTGAGATAAAAGGCAGTAGCCATAACACAAGATCACACATACGCCTGCTCAAAGAGGAGACATATCACACGAAAAAAGAGTGGCATGGTTCAGCCAAGGAGTGGTTGATATGTGGAATAGGCTCCCCTTGGAGGCTGTGGGGAGTAAAAACATGAATGAATTTAAGAATAGATTAGATTATTATTGTAAGATGAAAAATGTAAATGGATATTCCCTTTGCATACAAGGGCGAGCTGTATATGGGCATATGCAGTACTTGGCTCGTAACATCCTATGAATGAATCCTATGACTAGGCTATGTAAAAAGTTATATAATACAGGCTTCAGTTATAGTAAATAGGTCTAAAACAGACCACGTCATTCAATTGCAATTACAAGAGAAATTTTTGTACACAAAGTCTTTGAATATTTGTTTTTAAAATAACTTTAAAAGATGAATCACATCTCAAAACCATCACATTTATTTAGTAACTTTTTGTCCTTAGTAAGAAAAGGACTATTCAGCTATTTTAGTTTAGTCATTTTTTCTGAATAACATTTATCTGAAGATTTATGCAAGGATTTTGAGCTATCAGTTAATTAAATTTTACTACCAAGTACTTTAGTAGCATTGGTAACTAGCACCTTCTGAGTAAAGATCACAGTTGTTGGATTCTTTGAGATGGAGATAAAACCCATAAATGAGTGTATATATATATATATATATATATATTCATGGCAAAAACTCTGTTTAATGCATCAGTTAGGGTTGTTCCACAGTGACAAAAGCGAGGAAATTCAGTGTTAGGGTTGAAATCCCTTGCACCCCATGCCCACCCTGCCCCCACCAACAGGCATTGGGGTGTGGATTGGGGTCATTGGCTCTAACTCTCACCCCATTCCTTATGTAAATAAGCTGAGGTGGTGCAATATAGGAGAATGGGGTGAGAGTTGGGACCAATGACCCCAACGCACACCCCAATGCCTGTTGGTGGGGGCGGGGTGGGCGTGGGGTGCAAGGGGTGGCAACCCTAAGACCAAATTTCCTCACTTTTTTCACTGTGGAACAACCCTAACTGTTGCATTAAATGGAGTTTTTTGCCACGAATTTCCCTTCTTTTTGAGAATGTGCACTATAAATAGTGAATGGAATGTGGTGGTGGGAGCGTGGGGACCCATGTGAATTTTTGTCACTTTGCTGCTCAAAAACTGTATGAATGACTGAAATGAAAATTGGTAAATGAAGACATGTACCATAACACAACTTGTATAAGAAATGTTATCTGAATCTGTTCAACAGTTGTGCAGCACCACGCCAGGAAAACTGCGCAGGAGTGCTAAAAGTAACATTTTTGCCACTTTGCTACACAAGAACCATATATCCGATGAAACCAAAAATAGTTAAAAGAAGACATGTACCGTAGCACACCGTGTGTCCAGAATTGTGTGTACATCCATTCAATGGTCACGCAGCGCCACGAGCAAACAATGTAACATGCACAATTCAGCAACTGTAAGTGCCAGTGACCTGACAATTGTCACAGTCAAAGATGTATTATATATCTTTGTACTTTCTAAATGCCAGGCAAATCAGACACACACGGTTCAGAAGTTTTTGAAGCATAACAAACCACATTTTCATTCATCGGAGTGGTATAATTCTGCATCTGTTAATGTTTTACACACCAAACCACTGCAAGGCACCTCTGTACCACTAAGGCTACCTACACTATACATTTCAAGCCAGTAGCACCATGCAGAACGTATGTGCAAAACATTAAATGTGTCATGCAGTATCTCTACAGTGAATAATTTTTCCAACAAGTAAACAGCATTATTCACATCCCCAGGACATCCACTCAACACCCTCCAAATTTCATGTGAAAAGACCATACCATTCCAGAGATATTCAATGTTTATGTTTCTGCACCTTTAAGAAGTCTCACACCACAAAATGGTGGAAATCACGGCTGACAATGTGCTAAAATGCCCGACCTGGTGGCCAAAAAATCTGTAACTGTGAGGTGGGCCAACTTCAAATGGCAATAACTCTGGAACGGAACAACATTTTTTCACCAAACAAAAACTGGCATGTTCCTTGAATTGAACATATGTCTTTCTACATGACAAGTTTCAGATCAATCAACCACACACTGACTGCACTATGAAACTGCACAAGAGTGCCACAAATAACATTTTTGCCACCTTGCTACACAAGAACCATATATATACAATAACCTAACAGGGGACTAAGCATTCTTCCGATGAAAAGCCATATCTCGAAGCATTTTCAAGATATGGGCCTGAAAGGTGCGGCAGACGCTGTAATGTTAGCCTATGGGAAAAACTGTCAACTTCGGAGTGCAGTAACTGTGCAGCCCTCTAATATTTTGTTATCAAACTACCAAAAGGCACATCTGTGGGATCTTGACTTTCTTCCCTTCAAATTGCAGCCCAAAAGACCAAACTGTTCTTTTGCAGCATGGTGGCAAAGATTTCCTATTGTTTTGGGCATAGTGTCTCAAAGTAGTATTGCAAATCACGACACTTTCGCAAATTAAATCACAAAAGTATCGCATATGCGAAAGTACTTTGTGTCACTACTTTTTACAAAAATTTAAAAAACATTTCTGGGGTGTTTTACCCCCCAAAAAAGACATGGCTAACATCCGCAGGGCTCGACTAGGTGAACAGAACAAGAATTGTGTCCCTAGAGGGTCCCAAATTTAAATACCAAGCATTTCTGTGACCACCATCTGAAAACCAGATGGCTGATTTGCGATACTACAAGAGTCAGTTGCGAAAGTAAAAAGTGCATTTGCGACACTTTCGCGTATTTTGTTAACTTTTCCCATTGACTATAATAGGAAACTTGTTTTTTCAATAACTTTTGAACTGCTTAATATTTTTTCATGAAATATTCAAAATACACATTGGGGACCCTGGCTGCATATTCCTTGAAGGTTTCAGATTGGTCGCACAAACCATGCGGGCTGTAGGCGCGACCAAAGAATGTGCAAAAATGCATAATTTGTGCTTTTCAGTTCTCTGCAGCTCCGCAACCGTATATCTGACTGTAACAAAACCTGTCAGGTCCAGAGATCTATAGTACCAGACTATGCATGCCAAATTTCAGGCAAATCCGTTGTATGGTAACAAAGTTATTAAGCTGCCAAACTTCAGATTTAACCTTAAATGGGGTACTCAACCCTAACTATAGTGATATATACATATATATATATATATATATATATATATATATATATATATATATATATAATTAACCTTCATAACTGCTGCAAACTTGCAAATGTTAAACGTTGTGATATATTTTTACATAAACTGTCAGGTAGGCCATATAAAAACATTGACTAATATTCAAGGTCAGGAAATAAATTTTATTTAGTTATAGTCTTCTTAGCCTCTGAGGTGAAAGTAGGATGATTCCTGTATAAAAAAATTACTTTCCATAGCATTTCTTTGTAACTTTGCCTACATAACCTCAAAAAGTAAGCATCTAGTCTAATGTTACACTTATAGTAAGTAAACATTTTGATGTGCTTCTACTGTTTGACCATCTGACCCTAATATTTTTAACATGTCTTCTTACATGTCCATCTTCTGTCTGGTCCCAATGGGTGTTTTGACTGTTCATGTATTCTTACATGTCCATCTTTTGTCATGTTCCCACGTCTTTTTTTGTGCGTGTTTTTTTTGCTTAATAATGTTTTGTTACCAGCAAACCTATTTTGTAATCCTGAGTAATTGTTCTGCAAGCATTCATCTAGGTCTGCCACTGTTTTGCCAGCACAGTATAAAACTGTATCATTACACACATCACTGTCAAGACTTTTTTCACAGACTTTTGGTAAGTTGTTGAAAAAAATAGAAAACAGGAGTAGGTCTAGAACAGAACCCTGTGGGACCCCTGGAGTAATTTCCAACAAGGAGGATTTGGTTACACCTTTTGTAACCTTCAGTTTTCTGCCAAATAGGTAATCTTCAAGTCACCTTTGGGTGTAATCGTGTAATCACCCCCCCTCCCCATTTCAAGTTACTTCTTGGCCAGTATGGCATGGTCCACCAGGTCAAAGGCCTTGGTCAGGCTGACAAAAGTTACACCCATCAGTAAACCACAATCAATATTGTCATGGATGACTTCTGGCAACATCACCAACCTAATGGCTGCTTAACACTATGACTCTGACATCAATCTGAATCAGTCTACAAACTAAATGAATGAGCTCGCCAGGGAAAAGCACCTGGCAGGCTTTACTGATGAAGGATTCAACGACGCCATCCCAAAAAATGCAGGGACTTGCCAGCAGTGGAGAAGCAGTGATCTTGGCTTCCTACTGCATCAGGGTCAGATCTCATGACCTCCGCCAATGAGCAGAACATGCAATGGAAGAAACTGATGACCTAGTGATGGCAATCAAAAAAACAGCGATAACGGTGAACTGCATTGAAAAGGTGGTCACAACATTTAAGAAAGACATTTTTAAAACTGAAAAAAGGATGATTGCAGTGGAAAGCCAGGTCACAAAGCTCACTGACATGACTGATCAATGCTGTACCTGCTGACAAGATAACTGGAACTAAAACTCAAAATCGATGACTTGGAGAGTCGCAGTCAATGCCAAAATGTTAGACTATATGGTACCCCAAGAGATCAGAGAAAAATGCTGAGTCAATCATACCTTTTCTACAGCAGCTACTCAGGGATGTACTCAAGCTGCCTGAGGACACTAATCTGCAGATGGACTACACATGGAGAGCTCTGGAACCTTGAACCATTGGCCCCAATGTGAGACACAGAATGATTTTGACCAAGCTGACAGATGAGCAGATTCTATGTAGAGCTTGACAACAGAAAGATTTAATGTATAAGGAAAAAAGAATCACAATCGCTAATGACTTCACCACTACGGTGAAAGACAGACACCGCACTATGTGGGGGATCATGAACATAGAAACATAGAAGTTGATGGCAGATAAGGACCGCAAGGCCCATCCAGCCTGCCCATTTCTTTTTCTACCTTATGAATGTGCCATAGGCCTTTGCTCTGTCAATGGCCTAGCTATTCATACTCATCTGTATTACTCCCTTATGCCTATCCCATGCCTGTCTGAAGCCCTGCACTGTATTCATATCCAACACTTCCTGAGGTAGGCCGTTCCATGCATCCACCACCCTTTCTGTGAAAAAGAACTTCCTCACATTACCCCTTAATCGGCCTCCCTCTAATCTCATGCTATGTCCTCTTGTCCTGCTATTTTTCTTATATTGAAACATGTTAGACTCGTTCATCTTGTTAATCCCTTAAGGTGTTTGAATGTTTCAATCATATCACCTCTCTCCCACCTTTGCTTTAGGAGGCAGTATAGTGCAGTGGTCTAAGGCTCTGAGCTGCAAATCTGGTGACATCCAGCAGACCAGACCTGGGTTTGAATCCCACAGCTTCCACTTGCATACTGTGTGACTCTGAGCAAATCACTTAACCTCCTTGTGCTCCCAGGTCGCTCCTGTAAAAAAGCTTTTAGCTTAGTGTGCTATACCTGGTTAAACAACTAAATAAAAAAAATATATATACATATTGAGTTCAGTTAATCTGTCTTCATATGTTTTCTGATGCAGTCCCTGCACCATTTTGGTTGCCCTTCTCTGGACTGCCTCAATTTGGTTAATGTCCTTGTGAAGGTGTGGCCTCCAGTACTGCACGCAGTACTCCAGATGGGGCCTAATCAGTGTCTTGTAAAAAGGGATTACCTCCCTCTTCTGACTTGTGATACCCCTACTAATACACCCCAACATCCCTCTAGCTTTACCTACTGCTTTAGAGGTCTGCTTGGATGATTTCAGATCATCGGTGGTGATGATGCCCAAGTCTCTTTCTTCCCTTGTGACTGCCAGCAACTCCCCTCCCAGCCTATAGGTGGCTTCAGGGTTCAGGGAACAACTCCAAGTCAAGAATATCAAGGCTTAGCCAACATTTTCAGTCTTAAAGATGACATGAATGCTGGCTACAGAGTTTTCTCACATCTCCTGGAGGCCACAGACTTTCTGAAGGAGCAGAAAATTAATTTCCCCCATAGAGATGGACCAACTGGAGTACGATTTACATAGATCAGCACGGGACATTTCACATGGCTGTGGAAGGCACAGCGAAGCTCATCTACTGAGGCCTCCCTTCTAAGAAAAGACATCAACTGATTGATCTCCACGTATGGGGCTGCACCACAGATGGGAGATACAGCACAATGATGGGAGGATGGAGGAACTTTGGATCAGCAGGGAGCATTGGAACTCTATCATTCAGTCGCAATAACGGGGCTCTGCCAGGAGTGTCAAGAGTCTGAAGGATGGAGAGTAACCCACCCTTTGACAGGTATTTTCTAGTGATTTACTCAGATAAATTAACTTTAATAAGAGTGGGATTCAATGCTGCAGTTAACAGACACACTTCTAGGACTTTTTCAGAACTGTTTTTTTTTGTACATTTCTTAATTCTTGAATGCCATGCAAGAGTTGATTAATTGGGGGAGGCTGACTGGGGCTTAACTGCACACTCTTGTAACAGTAGGAAGAGATGGTGGATTGTGATGGGGAGTGGTGATCCATCTCCCAGAACCTGCTGAGACTTGAGAGCCCCAAAGAAAAAGGAACCCAATTGATGGGCCTGCATATTTAAGGGGAAAAGGGATCTGATTCATGATGTTGGATGTGTTGTCAGGGGGAGACAGTCAATTACATTGACACAGAAGGGGAAGTTGGATGGTGGATGACCTGGTCTGAAAAGAGAGGGAAAAAAACAAAGCAGACAAGTAGTCAGGGAAACCCAGGGCTGAACATAGGGGCCCGCTGCATCGTTAGGCTGTGCATGAAAGGCACACCCTTCCTAAGATGGCACTTGCAAACCCTGATGGGCCACCTGAGAGCTGTAGCAGGTTAACTCTGAAAGAAGGTAGAAGTTGTAGACAAGCTCAGTGGGGGACTGCCCTGGGTGACCAGGACAAGTTATCCAAAGCTTACCAGGCCTGCAGGGTAAACACTGGGTCCACCACCTCATTAAAGATGATTCCACGCATGAACTTTAGTCCTTCCTGATGACAGGGGATAGGTTGGGCTGCCTGCCATGCCAGCTGCAAACAGAACTCCATCTATCACCAACCATTCTTGAATTTAAAAACCAAGTACTGTGACCAGACCTCCCCGATTACAAATACCCTAAGGAAGTTATTGCAAGGTGGTCCACCCGAGGGCAGACAGCAACAAGAATGAGACGGGGCTTGCCATAGATGGCGGCACAGTGGCCCAGGGCTACCTCTGCCTAAGAACCACGGTACACGAAATGTAGGCTGGGCTGCCCCATACTCAATAACAGTTTGAAACAAGATGCTTTTTCATTATATTGCAACATAAGAATTGTTCACATTTTATTTACCACTTCAACTAATGTGAAATAATGATGCAGACACAGTCCTGTACTTGATACCAATTGATTCAGGGGGGGTCACTTAAATGCTTTTAAACATGATGTTCAGTGGATCTGGGGCAGTAATGGTTAAAGCAGATCACAACAGCAGATGGGCAGGTGGTGACCAACTTCACAAGTAGGAGGATGGGTACAGGTAGCACTTTGGGCAACCACCATCTTACTCTGTCTTTCCTCCAATAAAGGCATGCATATAGACCTGAGCAAGGTGGCGCACCCTGAAAAGGGTACCCTGATTGAGGGAAAAGCCTTCTGGAAACACTAGGGAAGCCATATACAGTCAAGTGGGCACAGGAAACAGAGTGTGGGAATGTGGGTGAAGCAGTTTGGGTGAGTCTGTTTTGGGTGCACACGATTTTGGCATGCTCATGACTATGGTGTCGGGAATGTGGGGCCCTAGCTGTGGGCCTCCCCCCCATTGTGTGCTGGGTAGGGGATGTTTATATATTGTTTGAGGGGGATATGCCTCCCCACAATGGGGACAATATGCGGTGCAGTCAGCCAGGTGTGCGATGCAGTATTCTGTCACACACCTTGCTGTCACCCATTTTCCTGTGCCCCAATAATCCCTGGTGAAATTTCAACCTATTGTGAGTGACCCCTGGGAAGCATAGGAGGGGGCTGAGAGTGGAAAGCCCCCTGCCCACGCAGACTATGATACAAGGGAAAAAATGCAGAAAAATGCATGGAAAGTGGGCCTGCTGCAATACTGCTGAGCTTAGGAAGTCTAACCGTTGAGTTACTCCATTTGGCTCAACTGTTTGTAAGGGATTTACTTAACCTTTTCTACTTGTTTGATTATTTGTTCAAGATAAAGGTACATGTGATAAATATTGTAGGTACTATAGAATAAAGAGATCGAATTGGGAGGATAGTGAACCATGCAGCAGAAGACCTGAGAGTCTTGGTACACCTGGGAACAAATGACCTGGCAAACCAGTCAGTGGAGGCAGTGAAACAGATCCTAGAGACGTTAGGTAAAAGATTGGCTGCAAGTTCAACATCCCTGGCCTTCTCCAAGGTTCTTCCAATTTGGGGTAAAGGAATGAGCACAAACTAAATAAGACAGGAAGAGATGAATTTAACAGCTGATTGAAACAATGGTCCAAAGGAAAAGGATTCCTTTATGTGGGGGATTGGAGGACTTCTGGGACAGAAGACTTTTTGGGTACGATAGGCTGCACCTAACAAGTGAAGGAGTGAGGGCACAGGGGCAGAAATTTGACATCCACATCAATTGTTTATAGCAGGTAAGGAGGAACAGGAGGCTAGGCAGGCTATCAGCAAAATGGATAGCAACTTAGCTGACACTCCCCCTCAAATATTGATGAAAAGCAAGGAATCTCAGACTAATCACACAAACCAACAGGGGAAAGTTAAGAACAGCAGGGGAAGAAAATTGGTTGTTAAACAACTTGCAGATAAGAAGGGCAGGGAAGATAGAGGACAGCCAGGTTCATGGAGGGCAGTTTGTCCCAATGCCAGCAGCCTGCGGAATACAATAAGAGACCTGCAAGCATTGATTGCTGACACCAAGGTAGACCTGGTTGCCATCACTGAGAATTGACCATGGAGTACAACACATGGGACCTTTCAGTCCCAGGATATGCACTCTACAGAAAGGATGGGAAGGCAGCTGGAAGGGGGTAACACTTTAAATTAAGGAGGGCATACAGGTAGGTGCCACAGTCAGAAAGAATGACAGACACATGGATGTTGAATCCTTGTGGATTCAATTAATTCCAGCAGCAGGGAAAAGGTTTCACTTGGCGATGATATACAGACCTCCAAGTCAGGGAGAAGAGAGAGACAGAGAGCTCACACATGAAATCAGACAGGTTCCAGAAAGGGGAAATACACTGGTGGTCAGAGACCTGAACCTACCTGATGTAGACTGGGATGTTCCAGTGACAAAATGCACCAGAAGTCAGGTCATCCTGGACTCCCTATAGGACAGCATGCTCACACATTTGGTAAAGGTTCCAACCAGGCAAGAAGCAATCCTAGATGTAGTTCTCACAAACACAGAGGAAGTGGGGACAGTAAGGGTCAGGGAACCACTAGCCAATAGTGATCATAACACCGTATGGTTTGAGATTTCCTTTGGGACTGAAAAACCTAAATCCCAGATGGAGGTCCTGAACTTTTCGAGAACAAACTTTGAAAAATTAAGACAGTCTGTAGGCCACAATCTGGAAAATATCACAGAAATCACAGAATTCAAAGACATCTGGGGGCAATAAAGAAATCAGTCCTGGTAGCAACAAAACTCTGTATCAGAATGGTGAAAAATAAGAACAGGTGAAGGAAACCTATTTGATTCATAGACCAGAACAAAACAGCAATCAGAAAGAAAAGGGAGACCTTTCACAGGTTTAAAAAGAACCAAGGGGTAGGTAAATGGGAACATTACACAGAAAAAATAAGGAAGCAAAGAGGGCAGTAAGGGATGAGAAGGCAGAAGGCGAGTTTTGGACTGTGGAAGGGATAAAATCAGGGTAAAAACACTCTTTTTGATACATTCAAGAAAAAAGGAAGAAAGGGGCAGGATCGCAAAATCAATGGCAGGGATAGACTGGTAGAGGAGGACAACAAATGGCTACAGTCCTGAACAACTTTTTCTGCTTTGTATTTACCAAGGAGAAACCAGACCAATGCCAGAAAGTGGGATAAGGGTGGCCAATAGAGGGAGCAAGATAATGAAAGCACCAAAATTTACTACAGATAGGGTCAGGGAAGAGCTGGCAGCCCTCAGGCCAGACAAAGCACGTGGGTCAGAAGAAATGCACCTGACAGTACTAAAACAATTAGCAGAGGAGTTAGCTAAACCCCTAGCACACCTATTCAACTGCTCATTGAAAAGAGGAGTGGTACCGGGAGACTGGAGGAGGAGGGTGGACGTAGTGCCACTCCACAAGGGAGGGGGTAGGGAGGAGGTGGGGAATTACAGACCAGTTAGTCTCAGTTCTGTTGTGGGAGAGCTAATGGAATCCTTAATCAAACAAGACCTCATGCAATACCTAGAAGAGAGCAGGTTCCAGGACAGAAAGCAGAATGGATTCAAGGCAGGGAGGTGT
The DNA here is from genome assembly GCA_016271365.2 of Neoceratodus forsteri. NCBI lineage: Eukaryota > Metazoa > Chordata > Ceratodontiformes > Ceratodontidae > Neoceratodus > Neoceratodus forsteri. Next base: position 1,302,817,848 of record CM028131.1, read on the forward strand.
AATAATGTGAGATCAAATGACAGACCAACAGATAGAAATATAGTGCATAAAAAACTCAAAGTCTGCGTTTGTCATTTTATTCAAAAAAAGTCCAAAAAAATTTTAAAAAATGCAATATTTACAGAAAGAAAAATAGGTGTTAGTCCTTCACACCAATGAAAAAACAATCAGGATATCATTCTTCTCAAAACAGTCATTAAATAATTCCTGAATCACCTTTCTCCAACCAGTGTGAAACCTTGCATACTTAGCTACTTCTTACAGCGTGGTAAGAAGGCTACTGACCACCTATGTGATCTTTAGGCCTCTGGCGGAGTGTTTTATAGCAACCGAGGTTGACATCAGAGGACATGTGATATATTAATTAGCAAAAATATGCCTTTCATATGTTCTCTGCTTATTTAAGAAGTGTTCTGATATATCTTGAAGAGTTCTACCCTCTATATCAACTATCTAGGCTAACTCACATAATATAAAGTGAACTGTAAATGGGATAAATGCCTTAATTATGAGGGTATTACATCACAACAGGAATTAGTACCTTCCTCTATTGTGACATCACTCCATCAGAGTCCCATATAACCAGTAATTTCAGGGGCTGCCAGTCCTATAGCAGGACCTCCTTGAATTCAATGCAGTTACTGGTAATTATATTTTATTTATACCTCATTTTAACACTGTACCATAACTATCCTGTGGAAACCTCCGGCCTTGGAAGAGAGAAGTAGATAAGGGAGCGCTCCCTATTTATTTCTCCTTGCAAGCCTTAGGAAACCTCCTTATTTTTAAGAAGCAACCCTTCTTATACATACTAAAGAAAGGAAATCTTATCTGGGCATAAATGATTCTTCTGCAGTATCCTAAAAACACCTTCCTGCAGTTTAACAGGGCTAGTTAATGTCTGAAATGCCTTTTTTCCTTTATCTCGTCTAGCCCTGTTTAAGACTGACAGCTGAACTTTCAGCCATCGGCTAAACATATCAATACGGCCCTTATTTTGTATGACAGCCCAAGTGCACACCTCTGGGCTGTACCAGGCTCAATCTACCCCCATATGTGGACAACACTGGGCTTGTAAGCTTTACTCCCTTCTTATGGTACAACAAGGGCAGCTGTTTTACTTTCTTTTACCCCTGTTGTGCTCTGAAATGAAAAAAACCAAACAAGCTCCCAAGCTCTGAGTGCTGAACAGGAGTGCTGAACCACTCGAGCTTAGATTTGCTTGCTTAAGGCTTTAAGGCTCATTCTTCAACCAACGAGCTGTGCTACATGGTTAAAAACCACAACAGATGGTTCTAAAATACAATTTCTTACTTGTTTCCTGCACAATCGTGCGCACGTATGCCTGTGCGATCATGCACACGCATACCTGTACGATCATGTGCACACATCACAACAGGATTCAAGTGCTGCATCATATATCTTCTTTCATGAATGCTATCTCTCTATCATATCTGCTCATTCTTCCAGGATAGTAGAGGACCACTTCTTTCACAGTAAGAAGGCCAAGTGAGTCATCTGGTGCTTTCTTTTTTTTTTTTGGAGGAGGGGCAGGCATTGATAGCTAAGAAAAACAGGGACAGCACAGATATAGAGTAGGTATATCAGAGTGGCCACCCTGGCATGAAAGAGAAAAGGATAGTCAGAAAACTAAGATGATAGTAAACACAAAATGTCTATGATATAAGTCATACTTTCACAGGAGGTCATGCCAGACAAATCTTTTTTCTTCAATTGGGTAACAAGTGAACTGGATAGGGGGCATGCAGCTGACTTTCTCTATATTGATTTCAGCAAGGCATTTGACTCAGTGCAACATAGATGACTGCTGAAAAAGTTGGAAGACACAGGGGCCTCAAAGGTCATTTATTTATTTTATTTAAAACTGGTAACCAGGAAAAGCACACTGAGCTGAGGCTCATTTCCAGGTGTGACCTGGATACATAGAATGCATAGGAATAAACATTGTTGCAAAAAAAAGTAATTTACAAAAATTTGCAAGAACTTGGTATGGTTCACGCACAAAGTATACAAGGTGAGAACAGATATATAGGTGGGAATACATATGCATGGCTAAACAGTTTTGTACTGGAACATTTAGAGGCCCCTCGATGGGGGATCTGGAGTAGACAGTGGTTTAGTAGAAACCAGAGGGGTGGCTTGAACTTGGGTTAGAAGAGGGATTAAGAACATGGAGCAGGAGGCTTGTGAGGGAAAACACGATAGAGATAAGAGCTAGGAGGGGAAGAAAAAAATTCCTCTGGGTCAAAAGGGAGATGGAGGGGGAGTAGAAGCATTTGGGGCACTGAGGAAGGGAAGGAATCTAAGGAGTCGTTTAATAGATGAGACTGTGGTGGCAAGGTGAAGGTTGGAAGGTAAGTTATTCCAGAGGAGAGGGAGTCAGTACAAGAAGGCAGACTGACCTGCAGCAGAGTGAGGACAAGGGATAGAGAAAAGTGCGTGAGTCTCTGTGGCAAAGAGACTAGGTTGTGGATTTGACAGGTGTCCCATTGTCAGATGAGAGGATAACTGACTTAGGGACAGAAGGCAAAGGGTAGTGATCCATGGGGTGAGATCCAGTGAAGGTATTGTTACAAGTGGAGTCCCCTAGGGTTCAGTGTTGGGCCCAGTTCTATTCAACATATTTATTGGTGACATCGATTACAGTATCCAGGGCAAGCTTACCCTGTTTGCAGATGAAACCAAGCTGGGAGGGCAGGTGAACAGCCAGGAAGGGGTTAGGGACCTACTAAAGGACCTTCAAAAATTGGAAAGATGGTCTAACCAGTGGGGGCTGAAATTCAATGCAAAGAAGTGCAAAGTTATCCACCTGGGAAAAGGAAACCCTAGGATGGAATATTGGCTAAATGGGGTCAGAATGAACACCTCCCAAGAGGAGAGGGGCCTAGGGGTCATCATTGCTGACACCATGAAACAGACAAGTCAATGCAATAAGGCATACAGCAAGGTGAGTAGAATGTTGGGATGCATAGGCAGAGGGATCATTAGTAGAAATGGAGAGGTGATCATCCCCTCTATAGATCTCTGGTAAGATCACACCTGGAGTATTGTGTTCAGTTTTGGAGGATGCACCTGAAAAAACATAGAAACATAGAAATGTAGAAGCTGATGGCAGATAAGGACCACTTGGCCCACCTAGTAGCCTGAAGAAGAAAGGGGAAAGGCTGGAGACAATGGAAAGGACAGCAACAAAAATGATACAGGGTCTACAGGGACTCACCTATGAAGATTGGCTGACGTCATTGAATATGTACTTACTGGAGACAAGAAGGGCGAGAGGAGACGTTATAGAGACATTTAAGTTCCTGAAAGGCATAAACAAGGTGCCAGACACAGAGGAGTTATTCCATAGGATCTCCAGCTCAATGACTAGGGAACATGAGTGGAAACTGAGGGGAGGGAGGAGTTTCAGGAGGGATCTAAGAAAACATTACTTCACTGAAAGAGTGGTGGAGTCGTGGAACATTTTGCAGGCAGATGTGGTGGGAGTGGGAACAGATGAGTTTCAAGCATGGATGGGACAGATACAGAGCTCAACTAAGGAACATTACGATAGGTACAAAGAAAATAACCCAGGTGGGGGGTAGCTCTCAGGATCAACAATAGGTCCTGGGTATCTCATGGACAGTCTTGATGGACGTCACATCTCCTTCTGCCATTGTTTTTTATGTTTCTGTTTCTAAGGTAGGCATTGCAGTAATAAATAATACAATGACTAAGAATTTAAAAACACAAAATGACACATATCACAAAAGTAATGACATGTAATGTCACTGGGGTTAATAAACCTATTAAGCATAAACAGGTAACAACCATGTTGAGGAGAGAAAGGGGAGATCCTCCTCCTCCAAGAAACTCACCTGAGACTAATGGAAGCATGACAATTCAAGAAATGTGGCTATTCTATGCTTATTACCGTTTTTCTCTTCAGCAAGATAAGAAGCGAGGAGTGATGACCCTAATCTCAGACACTGTTCCATTTAAAAAAGAGGAGTGTGAGCTGATAAAGAATGGAGCCATCTCCTAGTGATTGGTAGGGTGCAGGATATAACAGATATGATAGCAAATTTCTGTGCCCCTCAGGTCCCCCTATAAGGTGTATTTATTGACCCTGGTGAATGATAAAATGAGGGGAACTCTGATCTTAGGTGGGAACTGGAATCTGATCTTTGCTAGAAGCCTGAATAACACATTGAGGGTTCCAGCCCCAGCTGCTGGAGTGGCTAATAGCTAGTAGGGTGTCCAACTAATTGAGAAACTGGGCCTCAGGGATACATGGCAAGCTAAATATCATAGAAACATAGAAACATAGAATTTGACGGCAGATAAGGACTGCTTGGCCCACCTAGTCTGCCCATTTCCCTACCTAACGGATAAGCTGCAGATCCTAGTTAACCAACAGCCTACTTCCTCCTACCCCCACTAGAATTGCCTTAGCAATTTCCAAGCAAGAGAATTTACCTATTACTTATGAAGGTCAAAGTGTGTTCTTGCCTGAACATTTTTTTCATGCATAAAAGAGACCTGGCAAGGGTAGAATCTGTGTGGGTGGGCACCTCCACACTCTCAGATCACCAGCCAGTCCTCATGAACCTTGACTTATACATTCAAAGAAAGAAGACCCTCTAGCAACTTAATGTGTCCCTTCTGTGGGACCACCAGCTGGTTAAGAAATTAAAGCTAGAACTAGTGAGTTCGCTGATTGAAAATTACATGCATGAGACACCACCCCCAAACTCCTTGGACACAGCTAAAACAGCCCTCTGGCAATGGGATCCTGGTGGCAGCACAGTAGGCTAAGAACAAGTGGATTAAAGCTGCAGAGATGACAAATATACTGAGAGACCTGGCGAGGCTCCAGAAAGAGAAATAAGAAACACCCAGGGATGTGGCCATAAAAAAAGCATATAGAATTGTAAACCCTCCAGAGAAGGCATTGTTTTTCCTCAACTAAAAATATTATGGGGCAGGGGGGCCAAGGGCCTCCAAACTGCTGATCTTTCACCTACAATAACAGGCTGCCAGTGAATGCATTACATGATTACACACGCAGGTACTGGTGTGATAGCTACATGGATGGCCCAGATATCTGAGGCCTTCTATAGTATTACAAGAACTTATGCAGCCCACACCTTGAGACCACAGCACAAGAGCATAGGGACAATCTGGGGGCCTTATTGTGCTTCCCAAGTTCACAGAGAAGCAGGACTGGTCACTAACTACTCCACTAATGGTGGCAGATATAGAGAGATAGTAATCAGCAAACAAAAAATGATTAAGTACCTGGCCAAGATGGGTATGGCTTAGAATTTTATAAATCCTTTAAGAATACTCATTCTGGGAAGGGTCTTTAACAGCATACTGGAAGAGGATTGGTGGGAGCCTGCTGCTGACCTGGAGATATACTACCATTTTGGTAATACCAAGGGAGGGCAAAGACCTGTAGATAGTTAGCTCATATCGACCCACATCCCTCCTGAATATGGACTATAAATTATGCACAGCTATAATAGCTTCAGGACTTAATCTAATATTTCCTTTGACTGTCACCCTGAATCAGACAGGCTTTGTTCTCGGTAGACAGGCCACAGATAACGTATGAAGAACAATACATATTGTTGATTATATCAGAAAACATAAGATTTCAACCTGTCTAATGAGTTTAGATGACAAAAAGGCATTTGTTAAGGTCATATTGAATTTCCTATTCAGGGTCTTAGAGCAATTCGGATTCAAGGATGCATTTGCAGCAGGTATTCAAACCTTGTATCAGTCTCCAAAGGCATATTTTAGAATGAATGGTGGTATATCTGAGACCTTTCATCTGTACAGAGGTACACAGCAGGGCTTCACCTGTCCCTACTGCTTCTTGCTCTATATATTCAACCACTGGCCCAGTGGATTGGGCTTAATCAGAAGGTGCAGGGGTGGAAATGGGGGGCCTACAGAAAATAGCCATGTACGTGGACATTGTCCTATCGTACTTTGCCAACCCAGAAGAATCAGCGATGGAGGTGTGGGAGGGATTAGAAATTGTTGAAAGTCTTCTGGTCTGTTTTAAATAAAGCAAAGACAGAAGTTCTTATGTTCCATAACCACCTGTCCCACAGATTACATGACTTTCTGCCTTTAAAGTGGGAGGCTTCTGAACTTCACTATCTGGGGGTCCAGGTAACTGAAGACCTTAGTAAACTGTATGAAACTAATTTTACACCCCTAAAAAAAAGGTGGAGGTGAACTTGAAGAGGTGGTTGTTAATTAACTTCCCTTAATACACCAGACTAGAATCAGTCACAATGACAGAGTTACCCAAATACTGTTTCTGAGTGTGCCTGTGCTAATTCTCCAGAGACAATCCGAGATACAGCAAAGAACAATTTCTAAATATAGTTATAAGGGCTGACACCCAGTAATCCTATTAAAACTTTTTCAGAAGGGGAAATCAGAAGGAGGAAGGGCAGTCCTGAACTTGGAACTGCACTATTTTGCATCACACCCCAGAATCCTGTTACTGGGTTTGAGGCCTTCTTATAAGGTTAAGTGAAAAGCGATAGAGCAAGTAGAAGAGGGAGACACCCACCCCGATGTGAGCCAGGGTAGTGTATCTGGGGAATCAAAACAAACTGCAAAAAAGACTCACTATGAGCAGTCAGGACCTCCTTTGAAGCTAGATACAGGGCTTGGAATAGATTTCATGTAGCTCTGAATCTCTGGCCCTTCAGGTGGATGATGTGGGATAAAACTTCCCCCCAGCTTCTTTAGATGTATGATATAGACAATGGGTGAGAAACAGACTGTGCTGCCCATGTCATTTAGTATAGGTGAGGGAGAGTTATGACATTTTAAATGGCTAAACAGGGTTTTGATCTGCAGACAGTGTATTTTTTTCTGCTTTCTCTAAGTCTATGCTTTTATTCAATCCAGTATAGAAGAGTGGAACCAACACCTATCCCTGGTATCACAGCATTTATACAGACAACAGAAGATATTCTGAGGGGCACAATTTGAAAGGGGCAAATCTTGACCCAGTGTAAAGCATTCTGACGCATCACCCCAGAGCAATCAGTCAAATTTAAAAAAGCATGGGAGGGGAAGAATGGGACTGCCCTGACAGATAAGGAATGGGAGACAGCCTTCCAATCCTCCTTTAAAACAACACATTCACCTACTGTATATAGCAGGAACATTGCTGGAAGATGAAAATATATTTTTTTTTAACACCAGTAATACAAGGAAAGTGGAGGGCAGGGATTGCCCCAAACTGTTAAGAGACACTGCAGGGAAGTTAAGGTCAACCACTGCCATATATTCTGGTCCTGCCCTAAGTTAGACCCCTACTGGAAGATGGTGGGGAAAACATTGGGGGAGATGTTCTGTACCACAATAGTGCTCAGGGCACAGCATATGGTATTAGATGTACTTCTAGGGTAGGCTCAAGGTAGAGACTGCATATCTTTTGAGAGTGTTGATAGTAGTAGCCCAAAAGGCTACAACCCACAAGTGGTTAACACAGGAAGCACCCACGCAAGGGGAATGGACAGGGACTGTGGGCAAGATATACAAAATGGAGCAGTTAGCATTCACAGTAAATGACAGGGTGGAAAGTTTTACCTCCCAGTGGCTTACATTGAAATTACATATGGGGGCAGGGACCCTGAAGTTGTTCCATCAGGTGGTATAGAACACAAGGAATAGGGGAAAGAGTCCCTGCCAAGTGAAGACTAGTCCTGTCACAGATGACAGTTCTGGGGGAGGGCACAAGGCGGGCTCTGTTCTGACAAAATCAATGTTGTACTGAACTGTTGTATTCAAACTGCTAATTCTATGTGAAATGTTGCAGTATAAGAAATAACAAGATGCCACTGTAAGAAAGAAGAGACACAGTATGATGTGTCACGTTTTCTTTTTATTGCACCTGTACAAATGAGAAATAAACTTGAATATAAAAAAAAGTCATAGGTGTCTCCCATTAACCTGACCAAGGCTGTTGATGAGCTGAATACACTTCTAAATCCATACTGGTCAAAGGTGAATAATTCATGTGCTTTTATAGATTTTGTTAGTTGACCAAATATAACATTTTCCAGCAATCCTGGTAAAACAAGCAACAAAGATATGAACCTATAATTAGACATAATTTGCCCACCACCTAGAATAGGCATCACAACTGCACACTTTCAGCAGTCAGGGGCCTTGTTTTTACAGTCACAGGTTTAAGTGCTTTACTGGTTTAGCAATTTACCTTTCCATAAGTTTCAATAATTTGTGGTGTAGCCTATCTATAACTGTACAATAATAACTGGCTTCCCCTTTTTCTCATAGGGAAACCGTGGCATAATTTGCCGTTATAAAGGAGTGTGTATAACGCCAAACACGTGCACGGTTTCCCTTGCTTTGCGCATGCTCACGCAGCAGCGTCACCACTCAAGATTGTTGACCGCTTCCATCTATCACGAAACAGCACCGTGACCGCCAGAAGATTTTGCCATTATAACCTGTGGGTTATAACGGTGAACAAGCACCAGGTTTCCCTTCATCTGTGCATGTGCTGTCTGCCTCTCATCCCCTCTTTACCGCCAGCTGTCATTCCTCAGCACTGGTCACACCACCACTCGGAGTTGGCAGTAAGTTCACCTAAGAAAAATTAACTGGGCTGAAAAGTACTTTTAGATGGGGCTAGTTTAAAAAAGCGAGGGAGGAAAAAAGGAAACGTTTCTTTCTCCAGCCAAGTCTGGCCACAGACCGTACTGAAACCAAAGCGGATCGCAGCTGCAGAGATGTCATTTTATGTTATATAATTGCTGTGGTAAAAAAACAATACTCGGCAATTATATAAAACAAAACACAGAGTGGTGTGTTTAACTTATGATTTTACAGACACCCTCAGAGTTGGATTATGAAATAAACCCATCAAGCTTCGTTCTCAGGGTTTATTCAGCATCCAACACCTCAGGAGTGTGTAAAATCTTGTTAAACACACCACCTCATGTATTATTCTATATCTTATTACCATTCAAAGAGTGCAGAAGTTTCCCATTTACTGTAAAACAATAAAATGTCTGTTTGTTCTGTTTGTAGGTGTTCAAGGTCACTGAAATGTCCTGATTGTTATAAGAATTATTTGATTCTTATAATGTGACAGTCTTGAAAGACTTGTTACAGCCCTCTATATTATCTTTTTCTGTACTTACTAATTTATTATTTATGTTGATTCTGCCAGTTCTTGTGTCATTCAGAGGTTTGCAGAAATTATAAAATGAATTTCAAAATTTCTTTGGCCGAGACAAACCATTTAGTTGCCTCTTCTTACAGTAGTCCTGTTTGGCCTTTTTCAGAGCAACCATGCAATTGTTACAAAATCTATGATGACTCCAGAGCTGGTCTGTTATCACCCGTCTTATCAAGTTTGGGCTTAACCAGGGGACATGATTTGTTCTTATCCTATGCTTTCAAATCGGAGCATGTGTGTCTAAAATACTGCCACATTTTCTATTTAAAAAAGTGAATTATGTCCTGTAGTATATTTAAACTGAAAATTCTGGACCAGTCAAGTCTTCCAACATCATCAATACAACCTTCCTCATTTATATTCCTAAAGTTTCTTCTTTTCCTAATTAATATTTTGTGCATTACTCCTTTTTCTTCTTCCTGATAAGATAGATGAGCAGTGGTCAGATAACACTGTCATCTAAAACACCAGATTCAATCACGTAATTTGGACTGTTTGTCAGCACTCAGTCTCTTACAGTACCATGCCCAGTTTTGTAATTTAAAGGGAAACATCTACCTGAAATCAGACCGTACCTCAGTGGAAGGCAGGACCCTATTAGCAACGTTGCAAAGAGGACTTTTGTTTTTACTCACACTCTGTTAAGAAATGTAGTCTTACCTAGTTGATTCTGCTGTCTCTCCTGCTGGCATTTTGGTTCTAAGAGCCGCTAAGGGCACACCAACAACCTCCTGCTGCTGTCCAGCGAATGATGTATGAGCCAGGGAGCAGCTGTGGGAGCATGCACGCATGGAGTTCCTGTATAGACAGAGGTATTAATAGCTCTGGTTTGCACTGTACATGTGCCGGTGCTATATCGGGACCAGGTGGACTGTTAATTGACTGTATAATGTCTTTGCTCTTTTTCTAACATTATTGTCTATGTTTCTATATTCCTATTTACATTGGCTTTTCTGTCAGGCAGTTCTGCACCCCCATAAACAGGTCATTACTGTGTTTTCTCTGTTTTGCATGTCACTGAATCTGGCCACCTAATGTTGGAATTTCTTATTACAAGGACTTGTTTTAGTTTACGTACATTTGTCTCCTTGAGCCTTATGTCATTGTCCTGTTGATCAGTAGTGGTCTGACGTAGTTCTTCTGAAGTATCGCTGCATGAATCCCTCTTCTTGAAGTATCCCAAAACAATTATGTAAATATATGAAAGGATGGTAGATTATCCTACCACTTTTACTTCTCTTAACCCCTAGTGTCATACACCAGTTGTCCATCATTTCAGTTTTGTGAACATTCTTTTTTATTTTTACTGTGTACAGTACATGATCATTATCATTATCCCCTACAGCTATTAGGGGTTTCTCCTGTAGTTCTGCTTTGTTCAGATCAAGGAACTCTTCCAGATGCCTAATTTAATTTATTTTCCTTAGCGCAGCACAGCTGGCAGCCATTGTGCGATGCGTCACACTGTCCCACCATATCTGGTAAGTGGGGGTTGGGTGAGTGCCATGTTGAGTGTTGGTGGGGCAGGTGGGGGGCCATGGCGCCGCCACTTGTTCAACAGCTTGTGTGGTGACCAGTGTTCTGGGGAGGTACCACTAGACACCAGGGCGTCCATCATCAGGTTGTAAACAGGTGTTTGGAAGGGCAGGAGGTACTGCTAACTATGAGGGACTCTTGGGCAGGCACTGGGATGGATGATCAGAGGGCATGGAGTGCCACTAGACAGCATGTCTCACATGGCACAGATCAGAGCAGGGGCTTGGAGGGTGGGGGGTACCACTAGATACCAAGGAGAACAATTACAGTACTGGGGCAGCTGATCAGAGGGTGGGAAGTGTCACTAGATACCGGGGAGGATGTCTACAACACTAGGGTGGGTGATTGGAGGGTGGGGGGTGCCACTAGATGCCAGCGAGTACATTAGCAGAGAGGGGACGGGCATTCAGGGTCTGGGGGGGCCAGTCACCACTATGACTGATGTGGTAGGTGACCACAGGATGAGTGTAAACCTGTTGCCATTTCCCATGCAAATGAGCCCATAATTGGCATGCATATGGCCCCATAGCATGTTGCATGTCCAATGGGTTCATTCACATTCTGCAGCTAAATATTGTGTTATGATTTCTGGTACTATCCAGTTATGGGGGTGCAACTCTCAGTGAACTGCATACAGCCCAGGTCCATGATAGGAAAGCACAGCTTGCCTTTGCACTGTGCTAACATGGCCCTATATTCAGTCAGATAGCACTGGTGTGCAGTCTGAATATATATCCCCCTCCAGGTCAGATACAAACACAGCACAAAACATTGTGCTCCACTTTAGCACCTTTTTGAATATCTTGCCCCAGATTGGCATACAAAGACAGCACAGTCATGATTCACACCTGCTCATGATCTACAAAGTGAGGAAAAGAAAACCGCACATATTGATAACCCAAAGATCAATGCCATTTTATAGTAAGGGGGGCCAATTCATTCTAGTCACTAAGCCCCAGCCAGAAGAGTTCCACCAACTCACAGACCTAGAATGCCTCTCTAGTTGCCAGGGCCTTCTCAGTATCCCCTCTTCTTGGGCCCTGAGACACCCTTTCTATACCCATAGACTTGAGCTTGTGTGTCTCCCCACCCTTCATGTCCACAAAATGTGCTGCCAGAGCATACTTTCTGTTGCCCTGATTAATCACCCTTATTGCTTATGTCCATAACCTTCCCATTTTGAGGGTTAAGGAAGGTATTAGTGTGCTGGATAACACTACAATATTTACACCTGCCACAATTCTTGCAACTAAGTGGGAGTGGGCAGGGGGGTTAACTGTGTGTTCCTTCTTTCCACTGGTTGTGTACTATATACTATCTTATTTTTCAAATTGATAACCTTCCTGTACACCATTCTTTGAAATTCTGCAGTACATTCTTTCAATATGGGCTCAGTTTTATGTAGGTCCCAATATAACAAAGCCCTGTATTCCTATAGCATCACTGGAGTAAGTGGTTATAAAGTTTAATTTTCCATCAAAAACCCTGCTTTTCTCATTGAGTATGAGTAAGTTATTCCTGTTCAGACCATCTACCTCAACTCTAGCCTCTCTTATGTTCACCATAGCTTCTGTCTCTTAGGCAACGTTCCAAATTTTGCACTCACCCCTTATATTCCTCTTGGCTTTGTGGCCATAGCAAAATTGCCAAGAATTATAAAGTAGATAAATAGCTTCAACCAACAGTGCTATGATACTACATGGCCATGGCAGAGTTTTAAAGAACTGAACTCTCCAATTTAGACTTACTGTAGTAAGACCCATATTGTTTATCTACACTCTGAGTTCTGTATCCTAATTTTAGCACAGCATAAATTATAAATGCAGCTCTTTTAAGCGGAATGTTTTCTCTGCCTACAAAGCAATCATTTCCAAAATGAATTACATTTGAGACAAGTGTACATTAAAAAGAAACTATATACATACCAAAGAATTGTAAGAGCATGTGTACAATTGAACATTCTAATTAACAAACAAACTACACTAAAATGTAATGCAACACATTTACATAAAAGGTAAGAACAAATAAACAAGGTGTTGTGCCAGCATATTGTCTGAAAACAAAACAAAATGGTAATATTAATGACATGCTGAAAATAGAAAATAGAGTAGGAACTGACATTTCAACCATAGATTTTCTTCAGGAATTATATTAAAGACGAAAAAACTGTCTTTGTTGTTGTTGGTTGTTTTTTTTTTTTCCTTTTTAGATAATTCCTGAAGAAGACCTATGGTCAAAATGTCAATTCTTACTCTATTTTCTGTTTTCAGTGTAGACTTACATAAATAGCTGTTTAAGGGCCAAATGGCCTTTGGGAGTTACAATATTGTGTTAACTGTTAAATATAGTTCAAGTTCAATAGTTTTATTGTATTGATTTAAAATCTAAACAAACATAACACATAAAACAACATACAAACATGAGGTGTTGTCAGTAAAAATACACAGAATAATAAATTAGAACTTGTCATGCTATATACCATGTTACCTTGACACACAAAGTGCTAAGGACACATGGTTGTAAATGTTGCTATTTACTGTGTTACTTTGACATACAAAGCACTGTGAGGAGTTGTCTGCAAGTCACTTCCCCTTTCTGCTTTTTCAACTAGGTGGTTTCTTGCTACTGTATAGCAAACCCTAGCTTTTTGTGATTTATTGCATGAGTGCATATGGACCACTCACACAAAAGTCTGGCTAATGCCTCTACCTCAGCTATAGTCCTATAATATGCAAGCTGTCATACTACTTATATAGTGTGACCTGGCTATTATATTGAGCTATTAATATATTGGTACCTTGGCCTTGCATCCACATACATAACTTTGAATGAATATCACTTATAATCAGCACTAATAGTATTTTTCACTTACTAGCTAGTTTGTCCCTATGTGAGCCTAATATCACCAGATCCAACTGGGTCTTTCCAAGAAGTTTTAATTACTTTAACTCTGTTTGATTATTGCTTCCTGAGAGAAGTCCTTTCAAATGTACTACTAACAGAAGACCCCAGATTCATCCTGTGCATCACAATAATTCTGTGCATCACAATCAACACTTCCTTCAATTGATGACATTTTTGGGCCTGACACAGGTGGTTACGACTGCTACTCACAAACACGGTCATTCCCTTGACTTAATCTTTCTTCTAGGGATTGAGACTTCTGATTTGGTTGTGGAACCAGTCAGATGGTCCGATCACTGCACCATGGGGTTTAGTTTTTATACCCCCCTTGGTAGGCCTACCCCTAAGGAGATGGTTAAATAACACCCATTACGAGATATAAGTTCTCAGAGCCTAATGCCGGTGCTTGACCTATCGTCCCCCTCGATTACAAGCAGTGATCCAGAGATCCTCGTGATGGCCTATAACTTGGCCAGCCCAAGTTCGCCCTCTCTCCCTTCACCCTCGATCCCCCTGGTTTGATGGGCTTTGAGGGAGATGTGGAGATTAGGTCGAAGGTTAGATTGTTGCTGGTGGAAGTCCACCCTTGATACTGACTGCCTTAGGTTGATAGATCATTATCATGTCTATCAAACTACAATCTCCCATAAGAAGGCAGAGTTCCTGTCCAGGGAGATTGCAGCTGCTCAGAATTGACCAGCTCAGCTTTTCCATACTGTGGACAGACTGTGCAACCAAGCCTGTCTACAGGTATGGAAAGCTTTTTCGCAATTAGAGTGCGATGAAATTGCTCAATTTTTTGCTAATAAGGTGGCTGACATCGGGCAGGACTCCAGCCGGCACACTCTATGGGCGTTCTTATTGATCCATACGAGGCCACCACACCTTGATTGTCCTGGAGTACCTTTGGTCATCCAGAGTTCATGGATGTCATGCGGATTGTCCAGTGTGTGCGGCCTACGTGCTGTAGTTTGGATCCTGGACCAACTTCCCTAATTTCGGGATGTATCGATGTCATCGGTACGGTCCTAGCACAGATAGTCTGGTGCTCTCTGGAGTCTGGAGAGTTTCCTAGCTCTCTGAAAGAGGCGGTGGTGACACCTCTCTTGAAGAAAGCTTCCCTGGACCCAGACTGCCATGCGAACTACAGACCTATCTCTAACCTTCCTTTTATAGGGAAGGTGATTGAGAAAGTAGTGGCAGCACAACTGGAGGACCATTTGACCATCCATGACATCTATGAACCCTTCCAATCTGGTTTTCGTAAGAGACGTAGCACCGAGACAGAGCTGGTTCGGGTGCTCAATGATCTCCTGATGGCTAGAGATCAGAAGAACCATTCAATCTTGGTTCTTTTAGATCTTTCATCAGCATTCGACACTGTGGACCATGAGGTGTTGTTGAGCCATCTGAGGTTCATCTGTGGACTGTTGGGAACAGTCCTCAGGTGGTTTACATCATTCCTCATGGGTAGAACACAGAGAGTGGTGTCTGGAGTTTGTTTCTCAGGCCCTACTTCTCTGTCGTGTGGGGTACCTCAGGGCTCTGTTCTTTCACCCATGTTGTTTGTGGTGTACTTGCTGCCCCTCGGAGATATTGTAAGAAGGTATGGGCTAAGGTTTCACTGGTATGCTGATGATACCCAGCTGTACCTTTCTTTTGCACCCGACCAGAATGGAGCAGTCTCGGTATTTAATAACTGTCTGAAAGAAATCCAGGCTTGGATGGATTCCAGTTGGCTAAAGTTGAACTCGGACAAAATTAAGGTGTTGGTTGTGGGTCCGGGTCGCTGGATAGGGAGGTTGGGGGTTGGTTTGCCATCAGGAATTTTTCTTGGTGGCATCTCACTCCAGACCTCTGAATGGGTGCATAGCCTGGGGGTAATCTTTGATGAAGTGCTGACCCTACATTCACAGGTGTCTGCCGTCATCAAAACTTCCTTTTACCATCTTAGGAATATGGCCAGGATTAGGCATCTAGTTCCGTCCAGTGACCTTCCTATACTGATCCACGCCTTTGTGTCCTCACATTTGGATTATTGCAACTCCCTTTACCTAGGGCTTCCTGGGGTAGAAATCTGCCACTTGCAGCTGGTGCAGAACGCAGCAGCCCAGCTTTTGGTGGGATCTTCTCAATCTTGTCATATTTCGCTGGTGCTACATGAACTGCACTGGCTGCCAGTACAGTGGCAAATCACCTTTAAAGTTGGTTTGCTGACTTTTATAGCCCTAGATGGACTGGGCCCGGACTACCTGAAAGAGCTCCTGGTTCCCTACTGCCCCAGATGATCACTCCATTCAGCCAGCGAGGGGTTGCTAGAGATTCTGAGGGTATGTTTAAAATCTTTGGGGGCGAGAGCTTTTGAGTTTGCATCCCCTACCCTTTGGAGTTATCTACCCCATCAGATTCGGGAGTGCACAACTGTGGAGAGTTTCAAGCAATCATTAAAACCATGCTTATGGCATCAAGTATTTACTAACTGAGCCTCCTGTTTTAGCATACAAATAGTTTTATGGTTTTATTGATGTCTGTTATAGTTTATATTGTTATTGTTGTTTTAAATGTGAGGCGCCTTGGCTATAGATAAGGCTCCATACAAATACATTTTATTATTATTATTATTAATCAATCACTATCGTCACAATTATATTATCATTGTTTTTTTTTTTTTGTTTGTTTATTTGTAATGTATGGCTCTCACTTAGCCTCTGCAGTTTACTCTAGTTCACTGACTCCCTCCCCATGCCTAGCACTGAACCTTATGAATGCTTGGACTTTACTATGTCCAATCTTATAATCTACTATGCTCCCATGATATCAACTAGTGTCTTGTTGCCATCTCAGTTACCCTCAGGTGGCAACCATCCTTAAAAAAACAGAAATGGTGCTGTAACCTTTTAAGCCTGTGCCCAGATTCTGTCCCCTTATTTACCTAGCCCATATCGGTCTATTACTTTCTGGTGATGTCAAGCTAAACTCAGATCCTGGTTCTAATACTTCTGAGTTTAACACGGCACCATGGCAAAATATTAAAGACCTCAGAATTGCTCATATTAATATTGAAATCCTATATCCCAAACTTCACAAACTATCAGTATGGGTCACATACTAACAACCCGATATCCTTGGTATAACAGAGACATGGCTAAAACCACTCACACTAAATAACCTGTGAGATCTCCCAGGGTAAAGTGCTATCTACCACGATCACCATGGCTCTAAAAAGAGGGGAGGCACACTTGCATATTATAGATCCCACCTACAGGTAATGGCCCTAGCTCACCTCCTCTCTCTAGAACTGCATGTGGAATGCCCCAACTGCATGCTCAATCTTAATCCCCTCCCTAATCAAACCCCTTAGTTCAGTAGTCAAAAATAATGAATTCATCATGTTCAGTGACTTTAACATAAACTAGTTCAGTGACTGTAGCAAAACAGTAGTACACTCCTTTTGTATGCTAAACCTTATCCAGGTCATTACTGAGCCCACTAGGTGCTCCAGTAATGGTGGTATACCGACACTAATTGACTAGATCCTAACCCTTTCCAGCCATCTGTGCACCAGTCCGATTGCGCCCATCAATAGGGCTCCAGAATTCCAAATTTGCCACCCCTTCCCAAAGGTCCATTCCCCCCCAACCCCGGAGTTAGTATATTTAGTTAGGGGGAGTGCGGGAGGCACAACCCCTGCCTTAAAAGTGGGATTCAAATTTAAATCCCTGGCACTCTAATGATGGGTGCACTCGGACAGGCATGTTCCAATGGTGGAACTGGTCATAACAACTAGGCCAGATAGAATCAAACTCACAGGAGTCTTGGCAGATGCCATTAGCAACCATTGTCCCATAATTGCATATGGCATGCAAAACTACCAAAAGCCATTTCAGGAATTACTCCTTTCCAGAAATACGCTAATCTGGATCCTGAGCTCTTTAGGTTGGTGGTAGCTCACACACTGACTGGTTCTGCCTGTATAATGCCACTGAGGTGAATTCAGCAGCTGATTTCTTCACCTCAGTGTTAACCAATCTGCAAGACAAATTCATCCCATTTACCAAAAGGAGGGCATGTGCCCCTGTTACAAAATGGCTGTACCATGAGTTACTAGCAAAATATATTGAACGTGATAGGATATGGGAGGTCTTTAAGGCCTTGTCATCCCTCCTGGACTGGTCTGTCTGTAGAGAGCTGTATAACATATGCAAAAGAGAAATCAGGAAAAATAAAATTTATCATTGTAAAATGCTTTGTAGAGCTACTGCCCCAAACCCCAGACTGCTTTGGGAGCAAATCAAAAAATTGCTTGGTCAGCAAGGAAATCACTCATCCCGATATGTTATTAAATGGGGTAACAGCATAACAATAGTAAATATGTTCAACTCACATTTTTCAGTCCTCGCCTCATACTTGAGTGTCTTCTCTAATGTGCCCCTTACTACCCTTCAAGCTAGCATCTTCTCTGGGTCAACACGAACCCAGTCTCAACCTCCTTTCTACTTTAAATGAGTTGGGCCTCCTGAGCTCCATAAACTCCTTCTGCAGATTCCTGATTCCAAATCTGCGGGCCTAGATTGTATTGAAACCCAAACTTCTGAAAATTTCCACCAAAGAGTTACCCTCTCCAGTAGCTAAACTAACCAACTTATCCCTCACCATGGGCATAGTGCCTGATGTGTGGAAAATCTCATGTGTTTGCCCAGTTTTTAAGACAGGAGATCACAGAATCCTAAATAACTATAGGACCACTGTTATTCTGCCTGCTCTAAATAAAACACTAGAGAACGTAGTGGCCTCGCAACTTACAAGCTACCACTCTTCTCACAAACTGGTATCCCATACTCAGCACGGCTTTTGTAGAGAGCACAGCATCACCAATGCCCTCCTCACCCTCACTAACTGTATCTCCTCTGCTACGGACACTGGTAGCCTCACAGGTGCCATTTTTATTGATCTGATGAAAGCATTTGAACTTGTCAATCACACTTTGCTCACTAGCAAACTTGCAAACCTGGGTATCTTCCAAACTGCTCTCCCCTGGTTTTGAAACTATTTGGCAAACAGAACTCAAAGAGTCATGTATATGTCCTCTCTCTCTCAGACCCAGCACTTACTCTTATGGGTGCTCCCAAGGCTCCATACTAGGCCAACTGCTGTTTGCCTTGGACAGCAATTCTATTTCTCATAGTCTAACCCACTCCTCAGCCATACTCTATGCTAACAGTCTGGTCCTCTATACCAGCTCCAAGAACACTGATCAGATCAACCAGCATCTGACAGCTGACCTACAGTCAATTCACACCTGGATATCTGAAAACAAACTAATACACAATACCACCAAAAGTCAATCCATGCTCTTTGACACATCCTCCAAACTCAGAGTATGCCCATCCCCTCTAACCGTAGAATATGAAGATGGCACCTTGGTCCCCACCACTTCCTCCTTTACATACCTCGGAATCACCATTGACCCTACTCTTGAATACATGTTTCATGTTATGGGTGTCTGCAAATTCTGAGCTGCATGCTTTTTGTCTCATATAAAGTGGCACAAGACATGACACCACAGGCACGCCTTGCCATTGCCAGAGGGATGCTACTCCCAAATATCTCTATGGAGCCCCAGTGTACTCTGCAGCCTCAAAAGCCACTCTCTTCAAATGTCACCTATAATAATATTTGCCCCTTTATGTCAATGTCACATAAACTCACTCACCACTTCTCCCTCTATGATAAGCTGGGTGGGCTCCCCCATCTCTCCTGCGTGACCACAGTTACGTAGGTGTCATCTTAAACATATTACTAAATTGTCAGCCTCTATCCCTTGCCTTCTCTCTCCTGATGGTTGAAAATGGTTACCCCCTGGGATCTACTAAAAATTACCTACTCACTGTCCCTAGAGTTAAAACCCATGCTAGTGATGCACCCTTTGCCTACACTACCCCCAAACTATGGAACTCCATTCTTCCTGACATCTGAAAATGCCCCTCTGTACTGTACATTCCTTCTGTCTAAAGTATTGTGAACATTTCCTTGGCCAGACACTCTGCTCCTGTCATAGTACTTGAGCATTTTCCCTATATGCTCTTTGTACTAGTGGACATGTGTTGACTCATCAGCTTTTCAACAGCACCCTACTGAAGTAATTACTATGAATATGAATTTTAAGTCCCTCCCTTCTCCCCAGTGTTCTTTTGTCTGTATATACTGAATGTGCTGTTTATTCTGGTTTTCATTCCAGACACATTGACGTGTATCAACTTTTGTTTTCTCTCTCTCTCCCCAACATACTAAATGTACTGCAAATTTATGTATATCGCTTATTGATGCATCTGCCTCGTTTCAAGGCATGTCTCTGTAGCTGAGGGCACTGCAAACTATGTACTTTCTTTATAGATGTAACCTGTTCTGTTTAATGTTCATTTCTTGCCAATGTATGTTACAATATAAAGTATTTCCACTGTCTGCATTCTTGGTTGTAACCTCCTGGATCGCACCTGAAAATAGGCATTCTATTGACTAGTGTGCTTACTTGGATAACACAATCTAAATTGTCAATGCCGAATGTTTGCTTGCTGGTATTGGCATTGGTACGGCAGGAGTTAGAGAGGTGCATAATAGGAATGGCAGTGAAGTACTGAACTAATGTCGACCCCCCACCCCCACCCTACAGAGACTGACAGGCATTGGGGTATGCCTTTGGGTCACTGGCCATAATGCTCATGCCATTCTACCTCACCCCACCCTGCAGATACTGACAGGGGTCACGGTGTGCCATGGGGTCTTCGGGCCCTTATGCTCACGCCATTCCAATCTGACAAAGCTCCCTGAGTGGCTGCACCCAACCTACTACCAACCACATCCCATAGCCCTATGAAGTATCACCTCCTCCTGTCTCTGCACGCTACAGCATGTATGCTCATACCATTGTATGTCTATGATGTACTAAATGTATGCTCATACCATTGTATGTCTATGATGTACTAAATGTCTGTACCAGCCTATGTTAGCCAATCCTGTAACTTTAGAATTGCAACTAAGATACGACAGCGTGTATTACCAATTGTTGTACTCCACAACGATGTAACAAAATTGTACTGTATTTGTCCTCTTTGTGATGAGGTACCTTTGAAAATGAGCCTCTGGCTCAAAGGTTGCAAACTGATGTGCAAATAAATAAATAAAATAAGGAAATAAGCTGAGATGGATGTAGTATAGGAGAATTGGGTGAACATTAGGTCCCAAGACCCCAAGGCACACCTTAATGCCTGTCAGTGACTGCAGGGTGGAGGTGGTGGTGGAATGGCATGAGCATTATGGCTGACAACCCCAAGCCACACTCCGATGTCTGTCAGTCTGTACAGGGTGGGGCGTTATGGTTGGAAACCCTAATGCCCCAGGTGTTTGTGGTATTTTCACTCCAAATTTTCAACATGGGCTTTTTGGGACCTTACCTCATGAACAGTGGCAGCATCATTTCACTACTCAATCCCAAGAGGTGATTTCACACAGTGAGGGTGCCATTTGATGCCACAGGCGTGAAAACACATTTTGGGCAGGATGTGAAAAATTATAGCTGTACTGTTCATGAGGAGGTGTGAATAAATGGCAATATTGAAAATCTGGAGTGAAAATATGAAAAAGTGGCAAAGTTACAAGTGTGTGTAGAAACTGTGCAATGCACACTCATAATGCAGTCATTTTTTGGAATCTTTTCACCAAATTTTCAACATGGCTTTTTTGGGACCTCCCCTCATGAACATTGGCACTGGGATTTTGTTAATCTGTCCCAAAGGTTGATTTCACACAACTGTGCCATTCTGTGACACAGGTGCAAAAACACATTTAGGAAAGGATGCAAAAAATGACAGCTGTGTAGTTCATAAGAGGGTGTGAAAAAATGGTAATGTTAGAAATTTGGAGTGAAAATATTAAAAACTGATGAAGTTACCAATGTGCACATAAACTGCATAATGCATGCTCGAAAGGCAGTCATTTTGGGGGATTTTTTTCTCCAAACTTGCAACATGGGCTTTTTGGGACCCCACCTCATGAACAGTGGCACTGTCATTTCATTTATCGGTCCTGAAAGGTGATTCTGTGCAGCAAACATGAAATCACATTTTGGGACAGAGAAACAAAATGACAGTGCCAGTGTTCACAAGGTGGAGTCCTAAGAACTCCATGTTGAAAATTTGCTACCAAAACTCCCAAAAATGGCTGAAATATCAACTTAAGTTGAAACCCCTCATTGATTGCCATTATAGGGCATACCATGATTTTCTTCAGTTTGCGGTCGGCTTTTGAAGAGTGCAGATGTGTTCCTGGTCCACAGAAGATTGCAGAGCTGGACCTCCAGAGATACATATGGGTGAGGGGGCGTGAGGAGGTGGTGTGCACAGAGGGGGTGTGGGATGGGGGAGGGGCGGTGAGGATGACAAGGGACTGTTTTCTTTTTCTTTGGGTTTGAAAAAAAAAGACCTCGGGGATAGTTTTCTTTTTTACAGGTGAAAAATGAATTGCAGCACACTGGGGTGGGCTCCCAGTGTTCCAGACTAGTAGAGGGGGATCAATGCCGACCCAGGGATTGGGCACCCCAAACTCAGCTGAAGAAAAGGGGGACATGGGGTGCACATCTGACACCGGGAGTGGGCATCCCAGTGTCAGAAAATATAAAGAATTACTTTGGCACACTGGGGTGGGCTCCCAGTGTGCCACAATAGTGAGGGTGGGAGTGGGGGGGCATGCCGACATGGAGATTGGGCATCCCATTGTCAACAAAAGATATGTTCAGGCTTGGGGGGGCATGTTGACATGGGGATTGGGCACCCCACTGTAGGCAAAAGCTATGTTCACCGGGAAAGGCACACTGAGCAAAAGAGTTACTCACAAGTGCAGCCATGCATATTACTGTGCACTATAATGCACATGGCTGGAATATGCCTGGTTACTGGAAAGGGGGGGGGGGGATCTGCCACTGCAATTACGAAACTGTCCATGATTGGAGAGGCAGATTTCTTTCAAGTCCGGCACTCACTCTGAAACTGCTGTCATCGGCAGCTTCCCTGTTGATTGGTGACTGAGGGACATACCCATTAAAGCATCCCTTGCATTGGCTACAACACTGCCACGCCTCTGCAATGCTCTACTAACCTCAATATGTTTCTTGTGCACTGCTGCACAAGCAAGCATAATAAATTATTCAGAGACACATGATGTATAAATTCATTTCCATGTCTAGCTATAGGTAGAAGCGTCAGTTGTCTTGTATAGTTCAACATGATTAATTTTATGTGCAAAACTGACTATCGCAAATGCATGCAGGTTACTATCAGGGCACAAGAGTTTCTGGACTCGATCTGCTCTAGGTAAACCAATTAAATAATTATTCACTGGAAGGAACTAGTTGTTTCTCAGGTGTTCCACAGTAGGGCGGTTTAACAAATTGAGCCAAATTTTCAGAGGTTGATGAGGGGATTGCGTCAGGCCCTTCATCAACACTGGTGTTTGGTGAAATTGCACCAAACTCCTTTGCTGCAAATGTGCTCAATTTTAGCACATTGGGCACAGTTGCAACAGTTTCCACAGTTCATGGCAGCTTGTGCCAAATATTTGGCACAAGCCCCATAAAAATGGTCCCTGAAATGGTGCAATTTAGACCGGGGGGAGCTAGTCTAACTTGTGGCATTTGGCACAGCTGACTAGGAATGCAATCGGTGCCAATAAAATGCCACAAGCTCCCTGCACAATATGTTCGGCACACCACGGGCTTGTGGCATTTTAAGTGCATTTGAAAACTGGGCCCATTGTGTGCAACTTGGCCAAAGTCTTCATAACTGCATTTTCAAAACAACATTCTTTCCCAGATCCATAATCCATGCTTTACCAGTGTTATACACAGGGGACATTATCTGTAAGCCTCATTAGGCTTATTATCCTTCTTTGCACAGCATTTTTAATATATTTTAAATGAAAGTCCTCTCAAAAAGGATTTTCAGCCTTCTTATTAAAAAGGCACCATTTCATTGCATTCAATTTGCTCATAACCTTTCCATTGTTAGAGCTGTAATCCTGGTATTGACATTTCTAGTAGAGGAACCTATGCACAAAAACAAAGTTGCCTATGTGCTGTGTATCTGAGGGGTGTAGGCAACCCTAAGTCAGAAAGCCACGCAGCAGGGGTCCCACGGACCCCCGGTAGCATTCACGAACTACGTGCAAGACAGTCACATGCCTGATCCCCCAGCCACGCAGACAATGCACCGGGGGTGGGGGAGGCATGGCAAGGGTGTGCCTGCATTACACGCCATTCATTAAGGCATGTAATGCCAGGTACAGTGGGGCACAGCTTATGGCAGCCGGGACCCTACCATATCCCACTGCGAACTCCCATGGACTGCACCCACCAGTCATGGTGGGACTGGGAAATGACCCTCCATGTTGCCCCAGCCCACTAGGCACATGGGGAAGACTGGGGCAGCTGATCAGGCAAGGGCCCATACAACTCAATAAATGTGGCCCTCCATTATGGATCTGCACCTCTGCTGTGTGCCCATCCACACAGTCCCTGAATGTGCTAAACATCCACTCCAATACATTTCATCCCTATCCCTGTATGGTCCAATGAATACCCCCACCCCAACACATGGCAGCCACCACTGGTCCCGGCATATAGCATGCAGCAGTCCCCAACACATAGGGCCCCCGCCGGCTCTGGCATCATGGAGACCCCCCCCTGCAGCAGAGCTCCGGTCCTGGTCAGCAGGTTCGTGACATCCCCCCATCTCCATCCATAGCTCCAAACAGGTACCTCATCTCTCACTGCACAGCATGTTCACCCCCACCCCAGATCAAGTGCCCTGGCCCCCCTCAGTGGTGGACAGTGTCCCCCCCATAGCACCAACAACACCACCCCCTTCCCCCACCTGCCTGTCAGTGCTACTGCTATCGACATCAAGTAGCACATCCCTCTGCACACCGCCTCGGCAGCCTGCCATCCAACAGATGCTGGGAGTACGCCCTATTAATATGGAGTAGCACTCCCAGCATCAGTTGGAGAGTGAGCAGCTGAAGTGATGTGCAGAGAGATGTGCTTCTTGCCATCAATAGTGGCAGCACTGACAGGCATGTGGGGGGGTGATGTTGTCGGTGCCATGGGAGAGGACACTGTCCACCAAATGAGGGGGCCAAGGTGCACAGTCGGGATGGGTGGGGAGCACATGTTGTGTAGCAGGGACAGGGTACCCGTCCAAAGGTATGATGGGATGGGGGACATCACAAACCTGCTGACTGGGGCCAGGGCTCTGCTGGGGGGGGGTCTTCATGATGCCAGATCTGGTGGAGGCTCTATGTGTTGGGGGTGCTGCATGCTACATGCTGGGACCAGTGCGGGCTGCCATATGTTGGGGCAGGGGGTTCCTTGGACCATGTGTGGATGGGGCCACCATGTGTTGTGGAGGGGGGTTCACTAGACCATACGGAAATGGGGTGCCATATTGTTCGGGGGGCATCATGCTATAAGCTGGGACTGGTGGGGGCTGCCATGTGTTGGGGGTGTGTGCATTTCATTCAATGGGGACGGGGCTGTCCATAAAGGGGGGCCTTGCACATGATGCTAGGACTAGGTGGCCGTCCGGGTGCCTGTGCATGTGTGTGTGTGTGTGTGTGTGTGTGTGTGTGTGTGTGTATGCACCCAGACCCATGCCCTTGAGCATCGCCAGCTCCTGCAGAGCAGGGGATCCACTCCGGGACCCAGGTCAGGCATCCGATTGGATGCCTGCCTGGATCCACTACTCCACCCCTGGCCATCCTGCATGGTCCTGCGTGCCGTGGGAGCAGGGTCATGGATGGGTGCGTGCAGTAGTAATTTACACATGTCCTGTGCCTGTCTGGGTCCATGGAGCTATGCGGGTGGGATACATGCCTTTGGCACATACCCTACGCTCCCATTAGTGCATAGGTACCATAGATCTTAGTCATAGCTGAGTCTATATAATTAATATTTAGCAGAACCTTAGATTTTATTTCTCTGTCAAACTTAATGAACCAGCAGACATTAAATGGATATTGTAGATAATCTTCCCAGCATACAAAAGGCAGTCGGTACTGCTTCAGTGATAAGATTATTCCAAAATAATTTGCAGCTCTGTCCAGTGCCATGCTTTCATGAAAGCATGCCACTCTTGGCCCTCACAATAGCTGTAGAAACATTAGTCAGGATCCATATTCATACTCTTAGGCCAAAGGTCTGACACTCTTTCCACAATAAGTTATTACTAACACCCCAAACATCTGCTCCACATAGGAGCTGTGAAGAGACCTTCACTCTGAAGACTCTTTTCTATGCAGTAAATTAGCTAGAAGCAAAGCTTTCAGTGAATGTCTTAATCCCCATGATTGCCTGATCAGCTTTCTTCTCAGTAATTACATAATATGTATCCCAAGACCCATGTTTACTGAAATTAATCCCAGGTATCTAAATTCTCCCACAGTTTATATAATTTTACCATCTATCATCCAGTGTTTTAATTTATATTTAGGATAACTTAAATTCATAATTTTTATTTTGTCCATGTTCATTTTTAAGGAATTTTCCTTCCAACTATCAAAGGTATTGTAATCCAAGAATGAATAAATAAAAATAATAAATATAAATAAACTATTAGACACACAGACTAGGCCACACTGAAGTCCTGTCACAGACTGTGGGAGCACTACTGCATCATCTGCATAGAGAATATCAGTACTTTATTATTTCTAACCCTCGGGGCATCAGTGTTTCATTTGTCAAGGTCTGTTATCACTTTGTTAATGTACACTTTAAAAAGCAAAGGCACTAAGAGGCATCCCTGTTTTACACCTGCAACTACAGTAATCTTTGTTGAAAGCTGTCTGCATAGGCTTTCTCTCAACCTAGCCTTTGTATCTTGATGGAGCAGTATTAATGATTTCAGTAATCTCCTGTCAATGTTCAGATCATGTAAACAATTCCACAATATGGTTCTACTACAGAATCAAAAGCAAACTTTATCTCAATGAATGCTGCGAAGATTGGTTGATCTCTGACATGTAAACATTTGTTAAGAACATACAGTAGTTCACAATTAAAATGTTGTCAGTAGTGCTTAGATACTCTCTAAAGCCTACCTGCACTTTGAAGACGAGTTTGCTCTCTTTTTCCCAGGCTTGTATTTTTTGTAGAAGGAATCTGGTATAGATTTTACTGGCAATGCACAAAAGGGTAATAGACCTATAATAAGCTGGATCAAATGTGTCCTATTTATATGGGAACCATGGTGGCAATGTTGCAATCCAATTGTAGAATGAAATATTTATTTATAATACTCAAGATCATAGCTAACAAATGTGCCCAGGAGACAGCGTTAACCAGAAAAAACCTCAGTTGCTATTCCATCTGTAACCCGTAGGTGGCGATATCCCAAGGGCTACTACCCCTGCCTGCTTGGCTAGTAGCAGGTTAAGGGACCTGAGTTCTGAAACGGGTGCCTCCACCTGGAGGTCAGGGTTGGTAGTGGTCAAGCTAACCTGGGCACAGCCCTCCGAGACACAGTAACCCCCTCTTTCCCCTCTAGCGGCCTGAATACTGTACAATAATCACTTTCACAATACCCCTAGTACACCACACAAGTACCCACACTGTTTGCACTTACCACCAGGGCTGGTTCCTCTGGCTTGACCCTGGAGACCCCCTGTAAAACAAGGGTAAGCAAAGCAAATAGCAACAGTACAGTACTTTGAGCACAAACTGGAACCACAGTCAGATTAACATGTAGAAAAAGTTAGATCTGATTTATTCAGGGGACTTGAACAAGGGAGGGGCAAAATCAGGTTAATTAGCTTAAAAGTTATATCAGTCAAGCAGTTATGCATGCGCTTTGAGTCCCCAAACACAGTCCTCTTCTGGGTACCCAGGTAGAGAAGAGAAGGGCTAGCCAGGACAGTTGCCCGTGGTTGCAGCTGGTTGGGGCCCTGCAATGGAAAACACAACATGCACAGTATACAATGTTTGTAATCCGGAGCCAGAGGGCTCAGTTTGTAAAGGAAATGAAACAACAAGACAATCAGATGACGCACTCAGATTAAGCTGTTGTTGTAGGGAGCTCCCCTGGTATTTACTCACGATACCCAAGACTGGACACAAGCTGGACGAAAATCGAGACTGCAGGTGGTTGATCTGGAATGCCAGGAGAAGCAGGGCCCACACAAGTCACAGAGGTGTCGTTCCTGTTCAAGCATGGAGCAGGGGGCTGATCCCCAGGCAGGTCTCTCGTTGATGGTTTCTCTGTGCAGTGGGTAGTCTGGCTGGGCCGGTCTGGCAAAACCCAGAGCAAATGGAGACAAGTTCGGAAGCAGTCTGTTTTGGGCTGGATACAGCTTCCAACAAGCAGAACACAGTTC
The DNA here is from genome assembly GCA_016271365.2 of Neoceratodus forsteri. Classification (NCBI taxonomy): domain Eukaryota; kingdom Metazoa; phylum Chordata; order Ceratodontiformes; family Ceratodontidae; genus Neoceratodus; species Neoceratodus forsteri. The sequence continues at coordinate 1,302,845,953 of CM028131.1, forward strand.
ACACAGTGGGAAACTAACTCACAACCCACTAGCAGCTCATAGCACATTTACATGTATGGGAATTCTACTGTACCAGGTAAAGTGCTCCCCGGGCACAATCGCAAAGTATCTGCGCACACCAGGAGCTTAGGGGTAGCTGGAACTCCTGACAGGCCAATCGCATTCAGCAAAAATATTTGGTCTTCTTCAGGCTGAGCCTGGCCCACTTCAGTAGCTCACTTTAGTCACATAAACTTGGATTTAGTCCAAAATAATTCTCTTCTCTCCCTCTTAGAAGCTGCAGGCAGACATGGAGGCCAAACTCTCAGCCTTTTCATAGTTCTCCCATGCGAATCCACTCAGTATTGCTCTCAGAATCACTTCAGCTCCTTCTTGCTCAGCTTCCAGCTTAGTTCTAATTGAAAACTGCAAGCAGCCCGGGACTTCCCCAAGATCCAAAAGCTTTGGTTGGTTGATTTGGTTGTCAGTCAAAGCAAGAGCTCCCTCTTCAGTTGCAAAAAAGGCGCACAAAAATAAAACCACAGTTCCTATAGATTTTGAATTCAGACAGCTCCTGTAGTCCAGCTACATTTTAGGTCCCACCAGTACTGTTTGGTCTAATTCGTAGTCCAGGACCAAGATAGTGGAGACAAACAAAACAGTCCTTGCTACAAAGAAAGCTAGTTAGACAAACTGCATTATCATTATCATTCTAAATGATTTTCAGTAAATAGTTACATCTTTCAACAGAGCTCCCTCTCAGATTACTTAAACTGCAATTAGGGAGCTCTTAAAGGGACAGTACACAAAGGCTATACAAACTCTAGTAATCACATTTAAACTGCTAAAACACAGGACACCAGCCTGGCAGCGAGTATTTGGGTAAGCTCAAGGAAGACTTTTTGGGAGCCCCCATTTGTAGGGGTGTTACACATCTATCACCGGAATCTTACGTGTTTTGTTGTTCCATTAGTAATAGACCACAGAGTCACCAGTTATCTTATCCCTTTCAGGGTAGAGGCCCTGGCCTTCAAGTTCTATAGATAACATTTTGTCAGGGGTGGAATTAGCCTTATCAAATAAATTATGGAAATGATTCATGCATCAGCTAGGAATTATAAATGCATTGATATTTTGGTTTAGATTGCTTGTCCCATAGGCAGCAAGATGCCAAAACCTTTGTCATCTTTAATTACTATTGCCAAATTTAATTCATTCCAAAGTGCATCTTTATGTGTAAATGTTTAACTCTGTAGAAGGTCGAAATAGTCCTTCTTTACTAATTATATAGCTTGAGCCCTTTTAATACTAACATTACTTTGGAGTACTCATTTTTTTTTGTCAATTCTATTTTATCTCCTCTGGTAATCCCAGAACTCTCTTAGGCTCCCAACTCACCAGCCACTCTACTGCCCTCTGTGGCCCCTGCCTTCTTCAAGAACATTACTTTATCCCCGCGGGACCCCACCCGATCAAAGGGGCAGAGGCAGAGGTCCAGAGTTGGGCGTGTGGTGGCCAGGCACTGGGGCCACCGCCTATCCAGGCTTAGGGTTTTTTTCCTTTTTTTGGTTCCCCGTGAGCTCCCTCCTCCCTACCCCAAGCATGGTGTGCAGCGACGCCATGGTGCACGGCAATCCTGCCGGTGTCTGCCACGCTCCCCCACACACTTGGTCCTACATCCTGCAGTGCCCCCAATCTCCATCGGGGGTTGCTGGGATGCCGGACAGCCCTAATGCCCTCCCCCCCAAAAAAAGGAGAGCAGTCCATCAGATGCTCAGTCTTCTCCCTCCCCTGCCACCCCCGGCACCCAAGCTTGCTCCTGAACTCGGGTTGCCAGCATGGCACAAGGTGTGGCATCCAGCGCCTCAACCCTCAGCGCCACCAGGCCAGCACTTTGGTGCACTCTTAAAAGTCTTGTCAGTTATTTCTTTTTGTTTTTACATGTTTGGTCATACTAGGCTAAGCCTTTCTGGTTTCCATTATCATAATTTATTTTCTGTTTCTCTAGTAAGTAAAGGTATTATGTTTGCTAGAATATCATAGCATCTTGTGGTATAATAGCATTTTATGTTGTTATTCTCATATTCATGTTGTAATGAATGTTCTATTATATTTATAAGAGAACTATCACCTTCTTAAAATATATAATTATTAACCTGGTATAGTGTACAGTTACTCCAGGTTTTTTTTTGTACTTGATTATCTCTAGATTATTGGCAGCCCCATCCAGCATTATTTTACATTCATGCTGCCTTTGTCTTTCCATCTGTAAGTCACATAGTCAGTGGTAGGGGTCACTATCGGGCATATTCTCAGTTTGTAAATAGTTTCATGAGTCTATAACACTACCACCCGATTTGCCACATGTGCCATAGGTGAATCTTAATCTATCAGGGGTGTCTCCTCTAGTTCTTCCATTTAGCAGTCTTTCACAAACTCTAAAAATAGAATGTCCTGTCTGTTCTAAGATGGAAGCACCACTGGAGGTCGATAGCGAATTTGCCGACCTCCCACACAGCGATGGCACAATACTGACACCGGTATTGTGCAGTCCCAAAATGAAGTGTTTTTTGTGGGGGGCTATGTCCGTAACCTCCCCAGATTTCTATATAATCAACTCAGATTGAAGTTGTTCCAGGGAGACGAAAGAACACTGGGAGAAAGGCGTCACCTGAAAACAGACCATTATAGCGAATGTCGTTGTAATGGTCTCTTTTCGGTATTCGCTGTCGGGGTTTCACCCTGGAGGGGGCAACCATTCTAAGATTTATCCTATGACATTCTTTTTGTGATTTCAAAAATATCATCCATTTCAGTGAAGTTCTTGTTCTTCTTCTTTGTAGTTTCCTAATTCTAACATTTAAATTACTAAAGTCAATAATTTTCACAGTAGGCAAGCAGTTCACAAAGGATAGGCCACATGTGTTTATAGTGAGTCCCATCTACCCCTCTTGTAATGTACATATTTATGATAATGTACTTATGAACATATGAAATAGCCAGCAGAAGGCCTTATGGTCTATTGAGTCTGCTCAATTGCAGGGCCCCTAACTGAGGGGATAACAGTGGGTCCCATCCTCCCCCCCCTCCAATCCTGACACTCCCCTTCACCTTGTCCCACCCTCTCTTGAACTCCCCCCACACACTGTCTTCTGAGTAATAGCCTCAGCTAGGAGTTCATTCTATAACCACCACTCTCTCTGTAAAGAACTGCCTTCTGACTTCTTTCTTAAACCTTTCCCCCTCCTGCTTATAACAGTGCCCTCTGGCTGTTTTATCACTGAGACAAAAAAGCTCCCCTATAGACATCTTATTTATATCTCTCAGATATTTGAAGGTCTCAATCATGTCCCTTCTCTCCATTCTCTCCCCAGTAAGTACGTGTTAAGTTATTTCATTCTGTCCTCATATGCTCTGCCTTACTGACCTTGAACCATCTCTGATGCCTTCCTCTGAACTGTGTCAAGCTGATATCCTTTTTTGATAGGGTCTCCAGTATTGCACATCATTCTCCAGGTGCGGTCTTACCAAAGATCTGTACAATGGTAGTATAACCTCCTTTCTTCTGCTTGTAAACCATCTAGCAATACATCCCAGCATTCTATTTGCTTTAGCTGCTGCCTTGCTACACTGCGCAGCTTGCTTAAGGTCACTGGTGATGGCTGTCACCAAGTCCATTTCCTTTTCAGATTCAGCTACTTTCAACCCCCTATACTGTACTCAGTCCTTTGGTTCTTTCTTCCTATATACATAACCTTGCACTTCACAATAAACCTGAGTTACCATATGCCTGACTAGCTTTCCAGTTTTGCCAGGTCTTCCTTTAAGTCCTGTACTCATTTAGATGTGTCCACACTCCCACAGACCTTGGTACATCTGCAAAAAGACAAACACTGCCTTTAATGCCTTCCTCAATGTCATTTATGAATATATTAAACAACACTGGGACCAGCACTGATCCTTGTGGGACTTCACTGCTAACTTCTCTCGTACCTGATAACTTTGTTCCCACCATCACCCTTTCTGTCCTACTACTGAGCCAGTTTTCCACCCACCTTGCTAATTTGTCTCCAACCCCTAGGTCCCTCAGTTTCCTAATCAACCGCTTGAGGGGCACCCAGTAAAATGCTTTGCTGAAATGTAAGTATATAATATCAACCACCTGTCCCTTACCTGCTGGATTTGTTACACAGTCAAAGAAGCTAATCGGGTTTATTTGACAGGATCTCCCTGAGATGGGACCATGCTGTCTCTTGTCCTGAAACCCATTTGTCTCAAGTAATCCTACCGGCCTTTCTTTCAGACTGGACTCCATCAGCTTGCAAGCAATGAAAGCTTAGACTGACAAGTCTATAATTCCCAGGGTTATTCCTAGGCCCACTGTTGTACAGTGGTACCTCATGTGCTATTCTCTACTGCTGCAGTACCATCCTTGTGTCTAGTAAGCTATTGAACAGGTCTGCCAGCAGACCTGCTAGTACCATCGCCATCTCCCTTAATACCTTTTGGTGCATACCATCTGACTGCAGGGACTTGTTTACTTTCAGAGACAGGAGCCCTTCCCTAACCCTGTCTTCTTTATCGTATCATCATCTGACTGCCCTCTTCCCCATTCCCTTCCCTAATGCTCCCTTGCAGCACAAGTCCATCATTTCCTTAGTGAAGACAGAGCAGATTTGTTCAATACTTCTGCCTTTTCTCAACTATCCTTCACCCACCCTTCTTCCCTATTTATCTTTACTATGCCCTCTTCTGTGACCCTCTTTTCTCTTGTGTAATGGTAAAAGGTTTTATCTACTCCTTGATCCTATTTGTAATTTGTAGTTCTTCCATAGCCTTGGCCTGTCTGACTAGCCTGCTAGCCTCCCTAGCTTCCCCCATGAATTCACAATCTCTCTCACTTTCTTCCTCAACCCTTCAGGATTTCTTAATCTTTCTGTATATATCCTTATTATCCCGTGTGACCTGGCTCACCTCTCTATCAAACCAGCTTGGTTTTCTGACACAGGAGTTTTTCCTCTGTTGTCTAAGGCAGCTTTTAGTGGCAGTCGCCATGTCCTTCTTGTTCACTGCCAATTTTTGATCCACCCCCTTGCTATTATTAAGACTGGCTAGGTGTACTTTCAGTATCTTTACCATCTTCTTATAATTGTCTTCCTAAAGTTTAGAACTTTAGTTTAGTGCTTCCTTCCGCATATTCACCTGGAACCACACTATGCAGTGGTCACTACTCCCCAAGGGTTCCTCTACCTTAATGTCCCTGACATGGTCACTGCTTGTTAGCACCAGTTCCAGAAATTGTTCCCTTCCTGGAAGTTTGGTTACCACTTGGGCCAAGCACCCATCCAGTACTGCATCCAGGATCGCCTGGCTCCTGACACAGGAGGTAGACTGGTCACTCTAATTTACCTTAAGAAAGTAAAAGTTCCCCATTATCACTACTTCCCCCTTCTAGCTGCCATGTTTAGAGTTGTTCCCAGTTCCATATCTTTATCCTTGGCTTGATTTGATAGCCTATATTTCACAACTTAATGTGATTTTAACTGTATAGGAAGAAATCAAGGGTTCCCTATCAGAAGATAACTGTGCTCCAAGTTTAGTGATGTGTCAATTAAAGTCACAATTCCTCCTTCACATTTTCCAGATTTATTAGTTTTAGTGGCAGGAATATTAAAAACCTTGCAGCCATTAAAATCAATGTTTACATTCTCCTTTAGCAAAGTTTCTTGTAAGAGTATTATTTAAAATTTTACCCATTCTCCATCAACTCTTCTATGAAGCACAGCAATATTTCAAAGTATGCACTGGAGGGTATTATGATTTAGAATAGTCTGATAAATAATTACATTTTGTCCAGTCACTTGTCCCTTTCCTTATCTGTATCAGAATGTCTTTACTCTCCTTATGGTTGTTTACTGAGTTAGAGTGGTCGGACAATCCCCCCACCCCCCACCCCAGCATCCCACTGGAATCATTTATTACCTCCTCTTTATCTGAACTAGATATTATCCTACATAGAAACACAAACATAGAAACATAGAATTTGATGGTAGATAAGGAACATTTGGCCCATCCAGTCCACCCATTTCTCCCTACCAGCACTATTACCGCAGATCGTGCCTAATCTATAGTTCTTTCTCCTTCCCTCCCCAGCTTCCTTTCCACTATGATTCTCTTGTGCTTATCCCATGCATTCTTGAACCCACCACTGTTTTTGCCAACAACACCTCTTCAGGAAGGCTACTGCAGGAATCCACCACTCTTTCTGAGAAGACGTACTTCCTCACATCTTTCCTGAAGCTACCCCCATCCAGCTTCATAGCATGTCCCCTTGTTCTTGAGCAACTTTCCTTCAGAAAAATACTTCCCTCCTGTACCTTATTTACCCCTATGAGATATTTAAAGGTCTCTATATCATACCCCTCTCCCCCTGTTCCAGGGTGTACGTATTAAGGTCTGTCCTCATAGGGCTTTATGTATAATACATTAGAAAGAAATGTCTTTTTGAGCAGACTATTTGTTTCTGTTCCATAAGTAAATTATTACTGGGCTTGGAAAGGGAGTACAGAATGGTAAATTCTTCTTAGGTATATCAGTTTCCCAGTTAGCTTAGCTCTGGTATTGATACAGATTTGAAATGCTAGCAGCAGTGAAATACGTACTTGCTGTATTTAAGACAAAGAAGAGAAATGCTAGCCCTGATCCCAAGGTATACCTAAGTCTGTCTTGAAGATAATGTAAAGCTTAATGGTTCTTAACTCAGAAGGCTCTGTGTTCTGTAGCTGCCTCTGTTTCTTCTTCTTTGCGGCAGTGCCTTAACTTGGCATTCTCATTCCTGTATAATGAAGTAGCAGGTTATTATGCTCCCAGGAAATGAATGTGCTTCATTGACAACAGTAATTGTACACAGTACTCACAGTAACTTGAATCAGACTGTAAATGCAGTAAACAAGTCCACTGATGTAAACACCAGTGGCACATCATTTCTTGGGTGAGAGAGGATAAAATAAAAACAAGCACAAAACAAATGATATCAAGCAATGGGCATACAGTCCCCACCATCTCCCTGGTGCACCAGCATCCCCCAACCTCCAACCACCAACAGTATTTCAATGTGAGAAGTATGTTGGAGTCCAGGTGGCTGCCGCTTACAATGGATACCAATGTTTCAAGCCAATGTTTTGTAATCCTTAATGGGTAGAACATGAATCCTAAAAGTAATAAACAGTTTAACAAGTTGTAAATGAGCCCCAGTTCTGTTTTGTTCTGGTGCGTGAACAAGATTTTTCCTGCATAGCAGTTTTCTAGAACGTTCCTCCCCACAAGGCTTTTGGAGTCCTTACCTGCTACAGCAATGAGTAGCGGTGTATGACCCTGTTTAATAACACACAGTTCAAATGAAGCAGTCTGATGCAGCAGACCTCTCTCTCCTAAATATTCTGGATCCTGAAATCTCAGCACTGAAAGCATGTGGTTCACAAATGCTGTGGGCTCCTCACTGGTCTTGTATGAGATCTAGCCTCTGCAGATCCTTTTTACACCTTAATGGGGAGCATTCCTCTACACCTTGGTGGGAACTTTTGCGCCTCTTCACTCTTCTGTGGGGACTTCTAGAACCAATAGTGTGGCCAGGATGGGTCTTCTGACATCTGCCATTTCAATAATGAATCTCACACACACACAAGGCAAAATGGCTGGCCCTTTACAAAGTGTCTCTAGTGTAGCTTATACAGTTCTACAGGTCAGGATCCCCGACTAAGTGTTCATCTTGCTCTGTTGCAGGGTCACAGGATAGCAACCCTACAGACTCTCTAAGTCAGTCTCTCTCTCTCTTTCTTTTTGCACATTTGTGTCTGTGGCTTTCTTTTCCATTCATGAATTGAAACATGGATCTCCTGCTTTGCCTCTGCTAGGATCAATATTCTGCTGCCTCTTCAGCTTCTCACTCTGGTAATCTGGTCTTCTAGCAGCTCCTGACATTCCCAGACAAACTGCGTCTTCTTTTTTTTTTTTGCACCTTCCCTTGCACCCCCATGACCTCCCACTCTTTCTGGCTGCTCAACATCCTTGCTTATCTGCCAGTCTCACTCCCCACTGCTGCTACCTGCCACCTGGCTCCTCAGGCTGTCCCCACACCCTCAGACGGTTCAGCTTATCCCTGCCAGGAGACTCATCTCCCGGGGGGGGGGAGTAGCATTCCTGGGGATACTCCAAAGTATGCAGGGCTGTAGGGGCAGGAGTGCTGCACTAGGGGGACTGTGGTGTGGGGAGATTATGAAGCCATCATACAGAAGGCTGAGACAGGTGTTATTTTCCAATTTCTGGGCCCCTCCCCACACCCCATGGCATGCACCATGGTGATGCCCTGGAGGTGGAGCCAGCCAACATGTGGTCACCCATGCCAGCAAGGCTCCACACACCAGCAGGTGTCATTCTCTGAGTGGTGCTTAGCAGCACCCTTCCCTGGAGGAAAACATCCACATAGATGCTCTATCACCCTTTCTACTGGCCTCTGCTCCTGATGTCCTGTGCTCAAGGATCGAACCCAGATTACCAGCATGCCGAGCGAGTGCCCTCCGCCCCACTTGATGCCATGGAGCCAGCAACACTGCTTCTTCTTATTCCATGACCAGATGCTTGGATGGATGGGTGGGCTATGAGACTAAAGCAGCATTCTGACTGGCACCTTTTCCTACTGCAGTTGCAGCATTTGACATGGTCAGCTATGTCCTGAAACTTCTGTCATATCTCTAGAGAAATTCCTTGCCTGCCTGCAGTACTGCTGTAGGGCCACCAGATAGAATCTCTTTAGCAGTATCACAAAATATCTGGAAATATCTCACCATATCAATTGCTGCATCTTTAGGACTACCCCTGTCTGCAGAGAACTTTTCCCTGATTGTTTGATGCTTCTATTTGGGCAGGCAAAGAGGCCATACAGCCTTGCGATTTGTCTGTGAATTCACAGGCTTATCTGTGCTCATCTTACCACTTCCCATCAGTTCTTGGGTCAGAGGGAAAACACAGAAGCTCCCAGACTGTTGTGCCTAACATTTGTTTGTAGGTGGCCACTAGTGCTATGTGATAAGCCATTCTGGACTGCAAGAAAGTTTGGGGCTCTTCTCCACTGTTTTGGCCCACTTTCTACTGACTGCAGGGATGTTAATGAAAATTGTGGCTCTGCAATGAACTTTATGGGCATTTGGTTAATGCAGAAACCACTGCTGACATCACTGATCCAGTCCTGGTCCCCCTAGCTGCAGTCTATGGGGATAAGAAGGAAGATTCCTTAAAAGCTGAGTTGCCAGAAGGGAGCAAAGGTAAGCTCCCACAGATGTATAGGAGGGTACAAAACTTAGATCATTTAAAATTAACTCCAAATAAAACAAAAATTCATATCATCTCACTTAATGTCAAACAAAAACAGTCTCTACAACCTTTGGCAGCAAGACTAGCAACGCTCCAAAAATAAACCCTGTCTTCAAAACACTGGATGATTCCCTCCTTAACTCCTCTTCCTCTTCTTCCCTTCTTCTGCCAATTTGCCCTGGATTGGCTTCCCAGATCCCATCACTGTTCTCTGTATCCTTTTCTCTCCTTACCCTTCCTTGATGCCAGGTGTCTCGCTCATCGTGTCACCTTTGTCTGCAAATTTTGACTGTGCTCCCTCCCTCCTTACATTTCCCCCCTCCTCTCCTTCCCTCCTTCAACCTCCTACTCCATTCACAGGTTTGATAATGTTCCCCCGTAAAATCTTCTGCTGGTCAAGCTGCTTTCCCTTCTGCATTCCAAAACTTTGGAGCATTCTTCCTTTTGCTGTTTGCAATGCTTCCTCTTCCATATCACTAAAATCCCTCTTCCATGATTTCACTACTCACTCCTGCAGTTGCTGCTGATCCGAGACTAATCATACTGCTCCTCCTTCCATGCACTCCTTCCGCCTTCTCCCTGGTTTATTGGTCCACTTTTCCCTTGGACTAGTCCCCTGCTGTACTTGCAGTCTCCCTTCCCTTCCTCATTTTGCTGCCAGTTGCAGTTTGCAGAATTGTTGCTACTGATATGTGATATGTATGCTATCTTTTGCATTATTTTCTCTGTGCTTCCTGTCAATTGTCTACTGTGTACCTTTTACCTTTTTTTAAATATTATTACTGTTTTATTGTTGTAACATTACTGATGTAACTTATTACTGCACTCTCCACATCCCCTTTTCAAAGAACACATCTGGAAACAAGTTATTAGCTCAGTATGTTTTTCCTGGTGAATCTCTTGAAATAGATAGATAGATAGATAGATAGATAGATAGATAGATAGATAGATAGATAGATAGATAGACAGACAGACAGACAGACAGACAGACAGGCAGACAGGCAGAGACAGGCAGAGGTGGACAGAGACAGGCAGATGCAGGCAGGCAAACAGATGCAGCAGGCAGACATAAATAAATAAACTGAAGAAGTCTCCCACTTCAGGTAAAGGGGTGCTTGGTTGGATTATAACCTTGATTTCTCAGTAATCTGTAAAAGGCTCCTCCTCAAACATGGGGCACTACACCACAGCAAAGCTTGCCTTCCACTCTTGGCCCTCTGTGTTATTGACCTTAAAGGGTATTAGGTAGCAGTTAGTAATGTTCCTGTTTACAGAAATGAAATTCATACCTTCAAATGATTCATATTTAACTGTACCAGAATAAACGCTGATGTGAAAAACTGTTTTCAATTGTTTTCCTTTTTATGGACAACATTCTGCACAGTTCTCTTTCATGGAACTAATCATTTAGAGTTGTTATTATGTCATGGTTTGTGTTCCGACGTCTGAGCATGACCTGTTAACCTATCAGAACAATGCACAGAGTTCTGCACAGAAACTGTAACATAGTAAAACTTGAGATCATTGCTTCCATGGAGTAAAAAGTAAGTGAATGCGGCCCTCCCTCCAAAAAAAACTAATGCAGAATGCAATTTTTCACATCACTGTGGATTCAAGTACACTTTTTAATGTTAAACCACATTGTACGGTGATCACTGGTACATAGGGAACTGCCCATTATGACATTTGCAATGTTGTCCCTGTTTGTAAGCAGCATTTCCAGCACTGCCCCATCTTTAGCGCATTCGTTGACCAGCTGCCTAAGAAATGCCCCTTGTAGAGTCTAGTATGGCCCTGTTCTTACCAAACCTGCAGCTAGAATGCTCCAATCTACATCTGGCAGATTGAAGTCCGCAACTAGCAGCACCTACCCCTTTTTTGCCATCCTGATGATGGTTCCCCTAATGCCTTATCCAACTCTTCTCCCTGTGCTGGAGGTCTGTATATAACCCCTGTATGGATAGCTGCCCTAAATCCTATCTCCAGGATGACCTACAGCACCTCAAACCCTTCCTTTTCCTCCAGGTGCCCCTATATTTCCATAGCCTTGATTCCTTCCCTCACATATAGAACAATCCCCCACCCCCTCCCTATCTCTCCTGAACAGAGAGTAACTTAGTATGACCATATTCTGGTAGTGATTGTCAGTGCACCACTATCAGTTATGGCCAGCAAATCCAGGCTAGCCTCCTCCCCGTGGGCCTCCAGGTCTGGAATTTTATTTCCGAGACTCCTTGCCTTGATGCACATGGCTTTCTATACCATGCTCCCTCCCTACCTGCAACCCCTCTTACCCCTATCTGCCTGTGCTGATCCTCAGAGCTCCTCCTGACCCCCTCATCTCTCATTACCCTTTCTGTTTCTTATCTCTTTTGCTCCTCTCTTCTTGCTTTCTTGATTTATAACCCCCTTGTCCTGTGCCTCATCTGCAACTTTTTTGTCTTGTGCCCCTATCCTGGTGGAGCCTTCTCCCCTTGGGCCATCTCTCCTTGTTGCTTTGTCATGCAGGGGATAGTTTATTGCCTTCCTTGGTAATACAGTCTTCCCCCTGCTAGTTTAAATGCATATCCAAGTAACATTTAAACCTCCCACTAAGGAATGTGATCATCCTCCTGGAAGGAAGCAGGCCGTCACACTTATAGACATCCATATCCTCCCAGGCTGGGCCTCAATCCCCAATGTAGCTAAAGCCCTTCTCCCTCTATCATGACTTCATTGAAAGCCCTAGTGCAGAGTACCCTATCCTTCCCTTGCCTGTACACAGAACACCTCTGAGAAAGCCACTACTAGGTGCACTACCTGCATAAGGCCCTCCCCATCTCCTTAAAAATTACCCTGACCTACCCCTAACCCATCCCTTACCAGGTCATTTGTCCACAGGGGGACAATGACATTCAGCTCCCTCCCAGGACCTGCGACCCTAGCGATCCTCTGGCTCCACTCTCCATCCCTCCAAGCCAAAGCACCAGGGAGGTATTTTACCTCTCTCTGGCCTCCACCTCTTGCTCCCAACTTTATTCCCCTAATGACAGAGTCCCCCACCAGCAGCTGCTTCCTCCTCAGCTGTGGGCTTCTTCCTCCCACCTTGGGGCTTCCTCTTCTGAGGACCTCCACATTCTCCCTTGCCACTGCTTCTGCTGCCTTCTCCCAGTTGTCTTGTTCCTCCAGTATGGCAAAGAAAGTTTGTAGAGGCATAAGCAGAAGAGTGTGTACCCCATCCGCCACCTGCACAATCCCCTGGAGCCCACAAAGGTCCAGTCATTTTGCTTCTGCCTATGCATCCTCTGAGGTAGCAGCAGCAGCCTTGGTGGTACCTCAGTGGAGTAAAAGATTCTCTGCAGCCTTGCCAGTTCAGCCTGGAGTCCAGCAACCTCTACCCTCAAACAAGATACGTGAGTGCAAACGGAACAGCATCTCAGTCTCTGGAAGGTGTCCCAAAAGACCATGGTTCCACACCCATTACACCGCACCACTCCCATAGTATTTACTTACTTAACTGCTTTTTTCTTGTTTCTATTGAACCTTCCCTGTCCCCTCCTGCCTCCTTTTTATGCCTGTTTACCTTCTTTCCTTTCTTTCTTTACTTGAAATTGATTTATTGCCCTATCCTAGATTGAATGTTTCCTAATTTCCCTTCTATCAGTATTTTGGTCTTCTAAAATTTCTCCAGTACTCTACTGCCTCCATTTTCTGCCTGTTTCTCTCTTATCTTTCTTTCCTGAAATGGATCTTGTACAGTACATTACCCTAGATGTGACGTCTCCTGCTTTCCCTTCTATTAATAGCTACCTATACCAGAGTCATGCTGCTTTTTTCCTCTGTTGTTACTCTACTACCTGTAGTTATTTACCCTACTTTTTTAGATTATGTGTACACTATACTGTGTTTTATGTTACCTTGTCTTGTGTCTACCCAGACAGCCTACAAAAGCAATAAGTAACTGTAATTTATTACAAATATTTGACAGCAACTACTTACTGTAACTTATTAGTTTTTCAAAGTGACCACCTCAAGACTGCCACAAAGTCACACCTAGAAATAAACTCTGGCTCAGCGTGCCTTTCCCAGTCACCAAATTTTAAAGGAATAAATAATTTTACACAGCTCATCTACATAGTGTGTACAAAATCATACTTCTTTGTTTTGCAGACTCCTTTAAAAGAAATGAAGAGAAAGTTCGAGCTCAAACTGCATCAGGAAGCGTGTCTATGGATGTGTTTCCAAGAGAAAAGTACAGTACAAATGAGGTTAGCAGATTTCCATTGTGCTATATGTGAAAACACTGACCCAGTGACACAGTAACTGGTATTTGAAAATATACATAATAACTGGTCAGCAATTTCTCTCAATGTACTGACCAGGTTGATATTTTCCATAACAACCGGCTGGTTGTTATGACATTCATGAGCCATGCAGTCAAACTATGCTGCTGTCTCAATGGCCAACATTCTGTATGTGGGCGGGGCCAAACAGTATCACAAACTGCTGGATAAAAGTTGCTGGCCTGTTATTATAAAAAATAAAAGATGGTGGTGTTGATATGAGATGACGCATTACATTGTGGATGCTTTGATAAACCCTCGGCTTCGCCCTTGGGGTTTATGTAGCATCCCACAACTCGGGTGTGCATTAAATTCTCATATCAAACCCTTCCCCATCCATTATTCTCTATATAACTATCTAATCCTCAGTTATGTCATGTGGCATGATCTAGAAACTTGGAAATGTATAACTGCACCAAAATAAAAATGTGTCCTACAAATCATATTTCCCATTGCTTTCCTATGAACTGTACACAAATATGTCATTTGATTTATATTATAAAAGGGATAGAACAAATCCTGAATGCTGACTGGTCTAGAGGTAGTTACAGCTGTGATGTTTCAATATTATCAGTGCAACATCATGGTCTGAAATTAATCCACAAAAACATACATAAAAAGCCTTTATGTTAATTATACAGGATCCATTTTATACTCACAGTAATGCACTCCAGGTTGTGTCTTGTGCTACTTAATGTCATTTTTCTGGTGGGTGGTGGCCCACAGCTGTGACTCACATCTCACAACGCTCCCAAGACGTAATGTTTTCCCAGTACAGTGCATGCCCATTTATGCCTTAATGCTTCTGGAATTGTTTTATTGTGATCCTTCTAACATATGGTATAAAATAAATCACACATGCTATATGATATCAAAATCCGTACTCTATATTTGTTTACATTAGGTCTTAACCACTACCTGGCAAATGTTTCAGATAATATTGTCTCCTTCTCAGCTAATGCCTGCCTTGATCATCATGGTTACTATAATTTAATTAGGGAGGTTGAAGAAGTAACTACTTTTACAAAAAAGACCAATGCTACTACTTAGCAGGTGACCAGAATGCATGCAAATGCCATATGGCTGCCCTACACCCATAACCCTAGAAGCTAATAACTTCACCTCTAGAATACTCAAAGCTGTCTCTAGTGTAGAGTTCCATGGCTATGCAGCATATTGTAGTGTCCCAGGTAGAAGTATGACGTGCCTCTGTTGCACCACTGCTCTTGTCAATTGTTCAACATGTCAATTGTTCAACAAATAATACGTGTTAACTCTTGTACTGAATATCCTAAATGTATGTACTTGTTCTACAAAGATGCCATTGTTAATTAGTTCCGGAAGAATATTCAAGTCATGCAAAATTTTAATAAACATATATTATTACTACTATTACTAAATTAGTAGCCCTAAATAAGGTTTGATGCTGTAGATCATCTGATGCTTTTTAAAAAATTCAGCAGTATTTATTTTTGTTAACTTAAGAATAGATAATGCTGTACACAACATTCTTTGTTTATCAAGTCTTAGAATGATGTACTTGGGTTTGCAGTAATGTGGATCATTTATTGATCATTCATTGATGCATGTTTTTATTTCACATCAGAACATTGGTTCTACTTCTTTAAGATGAGAAAGAGGGGCCTCTTTTTCCATACATTTGTGTTTAATTAGTAGGATGCAAGATTACTTAGGGTATTATTTGTGAATCAGACATAAAATATCAGTAACTATGTGTAAGCTGCCAACTTTGATGAAGGAATGAGGCAAGGGCTTTCAGTATCATGGCCACAAAGGGTGAAATGAGTTATCAAGTGACTTAATGAGCCATTAACACCTCAGGGAAATGTTTGGAATTGAATTTAAACAATTTGGCTTTTGTTATTTGATATTTTCAATATTTATTCCCCTTGGTCCTTATTACTTAGCTCAATTTCATGAAAAATATATTTCCTAGAATCCACCTGCATCCAATGTTTGCATATACCTAAAGTCATTATTCTCTGCTTATGGCATCACAATAATTTCCACTGTAACAAATTTTGATTCACAGCCAGAGGATTGGAACATCAGGTGCAGACGTGCAGCACAAAAAGATTAATTTTATAATGCAGATGCCATTAGCAATGAAAAGAGAAATACAAAAAATATGAAACATAAGCGGAATTGCATCTAAATAATCTGTATTTCACAGAGGTGTATGTAGCTTTTAGAAAGACTAAAAAGAATGACAATTTGAAAATAAGCTAGAAGACAGGTTTTTTTTTCTGCCCTGTTTCTATAATGAAAGTTTCTATTTCTCAGATAGCTTCTGGAGATAACATGAATTGACAGGGCAGGGGTGAGAGGAAATGTGAGGCCATGTTGGGGTGACATTATAAATCACCATTTGAAGCCAACCAGGATTGCTTATTTCCAAATATTCAAGGCACATTTATAACTGTAAGAGGGTCTCTGATGAAAACAGTTCTAAAATGCTGACGTCCTACTGTAAGTTCAGTAGTCATAGTGAAGTTCCAGTATGGGGGAGGGGTCTTTAATTTCTACAAATTAAAACATTTTCATTTAAAACTAAAGTTCATTAAAAAAAAGTATTGTACATGATTTATGTGTATACAGAGAATAATATATAGTTGTGTGTGTATAACCAAACATTTACACACCTGAAGTGTATGATGCTACATAAACCCCAAGAGTAAAGCTGAAGGGGTTTATAAAAGCATCACACATAGACAGTATGTATAATATTCTAGATTATACCTGCCTACCCATGTTTTATTTTGTTATAATTGCTGGTCCCACTGACTGAAGAAAAATACAAATTTTTTTCTTCCTGTTAGGCTGATGCTTGTGCTGAGAAGGTACTGTACAGACAGAAAGAACATGTGCCTGTGGGAGGGTGGGTTGGATGAAGACACAGAAGGAGAGACAAGTTCTTTTAAAATGTCCCATAGGGCAGTGCACTTTTTTACAGAAGGACTTCACACACTTGGCAATGCCATAAACAGTTCAACAATGCAGATCTGGAACTTCTGTGTTGCTCATACTGATTGACTAGTCAGGATGATTTTCAGCAACTGTAATAAAACATGGCTTATAGGGCTGTTGGTTCCCACTCAGCCAGTAGGCTCATAGGGACAAATCCAATGCCTGAGGGTGGTCCTACTTGTACCTGCAGTTTTGCAGCCAATACTTTAGGAAGACCAATCACCCCTCTAGCTTCTCAACTCAGCTCTGGTTCAAAACATCCCAGCCTTGACTAGAACCACCACTGGTCAGTCTTTCTGAGACTGTTTCCAGCACCGACTACTCCCCTCTTGCATTAGCCAGTTTCACTCCTACAGAAGACTGCTCTCTCCACAGCTCAGATCTTATCTGCCAGACTCTGCTCAGCCAGCTCCTTTTATAGGGCTGAAGATCATGTGACCTGTCAATCATAGCTTTAAATGTTAAATGTTTGCAACAATTTTAAATATGTCTATTTCATACAGAAAAGTAAGCAAACATGAAAAATAATAGTTTAACACAGATCAGCATTTAAACAATCAAAAAATAAAGCAATAAGAAAATAAAGAAAGGAACTTCCTGGCAGGAAATCCCACCTTTCTTGTTCCCGGACTCCCTCATGCTAGAGCTCTATAAAGCCCACAGATTTCAGCTGGCCTGAGCCCCTAGTAATCTACAAAATGGATGCCAGCAAACTAAAGCACATGGAGTCAGGCATTTCACAAACAGGTACATTTTCCTCAACATATAGCAATGTGTACAGTTTTGGCTTAAAGAAACATTTCATCTAATATCAGGAAAATATAAATGAAACCAATATAAAGCAAAAGACATTGCTAATTCATTGTTTGGTAGCAGTTTGTAAAACACGTGTTTGGTACATTTCAAACAGCAAGAACTTTGAGATTTCTAATACCTTCCATACAAAGCTAAAGGTGGTTTATTGTAGTTCTTCAGTACATTATATTTTATAGGGCCAAAAACCACTTTCTTCCCCAGGTTCACTATTTTGCACATGGAAATTTAACAGGGGAATACAGCACCAAAGTACACAAAACATTTCTTTCAGCCTAACTGTGCTAAGACAGCTCTTGTATACTTAATGCTAGCTGTGTATGTGTGTGTGTGGGGGGGTAGAAAGAGAAAAAGAAAGAGTATTAAAGTTTCAGTGCTGGGAGATCAGTCCAGGAAAGACAAGATAGAAAAGTAGCATAGAAGGAAGACTGCAGCCAAAAGGATAGGAAAGAAACATTTATTTTGATATGCTGTAAGACTATTCCTGCACTGAATATCTCAGGTTTCAACAGGCTCTCATTTTTATTTGATACCTTAAATCAGATTTATTGTGGCTGCAAGGCTTTCCTGCAGCCCCTTAAAAACTGATTCTCTATTTAAATTAATCCAAAATACAGTAGGAGGATTTCACCCTGCTACATTACTTCCCACCTTAAGAGGGAACCAGCTCTGAACAGTAGCTGGTTTCCGATACTAGCATTCACTATTCCATATCATGCTCATCACTTCCTAGGCTAAGTGTGAAAAAGGGCTCCCATCCATCACTTTTCAGGAATCTTACATTAAAAGAACCCTGTGCCAATGAGTAGATGGAATACAACCATCTCCTGTAACTGTTCTCTCAGGGTCTCATATCCAACTTACTTATGGGATCTATACATACATCCATCTTTCCTCACAGTGGTTTCTTAGTACCAGTCCCCACCTTTATACAAAGGAAAATGTACTTCTTGGTGCACAGACCAATCCAGGCATGCACCAAACCAACAAAGGTAGCCAATCTTTGCATTTCACAACCTGCACTTTAATACCTTTTTCTAGTTCCATATTTAGGGATCCATTTTGTTTTTCATTTTTAAAGAGCAGGTACCCACTATCAGGCACCCAACTCTTCAAGAAGGGTCTGCACCCAGACTACCTTTTCTTTCCTAGGCATAAACCCCTTACATCCATTTGCCCATCTCAGACCTCCAACAGGCTATGCAGGTCTCAAAATATCCAAATCTTTTGCAAAGACTTTGCCTCACAATGAAGGGGTCAAGTGGCAAATACCCATACTATATAGGTTTTAAAAAGGGACCCATTTCCCCTTTTGCTCACACAGCCCAAAGGGTCCTTGAGGTTTCCCCAATTTTCCCAAATCCCTTTGACCTTCATCTCTTTATTTTATTTGCTGTGTCTCACCTAGGCAGACACACAGCAGTTTTCTTTTTATAACAAACTCAAATACATTTTTTTTTCTGTAACCACATATGCATTCTTCAGCTTTCCTTTATTCTAGGCCAGATTCCCCTTTTTTTTTTTTTTTTAAACATGTACTCTACCAAATCCAGGGAGAAGTTTGCTGGACAAGGCAGCAGCCACCTTCACCATTTTAGAATTATTTTTACCAACATCTGGCTCATGAGACAGGTCCCAGAACAGTTACCCCAACTGCTCAGAACTCCAGGGATATCCTCAGTGCCATTATGTTTCTAAAATGGATGACCCTCTACCTCCCCACTAAAAAGGACATAGTTGTATGTTTACAACAGAGAGCTTCATAATCATGAGAAATATTCCCACCCTCTCTGCTTTCACCTCAGGTAACAGCCCCACACCTTTATTTGAAAACTACTACGGCTAGTCACTAACACAGAGTGGAATCATTCTAGGCCTATATTTTAAGCAAGGAAAACTACACTTTTTTTCATTTTGTTTACAGTTACAGCATATTGTAATCAAGGACAAAAAGGAAAACCTCAAAACATTTGATTAGATGGATTTACAACTAATCAGGTTACCCTACCTCAATAAACCCATCTAAGCCCCAACAACTCACAAAGGCCCGGAGATCATGACACTCCTCTATTTGTGTGGCAACATCCTGACCATACTTAAACCTTGCCAGGCCCATATTACAGCTAACTGCCCCACAACCTTTTTTTCTGTTAGCTGGAGTAAACTTCTGGCTCTTTTTCTTTGACTGCTGGCACACCACACAGGACCTGCAGAACTTTTTCACCTGCCTGAAAATTCCAGGCCAATAGCTGTGAGCTACTAGGCAGGCCACAGTTTTATGCCGCCTCAAGTGCTCTCCATTGAGGCCAATGTGGGCAGCTGCCAACACTTGCTGCCAGAGTGGCTTGGGTATCACCATCTGCTCCTCCATGCATCTAGTTTGAGGGTTAAAACACCTCCTAAGCAGCTCATTGCCCTTTCTTTTGTAATATGGTTTAGCATAAACCAGTTCATCCTTGCTAGAGATCTCACACATTCTCTCTTTACCAAAGCTTAACATGCTGGAATTTTCAGTTATACATATAGCTGAATAGTTATTTGAACCCACAGCCAAAACAGTCTTAACAGTCCCTTCAGCCTTTGCAAAGCCCTCCTGTTCAGCATCAATAAGATGGTTAACAGTACTTACAGATGTAGGTATCAACATTTCCTCACAGTCACATAAAACTGCTGCGCTGTCCTCTTCAGCTGTCCCATCCTGGTAACCATAACAGTCCACCACTATGGTGTCTTCCAGGACAGCCCTTTTCTCTGGTACCACCTTGATGCTTGTCTGAACAGTCTCCTCTCCAGTGGTCTTTATCTCATGGACACCACTGCAGTCCTGCTTAATAGCACTTTCAAGAACTCTCCACACTTCTCCTGGCACAACCTCAGGCTGTCCTTTCCGAACCCCCTCTGACATTCTCTGAACTGTCTGCTCCAGATGCATAATCCTCACCAGCATACCATTGATGGTCTCTTCCATAACCATAAATTGTACCTCCAACCGATCACAGATTTTGGTCAGTTCTAGCACTGCTGCTACATTTACTTTCAGCATCTGTTTATCTGTCATTGTCTCGTCTGGGTGGCTAAGCTTCACAGCAACCTCCATTTTGTCCTTTATGCTTTCTGCTAACTGTTTCTTGTGTCTAAGGCCTCTTCCTTGTTTTGGGGACATCTCACCTGCTGAACCTTTGTGCCATGGTCAGGCACTGGTGAAACATCCCACTTCTCACACCATATGTGGGAGGGTGGGTTGGATGAAGACACAGAAGGAGAGACAGGTTCTTTTAAAATGTCCCATAGGGCAGTGCACTTTATTACAGAAGGACTTCACACACTTGGCAATGCCATAAACAGTTCAACAATGCAGATCTGGAACTTCTGTGTTGCTCATACTGATTGACTAGTCAGGATGATCTTCAGCAACTGTAATAAAACATGGCTTATAGGGCTGTTGGTTCCCACTCAGCCAGTAGGCTCATAGGGACAAATCCAGTGCCTGAGGGTGGTCCTACTTGTACCTGCAGTTTTGCAGCCAATACTTTAGGAAGACCAATCACCCCTCTAGCTTCTCAACTCAGCTCTGGTTCAAAACATCCCAGCCTTGACTAGAACCACCACTGGTCCATCTTTCTGAGACTGCTTCCAGCACCAACTACTCCCCTCTTGCATCAGCCAGTTTCACTCCTACAGAAGACTGCTCTCTCCACAGCTCAGATCTTATCTGCCAGACTCTGCTCAGCCAGCTCCTTTTATAGGGCTGAAGATCATGTGACCTGTCAATCATAGCTTTAAATGTTAATTAAATGTTTGCAACAATTTTAAATATGTCTATTTCATACAGAAAAGTAAGCAAACATGAAAAATAATAGTTTAACACAGATCAGCATTTAAACAATCAAAAAATAAAGCAATAAGAAAATAAAGAAAGGAACTTCCTGGCAGGAAATCCCACCTTTCTTGTTCCCGGACTCCCTCATGCTAGAGCTCTATAAAGCCCACAGATTTCAGCTGGCCTGAGCCCCTAGTAATCTACAAAATGGATGCCAGCAAACTAAAGCACATGGAGTCAGGCATTTCACAAACAGGTACATTTTCCTCAACATATAGCAATGTGTACAGTTTTGGCTTAAAGAAACATTTCATCTAATATCAGGAAAATATAAATGAAACCGATATAAAGCAAAAGACATTGCTAATTCTTTGTTTGGTAACAGTTTGTAAAACACATGTTTGGTACATTTCAAACAGCAAGAACTTTGAGATTCCTAATACCTTCCATACAAAACTAAAGGTGGTTTATTGTAGTTCTTCAGTACTTTATATTTTATAGGGTCAAAAACCACTTTCTTCCCCCGGATCACTATTTTGCACATGGAAATTTAACAGGGAAATACAGTACCAAAGTACACAACATTTCTTTCACCCTAATCATGCTAAGACAGCTCTTGTATACTTAATGCTAGCTGTGTATGTTTGTATGTGGGGGGGGCAGAAAGAGAAAAAGAAAGAGTATTAAAGTTTCAGTGCTGGGAGATCAGTCCAGGAAGGACAAGATAGAAAAGTAGCATAGAAGGAAGGCTGCAGCCAAAAGGATAGGAAAGAAACATTTATTTTGATATGCTGTAAGACTATTCCTGCACTGAATATCTCAGGTCTCAACAGGCTCTCATTTTTATTTGATACCTTAAATCAGACTTACTGTGGCTGCAAGGCTTTCCTGCAGCCCCTTAAAAATTGATTCTCTATTTTCATTAATCCAAAATACAGTAGGAGGATTTCACCCTGCTACAGTGCCACTGACTACTGACTTTGCTGTGGTGAGAGGTTTAAATTTCATGAAGAAACTGATTCAAGTGATTGTGATTATTGAAAATAGCTATGTGTCTGTACCACATGCTTTAAGAGTCACATGCTTGACTGACAGCTCCAGATTATACATGGCATTTGTAACAGATAATTACAACATGCTTATGTGTGCATAAAAAGTGGTGACCAATGATTATAATATGTTTATAAACACAGTTACTACATTTTTCTTTTGTCTACAAGAGTGTCTTCTCCAGTGCTTTGTGTGCCAGACCCGGTCAATTTTGCTTCACAGTTTTGTCACCCAAAGCATTCAGAGAGGACCTCATAACCATATGAAATACCATAACTGTACACATAAACATATACTGATTAATGATGGGTGTGGCTATGAACTGAGATGCAATTAGTACAAGGAGTGCACAAGGGTGAAGGTAGTGGGTTTATAGAAGGGATGGGAGAACAAACATGACTAGAGAGATGCCTTTGCTGCATTAAAAGATGTTTAGTTAAGTTTTGAACATATCTAATAAGAACAGTAAAGGGGTCAACTGTTGTGAATCTGACATCATTGTAATCCTCAACAGTCAACTGAGAGTGCATTGAGAGGCATGACAATTAGTAAACACAAGATAAATTAACATGAATCATTCTGCACTTGAATTGTTGCTTTGTTACACTGGCTTGTCTTCAGTGAAGACTTGCAAAACTGATATTATTAACATTTAATTCTTATACAGTTAGTTCTTTCCATTCATATTCTCTTCTTGTTCAACTTTTTCACCAGATAATTATTTTGATCAAAGAGAAATTAAACTCCAGTTCCCATAGTGTTTGTCAGCTGTTTCGTGCCAATGATCCCAAAGGGGAAGGAATGGTTTCCAAGTAAGTTCTATATACTTCTATGATATGCTCCTTTGATTGCCTGATTATGCCGCATCCTTTGTTTAATTGAGTAGCACTAGAATGAGGATTAGTGTCTGTGGTATCACCTAACAGGTTTAATTGGAATCTAAGTATCTATTGCAGAATGTCTTGGATAATGGATGACAAAAACCAAAAACAGTCATTCAGAATGACAGTGGAGTAACGTTAATTTATGCTTCAGTTGTGGGTTTTATGTTGGTAAACAGAGAAGTTATATAACTTTAATTGTCTTAAATCTGATTCCAGTTGGGATGCTGGTTATCTGAATCCAATTGTGTTTAAGATGGCCACAGTAAATAAACAACTGTGTCAACAAGAACAATTTTGTACCCATACATAAAAGGCAGAAAGTAGTATGGATTATAAAAATAACTGAATTTTCATTGTTTAAGCTTACTAATTATAATTGTAAAATTATAAATAAAATCAAAGTGCTCCAACAAAGATCTTTTTTACATATTTAAAAGGTTACTGTATAATGTGTGTGTGTGTGTGTGTGTGTGTGTGTTGTTTGGGGGGGGGTGCTCTTTCAGCCATTTACAGCAGTGTCAGCAATCCAATACAGCAAAAACATTAACACTGTTCTGTGCTGTATGTTTCATTTAAGTTTAGGTTGAGTTCTCTGGAGCACAAATAGTTCTCACTTTCTTCTTTAAATCTTAGTTTAGGATTATGAATCTAACGAAAGAATGTGTAAGCCTTTTTTACTAATTAGAAGGTGCAATACAGTGACATGTTACTGAAATAATCATTAATTATAAACTTTTTTGCATTCAACCTTCTAGATCTTTTGTAATAGAAAGTATCAATGATAAAGTATACTTCACTAATGACCCATTTTCTGTTTCTATTACTGGAAAATGAGGAAAATAAATATGGAAATAAGCCATTGTGCAGAATATATACAAATCTGCAAGTGGA
Organism: Neoceratodus forsteri; assembly: GCA_016271365.2. Taxonomy (NCBI): domain Eukaryota; kingdom Metazoa; phylum Chordata; order Ceratodontiformes; family Ceratodontidae; genus Neoceratodus; species Neoceratodus forsteri. The sequence continues at coordinate 1,302,870,069 of CM028131.1, forward strand.
TTACAATTAATTATTTCCATAACTGCAACTATGAAATTGTAATAGTGAGGGTTTTTTTGGAGATCATATTAAATGCAAAGGTTTTAGGAAAACAACTTCAGCACAAGGTAATTAAATAATGAAGCCTTCAGCTCTGAATCTGAAACCTGTTTTATGCATAACAGGAAAACATAATTATGTTACATCACATTTAACATAATGTAAAATGGAATGTCTAACTTGACCTTTAAAAGTATATATCTAAAGCAGTAGTGACCAATATGTGGCTCTAGATCCACTGGTGGATCTCAAGAGATTTTTGGTGGATCTCGGGGCAAAGCTAAACAAAAATTGCATTTATGAATCAATGAATATCCTTACAGCTGATGAGTGTAATTATTGTACTTTTTGTTCATTTTATTGTTGGTGGAGCTCAGAGTTTCTTGAGATCCACCAAAATTGATCCCAATACAAGGTATACTAGTCTTCACTGATCTAAAGGAACAGATAATGTGAACTATAAGTAGAGAGTGCCTCAGGGGTCTAGTTTTTAATGAGTTGAGTAGAATGGACTGCAGTGGGATGGTAGAGCATGAGACAGGATAAGGTCCATCATACACATTATATATTAGATCACTTTAGACACAGATGTGCTAGACCCTAGTATTGCAGCCACTGTATAGAAACAAACATGGCAGCTGGAGCTGTTCAGAATTTTCATTCCATGGAATTCTGTTGAAGGTGAAACTCTGAAATTCCAAAAGGAGACTGCACCTTTTTCATAAACCATGGATTAGTCATTTTCAGTTGTTATAAACTGCAGATTAGTGTACTGAGGTTTGCATAAACCATGGATTATTAATTTGCAGTTTATGTAAACTGCAGATTAGCGTTCTGTGGTTTGTGTAAACCTCAGATTTTTAATTTACAGTTTATGCAAACTGCAGGTTAGTGTTCTGTGGTTTAAGTAAACCATGGATTATTATTTTGCAGTTTATGCAAACCACAGGTTAGTGTTCTGTGGTTTGCCTAAACTGTGGATTGGTAACATGGGTTAGTGGTCTATGGTTTATGTAAACCATGGAGTAGTGATTTGCAGTTTATACAAGCCACGGGTTAGTGTTCTCTGGTTTGTGTAAACCATGGAATAGTAATTTGCAGTTTCTGCAAACTGTGGGTTAGTGCTCTGTGCTTTGCTCAAACCATGGATTAGTAATTAGCTATACATGCAAACTGTGGGTTAGTGCTCTGGGTTTTGCACAAACCATGGATTCGTAATTTGTAGTTTATGCAAACTGTGAGTTAGTGCTTTGGGTTTTGCACAAACCATTTATTAGTAATTTGCAATTTATGCAAGCCGCGGGTTAGTGTTCTGTGGTTTGTGAAAACCGTGGATTACTAATTAGCTGTTTGTGCAAACTGCAGGTCAGTGCTCTGTGGTTTGCACAAACAATGGATTAGTAATTTGCAGTTTATGCAAATCGCGGGTTAGTGTTCTGTGTTTTGCGTAAACCGTAGATTAGTAATTTTCAGTTTATGCAAACTGCGGGTTACTGTTCTGTGGTTTGTGTAATCCATGGATTAGCAATTTGCAGTTTATGCAAACTGCAGTTTAGAGTTCTATGGTTTGCATAAACCGTGGATTAGTATTTTGCAGTTTATGCAAAACATGGGTTAGTGCTCTTTGGTTTGTGCAAACCATGGACTAATAATTTGCAGTTTATGCAAACTGTGGGTTACTACTCTGTGGTTTGCACAAACCATAGATTAGTATTTAGCTGTGCATGCAAACTGTGGGTTAGTGCTCTGAGGTTTTGTAAACTGTGGATTAGTAATTTGGAGTTTATGCAAACCTCAGGTAAGTGCTCTGTGGTTTGCACAAACTGTGGATTACTAATTAGCTGTTTATGTAAACCACAGGTTAGTGCTTTGTGTTTTGGGCAAACTGTGGATTAATAATTTGCAGTTTATGCAAACTGCACGTTAATTCTCTGTGGTTTGTGCAAGCTGTGGATTACTAATTAGCTGTTTATGCAAACTGCAGGTTAGTGCTCTATGTTTGGGCAAACCGTGGATTAGTAATTTGCAGTTTATGCAAACTGTGGGTTAGTGCTCCAAGGTTTGCACAAACTGTGGTTTTGTAATTTGTAGTTTATGCAAACTGCTGGTTAGTGCTCTGTGGTTTATGCAAACCATGGATTAGTAATTTGCAATTTATGCAAACCGCGAGTTAGTGCTCTGCGGCTTACTCAAACTGTGGTTTAGTGATTAGCAATTGATATAAACCGCACATTAGTGCTCCATGGTTTACATTAACCATGGATTAGATTTCTATAAACTGTGGGTGACAAATCTGCAGTTTATGTAAACCATGAATAAACTTAACTGAAGCTGATATCAAAAGACTTTCAGAATGCCATGTAATTAATTGAAAAATTCCAAAAAGCATTTAGGAAGCGGAATTTCCATTCTGCCTGAATGCTGCCGCCAGTGTTCCACATTCTAAGCAGCTATAATAGCAGACAATAACCACTTATGAGCATCTACTGTACACAGGCATTGACAATTACACAGCCAGTCTTATTGACAAAGGGAATATTAGCAAGGACATCAGGGATATCTCCTGCTCTTTTTAGAACATGCCATGGGATCATTAGGTTTTACCTGGTCAGCCACCAGAGGCAGGCAGAAGGGATCTTGGCTATCAGAAGTACTGCACACTAACAATGCAGCATGCACTGCAGAACACCACTGGAACATACTGACACAAAGAGATTTTGATTAGTAATTGAAGGGGTACGTGCATATAAATAAACCATGGGCCCGATATTCAGAGGTTTGCGTGGACGCTAACCAGTATTTGTCTGCGCAAACTGGACTTTGTGCTGGAACCCAGTATTGAAAGGGATCTGTTGCACTGACAAACCGGAAGCACCCACACAAACAAAAAAGGGGGAATGGTATACAAATAGTGGGGCAAGGACAGGAATATTGATGCAAGCCTATGTTCAGTGGATTTGCATGACGCAAAAGACTTTTGCATGGTCCTTTTGTACCATGCAAATACTGCCAATAAAAACCTCCTCCTACTCTACATAACCCTAGTGGCAACTGGGAGTAATGCAGACAACCAGCTGTTTTGCCACTGGGGAAGCATACCCAACCCTGTGGTCTGTGACACCCCCACTTTACCAGTCCCTCAGCGAAAAAAAAAATACTGGGTGCTAGTGGTCCCCCCCTCCAGTTGCCAGCCCCTGAGTAAAAAGAGTAACCACTGGTGCTAGAGGTCCCCCCTTCCTCCAATCACTAGCTCTGATGTGAAGATAGTAATCCCTGGTGCTGGTGATCCCTCCTCCCTCCTATCACCAGCCCTGACAAAAAAAATCATATTCCCCGGTGGTAGGAATCCTCCCTTCCCTCCAATTGCCAGCCCCAATGTAAAAATAGTAATCCCTGGTGCTAGTCATCCCCATTCCTTCCGATCACCAGCCCTGAGGAAAAACTCATATTCCCTGGTGCTAGTGATCCCCTCTCCAATCCTCAGCCCTGATGTGAAGATAATATTCCTTGATGCTAGTGGTACCCCATCCCTCTGATCACCAGCCCTGATAAAAAAATTATATTCCCTGGTGGTAGTGGTCCCCCCCGATTGCCAGCCCCCAAGTAAATAATAGTAATCCCTAGTGCTAGTGGTCCCCCCTCCAATTGCCAGCCCCAAAGTACAAAGACTAATCCCTGTTGGCAGTGCCCCCCCACCAATCACCAGCCTGGAATTAAACAAAACCTCTCCCTGGCATCCAGTGCACCTCCACACTCGCCTTAGCATTAAATGCAGTGCCATGGGTGCATATGGTGACCAGAACAGCCCTCCTCACTCCTCCTTGGCCAGCTGCCTTATATATAGGCAGGGAATGCACCTCTTATTAGTAGGAGAGGGTGATGTCACCCTCTCCTATAAATAAGGGGCATGCTCCCTGCCTGGACATATGATGGCCAGTGAAGGAGGTGTGAGGATGGCTGTGCCAGTCACTGTATGTGCCCGCAGCACCACAAATAATGCTAAGGTGAGAGGGGGTGTAGCTGGTGCCTTGGGAAGTGCTGGATGCCATGGAGGGGTTTTGTTTCATTCCAGGCTGGCAATCAGTGGGGAAGGGACACTGCCAACAGGGATTAGTCTTGGTACTTCAGGGCTGACAATCAGAGAAGAGGACCACTAGCACCAGGGATTACTATTTTTACTCCAGGGCTAGTGATTGGAAGGGGGACCACTACTACCAGGGAATATGATTTTTTTCATTGCAGCTAGCAATCAGAGAGAAGAGGACCACTAACACCAGGAATTAGTATCTTCACATTGGGGCTTGTGATCAGAGAGAGGGTGAACCACTAGTACCAGGGAATATGATGTTTTCATCGAGGCTGACGATCATGGGGGGGGGGACCACTAGCAGCAAAGATTAGGATTTTCTCATTGGGGCTGGTGATCGGAGGAATGGGGGACCACTAGCACCAGGGATTACTATTTTTACTTAGGGGTTGGCATTTGGTGGGAAGGGGGACCACTAGAACCAGTGATTTGATTTTTTCACTGCGGTTGGTGATTGGAGGGAGGGGGGGACCACTAGCACCAGGGAATGCTATGGCTATCATGGATGGGGGACAACACTGTGCTACCTGCTTCTGCTTCCAATGCAAATGGGCCCACAATGGGCATGCAAATGGCCCCTTAGTGCCTTGCATGCCCAACGTACTCATTTGCATAAGTACCTTTGAAATTTGCAGATAGAAACATAGAAACAGAAGCTGATGGCAGAAATGGACTGCAAGGCCCATCCAGTCTGCCCATTTTCCAGTATAGCTCTGGCACTATCAACCCTTGGGGCCACCTTTGGGAACCATGTCAGGGTGGCACTACCCGACTTACTGCTACCGCGACATGGCCCTATATTTAGTCAGTTAGCACCTGACTGAATATACCATCCTGGAATCTCTGGGCAATTACAAAGTGCAGTGCAAACATTTGCACTGTGCTTTGCACCCAACTGCATGTCAGGCCCCTGAACTCTGAAACTTATGCTACACTGTATTGTTGCATTCCTCAAGAAATCATATGATAATAAGTTAGGCATAGGGGCAGTGCTTGTGCATAATGCCGTTTCCAGAGTACTATATGGTATTAAGCATTCCAAATGTCTGCTTAAAGAGAGCAGGAAATTATTTCTAACATGTAGCTGTTTGGAATGTTTCTATTTTAAGTCGACTTATAAATACCCTCAAACAGATCCATATTTATCTTTACCTGACTCAAAATTAATGTGAAAACAGTATTATTTTTTTGGACAAGGTTCAGTACAGTTTCCATCATAAAACCAGCAGTTTGAAGTTTGCACTATGTCACGGCTTGTGTACAGGACTTGGATCACTGTTCTGAATGGTCAACACATGATGAAAGTTTTTTACACAAATGAGGACAATTCATAAAAACACATTTCTCATGTCAACTGTTATTCAAGTGCAGATAAACATTGTTTACTTGGAAGCATGAATATACAAGTAAAGGATCACTACAAAGAGTTGTCATCTAGCCTAAATGTTCTGTCCCCTTTATGTTTCAATGAAATTTTAAGTAAGATTTTCTTTAGAGGAAATAAAAGAGGCCCTAGCTAAAATGTGAATATGTACACTTTGCCCTCCTTCACACTGAAGAGCTAGCAGTAAAGTATTGGTACTACACTGTAGCAACAGTTCTGCAGAGATTTTCCATACATCCTATAAAATCATTAGGGAGGAGTTTGTATGCCCTAACTGTAAATGGTAAGTTTTTCATTCAGACTGCATGGGCAACACATTTATAGTTGACAAGACTACCCAGACAATAAGCATGTGGTTGTTTATTTTTTAAATGTAAAGTTACGGTTTGGAAAACTGGACCTACAGGTTTGCATAATCATGTTTAGAGTTGTGTATACCACCCAAAGTTCAATTCTGTGAACATGGTTTGTTGAACCATGATTCCATGAACATGGTCTGATGAACCAGGAACAGTTTGCCAAAATTCTTTTAGTGTTGAACCAGTTTACCCTAGTTTGACTATAGAAAAGCATTGTTTTCTGATTAAGATGTACTGGGAGAGTATTTCCTTTCTGCTAGGGCACATGAAGTACACAAGACAGCAAAATGGCACAGCAACCCACAGAAGAGGCTACTGGTTCTAAAAATGAATCTGTTCATCAGTGACAAACCTGACACATGGTGTGACAGAACAAAGGGCTAGAGTCACAGAGTCATGCAATAACCCTCCAAAAATGTATACAGATTATGTGGCCAAAAAGGCAAAAAATCTGAAGATGACAATACTGTAGCAACACAGAGTTTGTGAAAGCTCCTGGTTCCTGAAATTCTCTCCATACAGATGTTAAAAAACATGGATAAGCCTCAAGGTTATGCCAAGAATAAATGTTAGACCCAGAGTACTTGGTCATTTTTACCAAACGATTTAGAGGTTTGTACAGTTCTGTCCAGTGTCATGTTTTGTTTTGCTGTTTTACACATCAAGTTATTGTAGCATTTTGTGGCCACCAGTGAAGTGACCACTGTTTTGTGCTCTGGAGATCCTGATACTAGGACACTGCCTCAGTTCACACCACTAGGTGACCCTAGCAATACATTCACATTTTCAAAGGCATGTATTGCTATTAGTGTCTTCAAAGTCGCTCTGGATCTTGGCAGTCATCACATAAAAACCACCAATCAACAATACTTTTCCCTTTTGTAGCAACATGTGCTTCTTGGCATAGTTAATGGACACCTTGGGGAACATGTATGTGGGACTGCAGGTTAATATTGCCATAAATGCAAACTTATGAGTGATTCTGTGGGATCTCTGCCAAAGAAAGACAGGCTGTTAGAGCAGAAAATGTGCCCTGCATCTTGGCAGTCATCATATAAAATCACCCCATAAACCCCTTTTCACTTTCTGTAGCAACATGTATGTCTTTTGGTATTAAGGGGACACCTTGGGGAACATGTATGTGAAGTTACAGGTTAATGTAAATTGAAATACTAAAGTTAGGAGTGATTTTGTATGATGTCTGCCAAGAAAAGCCAAAGTTATTAGTGATTTTGTACGATGCCTGCCAAGAAAAGACAGGGTCTCAGAGCTGAAATTTGCCCTGGATCTTGGCAAGTATCACATGAAACTACCCCCTGATAACACCTTTTCCCTTTTTGTTACAACATGTGCTTCTTGGGGTATGTAGGGAATACCTTGTGTAACAAGTATCTAAAATGTTAGGTTAATATAACCAGAAATGCCTAAGTTATGAGCAATTTTGTGTTACGTCTGCCAAGTAAAGACAGACTCTGCAAGTAGAAAATTTGCCCTGGATCTTGGCAGTCATCACATAACCCCCACCCAAGAAACCACTTCCCCCACCCATACAGTATTTTATCAACCTGGGCTTGTAGGAGCTGTTAGGGGACACTTTGGGGAACATGTGAAACGGATTTCCGGTTTATACTTCAAGAAATTTCAAAGTTATTACTGCTTCTCTCTGATGTTTGTGATGCAAATGCAGGCCAACTAGTGCTATGTGGAATTTTCAAATTCCGGCAGCACAAAATTCCACGAAATTTTCAAAATTCCACTTAAATTCTGTCGAAATTCCACCAGAAATGGAATGGTGTAATTCTGCAGCAGGAAATAGTTGCAGAATGATTTTCCATGGAAAAAAATCCTATTACGAAGAATATTATTCTGTGGATCTCAATACTTTATGTGGAAATTGTTGTGGAATAATTTTCTGTATAAAAAATGCTGTTCCACGGAATATTATTCCACGGATCACAGTAGGCAGAATTCTGCAAAAGAACCAATGAAATTCTGGTGGAAATTCCACCAGCAGAATGGTCATTCCGCATTAATTCTGACGGTGGAATTCCACATTCCACACAGCACTAAGGCCAACAGAAGAGATATTCGAGCTGAACTTTGTCAAACAAGCAACACTGGATGCAATCTTGGTAAATGCTTTACTAAGTAAACCACATACAGAATAATAACACACAGACACTAGTGGTACAGTTCAATATTTCATTGAATTTCTGTACTGTAATTATATTTCCTGCATTTTGGCCAAGACTTCCTCCAACTGATGGTTCTGTTGGACTTTACATAGGTTATTACCTCTGCTACCCACATTCAGGATCACTTGTTGCACCTAGTGTTCCTGCTGGGGATGGAGATCTCTGATGTGGTGGTGGAACCAGTCAGGTGGTCCGATCATCGCACTATAGGGTTCAGTTTTGAGGCTCCCCCAATAGACCTGCCCCTATGGAGATAGTCCGGTACTGCCCTTTAAGGATTATGACCCCTGATGATCATATGGCAATGCTGGACCTATCAGGTAGGCTGAGAGTAAGCTTGGATCCAGGGGACCTGCTACTAGCCCATAATAAGGCAGGGATGGTCGTCCTTGATTCCATAGCTCCTGTCCCAGTTCATCCACTCACCCTTCACCCTCGGTTCCCTTGGTTTGATGGGACCTTGAGGGAGCTGAGGTGAGTGGGGCAAAGGTTGGAGCAATGCTGTTAGAAATCTGGCCTGGTTGATGACAGACTTAGATTTTTGCTGCCTTTCACACTATTATTTTAAGTCATCCTAGGAAATCCATCATGGGGGGGTTTCTGTTGGCTCTCACACCTAATCTTCCTCTCCGTCGTGCCATGTGTTCCTTACTGTGCTTTCTACCCATCCCAGAGTGGAGACTATGACATGTCCTTAGAATGTGAATCACATTGCAACCTTGTTAACAAACACCTATGTGCTCTGATGCCTCCCTTAGTGCAACCGTATTTGATGGGTATCCCGCATGGTGGTACCTACACTGACCCACCCACACTGGGCACGCCACCCACAGCTCACAGTATTCGGCCTCCCATGCATTTCGCTGCCAGGGTGTTAATCACATTAGCCTTAGGGTTACCTAGCCCCAGATATGATGTCTGGCCCACCACTGGTGACAAACCTCGTAGCAGGCTAAGGTCAAGAAACCTCAAACTTACTCTCTCTGCCCGATGTAAGATTTTGTTCTTGCTTCTGCTGTGCTTGGGTAATGTTGAGCTTAACCCGGGTCCACCTGAATCCATCCTATCTCCATCTGACTTTATAAGACTCAAAGGAATGAGTTTCATGCATGTCAATGTCTGCAGCCTCATAAAAATGTTTACCTTGATCCAAGCTTGGGTTTGTCATACCCTGCCGGATGTTCTAGTGATTTCTGAATCATGGCTAAGACCATCTAGCTCAGATAGGGACATCAACATTCCTAACTACTTGCTCTTCAGAGCAGACAGACAAACTAGAGGTGGAGGGGTGGCCATTTATGTCAGGGAAAAATATACAGTATCCTGCCTTAACTCATCCTCGTCAAAAATGAATTCGAATGCCTGTCCCTAAAAATTGAATTATCTTCCTCCCTTGCACTCTATAATAGGATGCTATAGACCCCCATCAGCTGGTTTACAGCTCCTAAAGCATCTAAGCACCATACTGGATGATGTGACTCTTGAAACTATTATCTTAGGGGATATCAATCTTGACTGGCTTTCCAAATCATCCACTCCTCTAAAAACTCTTTGTGACTCTTTTGGGTTGGTGCAATTGATAGACGAACCTACACACCTGAACAAAAAAAAAAACAAGTCATAGCACACTGTTATATGTTCTCTTAGTAACTAAACCGCATTTATTTTCCCATGCCGGTACCTTTTTCTCAGATGTCAGTGATCACTGTGTTATTGCTGGCATTAGATCTACTCATAAGGCAACATCTGCTTCAAGGTTTTCTAAGAAGAGATCAAGACGTAACTTTAATCTGTTTGCATATATTGATGAGCTGAAATATTCCCTACGCTGGCAGGAATTTTACTTGGCTAATACAGTTACTACGGCCTATGACATCTTTCATCAAATAGTGTCTGAGGCCTTAAATAAGTATGCCCCCATAGTTAAGGTCAGAGTAAAGAATAAAGCCTGTCGATGGTTTGCGGCAGAATTGAAGGCCTCCTGATAGTTAGGGATAAGCTCTGGAAGACAGCATGCAAAACTAAGACTGATGCAGATTGGTGTTAGTTTAGGAAGGCTCGGAATCTATGCACAAAAATGATCAAACAAGTTAAGGCTTGTTTTTATCGTGCTGAGCTAGACTCGGCTGCCAATTGCTCCTCCAAATTTTGGAAGACCATCAATGCCTAGCAACTCTCTCTCCCACCCAAGATCAACTTAGGGAGCACCTCTATTTGTGATAGACTGGAGATCCTGGATTCCTTTAACAATCATTTTGCCATGGCAGGTCTTGCATTTGACAACTCCCCTGCATGCTCATTACTCTCCCAACTTGGACTACAAAACTTTGATTCTCCTCCTCCGAACTCGGTCTTCTCATTCCAACCTACTTCCGTGACAGAGGTTGAAGATCTTCTACTTCAGCTGGACACCAAGAAAAGTGCCGGTGCAGACTACCTTGACCCCTACTTTCTAAGGATTGCTTACCACATCTTAGCCGTACCAATTACTTATCTTTCAATCTGTTAGTTGTCCCAGGGGATCCTACCCTCACTATGGAAAATTGCTTATGTCATCCCACTGTTTAAATCTGGGGACCCCTGTGACCTTAACAACTACAGACCTATTTCTCTCCTTCTCATCCTGTCCAAGGTGTTGGAAAAGATAGTGAGCAACCAACTTAGGACTTATCTTGAATCCATGAATCTACTAAACCCCGCGCAGTCAGGATTCAGAGCAAAGCACAGTACCATCTCAGCACTGGCCAAAGTAACCAATGATTGGCTGTGTGACCTGGACAGTAAAAAGTTTGTCTGTGTTGTATTCTTGGGCCTAAGCAAGGCTTTTGACCCTGTCAATCATAGCCTGCTCCTCTCCTCCCTAAGGAGTATAGGTCTGGATTCGTCATCTCTGCAATGGTTCGCTGATTACCTTACAGGTCGGGTTCAGCAGGTCAAGGCAAATGACAAGCTTTTCCCTCTTAAAGCTCTTCAAAGAGGTGTACCACAAGGATCCATCCTTGGACTGCTACTATTCACCATTTATATCAACAATATCGACGATAGAATATGCAAAGCAAAAGTACATTTGTCTGCAGACGACACAGTACTGTACGTAAGTCGTCCTACACCCGAATATGCTTGTGCTGATCTCCAGGTTGAATTTAACCTGCTGCAGAATCAGTTGTTACATAAAAAGCTCCTACTTAATGTCAAAAAAACCAAAGCGATGCTCCTTTCTCCTGGCAGTCGAGCAGGGAACCCGGTCATGTCTGGATCCCCTCTTCAAATTTACAACAATCATAGTTGAAAAATTGGAATTTGTGTCTAAATTTAAGTACCTAGGTGTGTGGCTTGACCATAACCTATCATTCTCTGAACATCTTGAGCATTTGATTAAGAGATTAAGGCAGAGGCTGCGCCTGTTTTTCAGAATCAATGACTATCTTATTAATGATGCTAAAATACATCTGCTACAAACAACATTTCTCTCCTTAGCGGATTATGCGGACTTCTTATATAGTCAGTGCCATACCTTCTACCTTGCAAAACTGGACACACTTTATCAAAGAGCACTTAGGTTCATTACGGGGCTCCCTTTATCCACTCATTATTGTTCCCTCTATTCTGCCATTGGTTGGTCCTCACTTCGGTACAGGCGCAACAGAAATGCTGCCCTTTGGACTTTCAGAGCTTTTTCTAATAAGCTTCCCCAATACATAGAAACATAGAAGCTGATGGCAGATAAGGACCGCAAGACCCATCCAGTCTGCCCATTTCTTTTTCTACCTTATAAATGTGCCATCGGCCTTTGCTCTGTCAATGGCCTATCCATTCATACTCATCTGTATTGCTCCCTTATGCCTATCCCATGCCTGTATGAAGCCCTGCACTGTATTCATATCCATCACTTCCTGAGGTAGGCCATTCCATGCATCCACCACCCTTTCTGTGAAAAAGAACTTCCCCACATTACCCCTTAATCGGCCTCCTTCTAATTTCATGCTGTGTCCTCTTGTCCTGCTATTTTTCTTATATTGAAACATGTTAGACTCTTTCATGTTGCAGATTGCCTACCAGTATGCGTGCCTGGTTGCTATGTGCTGAGAAGCTACTCCTTTCTTGTATTATACATACCTAAGGTCAAATCACGGCTCAGCAGATCAGCAATCAGCTTTGTGTTGCCCACTGTGGAATAATCTGCAAAAAGTGCTGAAACTAAGTTGCCTTATCAGCTTGGGTACCTTCAAGACCTTATATGCTTGCACTGTAAGGGAATCCTGAACCTGCTACCCCCATCCCTAGTATGCCACTGAACCATGGATACCCCTTTCCTTGTTGGCCCCTTTTATGCTTGTTACCCTGGCTTTGATCTGGTACTGATACTCAAGTTGCCGGTCACTCATCCCTCATCCTTCAGTTAAGTTATACTGTATGTGCACCGCTGCCCCTTTCTGGATAGCATGCATGGCCAGTGTCCATAGTTATGCCTTTTACTGACTTTTGTTAGCCTACTATATCATTGTAACATATTCTGCTATAGTGGAGTGTATATTCCCATATGTGTTGCATATGTACATATGTATATTTACTCGTCTTTATGCTGTAATTTCGAATGTTGAACTAGGGACTGTTGCTCTCATGTCAATCTTGTAATTATTCTTGATTTGTAAATACTGTTCATTGCAACTGTTGTACTTGTTTGACCCCACCAGGTCCATCTTGTAAATGAGCCCTGCTCAATGGTGTTCATCTGGATAAATAAAAATTTTGATTGATTGAGTGATGGCCCATTGTAAGGACTATCAATCGTCTTTCTCCCACAAGAAGGCAGAGTTCCTGTCCATGGAGATTGCCGCAGCACAAAATTGGCTGGCTCAGCTCTTCTGTACTGTGGACAGGCTGTGCAATCCAGCCTGTCTCTAGAATCACGGAGCTTTTTCACAGAATAAGTGTGATGAGTTTGCTCAATATTTTCACAGATAAGGATGTCACCATCAGGTCAGAGATCTGTGCGGCTTGCTCCGATGGTTGTTGTCATGGTCGGTGGGAGATTGCAGATGCCCAGTTCATCTGGTATGACTTCGACCGGCCAGCAGTCACTGACATTGTGAAGCTTATCCAGGGTATGCGACCGACTTACTGTAGTTTGGATCTGGGTCCAACGCACCTCCTTGTGGGGTGCATGGAGGTTATTAGACCAGTCCTAGCGAAGATAGTCAGTTGTTTGTTGGAGACAGGTGTGTTCCCAGACTCCCTGAATGAGGCAGATGTGTGCCCTCTTCTGAAAAAAGCTTCTCTCTACCCTGACTGCCTTGCTAACTACAGTGTTTCTAACCTGCCTTTTGAGGGCAAGGATATTGAGAAGGTAGTCTCATTAACTGGAGGATCATCTTACCACCCATGATGTTTATGATCCTCTCCAGTCCGGTTTCAGGAAGAGGCATAGTACCGAGACAGCGCTGGTTCAGTTACTTAATGATCTCCTAATAGCAAGAGATTACAAGAGCCATTTGATCCTGGTTCTCCTTGATCTCTCTGCAGCATTTGATATTGTGGACCATGGTGTGTTATTGGAGCACCTGTGGTTGATCTGTGGTCTGTCAGGGATAGTCCTCCAGTGGTTTCAATCTTTCCTCATGGGCAGGACTCAGAGAGTGATGTCGGGGATTTTTTCCTTGGCCCCTTTCCTCCTGCTCTGTGGGGTGCCTCAGGCCTCCACTTTATTACCTATGTTGTTTGTGGTGTATATGCTGCCATTAGGGGACATTATAAGGTGGTATGGGCTGAGTTTTCACTGCTATGCAGATTATACTCAGCTATACATGTCCTTTGTACCCAAACAGGGTGATGCTGTGTCGATCTTTAATAGCTGCCTCATTGAGATTCAGGATTGGATGAGTGCCAACTGGTTGAGGTTGAACCCTGATAAGACTGAAGTATTGGTTGTGGACCCAGGTCATCAGGTAGAAGGGCCATCTGTTGGGCTGCCATCTGGACTTTGGTTGGGGGGGCAACCAGTTGATGACCACTGACCAAGTGCAGAATCCGGGTGTTGTGCTTGATGGAGGGCTGACACTTAAGTCTCAGGTGTCAGCTGTAGTCAAAACCTCATCTTACCATTCAAGGAATATCACCTGGATAAAGCATCTGGTCCTGCCTGATGATCTTCCGACGATGGTCCATGCCTTTGTGACCTACTGCCTTGACTACTGCAACAGCCTGTACCTAGGGTTGCCGGCAGTAGACCTCTCCCACCTACAGCTGCTGCAGAATGCACTGGGCAGGTTGTTGACTGGCTTACCTAGGTCTTGCCATGTCACACCTGTGCTCTGTAACCTGCACTGGCTGCCAGTTCAGTATAGGATCACCTTCAAGGTCAGATTACTGACCTATAATGCCCCACACAGACAGGGTCAGTGGTGTCTGCAAGATCTCCTTTCACCCTACTGCCCCCTCCAACCTCTCTGCTCCTCTGACAAAGGATTGCTATAAGTTCCCAGGGTCCATTTGAAGATCTCTGGGGTCTGATCATTTGCTTTTGTGGCCCTGACCCTGTGGAACTCACTACCTCGTCGGGTTACAGTGCTTGACCTCTGAGACCTTTAAATCTGCACTTAAAACCTATTTATTTAATATGGCATTTCCTGAAGTTTGAAATCCTGCTGCTTTTCAAATTATCTGTTTTTACCTGCTAGTTAATTTATTTCTTGATTTTTATTTTTCAGGACTTGTATGTACAAGCGCTTTGATATATTTTGAATTGTGCTTTTTAAAAATAAATTTTGATTGATTTTCTTGTGTTTTAATTTAAGTTCCATACTTTAATTTTTACTATTATTTGTATTTGTTCTTAACACTGTACAGTATGTACTGTGCAGTACTATCCAGTTGCTAGCTCATTCTGGTACACAGGATCCAGGACTCCCACCCATTATAGTCAGTGTGTGTTTTTATTACTCGGCATAGACAGTACCATATCATCATTCACATAATTTGTTACTATTGACAGTACTCACTTGGTGCCCTACCACCTACCACTCCTTGTCATAGGGGTCCACACAGTGGTCCCTATCACAGGTCAGTAGCTGCCAGCACTGGATGGTGTGGACCTCCTACTGGCCTCCTTCCTCTTGGGACCTTGATCAATCATATAGTCAATCCTCCAGCATTCTGTAATGATACAAGATTGAGCATTGCTTTTTATTCTGTGCATTGCATTGCCCATTCACATGCATGTTACATGTACTACAAATACAGTACTGTAAAGTATGGTGCAGTACTCAAAATGTGTATGTACTTATTCAGTTGAAAGTCATAATCCAGTCACACTGTGTGGGTGCAGTGAACACCCATCCCCATGGACCATGGAATACCACAACAAAGTGATTTGTAGGCATTTGCAGTCCTGCTTCAGCCATTTTTAAAACACCTGTACTGTGAAGTGTGTTTTATGGTTCTTATTACTGGAATTTACCTTTTGTAGAGTGAGGGAGGGCTCAGCCGATGTTCACTTCAGCACTGTAAATTATTAATAGCTTTGACGTTCACTCATTTTTGGTTTGGGGATATTAGGGCCCATACACGATGGTGTGGGTTGCCTACGTACCACAAATGTGCGGCGTACAGGCGACTCTACATCCCTGAACAATACACCGGGGATCCCATAATCCTCCATGGCATACGTAGAAGGAACCCATGTCCGTTCCACACCCGATCTCCCAGTTGGTCATGCAGCAATGCACGTGGCTGCTCTGAGGGTATGTCTGGAGGTATGCCAGCACTCTGCACCATTCACAGAGGCACAGAGTGCTCTGCAAGGGGGTGCAGGATATGACAGTGAGGACCCTGCCATATTCTTTACACACAACCCTTGTGACATCTGCTGGCTGTGGCAGGACAGGACATCCATCCACCATGCTACCCCACCCAGCCCACTGGGCTGACAGGGAAGGCTGGGGCAGCCATTCAGGCACTTGTCCATACTTAAATAAAGAACTGTTCCCATGCTGTCCCAGAATCCTCTGTTCATGCAGAGAAGGGGATCCACTTCCATTCCTCAAACCACCCCCACTCAGCTGCACACTGTGGACGAGGGCTGCAGAAGGTGCCCTGCAGGCGTATGCAATTGTGCACACTAAGCACCCTTTGCCTGCATCAGGGTGCATATTGCTACAGTACATGGGCTGGGAATGCACAAATTGCAGGTACCCAGCCATGCCTTCATACATAGGCCCCATTGGCTGCATGTTATTAGTTATTTACTGTTCTATTCACATCGGTTTTGTCCATATGCATACCGTTATTTCATCTAGCAATGACTTGAACCCCTCATTGCCTGTAATGGTTTTCATATTACTATACTGTACTTTGGGTCTCACCTCAAAATCTCTTGTAAGGGATTTCATGCAAAAAAAATATGTCACAGTACAGTATTGCTTCTGACATTCAGCATTTTCTCTCTCTATCCCTGCTGAAATCAGACCTTAAACTTGACCTAAAGCATCTAAGCATTGTGTCCTGCCTATGTGTTCCCATCCCCCATTTACTTGTTTCACAAGTCTGTGGACCAGTCATTAAAGTCTGAATAAAGTGACAACTGCCTCATGCTAACCTCATTGTGATGTTGTAATGATGATTAGATGACAACCTGTTTGTGGGTGGTTGAAAATTCCAAACC
The DNA here is from genome assembly GCA_016271365.2 of Neoceratodus forsteri. Classification (NCBI taxonomy): domain Eukaryota; kingdom Metazoa; phylum Chordata; order Ceratodontiformes; family Ceratodontidae; genus Neoceratodus; species Neoceratodus forsteri. The sequence continues at coordinate 1,302,886,792 of CM028131.1, forward strand.
ATCCTACTACAACAATCCCAACAGGGATGGAAATTTTTAGTTTGAGCTCCTTACAGCTTTATAAAGTACTTGTGTGTGTTTTATGCAAAATAGCATATTTTGGCCAGGCAGTGTCATTTCACAAGATCCAGGCACTCATGACAGCAACTCCCACCAGTGGCAGAATTCTCTGGGAAACATGGCCTTGGATTACCCCCCTTCCTCCTGGGATCATGTAATGTGGCCACACTGCTATGTTTCATTAAGTGTGTTTATAAAGTACATGAGTGCTTGTTTCATCATTTACAATTTGTGCAGGCAGTGTCATTTCACAACATCAAAGCACCTTGGAGAGAAAAACTCACCAGTGGTGGAATTGTCTGGGAAACTAGTCCTTGGATGTGTTTCCCTTCCTCCCAGAAGCAGAGAATTAAATGTGGCCACTGTGCAGTTTGAATATCTGTTTACTGCATGTGTACTGTAGTTTGTAGAGCTGTGCAGAATATAAAGTTCCACCCACAGACTGTATGCAGAATGACCTTTCCGATTCTGTGGAATTTCACAGAATTTTCATGAGCATTCTGCAGAATTCTGCCTCATTTTAAATTTCAGCGATTTCACTATAATTTTAAACATAGATGTTCAATTAACACCACCTTTGGAACATAAACAGAACCCAATGACATACAAGTATGTGCCAAATTTCAGATTCATAGGTTGAAAGAGTTCAAAGTTATGGGTGGTCAAACTCTTAGTCAAAATTACATTTTCAGTTATTTTGAGACAGTTTTAACATTTCTTATCCAAATTTATCCACAATGTCTGAATTTAAAAAAAAAACACCCAACATGGGTATAACATCATTAAGTCTCAAGCTTCAATGGGAACTGAGTTATAGGTAGCCAAACATTTTACCAAAATTTAGATTTCTGTAATTTTAGTATTCTTTTGATAGTATTCATTGAAATGTCATGAAATTTAACAGGTATACAGGTTATCACTACATTTTTGTATGAACATAGCTTGAGATTTCTAAATTCAAATGGGACTGAGTTATGGCCTGCCAAACATGTTACCAAAATTTAAATTTCAGTTATTTCCCTCCAATTTTAAAACAACATATCCAAATGTAACCAGAGTTGAAACATTTAAACTACTATACCACCTGGTAATTTCTGAAAAAGTTCATTTTTTCAGCTTTAAATGGGATTGAATTAAAAGTAGTCAAATGTTCACATTTAAAAATTAAATTTTGCAAGAAGTTAAACTACAAATTTAAGCCCCTGAAACTTTAAAACTAGAAAATGCAATACCATGAAATTTGGCAGATTCTTAGACCTCACAAGGAGACTGCATGCCAATTTTATTAATTGCTTGCTGCCAGAAATTGCTAAATAATAGGGCTGTGCATGGACAGAATAGTATTTCCTGAATACCATGAATAGCAGGCTTGCCGAATATTTGGATGGATGTTCTGAATAGTCAGCTATTCAGCCACTGTTTGGGACGTACTATTCAGTGGGTTAGATTTCAGAATATCACAGAGCTTTTATGGCCAACTGGAGGCTGTTTTTGGAGCTCACAGCCAGGAACACCAATTGATCTCCTCACTCTGAGTGTGTAGCATAGAGTTCAATATACAGAGACTAGAGTGTGAACTCCAGTGGCTCAGTTGAAGCCATGCATCCACCATATTAGAGGAGGATTGAGGTGCAGACAGAATAGCAGGAACCCTTCTTGAAACTTAATGAGCAGCACCTGCACACTGTTCTGACAGCAATCTGCTGATCCAGTTGGGTAAGAAGCACCATTGACAGCAGGGAAATGATGAAGCAGGTGCACACTGTGGTGACAAAAATAAGGTATGCTTGTTTGTCTTTTGCTTGTGTAAGTAGTCCATTACTCAATTGCTGTCAGAACAGTGTGTTGGTGCCACTATCTATCTACTGCATTTGTAGCTCCATTATGTCTTGCAGTACCCCTTGAGACCTTTGTGACAATATAGAGATTGTCACTTAACTCCAAATATTGGTGGAGTTATGGCCTATTGAAGTTCCAGTGTTACCCTACAGGAATCGTTATGTTTTATTACTTGATTTTTTTTTAATGGCCACAATTATTTAAGGGTGCAGCTTATGTTATTCTTGTAGTACCTCTCGAGACCTTTGTGACCATATAGAGATTGCCACCTCTGCATACTCCTCCTGAAGCACTAACAGCACAAGCCAGCCTCTGGCACCTGTGTATAAGTCAAATTGCCATGATCTGTGTATCCTCCTCCTGAAGCACCAGCAGCACAAGCCAGCCTCTGGCACCAGTGTACACGCCAAAGTGATGTGATCTCTGTATCCTCCTCCTGAAGCACCAGCAGCACAAGACAGTCTCTGTCACCAGTATACAAGCCAAAGTGCCGTGACCTCTTATCCTCCTCCTCCTCCTCCTCCCGGAGCCATTTTAAGGACTTCTGTAGCAATTCTCTAATAAGGCAACTTTCCTGGCCGAATACTGAACACTGAATATCTGGGACCCAAATACCAAATATTCAGTTGAATATTCAGAAAAAGGTATTCGCACAACTCTACAAAATAACATCTGTACTTAAAGTTAAGTCCTACAAGTCTTTGTGAAAATTGTAGAACTTCATGAAAAATTACATAAAACTGGAATTTGCTAATTTCACTCAGCCTTATCTGGAGGATTCTAATTAAAAGATAGGGGTATGAGAGGTAGGTAGTGCAGGATGTCACCAGGTTCAGGAGTTAGATGCACGGTTTCTATAAGAAATGGACCGCTGAGCTGAGTAGCACAACAGTGGCAGACCCCCAGGTTGGAGCAAGGAAGCACATAGAGTCAACAATTCCAGCCTGAATGCAGGATATTTAAGGATCACATCCAGTAAATTTATGATCCAGGGAGCCTGATGTACATGCAAGTCTGGGACTTAGAGGTACTCAAAAAGATATAGTGGGGAAGACAATGTCTGGGGCAGCAGGAAGGAAGAATTCTGGCTATTTCAACAGGGTAGATCAATAGAAAAAGGAGTAGGTGACTCATGTTTTAAGGGAGTTTGTCACTGTAAAAAACAAAGAGGATGTCAGTCGGATCAGTAGTTCTACTGAGTCAATCTGGCTATGTCAAAAGAAAAGGGGGAGGTAGTTGCCCAGAGAGAAGCAGCAGGACTGCAAAAAGCTCTGCCCAGCTTATCAAATGAAGTAGTGATATGTGCACTGTTAATGCTAAATTCCACAAAAAGAATTCTGGATGGTTCATCTATAAGCTACTATAAATATGTGAGAAAATATTGCCAATATTTTTTTCTACTGCAAATGTAAAACTGTTAAACCAATTTATCCAGTTACATTAGACACCTGGATACATTTACTATGGATATGCATGTCAAATGTTAAGTCTATGCCTGCAAGAGCACAGAAGTTACACGCATCCACATTTTTGAGAGTTTTTACAAAATTTTGCAAATAATTACGTAGTAAAGATTTGAACCCCTGTAACTTACACATCACTGATCCAATTCTCTTCATATTTAGATCATTCCCTAAGCATTACCAAAAGGTTATTCATATTAATGTACACTTATCTGGCACCAATGGCGCCTGAGTTATATGCAGATAAAATTTTTCCATGAAATTTCCCACAAAAAGTAAAATGACAGATTTTGAGCACATGTAATTTTGAGATGATGCATCATATTGTCATGAAATCTGGCACATTACTAGTACACCAATCATCAAGGAATCACACAAAATTTAAGATCTTTGACCCAATAGACGGCTGAGGTATAAGCAGACAAACATTTTCATTAAAGTTTGCATACAAAAATAAAATGACAGAATTTGAGCACCTATAATTTTGAAACTATCACTCCGAATGTCATGATATTTAGAACAGTATTGACACTCCTCCCAAAGAGTGGGCATAGCAAATTTCAGAGGTCTAGCTTAAATGACAGCCATGCATGTTATGACTAAATAACTAGATTAAAATAATTTTGCAAAATTCCATGACATTTCATGGAATTTCATTGAAATTCCACAAATTCAGAATTTTCCCATTCTATGCAGCTCTAGTAGTTTGCCACTTATGCAAACATTCAACCAATGGGCTTACAGTGTATACTGTAAGCTGTTATTCACAGTTCGGTCAGTGGGTAGTCACGGAGGTGTTTGGAGGGCTGTGCTGCTCACCGACCAGGAGCCATTCTGGGGTTGGGGAAGTGGGGTGGTCTTTGATTATTGGAGTTGATGGGGGGTTGGGGGACCACTACATTATGGAAAGCTATTCATTTTCATATCAGGTGGGTGATCAGGCAATGAGGAAGGACCCAACACTATCGAAATTTATTTTGTTATTCTCATGTGGGTGATCAGGGACTGGGGTAGGACCCAACACTATGGAAAACATTTTTTTTTTTATTAATGGTTGGGTGATAGGGCAATTGGGGACCAGGGTGGTACCACTACACTATGGAAATAATTAATTTAATTAATGGGTGGGTACTCAGGCAATCAGGGACCAGAGAAGGGGCCGGGGCCACAGTACCTCCACCAACTACTAGGGATGTGCAGATTACTGCCAGGTTTTTTCCAGCAGTAATTTGCTCCATGCAAGGACCTTTGCAAAGGCCCTTGTGTGGAGCAGATACTTAGTGAATGGGATTGCAGGGATATGCAGCTCCCCTTCCCCTTATTTGCATTGCACCCCCTTGGCCCATCCAAACTGTCCATTTTCCTACCTATTGGATAAGCTGCAGATCCTAGTTAATCAACAGCCGACTTCCTCCTACCCCCCCAATAAGATTGCTTTATGTCTGTTCCATGCATTCTTGAATTCCCCCACTGTGTTTGACCCCACAACCTCCTCATGAAGGCTGTTGCATGCATCCACCACCCTCTCAGTGGAACAATACTTCCTCACATTTCCCCTTAGCCATCCCCCTCTATCTTCAAATTGTGCCCCCATTCCTTGCACATCTCTTTTTTAAGTAAAGTACTATACAAAGCCAAAAAGTATAATAAAAGAAATATAGAAATGTACAACTCTTGTCTGCGTATTCACTGTATTGTGTATTCATTTACTGTTTACAGTAATAAGGGTGAAGCGTTTTTCGAAGGGAGCATCTGTATGTTGTTTGTTAGGCAAAGTGCAGTTTGAATGTCTCTTCTCAAGGTCTGTATTTGCTTCACATACATCTGACAGAAGCAGTGATAACTTTGACATTTCTTGATGTATAAACAAGAAATTTTGTATACATGTTTCCCAAGAAGTCCCCAGACAGCCCATAAATGCACTGGTTAATAAAACATGGGTAAAGTGTTTTTCTTAGGGGAGCATCTCTGTGTTGTTTATAAGGCAAAGTGCAACTCAAATGCCTTCACAAACATCAGACAGAAGCAGTAATAACTTTGACATTTCTTGAGGTATATACAAGAAATTCAGTGTACATGGTCCCCAAGGTGTCCATGACAGCTGCTAAATGCCCAGGTCAATGAAACGAGGGTAAAGAGTTTTTCAAGAGGTACATCTATGTTGTGTTTTTTTTTTTTTAGGGTATATGTCCAGTTTTATTCAATATTATTAGATTCTTGCACTCAGATACTTGGGCTCAGGGCAGAACTAACTTTGAGAATAAATCCGCTGAAAAAATTCTCAACAAACATTTGTCTGAGACATGGCTGCATCCTAGCTCTGACACCATTCTCAATTTATTTAAACAAATTATTACTTACTCTAGAGGATATGCCATCTGACTCACCAAAAACTAGAACAATGGGTTGTGCAATTCTAGCCTATGCAGACAACTTGGTTCTGTTATCCTTGTCCCAATCGGGTCTACAAAAAAAAGCTTAATAACTTAGTGGATTTTGCCAAGGAGTTGTGCTTAAGAATTAAAATGCAGAAGTCTAAAACTATGGTCTTTGGTGGTAAAAAGCCAAGGTTTAAATGGTATATTGACTCCTGTGCTATCGATAAAACTTGAGACTACTAATATCTGGGTCTCAAATTCTCCCAGACTCTCTCTTGGAAACCTCATTGTGACTCACTGTTAAAAAAAGTTAAAAACACTATCCTAGCCATAGGGAGGTTTAATGCTAGATACAAGGGTGCCTCCATTAGGCCACTACTGAGGGCCATAAAAGCAAGTCTAATTCTCAAATACTTTACAGTTCAGAAATATGGGATCGTAAATATATGCATTGCCTAGAAAAAAGTGCTATTCAAATGCTTCATTTTGCATTGGGTTTTCCAAGAACTGCTCCGGCCCATTTTGTTCAGGCAGAAGTAGGCCTAGCTAACCTACAAGCACGTGCAGAATCCCATGTTGTAAATTTCTGGATAAAAACTGACAAACTATGTGCTTGGATAACTGCCCAGCTGAAAGCAGCTCTTGGCCAATCAGAATACATCATTCTTTCTACCCATTTCATAATTTCTATTAAGTTACAAAGCATACCTGAGCTATCAGGCTTTTATTCAAATAACACTAATCCACTTATTCAGATATCATGTAGCTTCTGTGACAAGCAATATTTAAGTTCTGTTTACTATGTCCTTAATATAATTAGATGCCGCCTTAAAAGGCATGATGGACAAGTTATGAGATTTGTGATGCAGCGTACCTTTTAAATCTTCCTATTTCAAGTTCATGACACTGTTAGATCTCAGTGTTATTTTTCACTTCTTAGCCTGTTTTGTAAAAAATATCTCACATCAGTATCTTATTCTTAGATTAGCCATATTAAAGTTTGCTTGATCTGACTGTTTTTAAGTATGAAAAGAGATGAACACTCAGATGTAGTGACATCATCTATGTCAAATGTCTAGGATAGGTGATTGGAGGATGCCCATTTTGCCTCCAGCCCAGCACTATAACACCAGTACCGAATGCAGTGTCTAGTGCAGTCAGTTTTACTTGCTGCCTGAGAGGCAAGCTGCTTCTAAATGGTGGGCGGACCACAAATTTCAGTTTAGGAGAGGGGGCCCTTGTTAACACTCTGTGACATTCTCAGTTAAGGAGAGGGTGCCCCTGGAAACACTCTGTGACATTCTCAGTTTAGGAGAGTGGACCCTTGAATACACTCTGTCACATTTTCAAGTTAAGAGAGGGGAACCTTCGGAAGCACTCTGTTACATTCTCAGTTTAGGAGAGGGTGCCCTGTTTACCATCATTACCAGATTATCTACATGTGTAACAAAGCATAACATATCATCTAATAGTAGCCCGAGGTATTTAAAAACTTCCACTTGCTCAAACTTTAAACCCTCATATGTAGGCTGTTGAAGAGCAGGGACTTAGTTGTCTTATCGTTGAGGATTAGATTATTGTCTGAAAACCAATATTTAACATATTTGAAATTGCATTATAAGTCATCAGCTAATTTACCTACAGTGAAAGCCATCACCATTTTCAAAGATTTTGTGCCATGGCTCCAGGCATCAGACTCGCAGTGTCAGTTTCTTTTGTTTCATTCCGAAATCAAAATTTGTCAGTCACAGAAATTCTTGTGGTGGCCTGCAGATGTCACTATTCAGTGTTTACACTATCACCCTTGAGCATGGTTTAGGGACAGCAGTACAGAGGTGCAGCAAGTAATAGGTGATCTAGGGCAATAAACACTCTAATACACACTTTGGAACATCCAGGGGTGGTGTGGTGCCCTTTGCAAACGCTGTGCCATTCCCATCTGAATACTAATGAATCAGCAGGCAAGGGGATACAGCTTTAACTGAGGATAGATGCATACTGTAACTCTCAACCATTTAGATTCCCAGCTGGGTCTGGAAAACACTATGCCACATTCTCAGTTTAGGAGAGGGTGCCCTTGGAAACACTATATGACATTCTCCGTTCTTCCCTATGCAACAATCCACACAGAAAACATATTGTCTATTAAGTTACAAAGCATACGTGAGCTAGCAGGCTTTTACTCAAATAGTAAGTCAGCAGCTAATTTACCTACATTGGTAGCCATCACCATTTTCAAAGATTCTGTGCCATGGCTCCAGGCATCGGACTCACTGTGTAAGTTAATTTCTTTTCATTCTAAAATTAGAATTTTTCAGATACAGAAATTCCTGTGGTGGCCTGCACATGGCACTATTCAGTGTTTACACTGTGTATGCATCACTCTTGAGGACAGTGTGCTCTTGTAGACTCTCTTTCATATTCTCAGTTTAGGAGATGGGCCCCTTGGACACAGTCTGTCACATTCTTAGTTTAGGAGAGGGTGCCTCTGGAAACACTGTGACATTCTCAGTTTAGGAGATGGGACCCTTTTGACTACTCTGTCCCATTCTCAGTTTAGTTAGTCAGTCAGTCAGTTAGTTAGATAGTTAAAATTTTATTGTTAAATAGGCTAGAACTTTAGTTCCAAATTAGGGCCCATCTACAAAGTTGTCCTGTGCAATTCATACAGACAATAATCAATATAAAAGTAACATTAATACATTAAACATGTCAAAATAGACAATTGTTACCAACAATACAAAACATTTTAAGAACAGGATAGTGTAATCAATAACAAGTACATTCTTGGTGGTACAAAACATCAATTTTTGTCTTAAAGGTGGTGAACCTAGATTGATTTCTTATTGTTGAAGGAATTTGATTCCACTGAACTGCAGTTGAATACTTGAAGGTCATTAGGCTAAAACTGAGTTCTTAGGAGAGAGAGTCCTTGGAAACACTATCTGACATTCTCAGTTTAGAGGAGGGTGTCCCTCGAAACACTCTGTGACATTCTTAGTTTAGGAGTGGGGTCCTTGGAAACACTCTGGCCTGGATAGTCAAAGGGGTTGCGCATGGCACAACAGGGATGCGCCATGCGCAACCCACCAATGCGCCCTGGCATGATATTCAAAGGAGCAAGTTGCGATGTGCAACTCCCGATGTCGCATTGGTAATGTATGCGGCTCAAATGCAGGGGTCATGCTCATGCATATGCAGCACATCCCAATAGTCAGCCCAGGATGTGCGGTGCATATGCTGGCACAACCCTGCTTTGCGACACACAGGGGGGTGCAAAGATGAGCCAGAAAACACAAAATACAAGTCCTGGTGGGCTGCTGTATTGCAGGGTGTAACACAGCAGCCACCAGCCGTGGGTGGCCACCCGCCCACCCAGAACACCATCCACAAGCACCCAAATGGTCCCTGGTAGTCTAGTGACCCCCCTCCCCATTAGCCCGATAGTGGCAACACAGTGTAATACCCTGCCCTGGTAGTCTAGTGGTCCCCCCCCTCCAGTTAACCCAATGGTGGGCAAAGGTAACTATATGATCCCTGGTAGTTTAGTGGGTCCCTCCTCCCTCCCATACTCCCAATCGTGGGCATCGGTATATGTATAAACCCTGGTGGTCTAGTGGTATCCCCCTTCCTCCCTTTCTGCCCAATCATGGGCATCCGTAAGATACTGATATCCCCAGTGGGCCAGTGGAACCCCCTTCCCTCCACCCTCTTAGGACCCTGCTAGTAGCTCCCCCGTCATCAGCGGGCAGCTGCACTCCGCTCGCATACTGCCCATCCGCCGCTGAATGACAGCTTACAGTATGATCTGTAAGGCCATTGGTCCACAGTGTGGAGGAATGGGCTTGCACACCATATTGTACTACACTTGCATGAATCCGTGAATGAACCCATTCACAGATCCGTGCCTGTGTAGTACAGTACGGTGTGCAAACCCATTCGTCCACATTGTGAACCAATGAGCTTACAGATCATTCTGTAAGCTGTCATTCGACGGGTGGCTGGGCAGTATGCGGGCAAAGTGCAGCCGTCTGACAATGACAGTGGGGGAACTGGGTGGCAGGGGTCATCAGAGAGTGGAGGGGGGTTCCACTGGCCCACCGGGGATGTCGGTATCTGATGGATGCCCATGATCGGGCAGAATGGGAGGGAGGGGGATACCACTAAACCACCAGGGATGTTAATTCATACATTTTATGGTGATTGTGGTTATGGGTGGGGAAGGGGAGACCACTGGACCACCAAGGATTGCACATCGTACTTTTATACGACTATCAGGGTTACGGGCAAGGAGGGGGATACCACTAGACCACCAGGGTTTATACAGATATCGATGCCCATGATTGGGAGTATGGGAAGGAAAGGGGACCAACTAGACAACCAGGGATCATACAGTTACCTTTGCCCACCATTGAGTTACAGGAGGGGGGGCCACTAGACTATCAGGGCAGGGTATTACACTGTGTTGCTGCAATCAGGTTAACGGAGGGGGGGGTTCCACTAGACTAGCAGGCATGTGTTTCCTACTTTTTGCTGCGCTCATGGTTGCGGGGTGGGGAATGCCCCGGTACCCCCTTAGTCCACACATCAGTCTGTGCAGGGCACCAGGCACATTTCACCAGGCTGCCCTGTGCAACACATGCAGATTGGGCTGCAATAACATGCTAATGGCCCCATTTGTACCTTGCATGCATTATAGCCTCATGTGCATGCCCCAGGCTGAATATCATGGGTGATGTGCCTAGCACAGCTGCACTTGCACTGGCGCATCCCCCTGTTCCCTTTCTGCCTCTTGCACTGGCACAGTGCCACTGTGCCATGTGCAGTGTGTGCGCCCTCCCTGCCATATTCAATGGTGCTGAGCCATGGCGCATCATTGTTGAATATCGCCTGGTCCTGGCTCCAGCGCCATCCAGTTGCACTGCGCCCAGGCTTGCGCCTCAGCCCGGCGCAGTCTGAATATCCAGCCCTCTGTCACATTCTCAGTTTAGAGACAGGTCCCTTAGAAACATTGTTACATTCTCAGTTTAGGAGAGGGTGCTTCTGGAAACACTGTGACATTCTCAGTTTAGCGGATGGGATCCTTTTAACTACTATGTCCAATTTCTCAGTTCAGGAGATGGGACCCTTTTGACTACTCTGTCACATTCTCAGTTTAGGAGATGGGACCCTTTTGATTACTCTGTCACATTCTCAGTTTAGGAGCGGGGCCTGTTGGACACATTATGTGACATTCTCCATTTAGGAGAGGGTGTCCCTCAAAACACTATGTGACATTCTCAGTTTACGAAAGACCAAGCAGGTGGCATGTCATCACCTGCTGTAATAAAAATGAGAGAAATATAATATATAAATCTTTATTTATATAAAACAAAATAAAAATGTCCTGTCAACGCACAGAAAAAATACAGTGAGACAAAGGAGTCATCTTCCTTCTCTTCCTCCTAAGAATCTTCACTGGATCCCTTGTAAGTGGTGAGTATGTACCTCCTCTCCACCAGCACATCCTATTAAGTGGCCCACGATAGCACTGAAGTGAGAAAAACACAGATAACAGTCATGAGGTGGCTGCACATGCAAGCCTGCTACTGTGTACAGCTGTTACACAGTGCCCCCCCCCCACCATGCACATACCTTTGATGGCTTCTCCAGGGCCCATAACTCCCTAACATCATCTTTACAGTGGGCATCCCAGCTGCCCACCCTCCAGGACAGGAAGTCCGAAATGAAGAGTAGCCACAGCCACTAGTGCCTCTGAGCCACCACTGAGACTACCCCATCAGGTTAGTCCCTCCTCTCCAAGACTATTCATCCTGCATGTCCATGAAAATTCTGTGGAGACATAAAGATTGAGACAACATCAGTGCCAGTGCATACATATACAAACAGATAAAGCAAGTACCATCAACTCATCAAAAGTGTGTATGTACTTACCTCTGCAGGCTCAGTCACCTGTCAGATGACCCCCTCCAACCGCCAGGGAGTCCTGCTATATGGAGAGGGACACCCTCTACAAGTTTCAGGGATATACCCCAAGCCTCTCCACATTCAACGCTGACATACCACACACTTGCATAGCCATTTTGATGCAAAGTACTGGATTGAACTTAAACAGCATGCTGCATATCAAAGGTCATGAAGATGAGATGCTCTGTGAAATTCATATTGCAGGGGTGACATTTCAGGGGAAATGGTTTTATCAAAGTAAAACACAAGCATCTAAGACAGCATTACAACAGAGGAACAGTTCAATGCTTTTACCTCTATTTCAGTGACTATACAAATATTTGCACCTGTCCCAGCATCCCCTCCCTCTCAGAATATGGTAGGTGGAACTAGACTCAGCATCAGCAGCCAGTAGGTACTATAGCATATCACTGGGCATGGTGGTGCATAATTGCATAGTATGCGAATGTGGGATACTTCTTTTACACTACAGTCTCACCCTTCCTGACCTCCTTGGATTGCTTACTATGCACTAACTGATCTCTTAAAGTAGTGGCTGTATGGAATGCCATCTGAGTGGGATTATTCACATATGGTTCTAAGGTTTTGTCTCCCTTGAATGTGTGTCAATGTTTCTTAATAGTCTCTTCCACATATTTTGAGTGGGCAGAGAAAGTGGTGACAAAGTAAACCCTGTTCTGATCCTCAAGGGTGATGTTGTTCCTATATAGTAATGCTTCCTTCTTCTGGCTTCTTGCAAAATGTTCTGCTCTTATGTTGCCACATGCTTAACCTCTTTCTTGAAATTTTTTTCTGAGGTGTATTACCCCTTCCTCAAAATTGGCCTCATTGCTGCAATTTCTTCTGAGACAGAGGAACTGTCCTTTTGTGATGTTGGAGATTGTGTTGCACTGTTGACTGCTGGAAGCCAGGAGTGAAGTGTTTCTGTCCATCAGTTTCTGATTGATATTCGTATCTATTTGGCCATTTTCACCTTTGACATTTCTAGATCCTAAAAATTGATTTTGTGAGGGTCACTACTGCAAGTGAATTTCAAGTGGGCATTAGTAGAGTTCACATATGTGATGAACTCCTTCAATCCATCTGCAGTCACACACCACATAGTCACCACATCATCTATATAGAACTTCCAAAGGAGAAGTTTGTCAAAGAAAGGGTTCTGATTAGTGTGATAGATGTGCTCACTCTCCCACAGGCCTACATACAAGTTTGCCAAACTGGGGGCAGAGGTTGTCCCATAGCTGTTCCCTTCACCTGAAGATAATTGATATCCAGAAAGGAAAATACATTAAATTTCAAGACAATGTCAGACAACTGTAAGAGAAACTCTGTTGGTGGGTACTTGAGGGGGTTCCTCTGGTTGAGATAATGGGCAATGGAATCTAATACCCCTTCATGGGGTATGTTGGTATATTAAGACTCTAAATTCACCATGTGGGTACCTTTCTCAAGTTCCATCTCATAAGTGTCTGCAGTATGGATGTGGTGTCCTTCACATAGAACATGAAGGTAAAAACGTATGGTTGAATATAATGATCAACCACTTTTGAAAGGAGTTCTGTCAGGGACCCAATTCTGATTATAGTAGGTCTATCAGGGAGATTGTCCAATGACTTGTGTACCTTAGGTAACATATATATACTGTAGTCCACATAAAAGGGTGGGGCATAGTAAGAAAATATTTAGTATGTAGGTCTGTGAAACCTTTAGAATATGCTGCATTGATAGTTTCATCCATGATCCATTTAAAATCCTTTGATGTAAAGCTGGCCATTCGTTGGTTAACCTGAAATGTCGGTTGTTCCATCTTATAAATTTCACCTCATTCCATTTTGGTGTGTTGGGTAGTGTGGCTTTGGCCAGCACTGGGCTATGGCCTTTTGCACCATTGCCTGCAACACACACCAGCATATAAGTTCCTAGGCAATATGAATAAGGAGCCATGGTGGACCATATTGACTTGACCAGATATTATGTGAATTCAAACTTCCTGTTACCCATATTTGTGTTTAGTGAGGTCTTAAAGGATGTCAGACTATTATTCAAGTCTACTTCAGATGGCAGTTCGTGTCCTTTCCTTGCACACCATCTGGGAGGAGTTCCAATATGGCATGTACCATTGTCAGGGGGGCATCTAGATTGAAAAGGTTGGAGAGGACCACACTCACTTCCCTCCAAAACTCATCCAGCTTCAAGCAGGATTAGAAAATATGTGAGTGAAGTGCCCTTAATTCTGTGCAAAACCACCAACATCCCTGTGAGGAGTCAGCTGCCCATTCCCCTTGTACTACCTAAGTGTAAAAGAAATTAGTTTTAATTTTCCAATTGTACTCCTGCCACAACAGTGAACATCTAAAAATCAATATCAGACACTACAATGAATGTTTACCCCAGGTTGGGAGTCAGCTAAAGACAGAATCTTGTATCGCAATGGAAGGTTCACCTGGATAGGGTGTAACTAGAGGTAGCTCAGACAGCAAGATTCACCCAAATAATATGCGGCTAGAGACAGAATCAAGCAACATTAAACATGGTACAATATACCCAGATAATTCTGTTAACATTAAGCATGGTTCCCAGATACAGTGGGATGAGTTGTAGAATGAGAACAGCATTAGTCATGGTAACCAAGAAGGGGTTTAGTGAGAGACAAGTATGATACCCAAATAACGCTGAGTTCTTCCAAAAAGAGTGATTCTAGAGTTCAAACCAAACTGCACTAAGCTCTGGGTTCATCCAAATATGGTATATTTTGAATCAACTCCAATCAGCACTATGTACTGGGTCACCCAGATAGGGTGTAACAAGAGATCAACCTGAAACAGCATCAACATGGTTCCCCCAGACTGGGTTTTCTAGAGTCAGAACAAATACAGATTAAATGCAGCCTCAACTCAGGGTTCACCCAGATAGGGTGTAGTCTGGATTCAGTGCTATGCAAGGATTCTCCCGGGGAAGGTTAGTGGTAAAAGGATCCCATAAAGCAAGGATGATTACTTACAATTCCTGTGGCTCTGGAGATGTGGTTGGAGGGTGAACAGCACTGGAGCGGCATGGCCACCCAATGACTGAATCCACAGCTGACACCCACAGTGTGACACTCTTTGCACTGCAGCCCTTACAATTCTGGACTACAGCACGGAGGACTACTTGGAGGGGGCCAACTTCCTGAAGCAGTGTTGCTCCACCAACCGAGCAACCTGATTGGCTGCTGGAGATAGGTGGCAGTGGAGGAGCTACAGGTGACCAGCAGTGACTTGAGAGGGGGGAGGCTGGCTTGTTAGCTATCATCCCTTATGACCCCTAGGCAGGATTCAGGATGGTGCAGGAGGAGTAGAGGGTCTGGTGCAGCACCAGCTGTGCTTCAGGAAGTGGCTCACTTTTTAAGAGAAGATTACAGCTTTCTTGCTCCAAAATCCAAACAGTAAATGTAAGTTGCCCTTGATTCCAAACTTTTATCCAAATAGTGTACATCCTGGATCACCCAAACAACTTTAGATACATATCAAACTCAAAAAGATGAGTGATTCTTTATTTCTCTCCAAACGCTGTATAGCACCACAGGCGATAGCTATGCTACAAGGTGAATTTCCCAGGAATGAGGGATGGTGCAGTCCCCAAGGTTAGTGAGGGATGTTGCAGCATGGACTAATAAGAGCAATTACCTTTTAGGGAAATGACTGAAATGTCAAAATGAAGGAATTTGTTCATAACTTTAGCACTCTAAAGAAGAACTTAAAGCACAGAATCTAGTGGGCAGGACAAAGTGGTGAGGGGCCATGAAATTTCATTCTTGTAGTTATGCTTGTATAGGTTGAAATATAAAATAAAGAATATTCTGAAGAAAGATTGAGTATCACCCATCTTTTTGAGTTAGAAAAAACTTTCTTGCTCCACCCACCAAGCAACCCAAGTAGTTGCTGGAGATCAGTGTTGGTGGGGGAGCTCCGGACAGCCAGTGGTAGCTTGAGAGAGGGGAGGATGGCTTGTTGGCTACCACCCCTCACAACCCCTAGATGGGCTTCAGGAGGTTGCCGAAGGTGTGGAGGGCCTGGTACAGCATTGGCTGCACTTAGGAGGTGGCTCATTTTTATGATGAGATTACAGATTTCTTGCCCCACCTACTGAGCAACCAATTGGTTGTTGGAGATTGGAGGTGGTTGGGGAGCTCCAGGTGACCAGCGGTGGCTCAAGGGAGGGGAGAACAGCTTGTTATCTACCATCCCTCATGACCCCTAAATGGGCATCAGGAGGCTGCAGGAAGAGCAGAGGAGAGCTGTGCTAGACCTTTTTATTTTATTTTATTTTATTTGTGTATGCAAATAAAAAGTGTCAATGAATAGATGGCACTGGCAGGCTTCAAACTGGTTCCCTCTTTCTTCCCACTGCCTAGGCTCCCAGTCCCTTCTTTCATTCCACCTCCAGGCCTGAGGAAGACTATGCACAGCTCAGTCTGAAAGACAGAACAAATCCACCTCTAGCACAAAATGTTTTCTTTACTGCAAAAAAAGCCAACTGGTAGTGGGCACTGCCAGGCTTTCAGCTGACACACATTTGCTTGCTGCCCACTTCCCAGACTTTCAGTCCCTCCCTTCACTCTTTCCCCAGGCCTCAAGGGTTTGTACTATTGTTTGTACTGAAACACAGAGCAATCAGCAAATCCTCATGTAGCAAAATGTTCTTTTATATTTAACTTTGTAATTTATATATTGTAATTGCAAAGATATGCAAATTGGTACTGGGTACAGCCAAGCTGCCAGTCAACAGAGACCCTCTTAAGCCTGTTCAATGCCTAGTACATTTACTCCTTCCCTCCCATCCACACTCTACAGCCTGGTCTCAGGGCCTGCTCCATACCTCATTCTGACACATACCCTTAGTAAAATGTTCCTTTTCAGTGCTGTCAGGTAGGATTTTCCAGCAGAAAAAAACATTCTATCTGTTGGTTTCAGTTATCTAAGAAAGACTGTTTCATCAAAGGTGAGTTTTAAGCCAGAAAGCTTGCTACTGCAACCAGAGATCACTGTTTATTAAGATAAAAATGCTATCACAGACATAGAACTCTAGCTAGCTAAATAAAGTTTTTTGTCTTGCTAGTAGGGTATGTCATTCTATTTATCTTGATAGTGGAGTATGTCACCAGCACAAGCTCTACCTCACTGTTCTCTCTCATATTGCTCTAAACTGCAAGTCAGCATGAACAAGGCACTCACAGGACTGCATGGCACCTGCAGTTCATTTAAAACCCTCATGTGATTTTGCTTTTACCTTTACCAGTCTCTTCACAAAGGGCAAATTTTAAAATGCAAATATATATTGTATAAATCAGACATGTGATGTATGTCCATGAGATATGGCATTTGTCTTCATTCATGGTCAGTGACCTCTTGTTCCCTCACTTGTGATTCAACACTCATGAGGGTCAAGAAGTCATTGACCACTCATGAGGATGAACTCCATATTTTATGGACACACATCACATATCCCTTATCTATCTATCAGCCCAATGCCCAGAACACAAGTGAGCTCTCTTACTGCTGTGTACTGTGAAAAATTAGGCTGTGTTCTGTAAGGCTGCCTCTCTCAGTCTCAATAGTATATGAATCCTGGTTGTAAGGAGAGATGAGAAGGTTAAAAGTGGGGATGGGTTGAGCGAGGGTAGGAAGGGCTCCACCTTGGGCATACAGTGTTTTGGAGTTTGAGGTGATTGGAGGGAGCGTGGAATGGAGCACGGGGAGAAATGTGGGTCGCAAGCCACTCTGGGGGGGGGAAGGAATGATATTGCAGGCAGGAGAGGGATAAGGTTAAGTAACAGGTATGAGATCCTGATGTCAGTACCAGAGGGAGAGGATGGTGCTACCAGAAAGTGAGGCAGGAGACAGTCAGGACAGGGGAATACTGGGGCAGGAGTCCTGATGGGGGTGAGGGTGGGCTTGAGACATAGAGGCGGGGGGAGATAGGGCATTGGGAACAGTGGGGGAATAAAGAGAGTGCTGGAGGGCAATTGGCAGGGCAAGGGGAGTATAGATGGTGCATCAGACATGGGGCGAGGATGAAGGCTGCATCAGTCAAAGGGAGGGTAGTAGGCAAGGGGCTAAGTTGAAAGGGGTGGAGGAAATGCAGGGGGTCTGAGGCTGCTGGGCAGGAAAGTCACATGCTCAAGGGGGAAGGGGTGCCAAACAGACACAGGCAAAAGAAGGAATGGAGGGGGTGGAGTAGTGGTATTAGGAGACTCTATACTGAAAGGGATCAGGTGGGGGGAAGGGTGAATGACACAGTCAGATATGGGTGGAATCCATACCGGGCTTAACAGCAGGAAGGTTGGGGCAGGCCATGCTGAGGTATGTCAGGAGTGGAAGGGGAAAACCTCATGTGCTGGTGCATGTAGGTATCAGTGACCTGGCAGAGAGTGTCAGGTGGAGGTCATTAGGGAGAGATCTGAGGAGCTAGGGAAGTTGTGCAAGGAGGTTGAGTGCTCGGTGGCCTTCTCAGAAGTGCTTCCAGTACCCAGTGTGAGCAGAGCAAGGAAGGACAGGATTGTGGAGTTCAATTCTTGGCTGGCAGGGTGGTGTCACTCACAAGGATATGGACTGGTGGGGGACTGGGGGAACACACGGGACAACTGTGACCTATATGCAGTAGAGAGGTTGCACTTGAGCAGGGCTGGGCAGGGGGCATTGAAACAGAAACTGGAGGAGTACATAGCTTCCCAGGGGATTTTAAACTAGGAAGTTGGGGTGGTGAGGGTGCAGCTTGCATGCAAGGCTACCAGTTAGGGGAGTGGTATGAGCTAATCCCCAAAGACAGTAGGATTCATAAGGAGGAGGGGCAGAGGGAGGGAAAAAGGGAGGAGGGGGTGCAGGGCAAGGAGAATGTGGGGGTTGGGTGGAGGGTAGTCTCCCTAAATGTGAGTAGCCTGGGTAATAAGGTACTGAGCTACAGGCTGTCCTAAGCATAGGGAAGGTAGACGTTGCGGCCATCACGGAGACGTGGGCCAACCAACACCAGGACTGGGAGCTGGCAATTCCTGGGCACAGGGTGTATAGAAAGGACAGGGGAGTAAGGAAGGGAAGAGGGGTGGCGATTTATATAAGGGATGGGATAAGGTGCACAGGGGAGGAGGGGAGGACGGAGGCACGGTGGATGCAGTTTCTGGACCAGAAGGATAGGAAACTGAGGCTAGGGGTGGTATATAGACAACCAGCACAGTGCAAGGAGCTGGATAGGGAGTTGGCAGATCAAATTTGATGGGTGTGCAACAAAGGGAGTGTGGTGATCATTGGGGACCTCAATCTACCTGGGGTGGACTGGGGTACTCATACCACATCTAGCACCAGAGAACAGGTGCTACTGGATGTGTTCCAGGAGAGCCATCTGGTGAAGATTATTGGTGAACCACCCAGACTGGGTAACATATTGGATCTGATTCTAACAAATGGGGAGACGGTGAGGGTGCTACAGGTGGAGGATCCACTAGCTGGGAGCAACCACCTTTCGGTGTGGTTCAGGCTAAGCATGAGCAAGGAGGTGGTGGGGTCAGCAACAAAGGTAGTGGACTTCAGACGGGCGGACTTTGGAAGGATGAGGGAAATACTGAGGGGGAGCCCTGAGGGAATCAGGTCAGAGATGGATTTGCACCAAAAGTGGTAAATCATAAAGTCTGGCTTGAAAGAGGCTACTGTAGCATGCACCAGGACTCTGAGCAAGAAGTCCAGGGCCAAGGTGCTGTGCTGGATGAGCAGGAGGGTATTAGAGGGGGGTGATAGCCAAGAGAGCTGTGTTTAGGAGAATGAAGAGAACTGGGAGGTGGGAGGACAAGGAATTGTACACAAAGAGGGCCAGGGAAGTGACCAAATTGGTAAGGGAGGCCAAGGCCACCAAGGAACTGAGGCTGGCTCAGGGTATAAGGGAGGGGGAGAAGGAGTTTTTTAAGTATGTGAGGGAAAAAAGTAAGTGTAAGGACCAGATTGTTTGGATCAGGAAGGGCGAGGGGTGGGTGGAGAGAGAGTGGGAACAGGCAGAGGTTCTGAATGAATACTTCAACTCTGTGTTCACGAGGGAGGTAGGAAGACTGCTACTTCCATGGACTGGAGGGGTTGGGACAAGGGGGGTGGATGTGACTGATGAAGTGATTCAAGAAAGCAGGGTATTGGAAGGTCTGAAGGCTCTTAGGGTGGACAAGGCACCAGGTCCTGATGGCATTCACCCTAGAGTGTTGAGGGAGATGGCGGAGGTGCTGGCTGGGCCACTGGCTGACCTGTTCAACACCTCCCTGGACACAGGATGTGTACCGCAGAACTGGAGGTTGGCTCATGTGGTGCCTATCCACAAGAGTGACCCAAAGGATGAGCCAGGCAACTACAGACCTGTCAGCCTCACTTCCATAGTGGGTAAGCTAATGGAATCCATCTTGAAGGAGAGACTGGTAACCTTCCTGGAGCTCAGTGATCTCCAGGATGGGTGGCAGCATGGGTTTGTCTTGGGTGGATCATGCCAGACCAACTTGATAGAATACTATGACTGGGTGACAAGGGAACTGGACAAGGGCCATGCAGTGGATGTCCTATATTTGGATTTCAGCAAGGTCTTTGACTCGGTACCTCATGGGTGACTGGGGGAAAAACTGGAACACATGGGGGGGATGGTTGGATGAATCAGAGATTGGCTTGGGGATAGACTGCAGTGGGTGGTGGTGGGGAGAGAAATCTCATCTCTCAAGGAAGTGGTCAGTTGTGTGCCACAGGGCTCTGTGCTGGGACCGCTGTTGTTTGGACTGTGCATATCAGATACAGAGCAAGGGGTAGAGAGCAGAATCAGTCTGTTTGTGGATGACACCAAGATGGGAGCTATAGTGGATGACATAGAGGGGTGGCAGAGGCTACAGGGTGACCTCACCAAACTTGAGCAATGGTCAGAGAGGTGGCATCTGGGATTTAATGCAAAGAAGTGCAAAGTTATTCACATCGGGTCGAGGAACCAATGGAGGGAATATTGGCTGGTTGGGGTGTAGTTAGGGGTCACTGTGGGGAAAAAGGACCTGCGGGTCATGGTAACAGGGAGCATGAATAACTCTGCTCAATGCAGGAGGGTGGTGGCTAAGGCCAATAGGATGCTGGGGTGCATTGCACTGGGATTCTCATCCAGGCACAAGGAGGTGATCCTACCCCTTTACCGGTCTTTAGTCAGGCTGCAGTTGGAGTACGACATGCAGTTTTGGTGACCGTACCTGAGGAAGGATGTCAAGCTTCTAGAGGGGATGCAGCACAGGGTGACAAAAATTATACAGGGGATGGAGGGCAGAATCTATGAGAAAAGGCTGGATCACTTGAATTTGTTCACCCTGGAGGAGAGAATGGATTGGGGGAAATTATTGAGAACTTCAAATACTTGAGGGAGATCAACAAATCTGGGGCAGCAGAGCTGTTTAAGCAGAAGAAGAGAAAGGACATGAGGGGGCATGGGCTGAGATTGGAGGGGGCAGGTTCAGGACGGAGATGAGAAGACATTATTTCAT
Organism: Neoceratodus forsteri; assembly: GCA_016271365.2. Lineage (NCBI taxonomy): Eukaryota > Metazoa > Chordata > Ceratodontiformes > Ceratodontidae > Neoceratodus > Neoceratodus forsteri. The sequence goes on from CM028131.1 coordinate 1,302,908,013, forward strand.
GGAGAGGGTTGTGTCAAAATGGAATGCTGTGCCTGAGGAGGTGGTGACATGCAGGTCAGTGGGGAGTTTCAAAAGGGCATGGGACAGGGCACAGAAGGGAGTGGGATAAAGGGCACTGAGCAGTCCCAGATGAGTGAAGGGGGGGTGGGAAAGCTGCATTATAGAGGTACTAGCTGCACATACAAGCAGACTTGCTAGACCATAAGGCCTGTTTCTGCTGGCAAAGTTTTGTATGTTCATAATTGTGGTTTGTCTGCTTGCCGTTTTGACTTGTGTAACCAATACCAACTGAACCAGTTGAATTAGAAGTTTGCATTTTTTGCACCCAAAAGATTGCAAGAGTCCATGAGAATCAAACACACAAAGTTTGACCTGTTTGATTCTCTGATAGAATTGCACGGCTTTAATCATATCTATCATCATTTGGGAGCAGAGCTCTACAGGATGTGGAATTCCACCAGCAGAATTCAGGCAGATTGGCAATTCTGCTCCTGAAATGATTTTTGGAATTTTTTTCAAAAATTCTAGAGTACAAAACATCATTTAATTGAATCTGGGGAACAGATTTCCATGGATTACAACAACTGTAGACTAGTTTTCTGCTTAAATTCCACTTACAGAATTTCAGAATTATATTTTCAATGGATTTCACATAATTAGTAGGAATTTTGTGAAATTCCATGGAACTCCATTCTGTTGGAATATAAAAAATCAACCCAGCACTATTTGAGAGGGTAACTTACTTTACAGTTACTTTGGAAAAAGCTTGCTTGTTTTGCAAATTTATCAAACTTAAAAAATTATAACTATATTATGAAAATTGCAAAAGAACAAGATTGTTCTTATTTTTCACAGACCTACTTATTCTAACAATGTTAACTGGTTCATGATTCATATTTCATGTCTTATTTCTAGATTGAAGCATTAACATTTGCAATGAATTTATTCTTATAGGGAAGCATTGACCAGGATCCTGTGGAATATATGTGGTTATCTCACATCCTCACAAATCAACAGTCTGCTAAGCAGGTACTCTTCCATGTTATAAATATTTTCTGATATTACTAAAGGCATAACTATATGCCACAGTGTCTGGCAGCATGATTTTTGAACTGATGATGGGTTGAAAGCATTAGACTTTTAGAATAATAAACACTATGTTAATTTTGTCAGGTGAATGTGTTACAACTTTCTCAGCCGAAACCACTGATGCCTTTGGGAATCTATCACATGCTTTCTGAAAATATGGGATGGAAAACTTATAGAAACTATGTTAATAGTGTTTCTGGTGTGTTGTTAAATTTGCATTCTTTGACAAACTATGTGAAGTTTAGCATTCCTACAACGTCATTACGGTTTGGTTTACTAAGTAAAAGTTTATTTACAATATCACCATTCCTTGGAGGCCAGGGCACCTTACAGTAGTAGCAGGAATAAACCACTAAACATAAGTACATAAATAAATACATGAATATAAATTCTGAAAAATAAATAAATAATACTTCTATGTGCCTGTGCAACTGGTTTCGTGCTTGTGTAACATAGATAATCTTTGGCTGTTCACCTCTCTGTCTGTGGGATATACCACCCTGTAGGGGTACGAAGGCAGGGAACCCTAGGGGAAGGTTCCACCCCTTGAGGTTCCATGGGACTAATTCCCTTGGCTAAAGGTACCATAGGAAGAAGCCCATGGGAGAGAAAGGCCTGCCCTGGAGGAGGAGGGGTGTATGGAGGGGCAAAGAAAAAATACTTGTGTGTGGAATGAGGAGAGCAGCCCTTAAATAGGCCAAATGGGGGTGTGGCCAATTGCACTATCCTCTTGAACTACAGGCTATAGCCTTCAAATTCAATGTGCCTGTGCAACTGGTTTCATGCTTGCTCACCATAGATAATCTTTGGCTGTTTGTCTCTCTATCCATGGGATATACCACCCTGTAGGGGTACAAAGGCAAGGAACCCTAGGGGAGGATTCCAGCCCTTGAGATGCCAGGGGAGTGATTCCCTTGGTTAAAGGTACCTTACAAAGAAGCCCAAAAAGAGTGTCAAGCAAAGCATACAAGGTAGTGAACACTTATCGGGGTCAAAGACCTGTACGTAGGTTGGTTGGTAGTATGGGTTCAGTTGGTAGCATGGTTCAGTTGGTCATATTGTTTGAGCAGAGTAGGCAGGAAACAACAGGTGAAAAGTGACCCACTCAGAGGTATGACTGTAAGGTGTGGAAGCCTGGCTTCCTAAGGAGAGAGAGAGAGAGAGAGAGAGAGAGAGAACAGCCAAAGGGGAGAGAAGGGATAATTACAGGGCAACCACACAACTCCATCCAACAGTGGAAACCTAACTAAGTAATCTAAGGGCTACATCTATCTAGTATTATGACCATTGGCATGGAGGAGAGAAAAAAAAACCTTGAGGTGGAAACCTCTGGGGATCCATGGCCTAGGTCACCTTCCCTCCAGGTTTTGGGACAGTTTTGTTTAGTGACTGCTCTGCTACTGCAATTTAGTAGACCAATCCAGGGGAGCTGCAATCTTGGAGAACACTGTCACTCTATCCCTCTAACGGGAACACCATAGAGGGTTGTAAGTGAACTGTGCAACACCGGGGCATCTCGGTGCCAACCTCCAAGGCGGGAGGAGGAGAGTAACGACCACAGAGGTGCTCAGCCAGCCTACCAATCTAAGAACAAACCCTGTGAACCAGAGGCAGTTGTACAGAGAATAGCTTTAAAGGGTGCCTCTGAACCCACTTGGGCAGCTAAAGGGGCCCTTCCTATGAGAGCCCCACCCCTTCACCTCTGAAGTCTTCAATGCTACATCAAGAGCTGCTGTTGGTACGGTTGATGACTGAAGGTCCACCCGGAGTGAGGACATTCCCAACTATGGGCCAGGTGAGAAGGACCCCACTCCAAGCTTCGCATGCTCAAGATGCAGACTTCAGGATGCAGAGAGAGAGAGAGAGAGAGAGAGAGAGACCATCAGCCACAGGGCTAGCCCTGAGTCCCAGAAATAATGGATACGGTCGACATGTCTCCAAAATGAGGAGGAGTGAGTTGCAATGAGCATGGGACCTGCACATGGGTAGTGATGGATGATAGCAGACATGGAGAGACCTGTGCATAGGTCAGACTGAGCACTGCGGACCCTCTTGTGGATCTTTACTGAATGACAGCTGAAAGGGAGAGACCTGTATGTACGTCAGGCTGAGCAATATGGACTCTCTTGTGGGTCTAGGTAAGGCAAATAGCATTTGTCAACCACAGGAAGGCATGCTGACCAAGTCCATTAGGAAGCCAAATTGGGAGTGAATTGAATTGTATGTTATGAGTAATAGAACAGTGAGGTCAGGCAAAGCCCAGAGCTGACAGTTGGAGAGGATGAGGCTTTAAAGTCAGTCAAGTAGGAGGAGGCTGCAAAGCCAGAATGGTAGGAGGTGCGGTTCAAAGCAAGTAAACATGATATGCTGCAAGATTTGGAAGGGGATGAGCATTGCTGGTAGTGCAAGGGACAGGAAGGCTGGGGTGACTGTGTAAACCAGGTGCATATTATTAGGGAAGGCTGGTAGAAGGCTGGGTAGAGCCAGAAGCCCTTAGGTAGACAGTTGCCTGGAATAGCTGGTTGTTTAGTGCCATAAAGGCTATGCGGGGCAGTAGGAGTAGGATGGGCAAGCCAGTGGCTTATACAATACACGACAAATAGGAAGCTGCTCCCACTGCCTGGGGCCACAATGCCTGCTGTGATTCCTTAGTTCCCCACTGTAGGAAAAACAAAGATGGCATGAACATGGCACCATGACACCAAGCAGCTGATGAAATAAGTTAAATACGTTCCAGCCATGAAAGCAGGATTAGGTTATCATCAGAAACAGACTGCTGTGGATTTGGTAAAGTAAGGTTTGGTAAAAGAGGGAGTAGCAATAAATGAGCCTAAATAACACAAACATAGAAGTGATGAGTGATGCAGTAGGGCAGGACTCTGCTGGAGCAGGCAGGGGTATGAGACAGAGTGATAGCTGCTAAGGGCAGCCAGTACTAAAAGCAGATGCAAACAATTAAGGTGATGAGCACAGGGACTACAGCATGGAAACAGCAACTGGAACTGAGAGCACACAGGCACCTAGTACAGAGAAAGAGAGATTGCTGAAATATGATAAATGAAATGAGAGCTTGATTAGTAATGCAGCAAAATATAACACCGCAAAAAGCAAACAGGACCACAGGAGCAGTAGGGAGAACAACTAACCAAGACAGAAGCACAGACTGCAGCCATAGGCAAACACAGACTGAGAAGCAGAAGGCAAAGGCAAAATCACTGACCCAGAAGCAGGAGAGGTACAAACCAGGCAGGGAGGCTAGCACTGCCAGCAGATTCAAAACAGGAAGGAAGGGGAGGCAGCAAACACAGCGGGGGGCAGGGCTCAGGAAAAGAGAGGGCCTGGAGAGGACGGACAGAGCCTCCAGCTGCAAGGAAAAATGGTTGTGTGTGGAGTGAGGAGAGCAGCCCTTAAATAGGCCAAACGGGGGTGTGGCCAGTTGCACTTCCTCCTTTAACTACAGGCTGTAGCCTTCCAAACAGCTGGGATGGTAATCAACGAAGGGAACCCTCAGTCCCAAATGATTGATGAAAACTGAAAACAGGAAGATAAGGGGAGGGATTGAGAGGTTAAGAAGGGAATGAGGGTACTGTGCTGAGGAGGATCAGGAAAAAGCATATATCTTGAATATATACTTTTGTTCAGTTTTCACAGTAGAAGGGGAGGGGAATGCACCACATAAAAGCAGCAGGAACACTGGGGATAGGGAGGCAGACATGAGTCCATTCACAGAAGATAGTTCAGAAAGTACCTGTGAATCTGACAGTGGACAAAGCTATGGGGTTGATGGGGTACACCCAAGGGTGCTGAGGGAGCTCAAGGACATACTGGAAGCACTTCTGACAGTCCTAACAACTCACTGGAAACAGGTGTAGTTCCAGAGGACTGGACAAAGGCAGATGTAGTCCTGCTTCACAAAAGCGGCAACAGGGAGAAGGCTGGCAACTATAGGCTAGTCAGAATGATGTCTGGGGGAGAAGTAATGGAGACGCTTTTAAATGAAAGACTTCTGGAGTATTTTGAATCCAGTGGATTACAATACCTGAGGCAGCACAGCTTTACTGTGTAGGTCATGTCAGATGAAACCAATTGATTTCTTTGACTGGGTGACCAAGGAAGTAGATCAGCGTGGGGCAGCGGATGTGGTCTACTTAGACTTCAGAAAGGCTTTCAACCACATTGGAGGCTCAAAAGGAAACTGAATAGTTTAGAGGCGGATCATAAGGTGGTAAACTGGGTATGAAATTGGTTGATGAATAGGTAACAGAGGGTAGTGGTAAACAGCACTCACTCAGGGAGGGGAGAGTGACAAGGGGTACCTCAGGGCTCAGTACAAGGACAGGTATGACTGAGTGTCATCTTCATAGCAGTGAAATCCCAGCATGTGCCATCCAATGATCCCTCCAAGGGGGAGGATGTACACTGTAAACCATATGTGTGAAAGGACTGAACCCTTATGAACACCAAAAGGCAATTACACTGGGCAGCAGGATTAATTCCCCAATACCACCCTCTGTCTCCTGTCCTTGAAGTAGAAGTCAAACCAGCAGATGACTTTGCTGGTGAGACCTACGTATTCCTTCAACCTATCCCAACCACAGACCATGATCCACAGTGGCAAAATCTGAGGAGACATCGAGGAAAATGAGAATTAACCATTTTCCTCCATCCCTCACATTGAGAAGGTCATTTTGCACCCTGACCAATGCACTCTCAGTGCTATGCGTTAATGTAAATCCAGACTGGAAAGGCTACTAGATGGAATAGATTGTGAGACGTGCCTCAAGCTGCACCGCAACCACCTTCTCAATAACCTTACCTAAAAAAGAGAAGGTTAGATAGAGGTTGGTAATTCTTAGGTTGTCCAGGTCCAGCAATGACTTCAGAAGAGGCCTCACCAGTGTATTTTTCAACACATCTGGGAAACCCCCTGTGATAAGGAGAACCGGACAATCCCAGTGAACACTGGGCCCAGATGCCCAGTACAACTCACCAGTAGCTACATTGGACCTGGATCCAGTTTACAGAAGGGTGCTCCCAGCACAGAGATCACCTCAATCACCACCTCCACCAGCACTTGTCTAAACTTCCGCCCATGACAGCTGATCATATCAGTGGAGTGTTGGCTCAGCACTGCTGGGATGCCACAGCCCACTTGCAAAGCAAAGCAAGCAAAGCAAACTTTATTTGTTAAACATTATTTCAGAGCCAGATCATAGCATTGTACATATGAATAAAACAAGAAAAACATATATTAAGCAGTTAAAACATTATACAACAATCAATCATAAGCAGCAAGAATTTTAAGTATCCGCAAATGCCAGATTAAATAAATAAATCTTTAAGGCAGATCTGAAAGCCTCAAGTGCCAGGCATTCTCTAATCCGACGAGATAGAGAATTCCACAGGGTCAGAGCTGCAGAGGAAAATGCTCTAGCTCCCAAAGTTTTCAAACAGATCCTGAGAATCTCTAGCAATCCCTCATCGGTGGAATGGAAAGGATGGAGGGGGTGGTAGGGGCACAGGAGATCTTGCAAATACTGCGGTCCCTGTCCGTGTAGGACCTTATAGGTCAGTAATCTGATCTTGAAGGATATCCTCCACTCATCCGGCAACCAGTGCAGGCCATGGAGCACAGGTGTGACATGGCAAGATCTTGGTAAGCCAGTCAACAACCTGGCAGCCGCATTCTGCACCAGCTGCAGAAAGCAGAGGTCCACCCTCCAGTAGCCCTAGGTATAGGGCATTGCAGTAGTCAAGGCAGGAGTTCACAAAGGCGTGGACCAATGTTGGGAGGTCATCAGGTGGGACCAGGTGTTTTATCCAGGTGATAGTCCTCAGATGGTAAAATGAGATCTTGATGGTGGCCAACACCTGAGACTTAAGTGTCAGCCCACCATCAAGCATAGCACCCAGATTTCGCACCTGGTCAAAGGTCATCAGCTGGATGCCACCACGCCATAGCCCAGATGGTTGCACAGCCGACAACCCCTCTACTCGATGGCCTGGGTCCACAACCAACACCTCAGTCTTATCTGGGTTCAACCCTACCCAGCTGGCCATCATCCAATCTTGAATCTCAGCAAGGCAGTTGTTAAAGACCAAAACAGCATCACTCTACTCGGGTACAAAGGACATGTACAGCTGAGTATCATCTGCATAGCAGTGAAAGCTCAGTCTGTACCACCTTATGATGTCTCCCAAAGGCAGCATATATACTGCGATCAACATGGGTGAAAGCACAGAGCCCTGCGGTAACCCACAATGCAGGGATGGAGAGGTGGAGAAAAAAAAAAGACTCCACTCTCTGAGTCCTGCCTGTGAGAAAAGAAGAAGAAGAAGAAGACTCAGCATTTATATAGCGCTTTTTTTCTTTTTTTCCAATTGTTTAACCAGGTGAGACACACTAAGCTGAAAGCTTGTTTACAGGTGCAACCTGGGAGCACAGGGAAGTTAAGTGACTTGCTCAGGGTCACACAGTATGCAAGTGAGGGCTGTGGTATTCAAACCCAGGTCTCCAGATTTGCAGCCTTAAACCACTGTGCTATACTGCTTTTCATACACAGTATCCCAGAGCGCTTTACAAGCAATGCTAGACTGGTAGTGAAGTGAAGTGACTGAATGTGTGGTGGCGGCCGTATCGCACATCATCACCCACACACAGCCTGAATAATTGCATGAACTGGTTTATGAGAAGGGGAATGTTGGCCAGGACACTAGGAATGTTCCCTGCTCTTTATGAAGAGTACCCTGGGTTATTTTACTTCCACCTGGACACCCACCAGGACAACACCAGGATGGGCAGAAGGGACCTCGGTTTAACATCTCATCCGAAGGACAGTACACCCCAGCAGTGCAGCACCCCCCAATACTGCACTCAGATGCCAGCGATTTTTAGGTGCAAGTCCATCCCGGTATGGGACAAGAACCCACGACCTTCTGGTCCAGAGGCGGATGTGCTACCAACTGAGCCACGCTGACATCTAAGAAAAGATTGAAACCATCTGAGGACCATCCCAGACAGACCACAGATCAGCTGCAGGCTCTCCAGTAACACATCATGGTCCACAGTATCAAATGCCGCAGAGAGATCAAAAAGAACCAAGATGAAATAGTTCCTCCAATCTTTCACTATCAGGAGATCATTAAGTACCTGAACCAGTGCCGTCTCAGTACTGTGCCTCTTCCTGAAACCAGACTGGAGAGGATCATGGACATCATGGGTGGTAAGATGCCCCTCGAACTGTAATGCAACTGCCTTCTCAATAACCTTACCCACAAAAGGTAGGTTAGAGACAGGCCTGTAGTTTGCGAGACAGTCAGGGTTGAGAGAAGATATTTTCAGAAGGGGACTTACCACCGCCTAGTTAAGGGTGTCTGGAAACACTCCAGTCTCCAGAAAACACCCAACTATCTCAGCTAGGACCGGTCTGATTACATCCATGCAACCCACCAGGAGGCGCGTTGGACCCGGATCCAAACTACAATAAGTCGGTCTGAAACCCTGGATAATCTTCATGACATCCATGATCACCAATGCTGGACCAGACAAACTGGATGCCTGCACTTTCCCCCCACCCACCACAATGCCCTTTTGAGTGAACCATATGCATCTCTGACCTGATGGTGGCAACCTTATCTGTGAAAAATCAAGAAACCTCTTCACACTTATTCTGTAAAAAAGCTCCCCGGTTCTGGAGACAGGCTGGATTGCACAGCCTGTCCACAGTATGGAAGAGCTAAGCTGGTCGATTTTGCATAGTGGTAATCTCTCTGGGCAGGAACTCTGCCTTCTTATGGGAAACCAATTGATAGTCCTTATAATGGGACAGCAATCTAAGCCTGTCATCAACCAGGCTGGATTTCCACCAACAACGCTCCAACCTTCTCTGCACTCTCCTCAACTCCCTCAAAGTCCCATTGAACCAAGGAGACCAAGGGCAAAGGGTGAGGGAGTGAACCTGGATAGGAGCTGCGGAATCCAGAGCAGTCACCACTGCCTTATTATAGGCTAGAAGCAGCCCCCCCTGGATCCAAGCTAACACTTGAGCTCCCCAATAGGTACAGCACCGCCATAAGACCATCAGGGGTCAAACCCCGTAAAGAGCGGTACTGGTCCATCTCCGTAGGGGAAGGTCTATAAGGAGAGCCACGAAACTGAACCCCATAGTATGGTGATCAGACCATCCAACAGGTTCCACCACCTTGGGAAGATCTTGGCCCAAATAGAGGACACTCTGTCTGAAAAGAATTGATTAAATGCCTCATATTTAGCAGGTGAAAAATCTCTCACAGTCTCAACATAGATCAGATGGAGTAACCTATCTACAGTCTGGAAGAGATGAGCTAGTTGGTTCCTCTGGTAGCAATCTTCCTAGACAAAAACTCAGCCCTTCACTGGGAGATCACCATTTGGTGTTCACTGTATTGAATATAAAAAGCCAATTTGTTCTCCTGGGCCTTAGCTTTCCTCCAACAATGCTCCAACCTCTGCCTCTTGCATTCATCTCCAGTAGCTTACCATCATACCATGGCAAGCAATGACATGACACAAGGGGGTGTACATAGACAAGTGCCACTTGATCAAAGGCTGCTGGGACAGCCATGTTATAGGCCACCATAGCCTCTTCTGACCCTGCAGCACAAGCTGCCACCACATCTGAGATGTCCAGTACTACCTGAAGTCCATTTGGCTGTAGCCTTCTTAAACAACAGTACCAGACCACTGCACAGGGGGTGGACTTCAAGGGGGAGTCCTAAAAGAGAACTTGATAGTGCAGTGATCCAACCAACTGAGCAGATCAGTCTTGATGCCATCTATCTCAAGCCCCAGGGAGAACACTAAGTCCAAGGCATGGGTTGTATTGATGAGTCATGGAAGTAGCCACTTGTACAAGGCCCAAAGACTCCATCACCCAGAGGAAATCCTGACCAATATCCGAGAGTTCATTATCAGCCCTTACTTTGAAATCATCCAGAATTAGCCATCTGGGAGACATCAACACCCACTCAATGATGAAGTCTGCAGTTTCCTGTGGGAACTCCCCTTCATGCCTCAGAGGCCAGTGTACAAGGAGGATCCTACAACCTGCACCTGGATCCCCCACCCAGAGTCACACATTCAAACAGTGAGATGTCCCCCACTGGGTGCACCACCAAGTTCAGCTCGGATCTAAAGCAGATGGCCACACCACTCCCCTGTGATTCTTCCTCGGGCATAGAGCCATAGAGAAACTGGCTGGGATGGCTGCCTCCAACACTGGGCCCACATCATTTCATAGCCAGGTCTCCAAGATGCAAGCCAGCTTGACTGAGGAATCATAAAGAAAATCTTCTTTAATAACAGTTTTATTCCTCATAGATCTGGCATTGCACAGTGCTGCATGAAGATGATAAGCAGAGGCAGCTGGCTTCTCAGTTACCTCCCCTCTTGGTCTGGTGGTAACCCTGAGTATGAGAATAAAACACATCTGGCCTCTCTCTCGCTGACCCATTTTGCCCCAGGGTGCCACCTGATCATCACTGTCCTAATTGTGTTCTCCTCATCAGCGCTCCCTGAACCTATCTTCCAATTACCACACTTCCTCATGATCCCAAATTCCCTGAATCATCTGTACACAGCACCAGGTGGGGGGTTGCAATAGGGGAGTAGGTCACAGAGAAAGGATGAAGAGTAGCTGAACCTAGGGGTCTGCTGTCCCAGACATATCCCAGCAATAATGCAATTCTAACTCTAAAACCCCCTATACAATTAAAACCACAAACCCCAATAAATAATTTACCAATCCCAATGTAGCCACAGTATCATACAATGTCACCCCACAATATCAACCAACAACCATCACCCACCCCTTTCACACCACACTGACTTGACCTGAAACTTAACTGCACATCCAGATCCAGCTATAGTTAAACCCCACAAACAACACAGTTACCAATTTTTTGATGTACTGTGTTTGTACTCTAATGTTGCAAATCCATGCTTTGGTGACAGTATGTATTAAATATAGCTGCTATGCCTATGTCATGGCTTCTCAAATCCCCAGGATCTCTCCTCACCATTGCCTAACTTGCATCTCCCCTAGTAGGCCCATGCAAGCATGTACCTTACATAAATGGGGCACTGCCATAGAGGGCAACCACAGGATTAAAGACACAAAGTGCAGATCAGGGTTGGGGACCCAAGGTGGCAAATATGGGTGTGTGAGTGAAAGCCAGTTGGACTGAAGTCAGCTGAGAGGAAAATAAGGAGAGAAGGTCCCAAAAGCTGTTGGTGTCAAAAAAGAATGATAAGAAACTCTGATGGAGTGACATTTTCAGCAAAGCAAAATGTATAGCAAGAGTGGTAAGCAACAACAGTTTAAAAGCCCCAAAAAGAAACTAGAAGCTGCCATATTTCAAATCTGTAGCATTAAAAATGTTTGGGAAATGGGCTGCTAAATATCATACAGTGTCATACTTAATGTGACACCAAGGCAAAACACAGAGGTTAGGATATGGGACAACACTGAGAGCACGGAGCAGTAGTTTAATAGGAGATTACATTATTTTCAATATGTAACTACTGTTACTAGTACTAGAGGGTGGCCCTGTGCCCAATGGGTCTGCTGCTTTCAGGCCCTGTGCAAAGCAAGTTACAGGTGCAGTGCCCTACCTGACAGGTCTACTGCTTCACCTAGGGCCCAAAGGGCCCTGCACAAAGAAAGCCGGAGGTCAAAGGCCTCACTAAATGGGTCTGCTGCTTCATTCGGTAGCAATAGGTGACAGTTTTTTGAGCATTTTTCTCAAAAATAAGAAACTTACTTGCAGGAAAAACTATGTTAGTGCAGTTAGGGTCATTAAGCAACAAAAGTGTGGAAAGGTGGTGATAGTATATTCAGCTCTAACACCCACCCCCTCCTCATTCCCCACCCTCATGACCCAAGGCCATGAATTAGGTCTGGGGCCCCGTCCATGGGTCTGCTACCTCCTGTTAAGCACATAGGGCCCTGAGCAAAGCAAGCTGCAGCATCAGGGCCATGCACCATGGTTATGCTGTTTCAAGTAGGGTCCACAGAGCCCTGAATGAAGTAAGCTACAGGTCTGGGGCCATGCCATACAACTCTGCTACATCTAGTATTGCCATGCCATGCATTAATTAACTCACCTATGGGGCATAGCCCTTCCCGGACCTGTAGTTTTGGCTTGGGTTACAAGGGTAGGTGATGGGGAAGGGGTGTTGGATTGAGGGTTAAACCCCTAACACCACATTTTCATACACTTGTTGCTTTATGACCCTAACTTGTGCATAAATATAGTTTTTGCAATTAATTTATGATATATTTAAACCAAATAAGGCAAGACAGAGATAACAAACAATCTAATTTACAGTTGTGACCTGTTGTAGGGGAGTTTTGGAGAAAAATAAAAAGAAACACAAATAGGCCAGCCCAGTGGCACCAAGGGCTGATGCGCTGGTGCCTTACTTCTCACCTCACCTGAGACCCGTGTTCGGGAACAAGTATGGGCCACCGGGGGTCAGCAGGGATGGAGATGGATCAAGCATCCAATGGACTGCTCTCCATCTCTAGGAATGGGGAAGTTCGGCAGCCGGTGCATGCCTGACCCCTGGTGGAGGCTGGGGCTCAGCACCACGGAGCTGCTACTGTGGGAGGCGGTGCACAGCAAATGCTTAACGGGCCGTGCATGGGAGCATGCATGGCCCCATTGCACATCGTGCTACTGTAAGGGGCAAAAGAAAAAAAAATAAGGAAAAACAAAGCTCCCGGAGGATGACGGGGGAGCCCACAGGCCTCACACCTGACTAGCCATGGCACGATTCCTTGACACAGTTTCAGTGGGGGAAGGGTCCCCTCTGCCGACCCTGCCAGGGAGGGTAAGCTCTGGAGATATGTGCTGGCTGGTGGACTCCAGGGTAATGGGGCTGGGGATCTCCCAGAATGTGACAGCCACAAGAGCAGAGGAGCATAAATACCAGAAAGAAAAAAAAAGAAACACAAAGTCGCTGACTATTTATTTATTTATTTATTGATTAATTGATTTTTAATGTTGGACCAGGAGAGGCACTCTGAGGTTTGATAGCATGTTTCTAGGTGTTTTCTAGGGTGTGAGATACATGGAACCTGTTTTATTGACAGGAGGGATGTTGTCCAGGGCTTCAGGGAACATTCCCTTACTTTTACAATGACTGCCATGGGAGCCTTTTCTTCCATCTGGACAGCCACCAGAGATGAACAGAAGGGATCTTGAGTTTAACATCTTATCCGAAGGATGGCACCTCAGTAGTGCTGCATCCCCTACTGCTGCTCTACAGTGTCAGTATTGGACATTAATTGAAGTTCCTGGTGTGGGAGTAGAACCCATGACATTCTGAACTGGTAAGGTACATACAAGATGAAAAATCTCAATTACATAAGGAAATACAAGCATAGATCAGCCCACTATAAACATAGTAGTATAGTAATTTAGGTTTGGGAAGTAACTCTGGGTCCATTGTGTCTGCCCCCAACTTCATAAGCAGGAATTAATAAATATGCTTTGTAAACATGTACAGTACTAATGTATAGATATTTCCCTATGCACTCTACCACACAGGGTACCCAGTGATTCCCTTGGTAAGCAGAAATTTGTCCATGCTTACTTTGGAGGCCTGTACTGTATTAATGTCTACTGTTTGTGCTGCGAGGCTGTTCCATAGGTTCACCACCATAAAGGGCAAGAAGTGCCTTTTAACATTATCTCCTAAATTCCTGCATTTTCTATGTGTTCCACACTGTTCACGTGTTGCACCTAAGTGCAGATAAAAATGGACTTCTCTCAGTCCGCATACTTGCTAAAAAATTAAGTTAAAATAAAAATAAATATACTGCCTCAGAGCTTCAGCTTCACGTTGATAACAGTAGAGAATTGAGAATACGGTATAACGTGTGCAGTTAGCAGGCTGCCAAACAAGCCCCCAAGCCACTGAAGAGTTCAGGTCAGCCAGCCAGCCACAGCATGTACATAAATGCAACCCTCCATTTCCTTGTTATTCCTCTGAGGTTGCAGTGTGTAGTAATGCGTGCATGTAGGAGGGCTATTCCAGAACCATGGGAATCAAAGTAAAAGGCTGAAAAAACATTTCTTAATGATGACAGAGCCAGTATGGTGTAGCTTCCAAGTAGGATTCTGGAATGTCATTTTTTATGAGTTAGGCCTCAATGTGTATTTGTGACAACTGTTTTTTTTTTAATAAATTAATTAAAACAAGTATTATAAGCAAGAGCTAGTGGTGTTATATAATATGGCAAAAGCAGAGAAATTACAGAAGAGCAGTGTATACCAGAACCTTACTGCTGCATAATGTGGCATAGTATGACATTTCTATGGTTTAACCAATTTAATGAAGCAATGGCCCAGATATTCAAAGGGGTTGTGCCTGGTGCAACTGAGTTGCACGGTGCAATCCCGCATTGCGCCCCGGCGGGATATTGAAAAGTCTGCCCGGCGCAGCACAACTCCTGATGCGTCGGGGTGCAATGTAATGGTATGCAGCGCAGATGCAGGAGGCGTGCCCATGCATATGTGGCACATCCCGATATTCAGCCCGGGATGCATGTCGCATATGCTGGCACAACCCCTGCATGGCCAGCATGGGGGAGCTCAAAGTTGAGCTCTTGCAGAGAAGGGAATAACCCAGCCACTCTGGAAGGTGGGCTGCAGTATTGCAGGGCACAACACAGCAGCCCAGCTGCGGTGGCCAGCTGCCCACCCAGAACACTGTCCACAAGCACACCCTGACCCTGAACCCCCGCCCTGTAGCCACGATTATGCAGTATATGTTTAAAATGAAATTCCTGGTAGTCTGGTGGCCTCGGTCCCTGAGTCCCCGATAAATGCAATACATGACCATCCCGGTGGTCTAGTGGTCACCTCTCCACCAGTCCCTGTTACATGTAAAGATGCCCATCCCTGGTGATCAGTCAACCCCCACCCGTTGCCATGATCGCGGTAAATGTGTATTACAACATTCCTTGGTAGTCTAGTGGACCCCCTCCCTCCCGAGTCCCCAGTCATGGTAAATTGCCCACATGTCATTCCCTGGTGATCAGTGGTACCCCCACAGCACCCACCCACAGGACCCTGGCCCACCCCCCTCCTTCCATCATCGCCGGGGCTGCATCCTCCATATACCGCCTGTCCGCCTGTTGAATGACAGGTACAGTATAGTTAGTTTCATTGGTCCCCTGTGTGGACCAATGGGCTTGCAGGGTATACTGTACTAGACAGTCCCAAATATGTGAATGATTCAATGTGATACCAAGGCAAAACACAGATGGTAGTTTATGGGAGGATACTGAGAGCATGGAGAGGTAGTTTAATAGGGGATTACTTTATTTCTCAATACATGAAAGTGGTACTAGAGGAGGACGTAAGAAACATATTGTATTTGGTCCTGTGCAGTGGGGAGTGTAAGGCTTTGTGGAGCTGGGTGAGCATCTGGGGTCCAGCAACCATGTTATTATTACATTTGAAATAATAATGGCTAATACAAATGTTTAAATAACAAAAATTGCACACTTGAGAAATTCTTAATTTAGGTTAAAATGCTTTCCAGATTAAAGGGAAACCTTTCAAATTATGGTACAATATTTAGGGACAATTAAGCAGTGATACATGACAAGGTGTGCAGTATTATGGGATATCGTTCCATCCCAGACAATGTGAGGCACAAGGCCATAGGCTGAGTGACTTCAACCACCTGAGAAGGGTTGATATCCCATGACAATGCACACCTTGGAGTGTATTACTGTGATTATGAAATCAATCCATTAAGATCTTTTTGACTTATCACTTGACCAGCTTTCAGACTGGGATTATGCACTGTGATGTCATCACAGCTGAAACAGGGCTCTGAAATAGATCTCAGCCAAAAAAAGCACTCACAATGTGAAAGGGTAAGCACCACTTGTTAGGACCAGAGATGGTATAAAAGTTCTTTATTATACAAAAAACAGTACCAAGGTCTGAAAAAGGAGAATGTCATAATAGTCTATGGCAGGTAAAACTGATAGCATGGCATTCCAGGTAATAGGATCTCCCAACGAAAAAATTGTATTCCACGCCCACAAAGTCGATGGGGTTGCAGCATGAGGCATGGCGTTATGGCTGTGTGTTTGAAAAGCAGCATTTGGTTACCGAGCACTGGTTCTTTACGCAATAGCTTTGTATATATTTTCCACCGCACCAGGTATTTGCTTATCCCGCTGCTAGCACCAGATTGAAACCATCACTTTTTCGAGTGCACTTGGGACACTGTTCTTCCTGAAGTCCTTTTGTGAAGTAAGAAAGCTCTAGCAGTTTTTTGGATTAATTTTCCCTTTGGCAAAGTAAGTTGTGTCTTTACAATTTGTCCTTGGGAGATCCTATTACCTGAAATGCCATGCTATCAGTTTTACTTTGGCTGCAATAGACTATTATGACATTCTCCTTTTTCAGACCTTGGTACTGACTAGAACTCTCATTTAAGTGCAATATTTGTAGCAATAGGAATTGTCTAATTATTAACCCATTAAGTTGATGGGGTTGCACAGAAGTGTGTTTGCACTGTTTTTTGATAATAAAGAACTTTTATACCATCTCTAGTCCTAATAAGTGGTGCTTACCTTCTCACATTGTGAGTGCTTTTTTTGGATCTTTGCTACTCTCAGGTAGTGCACACTTTTTCTGTGATTTTGAGGTGTGAGCCCCTGATCTTTTTGTTTTTAATAGATCTCAGCCAATCAGATTTGGTAATTTTGACAATCCATTTCACTATATAACTTCCATTTCATAAATGTTCTCTATTTATATCCCTCGTTCTTAATCACTGGGGATATTGGTATGAAAACAGGGTCTTTGTTGGCCAGATTTCAGCTCATCTTCCTGTTTGCACCTTACTCCTCTGACACTGATATCACAGTCATTTTGACAGCAGCAGATTGTCATCTCACAAACAGAGGACTATGAGGGAAAAGCAGATGTACAAGATGGAGTGTTATGGACAAACATCCTGATTTCATGCAAATGTCTACATTAAAAATAGATATGGGGAGATAAACACAGGAAATAAATGACATAGACATTCAGTTGTGTCTCAGTATTATGTTTATATATATATATTTGATAAACACTTTAAGGAGAACCTGGGCAAAATAGACATGGAAAGGTGGTGCAAATAATTTGGAAAATGGGAAAAAAAAATGCAATGCATCAATGTGTCTCTTGAGGAGGAAGGGGGCAAAGGTCAGGAAGTGCCATGGCTGATTGATAGGACCATTGCAGCACTAGTTAATAGGTTTTAATATGAAAATGAATCATTCTGAATATCAGATTTTTATGTTATTTTTATCAATTGGTAACTGAGTAAGGCCCACTGGGCACAGGGCCCCATTACAAGTGAACACGGGAACACAGGGAGGCTAAGTGACTGCTCAAGGTAACAGTATGCAAGTAAAGGTTGTGGGAATCAAACTTAGGTCTGCTGGATGTATCAGGCTCTTTCACTGTTTGTTGTTTTAACTTCTAGGATATACTGCCAGCAGGTTTCAAACATTAAAGATGGCTATGGCATGGGCTGTCAAAAAAATTATAGTTTTATATAAAACACTATATTAGCCCTGCCTATAAGGAAGCAACCAAATTGCTATCATTTAGACAGGCTATCAAGGCATGCAAATGACACTGTGATAATAATGTGAACATTGTGCTATTTATTGTATTTATTGTATTTGTGCCACTACTGCCTCTTCCCAGGTGTTTCACAACCACATCAGTATGTCAGCAATAGCATGATGATGCCAGTTTATGTATATTAAATAGAGAATAATGGATGGGTAGCTAGTTATAAAAAGGATTTTATACAGCCCCGAGGGGTGGGATGCCATATAAATCCCGAGAGCGAAGCTTGAGGGGTTTATAAAGGCATCCCACCCTGAGGGGGTATGTAAAATCCGAGTTTTAACTAGCTACCCATATTTTATTTTGTATAATTGCTGGGGATCATTTTTTCACCGAAGCAATTATACAAAATAAATGTAGCTATGGAGCTGAGCCGCAGATCGTTGGGGTTTCAAAGTGGTCTGTGGTGGCTCGGCTCCTGACATAAATCAGTGTTTGTCTTTTTTTTTTTTACATTTGCATGTGAAAACACATTTGTGCCCAGACATATGTTTGTTAAAAAACAAAACAAAAAGAAAGAAACGTACTCGTAGTTCATTTGGTGAAGTGTACAGTGCAGAGGAGCATGATGGAAGTGGAGTGCAGAGAAGAGAAAGTTCTGGGGTAGTATGGTAGCTCAGAATAACTGTTGATTTTTGTTTCTTTTGGGACTCAGCAGGTTGTATATAAGTAAAAAAAAAATATTTGTTACGTGACTTGCAATGCCGAGTCTCAGACGTGAATGGTCCAGGATGAGCAGTGGGAGCCACAGAAAAAAACGGAAGAGTGGGAGCTGGTGCATGCCCAGTAGAAGGGAAACTGGGTGCGTGAATGTTGTTATATCTGGCTGGTTATAACACTAGAATTATAACCTGGTTTCCCTATGGGAAAACACGGTAACCAGTTATTATATCATAATATTGTTAACTGCACCAATAAGAATTAACACAACCTCAATACAAAAAAACTTTAGCACAAAAGCAATGAGTCAAGGGTTACCCAGGAAGGGCATTGGCAATAAAGCCACCAGTCAAAGTAATACAGAATTGCACATACCCAACAATGTAATGCCTTATTGGATGTGCAAACAGATCACCATGAAAGAATTTAGACTTGTTCTGCTTTTAGCAGGAGTGTATGGTACCAAAATGGCCTCTCACGCAGTCTGCAAAGGCTGAGAATAGAAGACAAATACATGTGTTTTGTCCTTCTCAGGACTCATCAGTGTGCCTTATCTGTATGTCTTTTTTTCCATAATGATCTTTATTCAATTATGAGATTATATATATGTCCTATAAATTATGCATTTTTAAAAAATAAGTGATGGGTATACTGCAGTATTATACAACATGCATAAATCACCACATATAAAAAGCCTTTCACATACATAGGGAAAAAATATGGCAGCCCTGAAGTGCAAAACACACACCAAAAAAGTGAAATGTAACCTAATAAGCAGAGCATCAACCAAAAGAATGAAATGCAAACAAAAAATAAAGAAATAAAGCAACAAAACCAAATATGAAGTGCCATGCCACAAAAAAATGAAGTAACAAAGCAAAAAAAAATGTAAAGAATTTAAGAGTGAATGCAAACAAAAAGCACAGCCAGCACAACTAAAAAGTGAATGCAAACAAAAAAATCACCACACAACTAAAAAGTTAATGCAAACAAAAAAACACAACACAATGAAAAAGTGAATGGAAAAAAAAACACAACACAACAAAAAGTGAATGCAAACAAAACAACACAATATAACAAAAAACCACAGCACAACTAAAAAGTGAATGAAAACCAAAACCGCAACACAACAAAAACGTGAATGCAAACAAAAACCCACAACACAACAAAAAAAAAACACAACATAGCGAAAAAGTTATAGGGATAGTGAGATAGAAAAATCAGCTATTTACTGTACCCACAATGCCTCAGTATGTAAATTAGTATATAGGCTATTGTATTTCTGTTCTCACTACAGAACTAGGAGACCACATCTCTCAGTAAAGGAATCTTGTCAGCTATATACTGTATACACAATGCCTCATTTTGAAAATAAACATCTGTGGTCTCATATTGTTGTGATCACTACAAAAATAGAAGACTGCACCTCTAAGTAAGGAAAATGCAAGCTACTTTTATACTATACCCACAATGCCTTGCTATGTATATTTACATATTAGGTGTTATACTAAAGTCACCACTACAAAAAATATAAGATAACACCTCTAAGTAAGGAAAATATGAGTCAGTTTTAGAATCTAGCTAGACCTCCTTGTTACTGTATGTAAATCTGCAAACTAGCTGTTATACTGCTGTAACCTTTAGCAAAAATAGATTTTTTCAGTCCAAATGCAGTTACAAAGGGTTTGCAAGTGGTATAATTGCTTTTTTGTGAAATATTACAGCTTTAACAATTGTTTTACACATCCTGTAAGTGCAATACGACACTTCAGGGAAGTGTAATTATGCTGTAATAATTTGCACTTTGCTCTCGGGTGTTTAAAGGCACTCAGTGCAAGCACCTCATGCCTAACAACACCCTTCAGCCATGCAATTATTACAGCATAATTTCACACTAGAATTGTGCCCCATGGGGGACCCGCCGTGTGTACATGTCCCCAGTGGTTGCCAGTGGGGCACGATGGCAATGGGATCCCCCTGCACACTGCACAGGGTGGGCTGGGGACAGCCATTTAGGTGAGTGCCTGTACTTTTGCATATTCCAGTCCCATGCCTTCACACACTCCCCTGCACCTGTGGCACATGGGATTCAGTCTGGGACCAAGGAAAGGCATCTGACTGAATGCTTGCATGTGTCCACTGCTCCACACCCATCCGCCCAAGGATCCCAAATGTTGGGGGGGGCTGCAGGCAGGTGCCCTGCAATTGCTTGGGATCATGAATCTGTGCACCCTTCACCTATCCACAGCCACATAAGCATCCAGGCAATGTACATGTGCATCGCGCATACACTGGTCACTTTTATGCATAGCCACCATTGTAAGTTTGCCATTGCACACTTTCAGATGTAAATATTAATAACATGGGTAAGAAAAATCCTTAACTACCAGTAAATACAAAATCACACATATGCAAATTACCACAGAATGTTATGCTGCTCCAACTTTAAGCAGAATTGCATGGTGCCGAAAGGCCTCTCACACAGTTTGCAAAGGGTGCTAACAGAAGACATAGACACAAGTGTTTCTTCCACCAGGACTCATCAGTATGCCTAGTCTGTAGACCCACTGGTGGAATGGACAGCACCGTTACCAGTGTGCCTTGATATATGAGAACTCATTAAACAAAACTATTTAAAGACAGCATCCCAGGCGCAAACACGAGGCAGGTTACCAGTGCTTGTTGGGAGTTGTTTCGGAAGCACAAAATTTGTATTTTCTTGAAACCCTGGCTTCCCAGCCAAATGCCCTTTGGTGACCTTACCTCAGTGTTTGCACACAGAGGTTCTTTGTCTTTGAATAGTTTTTATTTTAATGGGTTCACCATAATATATCCAAGGCACATTGCCTTAATGGGTAGCTGGTCCATTCCATCAGTGTCAAACAGACGAGGTATACTGATGAGTCCTGGTAGGACGAAACACGTGTCTATGTCTTGTGTTAGCACCCTTTGCAAACTGTGTGAGAGGCCTTTTGGCACCATGCAATTCTGCTTAAAGTTGGACCAGCATAACATTCTGTGGTGAATTGCATATGCAGCCCATGATGCTTTGCATTGTGGGGGCATGTGTGATTTTGTATTTTCTTAAAACTTGGCTTCCCAGCCAAATGCCCTTTGGGGTGACCCTTGCTTCAGTGTTTGCGCACAGAGGTTCTTTGTCTCTTAACTACCAGTGGTGCAAACCTATCACATGATCATGCAATACTTCACAACAGCCGCACACCTGCACCTTTTTCATGTTTCCACACATATTAATTTTGTGCCCATTTTATAAATGCAGTAACACATTTCAGGATGTGCAGTTGCATCTGATATATGCACTTCTTCGATGGAGGAAAGTACTCTGCTTTGCTTTAGTCCTCACAACACTCCCAAGGCGTGTGTATATCAGAGTGTGACCACACACTTTACTGTATGTTATGTATGCAATAAGACATTCCAGGGTGTATAATTCTGCTGTAATAATTGCACGGCTCAAGGGTGTTGTTAGGCACCAGGTGCTTGCACTGAGTGCCTTTAAACACTCGAGAACAAAGTACAAATTATTACAGCATAATTACACATCCCTCAAGTGTCATATCATACTTACATGTGTAGAAAATTGTTAAAGCTGTAATATTAAAAAAAAACACAATTATTATACTGCTTTTGGACTGAAATAGTCAATTTCTGTTACATCAGCTAACTCCTACTCTAGTAATGGTTGCAGAAGTATAACAGATAATATGCTGATTTACAAACAACAAGGAATTCTGTATAAATCATAGGGTTGACATACATTTTCTTTACTCAGAGGTACAGTCTTCCATTTTCTTTAGTGGTTACAATATGGACCTCAGGGGTCCAATATTCAAAACTTAGCGCAGGGGCAAAATTAGCACTGCCCGGCATGCAAAAATAGCCTGGAGCCATTTGCACACTATATTCAAAGGAATAGCCCAAGGGCTAAATCAGTTGAATATAGGGGTGCAAACAAAGACATGTAAATAGGGCTGAGAGTGCAGTACAAAAATAGCCCAGCAAATAAGACAGCTCTGAATATAGCAACTGGGAAGGAAAAACTGCAACAGTAGCCCAGAGCACAAAGAGGTGGAGTGGAGTAAGGCAGAGTTGCAGTAGGTGGCTTGTGTGGGTGATAGCAATGAAGTGTTGTACAACTGCAAACAACATTGTAGGCAAAACACAGCAGAACTGTGCAATGGTTTTGACAGGTTAGCCCAGGACAAACTCATTAGCCTGTCGCTAACATGTTTGCCATGGGCAAACACATTAGCTCAGTGTTAAATTTTGCTATCTTCAAAACTCTTGTACAAATGAGCCTACTTAGGCAATCCGCGTGCAAACAGTCACATTAGCATCTCATTATGGCCTGCTTTGCATGTATTACCATGTGTGGTTTGCCTGGCACTATTGCATGGAGCACACAGCTCCACCTGTAGGTCAGACTGGGACTACAGGTTGGTAGCTGCAGGCTGGGATGTGCACACAGCTCCACCTGTATGCCAGACCTGAGCAACAGTTTTGTAGCTGCAAGCAATGAGTTTTGCCAGGCATACTCAGTGTACTCTACTGTGTACAGTAAAATCTGGGCAATCCAAGGACAACATAAGCGTTAGGCCAGGACAACACAAACAGGGCCTTTTGTACTTATAAACATAGAAACATAGAATTTGACGGCAGATAAGGACTGCTTGGCCCACCTAGTCTGCCCATTTTCCTACCTAACAGATAAGCTGCAGATCCTAGTTAACCAACAGCTTACTTCCTCCTACCCCCCACTAGGACTGCCTTATGCATGTCCCACGCATTCTTGAATTTCCCCACTGTTCTTGACTCCACGACCACCTCAGGGAGGCTGTTCCATGCATCCACAACCCTCTCTGTGAAAAAATCCTCCTCACATTACCTCTGAGCTCCCCTCTATCTTCAAATTGTGCCCTTGTTCTTGCACATCTCTTTTCTGGAAGATGCTACCTCTTGGACTTTGTTGATTCCCTTGAGGTACTAGAAAGTTTTTATCATGTGCCCTCTCTCCCTTCTTTCCTCAAGGGTATACATATTAAGCTCCTTTAGTCTTTCTTCGTATGTCTTCTGGTGCAGACCCTGCACCATTTTGGTTGCCCTCCTCTGGACAGCCTCCACTCTGTCTATGTCTTTGCGGAGATGGGGTCTCCAGAACTGCACACAGTACTCCAGATGGGGTCTCACCAACTGTCTGTACAGAGGGATAACAACTTCCTGTTTTCTACTATTGATGCCTCTTCCTATGCATTCCAGTATCCCCCCAGCCTTCCTTACTGCCTTCTCACATTGCTTGCCCACCTTTAGGTCATCTGATATAATTACCCCAGGTCCTTTCTATTTTTACTGTTGTCAGTATCTCACCCCCATTGTGTGGCTTCCCTGGGTTTTGTTTCCCATGTGCATTACTTGCACTTCTTTGCATTGAATCTGAGTGCCATACATTTCACCATTCCTCCAACCTTGCCAAGTCCCTTCTCATCCTTTCCACTCCATCTTGTGTATCAACCCTGTTGCAGATCTTTGTGTCATCTGCAAAGAGACATACTTTTCCTTCCAGTTCCTCTGCAATGTCACTTATAAAGACATTAAAAAGGACCGGTCCCAGTACTGAACCCTGCGGTACCCCACTAGTAACCCTCCTTTCTTCACTGTGTACTCCATTTACTACTACCCTTTGTGTCCTGTTGTCTAGCCAATTTTTCATCCAGGCTACCACCTTGGGACCCACTCCAAGGCTGGCTATCTTATGTATTAATCTTTTGTGTGGGACTGTATCAAATGCCTTGCTTAAATCTAGGTAGCCCATGTCCACAGCCCCTCCCTGGTCTACTACTTTGGTCACCCAGTCAAAGAAATCTATTAGATTCATCTGACATGACCTTCCCATCATGAATCCATGCTGCCTTGGATCCTGTGCCCCACTGGCCTCTAGGTACTCAACAATTCTTTCCTTCAGAAGTGATTCCATCATTTTCCCTACCACTGAGGTCAAACTAACTGGTCTGTAGTTTCCTGCCTCTGTCCTGCTCCCACTTTTGTGAAGAGGAATCACATCTGCCCTCCTCCTGTCCTTGGGTACCACCCCATCCTCCCATGATTTGTTAAAGAGAGTAGTCAGCCGTGTCATTAGTTCTACCCTTAGTTCTTTTAGAATTCTTGGGTGAATCCCATCAGGCCCCATTGCTTTGTCCACCTTCAATTTTATTAGTTCTTTCAGAACCTTTTCTTCCGTAAATGGACTGGTATCGACCCCCGTCTTCAGAGTGTTTCTCTTGTTTGGTTTAGGTAACTCCCCCTCCTGTTCCTTTGTGAATACTGAGCAGAAATATTCGTTCAGTATCCCTGCTTTTTCACTGTCACCCTCTACCCACATTCCCTCCCCTTTATTAAGCTTCAGTATCCCTCCTTTCGTCTTCCTTCACTCTCTAATGTACCTATAAAAGGTCTTATCCCCCTTCTTAACAGAATTGGCTATCCTTTCCTCAGTTTGGGCCTTTGCTATTCTGACTGCCTTCCCAGCCTCTTTCTGCTTTAACTGATAAAGTTCTCTGTCCTGCTCCTTCTGTGTTTCCTTTTATTTCCTGAATGTTGTCCTTTTCTCCTTAACCTTCCCTGCCACCTCTTTTGAGAACCATAGCGTTTTTTTCCTTTGTTGTGTTTTATTGATTTGCTTTACACAAAGGCTTGTTGCCTCTGTGATGGCTGTTTTGATCACGCCCCATTGTTCCTCCACCCCTCCTTCTTGCCTGTTTGCTAGTGCTTTTCTGAGGCACTCTCTCATTTTCCCAAAGTCAGCCCTCCTAAAGTCCAGTACCCTTGCTTTTGTGTGGCTTGATTGTATGGCTGTGTTTATCGTGAACCACACGGTTTGGTGGTCGCTTGTTCCCAGATGGCTACCCACTTCTAAATCTGAGATTCTTTCTCCATCCCCATTTGAGAGTATCAGGTCTAAGACTGCTCCCTCCCGAGTGGGTTCCAATACTAGCTGTCTGAGGCATGCCCCCTATAGGCCATCAAGAATGACCCTGCTCTTGGATGTGCCTGCAGCAAAGGTGCTCCAGTTAACATCTGGCATATTCAGGTCCCCCATCTACAATATGTCCCCTTTTTCTGCCATTCTAAGAAAGCCTTCTATCATTTCCTTGTCCATTCCCTTCCCCTGAGATGGGGGTCTGTATACAACCCCCATGCGGATTGTGGTGCCATTTCCTGTCTCCAGGGTGACCCAAAGTGCTTCATCTGCTCCCTGTTTACTCTTTAGTTCTGTTGCTTTGATCCCTTCCTTTACATAGAGAGCTCCTCCTCCTCCTCTTTTACCCTCCCTGTCCCTCCTGTAGATTGTGTATCCTGGTATGTTGATATCCCAGTCATGGTTCTCTGTGTATGGTTCTGTGACTGCCACAATATCCAGGCAACCTCTTCCATCAAGGCCACTAGTTCAGGGAGCTTGTTACAGACTATGGGCATTGGTAGTCATCACCTCCACTTTTGATAGCCTTACCCCTTTAGCCCCATTTCTGTCCTTACTGCTTTGCCTTTTTTTACATTTAAATCTGTTCTGCTCCCTAATAACTTCTGTACCTTGGTATTTACCTCACTAATCACCATGTTTTGTGGGTGGAGGCTGATTTCCCCTCCTTTTCAGTGTCTCCCTTGGCTAGTTTAAATGCTTGCCAATGAAGCATTTAAACCTTCTCATCTAGGATCCTGGTTCCCCCCCTTGACAGATGCAGACCATCGCACCAGTATAGGTCTGCATCCCTCCAGGTGGCTCCCCAGTCCCCAATGAAGCCAAAACCCTGAGCTCCACACCAGTTTTTCAACCACTCATTGAATTCCCTGGTGAGGAGTGCCCTAGCATCTCCCTTGCCATAGACATGCAGCACCTCCGAGAAGGTTACCGTATGCGCTACTTGTCCGAGGCCCCTTCCCAACTCTACAAACTCCTCTTGCACTGCTCTGATCCCATTCCTAGCCAGGTCATTTGTCCCTAGGTGGACAATGACATCCAGCTCCCTCCCTTGTGCAGCTCCTCCCACGATCCTGAGGATTCGCTTCCTGTCCCTCCAAGCCGTGGTGCCAGGAAGGCACTTTACCTCCCTCTCCCCTTCATCCCCTATTTCTACCCCCATAATGATTGAGTCCCCCACCAGGAGTTGTTTCCTTCCCCTGTGGGGTCCCATGCCACCCTCCTGTGGGTCTCCTTTGTGAAGGTTCCCAGCATCCTCCTTGGTCTCCACTGTAGGTGCCTCAGTAGAGGAACCACTATCCACTAAAGAACGAATGAATTGTGAAGAGGTACAGCTGGAGGGATGCAACTCTGCTTCACCACCCTCTCCCTCCCTGAGCCCACCGTGGTCCCGCCTCTCCTCTTTCTTGGCAACCTCTGAGGGAGTGGCATTGGCCCTGGTGGTCCCTGGGTGGGGGAAGAGGTTTCACAAATCCTAGCCAGGTCAGCCTGGAGATGGGCAACCTCCTCTCTCAGACCAGAGAGGTGCCTGCAAATAGGGCAGCATCGCAGCCTCCAGAATGTCTCACAGAACACTGCCACCCCACAGCCATTGCACTGGACCACTCCTAACATGTCTTATTTTGTGCCCCTCTACTGTTTCTCTGGATGCTTATTCTCTCCTCTCCTTACAGCTCTCACCCTTCCTTTTCTGGGACAGCAACTTCCTATCTTCTTCAGTAGCCTCCTTCTTCCTTGCTCAATATCAGACCACCAGCAGCTGGGGGAGTGAGCTACTTTTTACTTTAGGGTTGACAAACCAATGTTCTCTATGATCCTTTCCTTCCTACTGCCAAACAGGAAGTTCCTGTTGACAGTCAAATCCAGTGGCTATAAAAGTAGAACTGGCTTTGGGTGGTGGGATGGAGGGCAATTAGTAAGAAAAAGGCTAGCAACAGGAAGTAGTAATTTGACTCACCTGCTTTATAATGTCTAAACCACTACCCCAATTGCTTGTCTTTCCTCCTACTGGTTTAGCAAAGTCAGCTGATACAGTACCCTTCCCAGCACAGAACACACACTGACTTTCTTTCTTTTCTTTCTTTTTTTAACCCTAAATAAGACCCCTTCTACTTCTATTAAAGTTATCTGTCTACTTAATCTTAACAGACAATGACTCCTGCTGAGATATAAGTTTTAAATTAATAAGAAAATGTAGCTTCTTTTAGTTAGCTGCTTTCTGCTCTACAAGCAAGGCTAGCAACAGGAAGTTGTAATTTGACTCACCTGCTTTTATAGTGTCTAAACCACACCCCCAATTAAGCTCTCTTTCCTCCTACTGGTTTAGCAAAGTCAGCTGATACAGTACCCTTCCCAGCACAGAACACACACTGACTTTCTTTCTTTTCTTTCTTTTTTTAACCCTAAATAAGACCCCTTCTACTTCTAATAAAGTTATCTGTTTACTTAATCTTAACAGACAATGACTCCTGCTGAGATATAAGTTTTAAATTAATAAGAAAATGTAGCTTCTTTTAGTTAGCTGCTTTCTGCTCTACAAGCAAGGCTAGCAACTTGATGGACTGTTGTCCCCTCCATGGATGCTTTAATGTGAGTTTGTGGAAGGTCTGTGGAAAATGTGTGGGTGCTACACGTAGAGGCCATGATTGCATGGGTGACCCGATCAGGTCTGTATGCATTAATGCTAGTGTGAATGGACTTCTGTAAGGTGGTCCAGTGCCCCCCAACCTTGTTCCTCCATACATGTTGTGAAATATATATATATATATATCTATATATATATCTATATATATATGATATATATACAGATAGTTTGCTTGATATACGCACGCCTTGGTGTGCCAGATGCACGAGGTCGCAGGTCGAGTGCATTCAACCACCCAAGGCGCATGATATCAGAGCGCCACCACACACCCTAGAGTGGTATATCTATCTTATAAATGGCCACACATGTTTTGGGGGGTGGTGGAAAAATAATCCTCTGTCTAGCTGGTAAATGATATGCTGGCAGAGTTCAAAGTAAGTCCTGTGTTTAAAAAGATGAAAAGTGTGTCCTCCTGTTAGGTTCTGTTGGTTTATAATAATCCTCTGTCTAGCTGGTAAATGATATGCTGGCAGAGTTCAAAGTTAGTCATTTTGTGTTTAAAAAGATGAAAAGTATGTTCTTTATGTTATGTTCTGTTAGTTAAGTGAGAGAAGCTGCAGACTCTATGTAGAAGGGAGCGAGGACACAGTGAGTGAGTCAGCAGCTTTAGGAAAGTAGTCCCAAGCGAGAGCGAAAGTGATAGAGGATGTAGATGAAAGTTACGGTAGTGTGAGTACTGACAGAAAGTCCTTTGTACAAGATAAAGTTTCTTCCCAGTTAGTTTTCACTCAGTATACAGCCAGAGTTCATGAACGGAGTGACGCTGAGTGAGTCGGGCATTGTAGATCGACGCACGTATTTGAGAGCTGTCACAGCAACACCGCTCTGGCTTGGCGCTCATCTCGCAGCTGCCGCCACCACCGGGCGCCTCCTCGTCCCGCTCTACATAGACTCTGCAGCTTGTATTACTGAAATTAAGAGAAACTAACAGGAGGGAAAGCACTTTTTATCTTTTTTAAACACAAAAGGACTTACGTTCAATTCGTAACAGCTTGTCACTTCCCGCAATGCGCACCGCTGGGTCACGCTATACTTCAAGAAGGAAAAGTGAAAGTGCTGAAGGATCGGGCAACTCTGTGTAGAAAGGGAGATTTTTTTAACAGAAAGTGAGAGTAGGAAGTAAGAGAACTGTAGTTTGTCTTGTTTTTTTTTATACACAGGTTTCTGTTAAATGGGTTGCATTATGTTGTTTTGTAGAATTTAGGGTGGTGACACAGTGTGCAGTACTAAAAGTTAGTGGCTCTGCAGTAAGAGTGTGAAAATGGCAGGCAGAATTTGCTTTTTAGATGATAGTTTATTTAAAAAGGAGTGGTGCAATCAAGTAAATCAGGTTGTACAGTGTGGGATTACTAGTGATATATTTAGTTATGGCTGTGGGTGCCGTGTGTGTGTGTGTGTGTGTGTGTGTGTGTGTGTATGTGGCTGCTTAACTGCATTAGGCGTGGAGGATCTCACTGCTGGTGAGAAGGTTTTGAGGGCTGGAAAGTAGTTTAGGCGCAGGTCGTACTGGGAGGCGTGATGGTTTGGGAAATAATGCACGGTCATGTGATGCATTCTGTCTAATCATGTTAGTGGAATTTCTATGATTTTACCAACCCATTTTATAAATGTATATATATATATATATAGATATAGATAAATATATATATATATATATATATATATATATATATATATATATACATACTGTATATATATGTATGTATATATATATATACTGTGTATATCTATCTATCTATATATATATATTATAATAAAGTCAGTGTCCCTGATAGTCTAGTGGCCCTCCTCCCCAATCCCCAATGTCCCCCTTGTACACGCAGTACAACTATCCCCCATGCAATGGTGGTCTAGTAGCCCTCCCTTCCCCAAATCCTGATGTCCCCATTTTACACAAGGTATAACAATCCCTCCACGCATTGGTGATACAGTGTTCCCCCCTCCCTAAACTCCGATGTCCCCGTTGTCAGACAAAACACCCACATCCCATTCACTGGTGGTCAAGTGCCCCCCCCACCCCAACAGGTAGTGGCCACCACAAATTCAGTAGTGAAAATATACTGAAATTTACTGCAATATAAATGTGCCACTTCTTAATCATAAAGTCAACCTCCCTAAAATGAACGCTACTGAAAATAAACAGGAGGTTCAATCTCACAATATACAAAATAACTTACTTTGTCCTCTATTTGCTCATTTCAAATGGAGAGGTGTACTATCCATGTTCCACTCCTCATGTTGTCATTTCATCAGGATAGCTGGCTTCTAAATAGAGGAGAGCTCATAGCAATACTGCTCCCAAACAGCTTTTCCCTCTCCTTCAGATTTAGTCTGTCACTTGGATGAAATGATACCAGGATAACCTTCAACAGTTTATGTACACAACAGCATGCCACACAAATGCATATTCAATACATGCTTAATGCATCAACTACATCACTATGTCCCTAGCTTTCCTGTTCTCTGCTGCACTGTTTAAAACTTCAGACATCAGTACATTAAGGCACCTTTTACTGATAAAACTACTAATAAAAGTTATAACAAAAGAACACCTCCATGCCCGGTGCTGACGGAACTGTCACCAGGTGCTGTACTGAACAGTGTATGCGCGTGCGTATACTGTTCAGTACAGCACCCGGTGACAGTTCAGTCGGCATCGACTGCAGAGGTGTGAGGAGGGCTGTGCCGGTGCTGGCTCTGTCTCAGCATGGGAGGAGTGGGGTGATAGCCACCACGTGCTGGGGTGGGGGGCCACTTGACCACCAATGAAGGGGACATGCTTTTCTTTTGTGATAATGGGAAAGTTGAGGTTTGAGGAGAACCTGTACCACAAATGACTCGGGGATTTCATTCGATATATTGTCAGGGAGACTTCAGAGTTCGGGGAGGGATGGCCACTGGCACACCAATGATTTGGGGCTTATGTGTGTGTGTGGAATATGGGGACATCGGGATTGGGAAGGGAGGGCCACTAGACTACCAGGTTGCTTCCATCAGGTGCTCCCTGCTGCATGTGACGCTACTGTGTCCATGCCTCTTCCTCCTTCCTTTGCCCAGAGTTACCACGTGCTTTTCATTGGCAGTATTTAGTGCCGCACTACAGGTCATGCTAATGACTGTAGTGCAGTGCTATTATTTTGAATATCCCAGTGTGCCTGTATTCAAGTATCTGTCCCTCTTTAGATCCCATGCATACATTATATTTTAGCACTGGCACTAACACGTTGCGCTGGTGCTATTTCATCTTTTGAATATGGCTCTCCTGCACAATTGTGGCACTATCCTGGGACAAACAGTCTGTCCCCGGCATAGACATTGAATATCTGGCCCCAGATGTTTCTTTTCACAATGAGGTATTATAGACAGTATATAGCTGACAAGATTTCTTTATTGAGAGATGTAGTCTCCTAGTTCTGTAGTGAGTACAGAAATATAATAGCCTGTATAATAATTTACATAGTGAGGCATTGTGGGTACAGTTAATAGCTGATTTTTCTATCTCACTGTCCCCATCACCTTTTTTGTTGTGCTGTGGTTTTTTGTTGTGTTGTGGTTTTTGATGTGTTGTGGTTTTCTGTTTGCATTCACTTTTTCATTATGTTGTGTTTTTTTGTTGTGTTGTGCTTTTTTGTTTGCATTCACTTTTTAATGGCATTGTGCTTTTTTGTTGTGTTTTTTGTTTGCATTCACTTTTTCATTGTGCTGTTTTTTTTGTTTGCATTCACTTTTTAGTTATGTTGGGTTTTTATGGTTGTATTCACTTTTTAGTTCTGCTGTGCTTTTTGTTTGCATTCACTTTTAAATTTTTTAATTTTTTTGTTTTGTTACTTTATTTTTTGTGGCATGATGTTTCACAATTGGTTTTGTTTGCATTTCATTCTTTTGGTTGTTGCTCTACTTGTTAGATTGCATTTCACTTTTTTGGTGCGTGTTTTGCACTTCAGGGCTACTGTAAAAACAACTACTTTTGTAATAATCTAATTACATCTCTATGTACTAATACTGCATTTAAGCTAAAATTATTACATTAAATTATTACTAATATTAACTGTTATTGTGGGACCAAGAATCCAACGTATCTATATGTTTCACTCAATGCATCGTACTGGTGGTAATATCTGTAAACTTGTATTCCATGATATGATTATGGAATCTTACGGCTCATTAAAGTTTAACAGCAGTTTCTCTGTATTTAAATATTGTAACAAGCTTGTATGCCACTTTGATAAAGGAAATTCCTGTAGATTTGGCATATTCCAATATGCTAAAATTAAATTCTTAGTACTCATGGTGATGATAGATAAAATGGTTTCTTGTTTACTATATAGTCTTAAAGAAGTATAATAATTAAATAATAGAATATTAACTTTATTTGGCATATCTCACCCAGTATTTTATTGATCTCAAGCATGCTTTTTTCCACAGCACTGCTATATGATCAGACAAACCCACAATTGGTGGTATAAAGTACCAAGTTTATTGCTCCCATACCAACATGTATGATTTTGTTTTATACTCATTTTGGATCAATTAGGAGTATAGTAGACCCTTACTTTTAAATTGGATTGACTTGTTCTTGGAATAAGAATACCTTTTGTTTGTACCTTCTCACACCAATAATCAGCTGTAATCTGATATAGAAGGTTATGCTTCTTTTTCCCCATTTTAGTTTAATTATCATTTTCTCTTTATCAATTTTCTTCTTTTTATCTCTCACATAAATCTATATATTTACTGAGCATTTTAGTATTATAATGTTTTACTATTTCTTCTTCTTTAAGAAGTTGCCATTTCCAGTCTTTACATCTATTATTTTGTAGGTGCAGTACAAATTTATAAAACTGTTGTTGTATTACATTGTATTAAAATGGATTTACTAATAAATCTTAATATTTACTTTTTTTTTTTTTTACTCCCCGAGCCTGCTAGCCACCATATACCTCAGCCCAGTCATGGGCCACCTGTCTCTGTCCCCCAGATTGGCTGCTGTCCCCCAATACCCCATGGCTTCCCCCGGTGGGGCTTCAGGGCGCACCCCCCTGCGCAATCCCAGGCACTGGGATTAGATCGGGGGACCCGGCCTGGGGAACACATCGAGGCCTGGTGGCAGGCTTCACTCTCAGCGGCAGGCAGGCTCCTTCTTTTTCACTTTTTTCGGGGAGGTGGGATCGTGCCATGATGTCACCATCCGCCCCGCCTCCGATGAGCTTACCAAGCCGCGGTCTGCGTAGGAACCCCCGGTCTCCACCAGAGGTTCCCATGCACCGCCCGCTGCCTGTACCCTCCTCCTGGAGAAGGAGAGCTGTCTGCGGATGCTCGATCCTACTCCTCCCCGGCCGGCCCTCTGATGACCCGAGTCCATTCCTGAACCTGGGTCGCCGGCGTCGAAAGCGGAAATCCAACCGCTGCACCGACGGGCCGGCTTATATTTACTTTTTAAAGTATCCAATATGGTTAATCCCTATTCTGTAACTGATTGTTTCCATGTAGTAATGCCTATAATTTTGAACTTCAATAGAATATTCTGATCAATGGTAAGTAAAATTGTGTTTTTGCCACAAGTTGAATTGCTCATAGATAGCCATGGGACTAACTCAGTATTATATTGATGCATGTCCTTCATCACAGGTATAGCATTTTTCAAGTTATTAGTTTATAATTTTTTTGTGAAAGCTGGGGAAAAAAGAAAATGTGTTCTAGCATGAAATTATGTGCTTTCCTTTTTAATAAAGTATTTATTAAAACAACTAATGTATTCCTTTTATGGTGTTTCATTAACCAGTCACACATTGTTGCCATTTTTGCTGCCTTATAATATTCACTTGGGTCTGGTCAATGCAATCCACCATGTGTTCTAGGTATACATAGAATCTGCCACACAATTCTAGGGTTGCCCATCTCCATAAAAACAAACTCTGATCAGAGCCACTATGGCTGCTAATGCATTAACTTGATAAGGGTGTTTCATGTGCTTAAGTCTAAAGATGAATTGCTGTAGCCAGTTTTGTGTGTAAATTTCATTTTCAGTAAAAAATTAGATCATTTACCTGGTTGATCCTGTGCTTCCATGTGTTTGAAGTGCAAGTGGCAAGTGCATCTTGTACTATGTAGTGAAGAAGAGGGATCTCCACACCAATGCCTTCAAGTTATGGTAGAAGAAATGGTGACAAGGGGAGAGGTATGGCTACAATGGGGGACTGAGGAATAATCTGGAAGGATAAGAACCTATACCTAGGTGAATGCCAGCTTCCATTAAGGAGGGAACCATAGTCCTCAGTGCACATTTTAAATGTTACTTCAATGAACATTTAAAGTAGCAGAGGGGTGTGATGGAACAAATGGGGAGGCAGAAAGTGGGCCACCACAGGCTGAGACAGATAGTAAGGTGATCCCAAGCAGGGGGTTGGAAAAGGAGGAAGGGGGAAGGAGCAATCAAAGAAGAAGAAGCAAGGCAAAGAAGGATGAATAATTGGAAAAAGGAGAAAGTGACAAAAAGAAAGCTGATGGATGTCAAAATGGTGCAAGGTCTGCATCAGAAGCCCTATGAAAGGAAACTGAAAGAGTTCAATATGTACACCCTGGAGGAGAGGAGGGAGAGTTGGGATATGATGGAGCCCTTTAAATGCCTCATGGGAGTTAATAAGGTACAAAAGGGAGGTATGTTTCAGAGGCAAAGGTGCTATAGAACAAGGGGTCATGATATGAAGCTGGAAGGGGTAGATTCAAGAGATATGTGAGGAAGTACTTCTTCACAGAAAGGGTGGTGGATTCCTAAAATAGCCTTCCATGGGAGACAGTGGGAGTGAAACCAGTGGACCTATCATTTCAGGAATTGGTTCCCTTACTGAAAAATTGTCTATTTTTGTAGATTTTTATTTAAAACAATTGGTCACTGTCCAGAGGTCCTATTTAAGAGACTCCATGGATGTTTTATCACAGCTTGGGGGGTTGGTCTGGTCCTCTGAATACATATGGCTCACTATTGATGTTACTAGCCTCTACACATGTATTACACACGATCTTGGACTTTTGGCTTTAGAATATCATTTAAACTGCAACCAAGTTCCTCACAACTTCCCCAAGGACTTTATTTTGGAAGCAGTGGAATTTATTTTGCATAATAATTATTTTGTATTTGATCAAAAATGTTATTTACAAACAACTGGAACTGCGATGGGGACCACAATGGCCCCATCATATGCAAACTTATGCATGTCTTGGTGGTAGGAAATCTGTATTTACAGTGAAAATAGAAATCCCTTTTTAACAAATATTTGTTTTGGGGGAGATTTATTGATTATCTAAATGTTGTATGGAAAGGTGATACATTGTCAGCATCCCAGTTTATTGATTATATCAATACTGATGATATGGGGTTGGTACTGGGTGATAACATCGCAGAACACTACATCGCTGAACAAAACATTGCAGACAAAATAAAGTGGGTGCAAAAGAAATTGGGGCAAAGTAAAGCAAGGCATAATAATGCTTAGCAAACCAAAGCTGCCACAACTGAGAGCATGACAGAACAGTGCAGACTAGGACGAGGCAACAGGAGCAGCGGAGCTACAAATGACCACCCCTCACAGTGCCATATTGTGCCCGTCCATAATTGTGCATGGTGACATCTGCTCCACCGACCATGTTGTCATATTCTCTCACCATGCACAGTCACAATTCCACCTCCCATGGGGCTTCAGCAGGATACCACACCACCCTGGGGATGCATTCGACCTGGCCCATGGATGGGGAATGGGTATGTGTGGCAGCCCATACGTGATCTACTGGTGGCAGGCAGCAGCCCAATGGTAGTCCAGCTGGGCTGGTTCAGCTGGCTGGGGGGAAGGGTAAAAATGCAAGGAGCCATACTGTGTGGCTGACCATTGGTTGGTGGCTGTGTGTGGCTTTGTTGGGGGCCAACGAGGTGACTGCAGTGGGGGGGATACAGGAGCACTGCAGGCACTTACACTTGGGAGGTGTGGGCACAGGGACCAGCTGAATTGGTACTTGTGGTGTTCCCACTGTGCCCACATTGTCGATCTTTCTTTGTGTCCGCTACCTCCTCCCGTGACTGTGGGGGCACTGTGGTGTCTGAGACACACCACAGGCTGCTGGCCCACTGTATTCTGTTCCATAATATCATTGCTGGGTGATGTTATTGCCCATGATGATTTGCCTGCGATATTTAGTCCAGCTTTATTTTGGGGGTGATATTATCACCCGGTACCGTGGGGTGGTTACACTTTACTTCTAATACACATGTCATGGAAATCCCCTTTTTGGATTTAATTCTAATAGGTGTAGAAGGGGAAAAAGTGTAGAGCAAGACGTTTAGAAAACCTACATCAGGTAACATGGTTTTACATGCTGGCAGTGCCCATCCGGTACATACCATAAGAGGTATACCTTATGGTCAGTTTATACGCATCAGACAGAACTGTTCTAGTCTGTCTGAGTTTGAAAAAGAAAGCCAAATGATGAAAGTTAGATTTCTTTCTCGTGGATATACAGAGGAATGTATTGAAGGGGCTTATAATAAAGCAAAAAATATGAGCAGGGATGGATTACTTAAGCCTAAAAAGACTACTCAAGTGACTGCTGGCCAGCAACCTATTACATTTGTTACTGAACACAATAGGATTTCAGGCAAAATAGCAGACATTTTAGTTAAACATTGGGGGGGGGTTTACAGGGTGATTTGGACTTGAAAGATGTGATAAAACACAGACCTAGGATTTTGTACTACAGAGGCCCTAATTTAGCTGATTCTTTGACTAATACTCTATATGTGAAACATCAAGTACCCAGAACCACTTGGCTTCCCCCCCTCAGCCTTTTGACTGTTTTCGTTGTGGTCATTGTAATGTGTGTAAATTTTGCCAACAAGGACCAACATTTCTACACCCACATATAGATAAAAAATAATAAGAAAATTGAAATTTTACATTTTATCAACTGTTCTACAGTGTATGTAATATATATTGTACAGTGTACTTGCCCTCGCATATATGTAGGTCGGACAAAAAGGATGTTAAGAGAACGTATGCAAGAACATGTTAGTGCTATACACAAACCTGAACCTACTACCCCTATAGGTATTCATTCTGAATTGTGCCATAACAAAGAAGTAACGCATTTACTTTTATGGGTGTAGATCATGCGAAAGATAATATAAGAGGTAGTGATAGACTTAATAAACTGTCCAAACTTGAACAAAAAATGGATATATACTATGCAAGCTGTTCACCCTCTTAGTCTAAATGATTGTCTGGATGTTACAGTATTTCTTTAGAAGATTTCTTTTTATCTTGGATTTTCACTGAACCATAGGTTTACATACTGTATCTGACTTGGTTTCCTTTCCCCATGCTGCTGTCTTTTGATGGAATTGATATTTCTTTATTTAAATTATATATTTATCAATATGTATTTTGCTAAAGTATTTAAAATAAGATGTGTTTTGTGGTTATGAATTTTTGACACATTTTTTAAGATGTTTTAAGATAGTTTTATGATTGTGCCTACACTGTTTTTGTGTATGAATGTTACTGAAAATTGAAATGAAGTTTTGTATTACTATACACTGTCACTTTAAATATTTTTTGAATAAATATCACCGGGCCAGCATTCAGGACACACATCCTGACAAAGAGTCACGCCTTGGACTGGAAGCGCTGGGTTGTAGCCGCTGGCTCTGGCTGTTGAAAACCATTCATTTTGGTCTTTTTCTTTTTTATTTGACTTGTGAATGCTGTTTTGCTCTGTGTTATGTGGGGTGAAACCAGTGGTGAGTTTTAAAAATGCCTCAGACAGGCACAAAGGAACCCTTGAAGGAAGGAAGAGGATGGAAGAGAAAGTACTGGGACTCCAGCAAAACTGATTATAATTGCCGGCCCAGTGGCGTGGAGGGATGAGGCATCATGCCTTACCTCCTGCCATGGTGGCAATCCATGCTCGCTGTGCGAACGGGCCACCAGGGGTTGGCTGGGGAGAGAGATGTTCGAGCATCCAAAGAACAGCTCTCCTCTCCTGGGGAGGGGTGGGGACAGAGTCCACTGCCTGCATGACCCCTAGCAGTGGCTGGGAGCTGGCACAGGGGGTTCCACACATGAGGGACGGATGCGGGACAGACGCCCGGTGTGTCGCATGTGGAAGCATGCACAACTCGGCCATTGGCATCATTACACACTGCCATGCTGCACTGAGCTCTGGGAATAGGAGAAAATGGAAGAAGAATAATTGCCGGCTGGCAGGATGAAGATGGCCCCTCGCAGGCTCCACACCCGGCTAGCTGGCACCTCACTAGCATGAGAGGTGAGACCAGTGAACACCGGGTTGACGGGGCTGGGGTGACCAGATGGAAGGGGGCCAGGCATGCAGGAGCATAAAGAAAATAGGAAAAAAAAAAACTTGATTATAATTAAAAATGAGTGGACTAGTTGGGCCCAGGAGTCATTATCTACCATCCGTTTCTATGTTTCTGTGTATGACAGGTTAGATGACTCAAATGGATAAAGTGTAAATTAATATGTACGTTGTGGATACTGTAAACTGTGTGGTACAAATAATTCATGCTGTACTATGCTACACAGACATGATAATCAAATCAGTA
Source organism: Neoceratodus forsteri (assembly GCA_016271365.2). Taxonomy (NCBI): domain Eukaryota; kingdom Metazoa; phylum Chordata; order Ceratodontiformes; family Ceratodontidae; genus Neoceratodus; species Neoceratodus forsteri. Next base: position 1,302,946,707 of record CM028131.1, read on the forward strand.
ATAATATATGCATTGAGCAAGGCTGAAAAAATCAAGGGGGACATATAAAGGAATATACTACTCATAGAGTCATGACACCATGATAGGTATATACTGTATGAATTTATTGTATTATGATGGTACCCAGCTGTATGCCGATGTTGTGTAAGCTACAATATGGGATTTTATTTATTTTTGTTTTATTTTTAATAATTTAGACATTGTCTACATAGTAATGCCAGATAGCCAAGGATACTTTTTACAATTTGAGACCTTTTTTTTTTTTTTTTTTAATTCATTTTTGGAAAATCACTTGTAATGGGACTGCAATTCTGTTCAACCAATTAATTTTTGGTTTGGAGGATGGAAGGAGGTGCAAAAGACAGTGCTGTAAATCAAGTTGGGTCTGCAGCAAAAGTGAACATACAGTAATCAAGTACAGGCAGACTAGATGGCCCCAGCAGTCATTATCAGCCATCAGTGTTTATGTTTCTATGTATGACAGGTCATGTGATTCAAATGGTTACAGTGTAAAATTGTTAATATGCACAACGCTGATACTGTAAACTGTGTGGCACACATAAATCATGTTGTACTAAAGGAATAATGCCTGACAGGGTGGGTGTTATGCTGGGATAACATCCAACACCCAAGAAGGGATGTTATCCCAGCATAACACCCACTCTGGAGGGCATTATCCGTATTATACAATGGCTCGTTGTTTTATACAGAAAAAAAAGAATTTTAAAGAATTTGATTTAGTGTTTTAAAATATTTTTTTAAGAAAAGATGCTCTAGGTGCTTTATGTCCTCAATGATAACATCAGCAGGGATGTTATGCCAGGATAACATCCCTGCTGTGATAGCCAACTGACCAATCAGGAGCCAGGATTCTTTCTTGCCATTGTATAATATGCAATACAGACATGATAATCAAATGGATAATAGAGGATAGAGGATAGAGGAGTTGAGACAGCTAGGTGTAGAAACTCAGTGACAGCTGGTCACATGTACTTTCCTGTGGACAGATAGCAGAGGGATGCCTGGATACCTGCCAGCCATCTACAGTCTGATGTTGTACCTCTACACAACACTGTAGGTATAAAAACTGATAAGAGCATATTGTTTTCCTGTTTTCTCTAATGCTTACTTCCCCTCTCCACCACTTGGCCACCCCACAGGATTCACTTAAGCAACTCACGTACTCCTTCCCTCTGACTGCTCTGATTGGCCTCTGCTCTAGTATAGTCACCACCATTAGAACTCCCTTCTCTAGGAAAAAACGCACATGCTCTTTCATGATATCAGTATGACATCTGCTCCGCTCACTAGTTGTACTACTTCTGCTGCTATCTGGGAATGTCCACCCCAACCCTGGTCCCACTATAAAGAGATCATCTAAACTAAAAGGACAACTCAGTATTGTCTCCCTGAATATCAACAGTCTTCTTTCAAAATTCACTCAATTCCAGGCCTGGGTGCAGGTAATTAAACCCTACATAATTGCACTCACTGAAACATGGATCTCTCCAAAGACACTAGATGCATCAATCTCCCTTGAAGGTTACAACTCCTTCTGGCAAGACAGAGCAACCAAATGTGGGGGTGGATACCTAGTTTATATCCGACCTGGAATTAAGGTACAGGCACTGGACTGCAGTCTGCATTCAAAAGAGGCCCAGATTCTGAACCTTAAGCTAAGTATACCAAAACAAAGTCCTGCTGCTCTCTACAGTCTACATACAACCTGTGCACCAAACTGCTGGTCTTAACCACTTCATAGAGAATCAACAGCAGTTAGGTAATCAATGGGAGAAGGTCACTGTGGGCGATTTCAACATTAACCGGCATTCTCAGAAGGAATCAAAAGCCAGGGTCCTAATATCCAGCCTATTCCTAACCCAGATGGTCACTGATGACACTCGGATCAACCACAAAACAGGGAGCAGCACCCTAATTGACTGTCTCCTATCATCACACCCCAAGCATGTCTCCAATGTCACCATCCTGCCAGATAGCCTCAGCGACCACTCCCCAGTGAAGTGCACCTGGTTTAACTATTTCGCCAAAATCCCACCTAACATATCCAAAAATCACTGTTTGAGGCCTGGGTTACTCGACTACTTCAGGCTGTATTTGACACAAATAGACTGTTCACCCCTGGCAGGGGATATTGATGGAAATGACGCCCTGACCTACTTCATTATGAAATTCAATCATGCCTGTGATATTTTTGTACCCTATAAAACAAAAAGATTAGGGGCACCTCTGACCCATGGCTTAGCAACTCTCTTATTGGTCTTACGAGGAACAGAGACAATATGTGGCCCAAAGCTAAAGCAGCAGGAGCGCCTGCTGCTCATAGCGTCTACAAGGCGACCAGAAATGTCTACACCAAATTTATACAACAGGCCAAAGCAACTTACTATAAGGAGCTACTATGCAAAACCTGGGGCTCTGGAAAAGAATTTTGGAACACCATTAAAGCACTGATGGGAAATTCCCCTAAGTCACCTCCTGACCTAATAATCACCGTGGATGGGACCCTACAGGAACCTATTGAAATTGCCAATGAGCCTAATAACGGATTCACAGACCTTTCCAGCATACTCCCTGAAGACTACCTTAAGGATCTGATGGGTCACCAGCACCATACTGCCCCAGAAAATCCCCCAAGGAATGATCTGCCACCTTTCTATTTCAGACAAGTCACCATGTCCGAAACAATCAAGCACATTAAAAGGGCCCTAGGCAAGACCAGGATGGGAGCAGATCTTGTTGACATGAAGCTTGCTGGTCTGCTTCTGAACGAACTTGCCAATCCCCTAACCATGGTATTTAATGCCTCTCTAAAATCAGGGGTGTTTACTAATGCATGGAAGTCAGCCATTGTCACACCTGTTTTCAAAGCTGGGGACAAAACACTAACATCCAACTACAGGCCAATATCCATCCTGCCCCCACTCTCTAAAGTACTAGAAAGAATGGTCTTGGAGCAGCTAACAGAGTATCTTGATAACTATAAACTACTCTGCCCGCAGCAACATGGCTTCCATAAAAAAACATTCTGCACTTACTGCCCTTGTTGACTACTTCTCCCAGTTATACAATGCCTTAGATAGTGGGCAGGCTGTGGGTTTGGTTTTCATTGATCTTACGAAGGCCTTTGACTCTGTGAACCACAATCTTCTCTTGAGCTGCCTTCAGTCAATAGGTCTATCTCCTGACTTAGTATCATGGTTTGGCAGCTACCTCTCAAACAGATCACATGTCAAAATTGGAGATACTCTGTCAGCATCTAAAGGTGTGTCCCTTGGGGTCCCACAGGGATCCATTCTTGGACCTCTCCTCTTCAGTCTTTTCATCAACCCAGCCCCATCTGTTTGCTCAGCACGGACTGTACTGTATGCAGATGATGCAGTTATATCAGTTGCTGGTAAAGACTATTACTCCATTATATCAGAACTTCAGTGCAGCTTCCTCCAACTTGAATCCTGGTTCGCACAAAACAAGCTACTCCTAAACCACAAAAAAACAAAGAGCATGTTTTTCTCTACAACCCAAAGCAAAAAGAAATATCAACTACTGCTCATACACAACCACAGCGGCGAGGTTCTAGATAAAGTAACAAAGTTCAAGTACCTCGGCATCACCTTTGACAACACACTCACATTCACAAGCCACATAGACTCTGTAGTCAAGTCAGCAAATATAAAGCTTTGGGTCCTCTTCCGATGTAGGCACTCAATGACTCCCGAGGCACTCAAACCTGCTACCGGTAGTTCAGTACTGTCGTCCATCGACTATGGGCTGCCTATCTATAGGGCTGGCACAAAGACTGCCCTCAACAGGGTTAGTACACTCCTCAACAAGGCCTGCTGCCTAACATGGGGGGCCTCTCTTGACACCCACACCTACTCCCTCTACACTGAAACCAGGTGGCTCCCTCTCCAGCTTAGAGTACAATACCAAACCTTTCTTCTCCTAAAAAAAGTGCTTCTTGGGCTTATGTCCCCCGCTCTGGGCAGCCTCTTTAAACTGTCAGTACCATCTAAATACACTAGAAGTGCATCCCCCCACAGGCTGATGATCCCTTTCAAATGTACGAAATTTGCACAGAATTCCATCTTGTACAATGGACCGAAATGGTACAATGAACTACCAGCTGACCTCACTGATACAACCAAGATTGGAACTTTCAGATCTGGACTCAGATCCTATCTGGACACATCCAAGACCTGTACCTGACTGCGTAGTTGAGTGTGCCCCCTAGCCGCCCTATTTTCCCTCTATCCCACCCCTTCCCCGACACCGCTACCACTCCTACTTTTCCCCCTGTACGCTTCACCCCGACGATGCCTCCCTTGGCTGATCACCCCCCTTCTCTCCTTGACAAGGCCTTATCTAGGCTGTCCACCCTACCCTCTCTGTATTTTTGGTTTATTGACCATCCTGTTATCATTAGGACAGTGTACCCCCCTCCTCTCCTATCCTAATCTATGTACTTGCTTGTATAATTTGATTCACTGTTTTTCTGTATTTTTTGTCCTATCTGTAATGTTTTTGTCCACCACTGACTTGGAACCTTTGAAAATGAGTCCTTGACTCAAATGTATTAATCCTAAACTGAAATAAATAAATAAAATAGATAATACTTGGAGTTATTACTAAGAATTCAGACACAACAGGAGATGTTGTGCATCCCTATAAAAGTTGTCTCATAATCATGTAAAATGATCATTTAGTTATCCCCATGCACATATATGTGTAGTTTTCTCTAGGTTCCTTATTCCCACAAAGGGCTGTGATAAGGAGTAAGAACTAATTGAATTTTTTTTAACTTTCTTTATGCTCCCCTCTCTGGCCCCTTAGGACTCTTTTCGGTGTGGTCTCTCAGACCAGCCAACTGCTGCACTGTCTGAGGTCTCCCCAGACCTAGCCTCCATCCTGGGATCTTTCCTCACTCTATTACCGACCACCCAGCTCTGAACCCCCCGAGGTGGGACCACCTACTCCACTGATGCTCTATCTAGAATCTAGTGAGATGGCTGGAGCGGGGAGGAGATTCAGAGGCTGGCTGGAGTAGACCCGGCATTGAGAATGGGGACTGTCCACTGGACCCACCTTCATCTTCCCGTGTGCCAGGGCCTTTCTCCTTGTTTCAAGTTCCCAGAGGTACAGACATGTAATGACATCCAGTGCTCAATGGGTGCACTTCTGCGCCTGTCCCCAGGATGTCTGCTGCCACCTCTACACCCCATGTATGTGCCCTGCTAGTGGCAATGCTCCCAGTCTGCACTGGGAGCCACTGGAACTGTGGGATGCACAACCCACCCTCCCCAGAAGAGGAGAGCAGTCCATCAGATGCTCAATCCTCTCCTCACCGGCCGACCCCCAGTGACCCAAGTCCACCCTCAAACACGGGTCGTCAGTGTGGCATTAGGTAAGGCTAGCACCTCAGCACCACTGGACCTGCTAAAAACTAATAAAAATTACTATTGTCCAACTCCAAAATGTGAAAGAATATGATGTGGGGAAGGGTACAAAATATTTCCTTTACACATTCAGCAAGTGGTCCAATACTGCTTCATGCCAGCTGCGTAGATGCTAGGGTCTAAAAATTAGCCACTGGATAACATGCATGCAGTGTTTTAGCTACTTGTGAACTGAATTAGCCACTCTGCAGGTCTGATGCTGCTTTCCTGTCTCTGTGACCCAAACATCCTGGGGTTCTCCACTGTTTGGTGATGGAATTGGACTGACAGATACGTTCTTAAGGGGCTGGCACTATAGCCTAGACTCCCTAGAGGTTAGAGTAATGAGCTGTGAATGAGTTTGATGTATCTAGCAGACCTGGGTTTGATTTCCACAACCTCCACTTGCATACTGTGTGACTCTGAGCAAGTCACCTAACCACCCCAGTGCTTCCAGGTCACCCCTGAAAACAGGCACTTGTGCCCAGTGGGCCTTACCCGGTTACCAAAAAGAAATAGAATAAAGGGCCAGTGAGTGAACTTGCACTCTCTAACAGGCTTTGTTCATGTTTTTTTGTGAAGACAAAAAAAGGTCCTGAAATGTGGGTTCAGAGGTTTGTTTCTAACTGGTCAGTGGTAATTCCCTGGGCTTTTGTTTCTCATATGCAGAACTGCTATTCAGTAGCAATAGATTTGAGTTTCATTCAGGCATATTGAGTACACTGACATCATTAGGGCAACAGAACCTTGTGTACAAGGTGGTCCTGTTTCAGGTTACAGTTTGACTAATAAACATTAATTGTAGACTGAACATGTTTAAACAGAGTCTAAATATTCACAAATAATATTGACAAATGAATACACAGTTATGTGTTTTACATATTTCTAATTAACATGCTTTAGCGCACACACACACACACACACACACACACACACGCTTTCTTTGGCTTCATTAAGATTTAGAACATCTGAGGAGTCAGTTCACTCTACAAACATGGTCAGATGCTGCTTTCCTGTCTCTGTGACGCAGACATCCTGGGAATCTCCACTGATTGGTGCTGGAATTGGACTGACAAATATCATGTTCTCAAGGGGCTGGCAGTATAACAAAGATTAGAGTAATGAGCTGTGAAAGAGCTTGGTACATCCAGTAGACCTGGGTTTGATTCCCACAACCTCAACTTGCATACTGTGAGACTGAGCAAGTCACTTAACCACCCCAGTGGTCCAGGGTCACCCCTGAAAACAGGCACTTGTGCCCAGTGGGCCTTACCTGGTTATCAAAAAGAATAGATTAAAGGAGCAGTGACTGAACTTGCAGGCTTTGCCCATGATTTTTGTGAAGACAAACAAAAAAAGGTCCTAAAATGTGGGTTCAGAGGTTTGTTTCTAACTGGTTGGTTGTGATCCCTTGGGCATTTGTTTCACATATGCAGAACTGCTATTTAGTAGTAACAGATTTGAATTTCATAAAGGCATGTTGAGTACACTGACATCATTAGGGCAACAGAGCCTTGTGTAAAAGGTGGTCCTGTTTCAGGTAACAGTTTGATTAGTGAACATTAATTGCAGACCGCACATGTTTAAACAGTGTGGGCCAGATATTCAGAACCCTGTCCCCAGGCTAAATTAGCACTGCCTAGCAGACAAACATAGCCCAGAGCAAAAAGCAAGCTATATTCAAAAGGAATAACCCAGTGCAAACCCAGCTGAATATAGCAAGCAAAGGAATCCTGGCAAACTGGGCCATGAGTGCAGGGCAAAAATAGCCCAGGAATAACACAGCACTGAATATGGCAAATAAGACAGCACTGAATATAGCACCCAAGGCAGGCAATGCAAACACCAACAGGAACACAATGCAGATGAAACCGCCAGGCTCTGGACCACAGGCAAAGAAATACAGGCTGGAAAGGGAACCCAAGAGCAGGCAGCAGTGCAGAACCCAGACACTGATACACACACAGCCAGGGGAAAGGCCAGAGGACACCAGGACCCATGAGCAGAACCAAAGTACAGAACAACCCTGTAGTAAATGGCAGGCACACAATGATGACACAAGACACAGTGCAAGTATGAAAAAGGTATATATAATATGAGTGACGCAAGGAACAGAAACATGCAAGCAACAGATGAACAACACAAACAAACCAAACAGCAATGTAATGTAAAATGACAAGAAATATAAAGGAAACCTACACTAAACACTATTCACACCAGAACAGGACCTACTACTATGACTACAACTACTGCTACGACTAGCACTACAACTACAACTACCACCACAATATCTACAACCAACTATGCTACCACTACAACTACTCACTGTACTACAATGGTGACTAAACTACAACTAACTAGTGACCAACGGCAACAAAGGTATATACAAAGCAAAACATATAAGTTAACTGAACTGTATAGTTATCTGAACAGTTATCTGGGTGTAAATCTCAGGTGGCTGAAAGGGCTTGATAGCTGTGCAGTTTAATTACGTGTAGAAAGATCAAGTAAGTAGGGGGAGTGGCTTAGCTAGTAGGAAACTAAATTTAAACACTGCCTTAGAAAGATTCTGTTAGAGGCTTGGCAAAAGACACCAGGAGGAAGGAGTGCTGTGTGACTGGACTTCTCTACTGGGACTATATTACCATCCTTCCCTTCCCTCCACCCTCCCATCCAAAGCTAGTTCTACTTTTATAGGCACAGGATTTGACTGACAACAGGAACTTCCTGTTTGAGAGCAAGAAGTGAGTGATCACAGTGCCACTGAAGACCCACCATCCTAGAAGGGCAAGAGTAGCTCTCCGTCCCCCTCTAGCTGCTGGAGGTCTGCCTCTGAGCAAGTAAGGGGTCTACTGAGAAATATAGGATCTTCTTGTCTCAGAACAGGACAGTCAGGAGCTTAAAGGGCACAGAGGCAGAAAGTAAGTAGACAGAGAAGGAAAAAAAAACAAAGGAAAGAGTAAGGATTCCAAACAACAGTTAAGGGTCCAGAAAGAAGACATGATGGGAGTGGTGCAGTACAGTGGCTGTGGAGCAGCAGTCTTCCGGGAGACATTCTGGAGGATGCGGTGTTGTCCCATCTGCAGGCACCTCTCTGGGCTGAGGGAGGAGGTTGCTCATCTCCAGGCTGAGTTGGCTAGGATTTTGTGGGACCTCCTGTTTCATCCAGGGACCACCAGTGCCACTGTCGTTGCCTCAAAGGTTGCCAAGAAAGAGGAGCGGTTGGACTACAGTGGGCTCAGGGAGGGTGAGTGTGGTGGAACAGAGGCACATCCCTCCAGTTGTACCTCTCCACAATTCCTATGACATTCTGGCAAAGTGTGGTTCCTCTATGGTGGCACCCACAGTGGAGACCAAGGAGGATGCTGGGAACCTCCACAGAGGAGACCCTCAGGAGGGTGGCATGGAACTCCACAGGGGAAGGAAACAACTCCTGGTGGGGGACTCCATTGTTAGGAAGGTAGAACTGGGGGAGGAAGGGGAGAGGGAGGTAAGGTGCCTCCCTGGTGCCATGGCTTGGAGGGACAGAGAGCGAATACTCAGGATTGGCAGAGCAGCTGCACAGGGGAGGGAGCTGGATGTCATTGCCTGCCTAGGGACAAATGACCTGGCTAAGAAATGGATTAGAGCAGTGCAGGAAGAGTTGTGGAATTGGGGAAGGGCCTTAGACAAGTGGCACGTACGGTGACCTTCTTGGAGGTGCTGCCTGTCTATGGTGTAGGAGAGGCTAGGGTGCTCCACACCATGGGATTCAATCAGTGGTTGGAAAACTGGTGAAGAGCTCAGGGATTTGGTTTCATTGGGGACTGGGGGTCCACCTGGAGTGATGCAAGCCTATACTGGCATGATGGTCTGCATCTGTTCAGGAGGGGAACCAGGATCCTAGGTGATAGGTTTAAATGCTTCATTGGCAAGCATTTAAACTAGCCATGGGGGGAGGCACTGGAAAGGAGCAGGGAAATCCTAGCCCCCCCAAAAAATTCATGGTAGTAAGTGCAGTAAACACCAGTATAGATGTGTCTTTAGGGAGAAGGGTAGGGGTAGATGGAGAAAGTGACAAAGGCAAGAAAGACAGGGATAGGGCAAAAAGGAGTAAGGCCATCAGGAAACGGAGGGTAATGAGTACCAATGCCTGTAGTCTGGGCAACAAGCTCTCTGAACTGGTGTAATTGATGGAAGAGGGATGCCTGGATATTGCAGCAGTCACAGAAACATGGTACACAGAGAACCATGACTGGGATGTTAACATACCAGGGTACATAACCTACAGGAGAGACAGGTAGGGGAGAAGAGGGGGATGAGTAGCGCTCTATGTGAAGGAAGTGATAAAAGCAACTGAACAAAAGAGTAAATAGGGAGGAAAGGAGGCACTGTGGATCACCTTGGAGACTGGAAATGGCACCACATTCTGCACAGGGGTTGTGTAAAGACCCCCATGTCAAGGGGAGGGAATGGACAAGGATATGATAGAAGGCATTCTTAGGATGGCAGAGAAAGGTGAGATACTGTTGATGGGAGACCTGAATATGCCAGATGTTAACTGGAGCACATTTGCTGCAGCCACATCCAAGAGCAGGGCCATTCTCGATGCCCTACAGGTGGCAGGTCTCAGACAGCTAGTTTCAGAACCCACTCATGAGGGAGCAATCTTAGACCTCATACTCTCAAATAGGGACAGTGAGAGGATCTCAGATCTAGAAGTGGGTTGTCATCTGGGAACAAGTGACCATCAAACAGTGTGGTTCACGTTAAACCCAGCTACAGAATCAAGCCATAAAAAAGTGAGGGTACTGGGCTTCAGGAGGGCTGACTCTGGAAAGATGGGAGAGTGCCTCAGAAAAGCACTAGCAAACAGGCTAGAAGGAGGGGTGGAGCAACAATGGGGAATTATCAAAACTGCCATCACAGAGGCAATAAGCCTTTGTGTGAAGCAAATAGACAAATCAAAATGAAAGAAAAAGCCACTATGGTTCTCAAAAGAGGTGGCGGGGAAAGTCAGGGAGAAAAAGATAGCTTTCAGGAAGTATAAGGAAACACAGAAGGAGCAGGACAGAGAGCTGTACCAGTAAGACAGAAGGAATCAGAGAGGGAAGTCAGAATAGCAAAGGCCCAAATTGAGAAAAAGATAGCTAACTCAGTTAAGAAAGGGGATAAAACCTTTTATAGGTACATCAGAGAGCGTAAAAAGACAAAGGGAGGGATAGTGAGGCTGAATAGAATGAACAGTGGGTGGGCAGAGAGGGACAGTGAAAAAGCAGGGATACTGAACGAATATTTCTGTTCAGTATTCACAAAAGAGGAGGGGGAGGTGCCTAATCTGATTAACAGAAGCACTTTGATAGGGGGTCTATCCCAGTCCTTTCACAGAAGAAAGGGTTCTGAAAGAACTCGAAACTGAAGGTGGACAAAGCAATGGGGCCTGATGGAATTCACTCCAGAATTCTAAAAGAATTAAGGGGAGAACTAGTGAAACCACTGACTACCCTTTTTAACAAATCATGGGAGGATGGTGTGGTACCCAAGGACTGGAGGAAGGCGAATGTGATTCCCCTTCACAAAAGTGGGACCAAGACAGAGGCAGGAAACTACAGACCTGTCAGTTTGACCTCTGGTAGGGAAAGTAATGGAGTCACTTCTGAAGGAAAGAATTGTTGAGTACCTAGAGGCCAGTGGGGCACAGGACCCACGCAAGCATGGGTTCACAGTGGGAAGGTCATGTCAGATGAATCTAATAGATTTCTTTGACTGGGTGACCAAAGTAGTAGACCAGGGAGGGGCTGTGGACATGGCCTACCTAGGCTTTAGCAAGGCATTTGACACAGTCCCACACAAAAGATTAATAGTCAAATTAACCTGCCTGGGAGTGGGTCCCAGGGTGGTAGCCTGGGTAAAACATTGGCTGGACAACAGGACACAGAAGGTAATTGTAAATGGAGTCTATTCTGAAGAAAGAGGGATTACTAGTGGGGTACCGCAGGGTTCAGTACTGGGTCCAGTCCTTTTTTAATGTCTTTATAAGTGACATTGCAGAGGGACTGGAAGGAAAAGTATGCCTCTTTGCAGATGACACAAAGATCTGCAACAGGGTTAATACACAAGGAGGCGTGGAAAGGATGAGAACGGACTTGGCAAGGTTGGAAGAATGGTCAGAAGTATGGCAGCTAGGATTCAATGCAAAGAAGTACAAAATAATGCACCTGGGAAACAAAAACCCAGGGGAAGATTACACAATGGGGGGAGGTAGTAACAACAACAAAAAAGGAAAGGGACCTGGGGGTAATCATATCAGATGACCATAAAGTTAGCAAGCAATGTGAGAAGGCAGTAGGGAGGGCTGGGGGTATACTGGGATGCATAGGGGAGAGGCATCACCAGCAGAAAACAGGAAGTTGTTATCCCTCTGTACAGACAGTTGGTGAGACCCCATCTGGAGTACTGCATCCAGTTCTGGAGACCCCATCTGGAGTACTGCATCCAGTTCTGGAGACCCCATCTCTGCAAGGACATAGACAGAATAGAGGCAGTCTGGAGGAGGGCAACTAAAATGGTGCAGGGTCTGCAAGAGAAGCCATACGAGGAGAGACTAAAGGAGCTTAATATGTATACCCTTGAGGAAAGGAGGGAGAGGGGGGACATGATAGAAACTTTTAAAAACCTCAGTGGAATCAACAAAGTCCAAGAGAGTAGCAGCTTTCAGAAAAAGAGACGTGCAGGAACAAGGGGACACAATTTAAAGATGGGGGGCAGATCAGGAGCAATGTGAGGAAGTATTTTTTCACAGAGAGGGTAGTGGATGCATGGAACAGCCTTCCTGAGGAGGTTGTGGGGTCTAAAACTGTGGGAGAATTCAGGAATGCATGGGACAGACATAAGGCAATTCTTATGGGGGGTTGGAAGAAATAGGCTGTTGGTTAACTAGGATCTGTGGCTTATCCTGTAGGTAGGGAAATGGGTAGACTATGTGGGCCAAGCGGTCCTTATCTGCCATCAAAATCTATGTTTCTATGTTTCAAAGTCTATATCTACAGCGGTGGAGGAAATACACCAAAGCAATGTCACAGGCAGGGACGTGGATGTGAACACAAACAATGAGGGATAAGGGTGGCAACAGAAAACTCAGTCCAGGAAGGGAGGCAAGGGAAACAAAGGTGCGCTGATGTAGGTCAAGGTTGGGAGCTTGTGGGATCTGGCAGATGTGCCTCCAGAACAGTGGCCACCCTCCGGATCTCTGTGATGAGCACCTTCTGCTGCTCAATTAGTGTGCGTTGCTGGTGCATGATTCACTGCAGGAGGTCCTCGCTGCCTTCAGATTCCTCCGGCCGCATAGCACACAGTGAGGATTGGAGTGGACCTACAAGAGGAAGGGGGAGCATGTGAGTATGGGAAACCAGCCAGGAGGTATACTGCAGCCACAGGTGGCCATACAGGGATGGCTAGCATGTCCCGACAGCCATGCCCATGTGGTGTTGAGGAACACAATGGTAGGCACAACCGACTGTCGCCCACAGGACAGGCTTGGAAGACACAGGCAACAGCCCAAAATCCTATACACATGGAGATGCAGGCCCCGACAACACCAAGGCATGGACAGCACCACCCACCCCAGCACTGCAGACAGTGAGACAGTGCAGACACACAGGCTGTCCCCCGAATGGTGGTGTGTGTGGTTCACAAAACAACATGCACATGGGAGGCCAAACATCAGGACATGCTGCCCACAGTCAGAAACAATGTACCAAAAAGCAGAGCACAACAGCAAACAACAGTGGCACAGAAGCAAACACAGCAGGTATGGTGGGTGGCCAATGGCCATCCCATGCCAGGGCACAACCAACCTGCAGGAGATGCAAGCCCACAGGGCACACACACACCAGCAGGGGTGGACTGACAGATGCTGTCATACATGGCCCATGTACAGAAATGTGCGCGGTGGCCTGCAGCCAGAACACCCACACGGCAGGTGACCAGCCGAACATGGCTAGCGGTGAATGTGGGCAGCATGGCAATGCCAGCCATGCATGCCGACACTGGCACATATCGACCCCCCGCCACAGGACATGGCATCCAGACAGCTGGACAATGGCAGCACCATGAATCATTGTTGCGCTACATAGCACAATGCTACAACATCAATGGCATAATGCCCATGGCGACCAACCCACCATCACAGTCAATGGCTGCCCAGTGAAGGTACAACACAAAACAGAGGCACAGCACAAATGAAGAAAGAGATGTACTCACACAACAGGCCCCTGGCCTCGGGGCTACTCTCCTGCACCCACTGCGGCATGTCCAGCACCCTTGGGCTGCCTCTCAATGTGGCCTGGGACAGCTCCTGGCTCCCCCTCCTGCTCAATCCACTCTACAGTGAACAGAGGAAACAGCAGTGTCAGTGCAATGAACAGCATGTACTACAAGTGCCACAGAAAGATGCACACCCACCCCATAACACTGTACATACAGGGCAGCCAAGGGACAGTGTCTGAACACAGAATACACCCACACAGAGGACCCCATGTCCCACGGAGTGTGCACCAGGCACACAGGGCATGTAGGCATGTGGCACAGTGGTGCAACTGTGCCAGATGCAGGTGCACTGCAACTGGATTGACACAGCTGTGTAGGCTGTCAGGTGCCCAGGCAACAACACCCCCGCACCACACTGGTGTTGGCTGCAGGATCATCCCGTAGTATGTCCCACCGCCCACAATGGCCAGACCCACCACACACACCATGCTCATGTGTCAGGGCTGTGAATGGCATGACTGCAATGTCTCCCCCATGGACAAAGCATGCACCACACATGCACCGCTACCACCATGTGTGCTGCCTGGCAATAGTGACATCCAAGCCCCCCCCAGCCAGTACCACAGTGCCCCCCAAGATGCACAAACTGTGCAACCCACAACCAGTGCCACATGCGTCCTACCACCTTGCACACCAGCACACCTGTGCACACACACACACACACACACACACACACACACACACACACAGGCACATGCATGCACACACTGGCAGACCGAGACACACGTGGCAGATATGTGCATCTTGCAAACGCACTTACCTGGCACTGGCACAGTGCCCTCATGCACCATGCACATGTACGCCTCCAGCTGTCTCCTTTGGCAGTAGCGCAGGTCTGTGTACCTGTGGTGACACTTCTCTGCATCCCTCTGGATGTCTGTCCACTCCAAAAGCCATCTGGTGAGGGATGCCCACACCTGTTGGTGTGGGAGGTCACCCTCTCTGACCTCCCCAAAGAGGCGTCTGTGCCTCTGCAGCACAAGCTGCACTAGGTTGGCTGACTCCACATCCCCCCAGCACCTGCCCATGTGCACCACTGCACATTGCTTCTGCCTCCCAGACATTGTAAATGCACCCCAGTACCCTGCCAGCTGTTATAATGCACAGCGTGTGCCACACCCTGGTCCCTCCAGCAAACTGTGCAGTAGCGCCGCACTATCATATGACATAGCACGGCACTATCCGGAAGTGGCCACGCTGTGTTTGCATGACTCCTTCATGACCCTGGACCCTCAATGCCATGCATGTACATAGTGCTGCTCTGTACGACCTAGTGCAGTGTTATGGCGCGCTACACTGGGGTGCTGGCGCAGCACCGGGATCGCACGCGCATGCGTGGAGGTCGCACTATACCACATAGTGCTGCGCTAATGGGACAGTGCAGTGCTGGACACCACATAGCCTGGTGAAAATGTTTGCATGGTGCTAAGCTGATTGCCTGGTGCTATTCAGGCCCATATTCAACTGGCCCATGCAAATGAGGGCACGTGTGTATGCAAGGTGAAAACAGTGTGAATAGCATATCATTATCCAATCATTTGCATGCGTAACAGGCTGGATTGCCCAGCTGGGTTATATAAGGGTAAGCAGTACTCCACCAATGTTGTGTCGTGGGATTGCAGCACTCATCTGATGCTACAGACAAACATGCACTTCAGACAGAGCCATGTCACTGGAGGCAGAGCAGCATGAGGCAGGTCTGTGTGGCAGCCGGAGGCCTGGCAGTATGGCAGTGGTGCGTCAACAGGCTGGGGCATACACACTGCACACTTTCAGTCTGCAATGGTACAGGCCGGGGACAGCATGGCTGAATGCAAGCCCACAGGCCAGCACGGTGCTGCATAATGGTGCACAAGGCCATTGGTCCAGCTGGCTAGCTGACTGGGCCGTGTGACATGCAGGTGCACCAGCGGCAGCCACCGAAGTGAGTGGACCGCCTGCACACTGGTAGCCAGTCACCAGACCGGGGGGGCCACCTTGGCCTGCAGGTATGCCTCGCAACAGTGTCACACTGACATGGGGTTCATGGACCTACGTTTGACACTCAGGATGAGGGACGTGGAGGGTCACAGACCCTCTAATGGTGGTACACAGCCACAACCCAGGAGTCACAGGCTCAGGACTGTGCAGATCCCATAGTGACAACAACAGCACCATGGGGTCTTGGCCTGGTATCATGCAGTTATATGCATATCATCTATAATGTCCGGATGTGCAGCACATGCCCTGTGTAAGGCACACATGTCCCCTGAAGGCAGATAGGGTAGGTTGCAATGCCTTGTGGCGATGGTAGGAATGCCCCTTGTACCAGGGAACACATGTATGGTATGGTTGCTGGCGACACGGGCCGTGCAGTGCCCATGTGGGGGCCAGTGTGTGCAGTGCATCCGCAGTGTACGCCGTCAGAAGTTCATTTGCACGGAGCACACAGGGGTGACCACATTGCACAGTGGCTGTGTGCACTGTACATGCACATGCTGGCCTAGACCGTCACCATGCCACAACCTGTTGGTCAGTGTGGGCGTTGGGGGTGGCATGCACATAATGTTCCACGTGTGCCACGCATCACAGGCATGCCACAGCATGTGACATGTATCCCTCTACATCTCTCCCATAGGTACTGCAGCACATCATGAATGCATCTGGGCACATCACTTCTCCCAGGATGAGCTGAAGACACTGGTGCATTGGGGTCAAGGAGAGGCAGCAGGTGCTATGGTGCCACAGGGCAACAGACGCAGTGGTACGCCAGATGTGGGATGAGGTGATGCAGGGGTGAACGCTGTTGGTGGCTGTGGCTGGATGACAGATGCAGTGCACAAGCACTGGAGTGACCTGCTGCACTGAGCCAAGGAGGAGGAGGCACAGTGGCTCCATGACAGAATGCGTACTGAAGTTGGCCCACAATCTGCACAACAATGGCAGGAGGACCCACTCATGTCTGTGTCGGCATCCACCCTTCAGCCAGTGGCCATTGCCAGTGTTCTTGGTGGAGGGTGTGAGACACCACCCACACCACCTAGGACAGGTCAGTATCCGTGTTTGTGCACCCTGTACTGTTGCTGGGTGTTGATGTTGCCACCATGCCGGGGGTGCTCTGCTGTGCACACTGTACACATGGGGTGGGACTGCATGCAACTATTGCCCGGCAAGGCTGCCACCACAGCTGACAGGCCAGTGCATGTGCACTGTGGTGTGGGTGTGTGTATGTGACCACAGTCTATGTCTCTGAGGTTGCTCTGTGTGGTGTGCATGTCCTTGGATGTGACACGTATACTAGGGTGTGCATGTACTGGTGGTGGTTGTGGCACACTGTGCATGTACTGGTTAGTGACTCTGTCCCATCTTCTTCCACAGCAATGTGTGCAGGGCATGCAGCATGCCAGGACCAGGCTGGGATGTCTGCCATGGAACCGGAGGACGAGAAGGGGTAGGAGAACCTGCTGTCGACTTCT
Source organism: Neoceratodus forsteri (assembly GCA_016271365.2). Classification (NCBI taxonomy): domain Eukaryota; kingdom Metazoa; phylum Chordata; order Ceratodontiformes; family Ceratodontidae; genus Neoceratodus; species Neoceratodus forsteri. The sequence continues at coordinate 1,302,963,922 of CM028131.1, forward strand.
GGACTGGGTGCCGGTTGTGGACCCTCAGCTGCACACCATGTGTTGCACTCTGTTGGACATGAGGTACACCTGCTGGGGGGCCTCCAATGGTGGTGGGTACCTGGACTACAGTGCAGCCCTGGAGGATGCCTAGGTGGAGGATCTCAGTGGTGGCCAGGTGATCCTGCTGACAGTCACCAGTGAGATGGGGTCAGATGTGTCAGAGGATAGTTACATTCTGCCTGTGGAGGGGCCTGTGGTGGGAGGCACAGGGGTGGAGCAGGGTGTGGTCTGCATCACAAGCGCCATGGGGGGATAGCCATGCCAGCATGGGTGTACCTGTTCAGCTGGTGGTGGGCCATGCGGGGGCCATGTGTGCCCTGCTGGACATGCAGTGCCCTCCAGGGGGAAGGGTGTAGGGTCCACAGGGGACACAGCACACCACTGATGCCCTGCAGCAGCAGGACATTCTGCTGCTGCCACAGCATCCCCAGCATGGTGAGCTGCAGGCACAACCACCAGCTGCCATTGAGGTTGCTGCCGCCGTGAAGCTGGACACCCCAGAGGCCCACCCTCTGCTCCAGGCTGCCCTCACATCCCAGCAGGAGGCTCAGATGGACCTGCACGGGCTGTGGTGGGAGCTCAGGCATGAGCTGTCACAGATGCAGGAGGCAGTGTCCCTGGGAGTTGCATGGGTGGAACAGCAGACTGAGGACAGGATGGGCCGCATGGTTGCCACCCTTGACCATGGCTTTGCTGGGCTCACGGCCGCAGTGGTCAACCTCACCACAGTGCTGTGTGAGGTGCATGGAGGGCAGCAGGCTGTGCAAGGGGGCCAGCTTGCCCATGGTACAGAGGCCCACATGTGGGCCACACACGGCTGCAGGACAGACACTGGCACGAGCACCACTGCATCATGTGCATTGGCGGTGCCCAGCACCACCAGAGGAGGCCACCCACCCTGTCCAGCTCTGCTAGGTGGCAGGGGCACAGTTGGTCCACCCTCCCAGCCTGACCGTGGTCCTCTCCAACTGTGTCCTCAGCTCAGAGCACCCCTGGCTCTCTGTCCCGCACACGTGGTGTGCACCGTGTGCATGGTGGTAGCCACCAGTGACAGGTATGGCTGCCATGCACATAGGCACTGTTGACACTCAGTTGTACACATATGCATGCCCACACACATGCACACACATGCACTCACACTGTCACACACACATGCACAACCATGGTGTCCCTTCTCACACTGCCACCACACATCAGGCATTGCCTGCATCACTGTGCCATGGCTGTGTGTACTCATCACATGTGTGTCCTGCACAGCCCACACATCACACTGACATCACGCGTGCATTCAGTACCACTGTGTTGGGCACTTGTTTTGTTGGTTGTCAGCACTGTTGTGGTTGTCTGTACATAATAAACTGTTTTCCACTGTACCGTTTCCTGTTGCTGTGCTGTGTGTACTCACCTTCTGGCCTGTGACAGTGTCCTGATGATGGTGGCCCTGTGATCCAGGGCACTGCGGGCCATTTGAGGATCTCTCCTCTTGAGTTGCTCCACTATCCCCCTGACTGCTGTCTCTGGGTCATTGTCGGCCTGTTCCTCAGGTTCAGGTGCCTGTATCCCATGGTTCATCGCCATGTTGTGCAACATACAACAGGCTAGGATGATACATCATACCTTCTGAGGCCTGTACTGTAGGGCACCACCTGATGTGTCTAGGCATCGGAAGCACATCTTCAGTATGCCAGACACCCTCTCTATGATGTTTCTGGTGGTGGCATGTACCTCATTGTGCATCTCATCAGCCACTGTGGCTGGTCAGGTACTGGTGTCAACAGCCAGGGCTGCAGTGGATAGGTGCTGTCCCCTGTTGAGAGATGTGCACCTGTTAGTGTTGTTCTGCTGTCTGCCCATTGCTGTATTGCACCACCTCTGTTGCTATCCCAGGCCCCTTCCTTGCCTTATCCTGCCTCTCCCCACCCCTGCTGTGGTGTGTGTGTGTGCCTTGTTTGCTGCTACTCATTGACTAGGTGCCCACCGGGTATCCTGCCCTTCTCAAAGGCCTAGCACAGCTAGGACTGGTGCCAGATGAAGGCATCATGGGCACTGCCAGGGTACTGCACATAGACATTACTGATGCACCCAGTCGCATTGCACACCACTTGGCAATTAATGGAGTGGTACCCCTTCCTGTTGACATACACCACACTGCCATTGACAGGTGGTGCATGGATGGGGACATGGGTGCAGTCAATGGCACCAAGTACCACTGGCAGGTGCGCAACTCGATAGAATTGCTGCAAGGTTTCTCTGTGCCCTGCTGCCGTGCTGGGGAATACTATCAACTCACCAGCATGTGGCAGGAAAGCTTCAAGGAACTGGGTCAGGAAGCGTGAGGTGGCAGACTGTGATACATACTATAGAAACATAGACTTTGATGGCAGATAAGGACCACTTGGCCCACCTAGTCTGCCCATTTCCCTACCTACAGGATACGCTGCAGATCCTAGTTAACCAACAGCCTATTTCTTCCTACCCCCAAAAGAATTGCCTTATGTCTGTCCCATGCATTCTTGAATTCTCCCACAGTTTCAGACCCTACAACCTCCTCAGGAAGGCTGTTCCATGCATCCATCACCCTCTCTGTGAAAAAATATTTCCTCACATTGCCCCTGAGCCATATCTTCAAAATGTGTCCCCTTGTTCTTGCACATCTCTTTGTCTGAAAGATGCTACCCTCTTTGACTTTGTTGATACCCCTATGGTATCCCCCATTGGTCTTTGGAATGTCCCTGTGGCTTGGAAGCACATTGCTGCTGTCACCTTCTCAACTGTCATGTCATGGCTGCATCTGGTGTTCGGGTGCAGCTGCTCATACAGGAGTTCACATAGCTGCCTTAACATACCCCTTTTTATCCTGTACCAGCCACTGATGTGCTCATCTGGCAGGGTCTCGAAGGAGACCCTGGGCTGGTACCACCTGTGTACAGCATAACGTCTCCTTGGCCTGCATTGTGGCCCATGTTGGCCCTGCTCCCTCTCCTCCTCCTCCTCCACTACTGCTGCCATCAGTGTCAGCATCACTGCTGTCAGCACTGCTGCCATTTCCACCTCCTGGTGTGGTCCCTCCCCCTCTGTGGTTTGCCCTGGGATAAGACCAGTCTTTTATAGACAGTAACTAGCACTGTGCTACATGTCATGCTATATGTCCTAGCACGGTGCTATGTCTTTGAATATCCCATAGTACATGTATGCTGGTTCCTGCCCCCTCACTTTGCCCCTTGCATACATTATTTTTTTGCCTGCACTATTGTGGTTAGCGCATGCTAACCGGTCCTTTGAATATCGCAGCTCCATGGTATTCCTGTGCTATTGTCGCACTATTGGTTTGCACGCTGCGCTATGTTTTGAATATTTTGGCCAATGAGTCTAAATATTTATAAATAATATTGACAATTGAACACACAGAGTTATGTGTTTTACATATTTCTAATTAATATGCTTTAGAGCGCACACACACACACACACACACACACACACACACACACACACAGACACTTTCTTTGGCTTCAGTGAGATTTAGAACATCTGAGGAGTCAGTTCATAGTGTTCCATTCTGTGACCTTTGATTTACTAGTCTCAGTGATGTTTGTTAATCTCTGGCTGTATTTCTTGACTAATGGCTAATCTGTCGCACTCGTGTTTTAAATGTTTTTTTCTCTGGGTTATTTAAAAACTCTATTAAAAATGATGCACAAATTAAGACTGAAATACATGTACTGTTATTGTGACCACTATTTCCCATCAAAACTTAAAAGCACTGTCAGAGTGAAAGAAAAATACCAACCACTGCAGAACAGCATAGTTACAGATGACAGCCTTGATCTCCTGCAGTAAAAACAACACTTCATTCTGTGTTGATCTGAGAAATCTGAACCTCATTCCTCACTGGGAAACACTAACAGAGAAAAAGCAGTGCAGTAAACAGACTGCTGAGTGGAGGGATTGCTATAAAACTCCAATAAAAAAGTCCATTAGACATTTGGCGAGCTCCTTATTTCTACTATTCTAGCAAAACATCTGCAGAGCTCCACCCTGCAGCCGTAAAAATCATTAAATATAGTCCTAATGTTTTAAATAAATTCAGTAGAAATATTTCCCAATAATGCCTGATATTAATACAGAATATAAGGTAATGTCATCATTTTGAGCCCCCAAATAGATGAGAGATTCTGCCACCTATCTAGTATATTTGATACTTTCTTTAATGTTTTCTAATATATTAACCTTGAGAGTTTTTTGTGTATCAGTCAGAATTATGCCAGATATTTAATTTGGTTTTCCATTTTAATGTCTTTTTATTATCACACGTCTTCTCTGTTACAGGATTTATTGGTAGTGTAAAGATCGGAGAAAATCCTAAACTCTTCCATAAACTGGAGAAATTAATTAAATTGGTCAGTTAGCAAAGTAAGAATATCATCTGCAAAGGCATTAATTTTAATCTGGGATTGTCCATGTGTTATACCTTTATATCAAATGTTTTTTGTAGCAACTACCACTACTGCTATTGATTCTTTGTATATTTTTCATTGTAATGCTAATGCTAAGTTGTATAAATTTGAGACCTTGATGAATTGTATGACCCTTTATATATCCTCACTGGTTAGGATTTATGCAGTCATCAATTTTCCCTTCCAAATGTCACATCACCAACTTAGCTATGATTTTAGAGTCGATGTTAAGTAGTAGTAAAATCTTTATTTTTAGTCGGGAAGAGATGACATTTACACCATTAGGACATAGTCATATTTACAAGGTGCTCCTGATTTTACATCAAATTAAAATTCCATACACAAATGTACAAACAGTACTAATCTAATTACATCATATAGACTATGCAGTACAACTCCATGTTGCACATTGACCTGACATTACATAACAACAAGTACACAGACATCAGTTAATTTATTTCATGTGTAGTGGTGGGACCATAAGTCAGTCAAAACAGTCACATTGAGTAGTCAATGCTTGTTAAGGAGGGAAATCGGGCAACAACTATTCATCAACACCAGGTTTTTATTTTCTTTGTAAATTAAAATTAATAGTGCTTCTGCCATTGCATTAAGGATGCCAATATTATTAAACATTTCAAAAACTATTGATTCTAACAAAAGTTGAAATAATTATTTAAAAGCATCATAAAATTCCGTGGTTAAATCATCTAACCCTGGTGTTTTAGTTTTGAGAGGGAGTCTATAGCTTCTTTAATTTCAGAGAATAGTGAAATTGTTATCATCTATTGCTATTTTTAGAAATGATGCTGCCTTTATGTAATCATTGAGTTTCTGTTCTGTTACCATATGTGTTTTTTGGTAAATAGAGTTATAATGGAGCAAAAAAGCTTCTCCCATTTCTGCATCAGTAAAAACAATATGTTCCTTATCATTTTTAATATGCAGTAAAATGTTTAATTCTGTAAATTTTTTTCGAAACGAGCTAATAATTTTCCAAACTTATCTCCATTAAAGTAAAAATTTGTTGGTAATGTTTTCATATCTGACTAATTGTTTGATTAGCTGTGTCCTGTAGCACTTCTTGCATCTTAACATGATGCATTACTAAGTCACCTTCACCTGCTGCTTTTCTTTTTTCATTGTCTAAAAACTATTTTTCTAAATCATAAATTTTTTAGTTTTTTCTTTATATTATTCTTAATTTGGTAATATATTATATGCTCTCACAGTAGCTTTGAAAGCATCCCATAAATGCATTACATGCTCTACACAGTCCTAATTAAAGCACCAATGTTGTTCGATATCAAACATTCCTGTGATAAAGTGTTGTTCACTTAATAATGAATTGTCAAACCCCCATTGTGCAGCTTTACATCTTTCTCTAGAAGGGATTAAACAGAATATCACCTTAGCATGGTCAGAAATAACAATTGGTAATATATACTACAAATGTATTTATTAATTTATCTGTGCACAGCATGTAATCCAGTCTAGAAAAGAATCCTGTAGGTTTAGAAAAAATGTGAATTGTTTAAGAGATGGATTATTGTGATATCATGTATCAATAAGATTTTGGTCTTTTAGAAATGTGTTAAAAATATGTGCTGTATTTTTATCATCAGTTGATCCTTTGGAGGTATTATCTAACGAGGCATTTGAATATACATTAAAATATCCCCCCAATATAATACAGGTATCCCCCAATGTCACCAAACCTAGCATTATCTGTGCTGCAAAATCAGACTATGAAATAAATGTTGCATACAGGAACCCAATTACGTAATCTAAACTGTAAATTTTCTCCTTAATCGTAATAATACATCTTGCTCATCTGGAAAGGAATTTTAATATTTGAATGGCATATTTTTTTAAGTATGGCACATCCCCTGCTTTTGGTCTTTCCTCATGAACAGTATACAAGGTTTACCCATGATGTTTTTAGTTTATTGATTTCTCTATCGTCCATGTGGATTTCCTGTAATAACAAAACATCTATTGATTTTTACCTGCATAGAATACTATACATTTCCTTTTGATAGGGAGTGCATGCCATTATATTCCATGTGGCAATTCTTAAGACAGTATGATTTGGACTGTACATATTATGGTGTTTACAATAACTCTGCAACTCGTATACCAAGGCTGATAAAAATAGTCATATATCATGGCAATGTTTATCAAAGAAATCTGACATCTTACATAGTGTTTGTTCCCTTTTTGCTTTTATAAAAGTTAAATGCAAAACATTCACTATTTGTCACCTTCAAACTAATTGCAAGACTAGATGACACAAAGTGCACCCACTGCCATAATAACCCCCAAACACACCCATCACCTGGGTATACTGATGCAAAGAAGTTTACCTTTAAGGCTGCTATAGCAACTCCTCCTGCTTCCCCCTTCCATATATTATTTTAACATATAAGTATGAATTTCTTAGTATTTTTTCCTAAGCATCTTGTACCCTCATGTCAAACTATAATAGAGAAATTAACTTTTTAGATCATAAATATATTAGTGACATCAAGTAACTTTATGCAGATTTCAGAAAAACATTTGCGGTACTCAATTTTTCATTTCCTGTTCTGGTTTCTTTGCTATTTCAGAAGTTAACATTTGCCCATTCAGGTTCACTTTTAACCTGGAAGGGAAAAATCATATAAGTTTTGGAATAGTTTTTTTCCATATTATTGTTTGAATATTATAAAATTCTCACCCCAGGAATTCTTCAGTATGCTTGACAAGTGCAATATACCAGCTGAGTCCAGCTGTCCTGGAGGAGGAGTTTATGATAATGACTATTGGCAAAAGTCAATCAGAGAGCAGAAAAAGGGAGTGCTGCCTGAGCTAGACTAGGAGGTCAGTCAGATTCATTTCTCCACTGACTGGACAACACTGCCCCAGAGCTCTCTCGTCACACTTCACTCAAAGAAGTTCTTTTCAGTGTTTAAGTTAATATTTTTAAAGCATACTGAAAAATACCTTGGAAGAAACAATATTACTGCAGTGAGTATTTGTTTCTTTCTTTTATTCATTAACAATCTCAATGAGCAAGTCATGATAAACAGATATATTTATTTATTTCAGTTTGGGATTAATACCTTTGAGCCAAGGCTTGTTTACAAAGGGTTCAAGTCAGTGAAAGACAAGTCAAGACAAGACCAAACATAGCAGAAAGTTACAGTCATACAGTTAATGCGCTAATACAATAGGGGAGCTACAATTTACAGTGCAGAAGATTCCGATTTTACAATTCACAGTAGCAACACTACAAAGAGTGTGGCAGTCGAATATCTTTGTGATTTGAGAGTGGGTCAGGAGTACCCCAAGTTCTGTTAGGAGGTGAAGAGAGGCAGCCTGGGAAAGACTTTGTCAGGGAAGCAGCAGAGGGGGGAAGGGCTACAGGGTAGGGAGGGATGAGAGGTAAAGGGAGGCAGAAGGAGTGAAGTCAAATGGTAGAGTGGTAGAGGGGAGCAGAAAGGGGCTGGGGGGAGATTGCAGTCACCAGAGAATTTGCATCAACAGGGCCTAATTTTCTTTGTTGGGGGATAATCCAGAGGATAAGGCAGTTAGGGTGGAGGAGGGGAGAGGGCTGAGGAGATTAAGGCTTAAGTGAAGTGAGCAGGAGAGTTGTGGAGGAGGGGAGATGGGGATGGGGACATGAGGAGGAAAGGAAGATAGCAGATGCGGTGAAGGTGGGAGTGGCCTGAAGAGTTACTGCCAGGAAGGTCAGGTGTTTAAGGCTGAGCTAGGTTACTTACAGCAACTACAGGCAGTAGCACTAGCTAGGTGTAAGTGGAGTCCCAGAATTAAATTGGCTGAGTTTGCTACATTTGGTTAGTACAAAAGGCAGATCTTTAAACCATTTGGGATCTCTTGGCTACCAAGCAAGTCTGATTCATGGCTGATAGGTGGAGAGGAAGCCAATTGGTCTCTGTGTATAAGGAGCAGGTATGGGTCTGGTTGTCCACCCCAGGACCAACTGGCACACCTTATTGAGGAGCATTCTTATTCTTTTTAGGGCTGTCTTGGAGCCAGCACCATAGATGGCAAGGCCATAGTCGATGGTGGAGAGGATAGAGCTGCTGGTGACTAGTTTTAAGGCCTCAGGGGTCATCAACTGCCTGTGTCGATACTGGACGCCCAGTTTTATGTTTGTGTTTTTCACAATAATTGTCAATATGAGTGGAGAAGTTAAGGGTATCATCTAGGTGAACACCAAATATTTAAAAGTTGCCACCTGTTCCAGAATATCCCCCCCTTTGAGCACTGTATTAATAGAGGGCTGCACCTCTTCTTGTTCTGTGGCACTGTGAAGACCATGGTCTTTGTTTCTTTATAGTTAAGAAGTAGTTTATTGTTGGTAAACCACTGTTCTAAGCTGCAGAGGTTTGCTTGCAATTCAGATGCTATTGTAGCCTGGTGTCTGCCGGATACTGAGATGACAGCTTCATCAACATATAGCACCATGTGTGCCAGGCAGGCCGAGGGCAATGGGTTGATGAAGAGGCTGAATAAAAGTGGCCCATGGATAGATCCCTAAGGAACACCTAAACTTACCTCTCTTGGAGTAGACTGATGGCCACCAATTCTGACACATTGAGTCCTGTGGGAGAGGTAGCTGTCAAACCAGTCCACTGTGTCAGGGAACAGTCTACTGGATGATAGACAGGCAAGGAGGAGGTGATGACTGACAGTATCAAATGCTTTAGTGAGGTCTAGAAAGATAGACCCCACTGCAAGGCTGCTATCTAGAGCATTGTATATATTGCTTGTGTAGTCGACAAAGGCTGTTGTGTTTGAGTGTTTTTTCCTGAGTCCATGTTGTTGTGCACAGAGCAGTTTGTTCTTCTCGATGTACTCTGTGGGCTGGTCAGACACTACCCGCTCAAGTGCTTTGGTTGGGGGGGCAGAATGGATATTGGCCTATAATTTGCAAGATTTGTTCTATCACCAGATTTGAAGACTGGAGTGACCAGTGCCGCATTCCATTTGTTAGGGAAGACACCTATATGCAGTGAGGTATTAAAAACCTTGGTAAGTGGTTCAACAATTTCATTCAGTGTGAGGGCAACAATTTTCATATCTACCAAGTCATTCCCCATCCTTGTTTTTCCTAAGACCTGCTTGACATATTTGGACCAGGTAACCTGCCTGAAGTAGAAAGGTGGAGCACTGGTGCCTGGGACTTTGGTAGGAGTAGGGTGTGGGCTTTGATCTGGTGCTGTTGGGGTGAGGTATTCACTAGGGAGAACTGTGCTTAGGTCTGAGAGTGCTTGGTTGAAAGCATCTGTGATTTTGTAAGGCTCTTAAAGTATCTGAGCCCCTGCTATGATGATGTCAGGTGGTGATCTAGAGGCCTTTCCTGTAAGCACCTTAACAGAGCTCCAGAAATCCCGTCCTCTACCCCAGCTTCTGCTAAGGAGTTCATTGTAGTAGGATACCTTGACTAACCAGATGTGCTTTGTGCACTTGTTTCTAGCTGCCTTTTGAGCAAAGAGGTCAGCTTGAAGTCTGGTTGCCCTGGCCTTATGCCAAAGGTGGTCACTAAGGTGCATGAGCTCAATAAGTGGGCCCAAGATCCAGCGGTTAGATGTTCCTCGGACCTCCTTTGTTTTACGGGGGCGAGTATGTTGCAGGCCTTTGTGAAGATAATTATAAAGAAGTCAAGAGCTTTATTGCTGTCATTAGCTGCGTCCAGTGGTGACCAGTTAGCCAGTCTCAAGTATTGTCAGAAGGCTCTGAGTTGCCCTGCTCTCAGTGAGCAGCTATTATGTACCTGTGGGGCACTTTTAATGAACTTATTCAACCAGGTGCATAATACCAGGGAGTGGTCATTGAGGCAGTCGGGTAGGACAGACACCTCAGTGAGGTGCTCTGGGCAGGTGGTTAGGACCCAGTCTAAGAGGATGCTGGTGCCTGTCCGGTAGTTATACCTGGTTGTTTGGGTAACCATCTGAGACAGGTAGAGGCCAGATATCTGGTCCTTAACAGATGGAGCATCCTGGGATAGCCAGTTTGTATTGAAGTCACCAACAATTATTTGCTCCCAGTTTTGCTTATGTTGTTCATAGTATTGTATAAATTGCTATAGGCCAGAAGCATGCTTATCAGGAGGAATACAGACTGTTGTCAAATGTAGCACTTTGTTTTGATTCCCTATGGTTAATTTTAGGTCCAGTATTTGTGCTTTCATAGTGTATAGGCTGCTTGGCAGTAGTTGCCCTTTAATATTGCTGTGGAGGTAGACCATACAGCCCCCCTTGGCCAACATGTCCTGGCGGTAAAGATTAAACCTCTCCAGGGCTATAGCTACTGCACGTTATTGATCTTTGGCGAGAGCCAGGTCTCAGTGAGGGCAATGATATCTGGTTTGTGCAGCTGTATCCAGGCTTGAAATTGAGCAAGCTTGGGTAGGAGGCTACATATGTTTAGGGAGACAATTTGATGTGCCCCAATTGTGAAGAAGTGGGTGAGTGGGCTAGTCCCAGATTGGGTTGTACATTACCAGATAGCATGATTAGTATCAGTTTTTGAAGGAAGCGTGAGCAGTAAACCCATGAATAGCTTGTGGTTTTAGCCATAGCTGCTTTCAGCTTGAGTGTTGCTGGTGAGAGGACCCAGCAGAATAACAAGGTGTCTACAGGGACCGTTCTAGGTGCTTGCATTATGAGCATTTGAGGAGGCAGTTTGCATGCTTGCAGCAATAAGTGGTCAGCATCTGTACCTTTGGAGATCGGGTGCCAGAGCATGTGGGCTGTTGGAGGCATTATGGGATCAGGACCTTGTTTATCAGGTCCTACGCCAACCCCTACACCATGGTAGATGAGAACTAAGAATATGTGCAGAAGCTTTATAGTGGTCTGCATTTTGGTGAGTAGTAGTATAGGGGGTGAATAGTAGCTGTAGTAGGGTAGTTGTGTAGAAAATATGCTAGGAGAGCCCGAAAATTAGGTGAGTAGTAGTAAAGAGGGTGAGTAGTAGCTATAATAGGGTAGTGGTGTGGTAGAATTTGCTTGGAGGGATCAAAAAGGAGTACACATCAGTTATCTGGGATAGGGCTGACTACAATGCTTAGGAGTACCCACAATAGGATTACCCAGAAGCAGTCAGGGCTGGTCTATTACCAGTGAAAGAGAGAGGCTTTGCCACAGGAGCTTGCCAATCCCAACTGGCTAATGAACTAAGTGTCAGCACCAATAGACATGGGGCTATGCAGGTAGGGCGGAGCTCAGCTGCATTCAATTAAGGTTGAGGGTGGGGGAGGGAGGGCAGGAGAATTTTCAAGTCAATGATATGCTCCATGGGAGCACTTGGCTCTGGCAGGACTGAGGCCATGGCTCTGTGGTTGAGAGCCGCTGTCTGATCCACTCCCCTGCTGGGAGTAAACTCAGTGTTGGGGAAAGGAGCGAGGGAGCCATGGCACCTAAGGGGCACACCGACGTGTTCCTGTTTGGCATAATAGGCTGCAATTGGCCAGGTGCAGGGAGAGAGATCCACAGTCAGCTGGCCCTCTTACAATTACAGGCCAAGGACAGTGCTGGAAGCCACCTCAATAGCAAAGAAGCAGGGGCAAGGCTCAGCTAATTGCTGTGCAGTGGGTGAAGAAGCTGGGTCCAATTAAATTCGAGTGGTCCAAGTCCATTCCTGGTAAAGAAGCTTCAGCAGACAGGTTCCACGGAGGGGTGGCCAACCAAGATTGATCCGATCGGCAGCCATGGAAGGCATAGTCAGGGGCAGGATCCTAAAGGGAGGGAAATGAGAAGGTTAGGTGATTAAATGGAAAAATAGGCTTAACGACTTCATCAGTGGGAGGGTTTACAGTGATTAGTAGTCAAAGAAATAGTCTAAGTATAGAGATACTTGGGGGGGGGGATGCAGTCAGGATAATCCTGGGAAGGGGATCCTGCCTTTTGGCACCAGGGGCCAAGTCATGGTAGACAGGACAAAATGGCCTGAAGGAGGGAAATTAAGTTAGGAGAAGTGTGTGGAGAGAGAGAAATTAGCAGGGAGGGAAACACAGAGGGGAGTTACTGAGCAAGGAGAGTTTCTGAGCAAGTCTACTAGATCCAAGCTTTGACAAGAACAAGCTGCAGTATCTAGTCAGATAGCAAAAAACTGTACATGTAGTAGCAATAATTCTGTTTAAGTATTACAGGCAATATGATAGTAAAAACCTTAGTTAAGGAGCAGTAAAACGTCTAGCCAGCTACCTAATCAGTGACCGATTTAGAGTTAGCATGCATCTAGAACAGTATTCAACAAACATAGCATGAGCAGTACAAATAATTAGTCAGGAACTTTCGGGGACATTAAACAGGCTAGCAAAACTAGTTAGTATTCAAAATTTCAAGTCAATGATATGCTCCACAGGAGCACTTGTCTCCAGTAGGACTGAGGCCACGGCTTTGTGATTGAGAGCCACTGTCCAATCCATTGCCCTGCTGGGAGTAAACTCCGTGTTGGGGAAAGGAGTGAGGGAGCCACAGCACCTTAGGGGCACACCTGCGTGCTCCTGTTTGGCACAATAGGCTGCAATCGGCCAGGTACAGGGAGAGGGAGCTGCTGTCGGCTGGCCGTATTACAATTACAAGCCAAGGATAGTGCTTGAAGTCACTCCAATAGCAAAGAAGCAGAGGCAAGGCTCAGCCAATTGCCGTGCAGTGGGTGAAGAAGCTGAGTCCAATCAAATTTGCTTGGTCCAAGTCCATAACTGGTAACAAAGTTTCGGCAGGCAGGTTCCATGGAGGGGCGGCTGACCAAGGTTGATCCAGTCGGCAGCCACAGAGGGCCCAATCAGGGGAAGGCTGCTGGTAATGAAGCTTCAGCAGGTGGGTTAATCAGAGGAGCGGCCAACCAAGGTTGATCTGGTCGGCAGCTACAGAAGGCTCAGTCAGAGGCAGGATCCTGGGAACGAAGCTTCGGCAGGCAAGTTCCACAGAGGGGTGACCAACTAAGGTTGATCCGGTCGGCCGCCACGGAGGGCCCAATCAGGGGAAGGATGCTGGTAATGAAGCTTCAGCAGGTGGGTTAATCAGAGGAGCGGCCAACCAAGGTTGATCTGGTCAGCAGCTACAGAAGGCTCAGTCAGGGGCAGGATCCTGGGAACGAAGCTTCAGCAGGCAGGTTCCACAGAGGGGTGACCAACTAAGGTTGATCCGGTCGGCAGCCACGGAGGACCCGGTCAGAGGCAGGATATAGCAGCTCCCTTCAACTCAATGTTTCTTGTAATAAACTGCCCACCTTAAAGTATCTTTATTAGTAGATCTCATGCATTTTGCAATAATATTTATTTATTTTTTTTTTTTTTTAATTTATTTATTGAAATAATCAGTTTTACAACCTTTGAGTCAGGGACTCGCTTTACAAAGGTACCGCGTCAAGGGGGGGGGACAACAATTATGAGGTTTAGGACAGTGGTTACATACAGGTGAGATACATAACACACACGCAGAGTTACAGGCATCATGATATAAATACATACATTTGTTGAGTTACATGCATCATTATGTTACTACCATTGTTACAGTTGTTCATTGTACCATTACCCAGTCGTCTATGGGAGCCAGAGGGCATAGGGCTATATGAGGCAGAGTTAGGATCCGCTACAGACATTTACAGCATCAGCTAGCAATAATGTATTGACGGAGGGCTATTTTAAACCGCCAATCCGGGGATCTTGTGATTGCCTCAGGAAGGGAGTTAAACCAGGCGGAGCTTTATGAGGAAGGATCTTTGGCAGAGAGAGGTCCTTGCCCTGGGTACTAGGAAGGTGGCTTTGGTGGAGTTCTGGGTCAGCGTAGGCCTGACAGCTAGTTGCAGGGATGCAGAAACCCTTGGTGGGCATAACCCAGACAGGGATTTTTGGCCAGTAGGCAGGTGTGATATTTCAGTCGTTCTTCAAGAGTGAGTATGTTAGCGGTGGAGTATAGCAGACAGGTGTGGGTTCTGCTGTGGGCACCGGTCAGGAGCCTACAGGCTTTGTTAATAGAGGTCTGGACCTTTGACAGGGAGGAGGGGTCAGCCGCTGCGTATATTGGAAGTCCATAGTCGGCCAGGGACAACACAGATGAGGTGATGGCTAATTTTAAGGCAGAATCTGGGAGGCAGTCTTTATGGCGGTAGAGAAGCCCAATCCTGGAGTTCATGGCTGATGACAGGGCTTTTAGGTGGGCGTGGAATGTAAGGCCTGCGTCAAAGGTGATGCCCAGATACTTATATGTTGTTACCTGTTCTAGTGGGAGGAGCATGCTGGTGGTGATGAGAAGGGGAGTATCCTTGGCGCTGTTTTGCCGATGTGAGAACAGCATTGACTTAGTTTTTTTCAGGTTCAAGACTAGTCGATGGTTACTGAACCATTTTTCAGCTTGTAGGAAGGTGCTTTGCAGCGTGCATTGGAGTAGGAGTGGGTCTGAGTGTGATGCTAGGATCACTGCATCATCAGCATAGAGCAGTATTTTGTTGGAACAGGAGCTTGGGAGGGTGTTCAGGAAGAGACTGAAAAGGGTGGGTCCAAGGTTTATATCCGATTTTTGCCTTAAGGTTCTAGGGCCACAATCCAGTTCTAAAGACCTAATTTCTTTCTTTTCACACAAATAAGATGAGAACATTTCTTGCAGTGTAGTTTTCAGATCTGCTTGAGAGTCCCAGTTCTCTGGGACTCCTACTATCCATACATTTTTTCTTCAAGCACGTGACTCAAAATCTGTTAACTTAGCCTGTATGTCTTTAATGTCTTTCTCCTGATGTGAAACCCTTCTATTGAGGTATTCAAGCAGAGGCTAACAGCCCACCTCTTTTGCCTGGCTTACTTGGAGTAGATCCTTTTCCACCTGACTGTCTAAGTTATAACATCATTGATCTGTGGTCCTGATTATGAATTTTAGGATTTTATAACTGTGTATTAATGCCCTTTGTTTTATTATTTTATTTAATTATACTTCCTGTATTGTTTTTATTGTTAGGTGCCCAGAGCCTCCGGGATTGGGCACCATAAAAATAAAATTTGCCTTGCCTTGCCTTCTTATACTTACCAATGATTCATCTTAATAGTATGGAAAATCTTGCTTCCCTCTCTGTCCCTCTTTCTTCTATTTCTTTTAGTGTGTTTGTCAGTTCTTGTATCTTCATACTAACAGGTGTCATTTCTGTATGCATCTCTTTAATGGGAGCACATTCATTTTTTAACATTTGCTTTTCATTTAGTATAGCTTTGCCCCAGAACCTAATGTTCTCATCCCCTCTTCTGAATGTTGTTGTTTTGACATTTCCCTTGATTCTTATAATCTTTGCTCTCTTTACAGTACGGTTCTTGCTTTTCTCTATATTCTTCTGCTGTTGTAGTTTAATCTGAACTTGAATGTCATTATCAGCCTCATTTATCTGCTGTGTGTCTTTAATGGCACTTGTATCTGCATCCAACCTCACCAGCATTTCCCTTGCCATGTGTGGCCATGTGTAAATGTGTGTTTAGTACCACATTTTTTGGGACTGAGACAGCTGTAAAGTTCTTATTTCTTTGCTCCAGGGTATTAAATGTGAGAAAATTTCCTGATCATCCCTTTCTGCATTTTGCTTGAGATTAGCCACTTTTATAAATGAAGGTTGCACACTAGTAATGTTGAAATCTCTCATTATCTTCTCTTTTAGATGTATTCTTCATTGTTTGCTGGCTGACTTTTAGTTCAGATCCTGTGTGTTTATTAAGAGTATTTGCTTGTCCTGTACCATTCATAAAATTGAAGTTTTTACTTGCAGTAATCTCTGGCCAAAACTGAAAGGCAGGTGTCTCACCAGCTACTCCATCAAGTGTTCCATTGGTCCTGTTGCTTCTTCATGTTTCAGATTCTCTTCTGCACTGAACTCATAAGTGGGTGGTCTCACTGACTGCTTTGTAGTCAGTTCTGTCAATTTTCGGTGTCTGTTCCATCAATCTTTTTTTTTAATCTAGCTGTTTGACTCTTGTTGCCACCTCCCACCTACTTTGGTGATGGGGTACATGGTGGAGCTGGCAGGTGGCTCTGACCCCCCCTACCCAGAGGGGCTCAGTCTCAGGACCTTCCGTGTTTCCCGCCCCAACCCTACTGGCAATCACCCATGGGTTGCACCCCCCTATGGCAGGGCCAAGGTGAAGGGTGTTGACCCCCCCCCCGGAGACCAACATCTAGACTCCAGGGGGCCACGCAGCTGTCATAAAGCCTGCTGGCTCCATTTTTACAAATTTTCTCATCACACCTTGCCGCAGTTGCCCATGCATGTGTGGAGGCACGTGCAGTGACCTGCGGTACCCTCTCTACTCTAGTCGCTCTCTACTGCACTACCTCCAGGCCTCTACCCTGGGGCAGCTTTGCAGTAGGTGCAGCTGGGTCCCCATTCGGGAGGGGAGAGCTGCTTTATGGCTGCTCAATCCATCTCCTGACCCCCCCTGCCAACCCCCGATGACCCAAGCTAATTTCTGAACCCGGGTCACCAGCATGGCATGAGGTGTCTCATCCAGTGCCTCAACCCCTCAGTGCCACCAGGCTGGCCCCTGTTCCATCAGTCTTGATCATGATATGTCTGCTGGTACCAGCTCAGTTTCTTCCTGCATTGATCTACAGGGTTTCTGTGATGATGTCTTCACTTCTGGGTAAGTAGCAATCATGTTTGTTACCAGTGTTATTTTTGAATAATATTTAGCTACAGATTGTAAACCAGTTTAAGATAATGTGGAAGAAATAATTGATTTCTTGATATTGCCCTTCTTAGACTCTACTCAAGTCGATAATTGCAAGGCTGTTTTAGCTTCAGTTCTAACTTCAGGTAAAATAAGTCTGGATTTCTGGATTTTATGTAATATACTTTCATTTTTAGTTTGAAATTTCAATAAAGTAGTGATCTCTTCAGTAGTTGTGCTCATGGATCACTACCATTGATATTTCTGTATTGATATTTCTGTGTTTTTTTCTGTGACTGGTGATAAGATAGGGTTCAGTAATGGAAGAATCACTACAGTTGCTGCTTAAGCAAGTGACACTGGAGTGGCAAGAAATTCCTGATTAACCAGTTTGGTGTCTTTTTCTATGGCAGCTGAGGCTGTAACAAAAATATCTGTGACTGGAGCCATATTGCTAGAAGACAACGTTTCTAATTTTCTGTTTGCATTCTTGGGGGTTTTACTTTTACTGTGTGCACCTGCAGTATACAGCTTTAAATGTCTAGCAGAACGTAGCTTTGGTAAAGGCCTCATCTGTGTCACAACCCAGGGAAGGATGAACCAAGTCCTATGATGGTCTTACAGGTTTGGGTCATGGTGAACTCTTAATAAGAAAGCAATCTAAAACACAAAAAACTCAGTACAAACACACTAAGACGAGGGGTACCACAAAAGGGCATTGGCAATCCCTCAGTCTCTCCTCATAGGGCTTTTGATGCAGCCCTTGCACCATTTTAGTTGCCATCCTCTAGACAGCCTCTATCCTGTCTATGTCCTTCCTGAGATGTCTCTAGAACTGGAGACAGTACTCCGGGTCACCAACAATTGATAAAGTGGTAACACCACCTGTCTCCTGCTGGTGATTCCCCCTTCCTATGCAACCCAGCATCCTGCTGGCCCTGCCTACTGCCTTCTTGCACTGCCTCACCACCTTAAGGTCATCAGATATGATTGCCAAAAGGTCCCTTTCCTGTTCAGTGACTGTTAATACCTCTTTGCCCATTTTATACCCAGCCTCTGGGTTTCTGTGCCCTAGGTGCAAGATGTTGCACTTTTTTGCATTGAAACCCATCTGCCATAGTCTCAACCATTCATTGAGTTTTCTCATGTCTCTAGTCATTCTCTTGTCCCCCTCCAGATTATCTAGCCTACTGCAGATTTTGGTGTCATCTGCAATAAATTATACTTTCCCTTCCAACTCTTCTGCAGTGTTGCTTATAAAGACATTGAAGAGGACTAATCACAGTATGGAACCTTGAGGTGCCCCGCTGGTCAGTCTCATTAGAGGGAGTGCTGTTTGCCACTACCTTCTGTTGCCTATCCATCAACCAGTCCTGTACCCGGTTAACAATCTTGGGTTCTACTCCCAAGCTGTCCAGTTTCCTTCTAAGCCTCCTATATGGTACAGTGCCAAAGGCCTTGCTAAAGTCTAAGTGGCAACTGCCACCACCCCACCCTGATCTATTTCCCTGGTCACCCAAAGAAATTGATTGGGTTCATCTGACATGACTTCCCCCCAGTGAATCTGTGTTACCTCGGGGCTTGTAGCCCACTGGATTCAAGATACACCACTAGCCTTTCTTTTAAAAGTGTCTCCATTAACCTCCCCTCCACTGACGTTAGACTGATCAACCTATAGTTGCCAGCTTACTGCCTGCTGCTACTTTTATGAAGCAGGACTACATCTGCCCACTTCCACTCCTCTGGTACCACTCCTGCGTCTAGTGAGTTGTTGAAAAGGGCTGTCAGATGTGCAGTTAGTACTTCACTGTGCTCCCCAGCAGCCTTGGTTGTACCCTGTCCAGCACCATAGCCTTATACCCATTCAGATTCATACGTTCTCTCAGGACTCTTTCCTCTGTGAATGGACTTGTGTCTAGGTCCCTCCCCCTAGTGTTCCAGTTGCTTCTAAGTGGTCCGTCCCCCTCTCCTTCCAATGTGAAGACTGAGCCAAAGTTTCTGTTCAGGATATCTGCTTTTTCCTGATTCTCCTTTGCACAGTCTCTCCCAGCCCTTCTTAATCTCACAGTTCCTCCCCTTGTCTTTTTTCTTTTCACTTATGTATCCATCTTTAGCTACCCCTTTGGTTATCCTTTCCTTTGTTTGCACCTTTGTGCCCCTCACTGCCTTCCCTGCTTTCCTTTGCTTTTCCTGGTGCACCTCCCTTTCCTCTGTGTCTCCTTGTACCTCCTGAATGCCACCCTTTTAGACTTTACCTTCGCAGACACTTGCCTCCAGAACCATAGTGGTCTCTATTTTCTCCTGCTCACTTCTTTCTTGCAGAGGTTTGTTCCCTTCACTATGCCATCCCTTACTTTGGCCCACTCTTCCTTCATCCTTCACCCCACTCAGACCCCCTTTGCTGGCTAGGTCATCTGTGAGGCATTCACTCATTTTTTAAAAAAAAATATGCCCTCCTGAAATCCAGAACCCTTGTCCTTGTGTGGTTTTTCTCTGCCACTATCCTTATTTTAAACATATTGTACGATAATCACTGGAGCTTCCCACCTTGATGTCTGCAAGACTGTCCCTGTTTGTAAGCAATAGGTCCAGAATTGCCCCAGTGTGGGATTTCTGACTAGTTCCCTGAGAAACACCCCCTGCAGGGAGTCTAGGATGGCCCTGCTTCTAGCCAAGGCTGTGGCTCAGAGGCTTCAATTTACATCTGGCAGTTTGAAGTCCCCCACCAACAGCACCTCCCCCTTTTCTGACATGCTGCTTGTTTCACCCAGTGCCTTATCCAGTTCTCCCCCCTGTGTTAGAGGTCTGTTATCCACCCCAGTGCAAATAATGGCTCCAAGTCCTGTCTACGGGGTGACCCACAGCACCTCCAACCTATCCTTTACCCCTTGGTTCCTTTGCATTTCCATTGCACTTATACCCTCCATCCCATACAGCACAACCCCTCCACCCTTCCTCCCCTCCCTATCCTTCCTCAATTGAGTGTGGTCTGCTATGGCCATTTCCCAGTCATGGCTCCCTGTGCACCATGATGCAGTAATGTTCACAAGGTCCAGGTCTGCCTCCATGATGGCCTCCAGGTCTGGAATTTTATTTCCAAGACTCCTTGCATTAGCACACATGGCTCTCTCCACCTTGCTCCCACTCTGTATGCAATCTCCTTCCCCTTCCTGCTTTTGTTGCCACTTGAAACTTCCCCCTCTCTCCCTTCCCTCTCACTAATCTCTTCATGCCTGCTTCCTCAACACCTCCCTTTCCCCTTCTGTTCTTGTCGCCCTTGTCTGCTATTATATTTCTGATTCCTTTAACTTGTGCCTTGGGTCATTTTCCTCCATAAGTCACTCTCTTCCTGTTGCTTCAATCTGTTGGGGGAAGGCAGTTTATGCCCCCCTTTGTATTACCACCTCCCCTCAGCTAGTTTAAATGTTCACCAAAGTACAGCTAAACTTTCCGCTGAGGACTGTGATCCTCTTCCCAGATATATACAAGCCATTACTTTTGTATAGACCCATATCCTTACAGATCAGCTCCCACTCCCCAGTGAAGCCAAAACTTCCTCTATGTACTATTATTTTAACCAGGTGTAGAAGCTCCTGGTGCAGAGTACCCTATACTACCCTTTGCTGTAGACAGGTAGCATTTCAACAATACAACTTTTGTGCTACTTGCCTTAGGTCCCTTACCAGTTCCCTGAACTCCCCCTGTACTACCCAACCCTGTCCCTCGCTAGGTCATTTGTCCCCAGGTGGACAAGGACTTCCTGCTCCCCAACTTGTCCTGCCACTCTAGTGATCCTAAGGATATGCTGTCCATCCCTCTGAGCTGAGGTGAGGCACCAGGTAGCCACCTAATGGGCAGACTGGATGGACCTTGAGGTCCTTATCTGCCATCAACTTCTATGTTTCTGTGTTTCTAATCTCCTTCTCTCCACCCCTTCCTGCTCCCAAATCTATCCCCCCTGTAAATGTTGTCCCCCACCACAAGCTGCTTTCTCCTCTTCTGAAATGTTCTACCTCCATCCTTCAGACCTTCCTTTTGGAGGACCCCAGTATCCTCTCTTGTCACCACTACAGGTGCCTCTTCATGGTTGTCCAATCCCACCAAAATAATGAAGGAATTCTGTAGTGGCACAGGCTGAGGAATGTGCCCCTCACCCACCACCCCCACCCTCCATGAGTTCATCAAGTTCCAGCCAGCCTTCTGCTGTCTAGGCAACCTCTGGGGAAATGGCAGAAGACTTGGTGGCCCCTGTGTAGGGCAAGAGGTCCACTGGATACTGGCCAGCTCAGCACAGAGATCAGCGACCTCCACCTTCAGCTCAGTGAGGTGCGTGCAGATGGGTCAGCACCTCAGTCTCCAAAATGCCTCCCAGAAAACTGCAGCTCTACAACCATTGCACTGAACCATTCCCATGACTGGTAATATTCATTAACTTCTGTATTCTGAATGTAGCTTGCCCCTACTGTCCATTACCTTTACTTTCTCCTTTCCCAGCTACACCCTATATCACAATCTACGTTAACATCTTATCCTAGATAGGGTTTTACTGCTTTCCCTTTAAACAGTTGTTATTGCATGGTAAAACTCTCCCTGTACCCTCCTGCCCTTTTCCTCCTCTCTTGCTAACTAAACTTTGCTAATGGGACATCTGAACTATGGTGGGCTCTGGAAGGGTGGGGGTGGTGGAACAGAGGCATATTCCTCAACTGATACCACTACAAAATACCTACACTGCTCTGGCAGGGCAGGACTGCCAGGAGGAAGCACCTATGGTAGTGACTAAGGAGAATGTGGGGGCCTTCTGTAGTGCAGACCCCAAGGAAGGTGGTAGAGGACCCAGAGGAGAAGGAGGAAGCAACTTCTGGCAGGGGACTCAATTGTGAGGGGGATAGATTTGGGACTAGGAAAGAAGGGGAGAGGCAGATTAGGTGCCTACCTGGTGCCATGGCCTGGAGTGATGGGAAGTGAATTATGCAGATCACTAGGGCAGCAGGTTGGGAGGGAGAACTGGATGTCATAGTTCACCCAGGGACTAATGACCTGGCTAGGGGTGGGGTGGAATAGTGCAGGAGGAGTTTAGGGAGCTTGGGAGAGGTCTTAGACAGGTAGCTCACTCAGTTGCTTTCACTGAGGTGCTGCTTGTCTATGACAAGGGACAGGAGAGGGAACTCCACACCAGGAGCTTCAACTTATGGCTGAAGGAATAGTGCAGAGAGGAAGGAGTCAGCTATGTTGGGGACTTGGGACCCACCTGGGAGGATAAGGGCCTATGCAGGGGTGATGGCCTGCATCCATCCTGAGGAAAACTGCAGTTCTCAGTGGACAACTTTAATGTTACTTCAATGAACATTTAAACTTGCTGGGGGGGGGCAGAACAAATCAGGGAGTCAGAAACTGCCTCCCCCCACATATTGAAGTAGAAAGTAAGGAGAACCCAAGGGGAGAGGAATCCCCCAGGGTACAAATTAATAAAGAGAGCAGGGTGGTAGAGATAAAGAAGGAAAGGAATAGGTGCATCAAAAAGAGAGGTGGGAAGGAGGGAAGGCAAAAAAAAGGAAAGTGGGGCAACAAGCAGAGTGGAATCAAAATCTGGAAGGCTACGTGTGGGAATGCTAGAAGTCTAGGAAATAAGATTCTGAACCTAGAAGCCATCATAGCAGATGCCAACCTGGATATTGTGGCCATTACTGAGTCATGGTACACTGAAAACCATGACTGGGACATGGCCATACTGGGCTATACTCTGTTCTGGAAGGAACAAGTGGGAAGGAAAGGAGTAGGTGTGATGCTTTATGTGAGGGAAAGCATAAAAGCCATGGAGATACAGGGAATAAAGGGGGAGCCTGAGGTACTGTTGGTCTCCCTGGAGATGGGGGATGGAGCAACTATTTGCACTGGAGTGATCTACAGACCTCCAGCACAGAGGGAGGAATTAGATAAGGTACTAGTGGAAGCCATTGGCAAGATGGAAAAAAAGGGGAGGTGTTGGTCATGGGGACTTCAGCCTGCCAGGTGTGAATTGGAGCTTCCCAGCAGTGACTTCAGCTAGAAGCAGGGAAATCCTGGACTCTCTGCAGGGGGGCATTTCTCAAGCAACTAGTCAGTAAACCCACTCATGATGGGGCAATACTGGATCTGGTACTCACTAACAGGGACAGTGTTGCAGATGTTAAGATGGGTGGCAATTTGGGGACCAGTGATCACCGTACGGTGTGGTTCAATATCAGGATGTCTAGAGAATCAAACTACACAAGGGTGAGGGTCCTGGACTTCAGGAGGGCAGATTTTAAAAAGATGGGTGAATGCCTCAGGGATGGCCTAGCAGGAGCGGGTGACCTGGGTGGGATGGAAGAAAAGTGGGTGAAGATAAAAGGGAGCATAGTAAAGGCAACAAACCTCAGTGTCAAACAAGTGAGCAAAAGCAAGAGGAAAAAGAGACCACTGTGGTTCTTGAAAGCGGTAGCTGGAAAGGTAAAAGCTAAAAGGGTTGGATTCAGAAGGTATAAGGAGACTCGGAGGGAGGAGGATGGGGGGTGTATTGGGAGAAACAGAGGGAAGCAGGGAAAGTAGTAAGGAGTGCACATGTGCAAACTGAACAAACAATAGACCAGGAGTTAACAAAAGGGGACAAGACATTGTTTTAGATATGTAAGTAAAAAGTCAGGGGTGGGATTGTAAGGTTAAAAAAGGAAGGGAAGACTGTGGGGCGGCAGAAAAAGGCAGACATCCTGAACAAATACTTTTGTTTAGTGTTCACAGAGGAAGGAAAAGGGGAAGGGCTACAAAAAAGTAACAAAAGCTTTGGAGGGAGGGAGGTGGGCACTAGTCCTTTTGTGGAGGCGAGAGTCTTGAAGGGACTTGCTATTCTGAAGGTGGACAATGCAATGGGACCAGATGGGGTGCCTCCAAGGGTATTGAGGAAGCTCAGAAAAATACTGGCTGCTTCTCTGACAGTTCTATTTAACAGCTCACAGGAAACAGGAGTGGTTCTGGAGGACTGGAGGTGGGTGGACATAGTCCCACTACACAAAAGTGGAAGCAGGGAGGATGCTGGCAATTAAAAGCTAGTCAGCCTGACATTGGTGGTGGGAAAGTTAATGGAATCACTGCTGAAGGAAAGGATTATGGAATATCTTGAATTCAGTTGGTTACAAGACCGAAGGTAGCATGGTTTCACAAGGGGGATGTCATGGCAAATGAATCTGACAGAGTTCTTTGACTGGGTGACCAAGGAACTAGATTGTGGTGGAGCGGTGGACATAGCCTACTTAGATTTCAGTCAGGCATTCAACACCGTTCTATATAGGAGGCTTTTAAGCAAGCTGGGTAGCTTAGGAGTGGGTCCAAAGGTGGCAGACTGGATAAGAAATTGGTTAGGAAATAGGTGACAGAGGGTAGTGGTAAAGTGAGTTCACTCCAAGGAAGGGAGGGTGACCAGTGGGGAGCCTCAGGGATCACTACTGGGACAGGTCCTCTTTAATGTCTTTATAAGTGACATTGTAGAGGAGCTGGAGGGGAAGGTCTGCCTCTTTGCTGGTAACACCAAAATCTGCAATAGGGTGGACCCACCAAGGGGGATAGCAAGGATGAGCTGACACTTTTTTTCAAAGTTCTTTCAAAGTTCTTTTTATCTAAGAAAAAAATGTATAAAACCACATAGTTTGTCACATTCCATAAAGTACAAATTATATAAATACAATAATACACAATCACTACTCAATAATTTATATATTCAAGACATATTAGTCAGACCATGAATGTTTTTAAAAATAAAAATAAATAAAAATCTTATGGACAGAATTTTTAACTACGAAAAAAACTAGCCACACCATTCATCAATATTATTGAATTTAATTGCAATATACATTTTTTAAAATCTTCCCCCTGCTTTACATAGTGCATCAGAACCAGAGGAATCAGAAATGTTTTTCCTTTGTTTAGCCTATTTTTCGCACTCAAATAGCACATGTATAATTTCAAGTGATGATTTATTAACACAAGTGCACGCTCCCAAAGATCTTTTATAATTGCACTTATTCAAGTTATAGTACATATTACCTAAACTCACCAGTCTCGTTTTACATAGAATATTTCTATGTGCACCATTCTCACACTTTGTCAAATAGTTTTCTTGTCCCCAATGTGTTTTAATACTTGAGTATAAACCATATGAATCCAAATCATGGATTTTACTAAAGTCTTCTTGAATGGCAACATCTTGTAATCTCTCTACCACCTCACTGACATAAGCTTCTGAATTACTCATCACTGATATTCTCCATAAGTCCCTACATCCTACCTTTTTTTACACTGTATTCAATTTATAGAACCAAGAATTTTTCTGACTGGCCCTTAGTGATCTGTTCAAAAATGTCCCCCAACATATTTTCGGCAGTCTTTCATTACTCATTTTCATTATCCTGCCCCAAAAACTGACTGCTCTTATCATTATTTTTGTTTTAGTAGGGAGCATGCCAGATTCGAGTTTAAGAAAACATGATGGGCAGTCTCTTGGTAAATTTAATGTAATTCTTATAAATGGGTTTTGTATACTTTCAACATTTGCTTTATCTAGATATAGACCCCAAATTTCACTGCCATATAATGACTGGTTCATCATTTTGGCCTCAAATGTTTTTTTCATGGCCACAAAGGAGTTATTCGCAAATTTTTTGCCAAGATTTTTTATTGCTCCCATTGATTTTTAGGAATTACATTTGACTTCTGATAGATGCAATTTCTATGACATATTTCAATCGATGGTTTGTCCTAGATATTTATATTCCTTGATTACCTCAAACTGCTTCCCCTCGATGTTCCAGAATTTTTTAGGCTTATTATCTTTCCCTAACACTAGTATTTTGGATTTCTCCACATTCAACTCCAAGTCCATATCTTTTAAAGAATTTAAAACATTAATCATTCCTCTTATATGTCTCAGTGGAGTCTGAGAGATGATAATGGCATCATCTGCATAAAATAATAGCTGTACTTTCTCATTATTTACTGATGGTACAAAAGTATCAATGGTTTTAATATTTTTGATTATTTTTTCTATATACAAATTGAATAACAGTGGGGCCAGCAGACAACCTTGTTTTACACCACTATTTATATTTATTTCTTTTGATAATGTACCATCTCTTCCATATCTCACCTCTGCTGTGGTATTCAGATGCAACAGTTTTAATATAGACAGGAGTTTTGGATCTATTTTTAGACACTCCAGTGTCTCCCACATCTTGGCTCTACTTATTGAATCGAAGGCAGCCTTTATGTCAATTAAGCTAACATAAAGAATTCCTTTTTTAGCATGTACATATTTGTCCACTGGATAATTTAAAGTGAAAACCAAGTCAAGGGTAATATGCTCTATTTTAAAACCACACTTAAATTTAGAAAATAAGGCATTTTCTTCCACCCAGATAAGTAACCTATCCAAGATTAGTCTAGAATATACCTTTTGTACTACTGATAGTAATGTAATCTGTCTGTAGCATTTTGGGTCTTGCTTGTCCCCCCTTTTAAATAAGGGGAAAATAATGCCCCTATTCCAATATTGTGGTAATATTAGATAGTTGTTTATTACTGTAAATACTGGTGTAAGAAAATTTGCCCCAAAATCTGGGTTGTGGAGAAGAATCTCTGCTGGCAAACCATCCACCTCTGCTGCCTTATTCCTTCTTTGTGCCAAGATTGCCAGTTTCACTTCACTGTTTGTAAACATAAACAAATTACTTTGTGCAGAAGGGATGGTATCACTTATCCTTGAATCTATATTCTTGATTTTGTCATTATTAATCTTATTTATTTTATTAAAGTGATCTATCCATTTTTCTTCACTTATCATACCAATCATATTGTAGCGGATGTTATTTTCGCTACATCCATAAGCTACCATAGCCCAAAATGACTTTGTATCTTTGTTCACAATACAATCTTGCAGATCTTCCCATAATTTATTTTTATAGCTCTTTTTTTTTGTAACATAATAACTTTTTGTACTCAATTTTTAGATGTTTTAGTGCACCTAAGACAGTACAAGTCGGCATTTTTGCTCTAAGTTTTCCTACCTTCTTTATTTCTTTTCTTATATCATAGCATTCTTTGTTGAACCAGGGTTTATCCACTCTGATGTCTATTTTCTTTTTTGGTCTATCTTGCTAACTTAATTCAGCAACAAAAATATCAATTAAGATATCATAGTTCCTTATTATATTTTCCCCATTGTCCTGATCATTATTTATTATTTTATCTATTTTCAAATTTATTTGTTCATAGTTAATTATGTTATCAACCACATCTTTAGCATACTTATTCCATTTTATTTTCCTTCCATATCTAATACACATATGTAAGTCTGCTTCCTTTTCTGCTGCCTCATTTTTCTTAGTTCTATTAAAAACTGTTAGAAGGGTACACATAATCAGAGAGTGGTCACTGTCCCATATTTTTAGTACTTTAAACATTTCCACCATAGGATAGTCACTAGTTTCAACAACACAGAGGTCCAGGACTCTACCACCCTTTGCACTCAGGAATGTATATTCCCCTTCCCAGTCACCTTTTGTATGCCCATTAAGAATTCTGAGTCCATGCTTTTCAAAGAAATGTAAAGCAGTTTTACCATTTTTTGTTAGAAATTTATCTTTAGACTGTCTTAGTGGAATATTTAGCAGATCATCCGTACACCAGTCGGTGGTTTGCTGCTCTATCAAATTTCCTAAATGGCACTAAAGTCCCCCGCTATTAATGTTTTTACTCCAGGGAATCTGAACTTAATTGGCTCTAAGCTATTTCCAATCATGTTTATGGCTTTCTGATAGTCCATTGCCTTTAAGCCTGAAGGAATATAGATGTTATATAATGCCCATATTTTCTTATGATTCGTTATTACAATGTACAAGAAAAATTAATTATATATGCTTACTTCTACCATTCTAAATTCTATACTTGAATCAATAAAGACTGCTAAACCTCCTTTTAGCCGTCCATACTTTTTTTCCCTACAGGCTAAAGAGGCCCATGCATTATAGCCCTCGATCAGTTGTTCATCTAAATTTTTCATCCATGTCTCTTGTAATAATATAATAGAAAAGTTTTTCATTCATTGTAAACATTCTTTATCCATAAGCTTACCCTTTAGGTCGGCTATATTCCAGCTTAAAAGATTTATTTTCTTATTATTCTTATGCCCACTAGCCAGTCAGTTAAAGTCCTCTGACAGGCTTATTGTACTGCTCGTACTGTCAGTGCTGACCATTGTATCATCCTCTGATGAACTTGTGACTATGAGGGTCTAGAAAACAGTTCTCGATGTGCTTTTAGGTTGGGTTTTAAACAGGCCCTCTTTTTTCAAGTTAGGCACCATATGGGGTTAAGACTCAAGCGAGTGCCGAAGCAAGATAGTTGTGCACAAAATGCAAACAATGCAATGCAAACACAATACGAGTATGATGTGGCTAGATGCATAGTTTAAAAATGGTTAAGATGGATAAACAATTTAGCTAAAAAAGTCAAGAAAGTGCCTCAGAGTTCAGCTCTCTGTCTCACTATCCATTCTGCTTCTGGCAAGCTGCTAAACCTACTACTGAGAATGCCCATGCATGCTCTTTTAGGCAGAGTGATCACGTGCCTAATTTGCATACAGCAGGCTTTTCAATCAGACCTGTGGTAAAATTTAAAAAATATATAAAGGCACAAAGACACAAAATTAACAACATAAAACACATATACCTGAACCTTAAAAAGACTCTTTAAAAATTCTGATACTCTGTATATGCTATATACGCTGAATGTGATTACTCGAATACTTACGTTCTAAAATTCTAATGGCCAGATATTCAAAACTTTGCCCCCAGGCTAAATTAGCACTGCCTAACGTGCTAAATTAGCCCAGACCCAAGAGCCCACTATATTCAAAAGGGATAGCCCTGGTGCTAAACCTGCTGAATATAACATGCTAAGGAAGCCGGGCAAACTGGAGTGGGAGTGCAGTGCAAAAATAGCCCGGGAAAAAGACAGCTCTGAATATAGCACCCAGGGAAGTGCAAACCATAACAGCAGCCCAGTGCACAGCAACATGAAGGAAGATAAAGGTAAACTATGAGGCCAATGTGTGTTCTAGCAAAGGAGTGGATTCATTAAAGATGCAAGCACCAGTGCATGTGAAATTCTGCAGAAATGTACCATGTTTCCAAAACATTCACGCAGCACAAACACATTTGCACAGGTTTTGCATGGAGTTAAGCCATTTTCCCAGTGCTATTATGTTTACATGGGGCAAAAATTTGATATACTCAAAGATGCCATGCATATGAGTCTACTTAGGCAGTCTGTGGGCAAACATCCAGATTAGCATCTCATTATGTCCTGATTTGCATGCAGTTTGCCCAGCGCTATTGCAGGGTCCCACAGCTCCACCTGTAAGTTAGTCTGGAAGTCTAGGGGCTGGCTGGGTCTGCCCACAGTTCCACCTGTAGGTCAGTCTGGAAGTGCATGGTGGTAGCTGCAGGCTACATTTGTACAGAACAGCATAGAATATTGTGCCCCAGGGGACTACACAGCACAGGCACAGGTGGTGGCACTGCAGGCAATAGTCAAACTGTAGGTCCTGCTACAGTGCACAGCAGACACTACAGTAACAATGGGGCCAGTAGTGTGAGGAACACAGCAATGCCTATGGTGTGTAGGGCATCAATGACTGCTGCACTTTACACAGTGATAGGCCAATCTTGCAGGCGTGTACCAACAGTGGACATTACTGTTATGCTGTTGTGTGACCCACAGACACTGCACCACAGGCATGGGATACTCACAGTGACATATACATGTACATGGGTGGCTGTGTGTGCTGTGGTGTCTGTACAGATGTGCGGTATGTGGATGGGGGCACATACCATCAGACAGGCACACTGGTGTTGGGGTATTCCCTACACTGGACTATTTGCACTGTGTGGATTGTTCCAGCCTTGTGGCAGTACCCAGTATGTGGTGCAGACTGGCCACCTGTGCACCCTCCCCTCAACACCCTCCATGCTCCCAGTGCTGCATGTGTGTGCTCAATTCTGTTGGTGTCCACTGAAGTGTGGTCGGCAGGTGTGTGCTGTATGGACACACTGCCATGGTGTTCACTGAGCACCGGGTCACCAATTAATGCCTGGCATCCTGGCATGGTTGGGACTGGTGGCAGATGATGGCAACATAGGAGGTGCCATCCATGTGCAGCATGTTTCTTCCATGTCTGGTTTCTTTCTATGTTTAATATTTACTGGCCAGGGTCACGCAAAGCCATGCAAAAGTCACGCAAAGCCATACAAAGCCACAAAGTCTCACAAAGCTGGTTTGCCCAGAGTTAAGACTACCTTTTCCTGGGCGGTAACTTGCACTGCACAAAGTGTTGTGCTAAGTCATGCAAAAACACTTTGCATGTTGCTAATGCACTGAATATAGCATTGCACCTGTATTCATGTACACGCCCCCTCTTTTTCCCCCTTGCATGCCTTATACTTTTGCCCAGCGCTAATGAAGATTGCCCATGCTATTTGACCTTTTGAATATAGCGGACCCGTGCAAACTCGATGCAAGCCCTGCATAAACAGTTTGCGCTCAGTGCAAAGTTTTGAATATCTGACCCAAAAAGTTTAGAGTATGCATAGAAGCTAGTCATTCATTCATTAGTTTGTTAGTTCATTTGATCGTTAGTGCTTGAGTTTTTATCCCAGATTTAACAATAAATCATAAGAAGTCATTCTAAAAAGTAGAACGTCTCAACATGACCTTGACACTGATCCTTAACAAAAGAGACAACATACACTATGCTTATTATGGTGCAGTTCACTCTCTCTCTCATTGCTTCAACTGTCCTGAGCAGCTTGCTGCTTCTTGTTGCTGGGGGGATTAGGTCCACACCCTTGGGGAACACCAAGGTCTCCACCTGGGTCACAACCAAGGGTAGGCCCTCACTGCTGACTTCAGCTGCAACAAAGCAAAACACAACAGGAGAAACGTGGCACCAACAGACAGTCACAATAAGCTGTACTGGAAAGGGAACAAACAATGAGGCAGCAATGGCATACCTTTTCTAAGTAAAAAACAAGTGTTGTTCCTCTGCTTCTTTGCTTTTCTCCCCAAAGTAATGAGTGCATAATGAAAGCAGTCTACCTCTATCTCTGTCTCTCTCTTGAGCAGATACCTGAAAAAACTAGAGGAGTGGTCAAGGGTATGGCAGCTGGGTTTCAATGTCAAAAGTGCAGAATAATGCACTTAGGACACAGAAACCCAGGGACAGAGTACACAATGGGGTGAGTGGTATTGATGACCACCAAGCAAGAAAGAGACCTGGGGGTAATCATATTGAATGACCTAAAGGTGGCAAGGTAGTTTGACAAGGCAGTGGGGAGGGCAAGTGGGATGCTGGGCTGCATAGGGAGAGGTATCACCAGCAGAAAGAGGGAGGTGACATTGCCTCTGTATAGATCACTAGTAAGACCCCAGCTAGAGTATTGTGTCCAGTTCTGGAGACCACATCTCTGGAAGGCCATAGACTTAGTGGAGGCAGCCCAGAGGAGGGCAACTAAAATGGTGCAGGGTCTGCAACAAAAGACCTATGAGGAGAGACTAAGCAACCTCAATATGTACACCCTGGAACAGAGAAGGGAGAGAGGAGGTATGATAGACCTTTAAATACCTCATGAGGGGTAAATAAGGTACAAGAGGGGAGTATTTTTCTGAAGAAAAGGTGCTCAAGAACAAAGGGACATGCTATGAAGTTGGAAGGGAGTAAATTCAGGAGAGATGTGAGGAAGTACTTCTTCGCAGAAAGAGTGATGGATTCCTGGAACAGCCTTCCAGTGGAGGTGGTGGGAGCAAAAACAGTGGTTGGGTTCAAGAATGCATGGGATAAGTACAAGGAATCATAGTGGAAAGGGAGGGGGAGGGAGAAAAAGCTGTAGATCGGGCATGGTCTGATGTAATAGCTGAGTGATTTAAGCCACCCAGGCATGGATTAATGCTCAGTAAACCTATACCCTGGAGTGGGTTAATCCTCTTATAACATGGGCAATGTTTCGTTAGAGTTTTTCCTTATAGAAATAGTGAAATAAAGCCATGTGAACATGGAACTGTGGGAATATCAGAGATTAATCAACGGTCAGGTGACCTGTTTGGACGAATCAGAAGACAGTATTTTAGGAACCCATGTTATAAAATATTTTAATAGAGAGCTATAATATAAATAAAAAAATATTAGGAAATGTTGATTGGGACACTATCCTTGATCACATGGATATGGAAGAATCATGGGTCACCTTTAAAACCATAATTAGTGATGTTATGGACAAGTTTGTTCCAGAAAAAAGTGTATAATAATAAAAAGAGAAAATAATCCACCATAGTTCAACAGTAAGATTAGGAAACTAATAAATACAAAAGGAAACTTTTTGCACTACAAATGTCTGTCCCATCCATCAGACACCAATATAAAACACTACAAGTGTGCACTAAAGACAACTAAAGGGGAAATCAGGTGAAGAGAAACCTAGAATTTAGGATAGCACACACAAGGATAATCTAAAAACATTCTACTCGAATGTCAATACTACCAAAGGTACATCTAGAGCAATAGGCCCACTAATGACTGATAATGTTATGGTGAGTGACCCCCAGGACATGGCAAATCTATTCAATACTTTTTTTTTTGCTCAATATTTAGTAAAGGAGGTGGTAATGTTGAACTAAGTTACTAGTTTGTAGCGCCACCATCTGGACACCATTTAATAGATACTGATACTGTGTTCAATAAACTCTCATTTCTATATTCTAATAAGTCAGCTGGTTCTAGCGTACTCCACCCAAGATTCCTGAAAGAACTCAGCTATGAGTTTGCACCAGTTCTGGCAAAACTATTCAATAAATCCCTGCAAGAAGGTATTGTTCCATCAGACTGGTGCACAGCTATGGTTACTCCAATTTTTAAGAAGGGCAGTAAATCCCAACTGGTTAACTATAGACCTATTATCCTGACATTGGATGTAAAATTATGGAGAGAATCATTAAGGCTAGGGTTACAGAGGTTATGTCAGAATTAGGCCTACACAATCATGCCCAGCATGGTTTCATCAAAGAGAGGTCATGCAGCACTAACCTTGTTGCCTTCTATGAAACAATCAGTAGACACTTAGATGTTAATAATAATGTGGACATCATCTAGTTGGACTTCAGAAGGGCATTTGATACTGTCTCACATGAATTGATAGTGACAAAAATGCTGGCAATGGGGATAGATATACAACTACTTAAATGGGTACAAGCTTGGTTAATGGATAGAAGGCAAGAAGTAAGAATTAATGGATTTCTGTCCCATGAGGGTGGTGTGACTAGCAGAGTTGCCCAGGGGTTGGTACTGGGAATCCTACTATTCAATATTTATATCCACAATTTGAAAATTGATAGCAGAAACTGCCTGTTGAAGTTTATACCTAATACCAAGCTGGGTGGACTGGTAACAGACCACAATGATAGAATAAGGATGTATACTGACCTTTTGAATATAGAGGGGTAAACAAAAACAAACAATCTACAGTTCAACATTGATAAATATGCAGTTATGCACGTTGGGTGATCCAAAGCTTGCCAGGACTATTATATTCACTGTACCAAAATTAGATCAACTATCAAGATAGTGGACCTGGGAATTCATTTTAGTGACACCCTCAGACCCTATGACCACTGCAGACAGATTGTGAGCAGATCAAGTTACCTAGTAAACTGTGTAAGAAGAACTTTCATAAACAGATCTGTAGCAGTATTAATGCCACTCTACAGAGCCTACATTCACCCACATTTGGATTACGGTCCCCAGATCTGGAGCCCCTTCTTGAAAAAAGACATCAACCTAGTAGAAAAACCACAAAGAAGGGTTACCAAACCCATTTCAAGTTGTAGGAATAAACCCTATGAAAATAGACTTAGGGACCTGGGGTTATTTACATGGAGCAACATGCGAGCAAGAGAAGGCCTGCTATTGTTATTCAATATTATTAAAGACAAACAGCTGTTTAATGAGCTGGGCCTGGAATTTAGGAGATGTATACACAATCTAAGAGGACATAAACTTCAAGTGGTAGAAAGAACATCTAACAGAGATATCAGGACATAAGCTTTTATTCCTAGGACAATTAAACTATAGAATAGGCTTCTGCATGACATAGCATACTCCAATAGTTTTGCAACCTTTAAAAGAAAACTGGATATCCTTGTTGGGAATGGCTGCTTGCCCAGCCAATAGCAGTGAGAAGTCTGGGGCAATTGTCTTATGGGCTGCCTTCTATTGCCCTTAAACCCAAGTCTAGGCAGCTCTGCTCATAAATGCCTAATGCTAGGGAAAACATTTTCTTGGTAGGGACAGAGGTCCATGCCATAGCTACAGTACCCTTTCCTTATAATGTCCCTACAGGGCTGGACAAACCCACTACATGTAGATGTTCGGGGAGTAGAGATCTTGCAAAGTAAAACTTCACCTGCAAATTTTGTGTGAAGCACTGAAAATTCACGCTTCACAAAATTTGTGAATTCTGAGATGCCCGACTGAAATCTGCATTACATGAATTGCATGAATTTTGTGGCAAAACTGATGTGTTCTTTGTCACAAAGCATGAAATTCACATGCAAAATGTTGCACTTCATGGCAAAATTCACGCAATTCATGGGCTGCGAATTGTGTGATGTTCGCTCCGCAAATTCCACAAAATCCATGAATTAATTCACGGAGTGAATTTCGTGGACTTTGCACATCTCTGTCGGGGAGGGATTTCTGCAACTAGGCAAACCACACACTCATAAACACAGGCATTTAGACCAGTGAACAGAAAATACTGATAAATAGGGCATAGTACTTAGTCTTTTAAACCAGAAACATTAGGCAAAGTCCTGGAATAACAGTTTATCAGATTATATACTGATAGTAATAACTTTTGGAAAAAAGTTCAAAAACTCAGTCCTCAATATCTGAATCAGGTTGAGCTTCCTTAGTAATCTCTGTCCTGCTCCTGCATTAACCAGCTGAAATCTGTCAGGCTTTTGTTTTAAAATGTACTCTTCTGTAACGTACCTGTACCAATCAGGCAAAACTTGTCCTTTGCTCCAGAATAAAGGAAGGAGTAGTGGTTGAGTTGGGGGTTAGTATAACTGCATATAAGCTCATGGGAATCCAACATGAGCCAAACATTTGAGGCCATCAGAGGAATTAAGATGACAGTACATTAAAAAGTGGAATGGGGGATTATGAGCATGTGTAACCAAATTATTTCAATACTATTGTAGTAGCAGCCATTGTGGCTCTGACCAGAGTTTGTTCTGAAGAGTGAATAATGGCTGAGAGTAGGCAGAGCCTTGTGTGTGACAAGAGGGCCACAGCATTCCAAAGAAAGAGTTTGTAAAGTCCACATGACAGAGGAATTTTGTGTGTTTGAGCAGCCAGCATTCAGACTTGTTTCTGCTAGAGAGGTGTAGAGTGAAAGAGGTGAAGTAAGGGCTTTGGGGAGCTGGGTGGCTTGGTGGGGTTTCTCAAGCCATGGGAAGCCTGGTAATGGGAGGTGCAGAGACCCTCAAGTCTTCTGTCACTGGGAGACCCCTCCCCCAAAGAATGTGGAGTAAACGAAACAGGAGGAAGTGAGAAAAGGGCTTTGGGGTACTGTGTGGCCTGTCAAGGTCCTGCATACTTATGGAAGCCCAGGCACAGAAGGTGGAGAGACCCCGTTCTCATTTTTTCAGAATTCCCCCTCAGAATGGCATTAACAGTGGAAGGGAGCTCTGAAGTGACTAGCATATAAATGTTTTAGGGGCACATGGAACTGTGAGTGTGTCTGTGCTTAGGCCCTGCAACACCTGTTTTGCTCACTAGCTAGTTAAGGCTTGTAGGGCATCAAAAGCCCTGGGCTAGGACAGTGCCATAGTTAGACTGCCTGGACAGAAAAACGATTGTCAGGCAAATCACTGGGTTTGCTATAAAATTGCATGTGCAGTCTACATCATCCTTGTATCAGGCCTGCAAAGACTCAACTGCTGTGGAGCCACTTTAATTTTGAAGAGCGCTCCCTAGGGACTGAAGACTAAATCTCTGGTGCACCATTTAGGAGACTGTTGTGGGACTGAGGGGAGGGAGCTGTAAGTGGAATTGTCACAGCACTATTGTGATTCCATTCCCTGCTTTTCTTTTACCCTTTTCTGCAGTACATTGAACCCATTCTCCCCAATAAACCTCTACCATGTTTTACATTTTATCATTTGCTTATCTTTATTTTATTTGCACTATCATTGTTGCTGCATTGTGGAATGAGGCTAGCAACTGTTCTGTTTCTTGGGGGGGGGTCTGAGTGCTATCTTCTGCTTTAAGGGGCTTCAGCAAGTGGAAGCACCACATCACTTATTATCTTGCCCAGACAGTAACAGAAATCCAAGTCCCTTTGCCAGAAGGATAAAAAAAGGCCCCATCAAGACACTGGAGAGCAAGGATGAGTTACATACATGGGCCCAGATATTCAGACTACACTGGCCAGTGGCGCAAGCCTGGGCGCAGCACAACTGGGATGCACCGGGGCCAGGACCAGGTGATATTCAACGGTGATGTGCCATGGTGCAGCACCGTTGAATATGGCAAGGTCGGTGCACATACTGCGCATGGCACAAGCCACAGATAGGGAGCACGGGGATGCACCAGTGCAAGTGCAGTTGTGCTAGGTGCATCATCCTTATATTCAGCTGGGGGCATGCAAATGAGGCCACAATATATGAAAGGCATAAATGGGGTCATTTGCATGTCATTATGGCCTGTTTGCATGCCTTGCACAGGGCAGACTGGTGACTTGTGCCTGGCACCCTGCACAGCATGACGTGGGCAGTGGGGATCCCAGGGCATCCCCCACCCCATAGCTGTGATTGTGCTGTATATGTTGAAAGATATATCCCTGGTAGTCTAGTGGCTCCCCCCCTGAGTTCCCGAATCCCCAATAAATAAACAACATGATCATCCCTGGTGGTCTAGTGGTCCCCCCTCCCGCCTGAGTCCCCAATTCCCCAATCTATGTCATTATGACCGTCCCTGGTGGTCTAGTGGAACCCCCTGCCATTGTTGTGATCACGGTAAAACTCCATAATGAAATGCCCCAGTAGAAAGTGGCATTCCTCACCCACACAGAACTCTGATTACCTCGCCTTCACCATTATGAGCGGGCAGCATCTCACCTAATACACCTAGTTACCTATCGGAATGACAGGTACAGCAGGGCTGCAAAGTCCATTGGTTCTTGTGACCAATGGGCTTGGTAGATACATTGGTACTAGACAGTTCCAAATATGTGAATGAAGTCATTCACAGATTTGGGACTGTCTAGTACTAGTATGCCCTGCAAGCCCATTGATCCACACTGGGACCAATGGGCTTGCAGCCCATACTGTACCTGTCGTTACCGGGCGGTGGCTGGGCGTGTGTGTATGCAGGCGGGATGCCGCCCACCGGCGATGGGGGGAAGGAGTGGCCAAGGGGTTCTGTGTTGGTGGGAGGTGGAGGTCACTGATCACCAGGACATTTCATTACAGGGTTTTACCACAATCGCGGCAATGGGCAGGGGGGTGGTCCACTAGACCACCAGGGATGGTCATGTCTGTTCTTTATCAGGAACTCAGGGAGGGCCACTAGACTACCAGGGTATATTTTTAAACATATACCACATGATCGCAGCTACAGGTGGGGGGTTCCACTTGACCACCAGGGATCAGTGTGTGCTTGCAGACGGTGTTCTGGGTGGGCGGGTGGCAACCTACGGCTGGGCTGTTCCGCTGCACCCTGCAATACTGCAGCCCACCTGTGGGTAGCTGGAAGATGTTCCTACTCTGCATGAGCTCAACTTTGAGTCCCCCTATACGGCGCAGTGCAGGGCTGTGCCAGCATATGCGCCGCACATCCAGAGATGAATATCGGGATGTGCCGCATATGCATGGGCATGCCCCCTGCTTCTGCACCGCATAGGATTACATTGCTCCCCGGTGCATTGGGATTTGCGCTGCACTGGGCAGCCCTTTCAATATCCTGCCAGGGCACAATGTGGGATTGTGCCGGCGCAACTCTGTTGTGCCAGGCGCAGCCCCTTTGAATATCCGGGTCCTGGTGTATAAATCTCAAATTGCATGATCAAAGTCAAATTAGATCATTTAATTGTGTCATCAATTCACCATGCCACTCATTCGGGTCACATAGTTCATGACAGAGGGATTGCCATGCCCAGTTAACATTCCAAGTGGTTGGTTGATTCATATTGCTGAAGACTGAAGGAAGTCAACCAACATGAAAGATGTTGATGGGGAAAAACACCCCTCTGGTGTATCTTACACCATTTATATAATTTGTTGGGGGGGGAATGGATTAGAAAATCTGCTGCAAATTGTTTTTCTCTCTCAAGCCTATGATAGTGTGTCTCAAAATAATTTGTATATGCTTATGTAAGAGCCGTTGTTAACACATGAGCTATTTGACACAATGGTATCACAAGTGGCATCACCAGGGTCCACTTCAAAAATGTTTCCTTGTTCTTGTAGAAGTTCAGTTGTGATGTGTAGACACTTGAAAAGGCAGTTAGGTAATTAACATAGAAACATATATAGAATGTGATAGCAGATAAGGACTGCTGGGCCCACCTAGTCTGACCATTTTTTTTTAATTTGTGAAGATAGCAAGTTGTCCCTTACCTGTTGGACTCATTGTTTCTGAAACTACAGTAGCGAAAACAGTACAGCAGACCCTTTGATGTGTCTGTTTAATCTGTTGCTGCAAACAAATGAATTGCCAGATATCTGGAAAACTGCATACTTGACTCCTCTGTTTAAAGCAGGCTTTCAGTCTGATGTGAAAATGATGAACATATTTCCAACCTATCAGTTCTGGCAAAAATGATTGAAAAGGTGGCAATTGACTGTGGGCCTTTCTCAGCTCAATGATATTGTAGCCATCCAGAAATCCAGTT
The DNA here is from genome assembly GCA_016271365.2 of Neoceratodus forsteri. NCBI lineage: Eukaryota > Metazoa > Chordata > Ceratodontiformes > Ceratodontidae > Neoceratodus > Neoceratodus forsteri. The sequence goes on from CM028131.1 coordinate 1,303,003,092, forward strand.
TCAGAGCCAAGCACAACATTGTATCAGCACTGATTAAGATTAGTGGTGAGCGAAGTGGGCTCAATCCGCTCCACGAAGCATTTCGCAGAGCACAGGCAGATTAGGTACGTTGCCCATAGCAGCAGTAGTACTCACGTTATAATGAGGAACACAAAGTGCATTGGGAACAGCGACTTCACGTTACTTCGCCTCCACTGGTCACTACTCTTTCAATTTTAAGTCGAAGTGCATTGCTGGCAGTTCGCCGCCTCCACTTCGCCTTGTTTTTGAGCTCCGAAGGCTGATTTTGCAGTGATTCATGGGAGTTCAGGTCACATGGGCTCTATATTGATCTGCACAGCCTCAGTTCGGGGTAGTATGAGCAAGAAGGAGTAGGAGACAGTGTGCTCTGATAGCTGTCTGTAGGAATCTTTTAAAAAGCTGTTCAAATAGCATTTTTGCTTTTTTTGGGGGGGGTCCAACTGTAGTTCATCGATTGTAGGAAACCCTCCTGTGCTCACTTCATCAAGCGTTTTTGTTTGTGTGTGGATTTTGAATGTTAATTTACAACATTGAGTGTGTGTGGTGAAAGACAGTGAAGTGTGCTGTGTGGGGGAGGGGAGTATCTGTGTGTAGGTAGGTAGATTTAAGTTGGAGAACTAGTGATTTCTTTGTGTTTTGGTTATATTTTTGTTATATAACTGACTGTGTTACTGTACACATAGTAAAATTGTCAGTAATAGTACACATTTTCTTGCTGTTTGTTGTGTGAATGTGGTGCAGCATTTCATAAGGTCAGGTTGTTTAAATTACAAATTTACATTACGTGGCAGTACACTGAGCTTTTGCATTTGCATCGCATTCCTTGTTCAGCATTGTACACAAAGTGTTCTGTGTTGTGTGTGCAGTGTTGCGTGCATCAAATATAGTACACCTTTTAAAATTTGTGACACAGACTAGTGTAAGTGCAACTAAGCGCAGCAGTGTGAACCTGCTATCCACCGCAGCTGCCTGATTTTGTACTGCGATCGTGTTCTCTGTTCTTAGTTTTGCTGCTTGTAGTGCCGTAAAAATCAGCACTGTCTGTATTAAGTGCTCCCCCCACCCCCACATCGAAAAGGTATTTTTTAACCAGACTGGATTGTTTTTGTGATCCCATCAGCACCACTGGTTACTGGAGTTATTTTAATTCCATGACAGTGTCACAACACAGTAGTCTCTTATCTATTGCTGAAGCCACAGTTGTTTATTTTGCTTCACATCCAGCCAGCGTCCCTCCAGTCAGAAAGTGAATGTATCAAAATCTAAATTTGGTAATAATGTTTGTGGTTGATCCCCCAAAATGCCTGCAAAGAGACGTGCAAGTAAAGCTGTTTCTGGCCATGGCAATGTTGGCAGTAAGAGGATCTGTGGGCATGGTAGTAATACGCGGACGGAGAAGTGCATTGCTGATGTGAGGAAAAGTTTTCTCCTGCAATGTTTTTTACAGCCCAATCAGTAGCTTCATTGATAGTTGGAGGAGATGATGGAGGAGATGATGTTTTCCCAGCCGGTGGTGTTAGTGTTACTGATGTTAGTGGTGGTGAAGGTAGTATTAGCATTGTTGCATCACGTTCTAATTCAGACCAGTGTACCATAGGCAAACATATTGAGTGTGAAGCAGTGCAAGTGAGTGACAGCGTAGATGATATCATACTTCCCAGTAATATCCCATTAACTGAACCTGATTCTGATGATTATGTCAACGATTGCATAGAATGGGATATTCCATCCACCGTAGCACTTAATGTCACACATTTGCCATGCAGTGATTCACAGTGTGGTGAAAAAATATCAGGTGATGGTGGTGTAGATGCTGATGATGAATGCGATGATGCTGATGATGACGATGTTGCTGTTGTTGCAACATGCAGTCCACATGTTAGCATCCAAGCGGAAGATGTGGATGTGTGTGACAGCGACGTTGATGAATATGATGGTGATGTAATTGCCCCCAGTTGGGAACCGGAGAAAAAAAAAATTAAAAGTGGCTGTGTCAGAATCTGTTTGCAGGAATCCCTCTCCCCCGTAAAAACTTGTGATTTACCAGTTTTAGTTGATGATGATGATGATGATGACCCAGTAATCAATATGATAGGTAGTCATAGTGGTCAGTTGCAGTCCAGGTGTGCAGTACCAGAAACATCACGTGCCCCCCCCCACTTCAGTGCTTAAAATAACAGACTTAAATAAGCCACATCATCATGGACATGTTAAAAGCAGAGCATCACACTCCCTTGTTTGGGATTTTTTTGTTCAAGATGCGAATGATGATTCAGTTGCAATCTGCCAGGTTTGCCATGTGCGTGTGAGTCGAGGTAAAAAGGGGAGCCATCTTGGTACATGAGGACAGCATACGCATCTTAAGAATAGGCACTTGGCTCTGTGGACCCAGCACAAGCTGGTAGCTAATACCAGACTGGGGCATTCACCCGTATCACCAGTAGCAATCATAGCCAGAATGTTATCCCCTTCCATGACTGTTAAGCCCAGTAGGAAATTAAACGTGTGCAGTAGTGCGGTAATAAGAGCAGAGGATTACTACAGGCATGATGAGGTGGAGGACCATAATGACTTTGAAGTGTTGTCCAATGCTGGTGAGAGTAGCAGTTTTTATGGTAGTGGTGAATACAGTATGTCTAGTGCAAGTGGTACCTCAACTCCAGTTGGCAAATCTGGGAAAATAACATAATTTCTGGGTTTGTCATCATCACCTGTGCAACCGTCTTCATCAAATGTCCACATTCCACCTCCTGCCAATGGCATTCATCACAGAGCACAACCATTTGTGACCAAAAACACACCCCCTGTAAAACGTTTAAGTCAGCCCACATTACAGAGTGTTTTTGAGCATAAGCTGAAGTACCCCCCCAATCATACCGTGTCACGTGAACTTAATGCTACTTTAGGGGAAATGCTGGCAATTGATCTTTTGCCCTTCTCCTTTGTGGAGAATTCTGGGTTCCGGTGATTTGCAGCCCGTGCCTGTCCAAAATGGAAAGTTCCATCCAGGACCTACTTTTCTACCCGTGCTGTTCCCGAGTTGTTCCGCACTGTCTCAGACTCAGTAAGACATGCCCTTCAACATTCCTCCTCTCCATTCATCCATTTAAGTATGGATATGTGGACAAGTGGCAAAACAGCGGGGAGTTCATATCTGTGTATAACTGCACACTGGGCACAGGTGCCAGGGTTGTTTGTGATGCTGGTAGTGTGAATAATCAGTGCAGGAAGGTGGATTGTCGTGGTAGCAATCTTCCTGGAATTCGCCAGCATGCAACAATTGCTATGCGCATTGTGACCTGTTCACACACTGGTGAGAACATGTTGGACATGGTACTGACTGAAATTGACAGATGGCTACACCCTCTGTCCCTGAGAACTGGGTTCATAGCAAGTGACAATGGGTCAAATGTGGTGAAATGCATCACGAATGGTGGATTTTTTCGTGTTCCATGCATGGCCCACTGTTTAAATCTTGTGGTTCAGGAGTTTCTGCAGCACCCTGACATAAAGGAAATGCTGACCATTGCATGATGTATCTGCTCTCACTTTTCAAGATCTGGAAAGGCCCGTGACCAACTGCGGCAGTTGCAGATACAAAACAGCCTGCCTCAGCACCGCTTGAAGGTGGAAGTTGTCATCCTATGGAACTCCACGCTATACATGGCAGAGAGGTTGTATGGACAATACAAAGCCATCTCTGAATATCTTGTCATGCACAGCAGCCGTGACAGTTCTGGGGCCTCCATGTCTATGATGACTGAACAGTGGTACCTCATGGACTCTGTAATAACAATTTTGCGGCCTTTTGAACATACCACACAGGCAGTGAGTGGCGAGTCTGACTCTATTAGCTAATCAATTCCACTGCTGCGGGTGCTGAGGCAGACATTGGTGAATGTACAGCATAGCCTTGATGTTGCCGGAGACAATGGTAGCAGTATGTTGCTGCAACACATGCTGACAGTATTTGACCAGAATCGTCACATTGTGAACATTCAGCATAGTGACAACTTTGCCATGGCAACAATGCTGGACCCACGATACAAATGTGGAATTGCATCAGTACTGGAGGGAGGGCCTGAACAGGTAAAAAATATCAGTGGTCAACTGGTTCACTTGGTTCATGGGGCACAGCAGTCACGTGCCAAGGTTTGCAAACCTCAGCAGCATTATCCAGCTGAAGGTGTAGCTGGAGGACCAGCAAGCATATCATGCAAGGGTAAGGGGGACTGTAGTTCCAGGTGGTCTGTCATCCAAAGTGGTTGGCGTCAACCTGCTTTGGGAGGCTTTGTCCCAAGTGGGTATTTGTTAAATCAATGATTCTGGGGAACAAGCCGATGCATCAACAATTGGACTTAGCGTGGCACAGAGAATAGTTGAGTCATATTTGTCTGAAAACAGGCATCTGACAATAAGTGAAGATCCTCTTTTGTACTGGAGTGGAAAAGTCAGTGAATGGCCAGAGCTGACTGCAGTAGCACTGAAGTACCTCACATTCCCAACCTCCAGTGTAAGTGTAGAGCGGGTATTCAGCTCAGCAGGTGCAATAGTCAGGGATCGTCAGTCAAACCTGTCTTCTGCAAATGTTAGTTTGCTAACATTCATTAAAATGAATGAGAGGCACATACCAGCGCAGACTGCAACCTCGGTATTCACACCCCGGCCTAGTCATGGTGGTCTTGCTGATGTGGAAATGGAACATCCTGGTGGCACTGGCAGTGGCTGCCTGAAATGGCTCACCACTGATGTAGAGGATGACACAATGGAGAAACAATTTCCCAGTGGTCAGACTTCAGAGATCAATGACTGTGAGGGCAGTTTTCTTTATGAGGATGATGATGTGGTTAATGTTGGCAGGCTTTAACTGCAGTATTTAAAAGGTGGTGTGCCCCCCCAACCCTGGACCACCACCACCACCACCAGGACTGATGTTATGCAAGTCTGCCACCATGAGTCTGTCTGCCCCCCCAGGACCACCACCACCACCACTGGGACTGATGTTATACAAGTCTGCCACCATGAGTCTGTCTGCCCCCCACGGACCACCACCACCAACGGGACTGATGTTATGCAAGTTTGCCACCATGAGTCTGTCTGCCCCCCACTGACCACCACCACCACCACCGGGACTGATGTTATGCAAGTCTGCCACCATGAGTCTGTCTGCCCCCATGGACCACCAGTCCATCAGTGCACCACCATCACCAGCTTCTTAATATTTAAATCATAAAATGAGTATGTGCACTCATGTTTGTTATGCTGCCTCACTTCCTTAAGTTGTATGTTTTGTTTTCTGTAGCTTTTCAGAGCCGCAGCAGCAAAACACATACAGTACACTTCTTTTGTTTCTTTTACACCAGAACAAAAACAGGCTCCATCACTAATACTCATTGGGAAAGATGCTGTAGCTATACTGTACAGAGAGGAACCGATGTGATGTCCATGTGAAATCCATTCTGGTAAGTATGAAGATTTTATTTTATCCATTTCATTGCTTTGTAAAGACTGCTGCAAATATTACACACAACAGGTTGTCTTAGTAGTTGACAAGATGTGTCTCTGAAATGTAACTTGACAATAGGGATTGAGATTTGAGAACCAGAGAGGGACACATAACAATGAAGTTGTAACTTGTAAGAAGTCATTCATTTCTTTTTTTAGTAAACTTTGCAATACTTTGTTGTTCTGTCGAAGTGGCCTTATCCAAAAAAGTTCTTCAACATCAGGCACACCCCTTCCCTGAGCTCGGGCACACATGCAACATGCAGAAGTTGTTTCATTAGATGACCATGACCATCATTAACAACTGGACTCCAGAAGGATGCTGATGAAATCTGTGAAGAAGTAAAAAAATAATAAACCATTACAGACAAAGCTGAAAATATGATTCCTGCCCCCGGGGAATTTGTATATGCTGCTTCAGGGGTTGGACACTCCACAAGTTTAGAGCGGTCCAACACAAATGGCGCTCATGCTCCCATGCATGCGCAGTGCTACTCTCACTCTCCCAGAGCTACCCCCGGCCCAGACATTCCCTCACCCTGCTCCATCTCTCCTACTGTGCTTCCTCAGTCTGAGCAATCACTACTCTGTCACACAACACAAGCACAACACACACACAGTCACACACACACACACACACACACACACAGACAAACAACTAAGTAAGTATAGAGGTAAGAAAAATAAAATTTACAGAAAGAACAAATTAAGTAAAAAACAGTACAGAAAAGACAAAAAAATGTAGCTTTTAAAAAAGCTGTTGGGTTATTACTATCAAACTTTAACTCTCCTCCTCACTCTGATCGCAAACTATCAGCAATCAAAACACTCCTCTCTCTAGTACACGCTCCTCTCTCTCAGTCTGCACAGGAGAAAGTGAAACTGTCTGTGTGGCTCACTTCCTTCCTGCCTGGCTAGAGAGCATGTGACTTACAGTACTGTAAGCCATTTGATGTGTGGGGGGGCTGCCAAGTCTGAAACACCAAGTGGATCACTTAGAATCATAATGAGGAACGCGAAGTCCATTGAAATCAATGACTTCACTTTACTTCTCGTTGTCATTCAGCCTCAACCCGAAGTGGTAATGACAAGGCGGAGTGAGCACTTTGCATTGCCTACTCCGCGTAGCGGAGTGGCAACATGAAGTGCCCACTTCGCGTTCACTTCGCCAGTGAATTTTAAATTCGCTGCATCTCTAGTTAAGACAAGCATTTGTCAATGCCGAATGCTGTCTTGCTGGCATTGGCATTGGTAGTGCAGGAGTTAGAGAGATGCATAATAGGCATGGCAGTGAAGTATTGAACTGATGCCAACCCCACCCCCACCCTGCAGAGACTGACAGGCATTGGGGTGTCCCTTTGGGTGTTTGGCAGTGCAGTGCGGGAAAACATTTTGGGCAGGATGTGAAAAATGGCAGCTGTACAGTTCATAAGGAAGTGTAAACAAATGCCAGTGTTGAAAATGTGGCATGTAAATATAGCAAATTTGCGAAGTTACAAGGGTGCGTGGGAAATATGCAACACATGCTTGCAACACTGCCATTTTATGGGCGTTCGGCAGCAAATTTTCAACATAGGCATTTTAGCACCTCTGCTCATGTGCAGTGTGACTGTTATTCTTCAAAGTGTCCCAAGAAGTGATTTCACACAGTGACCACGCTATTCTGCGCTGTAAGTGTGAAAACACATTTTGTGAAGGATATGTGAAATGACGGCTGTACTGTTCATAAAGAGGTGTGGAAAAATGGCAATGGTGAAAATCCAGAGTGAAAATATCACAAATGCACGACGGTATGAGCGTGCATGCAATCTGCCAACACACGCTCGTAACACAGTCATTTTATGGAGTATCATTACCAAATTTTCAACATAGACATTTTAGGACCTCTGCTCATGAACTGTGTCACTGTCATTTTCATAATCTGGCCCAAACACTGATTTCCCACAGCGACTGCGCTATTGTGCGCCGGAAGTGCGGAAACACATTTCGGGCAGGATGTGGAAAATGACAGCTGTACTGTCCACAAGGAGGTGTACAAAAATGGCAATGCTGAAAATCTGGTGTTAAAATATTGTAAATTCACGAAGTTATGAGCCTGCGTAGCAACTGCACAACACACACTCGTAAAACAGGCATTTCTTGGATTTTTTTCCACCAAATTTGAAACATAGGCTTTTTGAGAGGCCACCTCATGAACACTGGCACTGTCATTTCCTGAAAGGTGATTTCATGCAGTGACTGCGAAATCACCTTTCGAGACCGATTAAAGCCATGACAGTGATAGAATTCATGAGGAGGGGCCCCAAAAACTCCATGTTGAAAATTTGGTGCCAAAATTCCAACAAATGTCTGAGATATGCAGCAAAGTTGAAAAATCCCTATTTATTCCATTATACAGCTTACCAGCATTTCCTCAGTTCGCGGTTGGCTTTGAAGAGTGCAGACGTGTTCCCGGTCCACCGAAGATCGTCGCGCCAGACTCCAGAGGTAAGTATGGGGTGAGGGGTGTGGAGAGGCAGGGTGCACAGTGGGTGGGTGCGGGTGGGGGCAGGAGACTGCGAGGACCTTTTATGTTACAGGGAGAAAAAAAACTAACAACACGGGACAGTTTTTCTGGGGACTTAGCACGCTGGTGTGGGCTCCCAGCATGCCACCTAACTGTTTTGGGGAGGGGTTGCTGCAGCCGACAGAGGATTGGGCACCCTCGTTGGCAGATAATGGGGGTTAATTTATGCCTATGGGGATTGGGCACCCGTCGGCACACAATGACAGCCGGGGAGGCAAGAGCTGAGGGATTGGGCATCCCCTCGGCATATATAGAAATGGGGGAGATTTATGCCGATGGGGAGTGGGCTCCCCATTTGGCACACAATGAAAGTGGGGGGAGACAAGAACCGAGGGGGATTGGGCACCCCCCTCGGCATATAGGAAATGGGGGGCTGCTGTATGCCGTCAGGAAGTGGGCTCCCCCATCAGCAAATGTGTGCAGCCACAGTAAGCCAGCTGGGGGATTGGGCACCCCCAAGTTGGCTGTTGGACGGCCGCCTGCCATGCTGCTAATGTGGCAAGCACGCAGGAAGGGTCCGCTGTGTCTGACAAGCTTTGCTCGGATTGCAATGGATCTTTCCTTAGATGTTCTTACCACATTAGCATGCATGGTGTGGCGCCAGCATGCAGGCTGATTGGGGAATGAGGGACGCACCTACTGATGCGTGCCCTGCATTCACCCAACAGCGGCCGCGCCTCCAAAGCTGCACTATCGCAAGATGTTGACTTGTGCGCAGGCGAGGCAAGCCAACATAATAACTGATGGTCTTCTCATTACATTAGATCTGAAGTCTCACTGTGGGGCTTTATTCCTAGATCTAAGTAAGACATTCAATACCATGGGCCATAATGTGCTTCTCTGAAAATTAAACAAAATAGAGTTTAGCCAATGCATGCTATCCTGGTTCACCAGCTATATAACTGGCAGACCAACAGGTTAAGATCAATGGTATAATTTCCTCTCCCTCCCTAATCCATAAGGAAGTCCCTCAAGGCTAAGTTTTAGGCCTGCTACTCTTCATGTTGTATAAAAATGATCTTGCGAATGGCATTAGGGACACCAAGTTAGATTTTTTTTTAATTTCTTGGTAACCAGGTAAGGCCCACTAGGCACAAGGCCTGTTTTCAAGGGCTACCCTATAGCACGGGGGAGGTTAACTAACTTACTCAGGGTCACACAGTATGCAAATGGAGGTTGTGGGAATCAATCCCAGGGCTGCTGAATGTACCAAGCTCATTCACAGCTCATTACTGTAATCTCGAGGCTATACTGCAAGCCCTAAACACTTCTAATGGGATATCACCCATACCTCTCAACTGTCCCTGATTTTCAGGGACATCCCTCATTTTGCCTAAAAATGTTACTCTGTCCCTTTGAAAGTGTGTGTTTCCTTAGCTAAATAGTGGAGATTGTAAGCACAAAATAATGCCAGGCATTAAAGTTACAGTCTTGTTCTTCTTTATCACATGTATTTTGCACTAAGCACCATATGCTACCAGCTTTCTGGGTGGATATCTCTAATTTTGAAGATGTGTCCCTGATTTTGGCCCTTTGTCCTTGATTTTTTAAGCCTTGTCCCTGAATTATGAGGCAGGAGGTTGAGAGGTATGATACCACCCTGTATGTAAATAGCCCAGCTGCCTCTCAAGTGAACCACAAACTACAATCTTTCTATAATATCATGCAGGAGAACTTGAGAAAAAACAGGCTGATCCTTAACACCTCCAAAATAAAACTGATACTATTTACTCAGAGACATGAAATCCTGCAATACATCTAAATTCTGTGTCACTGCTTTATTGGGGGTGATAAACTGTAGTGGAGGTGGAATGCTCCCACAAGAACCTTGGCCTAAGGACTGCTAATATACTCTCCTCTAAACACATCAATGAACTCTGTAAAAAAAACTCAGGAAGAGGTTAGGCTTCTTTGACAGGCATAAAAATTGTTTTTCCTGTGAGGCCAAGAGGTGACATGTGTATGCCCCATTCCTACCACAGCTGGATTATGGTGATTTTATTTACATGAATAGTGCCCACTCTCTTCCATCTAGACAGGATATGCTGTATCACAGCGCCATATGGTTCATAACTGGACAGCACAACCGCACGCATCCCTGCTTCCTATATTACCCTAAGTTGGAGCTCACTAGGCACCAGTAGGCTAAAGAACAAATAACTTGATCTTCAAAGCCAGTCAAGGTATGTCACAAATCTGTTTTGGAAAGCATGCCCTATATATGCTCTTGAAAGCATCTCCCTCCTGCTTTTCAAAACTCCAGGATACTACAACCAGTTGAAAATATGGCATTTGGCTGTAATGTGCCCACACTTTAAAATAAATTACATTAAAGGCATGAGATGATTTAAGTTATGATGTTTTTCAAAGCTCTGATAGAGACTCATTGTATAGAGAACTGTAACTGTTAGCTGTAAACAATATCGCTTGGGTTGTAAAATGTTTGTTGTATTCATCGCATTCTGTCAGTGGTAGTTTTGATAGTGTTTGTATTTTAGATGCTTTATGTTCATTTCTGCCTAACAATTTTGTCAGCTTTGCTGCAACTGTTTGCTTGTACCCAAGATCTCCTTGAAAATGAGCTGTGCTCAATATCCTGGTAAAATAAACGAGCACTGGCCAATGCCAACCATGTTCTCTTGTTCATATTCACTGTGTAGTTGTTGGGCATAGATAATGCAACAGTTACCTGTGCATTCAGAGTGTGTGCTATGACAATGGGACTTGATACATACCGATACTTTTAACATTATCTCTTATTTTAATTTCTGTTATGAAATTATGTTGAAATATACATATAATGTTATTGATGTTTATTGTTGTGTTTCTAACCCAAGTTGCTAAAGCAGGAAAGTGCCACCCTTTTTTAGGGGGCTGTATTTTCTGTTCACATTGGGGCACTGTCAGTTTTTAGTATTTTGTTTTTTGTGTTATGAGATCAGTGTGTTTGTCAAAGACTGTATGCTTGCTGACTGTATCTAGGCAGCCCATTTTGCATTATTCATATTTTTTAACCAAATTATAAAAAAGGGAGTTAGAAATGCTGCAGTCTGATTCACTGTCAGTATTCTGAGAGCTGTACTTTGATCTATGTTACTAGTGGTGTGCAAAACCAGGGTGGTTTTGATTTTGCCAAATCACCCATTTTGGGGTTCTAGTTTTGGTTTTGGTTTAGATTTTAGATCCATGGCCAATACACGTTCAACATAAAACTTCCTCTTTACCTTCATTTTAAAGTATAACAGAAGGAAAACAGGTTAAATTCTGTGGGGAAAAAAAGAACAGTTTATTGGCATGGCAGCTAACAAGGCCCAGCTGTTAGTAAGTTCACAGGAAATTATGTAATATATTTGAGCCAGTGCTATAAAAAGTTGACTAGCACATAACTTCATTAGCTTGCAGACTAAATTCCTAGAAATAAACAACAGGAGATGAGATACATTGAATAAAGGGACATAGGCTGAGACAATGTGACAGTCAAATAACCCCTGGTTATCTTTTAGTCTGTTAAGCCTGTTGTGCACTGCTAACTAAAGCGACTTGGTGACTGAAGGAGGTTAATAGGAGGACAGAGTAAATGACAAGTGATGTCTGAGAGGAGACATATTTTCTAATTTGTTTAAAAAAAGGCTAGCTGCGTTCACAACTAGAGAGTATATTGGACCCTCCTACCCACCCTTTTGAACTGATGTTATTTTGTTTGATAAGCCAACTTTGTTGTCTGTGTTACCAGCAATGGGCCCCACAGTCTCAACAATTTATTTTTTTACTCTCATTAATTATGATGCACATGCACACTACAATTTGTTGATTTTTTTTTTTTTAGTACAGCATCATGAAAAAGTTTATTTATCTAGATAGACTGAGGCAGCACTGTGAAAGAGAATACCCACTTTTATATGGTGTATTATATATAGAATAAAGTATGGGGTGGTGAGTGTAATGAGAAGTTTACACACACCCGAGATGTTAGATGCTCATAAACCCTGACAGCGATGCTCAAAGGGTTTATGTTAGCATCTAATACCAAGGGCATGTGTAAACTTCGAGTTTCACAGCACACCACCCCATATTTTATTTTATATAATTGCTGGGTTTCTATTTTTTGACATAGCAATTATATAAAATAGAGGTTCCACTGGCCACATGCTGTTCTGGTGTGGCCACGCTGCAGTTTCATTTACAGCCAGTTTTTTTTTAATGTAAAAACATCCTTTCTTTCTCCCTGTAAATGTAGAAAATGAGAAGTTTTGAAGAAATTAAGTTACCGCCGAGTTACACTGGCCGGTGGTTTCTTCGGTGAGAAGGCAAGCGGAGAGCAGACAGAAAGTACCAAAAACTGCTGTGGGCAAATGGCAAAGTGAGGGAGACTGTGCGCATGTTTGCCATAATAAACACTCCTTTATTATGGCAAATAACACCATGGTTCCCCTATGGGAAAAATAGAAACCCGGTTATTATATTTTTTTTCTTTTGTAGATGACTATCCATTCAAGAACATCAGATCAGTCAGAACTCAGAATGGAATTGCAGGTTATCCAAGAAATACAGAGATTTGGCATAGGGTGCATAACTAAAAGACATCTACCAGAAAGTGCCATCAATACAGTCATTTACAAATTTAAGTTGACCCTATAAATAAAAGGCTGAAGAAAAAAACACAAAAAAGTGTGAGTGTGAAGTTCTTTCATATGTTCCATAGAGTCTTGCTTTACAGCAGTTTGCTGGAAGAAACAAAATGGTGACTGGCATGAGACAGGACATGAATGATATGAGAGACAGGCTGAAGCAACATTCCCATTCCCCCAGTAGTACTATTCTTCTTCAGTATCAGTGCCAATAGGCTCATAACCACTACTGTCGGAACAGTGTTTTGGAAGTGCCCCCTGAGTATCCTGCAAATACGCCATAGTTTAGTTTAATAAAAGTTAGAATTTCAACATTTTCTGGAAGGAGTTTTCTCCTGCTATTACTAGCAACACAGCCAGTGGTGCTAAATACTATAAAACTAGTAAGTGACATGGAAAATTTGGTGGATCACCAGAGTCAACCACTTGCATGGAAATTAATTTTAGCAGGTGGCTTAGCAGGTAGTTAGTGCTATTAGCATGTCTGTTGTGACCAATTACCAGTAATTACAAGTAGTTAGCTGCTCATTAGAATGAGTACTTAATTGAAGGATGCAGCCCATAGTTATGTGGGGGAAGAGCTCCTCCCTCACATCCTATTTAATTCAAGCAGCAGACTTCCGCTCTGCTTAGAGCGAGTCGCACTCGTTAGTTTGCAGTGCTGGTGCATGGCTGCTCTCTGTTCTCTGTCCTGGCTCCACCCCCCCATTCTTTGTCTGGCTTGTGCTTCCCCCCCTTTTGCCCCTCTCTGCTCTGGTGTTTTCGTGCCTTTTTTCTTTTAGGGGGCTTGTTTCACCTTACTCCATTCTGCTCCTCTGTGTTTCTTGCCTTTCCTTGCTGTTCCCTCCTCCTTTCCGAGCAGCCGCTCCCTGCTGCACCGTGTTTGTCCATCTGGAACCTCTCGCTTGATCAGCCGTTCACCTGGAACTTCATTTTCATGCTTTCTGTGGATGCCTAGGAACCGCCATGGGTTGCCTTTGTTAGCCATTACTTCTGGCTGGGACATCTCTACGATGATATCTGGAAGCCGCATACTGCACCATGTCACTCAGCGCCTTCCCTGCGGCATTTCAACACTGCTGCTGAGCTGGGCTCCTGCCTCCTTCTCCCTGCTACTAGTGGCTCCTAGACTACCTAATTGGCAGCGCTTGCTGTAACCCTGCCTGGGTCACTGACCTTCTCTTCGGATCCCATTCCTGCTTCCTCCACTGCATGACCTCGGTATGCCTAGGCTAGCTTCCCCTTTATTATGCACAATTGTACGTCTCCAAGACGTGGGCCCACGGTTAGTGATATGGACTGTTTCTGTCACTCAATTCCATACTTTCATGCTTGTGTGCCCGGACATTTCCATCTCTCAGGATCACCGTAGCACAGGATCCGTAGCTGTCTCCATTGGTTGCTTCAGTGTTCTGCCGCTGGGTCTCTGGTTTCTACCCTACACTTGCCTCTCCACTGCTATTACTTTAGCATAAGCGCCATGTCTGTCGTACATGATGATATTATTCATGGGACGAACTTGAGCATTCATTTGTTAGGCTGCCCTGTGTACTTTAGTGCTTCCTACCCATACTACCCGCTTCACATTCGTGAACAACTGGAACCTTTTTGGTCATTGTTACTAAAATTCTACCGGAGCTCTTTTGCATACTGGCACTGACATTTGATATAGCCCTCAGCCTTTTGAGGCAGTTCTCACTTCAAGGCACCCAGTTCACCTGTCTCATACATACTGGAATTCCTCCAGTGGCAAGGGTTGCTACATTACTACAATATTCTCAAACTTAAGGACCCTGACCATCTATTCCTCTCCCATATATTTGTTTTGTGAAGACCGTGCTACTTTGTGGCCCTCGCTATGATTTGAAAGCCAGTGTTCTGATTTCCACCTGTGAGTAAGGGGCATGACCTTCTGTATGAAGCTTCCTCCATGACTGCACCTTGCTTCTCCTCAGCCTGTCTACCCACTCCATTCGTGGATTACCTGATCTGGCTTCTGCTACTTGCAGCCTAGTTGTCTCTCGCCGTTACTATTGTTGCACTTTATGCACACCTCCTTGTTTGATATTGTTGAAGCCATACTTCAATCAGCCCTTCTCTGCCATACTTCTAGGACAGGATTTGCAGGCATTACGACTGCCATGACATTGTCACTTGAGCGCTGCATCTTGGCTATCCCATTCTCAGCAATCCTACCACCTGCTTCCAGCAGGAAACCCAGGAGCTCCATACTATGGATTCACATTTGATGTTTCGACATTCCTCATCCATTCTTTGGATGCTTTGCCCAGCTTCCCTGCTCTACATCTTCATCATGCAGCTTGCTTACTACATTTACATACAGGTTTCCTTCTTCCCTTACTTGCTCATATTACCTGCTTTGCTTTACGGAGCTTCGAGGTCCTCATGACTAATCTGCATTTACAATCTACTGAGCTCCTCCTGAGCTGGCATTTATCTGCCCTGTGTTTGCTTATTTACTGCAGTCCCTTTCTACCAGGACATGTCCCTCTGCATTGCATGCAGTTCGACATTCAGCCATCACATTTAGTCAGGCCTGTGCCCCTACGGGCCCGGAAGTCCTCTGTTCCTATTTGTTACTGCATCATAATCGCTGCTTCTACAACCTGCCTTCGCCCATCGGGCTGGGAGGTTGACATCTCCTCGCCTGCTTCTATGACCTGCCTTCGCCCATCGGGCTGGGAGGTTTACCTACTACTCGTCTGCTTCTCTGACCTGCCTTTGCCCATCGAGCTGGGGGGTTTCCTCCTTCTGCTCTACTTCTGCCTTGCCATGCTTGGGGCCTGGAGATTCACACATTCTATTATACGCCTACCTGCTGCCGTGTTGGCCAGCAGGAAGCTCCTTTACTGGATTGCAGCTGGGCGTTTCTTCATTCATCATCTTTTCTTGGATGTTTTGCCCTGCTGCCTTAACCATGGAATTACTGTTGCTTCACCATTCCAGGACACTTAGTTAGCATCTCCTGCAGACCTTCAGTATCCTGATTGTGCTCTACCGCTTTCAGACCCTGTGACAATGCTACTTCATTTGATTCAGACTCTTCAGTTATCTCCATCTAGGACTCTTCGGTCTCGTCTGGTTTTCCTGCCTCGAACTTCGCATACCTACAGTTTCGGATGTTATTTCTCTCGTCCAGTTGCCATCTCTTAGCCACGGTCTCTTCGATGCAATCCCTGCCATCCTTGATCTACTGGATACATCAGTCCTCGGCGCCATTCCATTCTCTAGGTCTGCCTTACAACTGCAATACTACTCTGCTCTGAACTGATTCGAGATAAGTCTCCTGGAGGCTGTATGCCACACTTATTCCTTTAGCTGACCTCCGTAGGTATAGCTGCATTTCCTGTTACCGGGAGCTAGTTGCCTCTCTACTTACCTCATCAGCTGATGGATTTGCTGCGCATCTAATCGAGGGACTACCTGCCACACTCTGTTTCTACCAGCAGACCTCCCTGGGTCTGGCTGCACTTCCCATACCTGGAATCAGCCGCCTCTCTCTCATACCTCACCAGCTGTCGGTTAAGCTGTGCTTTCACCAGGGGCTGGTTGCCACGTCCCATTCCTTCTCACCTGCCTACATTGGTGCATTCCTTGCTACCTACTCCTCCCTCTTCAGATTCACAGTCCACCCGCCTTGCTTACTTTTTGGGCTCACCATATTCTACTACTTGGATGCCTCCTAACTTCATACCAGTGCCTCCAATTAATCCTCTACAGCTTGCCATTATTCCAGCTCAGCTCTACAACTGTTGCCTTTTTATCATTTCCTAAGACTATACTCTACTTCTATTGTACTCACCAGAACTGGATTCATCAGTCGGTAGCCTGGCTTCAAGCCTTCTCCCATTCCACATGCTATACAAGCCCTCTATTAATAGAAACTTGGAAGTCGTACTACTTCTATTCATCCTGCCTCATTTGCGTCAAATCTTGGATGCAACTATCTTCGTCTGGTCACCTGTATTGAGTTCGTCAGTCATCAACTTCTTCTCCACCATCATATAATTCCCTGGATTCTTATGCCTTCTATCAACTGAAGTCCGGAAGACGGTCCTTTCAATATATCCGCTCTCCATCATTCCAAATTGTACATGGATTCTCGTACTCGGAGTTTACTACGAGGAGATTGCTTCACTGGACATGTAACAATTCAGTACTTTCTTAAGCTCCGTTTCTCTGGATTAAATTCTACAATTTTAGAATTCAGATTAGCTGATTAATTTAGTGGTTAATTAGGATCTCTCTCCTTTAGTATGCCCAGAAGGATGGGCAGGTCAGTAGCCATGGGTCCTCAGAGGTTTCCCAAAGGGGGTTTTCCTCTCCTGCGTGCTACTGGTCACACTCTCCGGAGCTGGAGGAGGTGATTGTCTATTCTTATTATTATTAGGGGTGTATTCCTGCTCGACTCCTTCATCAGTCAGCTACAGAACAATCGTTGATATCATATTCTTTTTTGGGGGGTCTCATAATACTAAACCAAGCTTCCTCCCTACAGGTGGGATACAGAGAAAAGCCAAAACCATCAAATAATATCAAATGACTCAATTCAAGCATCCAAGCACATTGCTCAGAATATCCGATTCATATGTACTATATTCATTGACTCTATTATGCTCGTGCTAGAGTACCTAAGCACATATCATTCTATACTACAGTACCTAGTAAACATTGTCCTCTTACCTGTTGGCCTCTGTATCCAACAACCATCTTCATCATCCATCTACAATATGTTACATAAGCACTGAGCTATGAACCACACATAACGCATTGTCAGCAACAGGCTTTAGAAGTGCTGCCTGCTGTGAACTACCACATCTCACTTCTCACCTGCTCCTCCCAAAAATATCCATTTTCAAGTGGTTCAGCCAAAGTTATGGCAAATAAAACTGTGACTTTGCTTTTTTAAATGAAGTAAGCCCTACTGATTTACAGAGTGTGCTAGTGTTAACATTGTTATAGCAAAGAATGTTGTTTCCAAGTTGCAATTAGCGACCCCCCACCATTTAAGAAGAGACAGGCTGAATATGCTACATACTCACCCCAGGTACATTATGAGTTGGGATGGTATGCAGCAAACAATTGGGTTATGAAATGTGTTCGTTACTATCAGGGCAAGTACCAAAATTATACAAATGAAAGCACTGTTCATAATTAAAAAAAAAAAATTTCCTTAAGTGCCTCAAACTTATTCCTGATCCCAGTGAGCAGATTCCCGAACTAGCAACAAAACCAAGGGGTAGACCTCCATTGCTGATGCAGGATGTTGAGAAACAGTTAAAAACAATATTCAAAGTCTGAGACCAGAGGGGCAGTAATAAATGCCAGGGTGGTGGTGGCCATAGCAGCCAGCACAGTGAAAACCAATAATGCACAGTTGCTAAGTGAGAATGGGTGCAATTTAAGTATTTCTCATCAGTGGGCATGGTTGCTGTTAAACCACATGAGCTTTTGAAAGAGAAAAGGGACTAAAACTGCCCAAAAGACATCAACAGACTTTGATGAACTAAAAGCAAAGTTTCTTGAACATGTACAAAATGCAGTTGTTCAGGAGTTGCTATCACCCAAATTAATCATTGGTTTAGATAAAACTGGAATCAGTTTAGGCCCAGTGTCAGAGTGGATGCTGGAGGAGACAGGAGCCAAGCTGGTTGATGTGGCGGGGTTAGGAGATAAAGGACAGATATCCATGGTGCTCTCATGTACTGCTGACAGTGATTTTGTAGCCTCGCAGGTGATGTACAAGGGCCAGACAAGGGCCTGTCACCCTGCTGTTACTTTCCCTTCAAACTGGGGCATTACTCGGTCCGATAATCACTGCGTCAGTGGGGACACGATGATAAGATATACAGTGAAAATGTTGGTTCCCTATATGAAATTTATCATTCAGAGAAATTGACTGCATAAAGAACAATGGACTTTGCTCATGTTTGGTTTGTTTTGTGCCCACACAACAGAAGCACTTATACAGCACATTGAAGAACACAATATTATACTGGTTTTATATTACCAGCATGCACAGATTTATTACAGCCCTTCAATGTCAGCATTATTAAACTGCTGAAAGATAAAATGAAAATCAAATCCACTTTAACTGATATGCTGAGCTGATAGCAAAGCAACTGGCTGAAGGAGTTTGCCCAACCAAAATTAATGTGGACTTAAAAACATGACCACTATTAAAGTAAAACATGCCCAATGACTTGTGGCAAGCTTTGAGAGATTACTTCAGAGGTGCAAGAACTGCCTAAAGCAATTCGAACAAGCTGGCTACTGAAAGTCATACCACAGAACATCTAGCTGTAAGATAAGCCTGCCACATACTGCCACATAATTCTGTATTTCTATGTGTTAATATAATGCTGACAGGTACTAACAGGATGATTTCATTCCTTGTAGATTTCACTTGGTTCGCAGTACAAGTCACTACATGAATGAAATCAGCACACAAACAGATTTTTCTGAACACTGCAGCCAAATGACACTATTTAGAGCAGCATTTTTTTATTAAATGAATCTTGTATAAATTATACTAGACTTTTTTTTACTGTTCTATTGTTTTTTTTTTTAATTTGTATCTGCCACATTTGCAAACAGTAAATAAAGACTCTGCAGTCTATGTTTGGTGGACATGTTTATTAACCAGACATGTGAACGTTTATAAATAATTTTATGTTGTAAACCCATTTTTGCAGATCACACCTAACCCGCAGACATAGTGAAACTATTTTTAAAGCAGACAATTCAAGTTTTGTATTATTCTTTCTGAACAGACATTCATTGCTGGGCAACTTAAACAGTAAAGGGTCACTTTTTGCAATGCTGAGCGGATCACACACCTTTCATGCCTGTTCTGAAGTGGGTCAACTCATACATTTATCCTTCTGGGGTCCTTTAAGAATTTATCCACCATACTGCTTGCTGAGTAGCTTGTGCTGAGAGAATTAACAGCACTGTCTTTCTCTATGGCATCCAGTCCTGTTCAAATGTTGTCATTTGAGGCATCAGACAAATTGCCCCATGATTCCATTTCCTAATGCAAGGATTTTCTTATTCTTCTAGCTTCATTGCGATCTGTTTCTTGGAAGGGAGCATGGATATTTTCATGATTAGCAGCTGTAGCACATTTTGTTGAAATCTCTGTTGTCATTTTAGACCAACTTTATTAATGAGTAGTTTTTTTATAATGATTGAGGTCTACACTACCAGACTGGGGAAGATCTGGCAAACTTGTTTTGAAATGTGGATCCAACATTATTGCTATAATATAATGTTCTGATTCCAAAATCAAGGCAATCCTGCAGCCCATTTCCAAAGACAAGGACAGATTTTTTTTTTTTAACTTTATGTTTATTAATATTTTTCAATGAACATACAGTTCAAATCCTGATGTAGTACATATCAAAATAAGTAGTACATAGCCATTGAGGGCACCACCCCTCTTAATACAAGCAGTTATAACATCATATTACATCTATTGACAAAGAGTGACACCTGTGCTTGCACCTTTCTCTTCAAATGTTTCTCGGAATCTTTCCAGTCTTTGCATGAGAAGACGTTATCAGTGGAATAGAAACATAGAAACATAGAATTTGACGGCAGATAAGGACCGCTTAGCCCACCCAGTCTGCCCATTTCCCTACCTAATGGATAAGCTGCAGATCCTATTTAACAAGCAGCCTACTTCTTCCTACCCCCAACCCCTAGAATTGCCTTATGACTGTCCCATGCATGCTTGAATTCCACCACTGTTTTTGACTCCACAACCTCCTCCGGAAGGCCGTTCCATGCATCCACAACCCTCTCTGTGAAAAAAATACTTTAAATTACCTCTGAGCCACACCCATCTTCAAATTGTGCCCCTTGTTCTTGCACACCTCTTTTTTGAAAGACGCCACCCTCTTGGACTTTGTTGATTCCCTTGAGGTACTTGAAAGTTTCTATCATGTCCCCTCTCTCCTTCCCTTCCTCAAGGCTATACATATTAAGCTCCTTAAGTCTCTCTTCATATGTCTTCTGGTGCAGACCCTAGACCATTTTAGTTGCTCTCCTCTGGACAGCTTCCATCCTGTCTATGTCTTTGTGGAGACTGGGTCTCCAGAACTGCACTCAGTACTCCAGATGGGGTCTCACCAGCTCTCTGTACAGAGGGATAATAACTTCCTGTTTTCTACTGGTGATGCCTCTCCCTTTGCATCCCAGTATTCCCCCAGCCCTCCTTGCTGCTCTCTCACATTGCTTGCCCACCTCTAGGTCATCTGATATGACTACCCCCAGGTCCCTTTCCATTTTTGTTGTTGTTAGTATCTCACCCCCCATTGTGTACTCTTCTCCTCGGTTTTTGTTTCCCAGGTGCATTACCTTGCACTTCTTAGCATTGAATCTAAGCTGCCATACATTTGACCATTCCTCTAACCTTGCCAAGTCCCTTCTCATCCTTTCCACCCCACCTTGTGCATCAGCTCTGTTGCAGATCTTTGTGTCATCTGCAAAGAGACATACTTTTCCTTCCAGTCCCTGTGCAATGTCGCTTATAAAGACATTGAAGAGGACCGGTCCTAATACTGAACTCCTGCGGTAATCCCACTAGTAACCCCTTTCTTCAGAGTGGACTCCATTTACTATTACTCTCTGTGTCCTATTCTCCAGCCAATTCTTTACCCAGGCTGTCATCTTGGGACCCACTCCCAGGCTGGCTAACTTGTATATTAATCTTTGTGTGGGACTGTGTCAATTGCCTTGCTAAAGTCTAGGTAGGCCATGTCCACAGCCCTCCCTGATCTACTACTTTGGTCACCCAGTCAAAGAAATCTATCAGATTTGTCTGGCATGACCTTCCTGCTGTGAATCCATGCTGCCTTGGGTCCTGTGCCCTCTGGCCTCTAGATACTCGACAATTCTTTCCTTCAGAAGTGATTCCATCATTTTCCCTACCACTGAGGTTAAACTAACAGGTCTGTAGTTTTCTGCTTGCCTTGCTCCACTTTTGTGAAGGGAATCACATCTGCCCTCCTCCAGTCCTCGGTACCACCCCATCCTCCCATAATTTGTTAAAGAGGGTAGACAGTGGTGTCATTAGTTCTACCTTAGTTCTTTAGAATTCGGGATGAATCCCATCGGCCCCATTGCTTTGTCCACCTTCAGTTTTAAGAGTTCTTTCAGAACCCTTTCTTCTGTAAACGGACTGGTATCAGCTTCTGTATCCAGAGTGTTTCTACTGTTTGTTTTAGGTACCTCCCCCACTTCCTTTGTAAATACTGAGCAAAAATATTTGTTTAGTATCTCTGCCTTTTCACAGTCACCCTCTGCCCACCCTCTTTCCTCTTTATTAAGCCTCAATAATCCTCCCTTGGTCTTCCTTCGCTCCCTGATGTACCTATAAAGGTTTTATCCCCCTTCTTAACTGAGTTGGCTATCTTTTCCTCAGTTTGGGCCTTTGCTGTTCTGACTGCTTTCCCAGCTTCCTTTTGCTTTAACTGATACAGTTCTCTGTCCTGCTCCTTCTGTGATTCCTTGTACTTCCTGAATGCTTTCTTTTTCTCTTGAACCTTCACTGTCACTTCCTTTGAGAACCATAGTGGTTTCTTACATCATTTCGTTTTGTTTATTTGCTTCACACAAAGGCTTGTTACCTCTGTGATGGCAGTTTTTATTATTCCCCATTGTTCTTCCACCCCTCCTTCCTGCCCATTTGCTAGTGCATTCCTTAGGCACTCACCCATTTTGGCAAAGTCAGCCCTCCTAAAGTCCAGTACTTTTGCCTTTGTATGGCTTGACCATTGTTGTGTTTATTAGAACTATACTGTTCGATGGTCGCTAGTTCCCAGATGGCTACCCACTTCTACATCTGTGATCCTCTCTTCATCTCCATTTGAGAGAACCAGGTCTAAGATTGCTCCCTCTCAAGTGGGCTCCAATACTAGTTGTCTAAGGCATGCCCCCTGTAGGGCATCTAGAATAACCACACTCTTCGAAGTGGCTGCTGCAACTGCACTCCAGTTAACATCTGGCATATTCAGATCACCCATCAGCAATATCTCCCCTTTTTCTGCCATTCTAAGTATACTTTCTATCATTTTCTTGTCCATTTCCTCCCCCTGAGAAGGGGGTCTGTATACAACCCCTGTGCAGATTGTGGTGCCATTGCCGGTCTCCAAATTTACCCACAGTGCTTCTTCTCCTCCCTGTTTTCCCTTTTGTTCTGTTGCTTTGATTCCTTCCTTATGTAAAGAGCTACTCCTCCTCCTCTTTTACCCTCCCTGTCCCTCCTGTAGATAGTGTATCCTGGTATGTTTACGTCCCAGTCATGGTTTTGTATGTACCATGTTTCTGTGACTGCCACGATATCCAGATGTTCCTCCTCCATCAAGGCCACTAATTCAGGAAGCTTGTTACTCAGACTACGGGCATTGGTACTCATTGCTCTCCATTTTTGATGGCTTTACCTTCTGTTGCAGCATCCCCCACTGACCTTTCTACCTCGGTCTTTTTCTCATTTAGTACCCCGTTTTGTAGGGAGAGGCTGGGATTTTCCTGCTGCTTATCAGTGCCTCCCCCCTTGACTAGTTTAAAAGCTTGTCAATGAAACATTTAAACCGATTGCTCAAAAGACTTGTTCCCTTCCTGGACAGATGCAGACCATCCTGCCAGTATAGGCTGGTGTCCCTCCAGGTGGAACCCCAGTCCCCAATGAAGCCAAACCCCTGTGCTCCACACCATTTTTTCAACCACTCATTAAACTGCATGGTGCAAAGTACCCTCACCTCACTCATGCCATTGACAGGCAGCACCTCTGAGAAGGATACTGTGTGTGCTACTTGTCTTAGGCCCTTCCCAATTCTACAAAGTCCTTCTGCACTGCTCTAATCTCATGTTGAGCCAAGTCATTTGTCCCTAGGTGGACAATGACATCCAGCTCAGACTTCCGTGCAGCTGTTCTCGTGATCCTGAGGATGCTTCCTGTCCCTCAAGCCATGGCACCAGGCAGGCACCTTGCTAGTTTTCCTGCTCCCCAGTTCTATCCTCTAATAATCGGTCCCCACCAGAAGCTGCTTCCTTTCCTTGTGGTGTCCTCTGCCTCCTTCCTGTGGGCCTCCCTTGTGACAGTTGTCCTCAGCCTCCTTAGTCTCCTCTGCGGGTGCATCCATAGGGGAGCTATGCTCCCCCCAGAATGGTGTATGGATTGTGGAGTGGAACAACTGACTGGGTGTGCCTCTGTTCCACCATCCTCACCCTCCCTGAACCCACTGTGGTCCAACTGCTGTGCTTTCTTCACAACCTCTGAGGTAGTGGTGGTGGCTCTGGTGCTCCCTGGATGGGGAGGTTCCCTTCCTACCGTCCAGTGTGGCCTGGGGGAAGGTTCCCTTACTACTGTCCAGTGTGGCCTGAAGACAGGCAACTTCCTCCCTCAGGGCAGAGAGTTGTCTGAAAATAGGGCAGCATCTCAGCCTCCTTATGGTTGTGCTGTAAGCACTCACTTCATGTGTTGCTTCTTCAAATGGCTATAGCAACTGACATAAGTATGATATAAAATTCCACTGCTCGGAAGTGAGTGTGAGATCCCCTTTTCCTACTGCATGATCCATAGTGTACTGGTATACTGTTTTGCATTGTTCTTGGAGCCTCTGCAACACGTGAAAGGTGGAGTTCCACCTTGTAGCAACTTCTTTGTTTTAGTTGGTTAATTGGTAAGTTATTCTATTTTTGCAGTTCCTGCAAAATTTTACAAGCTTTTGCAGAGTGCCTTAAGTGACCACATATATGTTGTGCAGCACCCACATATTCTGCACAATCCTGTCTTCACTGAAGAAGTCCTGTATCATTAGATTGAGTGTATGTGAAAACCACAATATATGCAGAAAGAAACCCACCATTCTTTAATACGTTCATAATGTTAGCTCCATTGTCTGCAACCACAAATCCTGGGGAAAGGCCATTAGCAGAAAGCCATTCTGAGAACCATTTCTTTAGCTCTTGTAAGATGTTCACACTACTGTGATTTTCTTTGTGACAGCTTGAAATACAGAGGGTGGCCTATTTTTTTTTAGGATTTGTTGGTCCCTGCTGGTGCCAGAGGATGTTGCAGAGGAAAATGATACCGAGTGGGTGGTGACAGTCATGTAGTCTGCTGTTTGACCACACATCCACATATCTGTTGTTATATGAACTTCTTTAATAACTGAT
Source organism: Neoceratodus forsteri (assembly GCA_016271365.2). Lineage (NCBI taxonomy): Eukaryota > Metazoa > Chordata > Ceratodontiformes > Ceratodontidae > Neoceratodus > Neoceratodus forsteri. The sequence continues at coordinate 1,303,028,016 of CM028131.1, forward strand.
GACTGCAAGATACTGTTTACCTTCTGATGTAGTTCTCTATAAAGAGCTGGCACAGCCTTTCTGGAGAAATATGTCCATTATGGCAGCTGATACCAAGGGGCAGCAAATTTCACCACCTCGTGAAACCCAACAGAGTCAGCAATAGAAATGGAGCCCACCTCCAGTGCAAACATTGCAGATATTTCTTTATTTAACTGCCGAGCAGCTGGCTGGCTTTGGCCGTATTTAAATCTCTATTCAAAAGCCTGCTGCACCATTAACTGTTTCTGAAGTATGATTAGCACATTGAAGAAGGCTGGAAAAGACAAAAGAGAAGAACTCTTTCTGTTTTCAATTGGGCAGATCTCTGATTCTGATAAAGAACTAGCAGAGAAAGGGGTGATGTATTTAAAGTGCTGCTCGGGTTTTGCACTGTATGTGAAAAATATTTACCTATACCACCAGTCTGTGTACCACCTTAAACCTGTGCTTCACCCTTTGCCATGTCACCTTGTGACTTATTCCTGGCCCACTACAGTGGATGTATTCACTATACAGTAAGTGTCTTATTAAGGTAGAATGTGCTGATGTAGCTTGCCTGCCTTCCTCTGTTGAAAGGAGCCTCCCATAAACAGCAAATTGCTCACATAGTGTTCTTTGGATCAAGGCGAAAACACTGCAAATGGAAGAGGATGCTCTTTTTTATTTTTGTTCCTGGCACTGCAACTTCTGAATCATCATCTGGCACATCTGTGTTAAATTCTAAATTTTTATTATTTTCCTCAAAGTCTTCGGTGGATGACTGGGTGTGAGGCCCACCCTCAGCAGAGGAGACAGGCAACTCAGACTTCCTTTTAACTGGCCCCTAATGATTTTTCCTCTGATGACTTTTGCCCAGTTTGTTTGATATGGAATCTCACAAAAGTGGGTTCCTCTGAAATGATTATATATAGAATTTTATATAAACAGGACCATTTTGAAAATAGGCCCTTCGGGACCTAATGATGTACAAAAGATCTTATCCTGTATAAAAATAAAGAATTTTAGTACTACTACTACATCTGGCTCCAAGTCCTTATCATCAGAGTGCCATCATGCACATTCCCTTTGTTTCAGGAATGTGCTCACTGCCACTGCTGTCCACATGTCCTGACTCTGAAAAGCTCACACAGGAATGAGAAATGGTAGACTCTTGAGAAACTAACACATTGCATGCATGCATAGTTATTATTTCCTCTTCACTATGTGCAGTGCCTGCAACTACCTTTATTTTTATTTTCTTTTAATAACTGTACCTTTCCAAATCTACTGCTTTTAATTGCTGGTTCATCAACCAGACTTTTCTTGTTGCCTTTTGCTTAGCCTGTATCTGTTTACTGGGTATCACCTGCAGCAGCAGACAAACATGATGGGATCTCAGAAGACAATAAGAATTTGGAGGGTGAGGAAGATTCAATAGCTAAAGAGAATGCAGCTACTGCAGTAGAAGAAGCACTTTTAGTTTTTGTGTCTGTTCTGTTTTTATTCCGAATTGCTGTCTTTGTCTTGGAAGCTTGTTTCACAGGTCTATTCCCTTCCATCTTTATTTTTAATATACAAAAATAGCAGTTCCCCATCACAAAGTAAGTCAGCTCCCTTCCAAGGAAAAAAACAAACAGTAGTGTGCTATCTTCCTCAGCCACCTCTGGGAAATAGATGACAACAATGAGTAGTGCACATCTCAAGACAAGGTATAAATATGAACTGACTAGCAAAACAACAAGTTGTGGATCCTATGCAACTGCCAAGGGCTGCCCCCTCCCCTTCCCTCCAAGAATGTTTCACATGTGATGCAAGCCTTTACTGGTTCTGCTTGCATGATCTGTTGGTTGTTTTTTTTTGTGGGTTTTTTTGGCTACACAAAAAAATGGCCCTGCTTGTGTGGGAAATGGAAATGGCTGGTGACACTGCAGACAGATCTACTCAACTGCCAAGGGCTGCCTCCTTCCTCCAAAGAGGTTTCACACATGATGTAAGCCTTTACTGGCTCTGCTTGCACAATTAATTTGTTAAAGGACTAGACAAAAGAGAAATGGTCCTGCTTGTGTGGGAAATAACTGGCGATGCTGCAGACTGAGGTTACTCAATTGTCAAGGGCTGCCCCTTCCTCTGAAAAGGTTTCACACATGATGCAAGTTTTACTGGATCTGCTTGCACAATTTATTTTTTAAAAGGACTATACAAAAAAGGTCCTGTTTATGTAGAAAATGGAAATGGCTAGTGACACTACAGAGAGAGGCTACTCAACTGCCAAGGGCTGCCTGCCCCTTCCCTCCAAAAAGGTTTCACATGTGACACAAGCATTTACTGACTCTGCTTTCCCAATTTATTTTTTATTGAACTACACAAAAAAATGCTCCTGCTTGTGTGGGAAATGGAAATGACTGATGATGTTGCAGATAGAGGCTACTCAACTGCCAAAGGCTGCCCCCTCCCTCCAAAAAATGCTTTACACGTGATGCAAGCCTTTACTGGCTCTGCTTGCATAATTTCTTTTTTGTTGGGCTACACAAACAAAAATCGTCCTGTGCTTGTGAGGGAAATGGCTGGCACTGCTGCAGAGAGGAGCTACTACTATGCAAAACTGCCAAGGAATGCCCCCCTTATGCAAAAAGACTTCACATGTAATGCAAGTTTTTACTGGCTCTGCTTGTGTAGTGTCTCTCTTTTACTTTTGTGTTGAAAAAATTGAACTTTTCCTTTCTTTGTTCTTTTTTCAGTAAACTTTTTCCTTTTCTTGTTTAACTTAAATGTTTTCTTCAATTGTTTTTATGTTCCTTTCCATCCTCCTATTATTTTATGATTTTATCTGTGTCAGTCTTCACCATTCATCACTGGTGGGTGTCTGCCAGAGACAGGCACCCTGCGGGAGACTTTTATTTGGGGGAAGGAGGGGCCAATACTGTCGGTGCCGCCCACAAGGCAGATGTATTATGTGGTGCTTACGGGTTGGTCAGCAATGGCTGTTGGGTCCTCCTCCACCTCACTTCTGCTTCTCCCACTGTCAAGGCAGCACCCCAGCCGACTGAGACTTCTGTGGCCTAGTGTTTCTGTGATGCCTAGTTTGATGCTGTTGGATGCTGTTATCCTTGACTCCACCTTGGTTCTGCTACTCGACGCCACTCAAGACCGGTAAGACCTTTCCTTTTTATTTTGTGTGCAGAGTCAAGTCTTTTCTGAATTTAAGTTTATTTATCATTCCATCACATCTGGTCATCGGGACAAGAAGCAATCTAAGAAAACGGGTTGCCCTCTATGCATCGGTGTCCCTGTGGCCAACAGATTTCCATGACTGACCAACATGATGTGTGCCTCACCTGTCTTGGTCCCCAGCACAGTATGGATGCTTGTGACACCTGCTTCTCGATGGACCATTGAGTTTTGGAGCACCATGTGTTAAAGGTCAGCAGGGCCCTGCCAACTTTTGGAGGGTGGCTTTGCTCATGCCGGTCCAAGCACAGGACTCTTTGCCCTACCTCCGGGTCCCTTCCGAGGCCTATATGGTCCAGTGAAGAAGGGGCCTCCTCCTCTTCCATCCTTACTGTGGAGGAGGTCCCTACCACGGTGCTGGAGGGCCGGTCTGGCCCCATTTGGGACTGGGCCAGGAGCACCGCCTTGGCAGTCATCTCCTCAGAGGTGCAGGCTCCCCCATTGTTGGGGCACAAGGCTGTGGGTTCTGGTGTGGGGCATTCCTCGCTGCCACCCATTGGTGCCATCTTGAATCCCAGAGCCATGCGTGGTGCTGGTGATCAGGATGGTGCCGTGAGGGGTGCGTGGTAGGGCGGTGGCACCATTTGCTGCTCCGTGACTGGGGGATCCCTTAGGCCACTGATCTGGAGCCCTTCATTATTGTCTCCTCTTTGGAGGAAGATGATTCTGAGGTGGATACAGATTGGCTGCCTCACACTTCAGAGTCAGAGGGTTTCCCATGGCCCAGCACCTTTGCATCTCCCCAGGTGCCTACTCTGGTGGCTCAGGTGACTGGGTTCATGCAGATCTCCCAGACACCCCTGGCTCAGGAGGTCAGCTGCAACCTTCTGGTCCCTCTGCTGCTGGGGTGGCAATCGGGATCCTGAGTGAGGCAGTGGCTGACATCCCCGGTGCCATTCCCCCTCTCAGAATCAAGATTGAGCCCCCCTCCTGAGGCCCTCTCTGGGGGGCCTGTGGAGTCAAGGGAGCCCTTGGCACAGGAGTCAAGGAAGATGGCTTCATCAGATTCCTCAGGGTCGAGGATAAGGGACAAGGGACCACAGCATACTTTCGTAACCCTTTGTGGTCAGGGGAGGAGCCATAGTGCAAAACCTTTTGTTCTCCCCTTGGGTTCTCCCATGGAGGTCCCTCTGCATGGGGCTGGGATCCGCCCTTCTGGATCCATGTGGCCCTGGTCCCCTCATAGGGTGACTCACCCTACAGAGTTAAGCCCTCACCATTTCAATTTCCAGGATAGGAGAGTGAATCTACAGACCTGCAGTTTTCCCCGATGCCAGGCTCTCCTGTGGATTCTGCTAGGATTGACAGAGGCATGTCACATCAGGTGACAGGTTCACCTGAGCATCTGCACCCAGCTCCCCTCTTCCCAGGCAATGTTGGCCCTTTGGGGTCTTTGACCAGGGATCAGTTCAGGTCTCAGGTGGCGGCATTCCCTCAGTATGTTAGGGCCATGGACAAGCAGGTCTTCCTACCAGTTCCCCCACCACAACCAAATTCTGATTCATCACACTCCTTGACCTCCTCATCTTCATCCACTGAGGAAGAGGAACCTTCAGTCCACCTGCTATCAGACACTGATCAAGCCCAGTATCAGCGCTTCCTGTCGAGGTTGGTTAGGGACTTGCACATACCCCAGTATGCTAGAGACAATACCGAGTGTGCGACACAAGCCGGGGGGGTCGAGAACTGTGACAGTCCTCCATCTGTTGGGATTAAGACTGGGGGTTGGCTTCTCCTTGAACTCTGTGGTGCAACCTCCTGTTTTTCTTGTGCTCCCTCTTCAAACTCTGAGCAGTGCTGGCTTTGCCTAAGTCTGGGGGCTCAGTGGTAAAATCTTGCAGCTCTGCTGCATTCTTTCTAATCAGAGCATGTAGGCCTCCAGGTTGCAGCTCTTCTCACCAGGGTTCTTACCCTGGTGTTCCTCCAAAGCTGCCTCTGTTTGTTTGGGGACCAAGGCCACCCCCCCTCCTCATCCCATACCTACTTCTTCTCTTTCTTTCTCTCCTTTCTCCCTTCTCCTCCCTTGGTCACTTGGGGACTGGGGCCTCCTGGTCCACAACCCTCAAGTCCCTCCTTCTCTTTCCTGTCCTCTCATCGGCATACTCTTTTCAGTTCATTCCTTTCCCTTTACTGTCCTTGGGCTCTCTTGCCTCACACTCCTTTCTCCTTACTTATTTCTCCTGTCTCTCCTTAGCACAGAACTGAGGTGGAGGAGGACTCAACAGCCATTACTGGCTAACCCATGAGCGCCACGTAATATGTCGGCCTTGGGGTGTCTGTCTCCAGCAGACACCCACCAGTGATGAATGGTGAGGATACACAGGAAGATCAAGAATTACAGTAGGTATGTAATCTTCATTTCTTTGCAGTTGTGCACTGGCTGTTCTTGTGCACTGTAAGACAATACTGCTGTGCTGAGCATTTGTGCATAGTCCCACTGACAGCAACTTCTAGTCTGAGCACTGCAGTCTCCCACTGCCCCCACACACAATTTCCTCTTGCTTGTGTTTTGTTCTTTTTTCTATTTATGTTTTAACTTAATTTCACTGCCTTAAAGCTCCATTTTTTTTCTGCAATCTATCTCTGGCTGGCACATTACACCCCCCCCCAGTCTCCATCACCAACCCCTCCTCAGTTTCTTTCTAAATTTTTTATCAGAATGCATTAAGTTTTTTAATGTCCTCCTGTTCTTCTCCCTCTCCTTGTGCTGGAAAGGAAAGTTCAGAATTGGAACAAAAACCCAAAGGTTCCCTTCTGCCCAACTGCTCCCACAGGCAAAGATGCTCCCTTCCAACCACTGGCTAACATGCAATAATGTGTAAGTCAGAGCCATGTTGCTATATATACTCCAGTTTGAGCATATGCAAACTGGAGTATCTATGCTGCAAGCCAACTCCCCTCCATACCCTTTGAACTGTCTTAGCATGCCTTAAGCCTGTCACATGATAGGCAAGCATGCAAGTTGGGAGGCTGGCACAGCTGAAAAATAAAGAACACAGAGCCAAGATTAGAGATGAGTTGGCAAGGTTCAGCTTGGGTCACATTAAACTTGAGCTGAATGTGGTTTGGGTGGCTTGGTTTCTGTGGGAGAGGTTCTGCACACCCATACCTCTCAACTTTCCCTGATTTTCAGGGACGTCCCTGATTTTGCCTCAGAATGTTCCTCTGACCCTTGTAAAATTTGAGTTTTTGTGGCAGAACAGTGGGGATTAAAATCACAAAATAATGTCAAACATTAAAGTTATAGACTTCTTCTTCTTCAGAAAATGCATGTTAACACAAATCCCCTTATTCTATCAGCATTCTGAGTGAATAGTACCAATTTTTAAGATGCATCCCTGATTTTGGGTCTTTGTCCCTGATTTTTTAAGCCTTGCCCCTGATTCAGGAGGCAAGCGGTTGAGAGGTATGTGCACACCTCTATCTGTTACACTGTCATGTATAGACTGATCACCAACACACATGAATTCTTACTGTCAGCATTCCATTCTCTAGCACTGCTGAATGACTGGAATAATGCATTCTGATTCTGAACCTGAATTTTTAAACAGTTGGTGAGTGAACTATTTTATATGTTTATATGTCCAGCTACTGTGTCTCTTATGATTATAAGAGTGTATTCTTGAGTTTTTTTGGGTGAGAGAACTGCAAAGTGAAGCTAAGCAGTTCTGGCACACAAAGGACTTGAGAAAGCATTCTTATAACTGTAAGAAACACAGTAACTGTACGTATAAACATATTATAAATCATGTTAAATACCTTTGTATTAAAAAATGTAATTTGATTTTACAATTAAAATGTTTTACTAAGCAGAATATTAGAGCATCCCTCTTGTGAAAAGTGGATTATGCCAACTGAACTTAGAACTCCAGAATTTTAGAACTGCATGCATAAGTCACCTTCTTATGGTTATAGAAGTACCTGGATGTTTAGAAATAAACAATCCTGGTTGGCTAAGAATTATGTTATGGTTTAGAATATTACAGATCTCCCTGTCTATGAGAAAAACATTTAAAAGGTATACTTCTAACACCTTTCTTTTGAAATATTTTTTATAATAGCAGTAAGGCACACCCAAGAGTTAGATTAGCAGTCAGTTAAGAACCCCCTTGAGGAAATATGGCACTTGACTGCACCTCGCACTGCATTACACCACTATGGGGTGATTAATAGACTATTAATCCAACCTCTGGTTATGCCTTATTGCTTGAATGTGATTTTACTTGACCTAAGCTTCTCACCTCATATCTCATCTAAAGTTCCACCCACCTAGTAATATGTATACCTGAGTAATATGTATAAGTATAAAACAACAGTGTCCTTATTGAAAAAATCAATTAAACAAGCAAAACTTAAATCTGAATTTAAACTAGCCCATACTAAATCTAATCAAAAATCTTTCTTTTCATACATTAACAGTAAAAAGAGGAATACTAAGACCATTGGCCCCTTGGTAGAAAATGGGAGCATTATCACTGATAATTATGAAACAGCAAACTGATTTAATAAATATTTTTGTTCTGTCTTCAATAAATCAGATTTAACTTCTCCAGTATTTAATAAAGCATCTATTTTACATAACATTGAATGTTCAAAGATACGGAAGGCCCTAACACTAATTAAAAAATCAACTTGCCCAGGACCTGATGATATCCAATCAAGATTCTTGGTTGAAACATCTGATTCCTTGGTCTTACCATTTACGTCACTCTTCAATAAGTCTCTTATGGAAAATGACATACCAGACGATTGGCATCAAGCCATAGTAATTCCCATTTTTAAGAAGGGTAATAAATCTAGTATCCAAAATTACAGACCCATTAGTTTGACATCTATTATAGGGAAAATTATAGAATGACTGGTTAAATCATTAATAGAGACTGAAATGCAATAGCTAGGTATTGAGGATATATCACAACATGGTTTTAAACCAGGTTCCTCCTGTACAACAAATTTGGTATAATTTTGCAATAATATCAGTAGTTATTTGGATAAACATATTTCTTCAGATATAATCCTTTGGGATTACAGTAAAGCATTTGACAAAGTGTCTCATGCATTGTTAATTGAGAAACTTAATAAACTTGGATTCTCTCAGTATCTGACAAATTGGGTGTCATGTTGGTTATATTACAGGACTCAGATGGTAAAAAAAATGGAGTTCTGTCTGAACAGGGCCAAGTTACTAATGGGATACCCCAGGGTTCTGTCCTGAGACCCACGCTCTTTAACATCTTTATCAGTGACCTTAATATCTCTTCATTTAATCATATTTCAAAATTTGCCAATGATACCAAGCTTGGTGGTAGAGTAGATTCATTACATAATATATACCTGTTAAAACAAGATCTTATTACTATTGAATAATGGGCAAAAAGGAATCTCATGTCATTTAATACAGATAAATGTATGGTCCTACACTTTGGTGTTAAAAACCCTCAAACTAATTACTTTCTAAATGATGCACTTCTAAAAAAGTCAAACTGTGAAAGAGACTTGGGCATTTTGGTAAATAACAAATTATTTTCTTTCTCACATTGCAAAAAAGTCACAAGAACAGCTAATATATTATTAAAACAAATTAATAAATCATTTCTTAATAAATCCAAACAATGTTTAGTCCCATTATACAGAACATACATTAGACCACATTTAGACTATGGATCCCCATTTTGGAACCCATATTCAAAAGGAGATATAAAATGATTAGAACAAACCCAGAGACATTTTACTAAATGATACCAAAACTTAGAAATAAACCTATGAAACACAAGTAGAAAAAGGGAAGTGGTTATTCCTCTGTACAGACAGTTGGTGAGACCCCATCTGGAATACTGTGTGCAGTTTTGGAGACCCCATCTACAAAAGGACATAGACAGGATGGAAGCAGTCCAGAGGTGGGCAACTAAAATGGTGCAGGGTCTGCATCAGAAACCATATGAAGAGAGACTGAGAGAGCTTAATATGTATACCCTTGATGAAAGGAGGGACGGGGGATATGACAGAAACTTTCAAGTACCTCAAGGGAATCAACAAAGTCCAGGAGGGTAGCATCTTTCAGAAAAAGAGATGTGTAAGAACAAGGGGGTACAATTTAAAGATAGAGGGGGGGATGACTCAGAGGTAATGTGAGGAAATTTTTTTTCATGGAGAGAGTGGTGGATGCATGGAACCGCCTTCCTGGGGAGGTTGTTGGGTCTAAACAGTGGGGGAATTCAAACATATATGGGACAGACATAAGGCAATTGTAGTGGGGGGTTGCAGGAAGTAGGCTGTTGGTTAATTAGAATCTGCAGCTTATCCAATAGGTAGGGAAATGGGCAGACTGGGTGGGCCAAGGGGTCCTCATCTGCCGTCAAAGTTAAAGTCTATGTAACACGTCTTAAAGAAACTGGACTGAACCCACTTCATTTAAGAAGACTCAGGGGGGATATTCTTTTTACATACAAGGTACTAAAATCACCGATACTAATGAAGCAATGCGGATTAACCTTATCAAATAAGCATACAGTAGGCAGATGACATAATAAACAGATTACTGTAGAATGGGCAAATACCAATAAGCGTGATAAATATTTCTGTATTAGGGCATCCAAACAATGGAATTCACTCCAACAAGTATTAGTGGATATAACTAATTTTGATACAATTAAAACAAAACTTGACATATGGTTACATTTACAAAACTGATAATGAGCCACTATTGAGGGGGGCAATCTCGATGGGCTTAGGCCTCCTTTTGTCCCATACAAAATCCAGTAAATCCACCTGATGAGCATTCCTAAGGACAAGAAAATGCACCTTCTGAGCTGTGTAAAATGTCAGCATGAGTCACATGATTATTCAAACCCCATGTAATACCACACCACAGATTTACCAAGGTTCTAGAGGCTTTTTACCCAACTGTTTCCTTTCCCTACTTTTTCTGCTTTGCCTCAACCCTAATAACCGCATCAGCACAGTGTTTACAAAATATATATATATTAAACTGCAAAAAAGTATGTTTATGCAGACATTAGGGTTGAAGACCACAAAGCACAAAAGTCAGGGAAATGAAAAACATTAGGGTTTTGGGTCTCTGGAGTATTGGCAAATCAGTGGTGGAGTCTTCCTAGGGGTTGTCAACTCTGATACCCACCCTCTGCAGTTGGTAGCCTCTTGAGCAGAGCACAAGGTACAGCTCCAAGCCAGTGCCTCATTGTGAAACACTCTTCAAAGGTGAAGAAGTAGGGCTTGCCACATGCTGCAAATAGAATCTGTCATAGCTTTCTTCAAGCAAGGACCATGTCTGACCTTGTTTGCTCAGGGGAAGGGATGGGCATTAGAGTTGACAACCCAAGGAAGACCCCACCACTGATTTGCCAATACTCCAGAGACCAAAAGCCTTAATGTTTTTCATCCACTACTTTGTGCACTTCGCATTTTTCAACCCTAATGTCTTCATTAACATACGTTTTTTGCAATTAACTTCCCTTCATTTTTTGATAGTGGGCTAAAGAGAAAACAACACCCAAAGCAAGGATACCTGGATAAGCTGCATAAAACTTTGCTTACAGATGATTTATTTAATGGCAGTGCCAAGCATGAGCATACACAGAACTACTTACAGGTCCATGTGTACACTATTAGTCAGATATGCTACATCACCTTAGGTTTTGCCTAATGGCTATGGGCTTCATTAGAGGTTATACAGCATCAGTAAAGATCTCCTTTTAAACTGTACTCTTAAAGTGACAGCATACACCACATGGATGGACTACAATAGTTAAAGTGTCGTCAGTAATTTCATCATAAACCAAGTGGCTATATCCCCACAATATCTTAAAACCAATCAACATTTATTATTCTCTATCCTATTTATAATATATGTTTATATTAAAAAATAATGTAACATGCAAAGCTTGGTACTCATTATGTACTAGGAACTTTCTTAATTAAAATCTGTTCCTTGAAGTGGTGTGTACACATAGATACATAGATACATAGACAGTGTCGGCAGATAAGGGCCTGTGGCCCACCCAGTCTGCCCATTTGAGCTTGTAAGTTCAGTTTATGTTTTCCTAGAAGTCTGTTGCCCCTTACCCCTGACCTCCAGAATTCCTTAATCTCTATCCGATGCATTCTTAAATCCCGTGATTGTTTCAGCCCCCACCACTTCCTCTGGCAGGGTGTTCCACTTGTCCACCACCCGTTCTGTGAAGAAATTCTTCCTCACATTTCCTCTGAATCGTCCTCCCTCCAACTTCATCCCATGCCCTCTAGTCCTGGAACATCTTTTTCACTTAAAAATAGTGTATTCCTGCACCCTGTTCCTCCTTGTAAGATACTTGTATGTCTCTATCATATCCCCTCTCTCCCTCCTCTCCTCCAGGGAGTACATGTTCAGTTCCTTCAACCTGTCCTCATAGGACTTGTGATGCAATCCATGCACCATCTTTGTTGCCCTCCTCTGAACCTTCTCTACCCTGTCTATGTCCTTATGTAGGTAAGGTCTCCAGAACTGTACATAATACTCCAGGTGGGGCCTCACTAGTGTCTTGTATAGTGGAATTATGACCTCCCTTTTCCTGCTGGTGATGCCCCTGCCTATGCATCCCAGCATCCTATTTGCTTTACCTGCTGCCTTGTCACACTGTTTCCCTACCTTGAGGTCATCAGAGATGATAACCCCAAGATCCCTTTCCTGCTTGGTGCATGCTATATCCTCACCCCCCAACTGATATATTGTGCCAGGGTTTTTGTGCCCCATATGCATTATCTTGCACTTCATTGCATTGAATTTCAACTGCCAAACCCCTGACCATTCTTCAAGTTTCTGCAGGTCCCTTCTCATTCTGTCTACACCCTCTGGTGTGTCTACTCTGTTACAGAGCTTTGTGTCATCAGCGACAGTGAAATTCTGCCTTCTAGGTCCTGTGCAATGTCACTGATGAAGATGTTGAATAGGACCGGTCCCCGTCCCACCACTGATCCCTGTGGTACCCCATTGGTCACTCTTCCCTCTGTGGAGTGACAGCCATTTACCACCACCCTGTGTCCTGCCACCCAGCCAGTTACCTACCCACCACACTACTCTCCTGCCCACACCCATATTCATAAAAAAGGGGGAAAGGGGAAAAGGGAACAAAGTCCACAGGCAATGAGCAATATAATTTTAAATTCGAACTTCAAAGAATTGTGGTTCTTACCCAAAGCAGCCTCTACCGATATTTGTATTTTGGATTGATATCTCAACACACCCATATTCCCCAGTTTGTGTAATAGTCTTCTATGTGGCACAGTGTCAAAGGCCTTGCTGAAGTCCAGATAGGCCATGTCCACTGCCCTCCCCTGATCCACCTCCCTAGTTACCCAGTCAAAAAATTCAATGAGGTTGGTCTGACATGACCTCCCCCTGGTGAAATCATGTTGCCTTGGGTCCTGTAGTCCATTGACAACCAGATGTTCCACCAATCTCTCCTTCAGTAGTGCTTCCATGATCTTCCCCACTACCGAGGTGAGGCTGACTGGTCTGTAGTTCCCGCTTCCTCTTTGTTCCCACTTTTGTATAATGGGACTACATCTGCTGTCCTCCAGTCTTTGGGTACCTCCCCTGTTTCCAGTGATCGGCTAAACAGGATAGCCAGAGGTTCAGCCACCACCTCTCTTAGTTCTTTAAGGATCCTGGGGTGCACCGCATCTGGACCCATTGCTTTATCAACTCTTATTACTTCCAGTTCCTTCAGGACCCTTTCTTGAGTAAAGGGACTTGTGTCCATTTCTGCACCATTCTCACCTCTTGTACTCCCTTCAGACCCATTACCCTCCTCTTCCTCAGTAAAGACTAAGCAGAAATACCTGTTCAATATGTCAGCTTTACTGTTGTCATCCTCCACGCGGCCCCCATCCTCCCCCTTCAGTCTCACTATCCCTCCCTTTGCCTTTATTTTTTCACTTATGTACCTGTAAAAGGTCTTGTCCCCTCTGCCCACTGATTTTGCAATGTGTTCTTCTGTCTGAGCTTTGGCTTCCCTTACTGACCTCTCTGCCTCCCTTTGCTTCTCCTGCTACTTCTCCCTATCCCCTTCTGCCTGTGTCTTTTTGTATTGCCTGAATGCAATCTTTTTGGCTTTCACTTTCTTTGCTACCTCTTCAGAAAACCATAATGGTATCCTCTTCCTTTTCCTCTTGCTAACCTGCTTAATGCATAATTCAGTTGCTCTTGTAATCCCCATTTTAAATACTGCCCACTGTTCCTCAACCCCTGATTCCTGCCCCATTCCCCTTAATGCCCTTTCAAGTATCTCCCCATTTTCCCAAAGTCTGCCCCTCTAAAATCCAGGATACGTGTTTTTGTGTGGTTTGGTTCTGCTCTTTCTGTGATTTCAAATCACAATGACTGGTGGTCACTGTTCCCCAGTGCTCCCCACTGTTACCCCATAACACTGTCCCTGTTTGTGAGTGCAAGGTCCAGTATTGCCTTCTGCTGAGTTGGTTCCATGACCAGTTGCTTGAGGAAGGCACCCTGAAGGAGTCCAGGATAAATCTGCTCCTAGTTGATGCTGCTGCTGGATGCTCCAGCCACGTCTGGAATATTGAAGTCTCCAACCAGTACTACCTCTCCCTTGTCTGCCATCCTTTGGATGGCTAGCACCAGCTCCCTATCTGTTTCTTCCTCCTGGGCTGGTGGTCTATACACCACACCTGTGCGGATGGCTGGCCCCATTTTCCTTTCCAGCTTAACCCACAGTATCTCTCTCCCATTTTGTTTCTCCTGGATCTCTGTGGCCCTTATGTCATTTTTCACATACAGTGCCACTCCTCCTCCCTTTCTACCTGCCCTGTCTCTTCTGAATACATTGTAGCCAGGTATGGCCATCTCCCAGTCATGGTTATCATTACACCAGGTTTCAGTGATGGCAACAATGTCCAGGTCTGACTGCACCATGGCAGCCTCCAGATCTTCCATCTTGTTGCTAAGGCTCCTGGCATTTACACACATGGCTTTCCATGATTTGACCTCCCTAGACTGTTTCGCTGTTCTACTCCAGCCCCTTCCTTGGTTGTCCTTTATCCCTGGTTCTCCTTGCTGTCTGCCCTTCTGCTGAATTTTGCCCCTTTTCTGCCTATCCACACTCACTACAATATTATACATTTAGCTTATTTCAAATTTCATTAGCTAAAACAAATAGTGAAATCCTATCCACATTCATGCAGGTCCCTTTGGGACCTTCATGAAATGAAATAAATAGAATACTGGAGATAGTCCTGATGCAGCGCATGGGCCCATCAGGCCTAGACCCTCATGTCAACCTCTTGTGAAGCTAGATTCCTTGGCCCACCACAATGTGTCGTATGTGCACCAGAACACTGCTGTGTCCCTCCCCAGGCTGGAGCTGGTGCTGCTTGCCACAGCACCTTCCGCCCAGCCTCGGTCCATCCAGTCAGCTCACTGAGCTCACACCCAAACTCATTTCACTGGCATGGGAAGGTAACATGGTCCCCACTGGCAAACAGCTGTCTCTGGAAGCAACGTTACTTCATCATTTTATTTTGAGATGTTTTGACCCCAAACTTTTAATGGAGTCTTTTATGACCCCTCCTTCTCAACATGACAGGTGTCATTTATAAAATACCAGACAACATTAAATTTCGTACCACAAGTGTGAAATCACAAATTTGTCCAGATTTTGAGAAACAACAGCTGCCAGGTTCATGAGGTGGAATGAAAAATGGATATGTTAAAAATTTGGGGTCAAAATATTGAAAATTGCGAAAGTTATAAATGTGTGTAGAATAATTGCAACATACCATCATAATGTTGTTGTTTTTTAATATTTTGACCTCAAAATTTTCTGCATAGTCTTCTTATGACCCCACCTCATGAACTTAGTAGGTGACAATTTTCAGATCCCAGCTGAAATTACATTTTGCATCACGTCTGTGACAACACATTTCAGATAGGATTTGAAAAATGACAGCTGTCACATTAATAAGGTAGTGTGAAAAAATGGCTATGTTGAAAACTCAGGGTCAAAGTACTGAAAATTATGATTGAATATTGAAAAATGTTAATGTACACTCATAACTGTTCAAAATAGCCTTTTTATTACCCCACTACATGATCCCAGAAAGTGAACATTTTCAAATTCCTCCTGAAAGGTGATCTCACAAAGTGACTATAAAATCACCTTTCAGTCCAGATTTGAAAACTTTCACCTATCTTGTTCATGAGGAGGGGACCCGAGTAAAAGTTCAAAACTCACTGAAATTCATTATACAGTGTTTATCTGATGTCCTATGTTCCTGGTCCAGCATTGACGAGTGAAAATGTGTCTCCAGTCCAGAGAGGATTATGGCATTTGACCTCCACTATGTAAGTATAAAGTAAGTGGGGGTATGGGTATAGGGATTCTTAGTGGGGGGTTCGGGGTGGTGATGACAGCAGACAAAAAGGGAGCTATTTCTTCCTTTCAGGGATTTAAAAAAAGAAAAAGATGCTGCAGGATGGTTTTCTTTATTTTAGCTACTGTACCTCCGACACTGGGAACTGGGCACCCAAGTGTTGGTAAGATACTGGTGGCACTGGAGGTAGGCACCAGTTGTCTGAGACTGCTGCTAGGATCAGGGGGTTGAACTATGCCAACATCAAGGACTGGGCACCCCAGTGTTGATAGATTAATGTGGTGGAGATGGGAGGTCGAAAACAAAATGGGGGAGATGAACCAGCACAGGTGGTGGCATCCCAGTGTAGGTATATATCAAACTAATATACATTTAGCTGGCACTGAGGATTGTGCAGCCTGGTATCCAGTTTAAAGCAAGGAGGCCACTCATGCAGTAACCAAGACTTGGGCAACATCACACCATGACTGGGACCTTGCTATCCCTGGATATAAACTATACAGAAGGGACAGAGTAGTCGGGAACGAGGAGGGGTGGCAGTTTATATCAAGGAGAGAATAACTTGCATGAGGGAGGAGTCAGAGGAAGGGGAGGTGGAGGCATTATGGGTTCAGTTAAAGTCCAATAAAGGGAGAAAGGTGAGGTTGGGGGTGGTTTACAGACCACCAAATCAAGATGAGGAGAGAGACAGGGAACTGATCTCACAAATATTGGAAGCTGCAGAGAAAGGAGAGGTAGTAATTGTGGGGGACTTCAACCTGCCCAAGGTGGACTGGAGTATACCATCCTCAACATGTGCTAAGAGTCAGATGATCCTGGAAGGACTACAGAGTGGGTTCCAGACTCAGGGCATCACTGAACCAACAAGAGCTGAGGCAATTCTTGATCTGGTGCTGACAAATGGGGAGCATGTACAGGAAATAATGGTCAGGGAGCCACTGGGGGGACGTGACCATTGTACAGTGGCATTCTATTTGGATATGGGCAGGGAAATCATTCTGACTAAGACCAAAATCTTGACTTTTAGGAGGGCGGACTTCAGGAAAATGGTTGAGGTTCTAAGGAGCCATCTGGTGGGCATCAGAGCAGATATGGGGGGGGGATCTAAAGTGGTCCTTCATTAAGGAAGGAATACTGGTTGCCACAGATGAGTATGTTAAGCTCAGGGGGAAGAACACAAGGGCCAAAGTGCCCAACTGGTTCAGTTCTGGGGTTACCAAGGCAGTAAGGGAAAAGAGGTTGGCCTATAGAAAATTCAGGAAGCCCAAGAGAGAGGTGGATAGGGAAAATTACCTAAGGTTGGCTAGTGAGGCTAGTAAGGAAGTCTGGCGAGCAAAGGCACAGAAGGAGCTTCAAATAGCTGAAGGAATTAAAAAGGGGAGAAGGCTTTCTTTCATTATATAAGTGAGAAAAGGGACAAGAAGGAAGGGATTGTTAGGCTTAAGAAAGGTGTGGAGTGTGTGGAGGATAATGGAGAAAAAGAGAGATACTAAATGAATACTTCTGTTCTGTCTTCACCAGGGAGAAGGATGGACCAGTGCCTCCAGAAGGGAAAAGAGGAGTGGGGGGGAGGGGCACACAGACAAAGTGATAGAGGAGGATAGAGTGAGGAAGGGTCTGCTGGCATTGAAAGTGGACAAATTACCAGGCCCGGACGCAGTACACCCAAGAGTACTAAAGGAACTGGCTGAGGAGCTGGCAGGGCCACTAGCATATCTATTTAATAGTTCACTAGAGTCAGGTGTGGTACCACAGGACTGGAGAACAGCACATGTAGTGCCCCTTCACAAAAGCGGTCTCAAGAATGATCCAGGGAATTACAGACCAGTCAGTCTGATCTCCATTGTGGGCAAGCTCATGGAGACCATACTAAAGGAAAGATTGGTAGAATATCTAGAGGTACATGGTCTCAAGGATGAGAGGCAGCATGGCTTCCTGTGGGGGGAGATCATGTCAAACAAATCTGATTGACTTCTTTGACTGTGTCACTAAGACAGTAGACAGGGGCCAAGCGGTAGACATCCTCTATCTTGATTTCAGCAAGGCCTTTGACTCTGTGCCCCACAAAAGGTTGATCAGGAAGTTGGTGGATCTTGGAGTTGGGGAAAAGATGGTCAGTTGGCTGGAAAACTGGCTGAGTGACAGAACCCAGAGGGTGGTGGTAGGGGGAGAGTTATCTGGCACCAGAGAGGTAACCAGTGGGGTCCCACAGGGCTCTGTGCTGGGGCCGGTGTTGTTCAATGTCTTCATCAATGACATTGGGGATGGCATTAAAGGCAAAATGTACCTATTCACAGATAACACCAAGATCTGTGGGAGAGTGGACACAGCTGAAGGGATATGGGACCTTCAGGAAGATCTGGAAAAGCTGGGGAGGTGGTCCAGGATCTGGGCAGCTTTGCTTCAATGCCAAGAAATGCAAAGTTATGCATATTGGAGCCAAGAATCTGAGGACAGAGTATTTCCTGGGTGGAGTCCGAGTATCTGCATCAGAGGAGGAGAAGGACCTGGGAGTGATGATCACTAGTGACCTGAAGCACTCCACGCATGCAAGAAAGCAGCAGCAAAGGCAAACAAGATGCTGGGATGCATAGCTAGGGGGATCAGTAGTAGGAGAGAGGAGGTTATACTGCCCTTGTACAGGTCACTGGTAAGGCCGCATCTAGAGTATGGAGTTCAGCACTGGTGCCCACACCTCAAAAAGGACATTAACCTGCTGGAGAAGGTACAGAGGAGGGCTACAAAGATGATAGCCGGTCAGCAGGGCAAGGCATACTAGGAGAGGTTGAGGGCACTGAACATGTACTCCCTGGAAGACAGGAGAGAGAGGAGACATGATTGGGACATTCAAGTACTTGAAAGGGATAAATAAGATTGATAAAGAGTGGCAACCATATCACAAGGGAGCACAGTCTTAAGCTGGAGGGTGGGAGGTTTAGGAGTGAGGTCAGGAAGCACTTCTTCACAGAGAGGGTGATGGACACTTGGAATGTGCTGCCAGAAGAGGTCATCTCATTGAAGACAGTAGGCAGCTTTAAGAGGGGCTGAGATAGGCATGGGGGAAGGTAAGAATCATGGGTAGGGAGGATGGAAGGAGTGGGAAGGGAGGGCAGGGACATTAGCTCAAGCTGTGGACCCTGCAATACAAGCAGACTTGATAGCCCAAATGGCCTTCTTCTACTGGCTTCTTCGTATGTTCATATGTATGCAGTTAATGGTGGACAGTGGAGGAAAACAAAAGAATCTCGCATGCACAGCACATTCAGCAGGGGCAGTGCTATACATGACCATGTAGCCCCTTCTCCTTCATGCTGAATGAACACATGAAAATGTAATACGGACACAAGGAAACAGCCCTGCTCTCTGTTACATGAACACATTCTCGTAATGCAACCAAATGAAACAATGTGGTTGTAAAAATTCAGTTACTCTTTAAAATGCTGATTTTTTTTTAAACTGTGCATGCTCAGAAATGGAACTGTTTTTCCTAAATATTTTAAACACTACTTAAGCTTAGGATATAAAAAATACACACCATGGGTGAAACTCTATCAAACTAATAAGATTTAGATTTTAAAACCTATTATTTTTTTTTTAGTTCTAGGTGAACAAAAACAGTCTTAATTATAGTCTTCTTCATTTTTTGGATGTCTATAACTTTGCCCCCTGTGAACTGATTGCCATGAATTTTTCATGATCCAGAGATCCTGGAACTCAGTTTGAGCCTTCCAAATTTCAAGTTAATTGGTTGAATTTCAAGTAAATCAGTTGAACGGGGGCAAAGTTATTAAGGTGCAAAAACTGGGGTTTATCATTAAACATATATTTATATATATTTTATATACAGTATATATTTATAGGGGTGCAGTCATGCCCTATATTTAGGATTGAGTAAGCATGTCAATAATAAACTCACTTTAATAACTTTGAAACCATTCAACGGATTTGTATGCAAACTGGCATGCACTGTCAGATAGTGTAGATCTCTGGATGTGGCAAGTTACATTCTGGTCCAATGTGCAGTTTTCAAGTTCTGGAAAGGTGAAAAAAAAACATTTTTTTACTTACTGACTTTGCTGTTTATTTTTCTTTGAACTTGCCTACAGCCTAGATGGTTTGGAATCTTGGTCTGAAATTTTCAGGGCAGAAAGGGACTAGCCCACAGATGTGCCTTTTGCTACTGTGGTGAAAAAAAATAAGCCATTTGAAAGTTATTGCATTTTTAACATTGAAAAAATTGTCTCTGAGCATGCTCAGTAAGCACTTAAAGTTAGCTGTAGGAAATTAAAAAGGAATCCTGTTTCATATTAGAATATTGCTTTTTTGCTTGCCGCCATCTCGTTTACATTTTTTCTTAATTTTTTTTTGAAAAGCCACAAAAATGACATCCTGGAGAGAGACCAACACTCTTCAATGTTAGAGATATTCCCTTGAAATGCTACTTTTTGTAATATTATGAATCTTTTTTTGTGACTGCATAATATGAAAAAATAATCCTTTTTCAAATCACAAGTCATGAAAAAGGATCCTTTTTCATGAAGGGAGAATCTTTGCCTATGATTTTCCTTGCTGCCCATGGTAATGTTATGTATTTCCCTGATGTCTAATGGCACCCCCCACCGTCTGATTGTACTATCCATCAGAATAATTTATTTCCCTGGTATCTAGTGGCACCCCCCCATCCCGATCATCTCCCACTCTAAAAAATGTATTTCCTTAGTGTCTAGTGGCACCCCCACCCACCGATCACTGGCCCTTTGTTTTCTGGTGTGTAGTGGCACCCCCAACACTCCAATCATACTCCCCCTCAGAATAATTTATTTCCCTAGTGTCTAGTGGCACCCCCCCATCTGTTTATCACCTCCCTCCATACAATTTATTTCTCTGGTGTCTAGTGTCACTGCCCACCCTCTGATCACTGGCACCATTGTTCCATGATGTGCAGTGACACCCCCCACCCTCTAATTGCTGGCCCAGTTTTTCCCTAGTGTTTAGTGGCACCCCCACCCTCTGATCAATGTCCCTGTTCTTCCCTGTTGTCTAGTGGCACCTCCCACCCACCGATCACTGGCCCTATTGTCCCCTGGTATCTAGTAGCACCCCTATCCTCTGATCCCTGGCCCCATTGTTCCCTTATGTCTAGTGGCACCCCCGACCACCGATCACTCCCATGCCTGAAAAAAAAACAGAAAACATTCCTCATTTATTTTTACAAGATCCCTCAGCAATCTGACCTCCCGAGTCCCCACCCCACCTCCCACTCAGCACCCACCACTCTACACTCCCCAGTACACCCCCACATACCCTCACTTACCTAAACAGGTCTCTGGTTTGAGATCCACTCTCCAGTCAAAGACACATTTTGGTGCTGGAACCGGCAACTACAATATAAGAGACTAAGGTAAATGTGGTTTAATGCATTTCACTGGGGGTTTCAACTTTTATTGTTAACTCAGCCATCTTTTGACATTTTGATCCCAAATTTTCAACTTAGCCTTTTGGGAACCCTACCTCATGAACAGTATGACTGTCTCAATACAACTCCTGCCCAAAAGGTGATTTTGGGGTTGCTTGGCAATTTCACCTTTCAGGCATGGTTTACATAATGACAGTCATATTGTTCATGATGTGGGGTCATACGAAGGCTATGTTGAAAACTTGGTGACAAAATAAGTAAAAATGGCAATGTTATGACTATTCTTTGCAATTTCACTATGCACACTTGTAACTTTTGAAATTTTAAAGAGTTTGACCCTAAATGTTCAATATAGACTTTTTATTGCCCCACCTCATGTATGTCACAGCTGTCATTTTTTCAAATCCTAGTCAAAATGTATTTTTGCACCTGTGGTGTGGAATGAAGTTACAGTTGTATGGAATTACATTTTGGCAGAGATTCAAAAATTTTCTGTACCGGGTACATGAGGTGGGGTAATAAGATGGCTATGCTCACAGTTAGGCCACTGTTGTCCTATCAGTAGAAGTGCAGGGCCCTTCCACAGCAACATACATATACACATCTATGGAGGGATGGGAACACAGGACCAAAATGGCCCTGCGCTCCCACAGGCAAATAAGGATACAACTATTCTATCTCAACAACTATAGATCAGTGAGAGCACAGGGCCCTCAACAGGAAAATAAGGCTATGATTATACTATGTAAAAATGTAAGGAAATTCTTTGCAAAAAAACTACATTAATGCATCAGTTAGGGGTGGTATCAAACTGTAAAAAGGAGGAAAATACAATATTAGGGTTTCCAGCTGTAATCACCCAGCCCTGTGGGGTTACTAGAATCCCCTCTGTATCAGTGCTAGGCAGGGAGAGGCAGTTGGTGATTAACTAGTTAAATGGTTTTTCACGAGGGCGCTGCTGAGCAGCTGAAGTGGAAGCAGCAAATTCCCTGAGCTCCTGAGAAATCTTGTAAAATCTTTTAAAAAGCTATCTTTTGCCCTAGTTTCTGGAGTTAAAATTCAGTGTGGTATTCCAGGGTCACAAAGGCTTTCCCCATGCACAAGATTAGAGGTGCCTCTCGATCGACGATGGATTTTTTTGCATCCAAGAAGGTACAAGGGGAGGGATGGCCTACTCAGAGTGTGGGAGCCTTGGGCTCTAGTGCTACACAGTCTGAAGAAGTGACTCTCAGTGCTATCCATGCTATGCTGAATCACTTAATAATGACTGTTTAGGAACTCAATAAGAAATTTGACACTATTACTCCAAGAGTAAATGCATTAGAAGCTAGGATGGCCATTTTGAAAACACAGTCCAGCAAGCAGAAGCTTCAGTGCTCAAATCTGTTGATGCTACAGCTACCTTAACTAAATAAAATGCCTTACTGCGGCAGCAGTTGGAAACAGTTGAAAACCAGGCTAGAGAGAAAAATATCCGGTTATTGGGACTGAGTGAGGGTTCTGAGGGTGAGGATTGTTTGGCCTTCATTAGAACCTTTCTACCTTCCTTGTTAAAAATTCCTGAATCAGATCCTCCACTTTCGATCAAAAAGGTCTACAGGGTGACCCCGCACCATACAATCATGGGCACTGCCACTTTCAGAACACTTATCGTAGTATTCATTGGTGTGGGAGATTGGGATCAAGTATTAGCAATGGCAAGACAAAAGAGAAGTCTGACTTATGGAGAAAACAATCTTTTGTTGTTTCCGGATCTCTCTCATTGCACCAGACAATGGAGAAAAGGTTTTGACGGTATCAGCAGGGTGTTTGCGGCAACTTAAAATACAGCATCAGTTGTTATTACTTCCCAAACATAGGATGGTTTGGAATGGTCAGCAATTTCTTTTTAATGATCCAAAGGAGGCTGACAAGCTAGTAGCTCGCATCGACCAAGAGGTGGCCGAGGAAGAGGGAGCCAGACTTTCATCTGATGAGGACTGACATGCTGTATGCAAGTATTGGTCACCTTTTGATCCCAATGCGGTGAAATCAGCTTTCAAATTATGGACTTTTGGGCGGTTTTAAATATTTGTTGTTGTTATATTTGGAAAATACAATTATTAGTTAGAGGGAACCGTCTACTGCTTGTTAAGTGGAATCATTCATTTTTTCCCTGATGCTTTAACTTTACTCTGATCGGGGGAATTATCTTCTGCTTGATGGAACCTGGTCACCTGTGAGAAGAGACAATATGTTAGTTAATCTGTCTTAGCACAAGAACTGTATATTTGGCGGATTTAGACTTTTTAATGTTCAATATGAACAACTTTTAGAAAGTTTAAATCTGATGCCATTAATGCTTAGACATTTCCAGGGTGACTTAATCTGTATGTTTGACATCATAAATGACCTGTACCTGTTTACCCAAATGGGTTTCATGTTTAAAAACAATATTTATAACACCAGAGGTCATCCGCTGCAGATTAGTAGGGCTAAATTCAATCATGTATCATGGAAGTATTATTTTACCCAAAGAATTATCAACCCATGGAATAGTCTACCTTTTGAAATTGTCATTAGCAAAAATAAATCAACATTTAAAAATCACCTTGATAAATTTATCATCAGTAAAGCCAATTTTGGGTATTATAATTGATTTTGGTGCTGTTATGGGCCTCTCAGCCCCCTTGCACCTAACCACCTTAGTACGATCCTTAGTATGAACCTTAGTAGAATCAGAGCTTTATTTTATTGTTGTGTTTATAGTCAATTCTCATGGGCCAGGGATACTCCTCTTAGATGATATTGGCTTGGGATTTGGGGGAATCTTTATGACTTAATGTCATTTGGTAAAAAGGAAACTGTTTATTTACTTTCCTGTGATGATTCTCCTTTGTCCTTCTGGGGCTGCATGCAACTGGTTTATAGATAGTAATTAACTTTATTGGTTATCCGCCCCCCATCATGCACCTACAGTGGGGGCCTTTTGTATTATTCCTTAACAAGAATTTCTATTCGCAGTGTATATTGTTAGCCCTCTGGGATTCTATGTAATGTGAGTGTTTTGCTTACAAAATGCATAAATAAAAAATTTAAAAAAAAATGTTTTTTCACCTGCTTGCTCTTCTTTTTATTTGTCTTCAGCTGAGACTGAAGAGATGAGCTCATTTGGAACTCTCACAGCAGCATAACCCGTGTGTCAGCTGTTGAGGTGGGAGATATAATGCTGAGACGGCAGTTATAGTTGTAGTTTGGAGTCAGTGAGAGTGAGAGTGAGAGTTGGGTTGTGGGAGTGAGAGCTGCTCTGCCAGTGGGCTATGAGTTGAGAGCCCAGAATTCTCATCCTAGTTCTGGTAATCTCCAGCTTGCCAAGTAAAGTGGTGGAGACCTTTTCTACAGCATAATTTCCAGATTTTCATACCTGGAGGGGTGAAAAGGATTGCTAGTTGGTGGATCCAAGGAGCAATCCCCTGTTTAGTCCAGGATGTTTTGAAGCTGCCAAAAATGTCTGACAGTGAGTGAATTCTGACTTTTGCTAGAAGAAGCAAGTACCTGTTCTGTTGTGTTCCATGCCTAAAGAGCAGGGCCATTCTCGATGCCCTACAGGGGGCATGCTTCAGACAGCTAGTTTTGGAACCCACTCGGGAAAGAGCAATCTTAGACTTGGTACTCTCAAATGGGGATGGAGAGAGGATCTCTGATCTTGAAGTGGGTAGCCATCTGGGAACAAGCGACCACCAAACAGTGTGGTTCACGATAAACTTAGCTGCAGAGTCAAGCCATACAAAAGTGAAGGTACTGGACTTCAGGAGGGCTGATTTTGTCAAAATGGGAGAGTGCCTCAGAAAAGCACTAGCAAACAGGCAAGAAGGTGGGGTGGAGCAACAATGGGGAAACATCAAAACCGCCATCACAGAGGCAACAAGTCTTTGTGTGAAGCAAATAAACAAATCAAAATGAAAGAAAAAACCACTATGGTTCTCAAAAGAAGTAGCTGGGAAGGTAAGGGAAAAAAGATAGCATTCAGGAAGTATAAGGAAACAGGAGCAGGACAGAGAACTGTACCAGTTAAAGCAGAAGGAAGCAGGTAAGGCAGTCAGAATAGCAAAGACCCAAACTGAGGAAAAGATAGTCAACTCGGTTAAGAAGGGGGATAAAACCTTTTATAGGTACATTAGGGAGCAAAGAAAGACTAAGGCAGGGATACTGAGGCTGAACAAAGAGGAAGGTGGTTGGACAGAGAGCAACAGTGAAAAAGCAGGGATACTGAATGAATACTTCTGCTCAGTATTCACAATGGAAAAGCAGGGTGAAATAGCTAATCCTGTCAATAGAAGCACTCTGGATAGGGGGTTGATATTAGTCCTTTCACAGAAGAAAGGGTTCTGAAAGAACTCTTAAAACTGAAGGTGGATAAAGCAATGGGGCCTGATGAGATTCACCACAGAATTTTAAAAGAACTAAGGGAAGAACTAGTAACACCACTGACTATCCTTTTTAATAAATCATGGGAGGATGGGGTGGTACCTGAGGACTGGAGGAGGGTGGATGTGATTCCTCTTCACAAAAGTGGGAGCAAGAGAGAGGCAGGAAACTATCGACCTGTCAGTTTGACCTCAGTGGTAGGGAAAATGATGGAATCACTTCTGAAGGAAAGAATTACTGAGTACCTAGAGGCCAGTGGGGCACAGGACCCAAGACAGCATGTATTCACAGTGGGAAGCTCGTGTCAGACAAATCTAATTGATTTCTTTGACTGGGTGACCAAAGCAGTAGACCAGGGAGGGGCTGTGGACATGGTCTACCTAGATTTTAGCAAGGCATTTGACACAGTCCCACATAAAAGATTAAGAAACAAATTAGCCAGCCTGGGAGTGGGTCCTAGGGTGGTAGCCTGGGTAAAACATTGGTTGGACAACAGAATGCAGTGGGTAATAGTAAATGGAATCCACAGTGAAGAAAGGAGGGTTACTAGTGGGGTACCACAGGGTTCAGTACTGGGGCTGGTCCTTTTTAATGTCTTTATAAGAGACATTGCAGAGGGACTGGAAGGGAAGCATGTCTCTTTGCAGATGACACAAAGATCTGCAACAGGGTTGATACACAAGGTAGGATGGAAAGGATGAAAAGGGACTTGGCAAGGTTGGAGGAATGGTCAAATGTATGGCAGCTTAGATTCAATGCAAAAAAGTGCAAAGTAATGCACCTGGGAAACAAAACACCAGGGGAAGAGTACTCAATGGGGGGTGAGATACTGACAACAACAAAAATAGAAAGGGACCTGGGGGTAGTCATATCAGATGACCTAAAGGTGGGCCAGTAATGTGAGAAGGCAGTAAGGAGGGCTGGGGGATACTGGGATGCATAGGCAGATGCATCACCAGTAGAAAACAGGAAGTTGTTGGCCCTCTGTACAGACAGTTGGTAAGACCACATCTGGAGTACTATGCACAGTTCTGAAGACCCCATCTCCGCAAAGACATAGACAGGGTGGAGGCTGTCCAGAGGACAGCAACAAAAATGATGAAGGATCTGCATCAGAAGACATATGAAGAAAGACTAAAGGAACTAAAGATGTATAGCCTCGAGGAAAGGAGGGAGAGGGGGGACATGATAGAAACTTTCAAATGACCTCAAGGGAATAAACAAAGTCCAAGAGGGTAGCATCTTTCAGAAAAAGAGATGTGCAAAAACAAGGGGACATAATTTGAAGATAGAGGGGGACAGCTCAAAGGTAACGTGAGGAAGTATTTCTTCACAGAGAGGGTTGTGAATACATGGAACAGCCTTCCTGAGGAGGTCGTAGAGTCAAAAACAGTGGGGGAATTCAAGAATGCATGGGACAGACATAAGGCAATTCTAGTGGGGGGTAGGAGGAAGTAGGCTGTTGGTTAACTAGGATCTGAAGCTTATCCGTTAGGTAGGGAAATGGGCAGACTAGGTGGGCCGAGCAGTCCTTATCTGCTGTCAAATTCTATGTTTCTATGTTTCTATGTAAAGGGAAGCCACAACATTTTTTTCCTGTAAGTACAGATGTGCCAATCTGTGTTTTGAAGTAAGGTTAGCAGAGGTGTGTGATGTCCAGAGGTATGACTATTCACCCTATTAAGCACTTTAACCTTTACACTGCCGAGGTGGTGTTTTTGAATGCTGAATGCCAAGCTTCATTCAATAGCATTTCAAGATGTGTTTCAAATGTTAAAGGTGTATCTCTGAAAGAATGGCTGAGTGTGAATTTGGGAGCAAAGGGTGGGCAGAACCCCATCTGGAGTAACCAGTTCAGGACTAACAGGTTCAGTAAGGGCACCTGGTTACTTTAGACAAATGGCCTAATGTCTGAAGAGGAATTTTACCCCCTGTAGTGGGGTTCAGTTTCTTCACCGTTATGGAAGAATTGTGCTAATGATTAGCAAAATGTGTTTCAGTTGTGGCCAAGATGGCACTGAATGCAAGTGTCCTATGTCCTACTGTGGTGGGAATACAAAATGTTTCTGTCAGCTATAGTTCAATTATTTTGGTTTGCTGCAAGTTCCAAGTGCCTAGATGAGTAAACCTTGGGGGTCCACCATTGCTTTAGAGAACATCTTTTGAATAAAGTCCTACTCTAGAACCCCACTTGGTCTGGACAGTTATGTTATTGCTTCCTGTGTGAATTTACTGGGTACCCCTCCAGAAGATAGGTCTAGCATATGCTTAGCAAAAAAAAATCTCTGTCCAGGACCTGGTGTGTAAATACCAATGGTTATGTTTTTGTACACCCCCACCCCTTGATTGGTAGAAGAATGAGCCTGGTACACATTCCCAAAGCTAGAGGTGGTGCCATTTCTAAATTTGAGGGCATGCCAAAGTGATTTTAAATAAAGGGGTGCTAACTGAGTAAAGTAGTGGGGGGTGGTATCACAACCCTAACACCCAACCCCCATCCTGCACACACTAACAGACATTGGGAGTATGCCTTGGGTCATCAGTCTGATTTTATTTTTTAATAATGGCCAGAAATACCTTTTCTGGGCAGCACAAAATCTAGGGTGTCCAGCTTAGTGAGAGAAGTTGTTCACCTGTGTTCACTTTATGAGAACAGTGGGACTTTCTAAAATTCTGCGGCCACTGCTGGAGTTCTGCTGTGGGCTGCAGTGACAGTAGTGAGCCACCTATCCCCTGTCCTGTCTGCCTGTCTTTGTCTCTCATTCTCTGTCATTCTGTCTGTCTATCTCTCTACCTATTTATATATCTATCTCTGCCTGTCTCCCTATAGCTATCTATTCTTTGCAAAAAAAAAAAAACCTTTGCTAATGCACTAGTTAGGGTTGGTTACAGTGACAAAACTATGGAAATGTGAAATTAGGGTTTCCAACCATTATATCACCCCCCCCACCCTGCAGGCAGCAACAGGTGTGGGAACCCTGAGGAACACCACACCTCTGTTACTGCCTGCTTCATAAGAGGTGATGTGTTATGTTTGGAAACCCTAACTCCATTTTCCACTTTGTCACTGCAAACTCATAACTAATGCATTAACAAAAGTTTTTTTTTTGAAAAGAGTTTTCTTACTTTTTGGGATAATATAATCATATCCTCATTTGTCTGTGGGAGCGCAGTGCCCTCCAGGCCCTGTGCTCCTATCCCTCCATAGACGTATACATGTACGTTGTTGTGGAAGCATTTCAGCCAAAACAGCAACCAAACTGTCAGCATAACGTTGTTAATACCCCACTTCATGAATGCTGGGCTGAGAATTTTCAATCCTTACCAAAATGTCATTCCACACCACAGGTGAGAAAACACATTTTGGCCAGGAATTGAAAACTGACAGCTGTCATGTTCATGAGGTGATGTAAAGAAACGGCTATGTTAAAAATGTGGGGTGAAAATATTGAAAATTACAAAGGTTATGAGAGAGCATAGCAAAATGTCAACAGATGCGCACCACTTTGCCATTTTAACATATTTTGATCCCCACATTTTAAACATCCCCATTACGATCTCACCTCATGAACAAGTACAGTGAAAACTTTAAAATCCTGCCCAAAAATTGATTTTGACAACTCACCAGGACATCACCCTTTAGGCAGGATTTGTGAAATGACACTGTCATTGTTCATGAGGAGGGGTCTCAAAAAGGGCATGTTGAAAATTTGGTGTCAAAATCTTTAAAAATGACAAAGTTATGTGCCAAAGTTGAAAGCTCCATTGAAATACATTGAACCACATTTATCTTAGTTTCTCATATTGCATTTGCTGGTTCCAGCAGCAAGACGTGTCTTCCATAGGAGAGTGGCTCTTCAGCTTAGCACCTCTTGAGGTGAGTGAAGGTGTGTGGGGGTGCCGAGTGGTGGGTGCTGAGTGAGAGGTGGGGGTGGGGGTTCAGATCGATCAGGGACCGTTTTCTTTTTTTAGAGTTAAAAAAACACATTTGCTGGACCATTTTCTTTATTTCAGGTTGACATGAGGATTGGAGGCTGGCAGTGCCATTAGACACCAGGGAAAATATTGCAACAGCAATCAGAGGGTGTGGGTCCCACTAAACACCACAGAAGGTATAGGAAGGGTGATCGGAGGGTAGGGGGTGCCACTAGACACCAAAGAATGTACATAAATGGTGATCAGAGGGAGGGGTGCAACTATACACCAAGAAAAGTACAAAAGTAGCAATCAGAGGGTGGGGGTGCCACTAGACACCAGGTCAACTACGTGAATTGTGATCAGAGGGTGGGGGGGTGCAACTAGACACCAGAAAAAGTGTGGGAATGGTGATTAGAAGGTGGGGGATGACACTAGACACTGGGGAAAGTATGGAAATTTTGATAGGAGGGTGGGGGTGCACTAAGCACTAGGAAAAGTATGGGAATGGTGATCAGAGGGTGGGAATTTTTCACTTTCATTTTCACTAATATATGTTTTCACTGAAGTAAGACTTACTCGCATTAACATTGCTTTAGTGACTAAGGCTTTTATGCTGAAGTGCTGGATAACAGGTGCCTAACTTTGTACTGTTGGACCTAGACTAAATATTGAATTTATTTGCATCTCACTGTTTGGTCCATAATTTCTGCCTTGAGTGCAAGTTCCTGGATACTTTCTTATGGATGGATTGCAGAGTGCCCTGTGCTCCCACATGCAAATATGCATAGCATTATGGAGTGATGGGAGTGCAGGCCCCAGAGGGCCCTGCACTCCCACAGGGAAATAAGGATACAATTACAATCTCTCAAAAAGTAAATAAGGCTACAAATATACTATCTCAAAAAGTAAGGAAATTCTTTGCAAAAAAACTTTGTTAATGCATCAGTTAGGGTTGCAGTGACAAAAGTTTGGAAATGTGGTGTTAGAGTTTCCAGTCCTAACACCCCACCCCCGCCTAGCATGTAACAACTGGCATTGGGAAGGTATGCCTTGGGGTTTTAAACCCTAACACTCACCATGTTCTCCTATACTGTACCCATCTCAGCTTTTTTACTAATGTAATGGAGTGAGCATTAGGGCTGACATCCCCAGGGCACACTCCCCATGCCTGTTGCAGCATGCAGAGTGGGGGTGGAGTGTTAGGGTTGGAAACCCTAACACCACATTTCCCAATGCTTGTTGCTACAACTCTAACTGATGCATTAATGGAATTTTTTTGCAAAGAATATATATATATATATATATACACACACACACATATATATATATATATATATTTAGTGACAAACTCACCTATGTGCACCCCAGCCAGTGCCCTTCTTGCAGCTGGCTGCCACATGTCTTCATCCTTGTTTCCCCCTTACCATATCCTTGTGCTCACACTCATCCCTCTGTAAAGATGGCACTGCCAGGACAGCTGGATTATCTGTGCTCAGTCACCAGTCCCCCCTAGATCAAGCAGAGGATGACTTCTTGAGCCCCAGATGTAGTGTGGGTTACATCTTATCAAACTTCACTTTACTCCTTTCCCTGTATCAGGAAGTACTCTGTTTTTCAAATTGCTTAAACTAGATTTAGTGTGCCTCTTTGGATGGTTACCCCAGAAATCCACAAACTATACCCTTTTTTTTAAATGCACAACCAGTTATATATTGTGCTAAATAAGAACTACTTTATTCTGCTGAATAAGAACTACTTTACACAATATATTAGTAAGAAAGCAAGCAAAAGTTAATTTACAAAGCCCACTATCCCTGAGGCTCAGGCTACAGTACAGGGTACAAACAATAGCAATAAATAATTAACAATAACATGTTCAAAACACCTAAATAAAACAATGGATAAAACTGTGTAATACACTGGTTAGGGAATGCAACTGGGAGGGGCCACTATGTCCCTAAAGCCTCCCTAAATAAATGTGTCTTCATGCCCCACTTATAAGCCTCCAATGATGGGGCCTCCCTCAAAGATCTTGGAAGGAAATTCCACAGGACCAGTCCTGCTACCACAAACCTGTGATCTCCAAATGTTTCAGCCAGACCCTGGGAACTGTAATGAGGCCCTCAGAGGAGGAGCAGAGAAAGTGCTGAGAGCAGAAGGGAGTCAGGAAGTTACTCAGGTAGCCAGAACCTAGTTACTACAGGGCCTTATAGGTGAGCAGACCCACGTTGAAGGTAATTCTCCACCTCACCGGCAGCCAGTGCAGGTCACACAGGATCAGGGTCACATGACAGGACCTCAGAAGACCTGTCAGCAACCTGTCCACTGCATTCTGCACTAGCTACAGGTGATGCAGGACCTCTCCACTGACCCCAATGCAGAAAGCATTGCTGTTGTTGAGTCTGGATGTTATAAAAGTGTGTACTGGTGAGAATAGGTCATCTGGCAGGATTAAGACTTTAATCTGGCCAGTGTTCCTCAAGTGGTAAAAAATAGTCCAGACAACAGATGACACCTGAGCCTCAAATGTCAATCTGTCATCAAAGATGATGCTTAGATTTTTCACTTTAGCAGATGTGGCATGTGGGGTGGGGCCTGGCATCAATCCAGTTCCCCCCAAGAGCCACTGCATCTCACCCATGAACAGGCTATATCACCAGCACCTCTGTCTTGTCTGAGATAAGCTTCAGCCAGATAGAGGTCATCCAGTCCTAGATCTCAGCCAGACACACATTTAGTATTTCCACTGTGTCATGTGCCCTGGGTGCAAATGACATATACAGCTGGGTATCACCTGCATAGCAGTGAAACCCCATGCTGTACTTTCTAATGATCTCTCCCAGGGGTAACATATACATTGTGAACAGCATGGGGGAGAGGATCGAGCCCTGAGGGACTCTACACAGTAGAGGCTTTGAGTGGGAGGAGAAACTCCCCATCACCACCCTCCGCATCCTACCAGTGAGAAAGGACTCAAACCAACTGATGACAGAGCCAGTGAGTCCACAGAGCTCCCTTAGCTGATCCAACAACACCCCATGGTACACAGTGTCAAAAACTGAGGAGAGACTGAGGAAAATGAAAACTGACTGTTCTACTCTGTCTCTAGCCCCTAGGAGATCATTATGCACCCTGACCAATTCAGTTTCAGTACTGTGTCTAGATCTAACTTTGGACTAGAGAGGTTCGTAGATGTTAAAGGCAGTGGGGTGGGCCTCGAGCTGTAGAGCCACTATTTTTTCAATAACCTTACCCCAAAAGGGAAAGTTAGAGATCAGGCTATAATTCACCAATATGTCAGGGTCAAGGGATGTTTTTTTCAGGAGGTGCTTACAAGTGTCTCTTTCAAAGCACTAGTGAATAGCCTCTCCAAAAGCAAACACCAGACAATCTTGGTGAATACTCAGTCAATGGACCACATACATCCCACTCGGAGACACGTCAGGCCTGAGTCCAGTTCACAATATGCAGGTTACAACTTCAGAATCACCTCACATACCTCTTCCACCTCAACTAGCCTAAATTCACCCCAGGCAGGTGGAGGGCTTTTGGAAAAGACCACCTGTCTACTGTGGGGAAGTGACTGTCCCATTGGGGAAATCTCATATCTGCTAGAGGACAGTCTATCAGAGAAAAAGAACAGAGTGAACTCTTTGCACTTGGTGGCTGAAACTGCTCCTTTCAACTGCAGACATGTGGGATGAAGCAGCCTGTCTACAGCCCAAAAGAGCCAAGCTGGTCTGTTCCTCCCAGAAGCAATTTCTCTGGACAGGAATACTGCCTTATTATGGGAGATTGCTCTTTGATACTGACCGTAGTGAGTTCCCAAGCCAGTCTGTACACCTCAGATCTGGACCTCTACCAACAACGCTCCACCCTCCAACCCTTGAACTTCATTTCCTTGAGCATCCCATCAAACCATGGGGATCTTAATTGAGGAGACCTTGGTCATATATGGAATGGTGCAACAGAGTCAAATGCCAAGGTGACAGCCTTATTATAGGCTGCCACTGCCTCACTCTTCCTTGCCCCATAAGCAACACTCACTTCCAAGAGGTCTGTTACTGCCAACATTCCCTCTGGGGCAACCCCTTTAAAGTCAATAACAGACTGTCTCCATAGGGGAAGGACTACTGGGGTGTACATTGGTCTGACCAAACAACCGGATCAATATTGAGATCTGTAATCTCAGGCCCCAGTGAGAACACTAGGTCCAAGGCATGTCCATGTCTGTGAGTCACAGTAGCAAATGCTTGTGCAAGGCTCAGCAAATTCATTGTCTGAAGGAAGTCTTGTCCAAACTGAGATAGTTCATCATCACTCCAGGCATAGAAGTCACTCAGGACTAACCACCTAGGTGGCTCCAACACCCTCTCAGTGATGAAGTCCACAACTTCCTGCAAACATTCCCCCTCATGTCCCAGAGGCTAGTATACCAGGAGGATTCTGCAACCTGCACCTGGACCCCTACATATGGCCACACATTCAAAGAACAAAGTAGAACCCTCTGGGTGCACAGAGAAGTTCAGGTTATATGTAAAACAGATGGTCACATCCCCACCCCTGCATTTCCTTCTCAGGCAATGCAGTATGGAGAATCCAGTCAGGATAGACACATCCAAGACTGGGCCAACATCATCTCCTAGCCAGGTCTCCATGATGCAAGTGAAACTTACTGATTTTACACATTGGCCAAAATAGAACAAAAGTGATTACGGGAGAAAACATTGAAAATAATAGGAGTTAAATCATAAAAACAAAAATTTAGCTTTCCTATAGTTAGGTCAAACTTACTGGTGAAGATATTGAAATGGTACAGCATCTTGTCTTTGGAGAGCTTGAACCATAAAAGGGTTTCTCCTCTTCAGTCTTATACCATTGTTCAGCCTGTTGCCCTACACATTGACCCCTTCTTCCCTGATTGACAGTGAGGTCCTATTTTACAGAGAAAACTGTAGTGTGTCTCAATACACATCTGTTTTTCACCATTCTTATTAGGACATGTTTCTGGTAAATAAAGACATTTTGTTTTTGAACATGATCATATAGGCTTATGCTGGAAGCCAGACCCTTACTGTGTTGCCATCATTAGTTCAATCTCAGTTCCCCTGGTTTAACAGTAAGGAAATATACTCCAATAGCTTTCCAGTCTGCTATGCTTTTGGCATCAAATGTTTGTCAACAGTTTCACTAAGTAAGGGTCGCACCCTGCCAGTAGACCCCCAGAAACAGATAAAGGTTATTACCCAATTGCCCTCCTTGTAAAAGAAAATGAGATAAAGAGCAAGACCATTTGGCCACATGTGCAAATTTATAGAATTTGACATGGCTGACCTCCTGGTATTTTCTAGGACACTTTAACCAGTCTACCAATTCATTATATTAAAACATGAGTATACATGTATATATATATATATATATATATATATATATATATATATACATAGACACACACATGCACATATATATATGTATATATATCATATATATATATATATATATATATATATATATATATATATATATATAATATGCATGGAGATTTCTGCATAGAAAACTCCATCAGTTATTTCCCTGTATACCTGTGAGTAAAAATCAATTAAAAGTATATACCTACATTAATCAAACAATTAAATGTATATATCCTACACTAATCAAAAGTATATACCTATAGTAAGTAGGACCCTATACTAGCACACTAATTACAACTAATTACCAAATCAACCAGTTAATACTTCAATTAACATTCCTACTAACCCAGTGAAGACGTGCTAGAAACACACTCGTCTTCCACATAAAATGCCTTTTGAAAACACACCTAAACATGCAACTTCTCCCCTTACACAATCCTACAAATCCCCTCCCTATTTCTTACTAGACAATCATGTTCTTCGATGCTCTAGCTCTTTCCTCATGCTCAAAGCCCTCCATGTTGCTGCCACCAACTCCATCCTCCTCCTCCTATCATGTGGCTCTCTATGCTGCTGTCAAACACTCCCACTGCCACAACTCCCAACTGTAGAAAGCATTCAGCTTCCAAGTGCTCTCCATGCTACACTTGACCACAAACAGCATGCCAGTCCCAACTGCCAACCACGGCACTCCTGACTGCTGCCATGCCACACTAAAGGATGGCCTGACCTATCCATGCCTCCTTTTATAGGAGAATCCTGCACTATGGAAACACCAATTGGACAAATGACATTAAAACCCCAAATTCCATTACAATGCGGAAACACCAACAGGACAGAACAAAATGCACAAAATCTGGATGTGATTGCAATTGTGATCTTAAGCACTCTGTAACCATCCCAATGTATTATATTTAATAAATAGTGAGGAATGGTAGTACACTCTGAAGTATGCCAATTTTGGGGCTAATGAGACTATAAAGTCACCAAGCATTCAACCTTGTGGTCTTTATAGACTAATTAGCCCTCTCTATGAATATACTGTAAATATGTGTAGACTACCATTCCCCATTATTTATTTTATATACAGTATACTGTATATACATATATGTTTATTTACTTATTTGCTTTTGTTTACCAGGTAAGCACACTAGACAGCCAAGTGCCTATTTCCAGGTGTGACCCAGGAGATTACAAGGTACATACAAGAACATCAGGCATATACATATACAACAAGTGGTAGTAAGAACATCAGGCATATACATAGCAGGAAAAAACAGTGATAGTACAGGCATAGACAGCAGTGATATGCATTTTGGGTCAGCCATATCCTCAGGTGGATGTTGGTAATAGGTAACACAAGTAGTACAATTTGTAGGTGCGAGACTAAGGAAAACAAGAAATAGACTCATACAAGCACTGTTAGCTGAACAGTTGGGCTGATAGGGAACCAGTACATTTAATATGTCAGATAGCAATGAGCTCACCAGAGGAATATAGTGCATTTTGTATCAGGAGACCCATATCCTCATCGGTCACAGCTGGTAATTTAGCGACTTGGCCAGTCAGGTAGGTCTGTACCAGGAGGTGCGTGGGGGAGTTCCTCAAGTGCAGAGACAGGTGGAGACCAATTTGAGGAATTCCCATAGGGAGGCATTGAAGCAGGAATGGGAGGGGGAGGAGCAAGTGTTTACTGGGAGGGAGTTCCACAATCTGGGTGCATAGGCAGTGAATGCCCGATCACCCATCTGGGTGCATGTTTTTGGAACCAGGAGGACCTGAGTGTCACTGGATCTTAAGTAGTAGGAGAGGATTGCAGGTTTGAGGGATATGGTGAGTGGGGGGGATGGCAGTTCTGATGATATTGTCGATAAAGTTGCTGAGGACAAAGGTGCAGTGTTTTTCCCAGGGGGAGCCACTCAAGCCTAGAGTATAGCTCGTAGTGGCCCATGAGGTGGGGGGCAGAAAGTGAAAATGCAAGAGACATGGGCAGTAATCTACAATGTGCTGACTGCACAGCAAAACGCCAATTGTGAAATCCCTCACAACGACAATCTTGACAGGTTTCGAGATTGTCGCTGTGAGGGACCCAAGGGCAAAAACATGCCCTTTTGCCGTGTATCACCCCCCCAAATCAACTGTGACTCAGAGTTGATAATCCTTAGTAGATGGTGTGGGGGGTGCAGCCCCCCCCCCAAGTGAAAGACACCAATGTCAGACAGGCGAAAATGCGCCTGTCGACATTGGAGATGTCGCTATGCCAAACCTCAACAACAGTGTTGTCAATTCAGCATAGATAAACCCTAATGTACTAAGATGAATGGAACAGACTACAAATCTAGAACATGCACACTCCATTGGTAAAAAGTTTATTTAACTAGGGGACCTCTTGTACTTCAGCTGGCCAGATCTTTGTAAGAGAGGATTTCACCAAGTCAGAAGAAACAGCACAACATTTATAGTTCAAACTTTTATTTTGCTTGAGTAAGTGTTTTGGTGTTAACCCCAGGAAACATCTTCTGGGTCACGGCTTTCTATTTTAGCAGCCCTTCTGTAAGCAGGGCAAGCAGAGCAGGGCGCACTCATCGTGCGGGTCACACGCAGAGATGCGCACAGAGACATGCGCATCCTCGCATGTGGGCAGCGTGGTGGCCATGAATCTAGTAAATTCAACTAAAGGTCTGCTAAGGTAGGGCACATCATCATAATTTCTAACACCCCAAACACTTATTTTTAACTAAAGTAATCTATAACTAGTACCCCACAGGTAGTTATAACTACAAATCTTGCCTGTGTTACTATTTGAAGTTCAGTGAAATGGAGCTGTCTGCTACCATAAGAACTAGTGAGGGTAGGGTGGGTATTCTCTGCTCTAAGTGTAACATGTATCTCCTTCTGGCAGAGTCACAGTCCATAGAGGTTTTTATTCATACAAAATGCATGTAGAATGAGGAACTGTACAAAGAGATACTACTATTCAATTACAGATTAACAACACTTGAAGAAAGCCAAACTCTAATGGCACTCAGATATAATGCTCGAATGTCCAGTGAGGTTGCCTCAAATAGAACTGAAGTCATACACTGTCACCAGGCTAGTCAAACTGTGTCCATGCTCATAAGGGATATCAGTGTACCTCCCAATACCACAGTCTATATAGCCAGGCCAGCTGTCACTGATGCAGCCCCAAATGATCAAGGAGATAAAAAGTGTTCCAGGGTGGATGACCCTAATGATGATCCTAATGAACAGTGGTATGAGGTACAAAGTAAGAGAGCTTTAAAACAGGGAAGAAAAGCGAACACTTTTGTTCTTCCAACATTTAATAGATTCAACTCACTTGTAACTTCTAATTCTTTGGTAACAGGTCAGGAGACAGATTTCCCCACCCCCAGCATACTCTCCACTATAGGGAAAAACTCTAGAACCTTTGAGGCCTCCACTGTGCCAGGTAATTATGCCCCTCCAGGCTTGCTAGACATGAGTGATCCAGAAAACACCAGACAGGAAAAAAACAGTCTGAATGCTAGCCTTCCATTAATAGACCTACCAGTTGCTGCCAATTCACCACTCTCCCAAGTTATGGAATTTTCCTCTGATCCTATCCCCCCCCCAATTTTCACACAATAGACAAATATTTGTTATAGGTGACTCACTGATTAAACATATTGACAGAGACATCTGTAATCCGGATAAGGCCAATTGGACTTGTTCTATGTTTCAAGGGGAAAAAATAGCCGACATTATATCAAGGTTAGAAAAAAGTTATATGGAAATGGGTCTAATCCACTAGTTGTTATACATGCAGGCACTAACAGTGTTATGCTTGATGACCCACCTAACATTAAAATGGATTTTGTTGACTTATCCAACAAACTGGTAGATGTAGGGTGTCAAATAGTGTTCTCAGAAATATTATCTATACCCAGAGCTTCGAACATGTTGAACCAAAAAATTAAACTTCTCAATGACAGGCTACGAAGGTGGTGTCTCAAGCAAGATTTCACATGTATTACCCATTGGGGGAATTTTCTGATAAGGCAGCACTATTCTGTGATGATGGACTACACCTAAGTAGATGGGGTAGCTCTCTCCTAGGCAAATGAATACTATCTACAATAAACAAATGTTTAAACTAGATACACTGGGGGAGAGACAGGGCATACCTAACTCTCTTAACTATTGTGAAACTCATAAGACCAAATGTGCTAACTACAAAATAAATTTTCCCTGTTTTAGTGCCAGAAACCTTAATAACAAACTAGATAAGTTAAAAATAAAGGTATTTCAGGAACATAAAGATATCATAGCTATCACTGAGACATGGGGTGATGCTAAAGCTTCTTGGGACCCCACATTGCCTGGATATGCACTGCATAAGCTTAATAGGAGAACACATAAATGAGGAGGGGTTGCTTTATTTGTAAATAACAATTTCAGAAATACTTTTCTCAGTGCAGTTTAGCCCCTGCAATGCATATTTTTAAATCAAGGATGGAAATGACGAAAGGAAAAGTGTGGCCCACTGGGAAGTGAACCTCATACCTCTGGTATGCTGTTCCAGCACTCTAACCATTAAGCTACAGGCTCACGTGATCAGAGTGCCTGAGGACTTCCTTAAAACCACACATTCCTTTTTTCAAGTATGTTGTGTAATCCTGCAACTAGGAACATATCAGAAATACAAATTTCTCTCAGTGCAGTTTAGCCCCTGCAAGGCATATTTTTAAATCAAGGATGGAAATGAGAAACAAAAAGTGTGGCCCACTGGGAATTGAACCTCAGACCTCTGGTATGCCATTCCAGTGCTCTAACCATTAAGCTACATGCTCACATGGTCAGCGGTGATATATCCAATAATATAAAACAGACTGATATTTCTGCAGAATCCATTTGGATCAAACTTTTGTTAAATAACTCAGAAAATATCATACTAGGTATATGTTACCATCCACCCAATTCCACATCTGAATATTCTGATGCTATTTATAAAGAAATTGAATTGGCTAGTGAGCTTGACAATATCATTTGCATGGGGACTTCAATACTGGTGATATCTCTTGCAGAGATCTTACAGCATCATCAAGCTGCGGCAAAAAAAACTTCTGGCCACATGCCTACAGCAAAGCTTAAATCAATGTGTACTAAAACCAACCAGAGAATGTGCAAATTTTAGACCTGGTACTCCACAATGATCCATTTGAGATAAAAAAAAATTCCATTCAAAACACAATTGGAAACAATGACCATGACTCTATTTGTTTTTCATTAGTGTCTAATCAAACTTATAGCTATAGTACTACTAAGACATATCTTTACAATGCTGCTGATTCTGACCTAATAAACTCAGTACTGGGTTCCATAAACTGGGATGACATTTTTTCAACAAAAACAATGGAGGAGGCTTGGGAGTTTCCATATCACACTATTATTTCACTGAGGAAAGAATACATTCCTTTTAGACTTAAAAACAGTGGTCAAAAACACACCCTGAAATGACTTAATAAATCCATACATAGACTTCTAAAACTAAAAAAACTATAAATATTCAAATTATGTAAAATCCCGTATACCAGAAAACTGGATCTCATATGTCAAAATAAAAAAAATGTAAAACAAAGATTAAAAAGACAAAAGCTAAATGGGAACTTAATTTTATAAAAACAGCCAATAAAACTAACAGCAAGCAGTTTTATTCATATATTAACTCACTAAAAAAAACTAAATGCCAGAATGGTCCACTGTTAATAAATAACACATTGGTATATGAACCAAATGAAATGGCCAATATTCTTAATACCAAATTCTGTGAAATATATGATTCCCCCAAGTCTACCAATCTGGGGGTAACTCATAATAAGGATGTACAGATAAACCTCACCAATGTATCTATACACAAAAAACTATTATCACTGAAAGGTAAGATGTGACCCGTCCCTGATGATATTGCAGGACATCTCCTATATTTACTTGCAGATGGCCTCACTCATCCACTTAAACTATTATTTTAAGGTTGTCTCAATAACAATGTTATACCCCCTGCTTGGAAATCGACACATGTAATATCTATACACAAAAATGGGGCCTAAAAACAACTGGGAGAATTTTAGACCCATCAGTCTCACTTCATCTATTTGTAAACTGCTCAAAAGCTTAATTAAGGATAACATTACTCAAGATCTAGATACACTAGATCCTGAACAACACGGGTTTAAGAAAGGAAGGGGCTGCCTTGTTAACATTATGTGTTTTTACGAAGAGGTCAGTTCCAAGCTTGATAGCCGTATACCTTATGACGTCATATTCATCGACTTCAGTAAAGCTTTCAATGTTATGTCACATAAAGCCCTAGTATTCAAACTACACAAAACAAATATAAATAAAAATATTGTAAACTGGATTGAAAACTGGCTCAGCAATCGAACACAGAGAGTTCTAATAACAGGAA
Organism: Neoceratodus forsteri; assembly: GCA_016271365.2. Taxonomy (NCBI): domain Eukaryota; kingdom Metazoa; phylum Chordata; order Ceratodontiformes; family Ceratodontidae; genus Neoceratodus; species Neoceratodus forsteri. The sequence goes on from CM028131.1 coordinate 1,303,069,228, forward strand.
AATTATCTGAAGAAGGTATAATTAGTAGTGGTGTCCCCCAGGGCTCTGTACTGGGACCCTGTTTATTTCAAGTGTTCATATCTGCTTTAACTAACAACTGTCTTTCACACACAACAAAATATGCTGATGATGTAAAATTAGGAGGCCCCTGCAGTACCATTGAACAAACACAAGTTATCCAAATGACCTTAATAAAATTTCCAAATGGGTTATACAGTGAGGCATCAAAATAAACATTAACAAGTGTAAAGTTATACACCCTGGTTGTCATAACCCCTTGACAGAATACTCCATCAGTGGTTGCAATCTAAGCACAACCACTGATGAAATAAATCTGGGAGTATACATCTCTGAAGATTTTGGACAATCAAAACAGGTACATGAAGCCATTAAGAAAGCTAACCATGTAATTTGGTCCATAAAAAGAAACATCAGATCAAGGGATAAAAATGTAATGTTGCAACTGCATAGGGCTTATGTAAGTCCACACCTAGAATATGCCTCCCAACTGTGGTCTCCATATAAATAAACTTAAATATCATTACTGGAAAAAGTCCAGAGGAAATATACTAAACATATATCTGAATTGTATAATGATCCCATTGAAAATAGACGTTAACTAACTAATCTAACGTCCCTGGAAACTCATCGTCTTAGAGGAGATCTTATTTTTATGTTTGATCTCACTCAGGACCCATATTTAATATCTGAACTAGATTTTGAATTTAAAAACATCCCTCACTATACCAGAGGCCACCCATTACAGTTTAGTAGGAAAAGGTTTAATTTTGTACCTCAAAAAAAACTTCTTTACTCAAAGAATCATAAACCCCTGGAATACACTCCCCATTGAGATAATTGTGAGTAAAACAAAAGCTGAATTTAAACAACACCTAGACAATCTCATTCTCTCCAGGTTTAATTTGCACTACCATAATAAATAATCTATAGGTGCAAATTATGGGCTAAAAGCCTCCTAGCACCTTTTCCTTCCTTGGTAGTAGTATGATCCTTATCTCAGTGTAAAACAGTGAGCAGTGGGACAAATCAAATTATATATGTCTTTGACAGAGGAGAATTTTGGTTTCAGAGCAAAGAAACAGAAGTCTAGAACTACAGATTTTTTACTGATAAATCACTTCTATCTCAGCAGGAGTCAGCACATGTTTGGATTAAGCAAACAGATACTTGCTCAGAAGAGGGGGGTCTCATTTAAGTAAAAAAAAGGAAGAAAGTCACTGTGTGTTTCTTTGAGGAAGGGGGCTGTATCAGCTTAATTTACTGAGTCAGAGCAGAGGGTGAATCTAATTGGGGGTGTAGCTTAGCAGCTTAGCAGTACAAAAGCAGGTGTCTCCAATTGCAGCTTCCTGCTGTATTTGACAGAGGAGAACTTTGGTTTCAGAACAAAGAAATAGCAGTCTAGAACTACAGATGTTTTACTAATTGCCCTCCTTCCCACCCCCTCCACCTTCCCACCCAAAGCCAGTTCTAGTTTTATAGCCACTGGATTTGACTGACAACAGGAACTTCCTGTTTGGCAGTAGGAAGGAAGGATCACTGAGCACATTAGTTTCATCAACCTTGAAGGAACCTAAAAATAACTCTTTCTCCCCGGCTGCTGGATGTGTGAATCCAAGCATGGAAGAAGAAGACTACTGAAGACTACAGGAAGTTCCTGTCCTAGAAAAGGAAGGGCAAGAGTTGTAAGGGCACATAAGCAGTAGGAAAGTAAGTGTAAAAATACATAGAGGGAGGAGACAGTAAGCATACCTTCAGAGGAGGGCAACAAAGATGGTGCATGGGTTGCATCACAAGTCCTATGAAGACAGGTTGAAGGAACTGAACATGTACTCCCTGGAGGAGAGGAGGGAGAGAGGGGATATGATAGAGATATACAAGTATCTTACAGGGAGGAACAGGGTGCAGGAAAACACTATTTTTAAGCGAAAAAGATGTTTCAGGACTAGAGGGCATGGGATGAAGTTGGAGGGAGGACGATTCAGAGGAAACATGAGAAAGAATTTCTTCACAGAACGGGTGGTGGACAAGTGGAACACCCTGCCAGAGGAAGTGGTGGGGGCTGAAACAATCACGGGATTTAAGAATGCATGGGATAGACATAAAGGAATTCTAGAGGTCAGGGGTAAGGGGAAATAGACTTCTAGGAAAACAAACTGAACTTACAAGCTCCAATGGGCAGACTAGGTGGGCCATAGGCCCTTATCTGCCGACACTGTCTATGTATCTATGTATCTATGTACAAAGCAACAGGAGAGATGACACAAAATAAGTCATGATGGGAGTGGTGCAGTGCAATGGCTGTGGGACAGCAGTGTTCCGGGAGACATTCTGGAGGCTGCAATGCTGCCCTGTTTGCAGGCACCTCTCTGGTCTGTGGGAGGAGGTTTCCCATCTCCAGCTGACCTGGCTAGGATTTGTGAAACCTCTTCCCCCACACAGGGACCACCAGGGCCACCACCGTTACCTCAGAGGTTGCCAAGAAAGAGGAGCAGTTGGACCAAGGTGGGCTCAGTGAGGCAGAGGGTGGCAGAAGAGAGATGCATACCTCCAGTTGTACCTCTCCACAATTCATATGCTGTTCTGGAAAAGAGTGGTTCCTCTATGGAGGCACCTGCAGTGGAGACCAAGGAGGATGCTAGGAACCTCCACAAAGGAGACCCATAGGAGGGTGGCACAAGACCCCAAAGGGAAGGAAAAAACTCCTGGTGGGGGACTCGATCATTAGGGAGGGTAGAAGTAGGGGAGGAAAGGGATAGGGAGGTAAGATGCCTGCCTGGTGTCACGGCTCAGAGGGACAGGAAGTGAATCCTCAGGATCACAGGAGCAGCTGCATGAGGGAGGGAGGTGGCTGTTATTGTCCACCTAGGGACAAATGACCTGGCTGTGAATGGGATCAGAGCGGTGCAAGAGAAGTTTGTGGAGTTGGGGAGGGGCCTTAAACAAGTAGCATGTACAGCAACCTTCTCGGAGGTGCTGCCTGTCTATGGCAAGAATGATGCTAGGGTATTCCGTACCATGGAATTCAATGAATGGTTGAAAAACTGGTGTGGGGCTCAGGGTTTTGGCTTCATTGGGGACTGGCGAGCCACCTGGAGGGATGCAGGCTTATACTGGCATGAAGGTCTGCATCTGCCCGGGGGAGGGACTAGGATCCTAGGTGACAGGTTTAAATGCTTCATTGGCGAGCATTTAAACTAGCCAAGGGGGAGGCATTGAAAAAGAGCAGGGAAATCCAAGCCTCCCCCCACAAAACACAGTAGCTAGAGAGGTAAACACCAAGGAGAGAAGTCCGTGGGAGTAGGACAGGGATAAATGCAAAAAGGCAGTAAGGACAGGGATGGGGCAAAAAGGGGTGAGACCATAAAAAATAAATAGAAGGTGATGAGTACCAATGCCCACAGTCTGTGCAACAAACTCCCTGAACTAGTGGCCTTGATGGAAGAGGGATGCCTCGATATTGTGGCAGTCACTGAAACATGGTGCACAGAGAACCATGACTGGGATGTCAACATACCAGGATACGCAGTCTACAGGAGGGACAGGGTGGGTAAAAGATGAGGAGGACTAGCTCTCTCTATAAAAGGCAAGGGATTAAAGCAACAGAACTAAAGAGTGAACAGGAAGTTGATGAGTCACTATGGGTCACCCTGGAGACAGAAAATGGCACCACAATCTGCATGGGGGTTGTGTACAGACCCCCATCTCAGGGGGAGGAAATGGACAAGGAAATGATAGAAGGCATCTTTTAAATGGCAGAAAAAGGGGAGATATTGTTGGGGTACCTGAATATGCCAGATGTTAACTGGAGTACCTTTGTTGCAGGCACACCCAAGAGCAGGGTCATTCTTGATGCCCTACAGAGGGCATGCCTCAGACAGCTAGTGTTGGAACCCACTTGGGAGGGAGCAATCTTAGACCTGGTACTCTCAAATGGGGAAGGAGAAAGGATCTCAGATTTAGAAGTGGGTAGCCATCTGGGAACAAGTGACCACCAAACAGTGTGGTTCACAATAAACACAGTCACAGAGCCAAGCCATACAAAAACAAGAGTATTGGACTTTAGGAAGGCTGATTTGGGGAAAATAAGAGAGTGCCTCAGAAAAGCACTAGCAAACGGGCAAGAAGGAGAGGTGGAGGAACAATGGGGAATAATCAAAGCAGCCATTGAAGAGGCAACAAGTCTTTGTGTGTAGCAAATCAACAAAACAAAATGAAGGAAAAAACCACTATGGTTCTCAAAAGAGGTAGTAGGGATGGTTAAGGAGAAAAGGATTCAGGAAATATAAGGAAACACAGAAGTAGCAAGACAGAGAACTTTATCAGTTAAAGCAGAAGGAGTCAGGGAAGGCAGTCAGAATAGCAAAGGCACAAACTGAGGAAAAGATAGCCAACTATGTTAAGAAGGGGGATAAAACATTTTATAGGTACATTAGGGAGTGAAGAAAGACCAAGGGAGGGATGCAGATACTTAATAAAGGGGAGGGAATGTGGGCAGAGGGTGACAGTGAAAAAGCAGGGATACTGAACCAATATTTCTGCTCAGTATTCACAATGGAAGAGGAGGGGGAGGTACCTAAACCGAACAAAAGAGAAACTCTGAATAGGGTGGTCAACACCAGTCCATTCACAGAAGAAAGGGGTTTGAAAGAACTCTTGAAACTGAGGGTGGACAAAGCAATGGGGCCTGATGGGATTCACCCAAGAATTCTAAAAGAATTAAGGGTAGAACTAGTAACACCACTGACTACTCTCTTTTTTTTAATGATGTTAACTGTTTTAATTGTTATTATGTATGGCGCCTTGACAATCGAAAGGCACCCTATAAATAAAAATTATTATTATTATTATTTAACAAATCATGGGAGGATGGGGTGGTACCTGAGGTCTGGAGGAGGGTAAATGTGATTCCACTTCGCAAAAGTGGGAGCAGGGCAGAGGCAGAAAACTACAGACCAGTTAGTTTGACTTCAGTGGTAGGGAAAATGATGGAATCACTTCTGAAGGAAAGAATTGTTGAGTACCTAGAGGCCAGTGGGGTACATGACCCAAGGCAGCATAGTTTCACAGCAGGAAGGTCATGTCAGATGAACCTAATAGATTTCTTTGACTGGGTGACCAAAGTAGCAGACCAGGGAGGGGCTGTGGATATGGCCTACCTAGATTTTAGCAAGGCATTTGACACAGTCTCACACAAAAGATTAATTTACAAGTTAGCCAGCCTTGGAGTGGGTCCCAAGGTGGTAGCCTGGATAAAAAACTGGCTGGACAACAGGACACAAAGGGTAATAGTAAATGGAGTCCACAGTGATGAAAGGAGGGTAACTAGTGGGGTACCCTAGGGTTCGGTACTGGGGCCGGTCCTCTTTAATGTCTTTATAAGTGACATTGGAGAGCACCTGGAAGGAAAGGTATGTCTCTTTGCAGATGACACAAAGATCTGCAACAGGGTTGAGACACAAAGTGGGTGGAAAGAATGAAAAAGGACATGGCAAGGTTGGAGGAATGGTCAAATACGTGGCAGCTCAGATTCAATGCAAAGAAGTGCAAAGTAATGCATCTGGGAAATAAAAACCCAGGGGGAGTGTACGCAATGGGAGGGGGTGAGTTAATAACAACAACAAAAATTGAAAGAGACCTAGGAGTAATTATATCAGATGACCTAAAGGTGGACACGCAATGTGAAAAGGCAGTAAGGAGGGCTGGAGGGATACTGGGATGCATAGGGAGAGGCATTAACAGTAGAAAACAGGAAGTTGTTATCCCTCTGTACAGACAGTTATTGAGACCCCATTTGGAGTACTGCATGCTATTCTGGAGACCCCATCTCCACAAAGACATAGACAGAGTGGAGGCTGTTCAGAGAAGGGCAACCAAAATGGTGCCGGGTCTGCACCAGAAGACATATGAGGAGAGACTAAAGCAGCTTAATATGTATACCCTTGAGGAAAGGAGGGGGGGGGCATGACAGAAACTTAAGTATCTCAAGGGGTAGTATCTTTAGGAAGAAGAGATGTGCAAGAACAAGGGGCACAATTTGAAGATCGAGGGGGGACGGCTCAGAGGTAATGTTAGAAAGTTTTTTTCATGGAGAGGGTTGCGGATGCACGGAACAGCCTTCCTGAGGAGGTTGTGGAGTCAGGAACAGTGGGAGAATTCAAGAATGCATGGGACGGGCATAAGGTAATTCTAGTTGGGGGGGGGAGGAAGTAAGCTGTTGATTAACTGGAATCTGCAACTTATCCATCAGGGTAGGAAAATGAGCAGACTAGGTGGGCCAAGTGGTCCTTATCTGCCGTCAAATTCAACGTTTCTATATTTCTATAAACATTCAGCATGTCATGGCACTTATCTAAATAGTTAACATATCATGAATGCCCCCCCCCATCTTCCTGCCAGCACATCTTTCCGTCACTTTCAGTTTAGAGTTCTCTGAGGCACTGCTCCTTCCTTACCCCTACAGATTCTCTTGTGGCTATAAACTGCTGCATTAATTAAAGAGCTGTCAAACACAGTCTTACTTTTACATATTATCTTTTTTCATTCACATGGAATTTTTCCTGCTTTTCCCTATCTGTGCTGCTCATCCCTCAGCCACCAGCCCTCATGCTCAAAAACCTTGCCATTGACCAACAGCCACCACAAAGCTGCCACCAATGCCACAACCACAAAGACAAACATACTGTCTATCACACACAAATTCTAACTCAGCAGGTGAGTGCTGGGCAGCAACTTCAGATTCCAAATATGCATAAAGTTCATTAAATTTCATAGATTTTGGTGAAATCAGAGTCCTATGAATGAGTTTTATGATGTTTCACCCTATTCAGCACAATGTTCTGGATGAACTGTAGAATAATACACATGAACTGCAGAATAACAGTACTGCAGATTTCCATTCTGCAGTTTAATGCATCAATTTGCAATATGTGCAATCATTCCACAGTTTATTGATCAGTTCTAACAAAATCCTTTCCACAGTTTAATACATTAGTCATCAATTCACACATTGATTCCACCATTCTAAATCAGAATGTTGGGCAAAGTTGCCAAAGTGCATTTCTGAAATTTCACAGAAGCAAAATTCTGACTTGTCCAGTAATTCTGCTGGCGGAATTTTATTTTCATAAAGTACTACTCCAGGCCATAAGAAAAAACAAAACAAGTGCTTCCTGTCCTAGTACTCTTGAGGTGCTTGCTAAGAAGTTCTACCATTTTCTTTTAAACATATTTGAGAAGACACTTGATGCACCATCAGCAGTGATATTATAACATCAGTGGATGTGCTGACACCATGCCCATGGCAACAGCCATGACAACAACATGGCAAAATGGCACAGAGGCACAGCATAACAAAAGAAACCTTCATACTTATTTTTTTTGTAAACAAACTAAAAAAACACAGCTCTAACATATTGCATCTGTGAAAAGTCCTCCGGACAGAATTCTTGCAACTCACCTTCTTTTTTTTTTTATTTCCATGTCAGTAGAAATACCTAATATAAAAACAGGTGAGACTATAATGGACTAGGGCTAGGAAAGCAAACAGGACGTTCTGTTTTAAAAATGTAACAAGAAAGATTGTAATCGCAACTTAGATAAAATGAATACTAAAACTAGAATAGGTAGTGATGGCTTGGACATCAAATTGCTGAAACTAGTCACTGATAATGTGGTATTATCAGTTATGAAGATATTCGATCTTTATCCATGCACAAAAATAGTACCTGAACTTTGAAACCAGGTTGTGGTAATCTCTGCTTACAATGAGGGTGAGGAAATGGTTACTAACAAATATAGGCAGATCTCGGTCCTGTTCTCACTGTCCAAGGATTTGGATGAATAGTCTATGATCAGCTATTTAGTTATACTGAAGAATTTATTCTTCTAATGCATACTGAGCAAGGTTTTAGGAAAACATATAGCACCACAACCACTTTACAGGAGTACACACACATTTCTTGAGTGATGACATGGACAGTGGGCACATGGTCAGGCAGTCTGTATCAAATATTTATCAACAGCATTTGATCAACTGAATCATAAGATGTTGGTAAACAAATTGTTTACACTTGGTTTATAACAAAATGTTTGTAATTGGTTTCAAAATTAGTTAAATAATAGAAAGCAAAAAGTAAAACTGAGTGACATTATGTCCACATTAGAGTCAGTCAGTATAGGTGTCACACAAGGGTCCATGCTGGGACACCAACTTTTTAGTCTTTTGTTGAATGAGCTCTCCTCAGTTTGCCAGAACTGCAGAGTCATCCTTTATGCTGAGGATGCAGTCCTGGCAACAAGAAGTAAAAATGCCTGTGCCCTAGAAAAGCCTCTTCAGTTTGATTTTACGAGAATCCAAAACTGGTTTAGAGAACCAAAAACCAATTCCAAGAACTATTTCATGGAAAACAAAGGGAAGCAGGGAGAGCAGTAAAGAGTGAAAAGAAACAAACTGAAGAGAGAATAGCCCAGGCTGTGACAAAGGGGGCAGGGCATTTTTTAGGTATGTAAGCAAAAGGAGGAAGACTAGGGTTGGGATTGTAAGATTAAAAAGGGAAAGGAGGAACTGTGCAGAGAAGGACCAGGAAAGGAGAGACACACTGAACAACTACACATTGGAAGACAGGAGGGAGAGGGGGTATGATAGAGACCTTTAAATACCTCATGGGGTAAATAAGGTACAGGAGGGAAGTATTTTTCAGAAAACAAAAGATGTTCAAGGAAAAAGGGGCATGATAAGAAGCTGGAGGGGGTAAATTCAGAAGAGATGTGAGGAAATACTTTTTCATAGAAAGGGTGGTGGATTTCTGGAACAGTCTTCCATCAGAGGTGGTGGGGACAAAAACACTGGTGGAGTTCAATAATGCATAGGCATAGGGGAATCTTACGGAAAGGGAAGGGGGTGAGTGAATGGGCCAAAAATCAAGTAGGATCTGCAGTGATACTACAGGCAGGGAAAAATGGGCATACTAGGTGGCTAAGTGGTCCTTATCTGCCAGCAAATTCAATGTTGCTATGGTTTATTGGTAATATATTAACAAGCAGTGTTAAAATAAATCAATGCTGTTTGGTAACTCAAGGAAGATAGGACACTTTGAACAACTAGTAATTAAAACTGAAGCAGGAGAGATTTTGGTGCAGGTACAACATTTTAAATATTTGGGAGTCTTTCTAGAAAGCGCACTGTCCTATGATAAACATAAAGATTACATAGTTCAGAAAATGATTACGAAATTGGGTATCTTATATAGAAAGAAAAGGAATTTTGATCAAGAAACGAGGCATGGCTGCACAGAGCCTAATTCTGTCTATTATTGATGATAGGCTACCAATTTATGCTTCAACAGTGGACAGTGTGCTATGCAGACTGAGGGTGGCATGTAATCAAGTCTGCAGATTTGTATTGGAAACTAGAAGAGATACTCACCACTGTGAACTTTATGAACAGGTAGGGTGGTAGCTCTTAGATTTTCACATTATGTATTTTGGTGGTGTCTGGCGCTGGAAACTTTTGCACAGTGTGCTCAAACATTGAATGCAATGTGTTGAAATGCTCACACTCGTACATTACAAGATCAACTGTGAATTTGAAATTAGTAATACAGAGTAACAGAACAAATGTGGGACAAAAATGTTTAAATACAGATCAACAAAGGCATGGAACTCATATCCTCTGAATTTATTACATAGCACTTCAGGCACTTTAAAAAATGCCTTAGAATGCATCTTCAAGATCTTGCTATGTGTAATTGTTTCAAATGATGATGAGTGATATTTTTACTGTATGTAATGAAGTATAGTTTATACTGTATACTTCATATGTGTTATGCATTTGTATTGTTATATAATCTGGTTACCTTCGAAAATAGGCACTCATTACTTAAAAATATTTTCTCAAACAATAACATCAAAATCTAAAACTCATTGCTGCCAGATATCAGCATTTTCATAAAAAATCAGCTTTTGGGAAGCAATCCTAAACCAAGCTAAGGACTGCTGTCTTTCAGTGCATTGGATTACAGCATATCAGCAGCACTAGCACCAACAGCCCTTTCTTCAGCATACACAGGACTGTCTAGTGCTGGAACCTTCAAAGATCTACAACTCTCTCTAGACAAAGAAACTGGTTGCTGCCTTCCTGAGGCAATAATTTAGCACCTTCTTAAAATGGCTTCTTTTTACTTGGGACTACCTGCCCCTCCCAGGTTCTCCTAGGTCCAAAGTCCTGTATATTTTCTTCTCACAAGCCTGCTAGATTTCATGAAGCAGCAGGAGCTGCTTTTCAGCCACAGCTGCACTCATCGCAATTGATACCAGTAGAATAGGCATGATCATGTGTTTTGTAACATTAGTATTCAGTTAATAGAGATGGCTCCACATAGACATCCCCCACAGCACAGTCTGTTGGTCTCATGGCAGAGAGCTGGCTGGAGGGGACTCTGGGATATAGAGTATGGAGCTATGGCAGGCACAGGGTCATGGGATCAACCAGATAATAAATTACACAGCAATTAAGTGTCTTAAAAACATTTTTAACTTTTCAAATTGCTAAATCAGGACCTCAAGATCCACAGTATTTCTACTGGTGAGCTGAGTAGTCCCCCTTTGAACTGGAAATGTGTAAGTGGGGAAACTCTTACCTGTAGAGTGTAGGTAGGGAAACTGTCATCTCTAGGTGGCAGAACTCTCCTGTACTATATTTTGCAATACAGAAAGATAACGAAGGTGCAGGAACTCTTACAATTTTGTAAGGGGCTGGAGGAGTGAGCATCGGTGGTTTTCAGACCAATTTAATCTCTGGGGAGGAGACTATAGTCAGGGGCTTTGTGGAAGAGGGAAGAGAAGGGACTCACAGTTTCATACTTGATAGCCAGGAAAGGGAGCAGTTATGCAGCACAGAGGATCAGCTCCTAGTGCAATGTTTTACATTCAGGAGGTCAGAGGACTTGTGTGGGATCAGACATGGTCTCTGAATGCCACACTAAAAAGAGTTGCTTACCAGTGGCCACATACAATCCATAATCACTGAAGTGAGATAATGGGTACATGAAATCACTTTTTGAAAATGAGGAAAAAAACTGTACTGCATAACTGTACATGCACAGCCAACAATTACAAATTAAATCATACAAGCGCAGCACCTGTAGTATGAATTATGCAGTTTTTGTATGACTTCTCAACTTTTATCAGAGAACAGTATAACTATGGCATTGAACAAGTATGAAGAAAACATGGCCACTGTTTGCTCCCAGTATGTTTGATTTTAAATTATTTTTTTTCCAAGACTACAAAAACACAACCCTTGAAATAGGATCTAATGAACAAGAAAATTTCAGGTTTCAAATCATTACCATATTTCAGTTATCACGGGGCAAAGGCAATGAGGATTTTCTATTCCATGCACCGACTGCCGCAAGATAGACAAGCTTTTTGCTGGTCTAGCTTGCATCAGTCCCAGGTACACTTTTCACTGGTCTTGCACTAAATAATTGGCACAAGCTGCAGTAAAATGGGAAAAGTGTTGTAACTGTGCTCGATGTATTAAAATCAGGTACAGTTGCGGCAAAGGGGTTTGGCGTATCACCAGATTCAAAGTGCTGTGGCACAGGGTTTCATGCAAGCCCTGTACCACCATTTGAAAATCTGGAACCCTGTCTCCAAGGGGGTGCATGCTTATTTTCATGCCCCTATCATAAAAGAGAGCTGAGTTATGAGTGGACAAAAAAAAAAGTGATTTTACAATGAAATTCTACAGCACCTTAACTACAGTGAGTGAGGCTTTATTTGAAACAAACTATGAACAGACACAAAACAGCTGCTAATGCATTAGCCTGATGCAGGATATAGAATAATGTGTGGCTTAGTTGTAATTTCCTTGTTGCATCATTGTGATGTTAAAATCCCACATTTACTGGACAACACGGAAAAAGTTTATGAGGCAAAGATTCAGCTACTCTCTGGGAACAACAAGAAAGGAAGGGGCAAGCAACTGTTATCCAATGCTATAGATTCATATGCAATCTGTAGTACAGCATTATAGCTGTGCTCTGGTCGGCACCCTGCTGACGTTTCTTTTTCCCTTGGAAGGGATAAAACAGCACAGTTCACCTTTTATGGTTTTATCTATGCCCAGCAGATCACTAAAAAGAAGTCACTTTCAATTTTAGAACAGAAAAAAGAATTCACGGAGGGAACCCATTACCAGTGATCTAGTATCGAACATATTTGACAGGGGTCTGGGGATGTGTTTCAGCCAACAGTTACAAATTAAATGATGCAAGAGCAGCATCTGTAGTATGAATTATGCAGTTGTTATATGACTTCTCAAGTTTTCTCAGAGAAGTATGAAGAAAACATGGCTACTATATGCTCCCAGTATGTTTGATTTTAATTTTTTTTCCAAGACTGAAAAAAACACAACCCTTGAGATAGGATCTAATGAACAAAAAAATTTTAGGTTTCAAATCATTACCATGTTTCCGTTATCACGTAGTAAAAAGATGTCTTAAAAGGGATATTTTTTCATGTATTGCCCCAACCCTAACTTAAATACTACTTGAACATAATTTACTGTATACTCAGGGTATGTAGACCCCAGGCCAGATTTTCTAATGCTTATGAATGCCATAAGCCCTGTGTGTGCTGTATACGTGGTGAATGGAGCCTACGACATTCACCCAGCCGGCAATTGGGATTTTCTATCCCATGCATCGATTGCTGCAAGTTAGACCAGGTTTTTGGTGGTCTAGCTTGAGTCAATCCCAGGTACCCTTTTCATGTGGCTTGTGCCAAATAATTGGCACAAGCTGCCGCAAAGTGGGAAAAGTGTTGTAACTGCCCTTGATGTACTAAAATCGGGTGCAGTTGTGGCAAACGGGTTTGGCGTATCACCAGATTAAAAGTGTTGTGGTGCAGGGCATAATGCAAACCCTGTACCACCACTTGAAAACCTGGAGCCCTGTCTCCAAGGGGGTGCATGATTATTTTCATGCCCCTAACACAAAAGACAGCTGAGTTATGAGTGGACAAAAAAACATGATTTTACACAGCATTTCTACAGCACCTTAACTACAGTGAGTGAGGCTTTCTTTGAAACATTCTGTGATCAGACACAAAACAGCTGTTAATGCATTAGCCTGATGGGGGATATAGAATAATGTGTGGCTTAGTTGTAATTTCCTTGTTGCATCATTGTGATGTTAAAATCCCACATTTACTGGACAACAGGGAAAAAGTTTATGAGGCAAAGATTCAGCTACTCTCTCGGAACAACAAGAAAGGGGGGGCAAGCAACTGTTATCCAATGCTATAGATTCATATGCAATCTGTAGTACAACTTCATAGATGTGCTCTGGTCAGCACCCTGCTGAAGTTTTTTCCCCTTGGAAGGGATAATAGAGCAAAATACACCTTTTCTGGTTTTGTCTATGCCCAGCAGACCACTAAAAAGAAGTCACTTTCAGTGTTAGAACTGAAAAAAAGAATTCACAGAGGAATCCCATCACCAGTGATTTAGCATCGAACATGTTTGACAGGGGTCTGGGGATATGTTTCTTCAATACACGTTGTATTTTTACACTTTATTTAGTCTCTTTTATGACTTTTGGGGTGTCAGTTTTGCCTACCTAGAAGCAGTCCTTCCTCATTTTACTCCTGGAATCATGTCAGAGTTTTAATTTCACTCCCGTAACTGAGTTCCTCCAGGATTCCTCCCATTTCCATTACTGTCTGCTTTAAGCTATGATATGCAGCCTTACAAATGTGACAGACTGATGGTCTACTGGTTTGATCACAAGCCTGGGAACCAGCATGTTAAAACCAGAGTCACTTACTCACTGCTACCCCAAGAAAGCAGCTGTAGCTGTAAGTGCAAAGTTCGTGAGATAGCAGGAATCATGGTGTTTTGCAACAGTTTAAACTGGGTTTTGCTTGGTTTCTGTTAAGAAGCAGGTGCTGAAACTTTCTTTCCCAGTGAAATGCTTACACTCCCTTTTTATCCTTTCTTCACCCCTCTCCCACCATCACTGATTTCTGCAGAAGATATTGTGCATACCAATGTGGATCCAAGTGAAGGTGTGACTTCAGCATTATGTCTTAATGGGAACAGAGCAAAATAGTTTTGTCTATTTAGATGGAGAACTGTGGCAGCCACGTTAGTCCAGCCTATGATGTTGAGGAAAAAAACAAGAATATGCTGCAGATGCTACTTTTTATTGGACTAACAAAATTGTTTTGGAGACATGCTTGTTAGTTAAGCTCCCTTCATTGGGTCAGTGGCCACTGATGTATTAAAGGGAGTTTAACTCACAAAAGTTAGTCTTCAAGACAATTGTGGTAGCCTAATAAAAGGTATCACCTGCAACACGTGTTGATTTTTTTCATCATACTATTCTAATGACAATTTTTTTTCATCATACTATTCTAATGACAATTTAGTCAAATCGTTAGTTAATTAGTTATTTCATTTCATTTTATTTTTTTACTTGTAAGCACAATGAGCATACTGTATCTGCCCATTTCCATATGTGACAAGTGTACAAAAAGCATAAAATATTACAATAGACATTACACAGAATAAATACAACAAACATAGACATGTTAAGTAAAGTAACCAGCCATACAAAACCTATGATGTAAAACAAGTACATTCATTAGAGTCATTAAGCCATTTTCAAAAGTTTAAAAAAAATGTAGAGTTGAGTAATTCACAATATTAGAAGGGAGTGCATTAAACAGCAGAGGAGCTTTATATAATAATGACATCTGGCCTAGGGCTTTTTAGATAGTGTAATGGTAAAAGTAAGCCTACTGTTTGATAACCAGGTAGGTACACTGGTCCAAGGGGCCTTTTTCGGGTATGACCCAGGTAATCTAGATGGCACATGCAGTACAACTGAAGCAACATACAGCTCGAGATAGCACTTACAGTGCAGTCCAAACATTAAATATAACAATTGTACAGGTAGAAACAAACCAGCCATACAGAGAATGCAGTAAGTGACAAATAACAGTTGGGCACCAGTTAGAAACACAAGCTAATGGTGCAATGAACAAACAGATAGGGAGGTGGACTCCAGCTGATAAACAGTGGCATAGCTCAAATCAATACACGATGAAGCCACTAATAGATAATTGCTTTAAAAAACATGCCCAATGATCTGAGGCCATGATTACGAATTACCCTCATCCCAGGTCAATAGGAGCATTTGCAAACAGTGGCAGTTAAAAGGGCATTTTAAAATGTGTTTTGAAAAGGCATGAAGTGCCCAGTGAGTGAAGTGAGGCTGGTAATCCATTCCAAAGCCTGAGGACAGGAAAGGAGAAGGCTTTCTGACCCATCTCGGTTGCTGTCTGGGGATATTCAAAGGGATGTTGAGAGGAGGACCTAAATTTCTACATGCTAGTCCTAATATTGAAGAGGCTTGAGAGGGGCAGTTCTTCTTATCCAAAAGAGACTCTTCAATAAGGGTACCCATAAAGTAATCACGGTGGGCCTGCAGGGACAGCAAGACAAGCAACAAGTATAGGGAGCAATGGTGAGTGTTGTATGGGGCCAGTGAGGCAAACCTGCAGATGTTGTTATAGAGAGTGTTGAGTCTAGCAAGGTTGCAATTGGAAGTCTGGATATAAATAGGGAAGCAGTAATCCAGGAGAAGTAGAAGGGTGCTTTAAGCACTGGCCAGCCACACATCTGGGGTCTTGAGAGTCTTTAGCTGATAGCAGACTCCCAGTTTCTGGTTCACATGCTTAAAAACTTGCCCAATATGATCTGTAAAGGTTAGGGAGGGATCAATGATGACTTCTATGTATTTCAACCCAGCTACCTGTTTAAGGTAGGACCCATCTGGAGCCCATATGCTCGGGGGGAGGGGTATTCATCCCTACTGAACATTTGGCTAGCCTTGGTTTAGACTCAAAAAAGCACTGCCTTCATCTTCTTGGCATTAACAAGCAGCCTGTTTGAGACAAACCTCTTGTGTGTAGTGCCAAACTCCCTTGGGAGGGAGAGGGGTAGTTCATCTGAGTTCTTGTCACTCCAGTAAAGAATAACATCATACACATACTTTAGCGTGTAGCAGCCCATAACATCCATGAGGAGGAGGTCAACAAAGAGGGAGAAAAGGAATGGCCCCAGTATAGTCATTTGGAGAACCTCCTATACACCCCCAGGGTACTGCAGGTAGTCCCCCAACACAGATCATTGAAATTACCCAGTGAGGTAGTTCCTAAACCAGGCTGTGGTTGCCATTGAAAAATCATCAGAGTGAAACTTCTCAAGGAGGATGCCATGATCAACTAAGTCAAAGGCCTTAGGTCCATGAAGATAGCACCAGTTAGCTTCTCTTCATCCAAGCTCCTGAATACATGGTTGGTAGAACAGGCCAATGCAGTGGTGCTGCTATAGCACTCACTAAAGCCATGGTGGTGGGTGGAGAACATATTGTACTTTGGTACATGGTCAGAGATTTGCTGGAAGACAATTTTCTCCAGAATGTTACTTACTTGGGAGAGGATGGACACTGGCCAATAGTTTTCCAGGAGTTTAGGGTCACCTGATTTAAATATAGAGACAACTCTAGGCTGCTTCCATGTTGAAGGGATAGATGAGGTGGTAAGTGACAGATTATATAGTGTGTAGGGGGAAAGTGTATCCCACCCTCTTGGCTTCCCTTAATAAGGGACTCCAAGATGGGAGCTTTTTTCATAGAGGGTCAATGTCTATCCTCCCCCTCCATCATGACCCATTTTTGAATTCCAAAGGAAAAGGTCTTTAAAGTCTATCAATTATGACACCTTCTGGTCCATTTTTCAAAGGAAATGGTCTGGGACACTGAGATAGCGGATTGGCTCCAGGGGCTAGCGGATACTTGCAGTAAGCCTCATGCAATGTTGTTGCTTTATGTAGCTCTATAGTCCACATCCTTTGATTCTCAATACAGAGACCCCAAATTTTGGGTTTCCCAATTCCTCAGTTATGCTGGTAGATGGGAGAAGATTTGGGATGACCTCCACACATACATACCCCAGGATAGACTCTGTCTCACCCTGTTTAAAATTTTGCAAGATATGTATTGGACCCCCTTGAAGTTACAAAGGGTGGAACATATCTCTTCCTCTATGTGCTCCAGATGTGGGACTCAAGAAGGTAACCTACTTCGTATTTTCTGGGACTGTCCTTTGGTACAACGTCTGTGGGTCATGATTCAAAACAAGGCATATCCCTTGTTGGCTTTAGAAGATTTATTTACCACTGAGATTTGCCTCCTGGGGGATTTTACTCAAATCCCTGTCCGTATTCGCAGATATCAAATGGCTTTAATTTCCCTCTCTGTAAAGAAATTAGTGTTAAGGCATTGGCTTTACAAGGAGGACATACCATATGTTGAATGGTTGAAGGAATTGTTGTTTAATCTCAGAACTGAACAGCTCAAAGCTTTCCTTTGGGGCTCTATGTCTCATTATATGTTTATGCCTGCAGTTGTACTCTCCCGGGTCGTTCCTGAAAATAGGCAGGATTTTTGCCTAGTGTACTTACCCGGTCATCAAAAGCAAATAAATAAATAAATAAGTCAATTTGGGAAGACTTTCATGCCTTATACCTGCTACAGGATGGCACCCCTCCAGGCTAATCTGGGTAAGGAGTGTTCCCTGTGGTCAGTTGTAGGATTTATGATGGACTCCAAATTGCTCAGAATTCAGGATTATGTTATTCCTTGATGCCAAGTGGGGGGAAGGGGGGCTTGACATTTGTGAGTTCTACTGCTCCATGTTCTACTGTTTCTGTTTGTACTAATGTCAAACCATGGTGGCTAATTGAAAATTTCAATAAAGTGTGGAATTAAAAAAAACAAGATTATATTGGGTGGCTAGGGGCTTGACAATGATTATTTCACAAGCAGAGTTATTACTTGTATTATGGTCTTGAAGCAATACAGTTCCTTGATAGTGATCTGACATGCTGCAATCACATTTCTAACTGACCAACCTTAGTTGTAAAGTAGTAGAGTTCCTTGGTTATCGGACCTGATCCATGCTGCATCCACAGCTTTAACCAGCTGAACTAAGTAGTGAGATTTCATGGTATTAGGGACCTGACTCACGCTGCATCTGCACCAACACCTACAACTGACTGACCTAAGTCACAAGGGGCAGAGTCTCTTTATGACTAAGATGCTGCTGGCTAGTTCAAACCAGAGATCGGGTTTCAGTTTATAGTGCCATTCTCTGCACAACTATGTAACTTGGAGTCATCATCAGCATAATTACTGCCTGTGCCTGTCTTCTCCTCTCCTCCATTTGTCTGTTCTCTTAGCACATACTATGGAGGTAACAAAAATGTTTCTGCTATGTCAGATCTACATTAGGTGATAACTGAATTGTTCTTTGGTCACTGACACCTACCCCTGCTATGTTAATTATTTTGTGTAGTCAGCAGCATTCTTCAACCTGCAGAGGTGTCACAGAAAACAGAAAAAAAGTGTCACACCCTTTGATTCATGAATAAAGTGAATCTGGTAAGAGAAAGGGTAAGGGATGGGGGCACAGACAAACACAGAAGAACAGGGATCTAGTGGATACCAATGAGGTGATGAGTTTCCGCTATAGAAGAAGAAGGTAATATGTCATTTCCAGTTGTATACTTCCTCTGACCTGCTCCTTCTCTTCTTGTTAGCAATACTTTACATAGCTCTCACTATGCAGCCATAAAAATCCCTCTCAGGCTTCCTCATCCTCTCAATAGAAGCATGTTACAAAAGTTGCTCCCACTCTCGCAGAAATCAGACATTTTATGCTTTTGTTCTTCCCCAGCAAAAATAGCACTAACTGGGGGAGGGACAGTTGATGGGACTTTACAGGGGCAATGACATATATAGCAGCCACTGCACTGTGCCAGCAGTATGTTGTTTAACTGGATTAGCAGGCTCAGACGCAGCAGTAAAAAGAAAGACACAGAAGCACATGCACTGGGGAGGAGTGTTATTTTGACAATGGCACCAGTTTATCACTTCAGTCAGGGTAATACTGTTGTAATTGACATTTAGAGGAGGGATCCAGGAAGCATAAGGCAAGAATTTGTTTTGCAATTTGTCAACATTTTGCAAAAGACATTATTCTCTGTTTTGACATCACACCTGAGACTAGCCAGATCTGTGTCACCATAACTTTGAGTAATGACTTTTAAAACCACTGTGTCAACATTAATATCAAAGGCTGGCCATATGTTTTAAATATTTACCTTGACAGAAAAAGCTGCAGCAGATTTGAAGGCTGCAAAAAAGTAAGTTAATCTTTTACCACACTAATAATTGCACTCAGCCAAGCCTCAGTGTTCGTGATGTTAGCATGTCTCAGAGAAATGAATAGATCTGAATCAATCTCCTTGATACAAAGCTTTTTAAAAATCCATTTCCTGGATGCAAATAGAACGTTTGAGTGCACTAAACAGCCTGCAGAACCATCAACTGAACATCTGTTCTCTAGAGAGATCTGCTGTGTCTTCCTTTTACTATATATTTTAGTTAAGGGACACAGCTCATGGTCTTGGAGAATCACCAAGCCATAATCTGTTCCTACTAAGATATGTTTCAGTCATATTTTTTCTGGAAAAAGCACAGTAGGTATTCTGAATAATGGAAGAAAGTTGCATATGTGACCCTTCAAACCTGTGTAGGACCCAACGCATAACTATGCACACTGCTTAAAGCAATGATTAGAATTCAAGCCATTTTTAGATACAGTAAGTAGGAATTAGCCTCTGTTAAACGCAAGAGCCAGTAATAGAGATGAAGAGACACTACATAATTAATTAAAGTAGCATGCAATATATTTAACAATGGTTTTTACCATTTAGAAAACAGTGATGGCCTGAAGCAGTGGAAAATGATAATGCAATAAACCAAATAGGCAAGATGAACGCCCCATTCTATTTTTTGCCTTCACTGTATTTGGATACTCTGGTTGAACACTGCACATCGGGATCCCTTTGATGACCCTGTCCAGCAGCATCACACTCTGCTTTACTTGCTCCTGTGTCCTCCACAACTTATACTCCATGGTGGGAGAGGCTCTCCTCCCTCTTTGAAGCACAATCCAATTTTGGAGCATCAGAGAGAGTGTGGGATCTGAAAGTAATGATGCCTTCATATAGGCAGCTGCCATTTGCCCTCCTTGTGTGACCCTTAACCCCCAATTCTGCCATCCTCCCTGGGTTGTGCATGCAGTCTGGCACTTGTTTCACATGCATGCTGTGCCATCCTAAATAGAGGATCAAGTTCCTTGGCTCACTGTCAGAGGTCACTACAGCTACAAAATGTGCCACCAATCTTTCATGGGTAGGAATGCACTGGCATTGACAGAACTCTTCCAGGCCTGCTGCCTAATCACCAGTATCCCAGATTCAGTCCTGACCTCGAGTTTCATGTACTAGCGTTATTTCACCAAGTTCCTCTTTGCCACCTCAAATTCAAAACCTTGGAGGTGTTCTCACTTGGTGCACTGACTGCACGTCGACACCGCAACAGTGAAGAATGTCACAGTGACAGAATTCGATGAAAAGCGTTAGGTCACCGTGATGGTCCCCGCAGACACTGGCAGTGCATCTCCCAGTGTTTTGCCCCTCCCTGAGACAACTCTGACTCGGAGTTGTATAATTAGAGACCAGGGTGTGTGGGGGCAGAGCCCCCCACATGGGGGGTTGAGGGGTTCAGTCTCCCAAAGAAAAAACACCGACATCCCAGCAGTACAATGCCGACACTCGGCATTGTGTCTGTCACTGTCAGGGATGTCAGGAATGTAGATGTTGCAGCGTTGTAGGTAAACCTTCTCACTCTGATCCCTATTCTCAGACAATGTTTTAGTAAAGTCATTAAGCTTTAGGAGGCCCAATTAGGAGGCAGTATAGAGCTGTGGTTTAGGACACTTAACTGTAAACCTGGAGACCTGGGTTTGAATCCCACAGCCCCCACTTACATACTGTGTGTCCCTGGGCAAGTCACTTCACTTCTTTGTACTCCCAGGTTGCACCTGGAAACAAGCTTTGGCTTAGTGTGTCTTTCCCGGTTAAACAATTTCCCCTTTCCCTTTCCCTTACCTAGTCCTAAAACAAATCACTAATATTATTGCAATCTTTGTGAATCATACTGTGGCACATGCCTCATTAATATTTGAGTCTGAGTGATTCATAAAAGGAATGGAAGCATGTTGTCCTACCCCAACCTCACACTATCATGAAAGGAAATACTTATACTCAGTTTTGACTGGAGCAGCCCTTGACCTGAGCATTTATTTCAATTTATTTTTATTTTATTTCATTTCATTATTGTTGCCCAGGAAAGGAGGGCAAGCTGGACAATACTGCTTGTTTTTTGCCTTGTCCCAGGGGTGGGGGGAGAGACAGATACAAATCAATTGCAATTTAACCAGGGTACCCTGTTGGAGATATTTTAGTGAATGGGAAGAAGGACACTGGAGAAATTCCCATACTCTTTTTAAGAAGTGCCACGGGATCTTTAACATCCATGAGAACAACCACCAAAAAAATTGCAGATAGGACCTCAGTTTAACTTCTTGTCTGAAGGGTGGCATACCCCAACAATACAGCATCCCCTTAGTGCTGCACTGTTACACAGGTGATCCAAGTTGTTTATCTTTAAAATATTCTGCAATATGCTAGTGGGATTCTGTTCCTCACCACAAAGAAATAATCTCTTTAAAGTGTTTAGATTTCTAGCAATGTTAATTATGTATTGTTCCATGGATTTCAAATGTTACTCAATTGACTGGGGACCCAATTTTTGAAGGGCCAAAACTTGCACACATGCGCTTAGAAAGGTCAAGTATCAGGAGGGTCAATGCATTTCAGCAATTCCTGACACGAGTGATTTTCAAACAGGGTGTCATTTTGTTACCCTCTTCCCTGCTTTATGGCTTCCTTTTTGTGCACACGCTCACTACTGGTATGCCAGGCACAGGATGTGTGCAGAGCAGGAAATTCAGCACACCTGCAGAGAAGCTAATAAAATTAGTATCCTTACAAGTCACTGATGTAGAGGTTTTTGTACCACACCGGCAAGATGCAGCACCCCCCCGACTCCTCCTGGCCTTTTGAAAAATTATGCCCGGGTGTATGATATCAATTCAGTTGAATGAGAATCAGACAACAGACAATAAGATTGCAGTAAAACACAAAGTTTGGATTTTGTAACACTACTGCACTGACCATCTTCTATATATACTGTAGTGGACAGTTGCACGAGTTGTCAGCTAGTGAAACTGTGGTTTGCAACGCATAAATACCTTAGTGAATACTCTCATCTGGGAAGCTAATTATGGCTATTCACAAAAAAACTGTGTCTGCTTATGCGGCATCATGTTAGATGAAAATGAAATATAACAATAACTAAATCACAGCTGATTACAGAAAGAAATACTTCCATTGTAAGCGTATAAAATTGCTCCTCACCCCCAACACATTTCAAGGAGCTTCAGCATGTTAAATGGGCTTTCTGCCAGATTCATTGGCCTAGATTAAAGAACTACTGAGGAAACGGGCCTGTCAGGGTAACATCAAATATTTATTGTGAAGGTGGCATTTGCTCTCCTCCTCAGTCCTGCTTAATTAATTTTATATCAGGTTCAAATATTACTTATTTAGAGAGTGTCTTTAATAGAAACCAGAGTGTCAGGTGGAGCTTCCAATAGCTTAGTAATTATGTTTGAGCTACAAAAATGTCTTTAGGTTTCTGTTTATTTTTTGTGCTCTGGTTGAATTGCAGCCAATAATTTTAACAATGGTATAGTTAAATCATAAACCTAAGAGTAGGCTTAGTGTAACCTAAAAGGCTTAGCTTGGCTTGCCATAAGGTACACATGTTATGGTTTGTATAGCAGTTCCTAAACAAACAAGCATTTGTCAATGCCGAATGTTTGCTTGCTGGCATTGACATTGGCAGTGTAAGAGTTACAGAGCTGCATAATAGGAATGGAAGTGAAGTATTGAGCTGAAGCCAACCCCACCACCATCCTGCAGATAATGACGGGCATTGGGCTGTGCCTTTGAGTCATTAGGCATAACGGCCACACCATTTCACCACACCCTACCCTGCAGACACCAACAAGTGTCACGGTGTGCCTTGGGGTCTTTGACCCTTATGTTCACCCCATTCCATCAGGAAATATGGTGAGATGGGTGCTGTATAGGAGAATGGGGTGAACTTTGGGGCTGAAGAGTCCAATGCAGACCTTGATGCCTCTCACCGGCTGCAGGATGTGGGTGGGGATGGAATGGTATGAGCATTACAGGCAACAATCCCAAGTCCCACCCCTGATGCCTGTCAGTCTGTACAGGGTGGGGCGTTATGGTCAGAAACCCTAATGCCTCAGGTGTTCGTTGGAATTTTCACTCCAAATTTTCAACATATTTTTTTTTGTGACCCCCACCTCATGAACAGTGGCAATATCAGTTTGTTAGCCAAAAGCTGATTTTGCACAGTGACTATGCCATTTGGCACCACAGGTGCGAAAACACATTTTGAACAGGATGTGAAAAATGACAGCTGCACTGTTCATGGGGAGGTGTAAAAAATGGCAATGTTGAAAATCTGCAGTGAAAATATTAAAAAAACTGGTGAAGTCACGAGCGTGCGTAGAAACTGTGCAACTCACACCTGTAATGTAATTAGTTTGGGGATTTTTTACAGCAGATTGTCAACGCAGGCATTTTGGGACCTCCGCTCATGAACAGTGTCACTGTGATTTTCTGAATCTGTCCCAAACAGTGATTTCCCACAGGAGATTACGCATTTTTGCACTGGAAGTGCGAAAACACATTTCGGCCATGGTGTGAAAAATGACAGTTGTACTGTTCATAAGGCAGTATGAAAAAATGCCACTGGTGAAAATCTGGACTGTAAATATGACAAATTCATGAACTTACGAGGTACCGAGAGCTACTTAATGGTAAGCTCCTGCCCCAGTAATTTATGGACCTTTGTCACCAAATTTTAACATAGCCATTTTAAGACCTCAGCTCATGAACAGAGTCACTGTGATTTTCTTAATCTGTCCTGAACATTGATTTCATACACTGACTGTGCCATTGTGTGCTACATGCGCGGAAACACATTTTGGACAAGATGTGAAAAATGACAGCTGTACTGCTTATAAGGAGGTGTGGTAAAATGGCAATGTTGAGAATCTGGAGTGAAAATAATAATTCCACGGAATTTACAGGTGTCGTAGGAACTCATAGCGCCACGCCTAAGTAAAATTAGTCATTTATTGAGAATTTTTTCACAAAATTTTCAACATAGGGTTTTGGGGCCTATCTC
Source organism: Neoceratodus forsteri (assembly GCA_016271365.2). NCBI lineage: Eukaryota > Metazoa > Chordata > Ceratodontiformes > Ceratodontidae > Neoceratodus > Neoceratodus forsteri. Next base: position 1,303,093,575 of record CM028131.1, read on the forward strand.
ATGAACTGTGACACTGTCATTTCATAAATCAGTCCTGAAAGGTGGTTCCGTGCAGTGATCTAGAAATCACCTTTCAGGGCTGATTAACGTCATGGCAGTGCCAGAATTCACGAGGAGGGGTCCCAAAAATCCCATGTTGAAAATTTGGTGCCTAAATTCCAAAAAATGCCTGAGATATGCATCAAAATTGAAAAAAAAAACCTATTTATTCCATTATACAGCTTACCGGCATTTCCTCAGTTCGCGGTCAGCTTTGAAGAGTGAAGACGAGTTCCTGGTCCACCGAAGATCGTCACACCAGACTCCGGAGGTAAGTATGGGGTGGGGGTGTGGGGATGCAGGGTGTGCAGAGGGTGAGCACAGGTAGAGTGAGGGGGGCAAGATAAGCAACATGGGACTATTTTTTGGTTTTAGGTCTTTTTTTTCTTTTAGGAAGACAAGGAGTGACTTTTGCCATGCTGGGGTGGGCTCCCAGCGTGGCAGCTGGAACTTTTGTTTTTGGGGGGCAGTGGAGCTGACAGGAGATTGGGCACCCCCGTTGGCCATACAGAGGTTTGCCACACTGGGGTGGGCTCCCAGCGTGGCACCTGGAAGTGTGTTTGGGGGGCAGCAGATGGACATTTGCCATGCTGGGGTGGGCTCCCAGCATGGCACCTGGAAGTATGTGTTGGGGGGCGCTGAGCCAATGGTGGATTCGGCACCCTCGTCTGCCGTAGTTCACTTCAAACTGAATTTATGTTCCAGGAAGAGAAAGCAGAGATGTATATAAGCAGGATTGCTGGCAATATGCTAATCAACACTATCTTATCGCTGCTTACTGAGGTGGAGCTCTCCCTTTCAACTGTACAGCACTGACTGCATTTTCAACTGCTGTCATAGACAGCTGCAGCATTCATTGGTGAACTGTGGCTGTGCCTGCAAACACACTGACTGAATTGGAAGACAGGGTGCCACACCTACAAAAACTCGGATGTTGGCACTATGCTTCTTGCACATGTGTGCAAGCAAACATAATGACACAAGAGATCAATTGCATACAGATGTTTTGCACACTCATACACTTAGCATGGTGACTACATTAAATGTGATATGAAACCGCTTTTATACCTCTAAATGTTCTCCTCTTTTCCTTTCAGTGTCTTTCCAATATTCTGATATGTTGTGTCCCCTTTTTAATTAATAATCCATTTTTTGCCTTTGTAGCTCCCCTGAATCATTTTCTCCTTAACAGTTGTTGTTATCTCTCTTTTCAAACTGCCTGAACATTCTGTGACTTGAATAACTTGGATTTCATTCAGATGAATAGCAATGAATGGTGTAGCTGATGTCATGAAATGTCTTAGAAATATGGAAAGAAAGTGTAGTAGCTGCTGAGGACAGTAGTATTCTATGTAGATCTGCAGGCACCCCAAAGCTATATTATTTATTTATTAAAACAAAGTCTTCAAAGCATATCAGAATATGCAACTGGCATGAGAAAAATGTAAGGGAAGTTTAATATGTAAAAATAATTTCCTATCACCTTTGAATGTATTTTATGCTGGCTCACTTCTAGACGCGTTGAGAAAAGGTAGTGGCAGTAATGTATGATAAGTCCCTATCTCTTTTAGTATATTTTGTACTGTAAAAGAGAATGTTAGCAATGTAGCTTATAAGCTAGGATAGCTATGAAGGTGTTATTTTATTATTAAGGTTAACGAGGACAATTTAAGTGAAATTTGTGAGTTCAATGCAAAATAAACAAGCATTTGTCAATGCTGAATGTTGTCTCACTGGCATTGGCATTAGTAGTGCCAGAGTTAGAGACACATAATAGGAACTGCAGTGAGGTATTGAAGTGACACCAACCCCACCCCCACCCTGCAGAGACCGACAGGCATTGGGGTGTGCCTTTGGGTCGTCAGCTATAATGCTCATGCCATTTTACCTCACCCTACTCTGTAGACACTGACAAGTGTCGTGGTGTGCTTTTGGGGTCTTTGGGCATTATACTTACCCCCATTCCATAAGGAAATATGCTGAGGTGGGTGCAGTATAGGAGAATGGGGTGAACTTTGTGATTGATTACTGCAAGGCACACCACGATGCCTGTTACTGGCTGCAGGGTGGGGGTGGAATAGGCAGCATTACGGCCGATGATCCCAAGTCACACCCCTGATGCCTGTCAGTCTGCACAGGGTGGGGTTGTACAGTTGGAAACCCTAAAGCCGTAGGCATGTGTTGGCATTTTCACTCCAAATTTTCAACATGGGCTTTTTGTGACCCCACCTCATGAAAAGCGACACTATCAGTTTGTTAACTGTAAGGTGGTTTTGCACAGTGGCTATGCTATTTGGCAGCACAGGTCTGAAAACACATTTTTGGCAGCATGTAAAAAATGGGAACTATATTGTTCATGAGGAGGTGTAAAAAAATGGCAACGTTGAAAATCTGGAGTGAAAATATGAAAAATTGGTGAAGTCATGAGCATACATAGAAACTGTGCAACACACGTCCGTAACCCAATTATTTTGGGGATATTTTAACCACATTTTCAACATAGGCATTTTGGGACCTCACCTCATGAACAGTGGCATTGTGTTTTGTTAATTTGTCCCAAAAGTTGATTTCCCACAGCAACTATGCCACTGTGCCCCACAGGTATGAAAACACATTTTGGGCAGGATGTGAAAAATGACAGCTGTACTTTTCATAAGGAGGTGTGAAAAAATGCCAGTGTTGGAAATGTGGCATTAAAATATTGCAAATTTGCAAAGTTACAAGGGTGCGTGGAAACTGCGCAATGCACACTTATAACACAGTAACTTTATGGACTTTCATCACCAGATTTTTAATATAGGCATTTTAGGACCTCTGCTCATGAACAGTGTTACCGTTATTTCCTCAAACTGTCTTGAAAACTGATTTCGCACAGCGACCGAGCTATTCTGCGGCGGACGTGTGAAACACATTTCGGTCAGGATATGTAAAATGACAGCTGTACTGTTCGTGAGGAGGTATGGAAAAATGCCAATTCTGAAAATCTGTAGTGAAAATATTACAAATTAACTAAGTTACAAGTGTGTGTGGAAACTGAGCAATGCAAGCTCATAAAACAGCCATTTTGGGGATTTCTTCCACCAAATTTACAACGTAGGCTTTTGAGAGCCCCCCTCATGAACAGTGGCACTGTCATTTTGTTAATCAGTCCCGAAAGGTGATTCTGCACAGTGACTGCAAAACCACCTTTCAGGACTGAATAACATCATGACAGTGACTCAGTTCATGAGGAGGGGTCCCTATAATCCCATATTGAAAATTTGGTGTCAAAATTCCCAAAAATGCCTGAGATGTGCACCAAAGTTGAAAAAACCCTATTTATGCCATTATACAGCATACCAGCATTTCTTCAGTTCATGGTCGGCTTTGAAGAGTGCAGGCGTGTTCCGTCCTCGAAGATTGTTGCACGGATCTCGGAGATAAGTATGGGGTGGGGGGGTGGGGAGGCAAGGTGTGCAGTAGGTGGGCACGAGGTTGTGGGAGGGGGCAGGGAGACCGTGAGGGACCATTTTCTTTTACAGGGTAAAACAAATAAAGGGAACATAGCAGGATGGTTTTTGTGTTTTCAGGCACATTTGGCATGCTGGGGTGGGCTCCCAGCATGTCACCTGTTTGTTTTGGGGGGGCTGTAGCCAATGGGGGATTGGGCACCCCCATCAGCACATTGGGGGGCAAGAGCCGAGGGGGATTGGGCACCCCCCTCAGCACACAACAGATGGGGGGGACATTATGCCAATGGGGAGTGGGCTCCACTGTCAGCTAAATAAACTGGGATGGGGGGACTGTAGCCAATGGGGATTGGGCCCCCATCAGCAAAGGAAGACTGTTTGGGGGAGCACATGATGCCGAGGAGGATTGGACACCCCCTAGGCACACACTTGGGGGGGGTCATTATGGCGACGGGGGGTGGACTCCCCAATCGGCAAGGGAAGTGAGTCGGGGAATGCGACAGGGGGATGGGGCACCCCCGTTGCCATGTTTACGTGGGGAGGCTGTGCCGCTGCAATGAGAGTGCTTGCTTCTCATTGCAGCAGACATTTTCTTATATGTGGTCGCCACATTACATCTTGCTGGTGTGGTACCTGCATGCTGTCTTACTGGGGAATGAGGGATGCACCTACTGATGCATGCCCTGCATTCGCCCACAGTGACCGCACCTCCAAATTTGCTCCTAATGCATTATGTTGGCTGGCGTGCAAGCACGAGCCAACATAAAAAGCCTAGTCTGACTGTATGAGACAGCTAAATAAAAGCCCCCTTTCCCAGTACATCAAGAAAGGCTAGTTGATCTGCTGGTTAGACTGCTCAACAGTGAACCAGGGATTTGAGATTCAGACTTCACACAGTTATTCACAGTAAAGCCTTGAGCAGGCCATTTAACCTCTGCCAGTCATGAGCAAGTCACTTAAACTCTGTGTCAGTCCTTCCACCTGTAAAATTGGGTCAAAGCTGGACCCCACTGTAAATTGCATGTGGCATTTTAGTTTTGGCTATTGGGGTAAAAAAGCACATTTAAAACCCAGCACTGCTGGTTATTTTTTTTTTTTATTCATTTTATTTTATTTTTTGTTACATTTGTGCAATACCTAAATCCAAGTATGCATTCCCCAATGCAAATATGGGTCATGAATACTGTAAGTGCCATTGATTTATCAGGTTCATATTCTTAGCATCTAAAAAAAGGTTTACCTGTAAATTCTTTATTCAGCCCTGAATTCAAGACAGGTCTGAAATGAGAGGCGGTGTGGTCTAGTGGTTAGAGCACAGACTTTGAGAACAGTATGATTGCAAGCTTATCCTTGCTAGAGCCAAATACTCCTTTTGTCATTTTGCCTTTAGACTGTCCCCCCTGTACCTATCACTTCTCATTCTACTCTGCCCTCTCCCTCCCCTCATTTGATGCCAGGTACCTTTCCTACTGTGCCTCCTTCATATCTAAATTCTAGTTTGGATCCCTTTCTTCCTAGCTTCCCTCTCTCCTATCCTCTCTCCCTCCTTCCTCTACCTTCTCAGCAGCATTGTTTCATATTCCCTTCCTATCCCTTCCAGGAAATCAACTGCTGGTCCAGCTGCCTTCTCATATTATTTTCCTGAACTCTGATCCATCCTTCCTTGTCAATCTTCTTTGCCTCTTCCCCCTTCAGTCTCTTCTTTGTGAATTTTCCACTACCATCTACAACTGTCCATGACCCCTTACCTTATATGATCTCCTCCCCCTACTGATATTTCCCTGGCCATATTATTCTCCCCTCACTATGCATGTTGGGATCATTTTCTTTTGCCTTTCCAACTCAGTTTATATCTACAACATGCACCTTGTGGTATTGTTTTGCCTTGTAATGTTTAAGATTATGCTCCGTTTGATGCACTGTAGTGCTTGTATAATGACTATTATTTTTGAAATGCAGTTATTACTATATTTTTCTCCTCTATTACTATCTTTCATAACCCTCCCCCACTGACCCACCCACCCAGTATGCATGTGGAAATGAGCTGTTATCAGCTTGGTATGTCTTTCCTGGTAAAACTAAATAAATAAATACATTCATACATACTTGCTGTGAGACTTTAGGCATGTCACTTAACCTCCATGTAGTCCCAGTCTACCAAACTACAGGAATGGGTCAGAGCAGGGCCTCAGTGAAAATGAGATGTTGCAGCTAAGCTGGGTTATTGTGATGATATGAATTGTAAAATTAAAACAAATTTCTAGTCACACTGATCATTGACTGTACAACATGACTGCTCCTGGAAAAAATGTATTTTCTCTAGCCAGTATGCCTTAATGGTTTAGTGCCCCCCCCCCCGTGTGTTTATCCAGAATGTGTTTCAACAAATCCCTTCTTCTGACATTGGTCTTGATGTTCATGATTTTATGAATTGTTAACATATCCCCCTTAGCCTTTCCTCTTCAAGTATTAACATGCCTGGCTTATTTAGTCTATTATTATAACTTCTTGTCCTTAATCCTCAGATCATCTTAGTGGCATGCTTTGTATCTTTATTATTAAGATTATTGTAATATGATTATTATCCCCATTTCCCCCCATGGTTCTTTCTCCCTGTAATAATAAGATTCATAAGCGCATAACACAGTAAGATATATTTCAGCATGAAAACTTGATTCAACTTAGCCTTATAATTCATAAAGGAGCTATGCACAGAGTATTTGTTATTAATATTTTTATTTATTGTTCCAAAGCTCTTACAGACAGAAGCCTAAAATGGGAGAAAGATATAGGATTACTAGACACGAAATGAAGATTTTTGCAACTTTTATGACACAGCTGTAAATACTTTGAAAATGGGGTTATGAGTTGAAATTTGGTTGGCTTTTTTATTTAATCTGAATGTGAGCCTCAATAAATGATGCATATGCAGTTTCTTTCACCATGTATTAAGATTTTTTTTATTTTCTTTAAATTTAACAGTCACCAGCATATCAATATTTTGAGGCTAGCAATTGCCACTTCTTCAGGGTAAAGTGTGGCACACACACACACATATATAGTGCCATCACAGAAAAAAAATCAAGGTTTCAGTAGCGCACTAACCATGCAAGCTAAAGAAGAAGCCTTTTGCCAGATTAGGCCAAGGGATTGTTTATATAAGGCAAAAAAACTGATGCTATAAAAACCTTGCTATTCGGCAAAGGAAGGATTTATTTAATCAAAAGAAGTTCCTTCTGAATTTTACAGAAATATATAGGACTGACATGAAAGATGTCTCTCAGCTGAACTGAACAAAAACAAAAGGGGAAATATTTTGAATGCTGAAAACATTTTGCTGCAATTTCCTGAAATACAGACAAAACATTGGACACTGATTTTATGGCGCACTTGAATACAGTAAATAAGAATACTTAATTCATGAGTTGAGTAAAGTTCCATTTTCTTGGTGTTTTTTTCTAAATTGGGTTGAATGTTTTTTTTTCTTTGACCTATTTTTGAGTCACATTAAATGATGTATGGACACATAGACACATTCTCTCACCCTGTATTAAGAACTTTTTTTATTTTCTTAAAATTTAACAATCACCAACCATTCAACATTTTGTGACTAGGTATTGTCACTTCCTCAGGGTAAAGTGTGGCATATGTCATTCTTTTATGTAACAAGCTTTAGCAACAGCCAATACAGCTAAAAAATAATGGTATTGTGGGCAGTGAAAAATGTGTAAACTAGCAATCTTTGCACTAACCACTGAGCTACCTAACTGCACTTTCTAATTATTATGATGCACACACAATGACTAATACATATATGCATATATATTCCAGTGTAATATAGCAGTGCACTGTCTACACACATTTTTACAGATAAAAAATACATTGTGGGACTGTTTTCTTCTTTTCAGGATCCAAGGGACATTGGAGAGTGGGGGGTTGCCACTAGACACCTCATTTAAATCAGCAGTGACATACATAAGGCTGAAACTGATCTAGATAGTGGGGAAATGCAGACTAGTAATTTTTGCACTAACCACTGAGACACCTAACTGCACTTTCTAATTGTTGTGATACACACACACACACACACACACTGACTAATACACATACACATATATGCATATATATTTCAGTATAACATAGCAGTGCACTGCCTATACACATGGAACATTGCCACACACACACACACACACACACACACACACACACACACACACACACACAGGCTTATATGGCATTTATTTACTTATACATCTAACCCTAACTTTTACTGTACTTAGGATAAGCATTGTGTTTTGCATTAACTCATTGTACTAATCTATGGCATGACTGGGAAACTAAAGTAGAGAACCAGGGAGGTGTGGGGGGTATGGCCTTTCTGAACTTCAGAAAGTCCTTTGAAACTGTCCCCCATAGAAGGCTGATTAACAAACTGCACAGCATAGGGGTGAATCCTAATATAGTTCTGTGGGTGGAGAACTGGCTGAATGGCAGGAGTCAGAGGGTTGTGATAAACAGGTAATACTCTGGAGAGGGAGAGGTGATGAGCAGGGTACTGTAGGGGTCAGTGTTGGGGCCAGTCCTCTTCAATGTCTTAACAGGAGACATTGCAGAGGGACTGGAGGGGAAGGTATGCCTTTTTGCAGATGATACAAAGGTATGCAATAGGGTGGACATGTCAGGGGGTGTTGAAAAAATGAGGGAAGACTGTCAGTCAGTCAATGCTTTATTTGATATAGCACGATCTATCTCTTGTGACTCAAGGCACTGTACAATAAGATCCATAGTAGCAAGTACAATAACAAAACAATAACATTTGTGATGCAAAATAAAATAGGTTCCCAGTACAAAACAAGTTAATGAAACAGTAAAATCAATACAAAGGAAAAGATTTACTAAACAAATAGGACCTCAACCCCGTCTCGAAAGCCTCGACCCAAGGAGCCTCACACAAAGCTCTTGGGAGAGAGTTCCACAGAGTCAGCGCAGATATGGAAAAGTCCCAATCACCGCATGTTTTAAGACAAACCCTGGGAATCTCGAGGAGGTCCTCCTCAATCAAGCAAAGGGAGCAGTTCGGCTGGTAGGGCTGCTGAAGGTCTTACAGGTAGGTTGTTCTCCAGTCATGCAAGGCTTTATAGGTCAGTAAACTGACCTTGAAGATGATACACCACCTAATAGGAAGCCAGCGCAAAAAGCAGAGGACAGGAGTAATGTGACAGCATCTCTGTAGACCTGTCAATAGCCTGGCTGCTGCATTCTGCACTAGCTGTAGGTGGTGCAAATCTCCCCTGATAGCCCAATGTATAGGACATTACCTTAAAAAACTGGAGAAATTGTCTGAAGAATGGCAGCCAGGATTCAGTTAAAGGAAGTGCAGGATCATGCACATAGAGCACAAGAACCCGGGGCAAAGTATGAACTAGGTCTGGAGGTACTGGCAGTCACAAAGCAGGAAAGAGACCTGGGAGTTATCATCTCGGAGGACTTAAGAGAAACTAGGCAGTGCGATAAGGCAGCTGGAAAGGTTAACCAGATGCTTGGATGCATGGGGAGGGCTATCAGGAGTATAAAGAGGGAGATCATCTTGCTCCTGTATAAGACACTCATGAGACTGCACCTGGAATACTGTGTCCAGTTCTGGAGGCCCCTTCTGAGAAAGAACATAGACAGGGTGGAGGTGGTGCAGTGGAGGGCAACTAAAATGGTGCAGAGCCTGCTGGATAAGACCTATGAGGAAAGACTAGCCAAGCCAATATTTAAAATATTTATTTCATTTGGGTAAAGCATTTAACCCATAAAAAGTATTACATTTTTACAGGATATGCCAGTTGAGATTTGATATGTCGTTTACAGTGTGGTCATGCTTTTACCCATTTTTTGTATTTGCACAACACAGATCTGCTGAGACACAATTTCAATGTGGGCTTCCTTTTATACATTTTTACAATGTGTTTTCCTAGAACATGTCTGCTGATTGCTATATATTTAGCCTGGATAGTTCACAGAAGATGTGATATTTTATTTTTAGTGAGGTTCTACATCTATACATTATTATGCTGCATTGTGTAACATCAGAACACGCTGAAAACAATATTTCACATCTGGACTAGGCTACCCTGGATTAATACAGTGCAGTGCAGTGTCAGTGGCTCAGCAGGTTGCACTCTCACCTCTGAGGCCCAAAGATTGAAAAGGGTGTGGATTCTAGCCCCACACTAGGCAATTGAGGTAAATCCCAGTACTGACACTGTAGTGCATCATGAAGAGGATGCTGCACTCCTAAGGTACTGTCATTCAGATGAGACATTAAACCGAGGTCCCGTCTGCCTGTTCTGGTGGTTGTTCAGGTGGACGTTAAAAGAAATACAATGAAAAAAGAAACTTATAAAGAACATAACAGAAGCAATAATACATGGTAGAGACAAAAACATTTCATAAATGCATGTACTAATTGTCTCAGTTCAACAACCTAATTTGGCTAACTACCTATTGGAGCACTCCTGAACTAAATAGTATACCCTCCTTAGCTAGAAAAAAGCATTTTCGTATAATATCACATAGACCAAAGTTCACAGTGTATCCACAAGAGCTTAACTTTCTCCAAAGATTGTTAGGGAATGCATTCTATATCTAGGGAGAGAAGATGTAGCTGCTTATGGTATACTAGATTGCCTTCTCTGCCTAGTATGTTTGACTATGGAGTCACCCTCAGACCCCTCCTCTGTGTCTGTAGTTGTTGAGGCAATGGAGGAGGTATCAGACTCTTCATCAGAGCCCCCAAGACCAGGGTCAGGAGACAAGGCAGCATATTTATTGCGAGCAGACCAAGGAGTAGTCTTTTTATGCTTGTCTGTACTAGGTTTGGCAGCATGAGGGGGGGTGCAAGAGTCTTCCCCAATCTTGATCTTTACTTTTGAACTACTGTCTTGAAGCTAAATTCAGAATCGGGTGGGGGGCAAATCTCTGGTGGCAGTCACTTCAGAATCTGTAGAGGCGATTTTCATCTTATTTTGGTCAGCAACTTCTGGGGGAAGCTCTACCATTTGTGCACTGCGCCCACTGGAGCGTGAACTACAGAAGTCTGGCTGGTATTCATCTGATCTTGGGCATCACTACCTGACATCTCTAGTGCTGCCCTCAAATCCTGCTCAGCAATTCTTTTTGCCTGAACCTGCTGTACTTGATCAATTAGTCCTTCATGAGAGGGGTACTCCTCTCTGTTGTGGGAAGCCCATAGGCACTTGCCATGGGCATGGCGTGTTTGCTCGCAAAGATTACATTTAAATAAATGTAAACAATTTGCCAAAACATGACCATATTCCAAACAATGGTTGCATCTAGAGGTATCACAGGCTGCACTTAGGTGGGAACGGGAACCACATTTGAAGCGAGGTTTAGGTTGCCCAGCATTAAACAAGGCCCTGCTATCTTTCCCCAAAAAGAAGGTGCTTGGGAGGTAGATAGGCCAATTATTAGTGGTAAATAGCTTTACCCTGATCCTCCACCCTCCATTCCAAATTTGTTCACTGTCTAATATACTGTAGGAACAGGTTGTCCATCACCTCACATCGCTGCCTTAACCAGAAGAGAATATCCTCAACATTGATGTCTTCATTTTTGAACATTACAGTGATGTGTTTAACAGTAGGTTTAGTTAGAGGGACAGCTAAAAAGGGGACCCAGGTTGGAGTATTTTTCAGAGCCTGTTATCATGCCCCAAACTTGTCTAAGTTAGACACATTTTTTAAACTAACATAAAAATTAGCATTCCCATGAATTAATGCAAAAACTTCTGAAGAAAAAAATTTCATTGACCCTTTAATCAATATTTTAGCAATATGCAGTCTGTCTGATGGGTTTTCTAGACCACCTTCATAAATAAGGCGTACTGCATTCTGCCTGGGAGCTGGTTCACCCTTGTTTTGAAAAAGATCAGCAAGTTTAAATAATCGGTCTAACCAGGCTCTTTGACCAGGGTTCCTAAAAGCAGAATCTGTGGGGCCAAGTCTTATAGGCTCATCTTCAGCCCTACCAGAGTCGAGTGTTCACAGACTGATTAAGCAAAGGCCCATTGTTAGTAACGGAGTCAGATGTGTCATTTGTATCATTCACCTTATTTCAACAGTGCACTGTACTTGAACATTACTCTGGGGTATAGTATCTTCAGGCCTCTAACTCAGAATGCCTTTCTGTAATAAGCATGCTGTTGTACCTTTGTACCATTGAATCTGCTGGATCAGGAACCCAGGATCTATCTGCACTCTGCACCCACCGTGCCTTTTCCAAAGCTTGTTTCGGGGACCAGCATTCAGGGAATCCCCAGAGTCTAATGAGGGATCTTTACAGGAAGCAGAAGCCATATCCTGCCTAGCACACCAGGAAGGGTAACCAGCGGCTTTTGTCTCAATTATAGATTGTCCTGAATGGGAGGGTGGGGCAGCGGAAAGAGCATTCCTTACTTTGGTCTGGATAGCCAAAGATGCAGGGGGGGGGCATGGTAAACCAAACTGGTGATGGCCCTCTTTCTGTTTAACTTGACTCTTCTTGGTTTTTGTACAACAGTCCTCTCTAACTGACATGCACAGTTCTAGGCATGCAAAATTAGGGTTGTCATTACTGCCAGTCACTTTCTGTGCTTCTTCTGAACCAGCAAGACCAGAATCCAGAGTCAGCTCAGTGGCTCCCTTTGATGCAGCCGCATCATCACTTGGGGGGGGCATGACAGGAGCATCTGTACTGACAGAAGCAGCAGCTGATTGCAGCCTGGTAAGTTTGCACTGCAGTTTGTCCTTTTCCAGGAAATGTCTTTGCTCTTCAGCATACAGTTTAGTGAGCAACAAGTCATGAGCTACTGTAATATGTGCAGGCAAACCAGTATCCAAATTAGGCTGAGTACCTTGAATTTCCTAAGTTTCCTCCATGACCACTCCATTGGCATTTCATTCAATAATTCCAGGGACAATATCATGCAATCCAGATTCTTCACACTGTAAATCTATTACTGCAATGGCATTTTCTACTGTCTCTTGTGTTGAGAAAACATGAGGGGAGGTAAGCCCTCCTGTCTCTGTAATGTCCATTTTCTTTCCTGCATTCATCTCAGTGGCCATCTTGGCAGATGACCAAGGGTTTCCCCTACTGCAGAACTGGGGAATTTCCCCAGTATCCTCGCCAAATTTCCACCATACTAAAACAATGCCACCAACAGCTTAATCTGGTTCAATTTCAGTTGGTTACCATCTGTACCCCCATTCACCCCTGAAAAAGGGACTCTCAGTGGGCCTACCCAATCAACAAAATTCAATAAATAAATAAATGCATTGTAAAAATGGGTAAAATCATAACCCTACTGAAAACAAGATATTGCATCTAATCTGGGATAGCCTGAGTAAATGCAGTGCAAAATTGTGTAAAATAAAGATCCCTATGAGAATGAGATGTAGCATCTCCCCTGTGCTATCCAGGATACAAAATGTAGGATAGGAAATATTTAATGGAAATTTATAATTCTTTCTCTACTATCATTATGTAAATCATGTAGTCGAGACATGGTGGAAGTAGAGAACAGGCTATGTTGAAGAATATTTTATTTTAATCATTAAACAGCTGAATGTAAATGTATAATAATTGCATTTACCATGGTAGCAGATTATGCATTGTAAGCTGAATTTCACTGTGTTCCATATAACCAAGACTGACATAAACAGTTTCTCTATTGTTTTATAACACATTAGGCTGCAATATTTATTTGGAATGTTGTGGCCATGAGGATGGTGTGTATGTGTGTGTTTGAGTGAAAGGGGTTAAAGAAACAGCTGTCTTCTGATATAGTAAACTATGTCTGAGCCAGTGCTAATCAGATAGTGTCTTAAGAGGCTAAAAAAACAGTGTAAATTTTTAAGAGATTCTTTACTGGGAAAGGATGACTAAGCTGACATATTTATGAGCTATTAATCTTTCTTCAAAGATAATTCTACCCACATTGAAGCACAGCACACAAAATAGTGCATTGCAAAACTGCTTAGCTTAATGAATACAGCAGAGCAGATGAATAATACAAAACCCCTAATTTTAACAAGTCCGTTAGGAATCCCCAGAGCTCCCATTTTCTACTATAATCACTAAATGTCTGCAGGGCTCCACCCATTGCAGCTGTAAAAAGTAAATATAAATTGCCCTGTGTCACATTACTCAGTGGAATTCAGGATCAGTCATTCTATTTCTATATTGCTAAATATGTAACAACAAACCTGCTACACTAATCTGGAAAATTTCAATAATTCATATTTTTAGCACCTTCTTTTATCCCATTAAAGGGTAGTAGTATACTCTCTGAAAGTGAACCAAAATCTGAAAATATTTCAAAAGTTTTTTCTATAATACATTAGTTTGTCAACAAACAGTAGTTCATTGATGTCCAAATAATGCCAATAGAAAAGAACTGTATCACAATACTACAGCACAGCACTTACTGACAGATGGAAACCCTATCAAATTGGTTTATCCATGTCAACCTGACTCCAAGTTTTCATTAAAGAAAAATTAAGTCCCTAGCCTTATCTGTTCCAAAGTTCACACTTTGTAAAGATTTTTTTTTTAAATAAAAAGGGTCTAAATTTTGAATTATTGTGGCAAGAAATTCTTTTTTTTTAATTAAAACTTGGAGTCAGGTCAACATGGTTTTATCCTGTTGATATAGTTTCCATTCATCAGTTCACACCAATGCACTTATAACTGCAATGTTATGTTTAAAAGTGTATTGATGTGGCCAGCCTGAGCATGTAACAGTAGCACTACTGCTCACTATGCCAGAAACCAGAGGTCAGGAGTGGACTTGGGTGGGTTGCTCAGAGGCAGCTGGAAGGGAGGATTGAGTGCCTCAAGAGCAGCTCTTTTCACTTCGGAGGGGCTGTGTGTTTCACTCTTGCCTAACACTAATCAGAAGGTGGCTATTGTATGCACTCTACGTGCACCATTGCATGCTCTGCAGCCCTCATGGGAAAACAAAAACTATAGTGGAAAATCCCGTCCCACAGCTTGTACTCTAGAGGGAAGTGGCCACTCCTCTGGCCCTGTCAGGGGAAGGAATCCATTGGCAAATCTGAAGAGATAACCCTAGAAAAGGTGGGTGATGGGGCTGGGGGACCCAGGAAGAAGGGGTCAGGTCAACATCAGGGGGATATAAATATCCAAAACAGTGTATTGATGTACTAGACAGATAGATAGATAGATAGATAGATAGATAGATAGATAGATAGATACATACATACATACATACATACATACATACATACATATATTATATGACAAAGAACCTCTGTGCACAAACACTGAGGCAAGGGTTACCCCAAAGGGCATTTGGCTGGGAAACCAAGTTTCAAGAAAATACAAAATCACACATGCCCACACAATGCAAAGCATCATGGGCTGCATATGCAAATCACCACAGAATGTTATGCTGGTCCAACATTAAGCAGAATTGCATGGTGCCGGAAGGCCTCTCACACAATTTGCAAAGGGTGCTAACAGAAGACATAGACACGTGTTTCGTCCTACCAGGACTCATCAGTATGCCTCATCTGTTTGACACCCCAGTGGAATGGACCAGCTACCTGAAGACAGTGTGTCTTGGATATGTTGTGGTGAACCCATTAAAATAAAAAACTATTTAAAAGACAAAGAACCTCTGTGTGCAAACACTGAGGCAAGGGTTACCCCAAAGGGCATTTGGCTGGGAAGACAAGTTTCAAGAAAATACAAAATCACACATGCCCACACAATGCAAAGCATCATGGTATATTATATGTGTGTATATTATATATATATATATATATATATATATACACACATATATATTAGAGGCAAAAACTACATTTATTGCATTAGTTGAGGTTGTTCCACTGTGACAAAAGTGAGGAAATTCGGTGTTAGGGTTGAAGCCCCCTTGGACCCCCACCCACCCCCAACTGGCATTGAGGTGTGCATTGGGGTCATCAGCCCCAACTCTCACCCCATGACATGTGTAAAGCAGCAGAAGTATAGGAGAATGGGGTGAGAGTTAGGACCGACGACCCCAATGTGCACCCCAATGCTGGTTGGTGGTGGGGGGTTCAAGGGGGGTTTCAACCCTAACACCGAATTTCCTCACTTTTGTCGCTGTGGAACAACCCTAACTAATGCATTAAACACAGTTTTTTACCTCTAATTTCCCTTCTTTTTGAGAATGATAATAAGAAATAGTGAATGTAATGCAGCGGTGGGAGCGCGGGGCCCGCCACGTGATGTCTTGTGGCATAGTAACAGGAACAGCAACACAAACAGAAGCACTAACAGTGCCGCACATGGTAACACAAGAGCGAATGAGAACAAAAAGGGTAACGCACACGGTGGTGTAGACGGGAACGGTCTGCCAGGTGATGTGTTGTCACATAGTAACATGGTGCCTGCAAATGGAAATGTCAATGGGCATGGTGACACAAAGTGAAACAGAAAGAGAAACAGTACTGTAGACACAAATGGCAAAAAATAACAGAAACACAAGCGCAAATGAAAACGCAAAGGATAACGCACATGGTGGCGTAGATGTCAACGGTAAGTGGAACGGGTACGGAACCGTAAGCGGAAAGGGCAATGGTAACAGTAATGTAAGGACACAGGCTGGTTTTCCCCAAAACCTGCTTAGAGAAAGACAGTGAGTACAAAGAATGTATGCATAATAATGGATATCGGAGCAGAAAATGAGGACTTGGAATACTAAATAAGTTATATCTCAGGAACCATACGACGTAGGAAAAAATTCAAAAGTCATATGATTTACGATTGTCCTAGCTAGTTTAGTACTTAGCCCCCATTAGGGGGATAAGCATTTTTCCAACGAAACGTCCATATCTCGCACCGTTTCCAAGATACGGGCAATGAAAGGCGCGGTGAACACCATAATGTTATCCTATGGGGAAAAAAAGAGAAGCTCAGAGTGCCATAACTTTGCCTCCCTGTAATATTATTTCACAAAACCACTGAAAGGCACATCTGTGGGCTGTTGGCTGTCTTATCTCCAAATTTCAGAAAAAAAGACCAAACCGTTATTTTGTAGCAGGGTGCCAAAGGATTCCTGTAATGCGTCGGGTGCCGTAATGTTATCCTATGGGAAAAAACATCAACTTTGGAGTGCTGTAACTTTGCCACTATGTAATATTTTTTCAACACAACACTGAAAGGCACATCTGTGAGATGTCAGCTGCGTTCCCTCCAAATTTCAGCCCAAAACTCCCAACCGTTCTTTTGCAGCGCAGTGCCAAAGAATTGCTGTCATTTTCCCACAGACTAGAAAACTACTGTCACAATTTGCGAAAGCTTTCACAAAAATTTGCGACACTTTCATGAGCATGAAAGTAATTTGTAAAAGTACTTTTTCCAGAAATTTGAAAAACATATTTCTGGGGTGTTTTACCCCAAAATAAAGACATGGGTAGCATCCTCAAGGTCCGACTAGGTGAATACAAAAAGAATTAGGTTGCTAGAGGGTCCCAAATTTAAATGCCAAGTATTTTTATGATCACCACCTGAAAACAAAATGGTGGATTTGCGAAAGTAACAGGCCCATTTGTTAAAAGTAAAAATGCATTTGTGACACTGTCAAACTTTTTGTTAACTTTTCCCATTGACTTACAATGGGAAATTGTTTTTTGAATAACTTTTGAACCATTTAATATTTTTTCACCAAATCTTCGAAAGGCACATTGGGGACCCTGGCCACACGTTTCCTGAAGATTTTGGGCCAGTCGCACAAACTGTACGGCCTGTAGACGTGACCGTAGAATTCCAGAAAAAGTGTAAACGTGCACGCAGATCACGCCTAATAACTCCACAGCTGTGTATCTGACTGGTACAAAACTTGGCAGATCCCAATGTGTATGGGTCTTGATTGTGCATTCAAAATTTCAGGCAAATCCGTCAAACGGTTGCAAAGTTATTAAGGTGCAAAGTTTTGGGGTTTAACATAAAATGGCTCCTCAACTCTAACTATGGTAGCACTACCGTGCTACCATAATATATATATATATATATATATATATATATATAATTAGAAGCAAAAACTTCGTTTAATGCATTAGTTAGGGTTGTTCCACAGCGACAAAAGTGAGGAAATTTGGTGTTAGGATTGAAAAGCCCTTGAACCCCTTGCCCACCCCAACTGGCATTGGGGTGCGCATTGGATTATCAGCCTAACTCTCACCCTATGACATGTGTAAAGCAGCAGAAGTATAGGAGAATGGGGTGAGAGTTGGACCATGATCCCAATGCACACCTAATGCCGGTTGGGAGGGTGGGTGGGGGGGTTCAGGGGGTTTTCAACCTTAACACCGAATTTCCTCTCTTTGTCGGCTGTGGGAACCCTAACTAATGCATTAAACAGAGTTTTTGCTCTAATTTCCCTCTTTTTGAGAATGATAACCCAGAAATAGTGAATGCACGCAGCCGGGAGCCAGGGGCCCAGAGGCATACTAACAGGAACAGCAACGCAAACAGAAATGCTAACAGTGGTGCACATGGTAACACAAGCGTGAATGAGAACAGAAAAGGTAATGCACATGGTGGCGTAGACGGGAACGGTCTGCCACGTGATGTGTTGTCACATAGTAACATGGTGCCTGCAAACAGAAATGTCAATGGGCATGGTGACGAAAGTGAAACAGAAAGAGAAACAGTACTGTAGACAGAAATGGCAAAACTAACAGAAAGCATGGCGTAAAGAAAACGGCTAGGATAACGACATGCTGGCGAGACATCAACAGTAAGTGAAATGGGTAAGGAACCGCAAGCGGAAAGGGCAACAGTAAAAGTAATGTAAGCGCACATGCTGGTTTTCCCCAAAACCTGCATAGAGAAAGACAGTGAGTACAAATAATGTATGCATAATAATGAGTATCGGAGCAGAAAATGAGAACTTGGAATACTAAATACATTATATCTCAGGAACCGTACGACGTAGAAAAAAAATTTAAAAGTCATATGATTTACAACTGTCCTGGCTAATTTTGTACTTAGTCCCCATTAAAGCATTTTTCTGACGAAAAGTCTGTATCTCGCACCGTTTCCGAGATACGGGCCTTGAAAGGTGCGGTGAACACCGTAATGTTATCCTATGGGGAAAAAAGAGAAGTTCAGAGTGCCATAACTTTGCCTCCCACTAATATTTTTCCACCAAACCATTGAAAGGCACATCTGTGGGCTGTTGGTTGTCTTCCCTCCAAATTTCAGGAAAAAAGACCAAACCGTTATTTTGCAGCAGGGTGCCAAAGGATTCCTGTAATGCGTCGGGCGCCGTAATGTTATCCTATGGGAAAAACTGTCAACTGTGGAGTGCTGTAACTTTGCCTCTGTGTAATATTTTTTCAATACAACACTGAAATGCATATTTGTGAGATGTTGGCTCCGTTCCCTCCAAATTTCAGCCCAAAACTCCCAACGGTTCTTTTGCAGCACAGTGCCAAAGAATCGCTATCACTTTCCCACAGATGGAAAAGTACTGTCGCAATTTGCGAAAGCTTTCGCAAAAAAGTTCGACACTTTCGTGAGTGCGACACTACTTTGCGAAAGTACTTTTTCCAGAAATCTGAAAAACATATTTCTGGGGTGTTTTACTGCAAAATAAAGACATGGCTAGCATCCTCAGGGCCCGACTAGGTGAATACAAAAAGAATTAGGTTGCTAGAGGGTCTTAATTTTAAATGTCAAGCATTTTTCTGATCACTAACTGAAAACAAGATGGCAGATTTGTGACAGTAACAGGGCCATTTGTGACAGTAAAAATGCATTTGTGACACTGTTGAACTTTTTGTTAACTTTTCCCATTGACTTATAATGGGAAATTGTTTTTTGAATAACTTTTGAACCGTTTAATATTTTTTCACAAAATCTTTGAAAGGCACATCAGGACCCCAGCCGCATGTTCCCTGAAGATTTTTAGGCCAGTCGCACAAACCGCATCTAATTCGTGTAGGCCGACCTGTGAGAATCTCCAGAAAGTGTAATGTGCACACAGATCGCGCTTATATAACTCTGCAGCTGTATATCCAACTGGTACAAAACTTGGCAGATCCCAAGACCTATGGTTCTTGATTACATATTCCAAATTTCAGGCAAATCTGTCAAACAGTTGCAAAGTTATTAAAGTGCAAAACTTTGAGGTTTAACATAGAAATGGCTCCTCAACCCTAACTATGGTAGCACTACCGTGCTACCATAATATATATATATATATATATATATATATATATATATAGCTTGGGAACTCTAAGGTTGCATTTCCCTACTTTTGACACTTCACCCTTTCACCCTAATGGTGCATTGATGAAGTTTTTTGCAATGAATTTCCTTACTTTTTCAGATAGTTTACTTGTATCCTTATTTGCCTGTGGGAGTTGCCCTGCACTCCCAAGACACATCAGTGAGGTAAAGGCTTTCAGACCACAACCAAAAACACTTTCTCAGATACAGGTGGACAAAGAACAAGAAAAAACACATAAATGTAAGAATTTTTTAGACTCTGGGGGGGATTCGCAAAACAATCTGAAGGTGCAATACCTTTCCTAAGACCCCAAAAGTTGTCTAGCTGCAGGAAAAAAAGGGGAAAGTGCTCTGAGTGCTATGCACAAAACTTCCACAGCTGTGGAAAAAAAATACACTGAGGACTGTGGAAAAAAGTGCAGCTATGGAAGTTTCTGAGAAAAAAAAACATATCCCCTTAGAGGCTATTCTCAGTGTTTTTCCACAGTTGCAGAAAAAATGCTGCACACATGCTGCACCACAAAGAGTGACGTGTAACTCTTCCTAAGCAAAGTGCAGTGTACCAACAATTAAGATACAATTATAGTGGAGGTGCAGGCACGAGTAATAGCAAACCTGTGGGTGTATAGTAGTGTCAGTTGTTACAACAAGAATAGCACACATTTTCATTACAATACAAAAAACTACAACCATTAGACCCAGTGCAGACCATAAAGGCACCCTGTAGGCAGTAGAGGTAGAGCTGGTTACAGCCTGCAGTGAGTGCTACTGAAGCAGACAGCATAGACACTCCAGGGAGAGACACAGCCATCAGTTCCACCAACAGTTACAGACAACCACTGTGATGCATGGCTCTGCTGGTACCAGTGGTGCTGGAGTGGTCTCAGTTGAGGGACTGGCTGCTGGTCTCTCTGTGAGTACTTGCTGCTGCATCTATGGCAAGGCTGTCAAAGTCTACTGTGCCAGTTAATATGGATCACCTGTTGTGCCTACTGAGATTTTTCCTTAGCTAAGGAAAGAATGTTTGGGAGATTTCAGCACTTGCGAACTTCCGTAACTTGCCTGTTTTACAGATTTCCACAACTGTGGAAATTTTTCCTTGTGAATATGTACAACTAGATTTCTGCAGTGCTATTAGCCATTTTTCTGCAGCTACAGAAATGTTGGCTCTCTTTGTGAATCCAGCCCTCTGTACAGTATCTCAGAAACCACACAAGTGACTCAGACAAAATTTCCCAACTAAACAGATCTACCCCATGACAATATGCATGCAAACTTCATGCACATATGTTGAAGGGTTGCAAAGTTATTAAGGTGCAAAGTATGCAAAACTGAAAGACTGTTTGCAAAAATGAAAAAACAAGTAACTTTAAGGAGATTTGAGACAGAGTATCTCAGAAACCACACAAGAAATTCAACCTAAATTAGCTACATCAACAGACCTACCCCCCAAGCTTATGCAGGCAAAATTTCCTGCACATCTGTTGAATGGTGGCAAATTTATTAAAGTACAAAATATGCATAACAGGATAGCCCGATTGCAAAATGGAAAAAAAAATGTACATTTAAGGACAGTTGCGACTCTGTATATCAAAATCCACACAAGCAATTCAAACTAAATTAGCCACATCAACAGACCTGTCTCACAAAAACAAGCATGCACAATTGCAGGTACTTCTGTTGAAAGGTTAAGGTGCAAAGTATGCAAAACTGAAAAACTGAAAATTAAAAAGAAATATGTATTTAAAGATGTTTGAGACACAGTATCTCAGAAGCTTCATAATGGATTTACATGAAATCTGGTACATCTAGAGATCTACCCCTTGAGATTACACATGCCAAACTTTGTGCACATCTGTTGAACAGTGCCAAAGTTATTAAGGTTCATATATGCAAAAATACTGGCTAATTGTTGTGCAAAAACAAACTGAAATGTGCACAAATTACCATTTGTGTGCACAAATCAATTATTTCATGCCTGACATATAAATTTTCCCATAGGAAATAATGGGACTTTTTTACATTTTATAACTTTTGAAGGGATTAATATTTTTTCTCCAAACCTTCAAAAGGCACTTTTGTGAGGCAAAAACCTTCAACCCTGAAAATTTAATCTGAGATCCTGGTGGATAAAGAAATGGCAATAAACACAGATGTTTCTGTTTTTTCAACATTCTGTACCACAAAAACCACATAACTGATTCATATGACATTTGGCATGTCAAAAGACCTATCACTAGAGATTATGCATGCCAAAATTTGTGCACATCCTTTGAACAGTTCCAAAGTTATTAAGGTTCACAAATTCAGGTTTAACATGGAAGTTACCTTTCACTCTAATATACTAGTGCTACCACACCAGTATAATATATACATAGATAGATGGATAGATTCATTGCGAAAAAAAGCTCTGTTAAAGCATCAGTTGGGGTTCATATTACAGTGACAAAAGTATGAAAATGTGGTATTAGGATTCTCAACCCGTCTACTCCCCCCAACCAACCCTGCCACCCCACCCTCCACACACCAACAGGCGGCGGGGTGTGCTTGGAGTCAGTAACCCTAACGTTCACCCCATTCAATGAGTAAGGAAGCTGAGATGTTACAGCATAGGAGAATGGGGTAAGCATTACAGTTGATGACCCCAAGACACACATTGACACCTGTTGGTGTGTGGAGGGTGAGGATGGGGGGGGGTGGGGTGGTAGGGTTGGTTGGGGGGTTGGGAAGGGGTGTTAGGGTTGGAAGCCCTAACACCAAATTTCCATACTTTTGTTGCTGTAATATGAACCCTAACACATGTATTAACTGAGTTTTTTGCAATGAATTTCCTTACTTTTTGTGACAGTATCACCATAGCATAGTTATCTATTCATAAATGTAGAGACATAGTAATTAACCTTCATCTCCCTGTTGGAGCACAGGGCCCTTTAGGCCCTGCACTCCCATGCCCCATGATTTTCCTTATTTTATTGTGGGAGGGCAGGGTTTTTTGGACCCCGCGCACCCATCCCTCCATAGATCCATGAGCAAATTATCACCATAGCCATCTGATTACCTCAGGACATATATCTAGTACAGAACATTTTAAAAACCTTGCCAACACATAATTCTGTGCAACTGCAATGCCAGTACATATCACATGTGTGAAAACACATTTTGGGCAGGATTTGAAAAGTTACAGCTGTGACATAGATAAAGTGGGATAATAAGGAGGCTATGTTGTAAATTTGGGGTAAAGATATTAAAAATGTCTATAGTTACAAGTGGCTGTACTGAAATTGCAGCAAATGGTCATAACTGTCATTTTTCCATATTTTGACCCCAAATTTTCAACATAGTATTCTTGTCACTCCTCCTCATAAACCCCATAGGTGAAAATGTCATATTCTGTGGCAAAATGCCATTCCGCGCCAAAGGTGCGGAAACACATTTCAGGCAGGATGTGAGAAATTACAGCTGTACTGTACATACTGTAAGTTGGTGTGAAAAAATGGTTATGTTGGAAATTTGGAGTGAAAATAATAAAATTGACAAAGTTATGCATGTGCGTTGAAAACTTCCAATGACCACATGCAACTCAGGCGTGTTTTGGTACTTTTGCACCCAATTTTTAACATGGGCTTTTTGGGAACCCATCTCATGAACACTGACTCTGTAATTTCGTTACTCGGTCCCAAAAGGTGATTGCACACAGTGACTGCACCATTCTGTGCCACAGGTGCAAAAACACGTTTCGGGCAGGATGTGAAAAATGACAGCTGTACTGTTCATGAGGTGATGTGAAAAAATGGCAATGTTGAAGATTTAGAATGAAAATATTCAAACTTGTCGAAGTTACTAGCATGTAATGACTGCGCATAACTCAGGTGTTTTGGGTTTTTTTTCACCACATTTTCAACATGGGCATTTGGGGACCCCACCCCATGAACACTGACACTGTCATTTCATTACTTGGTCTCAGAAGGTGATTAACAAGACATCAGTGACAGTGTTCATGAGGAGGGGTCCCAAGAAGCCCATATTGAAACTTTGGTGAAAAAATACTGAAAAATGGCTGAGACATCAACGTAAGTTCAGAACACCATTGACAGCCATTGTACGGCACTTACCTTGATTCTTCAATTTGTGGTTCAGCTTTGAAGAGTTCAGACATGTCCTGGTCCACAGAAGATGACAGAATACTATCTCTGGTGGCAAGTATAGGGTAAAGGGGGTGTGGGGTGGTGGGTTGCTCAGTGGGAGGGCTGGGATGGGGCAAGGGGTACAGTTAGATGACAAGGGACCATTTTCTTTTCTACAGGATTAAAAAAAGACACTAGGAGTGGGCTCTCCAGTGTCACATAGTGCTGGGGGGTCTTGATAATGCTAACACAGGGATTGGGCACTCTGATGTTGGCAAACATAAAGTTACAATGGGCTTGGGGGGACACCCAACACTGGGGATGGGCATCTCCATGTCAGAAAAAAAACAGTAAAAAATTAAGTATTTTGAGACACTGGGTGTGGGCTTCCTAGTGTCCCATACCACTGGGGGGAGTAAATGCCAACGTGGGGATTGGGCACCCTGATGTCGACAAACAATAAAGTTTACAATGGGCTCAGAGGGGGCATCCAACACTGGTGGTGAACATCCTGGTGTTGGAAATAAACTGTAAAAAAATGTTATATTATGGGACACTGGGGTGGGCTCACCAGTATCCAACACAACTGAGTGGGATAAAATGCCAACAGGGGGATTGGACACCCTGATGTCAGCAAAACATTTCTTATTATTAAAACATATTTTATTATTAAACCATGCCTTGGCCACTTTGGAGGCAGTAAAAGGAGAAAACCTCCTTTTATTAGATAAACACCAATGGATTTTTTCAGCACAAAATCAGTAAAAAATTACACTGGAGGGCATTCCCATAATATGAAAAAGACTTTAATAAATAAATGTGCAAATACTACAGAAGTCCATGGCATGTTCGCTGCTTAATGGGAAGTGCAAGTGTATAGCTCTAATTGTGCCTTCAGACTGACATGTGTAAAATCGCTGACCACACTAACAAATACATTCCCAAAACCTAAAAGTCTTCAGGAGCACATAACAGAATGCAATTGCTACTTACTAGCACCATAAAACTGTGCACAGCTAGGCAACGGTGAAGTTTAATTTGATGAAAATACCACGTTAGCTGAATTCGGCAGCCCCCACGCAGCATGCTGCTTCCTGGATCATAACACGCTTATGTTTCAACAAAGTTCATCCTCAGAGCATGCTTGTGTCACACACTCAAATGGTTTAAAACCCATCCCATTATAGTAATAGACACAAAATTACCAGATATACAAGGAAGTGCAGGTTTGCTATCTAATTAATATCCATTTCCAATGTTCACAAACATACTGAGATAATGGTAAATAACACACAGGCCAGACAAGAACATAAAAAACACAAAATGTTATGGCAACAGAACCGACAAGTCATGTTGCCATCACAGGAGAGCTGACAAGTCACCCTGTGTGTAAAGAGCAGCAGAACCGGAAAGTCAGACAAACATAACAAACACAAAATGTTATGGCAACAGAGCTGGCAAAGTCATGTTGCCATCACAAGAGAGCCGGCAAGTCATGCTGCATGTAAAGAGCAGCAGAGCTGGAAAGTCATGCTACTCACACATAGCAAAGCCACAAGTCATACTATGTGATGAAATTAAATATTGAAGATAACTGTACATCAGTATGTCATCATTCAGCCCAGCAGGGCTTAATGTTCCAAGAGTAAAAATCCAAAGGGTTTTACGCTGGAGAAGTTTTTGTTTCAGACTTCCTCCACGAGATGTCAGTCCCACTTTTTCCAGTCCCACCACTCTTAAAGATGCTGCCAATCCATGTCTTTATTCATTGTAGTGCCTAGCCATAGCATAGGTGAATTTTTTATTTCTGATGGCTGCTTTATGTTCACCTACTCTTAACTTAAGGGGTCTTTTTGTTTGCCCCACATAGTCCAAACCACAAGGGCAAGTTAACAGATAGATTACCCCCACAAGAGTTGCAATTTGTAAATTGCTTTCTTCCAAACTTCTCCCCCAACCTAGGATGTACAAAATGCTTTATAGCCATCATATTAGAACAATGGACACAATGCCCACAATGGTAATTTTCTATTGGTGGACCTGGTAGCCAGGTCTGAAGTCGTGGTGCAGGTTCAATTACTGTGTATACCAGGCTATCCCTGAGATTCTTCCACCTTTGGAAAGTAATCCTGGAAGGTATTTCTACCAGTCTTTTTTAGCTTAGTATCCACAACCAGAATGGACTAATGCTTCCTTACAGTATAATGTTTCCAATACGTGGAGCAAGAGGATTATATTGGGTAAGAAAGGTTACAGGAGCAAGCTCTTCCCTCTCTGGCCTTACTTGTTGCTTGTTTAGAATAACTTCTCTGTCCATTTGTCTCACTTTCTTTACTGTATTTTTAATGAGGGGCTGTGGATATCCATGAGTAATAAATCTGTTAGACAATTCCCTCGAAGCTTCCTCAAAATCAACCACATTAGAATATACTCTCCAAGCTCTAACAAATTGCTCTCTGGTGATATTCCTCACTAAGGTTTTGGGATGGCACCTGTCTCTTCACAACAGTGTATTGCATGCAAGTGGTTTTCTATATAATTTAGTCTCTAGTCTTCCATTCTTTTTATACAGTAACAAATCCAGAAATGAAACTGACTCCAAGTTCATAACATAAGCGAAAGACAGATGTTCCGATGTACAGTTTATATACTCAAGGAACCCATTCAGTTCATCTAGGCTTCCACCCCAGATTAGTAAACAAGCAACAATAAACCTTCTCCATAGCTTGATTTTATCCAGAAATGTATTATTATTGCTACTAAAAAATGTATGTTTCTTCCCAATGCCCAATATACAAGTTTGCTAAGCTAGGGGCTAATGTAGTGCCCATCGCTGTTCCTTTGTGCTGAACATAGTAATTAGCTTTGAACATAAAGTAATTTACTTCCAGAACAAATCCTCACCATCTGGGTCACATACTGATTTGGTGGAAGCATGCCTTCCCTGTATTTGAGTGCTGCCTTGAGTGCAGCCAGTCCTTCTTCATGTGGGATGTTTGAATACAGACTGATCACATCAATCATCACAAGCCAGTCTGTTTCAAGTGTCACTACATCCTTCAAAATAGTTAGAGTGTGATTTGTATCTTTTATATATGATCTTAGATTCAAAACTGGTTCCTTGATATAGAAATTGACAAATTTAGATAGTGGCTCAGTGACAGAGCCAATGGTAGATACAACTGGCCTGCCAGGTACTGGCCATGTTTCTTTATGGATCTTCGGAAGGAGATACAAAGCAGGTCTCTTCGGGTCTGTCACTTTAAGAAATAACACCTCAGTTTCAGTTATCCTTTTCCTATCCAGACCCATTCGGATGAGGTTAGATGCCTTTTCTTGAATTTCTGTTGTAGGATCTCTCTCAGGTTTCTTATAGAAATTCTCATTGGACAGTTGCCTTTTAGCCTCCCTTATATAGTCTTCCCTGCCCCATACCACCACTGCACCCTCTTTATCTGCTGATTTTATTACAATTTCATGCATATCTTCGAGATCTTTGATGCACTGTCTTTCATTTCTTGCAACATTCTGTCTGGTGTTCCTTGATTTGAATCTGTGAGTTTCCTCACATCACTCTTCACCAGATTACAGAAGGTCAGAAGGGTTGGGTTATTAGTACCAGGACAGTACACCAACTTTGGATTAAAAGGGGTAGGCTCTCTAGTCTCAGATGTTATAGATAGCCTCTGCTGGGTCTAATCACCAAATACACCTCATAAATGTAATTTTCTAAAGAACTTGAAGAGATCAACTTCAACCTGAAATTGATTTATCTGATTGGTCGGAACAAAAGTAAGGCCTTTGCTAAGTACATTTATTTGATTTTTTGTAACAGTGACATTACTAATATTCATGACTGCCAACTCTGATTCCTGTTCCTTAGGGACCTCCAGACTTCACTCCAGTGTCCTCTGCCCCTCTGCTATCACCCACTCCAAAGGGTGAGACTTAGGCCTCACAACCCCATGGCACATCCCGGTGTCTGTCAGTCTATGGAGGATGGGGGTGGGGTGGTGGGGGGTTTAGGGGATCAACCCTAACATTTCATTTCCTCACATTTGTTGCTTTAACCCTAATTGATGTATTAAACAAGTTTTTTTGCAATGAATTTCCTTACTTTTTGGAAAAATTTAATATAACTAGTAAATAGCATGTGTTGGTGGACCCCACGCTCCACCAAGCTGCCCATTTCTGCATTATGATATGCATCTGTGGGAGCTTGGGCCCTCTGAGCCTGGGGCTTCCACTTACACATAGCTACAGAGCCATAGAGCAGCCCTATAGGGCAAGGAGCCCTTGTAACACTAATTTTCCAATATCTCGGGAACTGCAGCAGCTAGAGAAAAAATTCCAGTGGTGTTGTAATCATGACAGCAAGACCTCCATGCAATATAATCAATCAGATCCATATCTTGCATTGTTTATGAGATATGGGCACCAAAACGCACTGAAAAGGCACCCTTGTGACACTAATTTGCCAATATCTCAGTAACCGTTTAAGCTACAAAAAAAAAATCCACTGCCGGTGTAGTCTATGGTTTCCAATCTTGTAGGAAAAAGTCCATATCTCACTTCGTTTTCAAGATATGGTGGCCAAAAAGCACAATGGGTGCCACAATGTTATCCTAAGGGAAAAATCTCAACTTCATAATGGCATATCTATAAAATCACTTAACTTTACAAGACCTAAATAGAATAATTTACATCTCTAGGGCATCCCCTTAGTACCCTGAAAATTGCTAATCAAAAGACCAAACCTTTAATTTACAATGCAGTGGGAAAGTTTTTAAAAGATTAAAAATTTCTAGTTCATAAGGTAGCAAAATCCACAACCATCAGATCAATCCCCATTCACAAGCTGTCAAAATTGCCATCTGCAGGAAGTCCTTGACCATCAGATTCTGTTCATCTGGTCCCTAAGTGACAGTCAAGGGTTTTGTTACCTCATGAAGAGGATCGGGTGGCAGACTAGGATTTTGACAGCTCACAGACTGTGATTTTGTCAACTCACAAAAGAGGATTCAAAAAACAAATCCTCTTTCGCAAGCTGACAAAATCCCAGTCCACCAGCTGATCCTCTTTCATGAGGCAGCAAAATCCTTGACCATCAGTCAATCCTTGTCCATGAGAAGGGCCATCTGGTCCCTAAGTGATGGTTATGGATTTTGCTACCTCGCAAAAGAGGATCGGGTGGTGGACTAGGATTTTAACAACTCGTGGACTGTGATTTTGTCAACTCACAAAAGAGGATTTATAAAACCAACCCCCTTTCATGAGCTGACAAAATCCCAGTCCGTCACCTGATCCCCTTCCGCAAGGTAGCAAAATCTTTGACCGTCAAGTCAATCCTTATCCACAAGAATGTCCATCTGGTCACAAAGTGATGGTCAATGATTTTGCAGCCTCATGAAATAGAATGGGTTGGTGGACTGGGATTTTGTCAGCTCACGAAAGAGGATTGGAAGCGAGTCATAGACAAAAGATTTTTAAATTTGAAGCTGCTGTTTTTTGGACAAACTAAGCAAACCAAAGATATGGTTTGTAGAGGGTGTCATCCTGAATAAAACCCATACCTCATTACAACAAGAAGTCACCCATGGAGGAAGCTGTGACATTTTGTTTAGGGAAAAAAATGAAAACAAGATGGTGGCTCGCAGACAAGGAATTTTTCTGATGGACAAGGATTTTTTTAAATCCTCATTTGTAAGCTGACAAAATCCTTGACCATGAGACCAATCCTCTTTCACAAAACATACATATAAATCTTGGAGTGAACTGAGAATGCTCAGAACCCAAAAATAAAAAAATAAATAACTTGGGATTAATATTTTTTAACTAAACCAATGCTGGATTGTTCTTCTGTGACTCAAACTCTTTCTATGTTCCAAATTTCAGACCAAAACATCAAACGGTGTGGTCACAATGCCATGGGCAAAAAACATGTTAAAAGTGGCAAAACATACATTTGTCAGCATTTCACCGCACAAAAAGCATAA
This sequence comes from Neoceratodus forsteri, assembly GCA_016271365.2. Taxonomy (NCBI): domain Eukaryota; kingdom Metazoa; phylum Chordata; order Ceratodontiformes; family Ceratodontidae; genus Neoceratodus; species Neoceratodus forsteri. The sequence goes on from CM028131.1 coordinate 1,303,123,476, forward strand.
CTTCAACCAAAATGCAACTTGGTAAATCAAGAGATCTGCCATACAAGACCACTCTTTCCAAATGTCATGCAAATCTGTTAAACAGTTAGAAAGTTATTAATGCACAAAAACTGGTGTTTAACATTAAAGTGCCTATTCAACCCTAACTAGAGGGACGCAACCATGCCTGTATATATATATATATATATATATATATATGTATATATATATATACACACACACACACACACATATATAGTACATGAATGGGACCTTTTCCCTATAGGAGCCCGTTATCATGTATTTCCCTGTATACCTCACCAATTAAACCTACATTCCAAACAAATAAAGTTGCATACCTCCCTATTAAAGTTGTATACCTCTGAACTGGAACCCTTATAATGTAGGAAAAAAAACACACACACCCATAGACCAGCATTATGCCCACCAAAACAACCAACCTAATGACAAATGAAATCAATAGACACATCAATGAACACACCTGCTGAACCAGTTAACATTTTTCTATGTTAATTACCACACCTAATAAGCCCTCTGACAAAAACACACCCTTATCTAATAAGCACCTTGACAAAAACACAACCTTCCCTTAAAAGCCTCCTGGCAAATACACAGTCTTCATGTACAAAAAACACACCATTGTCATGTATTATATACAATAAATGTTAGACAACTGTGGAATACAAGGCTACATATCCATCTCAGAGAGTAATTAAGGCAATAATGCTGTTATCCTTTCGGGCTCATGGCTTATAACCCAACTTAGTACCCTTGATAGGTATGTATCCTTGTATACCACAGTTTTCTAGTATTTATTATATCTCTATATCTATGGTCATGCCTGAAAATAGTCTTGTTGGCTAGTGCACCTACCCGGTAAACAAAAACTAAATAAATAAATATCGATATCTACATCTAGATAGGTAGATAGATAGATAGATAGATAGATAGATAGTCAGTCATGCAGTCATGCCTGTATATTAGGGTTGTGTAAGCAATTTAATGTTAAACCCCAATTTGTTTACCTTAATAACTTTGCCCCCATTTAATCAATTTACATGAAATTTGGAAAGCACAGCATTTTGCCAGGATATCTTGATCCTGAAAATTACATGTATTGTACATTACTTCAGTGGGGGCAAAGTTACAGAGATGCAAAAACATAAAAGTCTCAATTTTCAAGACTTATTTTGCTCCCTAATAACTGAAAAAGTATGAGGATTTGTAACCTGAAACTTTCAGGTTTGATAGAGCTTGGCCCAAGGTATGTGCTTTTGTGGTTTTCATGTCCCAAACATAAGTAGTTTTTACATTTTTTAAGAAAAAAATTCAATTTCTGAGCATGTGCTGTTTAAAAAAAATCAGCATTCAGAAGATAGCTGAATTTTTGTGACAATAGCAGATTGTACTGTGCTAAACAGCTGCCATTTGTTATTTGGTACCAAACACTACAGTGTGTCATGTAGCAATACCTGCTGTGTCATTTATCTAGAATGGGGCTACTGTCACTAAAGACCCCCCATGCTGACTGTGCTCTGCTGCATGATATAACTGTATTACAGGGTCCCCATACCCTGGTGTCAGCTTATGTATTTTTTTATAATACAACACCAGGATTCCCACCCGCAGTGTTGGTTAGTCCTTCCTCCTGTCATCGATATGCACCCCTCCCACTAGCTCATTGTTCTGTATAGTTGCCACATCAGGGGGCCCAGTCCCCTGTGTTGGCATGTGCAAGCCCCTCCCCCTGCAGTGTGGGATACTGGGGGCCCATCCCCAGTGTCCTGAAGCAGATTTATTATAATTGTTGTTCCTGCAAAAAAAGAAAACTGTCCCATGATGTCTTTTATTTTTTTTGTAACCTGAAAGAAAGAAAATGGTCCCTCATCATCATAGCCATCTCCATCCCCCAATCCTGACCTTCCCACTGAGCACCCACCACCCCACCCCACCCTTACCATATACTTACCAGCCAAGGTCAAACTCCATAATCCTATCTGGACTAGAGACACATCTTCACTCTTCAATGCCAAACCATGAACTGAGGAATATGGGTAAGTGCCATATAAAGTATTTCAATGGGATTTTAGACTTCTGCTCATGACTTGGCCATTTTTAAGAATTTTTTCACCAAATTTTTAACATGGCCTTTTTGGAACCCTACTTCATAAACACCGGTTGTTGCTATCACAAAAATCTCCACTCATTCAGACCTTGCCTCCTAGACAACACATACAAAATTACAGCTCATTTTGTCAAATGAAGCCAAATATGTTATTGTACAAAATCTGAGGTTTAACATTGAACAGAATACTCAACCCTAACGATAGAGACACTATTGCATTCTATAATAGATAGATAGATAGATAGATAGACAGACAGACAGACAGATAGATACAGTATACATATATATATATATATATATATATATATATATATATATACAGACACAGTAGTGCCTGTACATTAGGGTTGAGTAAGCAGTTCTATGTTAAACCCCAGTTTCTGTACCTTAGTTACTCTTCCTCCTCTTCAAGTGATTTGTCAGAAATATGGTGTGTAGTCTGGGCCAGGATCTCTTGATACTAAAAATTTTCTGTCAGTCAGTTTGGGGGGTAAAGTTCCAGAGGTGCAAACATGCTAAAATTCACAGTTTTTAAGATTTCTTTAGCCCACCAGTAACTAAAAAAAAAACCCAGAAACCTTTAAGTTTAATACAGTCTGACCCAAGGTAATGCATTTGTAAGTTTGAAGTTTTTTAATTTGTATAGTGTTTAAAATATGTTAAATCTGGGCTGTTTTCTGAGCATGCTCAATTCAAAAAATGAACATTTCGAGCCAGCACGACGGCACAGCAGTTGGATTTCTGATTGCTACGCCGGTGACCCAGGTTCAGGAATGGACCTGGATCGCCAGATGGCCAGCTGGGGGAGAAGAATGGAATGCCTCATGGATGGCTCTCTTCTTCGCAGGGAGGGTGGGGAAGTTTCTGGCACAAGGAGGACCCCTGGCAGAGGCTGGGAGTCACTCAAGCTACCAGCACTTGAACATAAGGGAGGAGGGGTAGAGACTACCATCATTGCATGTCCCTGCCTCCAGAAAACCAGAAAAAGGGGTAGGCAGGTGGGTCCACTGTCTAGGTGAAACCCTCCCTGGGACTTCGATTAGCCACAATCGCCATACTCCCCCTACCAGTTACAAGTTCCACAGCTCAGATACAGGGGTCCGATGCCGTGGCCCTGCCCTCCAGGGGGTAAGCCAGGGATAACTGGGGGAGAACAGCCATAGATGGTGGTGGAAGTCCCAGGGGCCATGACCAGGGCTGAGGGTCGACAGTAGGGCCCACCAGATAAAGAATGAATAATTAAAAAAAAATCAACATTTTAAAGATAGCTGGATTTTTGCATTAGCAAGTCAACTGATAGTAGTTTCCTTCAAAAAACTTTTGTCAGTTGGCTGACTAAAGTAGTTTGAAAGAAATCAAAAAATGATTTAATTGAAAGTGATTTCTTTCAAACTGCTTTCATCAGTTGTGGCTAAGCAAAGCAGTGTGAAAGGAAATCCCTTTCAATCACACTCCTATTCCATGCTCTCTTTAGAACATGCAGGTGCTCTCCCACTACTGATATCCCATCCCTCCTCCCTACTCACCTCTTTACTAAATAGCTAGCAGATGCCAATCCCAATGTCTTATATCCCCCTCCCTTCTGTCCTGTATCCTTCTGTTGTAAAATGGCCAGCAGGTGCTAAATCTCACCAGCTGGACTCCACTCTCCCTCATGATACTTGTTTTAATGATGGCAGGTGCCCAGTCCTACCACCCTATGTGTAAAGTTTTTTGTGACACCAAGATGCCAACCCCTGGAGCCAACCTACAATCTCTCCCCTCCAATACTGAGTGGCACTTGGGTGCCAACCCCTGGTGTCACTATACTTGAACACCTCTTCCAGATGTCTGTCTGGACATTTGTCCCACCCAACAGTATGCAGCAAAAGCAGGGTGTGCATCCCTGGTGTCATTGAACAGCCCAGTATACCTGTAATGAAGAAAACAGTTCCATGTCATTTTATTTTCTTCTTTTTTCCTGAAACAAAGAAGACAGTTCAACAATGTCTTTTGTGGCCAAGACCCCCACCACCACCCACCCCCAACTTGACCCACACTCAGCACCCAACACCCCACATCTCTTATACCCCTTACTCACCTAAAAAGGGTCCACTGCTGCTTTGCCAAGAAACACATCCTTCTTCAACACTGTTCGAGAACTGAAGAAACAAGGTAAGTACCGTCAATGTATTTTCAATACATTTTGAACTTTTACCTCTAACTTTGACATTTCAAAATATTTGTACACCAAATTTTCAACATGGTCTTTTTGGAAACCCACCTCATGAACAAGGTAAGTCAAATTTTCCAATCCATGCTGAAGGGTTATTTCACAGCTGCTCTGCAAAATCACCTTTCAGGTGGGATTTGAAAATGTTTGCCTACCAGGTTCATGAGCAGGGGTCATAAAAAGACTATGTTGAAAATTTGGTGAAAAACTATGTTAAAATGACCAAGTTATGAGTGAATGTTGACATTTATCAATGTTCATCATAACTTTGATCATTTTTTATATTTTGATCCCAGATTTTCAATATAGCCATTTTTTTCACACCACCTCACTAACATGATAGGTGTTGTTTTTCATATCCTGCCCGAAATGTGTTTTTGCACTTGTGGTGCAAAATGATGTTATGACCAGTATTTTCTAAACAACAGAGAACAGCTAATATTCTTCAGGTGAAGCTACTTCTGGCTGGAAGCTGCAATACTGAACATAGGATTTGCAAGAAAGCAAGTTGTGCTCACAGCAGAAGGAGGTGAACCTTACAATTGTCTTTGGTTTGTAGCAGATATTCTGCAGGTGGAGGCTAGTTCTAACTGAAAGGTGAAATAAGGAATTTATAATTATCAGGAAAGACAGTCTTTCAAGCAACAGAGGGAGGTGGCTCTTGCTTTACTTTTGTTACAATTGTTAAGATTTTCAGTGCAGGAAGAGTTTAAACCCTGAGGGATGGAATACTATTTACTGTGTCTGTCCTGGTGCACAGCTGACTTATTTTGGGGCTGACTGCTTTCAGAGCACAAATCACCAGGCTGTTTGGGGGCTGGGGAGGTTTACCTGTGTCTGACTTGGATGTCTAGATTTTTCTCTGTTTGATTAGCAGGGTATTTTCTCTGTCAAATTGCTGTGTAGGGCATCTTGCTGACAGGAAGGCACTCATCGGAGTGGTGGGTCAGAACTTTTAGCTGATTGTTTAGTGAGGGCACAATTTAAGGCCCACCCCTCACCCCACCCACCCCTGGAAATAGTTCCTTTATACCTGGGGTTCTGACATCATTTCCTCAAGAGTGCAAGGTGTATATCACTATCATATCCTCTCTAGCACACTGCACTGACAATATAAGCATACACATTGTTTAATATATATATTTCTGTATAACAAACCAATCACACACACACACAAAAAAAGTAGGTAAACATGTGGGGAGTAGTGCAATGTAATGACTGTGGGGCAGCAGTCTTCCGGGAGACTTTCTGGAGGCTGAGATGCTGCCCTATTTACAGACAACTCTCTGCCCTGAGGGAGGAAGTTGCCCATCTTCAGGCCACACTGGACAGTAGTAAAGCAACCTTCCCCCAGGCCACACTGGACAGTAGAAAGGGAACCTCCCCCATCCAGGGAGCACCAGAGCCACCACCACTACCTCAGAGGTTGCAAAGAAAGCACAGCAGTTGGACCACGGTGGGCTCAGGGAGGGCGAGGATGGTGGAACAGAGGCATACCCAGTCAGTTGTTCCACTCCACAATCCATAAACCATTCTGGGGGAGCATAGTTCCCCTATGGATGCACCCACAGAGGAGACTAAGGAGGCTGAGGACAACTGTCACAAGGGAGGCCCACAGGAAGGAGGCAGAGGACACCACAGGGAAAGGAAGCAGCTCCTGGTGGGGGACTCAATTATTAGGGGGATAGAACTGGGGAGAGCAGGGAAAACTGAAGTAAGGTGCCTGCCTGGTGCCATGGCTTGAAGGGACAGGAAGCGCATCCTCAGGATCATGAGAACAGCTGCACGAGAGTCTGAGCTGGACATCATTGTCCACCTAGGGACAAATGACTTCGCTCATCATGAGATTAGAGTAGTGCAGGAGGACTTTGTAGAGTTGTGGAGGGGCCTAAGACAAGTAGCACACACAGTATCCTTCTCAGAGGTGCTGCCTGTCAATGGCATGGGTGAGGCAAGGGTACTTTGCACCATGCAGGTTAATGAATGGTTGAAAAAATGGTGTGGAGTACAGGGGTTTGGCTTCATTGGTGACTGGGGTTCCACGTAGAGGGACACCAGCCTATACTGGCAGGATGGTTTACATCTGTCCAGGAAGGGAACAAGTCTTTTGAGCAATCGGTTTAAATGCTTCATTGGCAAGCTTTTAAACTAGTCAAGAGGGGAGGCACTGATAAGCAGCATGAAAATCCCAGCCTCTCCCTACAAAACAGAGTACTAAATGAGAAAAAGACCGAAGTAGAAAGGTCAGTGGGGGATGCTGCAACAGAAGGTAAAGCCATCAAAAGATGGAGAGCAATGAGTACCAATGCCTGTAGTCTGGGTAACAAGCTTCCTGAATTAGTGGCCTTGATGGAGGAGGAACATCTGGATATTGTGGCAGTCATAGAAACATGGTACACACAAAACCACCAGGATACACTATCAACAGGAGGGACATGGAGGGTAAAAGAGGAGGAGGAGGAGTAGCTCTTTACATAAGGGAAGGAATCAAAGCAACAGAACAAAAGGGTAAACAGGGAGGAGAAGAAGCACTGTGGGTCAATTTGGAGACAGGCAATGGCACCACAATCCGGACAGGGGTTGTATACAGACCCCCCTCTCAGGGGGAGGAAATAATAGAAGTATACTTAGAATGGCAGAAAAGGGAGATATTGCTGATGGGTGATCTGAATATGCCAGATGTTAACTGGAGTGCAGTTGCAGCAGCCACTTGAAGAGTGGGGTTATTCTAGATGCCCTATGGGGAACGCATTAGACAACTAGTATTGGAACCCACTCGAGAGGGAGCAATCTTAGACCTGGTTCTCTCAAATGGAGATGGAGAGGATCACAGATGTAGAAGTGGGTAGCCATCTGGGAACTAGCGACCATCGAACAGTATGGTTCATAATAAACACAGCAATAGAGTCAAGCCATACAAAGGCAAAAATACTGGACTTTAGGAGGGCTGACTTTGCCAAAATGGGTGAGTGCCTAAGGAATGCACTAGCAAATGGGCAGGAAGGAAGGGTGGAAGAACAATGGGGAATAATGAAAACTGCCATCACAGAGGTAACAAGCCTTTGTGTGAAGCAAATAAACAAAACAAAATGATGTAAGAAATCACTATGGTTCTCAAAGGAAGTGGTGGTGAAGGTTCAAGAGAAAAAGAAAGCATTCAGGAAGTACAATGAATCACAGAAGGAGCAGGACAGAGAACTGTATCAGTTGAAGTAAAAGGAAGCTGGGAAGGCAGTCAGAACAGCAAAGGCCCAAACCGAGGAAAAGATGGCCAACTCAGTTAAGAAGGGGGATAAAACCTTTTATAGGTACATCAGGGAGCGAAGGAAGACCAAGGGAGGGATAGTGAGGCTTAATAAAGGGAGGGGGTGGGCAGAGGGTGACTGTGAAAAGGCAGAGATACTAAACAAATATTTTTGCTCAGTATTTACAAATGAAGAGGGGGAGGTACCTAAAACAAACAATAGAAACACTCTGGATATGGAAGTTGATACCAGCCCATTTACAGAAGAAAGGGTTCTGAAAGAACTCTTAAAACTGAAGGTGGATAAAGCAATGGGGCCTGATGAGATTCATCCCAGAATTCTAAAAGAACTAAGGGTAGAACTAGTGACACCACTGACTACCCTCTTTAACATATCATGGGAGGATGGGGTGGTACCCGAGGACTGGAGGAGGGCAGATGTGATTCCCCTTCACAAAAGTGGGAGCAAGGCAGAAGCAGGAAACTACAGACCTGTTAGTTTAACCTCAGTGATACGGAAAATGATGGAATCACTTCTGAAGGAAAGAATTGTCGAGTATCTAGAGGCCAGAGGGGCACAGGTCCCAAGGCAGCATGGATTCACAGCAGGAAGGTCATGCCAGATGAATCTGATAGATTTCTTTGACTGGGTGACCAAAGTAGTAGATCAGGGAGGGGCTGTGGACATGGCCTACCTAGACTTTAGCAAGGCATTTGACATAGTCCCACACAAAAGATTAATATACAAGTTAGCCAGCCTGGGAGTGGGTCCCAAGATGACAGCCTGGGTAAAGAATTGGCTGAAGAAAAGGACACAGAGAGTAATAGTAAATGGAGTCCACTCTGAAGAAAGGGGGGTTACTAGCGGGGTACCGCAGGGTTCAATATTAGGACCGGTCCTCTTTAATGTCTTCCTAAGTGACATTGCAGAGGGACTGGAAGGAAAAGTATGTCTCTTTGCTGATGACACAAAGATCTGTAACAGAGTTGATGCACAAGGTGGGGTGAAAAGGATGAGAAGGGACCTGGCAAGGTTAGAGGAATGGTCAAATGTATGGCAGCGTTGATTCAATGCTAAGAAGTGCAAGGTAATGCACCTGGGAAACAAAAACCCAGGGAAAGAGTACACAAAGGGGGGTGAGATACTAACAACAACCAAAATGGAAAGAGACCTGGGGGTAGTCATATCAGATGACCTAAAGGTGGGCAAGCAATGTGAGAGGGCAGCAAGGAGGGCTGGGGGGATACTGGGATGCATAGGGAGAGGCATCACCAGTAGAAAACAGGAAGGTATCCTCTGTACAGACAGCTGGTGAGACCCCATCTGGAGTACTGCATGCAGTTCTGGAGACCCAATCTCCGCAAAGACATAGACAGGATTGAAGCTGTCCAGAGGAGGGCAACTAAAATGGTGCAGGGTCTGCACTGGAAGACATATGAAGAGAGACTTAAGGAGCTTAATATGTATAGCCTCGAGGAAAGGAGGGAGGGGGGACATGATAGAAACTTTCAAGTACCTCAAGGGAATCAACAAAGTCCAAGAGGGTATCATCTTTCAAAAAAAGAGGTGTGCAAGAACAAGGGGCACAATTTGAAGATGGGGGCAGCTCAGAGGTAATTTAAGGAAGTATTTTTTCACAGAGAGGGTTGTGGATGCATTGAATGGCCTTCCGGAGGAGGTTGTGGAGTCAAAAACAGTGGTGGAATTCAAGCATGCATAGGACAGTCATAAGGCAATTCTAGGGGGTTGGGGTAGGAAGAAGTAGGCTGCTGGTTAACTAGGATCTGCAGCTTATCCATTAGGTAGGGAAATGGGCAGACTGGGTGGGCCAAGCAGTCCTTATCTGCCGTCAAATTTTATGTTTCTATGTAACACCTGTCATGTTCTATGGGGGAAGGGATCCCAAAAAAACACTATTTGAAAATTTGGAGTCAAAATATAAAAAAAGTTATGAAGAAATGTTGTATGCAGGGCTGGCCAATGGCCCATTGAGTAGTGCACTGCAGTCCTGGGCTGCTGAACTGAGTTTGGGGGTGAGCTCAGTGAGTCAGTTGGATAAGCCAAGATTTGGAGGATGGTGCTCCCATGCAGCATCACTCCTATTGTGGTAAGGGATGGTGCAGTGTTGGTCACAGAGGCAACAAGTAATCATATAGTGAAGACAACACTTCTCTTGGCATACTGCCCAGAGGGACCTGTGCTTCTGCAGCCAAATGGACTCTTGGCACAGGGCAGCTACATCTGTAGCCACATGGAAGTGCAGGGACTACATGGCCCTGAGCTTCTGTAGCCTCTCAGACAGTCCCATGTATTCTTTGCATGCGTATTCATACAGAGCTGCAGGGCCTGGAGGGCCCTGCACTTCCACAGGCAGACAGAGTCTTCCCTTGGCACATGGCCTGCAGGGTCCTGGGCACCTGCATAGGTTTACATGGGTCCCAAAGGAATGAAGATACAATTCCACTATCACAAAAAAAGGAAATTGATTGAAAAAAAAAGTTTTAATGCACACATTATAGTTGAGGAATGCAAAGCAGACAAAGTAAGGAAATGGAAACCATCAGAGTGTGGAGTCTCAGGAATCCTGGTGAATCACTGATGTGGTGTTTCTTGGGGTTGTCAACCCTAATGACCACCCTTTCCTCTGAGCAAAAAAACATCTCTTGCTTCACACAGGGCCCACAGGGCCAAGTGTGAAGAATGTTACTAAATGACTGATTCTGTGGTTACATGTGGCAAAACATACTTCTCTACCTCCAAAGAGTACCGATATATGACTATTAGGCACTGCTTGGAGCTATACCTTGTACTTTAGGCCAGAGACTATGGGCTGGGAGGGGTGGCATTATGGTTGACAACCCAAATGAACACCACACCACCAATTCACGAAGACTCCCAACCATAATGGTTTTCATTTTATTTCTTTGTCCACTTTATTTTTTCAACCCTAATGTGGCTAAAAAGGGAGAGATGTTGCTGGAGGGGGACTTCAGTATGCTGGACGTAGACTGGAACCTCCCTGCGGAGGCTTTTGACAGAAGCAGGGACATCCTGGGTTCCCTACAAGGGGTGTTCCTCAGGCAACTAGTCAGTGAACCCACTTGTGATGGGGCAATACTGGAGCTGGTGCTCACAAACAGGGACAGTGTTATGGACATCAACGTGGGATGCCATTTGAGGACCAGTGATCATTGCACAGTGTGGTTCAATATAAGAACAGCTGATGAATTCAACCACACAATGGCAAAGGTCCTAGACTTCAGAAGGGCTTTACTAAGATGGGTTGAATGCTTCAGGAATGACCTGGCAGTAGGAGAGGACCTGGGGGGGGGGTGGAGGAACAGAAAGAGGCAGACAAAACAGAAAGGAGTGCAAAGGCACAAACTGAGGAAAGAATAGCTCAGAGAGTATCAAAAGGGGACAAGACATTTTTTTAGGTATGTTAGTGAGAAAAGGAAGACAAAGGGAGGGACTGCATGGTTAAAGAGGAATGGAGTGACTGTACAGAGGGGAAAATAAAAAAAAAACACACCTTTAACAAATACTTCTGCTCAATATTCACAGTAGAAGGGGAGGGGGAGGGTACTCAAAAAAGCACCAGGAGCTTTGATGGGAGGGACATGGACACCAATCCATTTTCTGAGGAGAAAGTCTGGAAAGCACTAGCTAACCTGAAGGTGAATAAAGCTATGAGGCCAGAATGGGTACATCCAAAGATGCTGAGGGAGCTAACGGAGGTACTGGCTGCACCTCTGACAGTGCTGTTTAACAGATCACTGGTGATCAGTGAGGTTCCAGGGGACTGGAGAACGGCAGAGATAGTACCACTTCACAAAAGTGGTAGCAGGAAAGAGGTTGGAAATTATAGGTTTGTCAGCCAGACATTAGTGGTGGCTAAGTTAATGGAAATACTACTAAAGGAAAGGATTGTGAAGTATCTGGTATCCAACAGATTACAGAATCAAAGGCAGCATGGTTTCACAGGAGAAAGGTCATGACAAACAAATCTAATAGATTTTTTTGAATGGGTGACTAAGGAGTTGGATCAGGGAGGTGCAGTGGATGTGGCTACCTGACTTCAGCAAGGCTTTTAACACCATTCCTTGGAAGAGACTGGTAAGGGAGTTGGGGAATTTGGGGGTATGTATTAAGGTGGTTCCATGGGTAAAAACTGGTTAGGGGACAGGACACAGAGGGTAGTGGTAAATGGAGTTCACTCCGAGGAATGGAGGGTGACCAGTAGGGTACCTCAGGGATCAGTGCTGGTACCAGTTCTCTTCAATGTCTTTATAAGTGACATAGCAGAGGAACTGGAAGGAAAGGTCTGCCTCTTTGTGGATGACACCAAGATCTGCAAAAGAGTGCACACTTGGGGGGTGGAAATGATGGGTAGGGATCTGAAAAGACTGGTGGAGTGGTCAAAGGCATGGCATCTGGGTTTTAATGCAAAAAGTGTAAAATAATGCACTTGAGTCATAGAAACACGACAGTAGAGTACAAAACGGGTGGAGTGATACTGACAAAGACCAAGCATGAAGGAACCCTAGCACAAATCATATTGGATTACATAAAGGTGGCCAGGCACTATGACAAGGCAGTTGGTATGGCTAATGGGATGCTGGGGTGCATAGGAAGGTGCATCACCAGCAGGAAGATGGAGGTAATGCTGTCCCTATACAGATTGCTGGTAAGACCTCACCTTGAGTACTGTGTCCAGTGCTGGAGACCATATCGCAGGAATGACATAGAGTGGAGATGGCCCAGAGGAGGGCTACCAAAATGGTGCAGGGTCTGCATCAAAAGCCCTGTGAGGAGAGACTAAAGGAGCTAAATATGTATACCCAGGAGGAAAGGAAGAAGATTAGAATATGATAGAGACCTTTAAATTCCTCACAGGGGTTAATAAGGTACAAGAGGGGGTATTTTTCAGAGAAAAAGGTACTGTAGAAAAAGGGGCATACTATGAAGCTGGAGAAGGGTAAATTCAGGAGGAATGTGAGGATGTACTTCTTCACAGAAAGGGTGGTGGATGCCTGGAACAGTCTTCCAGTGGAGGTAGTGGAGGTAAAAATAGTGATGGGTTCAAGAATGCCTGGGATAGGCATAAGGGAATTGTAGGGGTAAGGAAAGGTGGGGAAGAGATGGTGCCATAGATCAAGTGAGGGTCTGCAGCAAAAAAGAGGTTAAAAAATGGGCAGACTAGGTGGGCCCAGTAGCCCCTCTCTGCTGTCACGTTCTATGTTTTTATGTTTCTATTTTTAAATATTTTCCACCAAATTTTTAACATGGCCTTTTTGGGACCCCACCTCATGAACAAGGTAGGTAAATTTTTTCGGTATGCTCCCCCGACAGCGACACCAACACAGCAACCTACGTCACTGCCAAAAAATCGACAGTTTACTGACAGGTCACTATGTGGTGCACCTGAGACAGGGACACACTGTCCCCCAGTCCTGCACCCCCTCCCCAAATCAGCTCCAACTCGGAGTTGATAATCATAAGTATGGGTGGTGCGGGAGCAGAGCCTCCCACAGAGGGGGTTCATGGGGCAATGCCCCCCGATAAAAAAAAAAGGACCAGGAAACAATGCGGATTTATGTCAACCTCAACTTGTGGTCAACATAAATCCCATTGCTGTGTTGCCGGTCAATGAAAGTGTTGTCGAACTGGCATTGTAGATACAATTTTTTCAAAACAGGCCCAAAAGGTGATTTCGCTGTTACCCCACAGAATCACCTTTTGGTCAGGATATGAAAATGTTTTACCTACCGGGTTTATGAGGTGGGATCATAAGAAGACTATGTTGAATTTTTGATGGAGAAATATCATAAAATGATCACGTTATTAGTGAACATTGCAATATTTCAGCATTCACTCATAACTCCACTAAGTTTCAATATTTTTCCACCAATCTTTAAAGATGGAATTTTTGGGTCCCCACATCATGAGCAAGCTAGGTGAAATGTTTAAAATCTGGGCTGAAAGATGATTTTGCAGTCACTTCACAAAATCACGTTTTGGGTGCGATTTAAGAATTGTCCCCTACTGGGTTCATGACATGGGGTATAAGAAGACTATGTTCAACATTTGGGGTAAAAATATAAAAAAGACTAAATTTATAAATGTACATGTAATTTTCAATATTTTGACTCCAAATTTTCAGCACAGCCATTTTTTCACACCACTTCATAAACATGAAAGATCCTGTTTTTCAAATCCCAGCCAAAATGTGATTTTGTACTTGTGGCATGAAATGACATTTTGGCTAGTATTCTATAAATACCACATGTCATGTTTATAAGGCGGAGTCATAAAATGACTATGTTGACAAACTGGGTCAAAATAGAAAAATTTAAGAAAAGTCTGCAGTGCCAACCTTTGGCCCAGCACATACTGCTTTTTGATCCCAAGCCAATGAACTGAGTTCAGGGGCGAGCTCAGTGAGACAGCTGGATGGGCCATGGCTGGGAGGATGCCACTATCATGTGGCATCATCCCCAGCCCGGGTAGGAAAGGTGCAGGGTTGCCCTCATGGACCCAAGTACCATAAAGTGAGGAGAACTCTTCTCTTGGTAGAGGGCCCTACACCTGTTGCTGACAGAGGTCCTTGTGCTTTGACTGACAGATGGACTATTTGCCCTGAGCCTGTGCCTCTGTATCTGTATCTGTATCTGTACCACATGGAAGAGTAGGGTCCAGACGGCCCTACACTTCCACAGCCCATCAGACAGCCTCACAAATTCTTGACATACATTGCTGCACATTAGTGCAGGGCACAGAGGGTCCTGCACTTCTGCAGGCAGATGGACTCTTCCCTAGATGCAGGGCCCAAAGGACCCTGCACATCCAGATTTGTTCATGCAGGTCCCTGAAGGCACCTGCATGAATGAGAATACTATTACAGCTTCTCAAAATGAAACAAAATTCATTGCAAATAACTGTGTTGATACACCAGTTAGGGTTCAACTTTCTGCCACAAAAGTAAGGAAATGTGGCATTAAGGTTTCCAGCCCCATACTTCCCCCTCAAGTAGCAAAAAGATAAGGTCACACAAGCAACTACAGACAGTCATCATCAGGTAAGAGAAACAACATACAGCAGTTTCCAAATTACACAAATGCAGAAGCACTGATGTGCTACCTTCACAGATTTGTAGCTGAGTTATGCACATTGCAAGACATACACACTCAGTTCTGGCTGCACATACAAATTCATGATACTTAAAATACAACACTACCTCTGTGTACAAAAGCACAGGCCCCTGAAGTCACAGATACAAACCCACGATACCCACATTACATGAGTTCTTTTGTCTGTAGAAGCACAGGCCTCTGTGGGCTGGGGGGGTTCAGGTTGGAAACCCTAATGCCACATTTCCCTACTTTTGCAGGGGTTAGGTAATCCCTAAGTGGTACATTAACACAATTTTTTTATATATGTTATATATACAGTATATAGATGTAGATATAGATATAAATATAGATATAGATATAGATATAGATATAGATATAGATATAGATATAGATATAGATATAGATACAGATATGAATACACAGATACAGATACAGATACAGATACAGACACAGACATAGACATAGACATAGACATAGACATAGATATAGATATAGATATAGATATAGATATAGATATAGATATAGATATAGATATACAGTAGATGTGATGTATATATATATTTTCTCCTTGCTCCTGAAGCCCCTGCTCTGTGGTGTACCTCCAGGGACTGTTCCTCTCTTCTATGCAGTTTGCAGTGTATATGTTAACAGTGGGAGAAATTGTTAGATAATATAGGCAGACTTTCCATTTCTATGCAGATGATACCTAGATGTATTTGTCAGATAAATAGACAGATGATGGATAGATAGATAGATAGATAGATAGATAGATAGATAGATAGATAGATAGATAGATAGAAAGAAAGATAGATGGATGGATGGATATAAAACCTTTTATACGTACATTAGGGAGCAAAGAAAGACTAAGGCAGTGATACTGAGGCTGAATAAAGAGGAAGGTGGTTCAGCAGAGACCGACAGTGAGAAAGCAGGGATACTGAACGAATACTTCTGTTCAGTATTCACAATGGAAAAGCAGGGGGAGATACCTAATCCAGTCAATAGAAGCACTCTGGATGGGGAGTTGATATTAGTCTTTTCACAGAAGAAAGGGTTCTGAAAGAACTCTTAAAACTGAAGGTGGATAAAGCAATGGGGCCTGATGGGATTCACCCCAGAATTCTAAAAGAACTAAGGGAAGAACTAGTAACACCACTGACTACTCTTTTTAATAATTCATGGGAGGATGGTGTGGTACCTGAGGACTGGAGGAGGGTGGATGTGATTCCCCATCACAAAAGTGGGAGCAAGACGGAGGCAGGAAACTACAGACCTGTCAGTTTGACCTCAGTGATAGGGAAAATGATGGAATCACTTCTGAAGGAAAGAATTATTGAGTACCTAGAGGCCAGTGGGGCACAGGACCCAAGACAGCATGGATTCACAGCAGGAAGGTCATGTCAGACAAATCTAATTGATTTCTTTGACTGGGTGACCAAAGTAGTAGACCAGGGAGGGGCAGTGGAAATGGCCTACCTAGACTTTAGCATGACATTTGACACAGTCCCGCACAAAAGATTAATAAACAAATTAGCCAGCCTAGGAGTGGTTCCTAGGGTGGTAGCCTGGGTAAAACACTGGCTGGACAACAGGACACAGCGGGTAATAGTAAATGGAGTCCACAGTGAAGAAAGGGGGGTTACTAGTGGGGTACCGCAGGGTTCAGTACTGGGGCCGGCCCTTTTTAATGTCTTTATAAGTGACATTGCAGAGGGACTGGAAGCGAAAGTATGTCTCTTTGCAGATGACGCAAAGATCTGTAACAGGGTTGATACACAAGGTGGGGTGGAAAGGATGAAAAGGGACTTGGCAAGGTTGGAGGAATGGTCAAATGTATGGCAGCTTAGATTCAATGCAAAGAAGTGCAAAGTAATGCACCTGGGAAACAAAAACCCAGGGGAAGAATACACAATGGGGGGTGAGATACTAACAACAACAAAAATGGAAAGGGACCTGGGGGTAGTCATATCAGATGACCTAAAGGTGGGCCAGCAATGTGAGAAGGCAGTAAAGAGGGCTGTGGGGATACTGGGATTCATAGGGAGAGGCATCACCAGTAGAAAACAGGAAGTTATTGGCCCTCTGTACAGACAGTTGGTAAGACCACATCTGGAGTACTATATACAGTTCTGGAGATCCCACCTCCGCAAAGACATAGACAGAGTGGAGGCTGTCCAGAGGAGGGCAACCAAAATGGTGCAAGGTCTGTACCAGAAGACATATGAAGAAAGGCTGAAGGAGCTTAAGATATATAGCCTCGAGGAAAGGAGGGAGAGGGAGTACATGATGGAAACTTTAAAATACCTCAAGGGAATCAACAAAGACCAAGAGGGTAGCGTCTTTCAAAAAAAGAGATGTGCAAGAATAAGGGGGCACAATTTGAAGATAAAGAGGGGACAGCTCAGAGGTAATGTAAGGAAGTATTTCTTCACAGAGAGGGTTGTAGATGCATGGAACAGCCTTCCTGAGGAGGTTGTAGAGTCAAAACAGTAGGAGAATTCAAGAATGCATGGGACAATAAGGCAATAAGGCAATTCTAGTGGGGGGTAGGAGAAGTAGGCTGTTGGTTAACTAGGATCTGCAGTTTATCCATTAGATAGGGGAATGGGCAGACTAGGTGGGCCAAGTGGTCCTTGTCTGCCATCAAATTCAATGTTTCTATGATTCTATGGATGGAGAGAGAGAGAGAGAGAGAGAAAGAGAGAAAGATACTTTATTTATATAGCCCTCCTTCCCTGGGGCTCAGAGTGCTTAACAAAATCATAAAATAATACATAGATAATATCAGGCAACAAGCCTAGTGACAAACAACAAAGCATGCAATAGTACAATAAAAAATGCTACCTATCAGTTATATAAAAATACTTCAATAAAATCCCACACTAAAATAACAGTCAGTCAGTTCTGCTCTTAAACATCAAAAGCCTGATTAAATGATAATGTTTTTAATCCCTTTTTGAAGGTTTCCACTGAGGGAGCCTCCCTTAGATGTCTAGGTAGTGAGTTCCACAGGGTTGGAGCAGCAACTGCAAATGCTTGATCACTAGAATGTCTCAACCTAACCCTGGGAACCACAAGGAGGCAACCCTCAGAGGAACAGAGAGCCTGGGATGGGCGGTGGGGAACAAGTTATTTGCACCTAGGATGCCTGATGCAGTTGAAACTTAATATGGGTATCCCATGATATGGGCAAAGCAAATTGAGCGACTGAAATATGAGTGACTCAATTTGCACACCCAAAGGAGTAGTGAATGTGATAGAATAGCAAGGGGAGGGAAGAGTGAATGATGGACAGAATAGGAAGGGTGAATGATGGGGGAACTGTCTAGTGATGTGAGCTAAATAGAGGAATGCAGCCTGTTGCTACCGAGCTGGCTACCTGGAGTACTGGATATGGTCACCAGTTGGAATGGTGATGGTCCCAGGTTTGAGACGGCCTGTAAGTAAGTGTTGTTCTAAACTATTTTGGTTGTTAATTTTTTTTTCTGTTCTGTGTCCTCTTGTTCCACAGACTGTGTTGCCCCGGGCTCGGTATCCCTCCTGCATACTGTAGCCCCCCCCCACCGTGTATTCCCCTGTCCCCCAGTGTCTGCCCCCTCCAAAGTTGATTATATTAATATGGAGGTGCGGGGGGGGCATAGCCCCCCACATTAAACATTAGTGTATATCATCATGTTATTGCTTTGTCAGTGTCAGTGGCTCAGTAGGTAGCACACTCGCCTCTGAGGCCGGGAGATCAGAGGGCTGTGGGTTCAGTTCCCACATCTGGCACTTGGGTTAATATCTCAGTACTGACACTGTAATGCAGCATGAGAGGGGTGCTGCATTTCTGAGGTGCCGTCTTTCGGATGAGACGTTAAACCGAGGTCCCATCTGCCTGGATTGGTGGTAGTTCAGGTGGATGTTAAAGATCCCATGGCACTTATCGAAAAGAGTAGGGGAATTTCCCGGTGTCCTGGCCAAATTTCCCTCA
This sequence comes from Neoceratodus forsteri, assembly GCA_016271365.2. NCBI lineage: Eukaryota > Metazoa > Chordata > Ceratodontiformes > Ceratodontidae > Neoceratodus > Neoceratodus forsteri. Next base: position 1,303,142,164 of record CM028131.1, read on the forward strand.
TTCACTAAAAATACCACTGACAGCTTAATCTGGTTCAAGGTCAGTTGGCATTCATCTGTATCCCCCTCCCCCGGGTCGTGCCTGAAAATAGGCAGGATTTGTCTAGTGCACTTACCCAGTCAACAAAAGCTAAATAAAAAAAAAAATAAAAAAAAATTGCACTGCCTAGTGTGGGGTTTACCTACACTGCAGTGACAGCAATGCTGCTGACATCCCCGACATTGACAGACACAATGCTGAGAGTCGGCATTGTGCTGTCGGGGATGTCAGTGTGTTTTCTTTTTGGGTCTGTTCCCCAAACCCTTCATGAGTGGTGCTCTCCCCCACCCCCACCCCAGTATTTTATTATCCAACTCTGAGTCGGAGTTGTCTCGGGGAGGGTAAAACGATGGAAGATGCACTGCTGGTGTCAGCGGGGACCATTACAGTGACCTGTTGATGTCTGTAAATTCCTGTCATTGTAATGGTCTTCGCTGAGGATGTTTCACTGTGCAGTCGACATACGCTAGTGCTGTCATTGTTTTGCCAGTTGCTGTGGTATGCTGATTTTGTTTCTGGTGACATGTAGTCGCTTATATGGCAGTCGCTGTAAAAAATCACTGTCATGACATAGAACTCTTAATTAGTGTTTAGCCAAGATCTAGGACTGAACTGGATCTAGCTGGCTAAGATTTAACCTGGATTAGACAGATGTACTGGTGATGGAGCTTGATCGTGGAGGGGTGCGGAGGCAATCAAAGAGGTGTCTGAGGTAACGCTCAGGCTCTCTAGGTTTGTGGCCTCCACTAAGATGAAAAATCTGGGGGTCATTCTGGATGATAGGCTGACATTTTAGGTTCAGGCATCAGCAGTAGTTCAGAATGGCTTTTACCATCTCAAGAATATTGCCAAGATAAAATCATTGGGTCCCCCCAAGAAGACCTGCCATCAGCAGTACATGCATTCTTGACATTCAGGAATGATTAGTGCAGTGACCGCTACTTCACAGTCAATGGAGGTATCCTACAGTGCCTGCAGCCAGTGCAGAACGCAGAGACCAGGTAATTGACAGGCCTTCCCAGGCCTACACTGGCTGCCAATGAAGTGGTGTATTACCTTTAAGGTTGGGTCACCCATTCATAAGGCCCTATATGGACTCAGCCCTAGTTACCTGCTGGAATTCCTTCTGACTCCTTACCACCCCTTCTACTCCCACCCCACCTGCTCCTTTGAGGTGGGCCTCCTAGTGGTTCTCAGGGCTAGGCTCAAATCATCAGGGGACCAAGCTTTTGTGGATGCCATTCCAGCCCTGTGAAACTTGCTACATGGATTTTTGGTGGAGGATTTTAAGAGAGGGCCTTAAGACCTTTTGATTTAAGTAGGCTTTTTGTTCTATTTAGTAGCCTCAGATCTCTCTGATGACACTTTTTCTTTTATCAATATTTATTGATCTATTTATTTAATGTTGTTTTAAATACTAGATTGTTTTAATTGCTTTATACATATTGTTTGTGTACCTCTGTGTTAGGCACTCTGAGCCCCTCAGAAAGGGTGCTGTAGAAAAATAAACTACTACTACTACAAATATTCATTGCAAAAAAAATGCATTAATGCACCAGTTAGGGTTCAACTTAATCCCATAAAAGTAGAGAAATGTAGCATTAGGATTTCAACCCCCAAGCAGCAAAAGGACAAGATCACACAAGCAACCATAGACAGCCATCATCAGATAAGACAAACAACATACAACTCTTTCCAGGAGACTCATATAAAAGGTATACATACATGCAATTTTGTGGAATGCTACCAAAGTTATTAAGACACAGAAATTTGGTTTTAACATTGAACACACTGCTCAACCTAACTATACTTGCCCTACAGCACAAGTATAATATATATAGTCACATACAGGTACTATGACAATTGTAGAACTGCAGTTGACTTACTCCATAGTTTTATTATTTTGTGTACTGTTTATGGGGTAGTACAAGTTGTTGATTGTGGTAGTGGGTATGAGAATTGAGAAAAAGTGATGGGTAAGCCGAGTTGTAAGACTGGTTGCATGTGAGCATTTTGTGGCTATATGCATAGGTGGGATGGGGTGGAAAGATATTGTAGAGATTCTAGGTTTAAAGGTGCTGAGTCAGTTTTCTTGGGAACATTTTGAAGGCTGTTTCTGGGAGGCCAGGTGATTGTGTAATATTGCAGGTAGGCCAATCCTCTCCTACTCATGCTCAGAGCTGCAGTATGCAAGCTCCATCTCATCATCAGATTCTGTCTCCTGCAGCTGGTATTTCAGTACTGCAGGAGGCAGCCAGGCTAGGTATCCTAAGCACAGTAGACAGGAAGGGTAGGAGGAGTTAAGAGGGGAGGGGACTATAGTATTTGTGGTACACGGGTGTGGATTCACACTGAAGAGAAAAGTTTCTTTCTCAATGGTCCTGTCTGATTTAAGTGGCTAGGGAGCACCTTGCTTTTTCTGAAGGGTCAGGAAGATATGCTCATCCTGTCCAGGCAATTTTTTGCAACGTCAGATCGATTTGAATGAATCCACAATCTTATCTGATTTCATTGTTGACGCTGCAGTTGATCTGGTGTGCATCACAGAGACTTGTCTGGCTCTTGATGGTTTGTGCTGGCATCAGCCATTCTGTCTGTATTATTTGTGGTGCATGACCTGAGTTGGGAGCATGGGGGGTGGTGAATGGGGCAAGGGTATCGGTTTTTGACATAAGCTCAGATTCACTGTGTCTCCAGGTCCTTTGAGAGTGTGACAAATGCCTCAGTGTGAGGGGGAACTCCTGAAGGACATGTCTGTCTTCATTGCTGCAGTGGCACTGGAAATATAAGACTTAAAATGTTTGACAAACTCAACTCTAGGATTAATGATGACTCAGAAGTATTTCTGCAAAACTTCCTCCAGTTTATGGCTTCATTGGACCTTGTGTTAGTATTATCTTCAGCAGCACATGAGGGAGGCTGCACTCTGGCTCTTGGTTAATTCAGTAGATTGGCTGAATTATCACAAAGTTTTATTCAATTTGGAGTCCCCTACAAGGATATTTTGGCAATATTATAAGCCTGCATGGCAAGTTGGTGGCGGCTACCCATAACATCTTTCTAAATGACCTACTGCACCCCAGCAATCAACAGATCCTTCTTTACGCAGATGACGCTGTCATCTACACTACCCATCATGACCCTTCCCACCATGAAAATCAACTGCAACATGCTTTTGAGCAAGCTGAGGACTGGTTTAGAATGCACAAACTGGTGTTGAACTACAAAAAAACAAAGGTGATGCTGTTCAGCAGTGCTAGAGGAAAACACAAATCCTGCCCTCTTATTATCAGAAACTGTTCAGGTGTTCCACTTGAACAAGACGATCATTTCAAGTACCTGGGGTAACTGTGGAATGCTCCCTTTTCTACTCTAAGCACATTGAGAATGTAGCCAGAACAGTTAACATCAGAATAGGGCTCCTACACAAATACAAGCAAAGCTTGACACCAGAAGCCCTAAGAACAGCAATCAGTAGCTCAGTCATCTCCATTATTGACTACGGTCTAGTCATTTACAGCTCTGCACTTCCTCCCTCCCTCCCTCTGCAGGATAGCAATGGCTGTCAACAAAGCCTGCAGGCTGCTCACTGGCTCCCCCTGCCTCATGCACACCTGCGCCCTTTATGAGCACTCTGGATGGCTACAACTTAACAACAGAATTCATTATCATCAAACCTGCCTGTTAGCCAAAAAAACACTTCTTGGATTCGTACCTCCTGGAGTTGCAAACCTTCTAAGCCTATTCTCAGGCTCACAGCACACCAGAAACTCTGTCCATCAACTTCTCACTGTTCCAAGGTGCAGAACTACTCAAGGGCAGCAGTCCTACTCTTAACGGGCTCCCCTCCGGTTCAACAACCTTGGTACAGAACTCACCACCTTACAAAACGGTGCCCTTTCAAAAACGTACTACAACAACATCTGCTAGAGAATAGTACCTGTGACTGCAACTGATAAAGGTTCTCTGTTTCCCTTGATTCTGTCCTGGCCGTCCCCTTTGTTACCTCTCTGCCCCACACCACCAAACTCTACCTTCTGTCCTATTCCCTTCGTTCGTTCCCTCAGTCCTCTACTGAGGCACCTGTCCTCCTCCCCTTCACCCCCCTTTCACCCATGCTCTCCACTGCCCTTCCTCCCCATCCCCACCCCTCACGGTGCTTTCTCTGTCTCTTACTAGCTGTGCAAGTATCCCTTCCTTTTGAATCGACAAAGCCACCTTGGTCTGCTCCTGTCCTCACTACTGACCAGGCTTTCACCAGGACAATTGTTAAATATGTTGTGTAATATTCTTCTCTCTTACTGTATCATACTATTTGTTGAATGGTTACATTTTTGTTATTGTATAATCTGTTTAGCTAGTGACTCTTGTACTGCTCCCAGTGTATGTTCTCCTATCTTTCTGACATGGGACCTTTGTAAATGAGCAGTTTCCTGCTCAAAGGTATTGTGATCAAAGATTGAAATAAAAAAATAAATAAACATGGCTTCATTTACTGGCCTTGCACTCTAGGATGAGTCTGTTCCTACCCTACCACTTTTTTGGGAAGTTCAGCAGAGGTTAGAGCATATCTGGAAGAAATCATACTCTGTGTCCACAGACTGGTTCTGAGATGCCATTATTATGGGTACTAGAGGGCAATCCCTGTAAAGAATGCAAAGTGTTTATGTTGGGAGATTTTTTCAAAGAACAGGCCAGTTCAGCTCTTTAGCACTGTGGCCAACTTACTTTATCCACTTCATAGAAAGCTTACTTTACTGTCTCCCATACAGGGGAGGCTTTACAGCAGAAACGTGAGAGGCATTTGGCTGGGTCTTTCTCAACAGGGTGTCAGCTGGGCTGCCACAGAGAGCACTGTTGCGGCTTGCAGTTGGTTCAGACACAGTGTCATGGATATTTGGCTGGTGTGAGTGAAGTTTGATCAAGTTACTTGCAAACAAGTGCTCCAAGTGTTAGTGATATTGAAGCCAACCCACTGTGCACTAGATAACAGATCTGTCTGATAGTCAGTGGTCAGGATGTCCTGACTTCAGTATTCACTGAAATTGTCAGAAGTACATCAGAAATGGAATGTTTTCCCACAGGTTTGTAAAAGGCTGTGAGGAGACTCCTCTTGGAAAAAGAAACTTTCCATGAATCCCGACCTTATTGAATTGCCAACCTATTTCCAGCCTTATCTTTTTGGGGAAGATGAGGCAGAAGGAGGTGGTACTGCACCTCGAGGATCTTCTGGACTGTATTGAAATCTATAAGCCATACTAGTCCATCTACAGACCTCATCACAGCACTGAGACTGCTTTTTACAAGGGTAAAGCATGATCTTTCCTTAGAGAGAGAAGGAAGGGAGCAATAAACAGTTTTCATTCTTAATTTCTCATTGGTCTTTCACACAGTAAACCATCGGGTTTTACAAGAGTACCTGGAGCATTATAAGGATAGACTGGGGCATTCCTGGAGGGTAACTAGCAGGGTACCGCAGGGTTCAGTACTGGGACCGGTCCTCTTTAATGTCTTTATAAGTGACATTGGAGAGCACCTGGAAGGAAAAATATGTCTCTTTAAAGACAACACAAAGATCTGCAACAGGGTTGATACACAAGGTGGGGTGGAAAGGATGAAAAGGGACTTGGCAAGGTTGGAGGAATGCCTAAATGTATGGCAGCTCAGATTCAATGCAAAGAAGTGCAAGGTAATGCACCTGGGAAACAAAAACTCAGGGGAAGAGTACACAATGGGGGGTGAGATACTAACAACAACAAAATTCAAAAGGGACCTGGGAGCAATTATATCAGATGACCTAAAGGTGGGCATGCAGTGTGAGAAGGCAGTAAGGACAGCTGGGGGGATACTGCAATGCATAGGGAGAGGCATCAACAGTAGAAAACAGGAAGTTGTTATCCCTCTGCACAGATGGTGAGACCCCATCTGGAGTACTGCATGCAGTTCTGGAGACCCCATCTCTGCAAAGACATAGACAGAGAGGAGGCTGTTCAGAGGAGGGCAACCAAAAGGGTGCAGGGTCTACACAAGAAGTCATATGAAGAGAGACTAAAGCAGCTTAATATGTATACCCTTGAGCAAAGGAGAGAGAGGGGAAACTTTAAAGTACCTCAAGGGAATTAACAAAGTCCAAGAGGGTAACATCTTTCAGAAAAAGAGATGTGCAAGAACAAGGGGGCACAATTTGAAGATAGAGGGAGGACAGCTCAGAGGTAATACTAGAAAGCATTTTTTCATGGAAATGGTTATGGATGCATGGAACAGCCTTCCTGAGGAGGTTATGGATTTAAGAACAGTGGGAGAATTCAAGAATGCATGGGACAGACATAAAGCAATTCTAGTGGGGAGTAAGAGGAAGTACTGTAAGCTGTTGGTTAACTAGAATCTGCAGCTTATCCATCAGGTAGGGAAATGGGCAGACTAGGTGGGCCAAGCGGTCCTTATCTGCCATCAAACTCTATGTTTCTATGTTTCTATGGCTTCAATCCTTCCTGTCCAGTAGGGACAGTAGATGGGGATGATGGACAATATCTGATCAGAGGTCTCTTTCCTTAGCTATGGAGTATCTCAGGGCTCAGCTCTATCTCTGATGTTGCTCATCACATACATGCTGCTACTGGAGGAGATCATTAGGCAGTACAGTTTGGAGTTGCACCATCTTGTGTCCCTGGCAGAATGGACAGTGTGTCTGTTGCTCATTAATTAATTCATTAATTCATTTATAATTTTTTTATTCAAATGTATAAACAAGGACGAAGACATAGTCATATGAGTACCAAAAGGTATTCATTTTTATTGACGTCCAGTCATTTCATAAGTTCATAAGTTCCATCATATTACTATATTACAAGGAAACACAGAGTAAAATGTACAGAACATTAAAAAGGAAAGCAGGAGACACTTAATAAATGCTAAATACCAGCAGTGACACATGCACAAACTTTCCTCCCTTCTTTTTCTTGATCAATGTGTGTCTGAGGCCAAGAACTGGATGGCTTGTAAGCTGACTGAGACTCAACCTGGACAACACCATAGTTCACATTATTGCTCATGTCATCGGTTAGCAGTGACTAATGTGACCACCATCTGTTTATTAATTTATCTATTGAAAAGTTTCACCAGGAAGGGCACACTGAACAACAAGTTGCTCATCTCACAGTGCATCCTGTGGGAAGGGGTGATGGGAGAGATACAATTACCGAAAATACAATAAATCATCTTATATCAATTGATGACCATAAGTTATTTAACAGCAGTGAGAAAAAAAATCAGACTTGTAGCTAAAGAACTGAAGGAAAATAAGTTATTATGAACATACATTCGTCAAAATACACAGTGTTCAGAGCATCTTAGCAAGAGATGGTTCAAAAAATACAGATCACAGAAGGCATTATACTGTACATCACTTGTAAGTGCAATAGTAGGATACAATGTAACATCAGAGACTTTTGTGCAGATAATAGATAGGAACTGGGTGAGTTCAAAAGGAGTTTGGCACAGGAGCAATTAACAGAGAGGTAGTTTTGAAGTACTGCAGTTAATGAAGAGGGTGAGGATGAGTGACAAATCTGTTGCGGAAGTGAGCTCCACAGTTTTGGGAAGCATTACAAGAAGGCAGCCTGGCCTATAGTGGTGCAACGTCAAGGGACTGCCAGGGTTCTATAGTCATGAGATATGAGTAAGCGAGCAGGTGGAGGGGGTGGATAGCTAATGAGGAAGTAAGATAAGCTAGGAGTGGGCAAAACCAGAATTTTGAGATGAAGTTTGTACAGTGGTGTAACTGTCTGTTTTCAAGAGAGGGAAATGCCAGGGAGTGGTAGAGTTGACAGTGATGGATGAGAGGAGGAGGTCAAGAGCAAAGTGACAGAAGGAGTTGAAGATGGTATTCAATCTGGCTAAGGAAGTCATGGGAGTGGCACTGTAGACTACATTACAATAGTCAAAGATAGGTAGTATCACCTTCTGGACCAGTTCATGCCTAGCTGATAGAGGGAGGCAGTTCTGGTTCCTGTATAAAGCACCAAGCTTTGGGTGCAACTTTTTCAGGATAGCATCAAAATGGTCAGAGAAGGTGAGGTGTTGATCAAGCCAGACACCCAGATATCTGAATGAGGAGGTGTCCTTAATTACTGTCCCATCAAGAGTATGGAAGAAGGGCAGGGAAGGGAACCTTGAGAGTCCCCACTTAGTGTCGAAGGTCATGGAGACTGTCTTCTTGGCAATGAGGAAGAGTCGATGAGTGTGAAACCAATTCTGGACATTACTGAAGTCCAATTGTTTTGCAACATTGGATGGGGACTGGCCGGAGGTGAAGAGGACCGTATCATCTGCATACATATGTATAGAAGATGTGGTGCAGATGGGTGGGAGGCCATTTAGGAAGATGGAGAACAGGATAGGATCCAACACAGGCCCCTAAGGGACTCCTGGGTTGATAGGGAGTGGAGGGGATATATAGAATCAGCGATTCTGACTGATTGGGTCTGGCCTTTTAGGTAAGCACAGGGCCAGTTGGTAGCTGAGCCAGACAGATCTGCTCAAGAGTGGAAGTTGAGTAAAAGGGCATGGGCAACTGTGTAAAATGCCTTGGCGAGAGCGACAAAAATTGCAGATGTGATTTGGCCGCTGTCCATCCCTGAGAGGATCGAGTCAGTATGCCTAAACAGAGAGGTGGTGGTGGAGTGGGTTTTCCAAAAGCCAGATTGAAAGGGGGTGAAGATAGAGTTAGAGAGATAAGACAAGAGGTGGTTTAGAACTAGATGTTCTTGCAGATTACTTAGGGTGGGAAGGAAGGAAGGAAATAGGGCAGTAGTTCCCCAGTGTAGAGGTATCGCCACCTTAGGTAAAGGAAGAACAATAGCATGCTTCCATCCAGTAGGGATGGCAGCCAGGTCAAAAGAGAGGTTGAGAAGAGCAGACAAAGGGACAGAGATAGCCGAGGCTGAAAGATATAATAGCTTGGGGTCCAAGCCATCAGGTGAGTAGCCTTTGGTAGGATTTAGGGCATACAAAGCTCCAGCATTTTAGTAGGAGTAATTTTGGAGAAGGAGGAGTTGTTTTTTTGTGTGGGTAAACGAGAGGAGGTGACAGGCGTGACCAGGCTCATAGCCAGCAAGGTGGCCAGAAGAGCAGAGGCACATGAGGTGAAGTATGTGTTGAAAGCAGCAGCAACACTAGAGTGGTCAGTAATGAGGGAGTTGTTTATGTTGAGAAGGGGAGAGGGAGGGGTAGACAGAGGAGAGAAGAGAGAGAGAGTGTATCACTTTCCAAAATTTGCAGGGATTATTTATGTTAGAGTGGAAGGTGGAATTGAAGTACTTGACTTTGGCCAATCATGTGACTTTCATACATTTATTTTTAAGGGAGTGGTAGGTTTCATAGTCTTTGAGAAGCTTGGAGCCTTTTCATCTTTGGACTAGTCCTGTTAAGAGTCATGGATGCTGGCTAAAAGTTGGGAGTCACTGTTCACTGCAGGCTGTTGCTAGACTCCCAGGCAACAGCATTAATGAGGATTTGCATTTTCTATATAATGAATGTCTACTGATTAACATATGAACATACAAAAGCTGCCACCAGATACAGGCCATATGGTCTATCTAGTCTGCTCGAGTATGCAGCTAGCAGTCCATTACACTGATGCTGCCCCTCCCTCCCCACCCACCCACATGTCTGAGTTTCTGCCTTTGCTTGCTAACACCCTTTTCCCTTTGTCCCATTGGTGACCTTCCCCTGACCTTGTCCCACCCCTTCTTAAGACCATATCTTAATTGGCAGAACTTTGCCACTCTGGTGCATACATTCATGGGACCCCTGATGAAGACCTGCACTAAGGTTGAAGCTCTGGGGTGTTGGTTTGAACCATTACTATGTAACACTGTGATGGTACTGCGTGAAATATTATAAAATGCAATAAGATATAAGTTTGGAGATGTCCAGCACAGTTTTTTTCAATTGCCTGATTTACTGTGAGTGCGTGGAGGTTTTGTATAATTCATAGTACCATGCCTGGATTACTGAATCAACTTATGCCCGGGATATGTTCCAAACATTCTTAAAACTAGACACTGATTTTTGCATGTCTATGAGAACTGCAGTTTTTGCATCTGAGATTCTGCACTCTCAGTTCCAAGTCATAGGAATCTCAGGAACTGCAACTCTCAGAATGCACTTTCTGTTTTCTGAAAGTGCTGCTGGAAGTGCTGTAGTAGGTTTGTGCACATACTATCAGAACTCCTCGAGTGAGTGAATCCACATAGTGCAGCTCTTTCCACTGCAAAGATATCATCTCAGATGTAACTGTCATTCAATAGAGGTTGTTTAATGTGATCACGTATTGTGTTCCTTTTGTCCTTGCCCCTGCTATGTCAGAAACTAAATGAAGAGGTGATTATATATAGACTAATACATGTGGTAGTGTGTATAGGTTCATAGGTTCAGAGGTGGAATACGAGTTTGATAGGCTGGAATGCCCTTTACTGAACTCGCCACCCATACTGTATATATCATGGATGGAACTCATATTTTTTGTAACCCATATATGTATCCAATTTATTTTGAAATATGGTTAAGTTCTGACTTTCAACAATATGTTGTGGCAGACTGTTCCACTTTGTCACAACTCTTTGTGTAAAGAATTTACTTCATTTTATGGTCAGGTTTATTCCCCCCTTATTTTCAAATTATGACTTCTGGGGCCAGATATTCAAAACTTTGCACCGGGCACAAACCGTTTGCGCAGGTTTAGCGAGGGATTAGTGCGGGTCTGCTATATTCAAAAGGCCAAATAGCATGGGAAAACTGCATTAGCACTGGGCAACATCATAATGTATGCAAGGGGCAAACTGACATGAATACAGGCGCAGTGCTATATTCAGCGATTAGTGCCACGCAAAGTGGTTTTGTTTTACTTAGCGCGACACTTATAGTGGTGCACATTACCACCCAGGAAAAGCTTGTCTTAACCCTGGGCAATCAGCTTTGCATGACACTATGGCTTTGCGCAGTGTTTGCGTGGGTTTTGCGCGACCCTAACAAACAAATATGACACATAGATAAAGCCAAACATAGAGGAAGCGTGTTGCTAACTGATGGCATCACAATGATGCCATCATCTGCCACCAGTCCCAGCCATGCCAGGCAGTAAGTGGTGACCCTGCCACCAATGGACAGCATGGCAGTGTGGCCATAACACACTTGCAGACCACACTTATGTGGACACCAACAGATGCCAGCACACATGCAGCACTGTGGGCATGGAGGATGTTGAGGGAGAGTGTATGGGTGGCCAGGCTGTGCCACAGACCAGGTGTGGCCACAAGGCTGGGACACATCATGCAGTGCACATGGGCCAGTATTGGGCATACCCCAACACCAGTGTGCCTTTCTGATAAATATGCCCCCCAGCCACATACCGCACAGCTGTACAACTGCCACAGCACACAAAGCCGGACATGTATATGCCACTGTAAGCATCCCATGCCAGAGGTGCAGTATCTGTGGGTCACACAACAGTGTAACAGTAATGTCCACTGTCAGTAAATACCTGCAGGTTGGGCCTCTCACTGTGTATAGTGCAGTCATCATCACTGCCCTACACACCATAGGCATTGCTGTGTCCACACACTACTGGCCCCCTTGCTACTCTAATGTCTGCTGTGCACTGTAGCATGACATACCGTTCAGTGTGACAGTTGCATGCAGCACCACCACCATCTGTGCCTATGCTGTGTTGTCCCAGTACAGCTGCAGGCAGCAGCACATGTGGAAGTAGTGTTCAAAACTGTATAATATTCTCAAGCTGTTTGCATGGCGCTTCTTTCGTTCTTGGGTTTGCTTAGAGGCTAAACCGTAGCCCGTGCAACAGCATGCAAATCATGGCATAATGAGATGCTAATCTGGGTGTTTGCCCAGAGACTACGTAAGTAGGCTCCTTTGTATGTCAGTTTTGAATATGGCAAAGTTTAGCGTCGGGCAAATGTATTTGCACCAGGCTAACGGTTTAGCCCTGTGCTAAACCCACGCAAACATGTTAGCGCTGGGCAAACAGTTTGGGGAATATTTTACAGTTTTGAACACTGTACTTTCACATACGCTGCTGCCTGCAGCTGTACTGGGTCCACGCATTTGCTGGCACACACATTGGCCACATAGTTCACCTCTACCTACCTTCCTTCACATCGCTGTGCACTGTTTTGCTGTTGTGGTTTGCACTTCCTGGTTGCCATATTCAGAGCTGTCTTATTCCAGTGCTTAGTTTGCCCTGCACTCCCAGCCCAGTTTGCCCGGCCTCATTCCCATGCTATATTCAGAAGCTGTTTGCCCTGGGTTATTCCTTTTGAATATGGCTTGCTTTGTGCTCCGGGCTAAGTTTGCCTGCCGGGCAGTGCTAATTTAGCCCCGGGGCAAAGTTTTGAATATCTGGCCCCTAGTGTTTTTAATGCTCTCTTATCTTATTAAACCCAAAGTTTCCCAGAGTATAGTCATTATACACTGCTTGATAGACAAGACAGAGGTCACCTCTTGTTTGTCTATATTTTGCTGGGAATAAATTTAAGCATTTGAGTCTGTTGCCATAACTTTTGTTTTTTAAGTTTTTAATTTTCTTTGTTACCTTCCTCTGTACTCCTTCTGTTAATTTTAGACTTCTTTTGGTATGCGGCATACTGAACTGGGAGCAATATTCAAGGAGAGGGCGCACCAAGCTGATATATAGTGGCATTATCACCTCTGGATCCCTGCTTTTTATATTTGCTAAAATTGAACCTATGATTTTGTGGCATTTTTTGACTTTAACTATACTGTTTCTGTCGAAAGATAAATTGTCAGTTATTATTATACCATGGTCTTTTTCTTCATTTACAGATTTTAAAGGAGTATTGTTTAATGTATAATTTAGCATTAGATTATTCTTCCCTAAGTGCATGACCTTACATATAGCAATGTTGAAGTGCATTTTGTTAACTTTAGTCCGATCATAAAGGGTATCTAGTTGTTTTCATAGCTGTTCCCCTTCACCAGCTGTAGTTACAATACCACCGAGTTTACAATCGTCGGTGTACTTACACGTCCAGTTTTTTCCTGTCATTTTCATAGTGGCAATTATAATGTTAAACAGGATAGGGCCCAGTACTGACCACTGTGGCACACCACTCATGACACTTCTCCATTCAGACATGTAGCCCTTGACTGAGACCCTTTGTTGTTTATCTCCTAGCCAGGATTGTATCCAACTTATAATAATGAGATGTAGTTTTAATCTTTCTAGTTGCTGTAACAAAATTTAATATGACACTTTGTCAAAGGCCTTGACAAAGTCCAAGAATATGACATCGCAGGATACCCCCTTGTCTATGGCTGTGCTTATAGGCTCAAAAAATTGTATCTGGTTAGTAGGGCATGATCTGCCAGTAATAAAGCCATGTTGTTCGATGTCCATATATTCACTTACACTGAGGTGCCCAATTATATGTGCCTGCAGGAGTCTTTCCCATTATTTTGCCTAACACCAATGTGAGGCTTATAGGCCTATAGTTCTTTGGGTCATCTTTTCTTCCTCCCTTATGGGTAAGGGATACTGTAGCTTCCCTCCAATCCTTTACTGTTTTTCCCTCTTTGATGGATTTATTAAACAAGATAGTCAGAGGTCGTATGAGTTCTTTACTCAACTCCTGAAGTAATCTTGGTGGAATTCCATATGGCCCTGCCGAACTATTCTGTTTTAAGGATTTTATTATTGTTCCTACATCATTTGTGTTAAACTCTGGAAAATCATTTAGTAGTAGTAAACTTGTAAGGGGGGGAAGGGATGAGGGAGGGGCTGACCAGAAGCCCTGTCCTCCAGATGAGGGGAGTAGCCGTCAAGCCCAAGAGGGGAAGGGGGGAAACAGACTGGAGGTGGAGGTTTCAGGAAGAGCAGGGGGAGGATGGAAGTATAAGGAATCTGGGTGGGGTTCGACAAAGAGGATCAGGGATAAGGGGTGGGGGTTGGTGTTAATAAATGCCAGGAGCTTGGGAAACAAGTTGCCGGAGTTCCAGGCCATGCTGTTCGAGGGGTGGATGTGGCGGCGGTCACGGAGACGTGCAACAAAACCACGACTGGGACCTAAATGTACAGGGTACACTATGCTTAGGAAGGATAGAAAGGAGGTCAGAGGGGTGGAGTGGCTATGTTCATTAGAGATGATATAGAAATTGCTATGGTAGAAGAGGCAGAGGGAAACGTGGAGGCCTTATGGGTCACCTTACGATCCCCAGCAGGAGATAAGGTCAAGCTGGGAGTAGCATATAGGCCCCCCGGGATGAGTGATGTTCTAGAGGATGGTTTGCTGGACAACATCATTACCCAGTGTGGTCCAAAAGGGGAAGGAGTGGTGTTGATGGGGGACCTTAATATGCCAGGTACAAACTGGGGAACCATGTCCTCTAAGGTGGCCAAGGAGCAGAGGCTGCTGGATGGCTTCCAGGATGTGTTCTTAACACAGCATGTGATGGAGCCCACAAGGAGGGGCATGTCCTGGATGTGGTTCTGGCAGATGGGGATCTGGTAAGGGACATGGCTGTGGGACCCCTGACTGGGAGTGACCACAATACTGTCTGGTTTCAAATAAGCATGGGGGGTGGGGTGAGATCTAGGACACTGGCAGTGGACTTCAGGGGGGCAGACTTTATGGGCATGGGAAATATTCTCAAGGATCACTTGAAGGGGATTACCTCAATGACAAGTGTGGAAAGGAGATGGGAGGTCATAAAACAGGGACTTCATGAAGCAGTCAGGATCTGCGCTAAGTTGAAACGTAAGGGAGCAAGGTCACGTAAACCATGCTGGTGGTCCAGTGAGGTACAGGTAGCAGTCAGAGAAAAGAAGGCGGCCTACAAAAAATATAAAACAACAAGAGGGGATAGGGATAAGGAAATGTACCAGCTTGCATCTAGAAAAGTCACCCGTATGGTGAGGGGAGCAAAGTCCAGTAAAGAGCAGCGGCTGGCACAGGGGATACATGGAGGGGAAAAGGGGTTCTTCCGGTACATTGGGGAGCGGAGAAAAACTAAGGGCCATCTCAGCAGATTGAGATCAGAAGGAGGGTGGGTGGAAGAGGCGAGGGACCAGGCAGAGGTATTTAACGAGTATTTTGCCTCTGTGTTCACTAGGGAGGGGGATGGGATATCTACAAAACAAGGCATGAAGGGGATGGAAGCGGCAGGGAGTGGGATCAGGGGAGCAACAGAAATGGAGCAAGAGGGAGGGAAAGGTACCCCAGGGGGGTCACATCTGGATAAGGATAAAAAGACCAGTAAGGGGGAGGGGACGGATGATGCTATCTCCACCAAAAGGGTGTGGTTAGCCCTCAAGGCCCTAAAGAAAAACAAATCTCCTGGGCCGGATGGCATTCATCCGAGAGTACTATGGGAATTGGCGGACATACTGGCTGCACCCCTGGCTGAGCTTTTCAGCAGGTCACTTGAGACAGGGAGGGTACCTAGGGATTGGCGAGAGGCACATGTGGTACCAATCCATAAAGGGGGTCGAGGGAAGTACCAGGTAATTATAGACCCATCAGTTTGACCTTGGTGGTGGGAAAATTAATGGAGAGTATTCCAAAGGAACGATTGGGGGTGTACTTGGAGGAGGTGGGAGGTCTGGATAGTCGGCAACATGGGTTTGTGCCAGGTAGATCATGTCAAACCAACCTTGTGGAGTTCTATGAATGGGTAACATCAGAACTGGACAGGGTAAGCCTGTGGATGTATTATTCTTGGACTTCAGCAAGGCGTTTGACTCTGTCCCCCACAATGGTCTGGTGGAGAAACTGATGGGGTTAGGAGTAGGCCCTTTGATGGTCAGATGGATTGAAAACTGGCTAGCTGGACGCACTCAGAGAGTAGTGGTCTGTGGGGAGCTCTCGAACCCTAGAGAGGTTGGTAGTGGGGTACCACAGGGCTCGGTCCTGGGTCCGATCCTGTTTAATGCATACATATCGGACATCAGGGAGGGTATAGGGTGTGAAATGAGTCTCTTGGTGGATGACTCCAAGATGGGAGCAGTAGTTGAGGGAGAAGAGGGGAGGGTGGCCCTGCAAGGGGACCTGGACACCCTGGAAAGCTGGGCTCACACATGGAAATTAAATTTCAATATCACCAAGTACAAGGTGTTGCATCTTGGTCGGGGAAACCCTAAACACAGGTACACCCTGGGAGGGGAGGCGCTGGAGGCCTCAATAGGGGAAAAAGACCTAGGGGTCATGGTGGATACATGTATGAATAACTCTGAGCAGTGCAGGAGAGCAGCTAGCAAGGCAAACAGGATGTTGGGATGCATCGTAAGGGGATCACCCTAGGAGCAGGAAAGTGATTCTGCCGCTGTACAATGGACTGGTTAGACCACACCTTGAGTACTGTGTACAGTACTGGAGACCACATTTGAAGAGGGACATACAGCTCCTGGAGAGGGTACAGAGGAGGGCAACAAAGATGATACGAGGGCTAGGGATTTGACTTATGAGGACAGACTTGAGGAGCTCTGCCTGTTTTCATTGGAGGAGAGGAGAGACAGGGGGACATGATTGAGGTCACTGTCAAGTACCTCAAGGAATAAATAGGGTAAACATGGAGGGATCTTTAGACTAAAGCAGGGAGGTATCACCAGAGGGCATGGTTTGAAGTTGGAAGGTGGAAGGGTGAGGGGGAAAGAGGAGGAGGTTTTTCACGAGAGGGTGGTGGACCCTTGGAATGCACTGCCTGGTGAGCTGGTTCAGAGATCCACAGTGGAGGGCTTCAAGAGAGGGTGGGACAGACACAGAAAGTGGATGTATCAGATGATGGCCTGTCCCGGTGGGGTGGGGATGGATGATAGGGGTTTCTAGAGAACAAGGGATGGGAGGATCTCGGCACCCAACTAAGGATCTAGGTTCGAGCAGACTCGATAGACCATAAGGCCTAATCTGCTGGCAAATAGTATGTTAGTATGTTAGTATTTCTGGTGGTATAAAAGAAGCTTCATCTGATTCAAATATGCTTAGGAAATAGGTATTTAATTCCACTGCAATTCTCACTTTCCTCAGTGATTATATCATTTTCAGTTACTAGGAGCCCAATAACATGCTGTTTCTACTTTGGGGAACCAATATAATTGTAAAATTGTTTCTTGTTATCTTTCACTTTATTTACTAAATTAAGTTCAGTTCTGCATTTAGCCATTTTATTTTTTTTTTTTTTCGCATTTTTTGTTGCATCTTTTTGTAGGTGTTCCATACTTGTAACATGGATTTTTTTTGTATTTTTGATATATTTTCTTCTTTTAATTTTTTTGTTTTCTGATCTCATTGTTCCACGATGGCAGAACGTGGTGTTTATTAAAATACTAGGTTCTGGTGGGTACATATTTATCTATACAATGTTAGTTTTTTATTTATTTTTGCCCAAGTGTTTTCCAGATTTGTATTTATAAATTCTTGTTGCCATTTCCAATTTTCCAGACAGTATTTCATTTTATCATAGTCTGCCTTAGTAAAGTCTTTGATAACTGTATTACCTTTTGTGTATTTAGTATTATTTTTGTAATTAAAGCTAACCATATTGTGATCTGAATCTCCTAAGGGAGGCAGTAATTTTTCTTGTGCTGTTTGTAAAAACTAAGGGGCCAATTCCAGGATGAATGTCACCACTCACAGGTGTATGTGAGTTGTGACATTTGCCGCTATGCTGGGGACCCTGCACCATATTCTAAGAGTGGCAGGGTCCCAGCACTTACGACATGTGACTTACGACATGTGTAGGCTAATGCCACTGGCATGGCATAATAGCCCCACATGTCACAAGTCACAGCCAGCTGCAGATTGCCCCCCCCCGGAGACCCGCCACCTTGGAACACCGTGGCACACACCGGGGGCATGGGGGTCTGGACAGGTGGCACAGGAGTCTGGGGGGCTCAGTGAAGAATGGATCCCCAGGGGTCTCTGACATTCGGGGGGTGGGAGGCATGGTTGTGTCCATGGGGGCATGGGGAGCACAGCGGGACCTTTGCCACAGTTCTGCGGAGTGGGCATCCATTGGATGGCACTGATGGATGTCCCTTTGAGCATCTCTGAGATGTTCCCTCAAATTTTGTGTCCTACAAGTATCCATCTTTGGCTCACAGCTTTTCAGTTTCTTCATCAGTGACCTCCCCTACATATGCTCTGCTTGTGACATGAATATCCATCTCTATGCAGACAGCACTACCATTTCCTTTAAATCAAAATCCATTTGTGACCTTAACAAGGCACTCCAAATAGTCTTTGACAAAACCCCAAACTGGGTGGAGGCAAACCATTTTTTGTTGGATTGGGGAAACCACACCCTTCCAGGCCATACAATCCTACCTCATTCAGGACAACCTCTGAAGGCACTACAGTCCTTCAAATGTTTAGTGCTATGGCTAGATCCAAAACTAAGCTTCACAGACTACATCATTAGAACCACCAGGAGTGTTTACTGAAAACTATGTGCACTACAGTATATCCCACTTGCACCTGTCTCGATAACTCAAGGAAACTAATTCTTAGGACAGTTCCTGCTCCTAGCTCTAGAATATGGCAATACATTCTACAGGTCACCATCTGCACTGTATCACCTTCACCACAATGTTCAATAACTTCTGCAGGTTTGTACTTAGTTGCAGCAAAGCCATCCACCACTGTTTTAGATATGGCAAGCTCATCCTCCTTTCACTAGAGAAAAAGAGGGAGTTGAGATGGGCAACCCTGAGTTATAAATGTATGAATGCAAATTATACAGATTAACTCAGCAGCCTCTTACATGAACCCAACTAGCCATACACATTGAGATCCCCAAAAATGAAACTCCTCCAGGCACCAAGAACATGCAGGACCATTGTATGGGATCTGGAAATTTTCACCTAATGGTTTCATGAGGTGAGGTAATAAAAAGGCTATGTTGAAAATGTGGCATCAAATTTTTCAACATAGCCATTTTTTCCCACCACCTCATGAATGTGACAGCTGTACTTTTTCAAATCCTGGCGAAAACGTGTTTTTACACCTGTCGCATGGAATGATTTTTCCATAGGGATTTGAAAATTTTCACCTACTGGGATCATGAGGTGGGGTCGTAAGAAGACAATGCTGAAAATTTAGTGTAAAAATATGGTATAATCACCAAGTTATGCATGTACATTGGAATATTTCAATGTTCACTTATAATTTCTCTAATCTGCAATATTTTGACTCCAAACTTTCAACACAGCCATTTTTTCAAACCATCTCATAAATGTGACAGGTGAAATTTTTTAAATCCTGGACGAGGTGTGTTTTCACACTTCTGATGTGAAATGATTTTTCGGCCATTATACTATGCATGTTACATGTCAAGTTTATAAGAGGAGTCATAAAATGACTATCTTGAAAATTTGGGGTCAAAATTAAAAAAATATATGTAATTATTTAGAAACTTTGTGTGTAGTACCAGTTTTGACCCCAGCAGGTATGCTTTGTGATCCTGTGTCAGAGAGCTAAGTTCAGGGACAAGCCCAGTGACTCAGCTGAATGGGGTTGTGGGTGGTGCTGTTGTGCCACACACACCCCCATCCAGGGAAATAAAGCTGCAGGATTGTCTGCATGGGCCCAAAAAACATATAGTGAAAACAACTCTACTCTTAGCATACGGTACTGCACCTCTGCACCCATGGGTGGCAGACAGCCTGGTGCATTGGCTGACAGATGGACTCTTTGCTCTGTGTATTTGTATGTGTTTCCACATGTAAGTACAAGTTACAGTCAGCCCCATGAATCCATGACATCTACTTCTGTATGCAGACAGAGTCTTCCCTTGCGTGCTGCACATCTCTCTTTGCAAAACAAAATTGTGTCAGTGCACCAGTTAGGTTTCAAGTTAATGCCACAAAAGTAAGGAAATGTGGCATTAGGTCCCCAACCCAAACCCCCGCCCCCTTCCAAACAGCAAAAGGAAAAAGCATCAGGGTTTTGGGTCTCAGGAATCTTGTGAATCAGTGGTGGGGTCTTCCTTAGAGTTGTCAACTCTAATGCCTACCGCATTCCCTGAGCAAATAAGGACAGACATTATCTCCTTTCCTCACATAGGGCCCTTAGGGCCTTGAGTGAAGAATGCTACAACAGATTGTATTGACAACATGTAGCAAGACATACTTCTCTACTTTTCACAGAGGCAACAAGCCTTTGTGTGAAGCAAATTAACAAATCAAAATAAAAGAAAAATCCACTATGGTTCTCAAAAGAAGTGACGGGGAAAGTCAGGGAGAAAAAGATATCATTCAGGAAGTATAAGAAAACACAGAAGGAACAGGACAGAGAGCTGTACCAGTTAAGGCAGAAGGAAGCAGGGAGGGAAATCAGAACAGCAAAGGCCCAAACTGAGGTAAAGATAGCCAACTCGGTTAAGAAGGGGGATAAAAACTTTCATAGGTACATCAGGGAGCATAGAAAGACAAGGGGAGGGATAGAGAGGCTGAATAGAATGGGCAGTGGGTGGGCAGAGAGGGACAGTGAAAAAGCAGGGATACTGAATAAATATTTCTGCTCAGTATTCACAAAACAGGAGGAGGGGGAGGTGCCTAATCCAATTAACAGAAGCACTCTTGATAGAGGGGTTGATCCCAGTCCTTTCACAGAAGAAAGCGTTCTGAAAGTACTCCTAAAACTGAAGGTGGACAAAGCAATGGGGCCTGATGGAATTCACCCCAGAATTCTAAAAGAACTAAAGACAGAACTAGTGAAACCACTGACTACCCTTTTTAACAAATCATGGGAGGATGGTGTGGTACCTGAGGACTGGAGGAAGGTGGATGTGATTCCCCTACACAAAAGTGGGACCAAGACAGAGGCAGGACACTACAGTCCTGTCAGTTTGACCTCTGTGGTACGGAAAGTGATGGAATTACTTCTGAATTGTTGAGCACCTAGAGGCCAGTGGGGCACAAGACCCAAGGCAGCATGGGTTCACAGTACGAAAGTCATGTCAGATGAATCTAATTGATTTCTTTGACTGGGTGACCAAAATAGTAGACCAGGGAGGGGGTGTGAACCTAGACTTTAGCAAGGCATTTGACACAATTCCACACAACAGATTAATTGTCAAATTAACCAGCCTGGGAGAGGGTCCCAGGGTGGTAGCCTAAGTAAAACATTGGCTGGACAACAGGACACAGAAGGTAATTATAAATGGAGTCCACAGTGAAGAAAGGAGGGTTACTAGTGGGGTACTGCAGGGTTCAGTACTGGCTCCAATCCTTTCTAATGTCTTTATAAGTGATATTGCAGATGGGCTGAAAGGAAAAATATGCCTCTTTGCAGATGGCACAAAGATCTGCAACAGGGTTGACACATAAGGAGGTGTGGAAAGAATGAGAAGGGACTTGGCAAGGTTGGAGGAATGGTCAGAAGAATGGCAGCTTGGATTTAATGCAAAGAAGTGCAAAATAATGCACCTAGGAAACAAAAACCCAGGGGAAGATTACACAATGGGTGGGGGGGTGGAGGTAGTAATAACAACAAAAATGGAAAGGGACCTAGGGGTAATCATATCAGATGACCTTAAGGTTAGCAAGCAATGTGAGAAGGCAGTAGAGAGGGCTGGGGGTATACTGGGATGTATAGGGAGAGGCATTACCAGCAGAAAACAAGAAGTTGTTATCCCTTTTTACAGACAGTTGGCGAGACCCCATCTGGAGTACTGTGTCCAGTTCTGGAGACCCCATCTTCGCAAGCACATAAACAGGATAGAGGCAGTCCAGAGGAGGACAACTAAAATGGTGCAGG
This sequence comes from Neoceratodus forsteri, assembly GCA_016271365.2. Lineage (NCBI taxonomy): Eukaryota > Metazoa > Chordata > Ceratodontiformes > Ceratodontidae > Neoceratodus > Neoceratodus forsteri. Next base: position 1,303,163,991 of record CM028131.1, read on the forward strand.
GTCTGCAAGAGAAGCCATACGAGGAGAGACTAAAGGAGCTTGATATGTATACCCTTGAGGAAAGGAGGGAGAGGGGGGACATGACAGAAACTTTTAAGTACCTCAGTGGAATCAACAAAGTCCAAGAGGGTAGCATCTTTCAGAAAAAGAGATGTGCAAGAACAAGGGGACACAATTTAAAGATAATGGGGAGGGCTGTTCAGGGGCAATGTGAGGAAGTATTTTTTCACAGAGAGGGTGGTGGATGCATGGAACAGCCTTCCTGAGGAGGTTGTGGGGTCTAAAACTGTGGGAGAATTCAAGAACACATGGGACAGACATAAGGCAATTCTTGTGGGCGGGTAAGAAGAAATAGGTTGTTGGTTAACTAGGATCTGCAGCTTATCCTGTAGGTAGAGAAATGGGCAGACTAGGTGGGCCAAGCGGTCCTTATCTGCCATCAAAGTCTATGTTTCTATGTTCTCTGTTTGAAGAGTGTAAGAGTATGAGGCACTGAGCTGGAGCTGTACCTTGTGCTTCAGACAGGAGGCTTTGGGCTTGGGGTAGTGGTGAGTATTACAGTTGACAGCCCTGAGGAAGACCCCACCACTGATTCCCCAAGACTACAGAGACCCAAAACCCTAATGTTTTTCCCTTTTGCTGCTTGTGGGGTTGGAGTGGTGAGTTAGGGTTGGAAACCCTACTAACATACTAACATACTAAAATGCCAGCAGAATAGGCCTAATGGTCTTTCGTGTCTGCTCGTTTGGTCAGCCCCCACCCTGGGTGCTGACCTTGCTGTCCCGCTCGCCTTCTCTGGCTTCTCCCTTCCCAGTTCTGGATATTCTTGCTGCATTGGATTTTGCTTCCTGAACCCTTCCCTGTACCTGTCCCACCCCTCTTGAACCCCTCCACTGTCTCTGCCTCCACAAGCCCCTAGGTAGTGCATTCCATGGCTCTACCACCCTCTCAGTGAAGTAGCACCTCCTCCTTTCTCCCCGAATCTTCCCTCCAGCTTCCACCCATGCCCCTAGTGGACCCTTCCTCCTTCCTTCAAGCACCCTCACTGTTCCTCCCCTATTTGCCCCTCTTCATGTACCTGAAGACCTCTATCATGTCCCCCGGTCCCTTCTCTCTTCCAAAGTGTACATATTTAGCTCTTGAGCCTCTCCTCATAGGTCCTGTCCCCCAAGCCCCAAATCATTTGGTTGCCCTCCTCTGGACCCTCTCCAGGAGGTTAATGTCCCTCTTAAGTGTGGCCTCCAAAACTGCACACAGTACTCCAGGTGCGGCCTCACCAAGCAGTTATACAGAGGGAGTATCACTTCCCTCCTTCTGGAGGTGATCCCCCTAGCGATGCATCCCAGCATCCTGTTGGCCTTGGCTGCTGCCTTCCTACAAGTCTCAGAGTTGTTCATCTTGACATCCACCACCACCCCCAGGTCCCTCTCAGCCATTGAGACTTGTAGTATTCTCCCCCCCAGGGTGTACACTTGGCCTGGGTTACTGGCCCCCAGGTGGAGTACCTTGCATTTCCCTGCATTAAACCTCAGCTTCCACTTTCTAGACCATCTTTCCAGAGCCTCCAGGTCCCCCTGCAGGGCCACCCTCCCCTCCTCCTCCAACCCTAACACCACATTTTTGTACTCTTCAGGCATTAACTTGAACCCTAACTGGTGCATTAATGCATTTTGTAAAGAATATATTGATATATATGTTTTATTATATAGATACACTTGGTATCATCTGTTCTATGATTTTTTAAATGATGAAATGAAGCACAGTTTATAAGGTTCCCCCTTGGCTAGGTTACCTTTGTCAAAGAGAATGCAGGCTCAATGGGTTTTATCTACCTGAATAAATAATAGGTTAGTATTACACCAGAGTGCCAAATCATTTGTTGAAATCTGGCTCAACTCATCAAAGTCTTCTGCAGACAATGCAGTGACAATATCACAGACAGCAATATCATTATCTGCTTGTTTGGGTGGTTACTAATTATTTGTACAATGAAGTGGCTACTTTGAATGAGAGCCAAGTCTGACATCTAGTCTTCAAAAGGAATGAGTAAAATTCATTATTTATTGTGCCACTGACTAAGAGGTGATGCACTATGATGGCAGGTCTCAGATACCAAAGAGGACAAATTGGTTATGTACAATAATAATATGAAAGTTCTCTGCCCAAGTGAAGTCCCCACTCCTGCTGTACTACCTGCTACCTTGGTTGAGTTCTGTCTTCAGTGTATGTAAGCTGGTAAAGGTACTATAGCTAGTAATAAATAAGAATGCAGGTACAAGTATTAGTTAGAGCTATATGATCCCAATATAGTTCAAAATTGTGAGCAGTGTGAGATTAATCAGAAAACTTTTAAATGTTTGTAAACTTGTAATTATTTATTTATAATTGCTTTTTGATGTTTGGATGCAAATTTTTGGTTCAAATCTCCAAATTAAGCTTGTTTGAGCCTGTTTGTATTTGGTGGACTCTTTGCACCCACATTTCATATTGTTTCAAAAATACTGTCGGCCTGGTAGCGCAGAGGGCTGTGGTGCTGGCTCCTTACCTCACATCACACCGGAGACCCCGGTTCGGGAATGGACACAAGTCATCGGGGGTCGGCAGGAGAAGAAAAGGATTGAGCATCCACAGGACTGCTCTCCTGTCCTGGAGTGGGTTCCAGGGTTGCTTTGCCCTGCAGCAGCCCCCAGTGGAGTCCAGGAGCACTGCACAAAAGTATCGCAATGTGGGAAGTACCAGAACATGAAAAAAATGCTCTGGATTGGCCAGATGATGGCATCTGGTCTACCAGCACACCCAGAAGACTTCCTGCAGGCTGGCTGTCTCAGCAGCACCCGAGGCCAAGGAAAAATATTGCATACTGGGCTGCCCCAACCGGTGCCTTCCCCCTCAGAGGAGAGGGACCCACTCGGTGAAGGATAATGCAGAGCTACCTCGAGGTAGGCTGCAATGTGAGGTGAAGAGGCTCAGGGAGGTTAGAAGGGGTGCTGGTGACCTTGAATGCCCAAAGGAGAGGCAGATTCTGGGCACAGAGGGAAGAGAAATAGATTACTCAAAAAAAAATAATGTCAGTAAACCTGTCCAGCACCCAGTGCCATATGTGTGGGGATCAGGTTAAGGAATGATCATTGATCTCTTGCTCACTCTATACTGAGCAAACAAATGCTTTCCATGTACAGCAAAAGTATTTTTAAATATCCCAAAATAGGATGTTAGGGGTTTAGATATTTTTTAAATATATAAAATAGTGAGAAAATATAAGGTGTATGCCATATACTGTATACGACACATGCATGGCCAATACATTGACAGTTTATAACATGCAAGTATCCTTTCAAATATTGAGAATGTATTGTCCATATATTACAATGAAACAGCAGTACCAATATACTGTAGTTAGGGTTGAGAAGGCATTTCTATATAAAAACCCAATTTTTGTCCCCTTATTACTCAGCCATGTTTAGATGTAGAGACTTGAAAATTAAATAGACACATAGAATTTGTCAGCAAATAAGAACCGCTTGGCCCACCTAGTCTGCCCATTTTTTCCTACCTATAGTATCACCACAGATCCCATTAGCTCTCTGGACCATTTTTCCTCCCCCCCTTCCTTTCCACAAGATTCTCTCATGCCTATTCCATGCATTCTTGAACCTCACCAGTGTTTTCACCCCAATCCACTACTCTTTCTGTGAAGAAGTACTTCCTTACTTCTCTCTTGAATCTCCCCCACTCCAGCTTAATAACATGTCCCCTTGTTCTTAAACACTTTTTTTCTGATAAATACTTCCTTCCTCTACCTTGTTTACCCCCGTAAGGTATTTAAACATATGTATCATATCCTCTCTCACTCCTTTCTTCCAGGGTGTACATATTTAAGTCCTTTAATCTCTCCTCATAGGGCTTTTGATGCAGACCCTGCACCATTTTAGTTGCCCTCCTCTAGACCACCTTCACTCTGTTTATGTCCTTCCAGAGATGTGGGGCTTGATTTTCAAACTGGCAGGAATGACGCATGGGGTTTGAGTCAAATGATATTGAGCAAATGGTGATTTGTGTTTAAAATTGCAGCAATTGCAATGTTATAACGCAGCCTGTGTCAGTGTCTGTGGGGCTTATGTCAAAGTGCCTTGCATCAAGTTTCCATCAAAATATTTGGTGCGACATGTCGCAAAGTGACTTGCATCCAAAAAATTATGCACCATCCCCTTTTTGGGGATTTTAGAATCTGGACACCTGCTCACTGCACTCATTTTAGCATACACCTGTTAGATCAGGGTGGAGCCAGTCTAACTCACACTAGAGCATATAAATAGGCCCTAGCAGACATACACCACAGAGTCACTTAGGAGGAAGCTGTGTGGTAGCACAAGCAGCCTATAAGTGACAGTGAAGATGTCTGAACCACTAGCCCTACTGGGCATCATGATGGCAGTGGAAAGATGATATAGGCGTGCTAGATATCACGCTGGGAGGATTCAGAGGAATTACATGCCACAGGTGCAGCAGAGACCCACCAGGAGATATGCAGCACATGTGTTCTGTAGAAGGACATCATACCAGGACCTCAGGGAGGAGCACTGCATAGCCTGGTATCACCTGAACAAGGCTGCCATCAGGGAGTTGTGCTAGGAGTTGAGGAAGAACCTGCAGAGTGCAACACAGAGGGGGCATGCTGTACCCATGGATGTGAAGGTGCCTGCAGCGCTGTGCTTCCTTCCTACCAGGAGCTTCCAGACCCCCACTGATGATACAGTGGCCATCTCACAGTCTGCCATATCTAAGTGCCTGAGGCAGTCTCTGGCAACAGGCTGTAAAACAGGGTTTCTACACACTGGCATGGTTCCCCTGCATGCTAGGTGCCATTGATTGTACACACATGGCCACTGGAATACCACCAGCAGAGGAGGAGGTGTGCGTGAACCTGCAAGGACTATCACTTCATGAACATGCAGGTGGTATGTGAAAGTTAGTGCTGCATTTTGGATGTGGTTGCTCGGTACCCTGGATCATAGAAACATAGAATTTGACAGCAGATAAGGGACGCTTGGCCCACCTAGTCTGCCCATTTCCCTACCTGATGAATAAGCTGCAGATTCTAGTTAATCAACAGCTTACTTCCTCCTACCCCCCCACTAGAATTGTCTTATGCCTGTCCCACGCATTCTTGAATTCTCCCACTATTCCTGACTCCACAACTAAGCTGCTTTAGTCTCTCCTTGTATGTCTTCTGGTGCAGACCCTTCACCATTTTGGTTGCCCTCCTCTGAACAGCCTCCACTCTGTCTATGTCTCTGTGGAGACGGGGTCTCCAGAATTGCACGCATTACTCCAGATGGGGTCTCACTAACTGTACAGAGGGATAACAGCTTCCTGTTTTCTACTGTTGATGCCTCTCCCAATGCAACCCAGTATCCCCCCCAGCCCTCCTTACTGCCTTCTCACGTTGCTTGCCCACCTTTAGGTCATCTGACATAATTATTCCTAGGTCTCTTTCAATTTTTGTTGTTATTAACTCACCTCCCCATTGTGTACTGTTCCCCTGGGTTTTTGTTCCCCTTGCACTTCTTTACACTGAATCTGAGCTGCCACATATTTGACCATTCCTCCAACCTTGCCAAGTCCCTTTTCATTCTTCCCACCCCACCTTGTGTATCAACCCTGTTGCAGATCTTTGTGTCTTCTGCAAAGAGATGTACCTTTCCTTCCAGGTGCTCTCCAATGTCACTTATAAAGACATTAAAGAGGACCAGTCCCAGTACCAAACCCTGCAGTACCCCACTAGTTACCCCCCTTTCTTCACTGTGGGCTCCGTTTACTATTACCCTTTGTGTCCTGTTATCCAGCCAGTTTTTTATCCAGGCTACCACCATGCCATGATGCCTACATCTTCCACCACAGTGGCCTGCACAAGGCTTTTGAAAGGGGTGACATCAAAGGAGGATGGCAAGTAGGTAGATGGCAGTGGGACACATATGTGTAATAGGGGTCCTGGCGTGCACATATTTGAGGGAGGAGCACGTGGTGGGTGTCCATGAATAAGTGCACAGTGGTGATCATCAGGTCCATCTGATGGGTAGGTGATGTAGTTTGAGAGTGTGAATGGAATAATGTGATAGCAGTAGATACGCGGTTGGTTTGTATGTGTGGAGGCAAGAGGTCTGAGAGCCAGTTGACATGGGAAGCATAAAGCAGGAAGAGTACAAGAGGTGGCTCAGGGGGAGCATGGTGTGCTGGCAGTACTAGTATCTGATGGCTGTATGAGTTTAACTTTGTTGGTCTTGAAGTAGCACAGCAGTATAAAGGGCATCACAGACAAAGTATTGAAATAGTAACACCACCACCCCACAGGTGACAGTGGAGATTCTTAGCTGCCATAGCTCATGACCCCCTGTTTGACATTCACAGAGTGAGGCAGAGGACTAATACAATGAGGCACTGGCATGCATGAGGTTGGTTATAGAGAGGACCTTCAGCCTACTGAAGGTGCAATTCAGATGCCTCGATCGGTCCGGAGGGGTACTGCAGTACAACCATGTAATGGTCTACAGGATCTTTATGGCATGCGGCATCCTACACAACATTGCCCTGGCACAGTATGTGCCATTGTTACATGCAGATGCTGCAGAGGTGGAAGAGGATGGACAAGAAGAGATCCTGAAGGCAGACAGCAGGCAAGTGCCCATACATTCAGGAGGCAGATCGGTGCATCATTGTGTAATAGTGGACCTCATTCATCTGAGGGACAGCAGCATCCCAAGGGTGGCACCAACAGATATACATAGCATTCACGCAGCAGCTCATTATCAGGGTCATAGTGATCTCAGTGGCAGTGTTACCATGTGACAGCTACAAGGATGTCTGTCTGCCTGGTACTTCACACCAGAGATGGCAGCACTGTTGCACATCCAGTGGCCATTGCCAGTGAATAGCATCTGGTTGACACAGCAACCAGCAGGGAAGGGGCACAAGGTATGCAGTGCCAACACACGATATGAGGTGAGTTGGGAGTGATCTATCAGGACAAAGGGATGGATGAGTAAGCAGAAAATAGCCATGGGTAGTAGAGAATGCAGGGGTAGAGTGGAAGTCATGCTAATCAGTGACTCGACTGTAGTGGGGAAGGGTACCAGAGAGACCCCACGCTTGCATCACCAGTAAGTAGTGTGGAATGTCTCAGTGTATGATGAGCAGAATAGAGTCCCAATTACCATGTCCCCATAATATCCAGAGCCACATGCATCCCCCTGTGACATATGTGTGGAAGCTCCCTGGCGGGCATGAAGTTATATGGACCATCGAGGTACCTGGTGGACATGTCTGTGCCTGACATTGCAGCAGTCAGTGTGGCATCCACGGTGTGCCCCAAGGCTTACACAGCAACAGCGTGGCCCACAGGGAAAGCAGGCAGTGGGGTCATGAGGTGTGGCATCTGTCTGGTGGCCACATCCTGAGTGTGTTGGCAATATTCGCATACCGCAGGACACAAGAGGTCACTGCAGGTCAGCCATTTCCAGTTCATTGAGCTAAAAAGTGCTGAAGGTACACAGGAAGGGGGAGTCCCATGATCTCTGAGCCCCACATGTGTGGTGCCATAGAAGACATATGTTAGCCACAGGGGCACATGGTAAATGGTGGTGGATGCTGCAGCATGGCATGCTGACGGATGGATGCTGCATGGCTGAGGTATGACTTGGGGGTAACAGCAAGGGTGGTGACATAGCATGGTATAGCATCAGGAGAGATGTATCCTTTCAAACAACATGAAGTCTTGCTATATTATGACATTTGCAGTATAACCCCAGGTTAGAACTGCTCTGGAGGTGAAAGAGTTAACTTCCAAGCAGGGCATGGAATCTTGAGCGCGAGCTCGGTTGAACACTCTGTCTGTTGACGCTCAAACTTAAACTGTCAGATTCTTTACTCCGCCTCACTGAACAGTCGCTCCGGAGATTCCTCCTGCTGCTCGGTTTGTTTGTCGGTTTTAAAGTGTAATTCTCGGTTTATTTTACCAAAATTTAACTGCAATCGTCAGTTCAAGCTCTGTCTGTGGTATTGTAAGTAATAGATAGGCTTATTTATTATTTTTTCTTCTGTGTGGAACTTGTAAACGTCTTTTTCGGTTCGGTTTGAACCGATCAGAGGTTTAAAATTACTTTCTAGCCCTTTAGAGTGCGGTTCCCGGTTCTTATCGGTTCTAAAAAACAGATTTTATTATGGTTTTCCACAACCCGTGACACGGTTGGGAACCGATAAGAGAGTCTTTTGGTGGATTGCCATTAACGGGCAAGTTTTGGTTAGGCTGGAACCATGTCTGAGAAACCAAAAGAAAACCGACTCACTGGGTTTCAGCACTGCTCTCTATGGGAAGCCTTGCCAAGGCTGACCCACACACCATTTGTGTATATTGTCTGGGGTTTGACCACCTCAATGGAGACTGCCAGATTTGTAAGAATGTTTCTGCTGCCACCGTGGAAAAAAGAGTTGGTAGGCTCAGGGAAAGGGAGGCCAAAAAGTCCACTGACCCGGATGGCCAGCCCGGTTCGGTTCCAACCGAACCTGAGGGAGTGCCCTCTGACCAGGGCGATGCTTCCTCGGGCAAACAAAGAGCCAGCTCTGAGGAGCCGGTTCCAACTAAAAGGGCTAGAAGGTCAGCTAGTTTGGGGCCAAAAGTTCTTTCTCCAACTGCTGAGGAAATAGCCAAAGCCATCCAAATTGTCCAGTCTCTTTCCCCAGTTCCATCTGAACCGGCACCATTGGGCAAGCGCCCGGTTCGGTCGGTTCCCTCGGTTCAAGATTATGATTTTGAAGATTTTTATGAACCAGGGGAAGGGGAGGAGGGGTCCGAGGAGAGTGAGTGTGATTTTGACAGACTGGATGTGCCCATTGAACCGGACATCTCTCCAGACAGACCCTCAGGAGTATCCCCTCCCAGGCTATCTGAGTCCCCTTCTCATTTTTTGTTTTACAAGAAAGTTGCTGACACTCTGCAACTCCCTGTTGAGGAAGCTGTTGATGATCAAGAAGAGCCTGATTTTGTGGAAATGATGGATATTCCAGAGTCTAGGAGACTGTCTATTCCCTTGCATAAATCTTTTAGGAAACAGACAGTAAAAATTCTGAAAACTCCTCATTCTATCCTCCCTGTGGATAAAAGGATGGACAAGAGGTATGCTTTATCAGGCTCTGATACAGAGTTCCTATCTCAGCAGTGCAGCCATATGGGTGTAGTGCAGGCTGCAGCCTGTGACAAGGCTAATATTCCTCTAGCTTTCTCACCCTCCTGAAAAGGATTCCAGGAGGATGGATGCCATGGCAAAAAAGCAGTACATGGCAGCATCTTTGGGACTCAGACAGGCAAATTATATGGCTTACACAGCTAGGTACCAGAAATCCAGGTGGGATACTGTCCTGGCCCTAGCAAAACAGGCCCCTTAATAGCTTGCCAGGGAGCTGGAGCAGGTGGCTGCGGACGGTATTGAGGCATCCAAGGTGCAATTTCATGCTGCTGTAGACTCTAATGATATTTTGTCCAGAGTTATGGCTACATCTGTGTCTCTTCGCAGAATGGCCTGGCTCAGATGTACTGCCCTGTCACAGGATACCCAGTCTAAGGCTATGGATTTTCCTGTTGTGGGAAATTCTCTGTTTGGGGAGCAGACAGAGAATTACATGAAGAAAATGGATGAGTATAGAACCACCTATAGGAGTGCACAGGCCAAAGAAAGGCAAGTCACTCCTCAAAGGCAGCATGTCAGGGCAGGGCAGGCCTTTTCATAGGCCGCTTTTACCAAGCCCAGGCCTCCTCTCTGCTTATGCCCAGAGGGGTTCTTTAGAGGAAGGGGGCAGAAGGGCTCTAGTGAGCCTGCTTCTACCCCTCAACCCAAGGCCCCTGCAAAACAGGCTCCCTGATGGGGTAGCCAGGGCCGATTCTCCACTACTGGTAGGGGGCAGGCTGGCTTACTTTGTCCAGGACTGGAAGTCTTTAACATCAGACAGGTGGGTCCTGGAAGTAATAAGCCAGGGACTGGTTCTCAGCTTCAAAAAATTTCCGAAGATGAGAGCCAGATCTTTTCCACCTGCAAACCCATCAGAGGCACTTGCCCTGGAAGCAGAAATTTCTGCCCTCCTGGCTCTCAGAGCCGTGGAAAGGGTTCTACCCATACACCAGGGCAAAGGGTTGTACTCCAGGTACTTACCCCCAAAAAAGACAGGAGAATGGCGGCCCATTCTGGATCTCAGGTATCTAAACAAGCACCTTTTAAAACCAAAGTTCAAAATGGTGACCCTGGGGATTATTTTACCCTCTCTAAGGCCAGGGGACTGGCTAGCCTCCCTGGACCTCAAGGATGCCTACTTCCATGTTCTCATCAGAAGCTCCCATCGAAAGTACCTCAGATTCAAACTGCCCTCAGGCCATTACCAGTTCAAAGCAATGCTCTTCAGCCTCTCCTCAGCTCCAAGGGTGTTCACAAAATGCCTGGCAGTAGCAGTTGCTCATTTAAGAAGGCAAAAGATTGCCATCTTTCCTTATCTGGACGACTGGCTCATTGTAGGCCAGTCTCCAGAATAGGTCAAACTTCATTTACAAGTAACCCAGCACCTGCTTACATCTCTAGGTTTCCTTCTCAATATTCCAAAGTCAGTTCTGAAGCCTGTCCAGCTTCTCACCTTTATAGGCACAGAACTGAACACAGAAGAAGCCAGAGCCTTCCTTCCTCTGGAGAGAGCAAGGACCCTGGTGTCTCTGGCCTCCTCTTTCACCCTGCAGGTCTCTCGACCAGCAAGACATTTTCTACAGCTCCTGGGACACATGGCTGCTTCTACAGCAGTAGTGCAGGGAGCAAGATTTCAGATTAGGGACATTCAGTTCCATTTGAGAGCCTTTTGGTCTCAAAGGACGGATCCTCTAACCAAATTGATTCCAGTGACTCGAACTCTGATACAGGCCCTCCAGTGGTGGCAGGATCAGAACAATCTGAGACAGGGGGTTCCTTTCACTCCCCAGTCTCATTCCTTGACCCTTACTACAGATGCATCCCTCTTGGGGTGGGGAGCTCACATGGGCGACCTTTCCACCCAAGGGCTGTGGTCCCCTCAGGAATCTCTGCTCCACATCAATTTGCTGGAGGTCAGAGCAGTTTTTCTAGCACTTCAGGTTTTCTCCACAGCTGTCCAGAACAAGGTAGTTCAGGTCAGAACAGACAATACCACTACAATGTGGTACAGCAACAAGCAAGGGGGCACTCGGTCTACGGCCTTGTGCACCGAAGCAATGAAGTTGTGGTCTCTGGCATATTCTCTGAATGCCTCCCTTACGGCAGTTCACCAGGACAATGTCCTAGCGGATGCTCTCAGCAGGATTTCCCAGGGCCATCACGAATGGGCACTGGATCCCCTAGTACTGGAGGTAATATTTGCCAGATGGGGCACTCCGCAAATAGATCTCTTTGCAGCCCCAGACAATCATCAACTTCCCTTTTTGTTGCAGGCCCCAGTGTTGGGCTCAGTCCCTCTGGATGCCTTCCTCTCAGTTGGGAAGGAAGTTTCTCTATGCTTTGCCCCCTTCCCCTTCTTTTCAAAGTGCTAGTCAGAATCAGATCTCAATCCTGCAAGATGATCCTGTTGCTCCAGATTGGGCCAGGCAGCCCTGGTACCCTCCTCATGTCCTTAGCAGTCCACCTTCCCCTATGCCTTCCCAGGAATCACAACCTGTTAACCTGTGCCCAGGGGAGAGTTTGGTATCCGAACCTCAAATCTCTCAATCTCAAGGCTTGGCTCTTGAAGAGTTAGAGTTTGCTGACCTACACCTTTCTCAAGGTGTATTGGATATCTTGAAGGCCTCTAGGAAGCCTTCCACCAGGGCTACCTATAATTCAAAATGGAAGAGATTTTCCATATGGTGTGCTGGTAAACATATTTCCCCAGAATCTGCTGGTGTGCCCACGATCCTGGATTATTTGGTGCATTTGAATTCCTTGGGGCTGAGGCCAGCTACCCTAAAGGTGCACTTGGCAGCTGTGTCTGTCTTCTTGTCAGCAGGTAAGCCCTCTTCTTTATCAGCTCACCCTGTGTTCTCCAAGTTTTTTAAAAGGGTTGCATCACACCAATCCCCCGTTCAGGGATCCTGCCCCTGCTTGGGATCTTAATATTTGCATCACTCAGCTTATGCAACCCCCTTTTGAGCCATTGTCTTCAGCAGAGCTTAAGTACTTGACTTGGGAAACTGTGTTTCTAGTAGCCATCACCTCTGCCAGGCACATAAGTGAGCAACAAGCCTTGTCAGTGGAGCCTGATTTTATCTCCTTTCATAGAGATAAGGTAGTCCTCAGGACTAACAGGAAGTTTTTTGCCTAAGGTGGTTTCAGACTTTCACCTTAATCAATCCATGTCTCTTCCTGTGTACTTCACTGACCATTCCTCCTCTGGTGAGAGGAGATTGCACAGTTTAGATGTCAAAAGAGCCCTTAGTTACTATATAGAATGTACCAAGGGTCACAGGTTCGAATCCCTCCAATTGTTCCTCACTTATGGTGAGGTTGGTAAAGGGAAACCTGTCACTAAAAGATCCATTGCCAGGTGGATTGTCTCTTGTATCCAATTCTGTTACGAAAAACTGGGTAAGGTTCCTCCCTCAGGCCTGAGGGCTCACTCTACCAGAGGTACAGCTGCGTCTCTGGCTGCTGCCAGGGACATTCCTATCCTAGAGATATGTCAAGCAGCTACCTGGAAAACAGTTCACACTTTTACTATGCATTACTCCTTGGATATCCAGGCTAGAGTGATGCTTGATTTGGCAAGCTGTGCTTCAGAGCCTATTTCCTAAGTAGGTTCTGTCCTCCTCCATGGAGGTACTGCTGTGAGTCTGCATATGTCATAATATAGCAAGACTTCATGTTGTTTGAAGAAAAATTACTCACCTTAGTAATGTTGTTTCTTCTAATGGAGTCTTGCTATATTATGATCTCCCTCCAGCCTGCCCCTCTCAGAACCTCTGTTTTTGGGAGGTGGGTGGGCAATGCAATGTTGGCACTTCTTTGATGCCCACTTTATTTCACCCTTCTAGGGTGCTTAGGTGTTATGCTTAAGTTTCTTCTTGAATCCCCCGACTTGAGTCTTTGTTTTGGGATCAAGATCAAAAAGGTGTTTTTGTAGTTAGTAGCCAATGGCTAGTGTAGGTTTACGGCTTCCACACAAAACCTTAGTGAGTTTTTGCTCGTAAAGATCTGACAGTTTAAGTTTGAGCTTCAACAGACAGAGTGTTCAACCGAGCTCGCGCTCAAGATTCCATGCTCTGCATGGAAGTTAACTCTTTCACCTCCGGAGCAGTTCTAACCTGGGGTTATACTGCATATGTCATAATATAGCAAGACTCCATTAGAAGAAACAACATTACTAAGGTGAGTAATTTTTTCATGTGGGGCATGTAGCCAACAGCTGATAAACATACCATGTTCGCTACTGGCATGTATGTCAGTGGGGGCACATATGGTTTGCAATACCACCAAGTGTGCCTGAGAGCCAGAGGGCCAAGCCACAAGACATACATGGGCATTTATGTCCTGCATATCTGTATCATGGGGTATGTGAGGCATTTGCAAGGAAATGTGTCATAAATATAAGCTGCTAATTGTTTCTGTAACTCAGTTGTCAGAAAAGAAATGCCGCAAATGTAAGGTATTTGCAACATGCAGCAGACTTGAAGGAAAAAAACAGATGCAGCATGCGTGTGCAGCTGGAAAATTACACACTTACATCTGGCATGCTTACAGAATGTGCAAATGCAAAAGTGCAGCTGCACATAAGTTGCACATTGAAAACAGGGCAACATGCAATGCCAGCCTGCACTATGAGCAGTGAAAGTGCCACAGTCCATCAGCAAAATACTCTCAGCACCACATAACTGTGGTAAATGGCTAACTTAATTGGCATGGCACCTAACTTTATGGCAGAGGAGACTTCCCAGCTTATTAGCCTTGCCCAGCAATGGGGGAGTGTTCTGCTGCCCCGGGTGCAGGACGCACAGCCCCCAAGAGAGGAGCAGGGTGTGGCAGTTAATTGTGGCCCAGTTGCACAAGCAGTCTGGAATGAGGAGAACTCCCTGCCAGCTCAAGCACTGCTGGCAGGCTATGTTCAGGAGGGACCTGAGATTCTCCAGCAGCTGTGGCACATGGCATACATAGTGTGGCCATGCAGATGGGTCAGTGTCCAGCAGCAGGTAAGTGGTACTTGTCACACAGAAGTCACTGATATGATGCTAAAATCTAGTGTATTTGGTGGCACACAGTACATTAACACTGTGGGAAATGTATTTGTGCCTTTAGAGGAGTGCAGGACAGCAGTGGCTCTACAGCTGCGAGGGACAGTGGCACTGATGTGACTAAGGGTACATACCAGCTGGCACCTGCTGGTCCCAGTGGGCATGGTAAGTGTCATAAGTCATGTGGGTCACAGTGGCACTTGCAAGATGTGACATGGGCCTATGACACCCTGTCATGCAGTCTGCATGACCCTGGGGGTGACAGGACCCCTTCTATGTAGTAGCACAACAGGCATTATTGCACATACAAGTCCGTAGGCAGTGAACCCCCCAAAACCAGGGAAATGAGCACATGTGTCACATGGGCAAGCACACTTACAGTATCTGCATGGTGGGCACTGCCAGGGCTTACCCCGTGAGTGGCTGAAGTGGATCATCCCACTGTTGGAGTCTCAGAGGAGTCTAGTTATCATTGACAGTAGGCACCTACTGTGCCATGAAAGCTAATTGGCTACTGCCCTAGGGAACCCTGTGGGGCTGGCCCTTGCAGAGGGCCATTGGGACATGCCCCCCCAAACAGGAGCCATCCTTCATCAAGGGAACATACACCCTAGGAACATGGGGGGGCACATGGTCAAGGAGGAATGGTGTACTCAACACCGAGGTGGGGGATGCACAGTGGGGTCACATGGCAGTGGCCTGGAGCCCAAAAACATCACGTATATGGGGAGTGGAAGGCCTCAACACATAGCAAAATATGACTGCATAGCTATGTGTATTGAAGACACGTGTTGTGTGTGAAACATGGTGCTACAGCCTGCAGGGAAATCTGCTGTATGCGGGGTAGGGTGGGATGTGCGTGGACATCCCATCCTCATACCAGGAGGGGATTGGCAGGCCCTGGAGACCCAGGTGCTGTGTACAGGATAGGAAGTATATTATCCTGCAGCAGTGGGAGTCTATGGGTTTTATGCATACTTCTTGGGCATCCTCATGTCATGTGCATGTGTGCTGACCTCTGTTGTGAAGTGGTTGGTGCTGTCCTGGTGCTACCTTGTGGCACTACAGTGGGTTTCTCAAGGTGCATCACCATACTATGGTACTGTGTGCCACCTTACAGCATACAAAGTGATGAGGGACAGCAGTGCACACGTATTGGCCTGCCCTGCTCCTGTTGATCCATGATTTACACCTGTTCTGCAAGTAGCAGGTTGGGGACTGGGATCAGGGGCATCCTGTAGCCACCTGCTGGGTGTATGCAGCATGCATGGCAGCCTTCCATCACTATGTTGCCCTCAGTGTTCTTATGATATGCCACAGGTGTGCCCCAAGGGGCTCACCACAATGCATGGATGGGGGCCTCTGTGGCTCCCATGTGTGAGGTGTGCAAGGGAGGGGTCACGCAACTTATGCTACAGCTGCAGCAGCTGTGCCCCTGAATGGTTTCCCAGGGGTGCACAATGGCAAGGTCACACATGGGGGGGCACACATTGTCCCGTGCACATTGTCAGCACTACTTGGACAACATATAGGTACCAAATCATGTAAGGTGTGCATGCTGTGCTTGTGGCATACCACTCAAGGTGAAGACTGCCAGTGGCCTAGCCATGCACATGCCGGTTATTACGTGCTTCATTCACACATATTCCAGCACAACAGCCAATTCCCTCACCATGCCTGTCACCAGCTGTGATACCCATCTGTCCCATAGCCAACTAGGGAGCTGCAGACAAGGGTGTAGGGTCCCCCTGTACAGAGTACAGCCAGGGGCCAGTTTGGAAAGTGAGGGTACAGGTGGGTCATGCACAGGAACTGGGGGTACAGTGTTGGCAATGTGCATGGCAAGAGGGGGGTTCAAGCATGACGTGGAGGCACATCAAAAGCTGCACAAAACCGAGGCCTTACTGATAAGACAGAGGGATTGGGAAGACTGGAAGGTATGCCTACTGCTTGTGCTGCAGGCCAGTCATTTACACAGCACTATCCTCCAGTTGGCATTTTCATTGTGTAGGATTTCTCATGTTGCTGTGCTGTGCGTGATCCTCAGCAGGCTCAATGTGAATTCCCCATTTGTGTGACACATGTATAAATGGTATTGCAAGACTACACTGCCCTGATAACACCCAATCCATAGTGACACTGCTGAAGAACCCCACGGTGTACATGGCCCCTGGGACATTCGCGGGGGAGGTGAGCCACCCATGCCTTCTGCATTGCATGCACCCCTTTCCTAACTGCCAACTGCACACACAACATCAGTACCTTCAGCCCAGTTCAGTAACAGGAGCCATGTTCCAGGGTCACACTGCACAGGTATGCAGTGGCATCCTTTCCATGCTATTCTACCATGACATACCTGGAGACGTGGCCAAACCAGGCTTCATGTGGGAATGTTTACTTACATATCCAAGGTGCTGGAGGGTGCTATGTTTGCTATGCCCCCCCCAACCCAGAAGGCCACACCTCTGGGGTGGCCAGTGGTGGTAACATGTCGCCAACATGGATGCAAGTGCCACATCTGGCCCCCCCAAACCCATAAGCAACTTTGACATGCCTGTCCACCTCACACTGTGCTACTGTGTGGTCACATGCCTGGCAGTTTCCCATGGCACTAGTGGCCTACCTGTCCCACATGGTGCAGGGAAGGGTGATTCCGAGAGGCTGGCAGGCTCCAGACAGGAGCATCAACCACTCAGCCATCACTGTGCCCCTAGAGGGTGACGATCAACAGCCAGCACCCCCCCAGGCCATTGTGCTGTTGTGTACCATGACACACCCTGGTGGTGGCTGACGGTGCCCACTGCTGCCATCGTCCATTGTGTTCCCCCAGCTCACAGGTGACTGGTAACAGTTCACTGTGTACTGAAGCCTGCACCCTATTCCATAGCAATGGTGGTATTCCTCCTGTCACACAAAGAGCTGGGTACAAGGAGTGCATGCAACCACTTCTTGTAGCCAGCCAATACTTGTGGTCCCTGCCTTTCTGAGCCCCATGACAGCCACATCCCCCCCCCATTAACCCACTTGAAGTTTGAGGTCACCTCAGAAATGTGTGGCACTCAGGGGTCTGCCATTCGACTGCAGCCTCTGATGTTGCTGTGCCTAAACCTGTGTAATCGCAGCACCATCACCAGTACAGCAGTTGCCCTATTGATGGGATGTGCATGGCACCCCACACTGTCTGCTTCCTTCCACATGTGCCATCCCACAGCAGTACTGTGTATGTCCATGCCCACACAGGGCCCCAGCATGTGTTTCTGTTTTTCACCATAAGTGGTCAGCAGCATGGAGGAGGAGCAGGCTAAAGAGAAGACCCCCACATCCAGGTGCTTTTAAGAGCAATGAGGCAGCAGAAGAGGGACAATGCCTGCAGTTACATGGAGAGCACACACCACCAGAAACAACTACCACAACAGCTATCCTTATCAGCTGAGGAGAAGGAGGAGGTGTATAACAAGGCCCCATGGGGGGACTCAGCCCCATCAGGGGGGACACCACCCAATAGGCGGAGGACAGTCAGGGGAACACTATAGTGGTGCATCTGATAAGTACTGTGGGGCCAGAGGACACTGCTGGGCAACATCTGGTGGAGGTAAAGGTAGATGTGGCTCCCATGAAAAAAGTGGACAATCCCCTGGAGAGTGACAATGTGGTGCCCCAGCAGGATGGCATGATGTGGCCACTAATGACAACCAAGCGGCACACTCAGTAGCACAATGCCAGGAACCCTCAGATCATTTGCCCCTGAGGGACATGCTGCAAAGGATGGCAGTGCAGATTTGGGCTATCTTACAGGACATAGAGTACATTCAGAAGTCTCTGCAGGCCTTTATGGACACTGTGCGGTAATGCCAATGGTTTTAGGCCACCACTGATATGTTCCTCCAGAGCAGTACTGTGGCACCCACAATGGTGTTTGCAGGCACCCGTCGCCTTTTGTTTTGTATATTTCTTTAAAAATGTTACCATTGTTGATGCTGTTGTAAAGTTTCCTCTATTTCCTAGCCCTTTCTGTTTCATGTTCCTACCCTACCTCCTAATTAAACCTGTTGTTGCTATAATGTTGTACGTGTTCTTCCCTTACCCTGGGGACCCCTGTTGTATGTCTAGTTTGGCATTCTCAGTGCTGACTTGTCCATTTTGCCTGCAATGACCATTTCATACACGCTGACACCCTACATCTACTGTGAGCCACATGGCCTTCAGAAACGGTGCATAGTGCTGTGCCCCATGGATGTGGCCATGGTAAGGAAGTATGTGTATGGCCTTACACAGCATGTTCCACACCCTGTTGTGGGGGCTGGGAGCAGCCAGCATTGTGTACTTAAGGACACTTGTCTATGTGGCAGGCGCTTACCACAGTGGCTTACACCATGTGCACAAGACACTCCTGTGGCAGTATGTGAGACAATGTGGAGACCTCATGCATGGCTGCTGCCATAAACCACACCCGAATGCTGTTCTGATGTGCCACTTACAGTGTGTAAACAATCTGCTCCCACCTCTGTGAATGCACAGTGGTGCATACTGCCAGGCATGCCGGACACTGCAAAGCTGATTTGACTATGGTACCCCTCTGTCAACATACTTCCCTGCTGGGGGAGATTAAGAGCAGCCTTCTTCAATGTGGCCTCTAACTCTTCCACAGTTAGGGACTTAGGTCTTGCTCAATATTGCCCACAATGCTGTGACTTAGGTCCATGTTTGCACCTTTTGTGTCACCATCTGTCATCTCCATTGCACTTGTCATTTGACTGGACCCCTCTATGATGTCCTGCCATTCCACCAGTACTGTCTCCTGCTCCACTGGCACATGCTCCACCTGCAGGCTACTGCTACTGGATGTGCTGCTGCTGTCTGTATGTCTTGGGATGTCATGTGCAGGCTACAGCATATTGACTGTCCCACTTGTGCCTGCTGTCACTGTATCCCCCTACTCCACTGTGATATCTGTTGGAGAGAACACAGTATTACCTGCAACCTCATCCCTCCATGTCACTATGTTCTTGTGTGTTGGTTGTAGCAGGTTGATCTGCCATGTCACTGTCTCTACCCTGCAGCATCTCACCCCCATCAGACGCTGCTGAGCATGACTGCCGCCACAATGTGTGACCTCTCCTTTTCAGTCACAATGCCCCTTGCTTCCATACTGCCAACATATCCATGCACATGGTAACACCTCTGCCTCACACTTGCTTGTTTATTTATTTGCTTTTGTTTACCAGGTAAGCACACTAGACAGCCAAGTGCCTATTTTCAGGTGCGACCTGGGAGGATTACAAGGTACATATAAAGCATCAAGCAGAGACAAGGTAACATACAAGATCATCCGGCATGGCAAGCTGATAGGTAGATAACAGCATATTGGACTTCAAGCATAACAGGTTAATAGGAAGATAACAACAAAATATATAACAGATTGCTAGGTAGAATAACAACAAAATATAGACAATGTCAACAAAGCTAAGAATATGGGGTAAGCCATACCCTCGGGGGGGGTGGAATTGATGGATAACAGTAGGAGTAAGACTAGCATGAGAAAGAGTCCTGGGGACAAGTGGCAGAAATATGTCAGGGGATCCCCTCAAGAACAGGTAGGCAGGGAAAAAGTGCCCAGGGCAAATTCACAGCATATTGTTGCACCAAGCGCACAGGAGCATCACCCCCATCAGTCAATTTGGGAAGAGAATGCCTCAGCTGGGGTCTATATGGCACATAGACAGGTGGAGGTCGATTTTAGGAAGCTCCATAGGGAGGCTTTGAAGCACAGATGGGAGGGAGAGGAGTGAGTTAATGCAGGAAGGGAGTTCCACCCCTTGGAGAGTGGATGGAGAAGGCCTAATCCCCAGCAAGGGTACAGCTCCTAGGAACCAGGCGGTCCAGCTCGCACTGGATCTTAAGTGGTAGGCTGGGGTTCCATGTTTGAGGGGAAGGGCAAGTGCAGAAGGGGTAGCCATTCTTACTATATTGTCAATGAAATTGCCGAGGACAAATGCTCACGGCGTGCATTTGACATGGCCCTCTTCCCCCATAAAAGTTGATAACAGTACAGTATTATTGACTCAGCATCCTACAGTGCTGGTATGCTGATATGTACAGCCCATGCCTCGTTGCCTTAGTGGTACTGCAGTGGATGGCACCACAGTGCCACATGCATGCCAGAACACCCTGACCACAGTCCACTGACTCACTCTGCCATGAGGCATGCCACTACAGGTGTGCAACACATGCTCTGTTTACAACGTACAATGGTAGACCAACCTGCTGGTCTTCAGGGTACACTGTTAAACAGTGCCATATTGCATCATAACCTCCACATCACATAACAGTGACATAGCATCTGCACCTGCACAGTTTGGCAACCATTCCCTGGCCCCACGGCCATCCTGGTAAGTGGACAACAACTGCATAGTACACAGACCCCTCCCATAAGGTGCCCCACAAGGATGTGTCCCCTGCATGCCACATGCAACATGTCCTGAGCTGCCATTGCCTCCACGTGTCTGTGGTACACCCCACCACATCCAACACACGCACAGCAACCATCCAGATGCCTGCATCCCTTACAATGTGGCTTCCCATGCTGATGTTCACATACATGCTGGTTGCCCCTTATGCCGTACTCCATCTCCACAGACACAGGTGATGTACAGGGACCTCACAACACTGCCCCCAGGCATCAATACATCCCCATCCATCTGCATGCCTAGACTGCAGGTACACCTGACTGTGACTTCCACGCTGTCAGCCTATGCTCCACTGCATACTGCAGTGCCACATGCCACAACCACAAGAACATCACACATTGCCGGTTACATAGTGATAAGCACCCCTTCTACATATGCCTGGATAGGACTTCAGTTGCAGAGACACGGACATGTATTCCACTGTCAACAGCGTGCCCTATGTGCATGGTGCTTGCCACACTTGTTGACCCACCACACCCATTCCTGCTGTGCCTCATGACCCAGTGGCAATTGTGGACTGTTACTTCTCTGCTCTGCACACACACACACACACACACACACCAGTGTAGCCATGCAGGACCCTTTCATTACTGGTGATAGTGGTGCCCCCCAACCCCCAAGTTTCCTGCTGCTGTGACCTCAAACATATCTGTGCAGCTCTGCAGTCAAACGATATCCAGGTTGGTGTCACCCTCAGTGGTATGGCTGCTGAGATGTGCTGCGATGCTGTCCTCCAGACTGCTCAGAGGTATTTTCTGACTACCACCACCAGTGGACATGGTGCTCTGCCTGTTGTGGGCAAGCTTCTCCTTGCACCTCTCCTGATGTCATGGTACCTCTTTTGAAGTTCCCAAATGAAGTGCCTCAATGGCCCCACAGCATTCACCCTGGTGGCCACCTCAACCCAGGCTTTCCATCTGCAGTCATACATGTCTTTGTCCCCACCTCTGGATAGCATGAACTCCACCTGGGCATCAACTTCTTCAATTAATACATCAGTCTCCTCTGCTATGAAGTATTTTTTCTGCCTCTGCCTGGCTGACACTTCCTGCAGCATGCATTCCCTGCTCTCCTCCACCATCACTTGTGCCACAATCTCCTGTCACAAGCTGCATCATTCCCACATGATGCACTGCCTTTTATAATGCAGACTGTGACTTGCATTTCTGGAAAGATCGATACAAGCTGCAAATCTTCTAGAATCGGGTGCATGGTGATTGCCGCAAGATTTTTCAATGCAAGTTGCAGCAGGACACAACTTGTGTTGATCTAATACACCTTTGAAAATTGAGCCCATGGTCTTCAGATCTGGACACAGTACTCTAGGAAGGGTCTTACCAGAAATCTGTACAGAGGCAATACCACCTCCCTCTTTCTGCTGGTGATACCCTTCCCTATGCACCCAAGCATCCCACTACCCCTCCCAACTGCCTGACCACCTTTAAGTTATCTGATATGATCACCCCAAGGTCTCTTTCCTGCTTGGTAGTTGTTAGTACCACCACCCCCATTTTGTACTCTACCCCTAGGTTTCTGTGCCCCAAGTGCACTATTTCACACTTCTTTGGTATTGAAACCCAGCACTCCTTGAGTTTTCCCTGGTTACTGCTCATCCTTTCCTCCCCCTAGAGTGTCCAACCTACTGTGGAGTTGGGTATCGTCCTTAGAGAGGCAGACCTTCCCTTCCATTTCCTTTGCAATGTCACTTATAAAGACATTCAAGAGGACCAGTCCCAGCACTGATCTGTGAGGCACCCCACTGGTCACCCTCCCTTCCTTGAAGTGAACTCCTACCTAGCTTATTTACTAGTCTCCTGTGTGGAACAGTGTTGAATGCCTTACTGAACTCTAGATTGGCTATGTCCCCTGCTCCACCCTGATCTTGTTCCTTGGTCACCCAATCAAAGAAATCTATCAGATTTGTTTGACATCCCCCAATGAATCCATGCTGCCTCGGTTCTTGTACGCCATTGGATTCAAGATATTCCACAATCTTTTCTTTCATCAGTTATTCCATTAACTTTCCCACCACCAAAGTCAAGCTGACTGGCAAGCTGAGTGACTCTAAGATGAGTGACTCAATGTGGGCATCTATAGGAGCAGCGACAGTGAGTATATAGCTAGTGTTGGGGAATAGCGACAGAGGAAGAAAAGAACAGCTACTGGTAATGACAGGTTTTGCTGGAAGTGATAGGGTTTGTAGGAAATACTGGTGAAATACAGGAGTGCTGCCTACTGCTGCCAAGTTGGCCTCTAGGAGTGGTGGGTAGGGACACCGCCTATGGAGATGATAGTCCCGGGTTTGGGACTGCCCAAAGGTTTTGTATTTTTACCAGTGTTGGAGGTTTTTTTTACTTGTTACCATTATCTGGTTCTGAGGACACAGTAGTCTCCTGTCCCCAGCGTCTGTCCCCACTGCAGTTGGTTATTTTAGTTTGGGGGTGTGGGGGCATAGCCCCCTGCATTAGACATTAATTTTACTATGCGCCAGATTTATGTTTGCTCTGGTGTGTGCTATGCTGATTAGGTATTTGACAAGATGTACTCACTCTTTTGTGTGTCACAGTAAAATTTTTCCTATTATGACGTGGAACCCTCCTGTTACATGTTTGTGACCCCTCCATGTCTCTTTCCTCTGTGAACACTGAAAAAAGTATTACAGTAGTTCAGGATGTTTACCTTTTCCTGTTCCCCTTCTGCAAGTCCCCCCTTCCCTTTTTTACCTTACAATCCCACCATTGGTCTTCCTCTTTTCACTTACAAGTAAACTTGGTTGAGAAAATGTTTTTAATTGGTTCCAAATATAATTTCTGCCCATACAGGGACTTGAACCATGGATCCTCAGATTGAAAGTCTGATGTGCTATCAACTGAGCTATCCAGGTTCTGGTTTACTTATTAGAGGAACATCCATGTTCAAAAGTCCCCTGCCTTCATGTAAGGCAGCCTTCAAGCTAGTTATTTGCACTATTTTTTAATTCTTTGGTAACAGGGTAAAGCCTACTTTGTGTGAATCAAACCCAGGTCTGCCGGATGTACCAAGCTCATTCACTGCTCATTACTCTAACCTCTAGGCTATACTGCTAACCTCAAATTTCCACTGGCATTCGCACTCTTTGGGGCAGGATTGTGAGACTTGTCAAGTTTGATGAAATTTAGATAAGTAGTTTTTTGCTACAGGTTGACAAAATTATTCAACAATTAAGAAAAAAAGGTCTTTGTTTTATTCATCAGTGACTAAACAATGGCTGGAATTTTAAATGTGTGTTTTATTCTGCATCACCCTGTATGATGTACTTAATGCTATATATCTTGTATGTTGTTTTTATGCTAAGTATCCTGTTTCATATGGGTGTATATTTACCCACCAAGTAACTCTTGTAAATAGCAGTTTCTACCCAAAGGTCAAGCTGGTTACTAAATGCAAAACTGAAATAAATAAACAAAATACTCTTTCGCTTTTGTAGCAGTGTTAGTCTCAGTCCTGTATTTATCCACTCAAAAAAAGATCAGTAAGACAGTTTCCTGTCCCAGTTTACTTAAATCTGCTTTAGAAGGTTGGCAAAGGTATCTCAACCAGCACCAGATGCAAACAGCACACAAAACCACGTTGCTGCCTAAGCCATAACAATTTGTAAAAGTCAGTCTAAATAATTTACTTGCCATCACAAGAAGCTTTTGTTTGCAGAAACAAATGAACATGCTTGGATCCCTACTCTACTGGTTTCTCCTTACATAGAAACGTAGACTGTGTTGGCAGAAAAGACCTAGTGGTTCATTAAGTCAAAGTGATATCTAAGGATCTGGTTTTATAAGAGGTGAATGCAATCTGATATTTATGAATTAATGTGTATCTTTATGTTTTTATGTACTTTTTCAGATTAGGGCTTGATGGGTGTAAAAACATCTCCTGTGAGGACTTCTTGAATTGTTTTCAACACAGCAAGGTAAGGCAAATATGAACATGGTAAAAGCATATGTAGCTATAATTGTTTTAGAACTTTAGAAATTGCTGAGTAAATCAGTTTATGGATAAAGAAGCAGATGTTCCCTGACCTGAGGAGAAGGGATTTTCTGCATTTTAGACAGGGTGTTTTGTAATTGTGACATTAAGATTAATTCCATGTTATCTTCTCTATGTTGCTGATGAATGATTGCCTTTGGTATCTTACAGCTGTATCTAGATTGCATCAGCCATAGATAAAAATATTGGAAATAAATAACGGCTTGCAGGTGCAACACAAATGCTGCACATGCAGTCTGTTATTATATGATAAACTGCTGTACAAACTCTTAAGACACATCTTATCACAGAGCACATTGTTCTGTTATTTATATCTTAATCAAAAAGATGCTGCTGTAACAATTACCTTCAGAGCATAACTACCTTCAGCGATCTATGCACTATTGGGGCACTGTACGTTGAAGGTTTTCAAAGATAGTGTGAATTTTCATTGGCATACGTTTGTGAATCACACTGTATCTTGTTTTAAAGTACATTTTTTCATTTCTCTTCAGAACTTTGGGAGGGAAAAAAGTTTTTTTTGGCAGTGATACACCAAACTTTTAATTTTACTCCTCCTTGGATTGTAGAAAACACTCTCATGTGGTCAGTGTAATAAGACTACGAAACTATTCACACACATACATCCACTTTGTTCTTCTCTGAGTCCTTCTGCTATCATAGCCACTCTTTTACCCGAGTAGACCCATCTTGCTTCTGCACCACATGGGTTCGTCAACTGAGAAGGTAGGTAGTTACCTTAACAGGTCATAGATAACGTTAGTGTTGCTTTATAGCCATTTAGTATGGGTGCTTGCCTGCTGGCTAACTAGCTCCAACCCTCTGAAGAGGAACTTCTTAATATATTCAGTCTTCACTGGCTCAGGGCCTGGAAACAAGTGACTAGGTCTACCAACCGTCAGTGCAAAGCTCTGTCACAGTAGATCAACAACTCATCCTGTAGATTTGTAACTGCTATTGATGCCTCAGTATTGGTATAAGCAATTTCTATGTACACTTACTTGAATTGAGTTATTTATTTATTTACTAACTGGTCTATTACTTAGAACTAAATTATTTATAATTAAAAGTTTTAGCCATAATGTTGTCCAGATATTTTGCAGTATTTCTAATGAAAATCTCTCTAGTGTCCCTGTATTGGCAGTACAGGCAGCTATGACAGTTCTCTAGAGATATCTCAGAAATTTCAGAAAATAGTCTAATGGACAGCTTGGGTTTATGTCAACCAGTACAGTACATGAACCCACTCACATTATAAGTGCAAGTCAGAGACTAACTGGTCATTTTATTGTTCTGATCCATCCTTTATTAAATTTGTTTATGTAATGCCCCATTTTGCTGTCTTTAACCATCATATGATCAATTGTCTTTGTCCCTCAAAATACCTTTCAGCTCTTTGTTGATGCAACATTCTGGAAATATTTTATAGTTTATCTGACTGGATAAGGTGTACAGAATGCTAACTTGGATACAAGACTGTACCACAAGTCTTTATTACTTTTGGTACATTGTGGGCAATAACACACTACGCATGAGTGGTGATGCTCTAAAAACACACTTCTTCAGTGGTTAAAGGCCATTGGCTGCATCTCATGCCTTACTACCTACCCAGAGCATGCAGTAATTACAGAATTACTGCATACCTTTCCATGTAGTATTGCCCACATAGTACAGAAAGACAAACATTACACTTTTTATTACTGTAATAATGTGGTGATCCAGTTTTATAGCAGACTTAAGCCGTATTCTAAGGTAAGAATAATTTTGTTTTATTTTCTTGCATTACCTGTTTTATATTCTACATGGCCTGCAGGTGCTTCTCTCATTCAAGCCTTCTCATGTGTTCATCCCTTGATTCCCACTGGACTCACTGCTGTCATTTTAGCATACCTCCGATCTCTCACATTGTATCCATGGGTTCCCTATTTCTTGAAATAACCCTTCCCAAGGGTCCCTCCTTTGCTGCAATTAAAGAACAGAAAATAACATCCCAATGGGGCCCACAGCTGGAGTGGACATGAGCAGTAATGCAGGGGTTTGGTGGTATGGTGACACATGCATATGGATAGCACGATCTGGAGTGGCCAAGGACAGGCTTGTTTTCCCCTTTTTCCCCCTCTCACCAAACAGGGGCATTCAAGCATTAGTAGCTGAGCTGGTGGGGCCTAAAGATGCAAGGTCACCCTGACTCTACTGATACCCCCACTATGCCACACCGAGGAGCCACTGCAAGAGTAGTGCACAGCCCAACTCTTCCTCTGAGAGGAAAGTATCTGCTGCATGCTTGTTGTCCTCCCTGCCAGCCTCCACTCCTGACAGACTGGACACAGAGTACACACCCAGGTCACCAGTGTACCAAACAGATATCTCACCATTCAGCACCACAGAGTCAACCCAGGCTTTAACTATTTCTTTTTTATAGGTATTCCCCAAGTATTCCTTTTCTTACCCGGTGCCTGCCTCCCTCAGAAGCCCTTAGGCACAACCCCTATCATGCATCTCCCCACCTTTACATGCCTATGTACAGCTCTGGATAGTCTCCAAGATGGGGTTGGGTTGGGGACATATCCCCAACAGCATCCAGTGTTGGGCAGTGGTCAGTTGAGGTGCAGGTCCAGATATACCAACATCTAGCTGGCATAAGACATAAAAAAAGGAGGAAAGACTTATTTAGGTACATCTGGTAGAAAAGAAGCTGTAAGGATCAAATTGTAAGAATTAAGAAGGAGGGGGATGGGTGGAAGGGGGAAGGCAGAAGCATTTAACAACTACTTCTGTTCAAGTCTTTATGAAGGAGAAGGGGGTAGTACCCATAGTAGGAGGGAGGATAGAAACAGATGGGGGGGTGACGGATGGTGAAATCACAGTGGGGAGAGTGCTGGAGGGGTTGAGGGCATTAAGGGTGAACAATTCACTGGGACCAGATGGAGTGCATCCCAGGGTACTGAAGGAGCTGGCAGAGGTCCAGGCAGGCCCCTTAGCAGACCTATTTAATACATCTCTATAAACAGGGTGTGTACCACAGGACTGGAGACTGGCTCACATGGTTCCCCTCCACAAGAGTGGAGCCAGGGATGAACCGGGGAACTGTAGGCCAGTAAGCCTGACATCAATAGTGGGGAAACTAATGGAGTACATCTTAAAGGAGAGGCTAGTGGCACTACTAGAGGTCAACGGGGTGCTGGACAGGAGCCAGCATTGCTTTGTCAAGGGCAAATCATGCCAGACCAACCTAGTGGAATACTACGACTGGGTGACTAGGCAAATAGACAGAGCCATGTGGTGTATGTCCTGTACCTAGATTTCAGTAAGGCCTTCAATTTGGTACCACATGGGAGACTTGGAAGTAAACTATGGGGCACGAGGGCAGGAGCAAAACTGGTGGGGTGAGTGGAGAGCTGGCTACAGGATAGACAGCAGAGGGTGATGGTCTGAGGGGAATTCTCATCCCCTAAGCCGGTGACAAGTGGGGTTCCACAGGGGTCAGTGTTAGGGCCAGTGCTGTTTGGCATATTTATTGTAGACATCTTGGAGAGCATCTGCAGCAGGATCAGTCTATTTGCAGATGACACCAAGATGGTGGACAACCAGGAGGGGTGGCAGGGGCTACAGGAGGATCTGGAAAGGCTTGAAGCATGGTCTGACAAATGGCAGCTCAAGTTCAATGCAAAAAAATGCAAGGTGCTGCACTTCGGAATAAAAAATCTGAGGAGAAGCTACCATCTGGGGAGTGTGCAGCTAGAAGCAACAGAGGAGGAGAAGGATCTGGGGTTGCTCATTAAGGGGGCAATGAACCATTCTGCGTAATGCAGGAAGGCTGCAGCAATGGCTAACAAAATGCTGGGATGCATTGCAAGGGGCATAACCTCAAGAAGAAGGGAGGTGATTCTGCCATTATACAGATTGTTGATTAAACCCCACCTGGAGTAATACATGCAGTACTGGCACCCATACCTACAGAAGAACATTAGGCTGTTGGAAGGGGTGCAATGAAAGACAACAAAAATGATTCAGGGTCTGGGGGATTTGCCATATGAGGTCAGACTGAGGGAGTTAGACATGTATTCTCTGGAGGAAAGGAGGGATGGGGGGATATGATTGAAACCTTTAAATACATGAAGGGGATAATCAGGACAGGAGTGGAGGGTCTATTCAGGAGGAGGAGGGTGGGGAGAGACACTGGGTCCATGACATGAGATTGGATGGGGCAGATTCAGGAGGGAGGTGAGAAGGCATTTCTTTACAGAAAGGGTGGTGGCAGAGTGGACACACTACCAGCAGAGATGGTGGCATGTAGCATAGTAGAATGCTTCAACAAGGGGTGGGACATGGTAAAGGGGAGCATAATGGAGGGAAGGGAAGGAGCAGCTGCTGAATAAGGGAGCTAGCTGCAAACTCAAGCAGACTCGATAGACCGGATGGATGGCCTTTTTCTGCTGGCAAATTTCATATGTTCGTAGCTGTCATCTGTAGGCAGCCAATCAATGTCAGTGAGTGGCTACTATATACAGTATGTGCTTAATGAGGGCTCAGTCAGTGGCCAGCAATGGTGGTGAGAAGAGGGCTGTGCTGGTTGCCAGCTCGGTTTCACGATGGAGGAGTGGGGTAGTACAACAGTACCTGCTGAGTTGGGCATGCAGGGGGTCTGTTACACATGGAAAAGCTATACTTTCATATGGGGCAGATCAGGGAAGGGTGGGGGGACTGCTAGACCACCAGGGTTACTTTGTTTATATGACAGGATGGTGATCGGAGAATGGTGTGGGAGGGACCACTAGACTACCAAGGTAGTTTTTTTATTATTACCAGATGGCGTTCAGACAGCAGGGGGGGGAGGGACCACTAGCCTACCAGGGAAGTGTTTATTTTATAACAGGATGGCGATCGGACATTGGGGAAGGGGGGAGGGACCACTAGACTACCAGTGATATGTACATTTTTATTACAGGCTGGTAATTAGACATCAGGGGAGGGGGAAGGGATCTCTGGACTAACAGGATATATCTGTTTTGTTTTTTTATAAGGGGATGGCAATCAGTAATCGGGAGGGGGAGGGACTAACAGACTACCAGGAGCATGGTGTTGTGGGTCAGAGAGGCTGCCTTGCACTACCTTCAACAACTACTACAGTTGCACATAGTTAAGAGGAGATTTTCATTGGCGGTATTTTCTCCAAACAAGGGAACCCTGCAAAAGGCCCTTTTCTGGAGAAAATGTCTCATGAATGGGACTGCACTGATATGCAAGTCCCCTTCCCTTCATTTGCATTGCGGCCCCCTCAAAACTTTGCCCCAGTGCAAGCCCAGTTTGTGGGTGCAAACTGGGCTTTTGTGAATACCACTTTGCCACAAAATCCAGTTTGCACGGTGCAAATTGGGTTTGCACTGGGGCAGAGTTCTGTGAATCAGGCCCCTGGTCTTTTGTTTGCTGTTCCTGCTGTCCTTCCTGGGCTAAGTACAGTCACAGATGACTGTGCCTAGCCCCAGGAGAATAGCCGAACCAGCAAACATATGATCAGAGCTTATAAAAGCTCTAAAATACACTGTAGGCTATTGTATCTCTGATGCAACCCTCCTTTGATGTCAGCTGTAGGGGAATCTGGGATTTATGGTTACAGAAAATATTAGCTTGCAAGTCAACAGAAATAGTGTGATACAATCTACTATACTGCAGTAAACAGTAAGTAAAAAATTGTTTTTGCACACAAAGTGCAAATTTGAACCAGCCTCATACTTGGATGTGAGTTCCTTAATGCTGACAGGTCCCTTTTAATAAACTTGTTAGGATGAAACACATTGATAGGATGAAATTCAGATGGATGACATGGCAGTAATGTACTGTATTAGTCATAACTTGATCTGATAATTGCTTCCATGCAAGTCTTTTAAAAAGTGTGCTTAAAATGGATAATAAGTTCTTGATAACTACTTTGACAGATTTGGAACCAGGTAAAGACTTCAAGAACAATTGTTTTTACACTCCACCGGTTGGCTAGCCCCATCAAAATGTCTTAAATGGTAACCTCAAGGCCCGAATGACAGACACTTTTCTGACTGCTAAATCTCCCAGAAGCATGGAGAAGGCATTGGTATTTTCACCACTGTCTCACTTCAGTATGCTCACTCTTGATATGCTGCCTTTGTTGGGGAAATGAAACACTGCTTAGGTAATGCTAATGATCTGATTTATTAAGTGACATTGCTTGGGTAACACTGTGCTGTATTATTCTTTTTCCCTAGTTAAATCATAATGAATGGATTAAGCCCACAGCAGCAAAACAACTTCAGGATGTGGGAGCTAAATGCAAGAAAGCAGAGCAAAATTCAAACAGAAGGGATAAAAAGAATATTGAACAAGCATGGGAACTGATTAAAGAAAAAGTGACTAAAAGGTGTGTTGATTGATTGATTGACAGATTTAATCATTTTTGCTCACCTCTAGTTTGTCTGCAACAGCCTAAGCCTTCTTCTGGATACCTCATGGTCTGCAAGTGAGGAACATACATGCAACAGAAATTAAGATGATAGAAATGGGCAAACTGGGTGGGCCCAGCAGCCCTTATCTGTTATCAGTGTTTGTGTTTCTATTCTGAATAAGATTTTGAGAGTTGTCTTATGGGTGTTGTCTTTCTTAAACAACAGTACAATACCCCAGTATGTTTCAAAAATTAACAAATAATTGTTTATATTCATTAAGATTTGTTGTTCAAAAAACAACCAACATTAAGCAAACTCCTTTTCATCTGGGTCCCAGGAGCAGGCATGGTGCAAGCAATAGTTGTTGTAAAAAGATAAAACAAAAACACAGTTATAACATTATCTAGATATAGCACTTAAGCTAATAGATTAAAAACTACTCTGAGCAATACATTTATACAGGCAGCTGGTTACATGAAGTAGGGCCAGTATATAAAAATTATTTTTTTCCACCTGTGGCAAACTGGTTTATTTTTTTAGCAACTGATCTCAGAGAATAAACACAGCTTATGAATAAATGCAGTTTTGAAGATCCATGCAGTTAGATCACCTACACAACAAAAAATGATGGGTGGATTATGGGGCACTAGTAACAAATGTGCATATCCTGTTAAATAGTAGTAACTTCACAGCCTTGAAATTTGTGCAGAGCAAAATGTATAAGTTTTACAATGAAAAAGGGTCCGTGTTTTTTGTTTTGCTTTTTTTTTTGTTTACAGTCTTAGATTAATGCCAAAATGCTGAAAAGAAAATGTTTTACAAATGGCATGAGCCCTTGTGTTCATATTCCTTACAGTACGTAGACGTGGATATGGTGCTTCATGCTTTTGAAAGATTAATTGTGCCATTCTGGTATCTACTATTAGCATATGCTCCCATGGAAGCACTACAGAAATTTCATTATCTTATCTATAGATAAAATTGAGACTGGACAAGCTCAACCCATCTCTTTGTTTAGATTGTTGTCCTGTACCATAATAGAAAGATGGGGCTGTTGCCACTCATTGAACATCTTCGAATCGGGAGTCAAGGATGGCATGTGGGCTGGACTTTCATTTGCCTTATACATTGGAGCCCACCAAGATGCAACATAATACTGCAGCATTCAGATAAGAAAATTTCAATGGCAGTTACTCTTTTTTGTCCTGCGGTAACCTGAGACACTGCATTGCATCCTGGCAGGCTCCACAGTACTTTATTCTTCCTGAAGTGCCCCAGTCTAATGCACCTATAATTTAAATGGACACGGTCAACTCTTATTGCATCATATTATTTCTAGTTGAAACCAACATTTTATGATTGCTTACTTTACCTTCTCGAAAATGTGCAGGCTATCTTAACTGCCTCATTTCCTGGTAGAACTGAAATGCAAGCTAATGGTGTAATTATACCCAACCTTGTTTTGTTTCAAATCCTTGATATGCTCCTATTTCCTACTTCCTGAACATTAGAAACACCCCTGAATCAGTGCAGCCATGCTGGATATAGAGTCTCCTCTCCTCCCATTGCATCACGAGTGCCTAGACTGTGTTGGGACTGTGTTCCCAAGTCCAGGAACGATGCGGCGGGTGTTGATCAATGACTGTAAACAAACCCTTTTTGTGTGGTAACACCAGTATGGTGGGCAGTATGTATTTTACTTTTAAAAAGGAAAAAAGGAATGAATCACAATCAAACTAC
The DNA here is from genome assembly GCA_016271365.2 of Neoceratodus forsteri. NCBI lineage: Eukaryota > Metazoa > Chordata > Ceratodontiformes > Ceratodontidae > Neoceratodus > Neoceratodus forsteri. The sequence goes on from CM028131.1 coordinate 1,303,196,897, forward strand.
AAGCAATCAGCAATCTCTGTGGAACATGGCCAATCATAACATAGCTTTTTAAACTTGAGGTGCTTTGGGGCTTAAAGGGGTTGATAGTGTCCCTTTAATGGACCCACAGCTGAAGGAACAAATCTGACCCTGGGCTAGTCTGAACCTTGCTGCAAGTCAGCACACAAGAAGCTACTGTACATGGCTGCAGACCACCATGGACCTTTTCCCCTCAGTCTGATACCTCAGTGAGTCTAAGTACTGCATCACTTACTACTAGTAACAGTTGTCATTTTTGGACTAGTTCAGCATTCCTGCAGGTAACTATTTCTGCCTGTTGCTAGTTCAGTATTTGCTGTTATCTTATTTGTGCTTGTTGCCATTAAATTTGCATAATTAATGTATCATGTTTTTATGCCACAAGTCTCCCCACCCACCCACCCAGGACCAAAGACTTTTAGTCCTTGCATAGCTAGTGTTGGCCCTGCACCTTCCTTGTTGAGATAACTAGCCTTCCCTGATTTCTGTAATCTTTTCAGCCCAACCTCTTAAATTAGACTGCAAAAAGCCCATGGAAAACTTAGTTTATTGTCACTTTAGTGTGACTTTGCCCTGATTATCTGTGTTATATTTGCTTTGACTCTTGCATACTTTTCACGTGTGCTGTAATTTGCTTCTCTTTTGTAGTTCTAGTAATACATTCTAAAGCCCACATAGCTAATTTGTGTTCCTAAATAAATCCCTCTTTTTTCCTCTAGTCCTCTACCTTAAAGTAGCAGCACTAGCTAAGCAGGGCAGGAAGTGTTTTTCACTTGCCTAATCCTTGGTTGTACTTTTGCAGCCTTAATTCTGTTTTTTTAGGATCGTCAAATTGTATTTGCAAAAGAACCTTCGTTTTTTGGGGGGGAGGGGGCTAGTTAATAAATATTAAAATTGCTGTGGATCTACAGGAAATATGGCAGGTGCTGTATTTACAGCTACAGACCCCCTTCACATAGCTGCAGCACGTCTTTCGTTTACTTCTATTTGGCCCTCTGCTGGGCATTCATGATCTCCCCATGTTAGAAGAAAGTGTACTCACACTATACAAGGCAAGAAACTGCTCCTTCTCATCATTTGATTCACTTCTGGTATGTTGTAAATAAATGTTTTTACATTTTCCTACTTTTGTTTTGTTTTTATTTATTTCTCAATGCTTGCTACTCTCCCATATCTTGTGTTGCTGTGCTCTATTATCTAGCCTTACCATTTTCTATTCCCTGGTGTCCAGTGCCCCCTTCCCCATCAATCTCACTGTCGTGACTAGCATCCCCACCCCTGATGGATCCATGTCAATTTTTTTTTGGACTGGGACCAGCAAATCCCCACTGCACACCACTGCACACCACCCTGGTTGGGCATCATGAGAACGGCAGTGAATGTTCTTTTTTTTTTTATCATTTAACACTTTTTCCCACCTTCGGTGGAGCTGACCCCCACGATCTCTGGCCGCCATCACCTACACCCCTGACCCGGTCATGCATGCAGGCCACACAAACCCACAGAACCAGGGGAAGACCAACATCATGCTGTGCCTTGGACAGGTGCCTCTCTTGGGTCTGGGGGTGTGGAACACGGCCATAAGCTGCCGAGATCACCCCTCAATGTTTTCCTCCATTTGCTTCCCCTCAGAGCACAGACATGCAATGACATCCAGGCACTACGTGCTGATGTCCATCGTGCTCCACCACGTGCTGTCACCGCTCTGGTGGTGCTCCCCAGTCATCACCAGGGGCCGCTACAGAGAGGTGAAACCCCAGATCCCTCCCTGGGATAGGAGAGCAGTTCTCCAGATGCTCGATCCTATCCCTCCCCTGCCAACCCCTGGTGACCCAGGCATGCATCCGAATCTGGGTCGCCAGCTTGGTGGCAGTGAATGTTCATTCCTTCACTGTCATTCTTATGGCGCTTGGCCAAAGTGGTGAGCAGCAGAGACTGAGAAAGCTCAAAATCAGTGGTGGTGGTGGTGCTAGCAGAGCTCATGATGGTGCCAGAAGTGATGCTATACAGCACACTGACATATGCTTATCATGACTGCACACCAAAACAGGAAGAGGAGGCACATTTACAGCAGACACGCTATCAAGGGTGCTGCAAAACCACTTTGTAATGATGACCCGCAGAATGGTGTGGCAAGAAATAAACAAAGCTGGCTACAAAAAATCATGTTTCAAGGGAAAAACATAGTTTGCTACAAAAAAGAAAGACAGATCAGTGCTAATCCGGAGGTAGTTGTGTACATTAGGGGAAAAAAAGAGTCCATTTAACTAGTATTGCTGCTTTAATTTTACAGTGGTTCCCCCCACCCCCCATCCACACAGGACCCCCAGCCACCCAGCTCCCCCATCCGATCATTAGCAGGCAGCATTCCCACCCGCATACCACTGTGGCTGCCTGCTGAATGACAGCTTACAGTAGTTGCTGCAAGCTCATTGGTCCACACTGTAATAATCATGCCTCCATTCACAAAGTTGTGACTTATTATAGTATGTACTGCATGCCCATTGGTCCACACTGTGGACCAATGAGTTCAACAACTACTGTAAGCTGTCATTTGGTGGGCAGCCACGGTGGTATGTGGATGGGTATGCTACCTGACGATGACCGGGGGTTGGGTGGGCTGTGGGTCCTGTGGGGGGGTGGGGAACCACTGGACCCCCAGGGAAATATATTTTAATAATATGACAGTGATCTGGGATTCGGGTGGCGAGGGGGATACCACTGGACCACCAGAGATAATAAAGATGTGTAATGTCAGCGATTGGCATCCAGGGACTCTACCACACCCGTGGCTCTGATTTCCCTGGACACAGAGAAAGCTTTTGACAGTGTCATAGGACTACCTATTCACACTTCTTTCCCAATTTTACATCCCAACAGAGTTCGTAAGATGGATTAAGATACCCTATTCATCTCCCTCAGCCCGGGTTTTGTGTAATGGCCTACTCTCCATGCCATTTACACTGCAACAAGGCACCCGACAGGGATGCCCCCTTTCGCCCTACCTTTTCAACTTATTCCTAGAACCTTTAATCAGAAATCTCAATCATTCTCCCCTTATAGTGGGTATAGCAGTCAAGGAAAGAGAGTATAAACTCTCAGTTTATGCAGACGATGTTCTACTACATGTATCCTCTCCGGACCAATCTCTCCCAGCTGCCTGCAAATTGTAACCCAATTCTGTCTCATATCAAATTATAAACTAAATCTAGACAAAACAGAGATGATGCCCCTTAATAAATATACCCTGCAGTCCGAGGTTTCACATTTGGGCCTGCAGTGGAATACGAGCAAACTGAAATACCTGGGAATATATCTCAACCCTTCCCCCCAGAAACTCAAACAATTCAATTTAGGTTCTACTATTAACACTTTAAAAGAAGACCTATGACGCTGGGAGAAATTACCGTTAACTCTATGAGGACGGATGAACGTTATTAAAATGAATGTCTTGCCTCGCCTTTTATAACCCCTTCAAATGTTCAACTGGGCGCTTCCCCTATCATGGTTCACATAAGTACATAGGCTTCTCAATTAATTTCTCTGGTGGGGGAAAAAATCAGATGGAACTATCTTCGATTAACATGCCAAAAACCAGATGGAAGGTTACAAGCCCCCAATTTCAGTTTGCTAGTATTCCACTGCAGGCCCAAATGTGAAACCTCAGAATGCAGGGTGTATTTATTAATGGGCATGAAGAGTAAAACCTATCTTTAAGTCTGGTGATGGGGCAACCCTGATTTCTAAGATTTTTGAGAGAATTATCTCTAAACAATTAAGGAAGTTCTTAGACTCGGGTAGGAAGATGTCCATGTATCAGTCTGGTTTTCAACCTTTACATAGCACTCAAACTGCTTTAGTCAAAGTGGTCAACGATCTCCAGCTGAGCCTGGACAGGAGAGCCACGGTTGGAGCTATGTTTATAGATCTTTCTAAGGCATTTTATACCCTGAACCATTGGGTACTCCTGTCCAGGCTCAGCTGGATAGGTTTGTCCACTGAGGCTGTAAACTGGTTTTCTTCCTATCTGAATCCAAGAAAGCAGTTTGCAGAAACTGGACCATTCAAGTCTAAATTAATGAATATTACTTCTAGTGTTCCACAAGGGTCAATTTTAGGGCCCTTATTATTTAATGTCTATATTAATGAGCTTAAAGTTGATTTTCCTGATACAAAATATCATATGTACGCTGATGATACTATTTGTATGTTGAGGGTCAAACTTTGGATCAAGTTGGACTTAAACATCAGTTGGCTTTTGATTATGTTCAAAAAATTTTTAATGAACGCTGTTTGATTTTGAATCCCAAGATATAAATCCAGGTCTGAATGTCCAGACCCTAGAAGGCCTAGATATAAAAGAAATAGCCCAATATAAATACTTAGGGCTATGGTTAGATTGTAATTTGCCCTGGTCCTATCATTTAGAAAATATGCTATTGGGACTAAACAGCAAGCTGGGGTCTCTTTATAGATTTAAACATTTTATGTCTAGGGATGTTCAATTAAATGTAGTCAATTCGTCGTTAATGCCTGTCCTAGACAATGGGGATATTATATATGGAGGAGCCACTAGTATATTATTGAATAAGGTGGATATAATGTTTCATAGATTGGCACATTTTGTTTTGGAGGTACCTTACAAAACTCATAGATGTTTGTTGTACAATAGCTTGAATTGGCCTAAATCCTTGGCCCGTAGGAATTTACATCTTCTTAAATGTATGTATAAAATCCAGAAACATGTGGTTCCTTCCTACATCTATGAGATGTTGCCTATAAGAACAGTCAAAGATAATTTGAGGGCAGCTTATGGTTTACAATATTTTGTTAATAAATGTAATTTAAATATAGGTCGGTCACCTGTCTCCTATAGGGGAGCAGTATTATGGAATAAAATTCCTGTAGGGCTACGTGAATCAAATCTAATTATATGCATCTCTCACTCGAATGACTGGTGTTTATGCTGGTCTAATGGCTTCTCTCAATGCACTGAATGTGATGTTTGTTGATCATTATTTATTGTGTATTTGATGTTTATATTTAAAATTTGTTTTAATTCTTTTTATTCTGTAACTGAAATGTGCTGCTATGAACACCTGGGACTTCATTGAAAATGAGCTAAGCTCAATTGAATGATTTTTCAATTATTCTGCTGAATAAAAAATATTTACTACTACTACTAATATCTATCTTTATTATCTATCCATACACCTAACCAGAGTCTTGTACTGGTTGGAACACCTGGCAGATGGAGTTAACAATTCTTACTAACCCTTCTGGGTAGAAATTGAATGCACACTATGCTCTCAACACAATGTCGACCTTAAATCACTTCCCTACCTAGGAGAAAGGAAACTTCCCAAACATCTACAGGATACACCAATAGGCTCTTCACTCCAGACACAATCCCAACTTAACTCTCTTCTAAAACTAGATGCGCACAAGGACATCTCCCAGCCCTTGTTTCAAAACTTTAATTTCTTGATTCTTGGAAAAACAATTAAATGACAAAATTTCGGGCCAGATATGGGAGTACAAAAGGTGGAGGAATTGGTATCTAATCATAAATTAATGTCCTTTCAACATGCAAGTTCACTTTTCAACAGGCCTCCTTCTAAGGTATTTCAGTATTTTCAAATCTCACATATGCTAGTGCAACATTTCGGTACCGGACTATGGCACAAATCCTATGCTTCTATGTTCCTTACATATTCAAAGTCTCTTCCCACCTCTCACCGGATTTCATATACCTATAAATTCTTGCAAACCTCAGTAGCCAAGCTGGAGGCCATTGGTTCTACTGGTGGGACCATATCTTGCCACCATCAGCCCCTCCAGACAATGGCCAAACATTTGGAAACAACTGTATAAAAACATTAAATGGGATAGATACAGGTATATGCAATTTCAAATTAACCACAACCTCTATTACACTCCAATTAAACTGCATAAAATTAGTTATCTTCCTATGGATGTGTGCCCCAAACGTGGCAAAGCATCAGGGTCTTTACTCCATATGTTATGGTCCTGTGAAAAGATTACCCTCTTCTGGTCTTTCATTCAGTCTTGACTTGATCTTTGTTAAATCTTTCTGAAATGTTCACTCTTGATATCTGCATACTTGGTGACTACTCTAACAGGGTCAGTGGTTCCCAGAGAGCACACATTGCTCTCATTTCAGCCTGTGCCAAGAAAGTGATACTTAGACACTGGCTAGACCAACTTACCCCCAGCCATGTGGAATGGTACAAAGAAATCATGTTTGCCCTACAAGCAGAATGCAGCATAGCAGGAATGCACAACAGGTTGGGTAAATATAAGGTCATATGGGAATCCCTGTTCATCTTATTAACACTTCATTGACCAGGGTGCCCACCTCTTCCAGAACAGTCGCCTGGGCAAATCGCCTCTCCTGGAGCACATCTCCACAGGACCAACTTCCCTCCTCAAGTTAAGTCACTCCAACACTAATCTTCATTCTTCTTACCCTTCAATCTCCAGTGGTGGAGGTGGGGGTAATTGAGAGGTGGGGGGTGGAGGGGAGGAAGCTGTATAACTTGGAAATTGTTATTCATTTTGTTTTCTCCTGTGCCAAAATATTGTACTCTGGCTGCAGCTGTCTGTGCACATTACTGTATTTGGTACTAATCTTAGTGTACTGTCTTCAATAAAATATACTTAATTAAAAAAAAGCAGAGGGACCACAGCCAGGGAATAGTAGTGCCTCAGTCAAGAATTCAAAAGTTACACTCAGAATTAACACAGAAATACTGTACTGGTATGGTGTTCACACTGGGTCTTGGGGTCGATGACCTCAGGATTGATCTGGTTGTTTGGTCGAATCATAGCACCATGAGGTTCACGTTGGGGGCTCCCCCTGAGGGTCCATCCTCTGTGGAGATTGTCCAGTACTGCCCTTTGTCGGGATTGTCCCCAACAGGACTACAGGCGGTGCTGGACCTATCGAGTGTGGAACCTACATGTGCAAAGGATATGGAGGAGGCAGTGGCAGTCTATAATAGGGCTGTTGCTGCAGCCTTTGACTCTGTTGATCTGTCTGTGTCCAGCCCTTATCTACTTACCAGAGGTCCCCCTGGTTTGATGGGGAACTCAGGGAGTTAAACATAAAGAGCTGGAGGTTGGAGCTATGCTGGTGGAAGTCTGGACTAATGTAGGACAAATTGGCTTTTAGGTCACATTATAGTGACTATCAAAGGGCAATCTCTCAAAAAAAGACACATTTTCTGTCAAAGATTGCTGCGGCAAGGAACAGACCTGCTCAACTCTTCCTTATGGTGGATGGGTTGTTATATCTGGCCTGTCTCCATACGGGAAGAGCAAGTTCAAGCACAAGGTGCAAAGAGTTTGCTCTGTTCTTTGCCGACAAAGTGTCCTCTATCAGGACTGAGATCTCTTCCAGTGTTGTTCAAACAGCTTTCTGGATCAGACCTGAAATATGCTGGGGCACCCTTCTTGTCTGGGATGAGTTTGATCCAGTTGGAGTGGATGAGATAGTCAAGATAGTCTTGAGGCTGCAATAAACCTATTGTGACCTAGACACAGGTCCAATCTGACTTTTGGTAGGTTGCATTGGCTTCATTGGATTTGTGGTTGCTGGAATCATCTGGTGTTCCTTGAGGAATGGGGTCTTTCCAATGAAGGACTGGAGGAGGGCAGATGTGATTCCCCTTCACAAACGTGGGAGCAAGGCAGAAGCAGGAAACTACAGACCTGTTAGTTTAACTTCAGTGATAGGGAAAATGATGGAATCACTTCTGAAGGAAAGAATTGTCGAGTATCTAGAGGCCAGAGGGGCACAGGACCCAAGGCAGCATGGATTCACAGTGGTAAGGTCATGCCAGACGAATCTGATAGATTTCTTTGATTGGGTGACCAAAGTAGTAGATCAGGGAGGGGCTGTGGACATGGCCTATCTAGACTTTAGCAAGGCATTTGACACAGTCCTACACAAAAGATTAATATACAAGTTAGCCAGCCTGGGAGTGGGTCCCAAGATGACAGCTGGGTAAAGAATTGGCTGGAGAATAGGACACAGAGACCAATAGTAAATGGAGTCCACTCTGAAGAAAGGGGGGTTTTCTAGTGGGGTACCGCAGGGTTCAGTATTAGGACTGGTCCTCTTCAATGTCTTTATAAGCGACATTGCAGAAGGACTGGAAGGAAAAGTATGTCTCTTTGCAGATGACACAAAGATCTGCAACAGAGTTGATGCACAAGGTGGGGTGGAAAGGATGAGAAGGGACTTGGCAAGGTTAGAGGAATGGTCAAATGTATGGCAGCTTAGATTCAATGCTAAGAAGTGCAAGGTAATGCACCTGAGAAACAAAAACCCAGGGGAAGAGTACACAAGGAGGGTGAGATACTAACAACAACAAAAATGGAAAGGGACCTGGGGTAGTCATATCAGATGACTTAAAGGTGGGCAAGCAATGTGAGAGGGCAGCAAGGAGGGCTGGGGGGATACTGGGATGCATAGGGAGAGGCATCACCAGTGGAAAACAGGAAATTATTATCCCTCTGTACAGACAGCTGGTCAGACCCCATCTGCAGTACTGCGTGCAGTTCTGGAAACCCAATCTCCGCAAAGACATAGACAGGATTGAAGCTGTCCAGAGGAGGGCAACTAAAATGGTGCAGGGTCCACACTGGAAGACATATGAAGAGAGACTTAAGGAGCTTAATATGTATAGCCTCGAGGAAAGGAGGGAGAGGGGGGACATGATAGAAACTTTCAAGTATCTGAAGGGAATCAACAAAGTCTAAGAGGGTAGCATCTTTCAAAAAAAGAGGTGTGCAAGAACAAGGGGGCACAATTTGAAGATGGGGGGTGGCTCAGAGGTAATTTAAGGAAGTATTTTTTCACAGAGAGGGTTGTGGATGCATGGAACGGCCTTCTGGAGGAGGTTGTGGACTCAAAAACAGTAGTGGAATTCAAGCATGCATGGGAGAGTCATAAGGCAATTCTAGTGGGTGGGGGTAGGAAGAAATAGGCTGCTGGTTAACTAGGATCTGCAGTTTATCCATTAGGTAGGGAAATGGGCAGACTGGGTGGGCCAAGCGGTCCTTATCTGCCATCAAATTCTATGTTTCTATGGCCTTGAAAGATGCCTTGGTCAGGCAGCTTTTGAAGAAACCTTCACTGGACCTGGAGTGTCTCATCAACTAGAGACCAATCTCAAACCTCCCATTTTTAGGGAAGGTTTTAGAAAAAGTGGTGGCCATCCAGCTCAAGACTCGTCTCACCTCCTCTGCCACTTATGAGCATTTCCAGTCTGGATTTAGACCCAGGCATAGCATGGAGACTGCCCTGGTGAAGGTGCTGAATGATCTTCTGATAGCAAGAGATAGGGGAGAATATGCCATCCTTGTTATCCTGGATCTCTCTGTGGCATTTGACACCATGGACCATGAGGTGTTACTAGACTGACTGTGGAACTGGTGCAGACTAACTGGCAATGTCATCAGCTGGTTTAGGTCCTACCTCACAGGTAGAGTGCAGAGGGTGACATTAGGGTAATCCTCATCTAGCCTGATGCCCCTACACTGTGGAGTTCCACAAGGATCGATCTTGTTGCCTCTGTTGTTCATGGTGCACATGCTGCCATTAGGATATGTTATCAGGTGGTATGGGTTGGGTTTTCATTACTATGCTGATGATATCCAGCTATACTTGTCCTGTGCACCTAGAAACCAGATGGTGGCCTCTGTGTTTAACACCTGCCTGGAGGAGATCCAGAACAGAATGGTTCAGAACTGGCTATGACTCAACCTGGACAAGGTAGAGGTACTAGTGGTGGATCCTGGCCATCAGTGGGATGGAGGAGGGTCTGGGAATGACCCTGGTTTGATACTGGGAGGCTTTCCCTTGACCTCCTCTGTTTGGGTCATAGACCTGGGCATGGCCCTTGACAGTGGTCTGACACCTGATGCTCAGGTATTGTCCACCATCCAAAGTAGCTTCTATCATCTGAGGAACATTGTCCTGATCCAGGCCCTGATACCAGCTGATGACCTTACCACTCTAGTGCATGCCTTCGTCATGTCCAGGTTAGATTATTGCAATGCTCTGTGCCTGGAGCTATCTGGTGGCAGCCTCCACTATCTGCAGCTGGTGCAGAATGCGATGGCCAGACTGTTTACTGACGCTTAAAGATTTGTTAATATTACGCTTGTCCTCCATGAATTGCACTGGCTGCCAGTAAGGTAGAGGATTGGCTTCAATGTCTGATTACTGACCTATAAAACCCTGCATGGTTGGGGACCAGACTATCTGCAAGACCTCCTGGATCCACACTGTCTGGCTCATGCTCTCCGTTCCTCCAAGGGTTGCCTCCTGGTGGTTTCCAATGCTAGGTAGCAGCAATCTGGGGATCGTGCTTTCTCCATTGCTGCACCAGCCCTGTGGAATTCACTGCCAAATCATTTGAGGGAGGCACTCTCAGTGGAAACCTTTTAAAAAGGGCTTAAAACATTTTTATTTAAACAAGCAAAAGGCCTATACAATATATAATTATATAATGCCTTAAAGTGAACTGACTGCCATTTTATGCTACAGATAGATCTGCTGTTTTATATTCTGCATTATGTTGCTGGAAATGTTTGTTGATGATTGTTTTAGAAATTGTTCAGCACTCCAAGCCTCCGGGAAGGGGCGCTTTGTAAATAAAGTATCTATCTATCTATCTATCTATCTATCTATCTATCTATCTATCTATCTATCTATCTATCTTAAAGTAAATGTTAGAGAACTCTGCTGGAAATGGCATCAGTCATTTTACTACGGCTGCATAGCTCTCAATTGTCTTGCAATTAGGCATATAAATGGTTTTATTTGAGAATTAAATATCCCTAAGATAAGGATAATATATATATAATGAAAAAATATAACCTTTTAGACAATTACAGAATGTTGATTAAACCATTTCATGTGGACTGTTGATAAAGAACACTGCTGGAAATGGCATCAGTCATTTTATTACAGCGGCATAGCATCAAGTAGAAGGACCACAGACACAAGCACTCAGAATTAACACAGAAATACTGTACTACTAAATAAAGGTAAATGTTCTAATATGTGTTTAATGTGGTCAGAATTCTAAGCTTTCTGTTTCATAGGGATACTGTTGATAAAGCTGATACTCAGAATTAACGCAGAAATACTGTACTAGTAAATAAAAGTAAATATTCTAATGTGTGTTTAATCGGGTCAGAATTCTAAACTTTCCTTTTTATATGGATACTGTTGATAAAGAACTCTGCTGGAAATGGTATTAGACATTTTATTATGGCTTCATAGCATCAAGCAGAGGGACCGCAGCCAGGGAAAAGTACTGCCTCGGTCAGGAATTCAAAAGTTATGCTCAGGATATGCAATGAAAGGACTGGAACTAGAAATATTTCTTCCCTTGACAAGTGACAATGGATGTAACATCCCTCTACACTAATATTCCACACACAGATGGCATTGCAGCATGCCTTAAATACATACGTGAGAAAGGACCTGACCAAAACATCAACCCTGGAGTGGTGGGGGAACTTATGGAATTCATTTTGACACATAACAACTTCAACTTCAATGGTAAACATTATGTTCAAACTATGGGAACAGCAATGGGCACCAAATGGCTCCACAGTATGCTAACCTCTTTATGGCTGACTTGAGGAGGATTTTTAAGGAGTATCCCACAAACCACTGGCTTATTTCGTTACATTGATGATTTGTTTATCATCTGGACAGAAGGCACAGATGCACTCAAAGATTTTCATCACAAACTTAACAATCTCCACCCTACTATAAAGCTTACCTTGAGTACTCTACCACCAAGGTTAACTTTCTGGACACCACAGTCATCATTAGGATGGAACCTTACATACATGTATTTACAGGAAGCCAACAGACAGACAGAGGTACCTGCACAGGAAAAGTAACCACCTAATCATACAAAAAATCTGTCATATACAGTCAAGCACTTCGTTGTCAATGTATTTGTTCAAATGAGGATGACAGAGATACATTTGGCTATGTTGAAAAACACCTTTATGGAGCAGGACACTCTTCCAGGAAATTGACAGGATAACAGAACGGGCAACGCAAGTACCAAGACAACAACTACTTCAATATAAAGAAAAGACAGCTACAGAAAGAATACCTTGGTAGTCACATATCATCCAGACCTTGAACGCTCATGTAAGATTATTAAAGATCTCCACCCAATATTTAGTGAGGATGACACCTTTAATTGTATTTTTAAGGAACTCCCACTACTATCTTTTAAACAACCGCCAAATTTATCCAGCCTAATTATTAGAGCAAACTTTCACGAACAGAATACCATGTCACACAATGGCACGCGACCCTGCAATCAACGCCCTGCAAGACTTGTGGGCTAATTTCTACCTCAGACTGTGTGGTTACATCACAAAACAGACAATTCCAGGTGCATGGGAGTTATACATGCATGTCACGATATGTTGTTTATTTCATTCAGTGCAAGAGATGTCCACAAACAGGTTATGTAGAGAGACACGCCAACAGCTCCGCACTAGGATGAACTCACACAGGCATACTATTACAGCAAGGAAGACTGAAAACCAGTGGGGCATCACTTTCCCAGCCTGACCATTCAGTCTCAGATATGTCAGTAATGGTCTTAAAAGGAAATCTCAAAAACACACAACAGAGACGAGCTTTTGAGATTAAACTTATTTTACATCTCAATATGGTAGCAGATGGGATGAACTTGGATATTGGCTTTATGGGACACTACAGAAATTAACATCCACAGACCTTTTCTTCTTCAAGCTGACATATTATAGGACTTCAGCATGTGTGAGATGTGGATGCGTGTGTGTATGTATGTGTGTGGGTATGTGCTGTGAGGTATGTGATATAATAGATGTGGGGCTTGCTGTCACATTGAGGTAAGTCTCTATTTAGCTATATGGAGGTATAATGTGTTACTATTTATTCTCACACAACAAATTTCTCCTTACTTTTATCTTTGCCTGTGTGTGGGGGATTGATTCCATTGCACCATATTCAGTTTACCCAGCCTGCTAGTGTACATACAGGAGTGTTATCTTATACTGTTATATATAATTTTTGTAACTCTGTACATATTGGGATGTGTGATCTCATTTGCTTGGGGTCCTGCGCATATCTTTTTACATTAGGCTAATATTGTAGTAATTTACTCAAATTTCATTACAAGTTGTATTCCTTTGGGGAACAATTACAGTGACTGAAGTTAATATAGGTTCACTAGGAGAGAGATTGAGAGTGTATGTGTGTGTGTGTGTGTGTGTGTGTGTGTGTGTGTGTGTGTGTGTGTGGGGACAGAGAGGAGAGAAAGGAGGGGGAGACAGAGAGAGACATCTCGTTAAGTTATAGATTTCCCCACCCACATTATTGTGATGTGGGGTGGGTTAGGTTGTATTGTTTGTATGAGCAGGAGGAGATAAATTACTTTTTATCTCTTTTCAGATTCCCTAGACACTTGTGGTACATGTAGTTGCTACATTCTCAGTATATATTGACATCAGTACATATCAGGATGCATGGTCTGAATTCTTTGAGGTTCCTCTACTAGAGTTTTTGTTTAACACTAATATTATCAATTTATATTTATATTATCATTTATATAGTCCTGAGGTTTTGTAATTTCTTGGGCCTTTTATTTAGCTTGAGAATACAGCTGGGTGACATGTCTAGCTAGGTTTTACACATCACAGTGTGCACTGATGTTTTTAGACAACTTTACTGGTATTCTTGTCTTTAATGCATACATTGTCATTTCATGAGCCCTATAACTATCTTAATTTGTCTTTAAGCTGGGTGGGGGTTGCCTTTCAGTAATCACATCCTTATACTGACTGTGACACTCATGGCTTGATTTGGGAGTTATCTGCTTCAGCAGTGTTATCTTATGTCAATTAAATTTATGTGTAGTAGGATTCTTTATGTTTGTTGCACCAAGCACATCTTAACCCAAGGTTCATTCGGACTGAGGGCAGTATTGTACTGTTTAACTTCTCTGACATCATCTTCTGTTTTTTTTTTTTTTAAATGAGTATTTTAAACCAATGGGGAATTTTTTCTGTTTTTCTCTGCATTATCTAGCTGTTATAAGTATTGTATTTTCTAAACAACTGCCATGAGCTTCTGAAGAAGGACTGGTTGGTCCGAAAGCTAGAGCACTTTGTTCTTGTTGTTACATCTATGTTGGTCCATTAAAAGGTATCAAATCATTTGCTTCTGGATCTTCCCTTGACAAGTGCATTTAGGTTGGCCTATTGACGTGTATGCTATACAAAGCAAAACATGTCTCTTCTCTATAGGTTGCTGGTCATCTGTTGCCCCTCGGATGGCTCATTTTGCACTTTCTTCCTGTCTTTAGTGTAGAGGATCTCATTATCAGGTCACTTCCCCCCTTCACCCCACCCTCAGGGAGTTGCTGTGGAACTGGAGGTGTTAATACCTGTCAGTCCTGTGCCTCTAATTGCAGCTGTGACCACTCACAAGATATAATATCATCTGAACTGATTTTAACTATTTCAGCTTCCAGTGTATGAAACAGTGAATGAAGAAACGCACTATAGAAGATCAAGACTGTGCAGTACTGAAGCAGTAATTCTATCCATAGCAGGTGTTCATATGAGAGAATTTTCCTGGTTTCAGCCCATAAAGAGCACTCCATGCGTGGGGTTCCTCTGCTAGCATGTCCAACTGCTGTGAGACACTGTGTGTGTAAGACAGAATTGGCAGGCAGAGGAATTTCGCTCACAGTGAAATTGCTCAGTATCTGTGAATATTGTAGGGATGGGAAGCGTACTGGGAGTTGTAGTCCCTGTGCCTCCAGTGCGACTACACCACTTCCTGCTTACTCCAATGCTTATTTTAAAATTTAACTAGTTTAGCTCCTCAAGGACACTGTTTGAAGGGTTTTTAACCCTTTTAAAGTATTTTTATTGACTGGTCTGTGGACTTGCTGCTGGGTCATGTGACCCGTGGGGGTACCTCCTGGTTCCAGCCCATAAAGAACGCATGGTCGCTGCATGCAAAGACGCGTAAAGACACGCGCAACTGGCACGTGTTTCTGCATGTTTGGTGGGTGAGTTGAGTGAGGCAGTAAAGTAAAAAGGGAACGCTCTTGGCTTGAAGTCATCAAGTAACCCTCCCCTTCCTTACAGAATCTATACACTTTGCTAGTTTTGATATGGCAAATAACATTATGACTACTGAGGGAGACACTGGGTTGAAATGCATTAAATGTCTTATGTATGCCGTTATGGTTCCTCCACTTCCCACAATACCTCTCACATAAGAAATGTGTTGAAAACAAGGAACTTGTTAAGGAGATTTCAGCTTTTACTGACAGGTTAACATCTATTGAACTTAACCAAAAGACCATGGCTAGAAGGCTGAATGAAAGATCTCCCTTACTGGTATGCTGCCTTTACCATGACACCTGGACAGTGAACCCCCACAGCTAAACCCCCACTGTGCCTAAATTGGTAGCAACAGGGGGTTTGCTTTGAGACACTTTAGGGTGATGGGGGTAAATATCTAACTCCACTGTCTGTGCGATATGGAGTTAGACATAAATAAATAGTGGGGGGTGGGAGTGCGGGGGGAGGTGCAGCCCCCCAGCATTGTCCATCGGAATGTTGCCGGTCAGTTCAGGACATGTCACGGTTGGGGTTGTTGACAGGTTCCCGGTGCTGTAGCAGACATCACGGTCGGGGTTGTCGCACCAGTGTCATAGATCCCCATTACCTAACCTTCAGGTTATGCATAAAGCTAATCATAGGATTGCAAATACAACCACTGTCCAAACTGAGGCCAACGCAAACTTTGCTGGTTGCTGTAGTACTCCGACCTCTATCACGCCCCCCCTCTAGTGGACATGTCAGACCATGTTATTGATAGGAATATAACTGTAAGTTGCAATTCTAGGAAAAGGAGTAGGGAGTGGATGAGTGTTTGGGTAACAGTGATGAGGAATGGTTCCAGATCCAAAGTAAGAGGCCTATAAAAAAAGGTAGAAGGGCTGACTTGTTCATTCTCCTTTTTCTAAGCAAATTTAACCCTCTGTGTTCAGTAGCCATTGACAACCCTGCAAACACTAATATTAGAACATGAGAATGATAATCCAGTATCAACGTCCTTGCTATTCATTACAAACAGTTCTAACCAGGGCACTTCTGATATGGTCATATGTACTAGCAGCCACTCCATGTCTGATACAACAATATCTTTGGGATCCACTAATCCTTCTAAGCCAGTACCCTGGACCCTATCCAGACTATGACCATTACATGTAATACTGGGTTAGCAAACCCCCCCCCCCATATCATTCAATGTACCTGCCACTCCTAGTTATTCTCAAGTCGCCCCCACACCATCAGCTACTAATGGCAACTCTATAGAAGGAGAACAGATATTCATTCTGGGAGATTCCATAGTGAGGTACACATACAGATATTCAACCTGGGGTAATAAAATGTTACAAGCTGCAGTTATGGAAGGGCAACCATTAATGATATAACAGAAATGCTTCCTGGTATATTGCAAAATGTGACAGACCAGAAAACAGTTATTCTCCATGCTGGAACAAACAGTATAAGAAAAGATAGGCTGGAAAATGTTATTAAAGACATGGAAAAGGCAGTAGGAACCCTTAGATCTTTAAATGCAAAGATTATATTATCTGAAATTCTACCAGTGCCAAAAGCAACATGGCATCAGACATCAAAAATAAAAAACCTACAACAATTGGCTACATCGATGGTGCCTCCAAAATAGTATAAAATGTTTATGAGCATGGTAATTTTTTGATAATGACTATTCACTCCTAAGCCACGATGGCCTCCACCTGGGTAAAACAGGTGTCACACAGCTTGGAAATATCTTCTTTTCCACAATAAATAATACTCAACATGCTCCAAAAAACTAAAAACTAAGGAGCAATATGTGGGATCAAATCGCATCCTTAACATGAGTGTACAAGCAAGGGTTGCTCCTATGAAAAAAACATGTCTAAATATATTACTTCACAATGCCTGCAGTCATCATGCCATTAAGAGGGATGAACTAGAACTAATATTAAATAATAAAAATATTGATATAGCTGCAATCATCAAGACCTGGTGGCCCAACATCATGTTGGAATAAAAACATCTCTGGTTATAATACAATTCATAAAGATCGAAAGGATAGACTGGGAGGAGAAGTTGCTTTCTATATTGAAAACAACATAAAATTTAATCAATTTGAAAATTATATTATTGATGAAACTAGTGAGATTATTTGGGTGAATACCCTATACAATGCACATAGCTTAATGCTGGGTATCTGTTACAGACCACCAGATGTTAGCCTGGCTGACCATATTCGTCTCCGTTCAAATATCAAGAGTAAACCAAAGCACAAAGAATTAGTAATCCTGGGTGATTTTAATACACCAGGAATTTAATGGACTGACCATACTGCCTCCTCCGTTCAGGAACATGCATTACTGGATCTATGTCTTACCAATGGTCTCCATCAACTGGTAAACAGCCCAACCAGAGGAAAAACAAATCCTGGATCTCGTCATTACCAACTCTCCCAAAAAACTTCAACATATCCAAATCCTTGAACCTCTCCTCAATAGTGACCACAATACTATTACCTTCAATGTTAATACCAACTATTTCAGAGAAGAGGTATAACAAGGGTGAAATATTTTAAAAGAGCTGACTTTAAGTCAGTCTTACATGAATTACATCAGTGGTAATGGAACAGGGAGTACTCAAATGTTGAAAAACTATGGCAAAGAATCAAAAATAAACTAATTGAACCTAGTCATAAATATATTCCTAACAGGAAATTGTATTACAAAAAGGGCAAAGTACCAATGTGGCTTACGCCAAAAGTTAAGAAAGCAATTCAGGCCAAAAGAAGAATATACAGAGCACTCAAAAGGGACAGTAACCCATTCAATAAACATTTATTTAAGCAATAAGCCACGAGGGGATGTGGGTTATTGGGGGATTTACCACGGCTGGAGTGGTTTGCCCATGAGGTGCAGCCGAGTGGGTAAATCCTCACCAGACGTGGAATCCCCCAATAACCCACATCCTACGAGTGGCTTATTGCACTTATACCATGGTTCATTTTTTTACTGTAATAAAATACAACTTTTAAAGAGTTTGCTTTATGTGTTTCTTTTTATTGTATTTATTCCTGGGCTGCAGAGGATTAGGATGTAGATGATCATTTGTACCACCATTACCACTACTTGCTCATCCGCCAGTGGTTATTAGAGGATTTACACTGGTGGTAAACTGCCAGTCTGACCATTTTATTGGCTGTTCACTTATGTCCATGGTATAATTATTTATTTATTTATTTGCTTTTGGTAACCGGGTGGGTGCACTAGACATAGAGATGCCTATTTTCAGGCACGACCCATGAGCATACAAGTGGAAAATACATGAGCAGTACAATGTGACGCAGCACAAGGGAGAGGTAGACAATGGGATTATCTGCAATACAAACAATATTGTCAACTGGATTGTTATACAGAGATTAAGCACATAAACATAAATATAGGGAATCACCAAAAAAGTGTAAGAAATACATTACTGAGGAAAAGTGGAAAATTGAATTTAAATTGGCTCACATCAAAGATGTCGGAAAAATCATTTTATTACTATGTACAGTAAATCACAAAACAAAATGTAACCTCCTCTGTAGGGCCACTTAAAATGAATGAAGAGGTGATTACTGAACCTAAACCTATGTCAGAAGTTTTTAACTCTAATTTTTTCTGTCTGTGCAACAAATGCGAATGCTACCTTTGAGATGGATTAAGAGCAAAATAATAGCAGTATCCTAGAGATAACTAAGGAGGAAATATTTTCAAAATTAAAAAAAATCAAAACCCATACATCCCCTGGCCTTGACGTCTTGCACCTTTGATTGCTGAAGGAAATACAATCATGGTTGATTGAACCCTTGTTTCTCCTTTTTAATTTATCCCTTAATACTGCAGAGGTAGGCTGGCCCAGTGGCACTGAGGGCTGAAATGCTAGATGCCTTACCTCACACCACACTGGCGACCCATGTTTGGGAACAAGCACGGGCCACCGGGGGTTGGCAGGGGAGAAGAAGGATTGAGCATCCACTGGACTGCACTCCTTCTCCAGGGAGGGGGGACTCCACAGTTGATGCATGGCTGGCCCCTAGCGGTGGCTGGGGGTTGGCGCACCAATGCAACAAGGGGGCAGAGCTAAGGCAGACACCTGGAGGAATGCACATGGATACGTGCACTCTCCCTCCTTGTGGTGTCATTGCACACCTTAGCTCAGGGAAAAACAGGAGGAATAAAGTATGGTCCAGGCGTGCCTACATGACTGTCGAGGCTCACAGGTGCTGCTTCCATGATGGGCAGTAACCCCTCTCCAGCTCTGGATTCGTGTGTGAGGTGGGTTGAGGGATCCCCACCACCCCGTCATGGGGGGGCAAGCCATGGGGTCATTGGAGAGAGGGTAAGCTGTGAGCAGGGGACAGAGCTGGGAGCTCAGGCAAGAGGATCTGCTGCCCAGAGCCAAGAAGAGAAAAATAGAGTATATAAAAAAAAAATACTGCAGAGGTGCCTGTTGACTGGAGATTGGCTGACATGGTCCCCATTTTTAAGAAGGGTGACTATGGTAATCCTGCCAGCTACAGACCGATCAGTCTTACTAGTGTTTTAGGTAAAACAATGGAAGCTATTTTAAAAGATAGGTTTGAAAATGAGATTATTAACATAATATAAGTGATCGATTCCAGCATGGGTTTAAAAGTCAGAAGTCTTGTCTGACTGCCAACTTAGTATTCTATGAAAAGCAAGTGCCAGATTGGAAGATAAAAAATCAGCGGATGTGGTCTATCTGGACCTTTGTAAGGCTTAACCTTACTTGACAAGATGCATAAATTAGGTATTAACAGTACTATTATAAATGAAACCAAGCTTGCCTTACCAGTAGAACACTGGTTGTGAGCATAAAGGATTTTTGTTCTGATCTGGGTCCTGTGACAAGCAGGGTCCCCAGGGTTCCGTTCTGGGACCCATACTATTTTCAATATATAGATATCTGACCTAAACATGAATCTTGAGAACTTTGTAATAAAGTTTGCTGATGACACAAAGCTTGTTGCTGATATCAGTACCATACAGGGGTCTATATTGCTCCAAAAGGATCTTGATAAGCTAAAGTACTGAGCAAATATTAACAGTATGGCTTTTAATACCAGTAAATGTGTTGTTATGCATCTGGGCTCGAAGAACCAACATTGTTTGTATCTATTAGATAATACACCTCTCAAATCAGTCGATTGTGAGAATTACCTAGGAACAATAATAAAAAATTACCTAAAATCTAGTAACATTGTACAGAGTTAGCACTGAAAGCAAATAGGATTATCAAATGTATCAAAAAATTGTTCATGTCCAGAAACCGGGCATGTATACTTCTCCTATATAGAGTTTACGTCCAACCCTGTTTAGATTATTGTTCCCCTTTCTGGAACCCATGCTTCTGTAGAGATATAGTTAGACTGGAGAGTATACAGAGGAGGATGACCAGAATGGTTGATGGTCTCCAGGGTATGAACTATACAGAGAGGAAAGAGAGTTAAAATTATCACCTTTGGAATTGTAAAGGACAAGGGGTGACTTATTAATGATGTATAAGATCTCTAAGGATAGTATACTGATGTCAGATTTGGGTCTTGCTTTTAAGAATAGGGCCCTAATATTGAGAAGTCATACTTTTCAGTTAATGTTATTATACCCTAGGAGTAATTCCAGAAGAAATGTTTTCACCCAGAGGATTGTTCCACTCTGGAATTCACTTTCAAAGGAGATTTTGGAGGTGGACTCTTTTGAGACATATAAAACAAAATTACACCAGTACCTCTTTTATCAGCTAGGCTGAGATTAGTGCCCCTTGAGGGGAGATGTACATCTATGGGCTTATGCCTTCTGTGCATCTAGACCTTTTCTAGTATGAATACTAGTATGAATTTCACTTGGACACTTTTAGAAAATAAAAGGGGACACAACCATATCTATCCTAAACACACATTAGTACATTTACTTTTATTTAGTAGGTGATTTGTGATACATTTTATAGGACCAACAAGAATTTTTCTTGTTGGTTCAAAAGATGATTCAAAAGAAGGTATCAAATCACCTACTTTGTTCACCTCTTCGTACAAGGACTGATACAAAGTTGGAAGTTTGAACAATTTGCAGAGCAGCTGTCAGGATTGCCCCGACCATCACAGTCAGTACTAACATTCTTTTACATTGCTTCTGTTTCCCATTGATTCAGACAATTCTGCCCACAATATAAAACACCAGAGAGTTATGAGTGAACTGCAAGGTGTGATGTAGGGAGAAATGTTAACACAAATAAAAGTGAAAAACTGACAAATGCTATTGGTAGATTTTTATACTGATCGGTATCTTTCATTGAATAAATGACTGTTCATTTCAATTTCTATTGCACTACAGTATGTGCCAGAACCGTAGGATTGTACATTGGCAAAGAATGCTTCATGAAATGAGAATAAAGCTTATAGCTTTCATGTGATAAGTGGTGGAACTATTAGGAACAAAACCAGCAATGTAGGAAAGAACGTATGACTGAGGTTGTTTTTTTTTGTTTTTTTTTGTAAATGCCAGATGAAAATGGCAGTAAATTGGAGTAAAGAGAAGTTGTTCAGGCTTTGCAAACCTGTTACAGTGTAAATGTTTAGCAATGAAAAGTACTGTATATTTCAGTTGGCCTATCCTGTACCAGACAGTAAAGCTCAAATTATTGCATACACTGTGCTACTGTAGGAATCACTTCCATGGGCATTGTATATTGTTCCACTGTTAGTTGGAGCATGTCATACTTGGTCAACCACAGTAATGCAGAGTGGCAGTCAGAGATGGGTATCTGAACTGACAGTAAGGAAAGCCATGTACACCACATTTGAATTACATGTGTAACTACTGTACGTTTGAGCAGACATATAACCCGTAGTACAGAAGATGTGCTGCAAGCTCAGAACATGTTGGAAATTAGATAGATTTTGCAGCAAACTTCAAAAAAAAAAGGCCATGTGCCAGATATTCAAAATATTTGTACATGCAAGTAATTTGGTTGCTAGTGCAAATTTCTGAACATTTATTTTTTTGGCAAGGTAGTAAGTGGCTGTCTGGGGGTGGCAGTGGGGCATCACCAGATTTTATCACTGTTGCAAATTCTAGTGTCTCTCAAAAATCTGAGCTGACACTTATGTTGCTCAAATATGTGTTTTAAAGATTTACATGAGAAACCAAATTGCTTGTATGGATGTTTTGAAGATCTGGTCCATGTGCTTAAACTCGCTTCCCCCTCCTAAGGCATATGCTATAAAAACAGCTGGCCTTGGAAAGATTATATTTCCTGAAGGGTAGGGAGGCGAAATTCCTAGAAGCCTGGAAACCTTTTTTGAATTATCTGTCACAGATGGAAGCCCAGACCTTAAAAGAGGGAGCAAGCTAGGAGGCAGCAGGCTGAGGGGTAGGAGGAATGAACTGGGTGGTACCTTAAATTCTTGATCATAGTATAGGCACTTTGACTTGTAACTGGCTATCATATTAACTCCATATTTAACAGAAATTATTGGAATAGACTAGTTGTAATGTATTTTATAATAGCATTTTATAGACATTTGTATGCTTGCATGTGCTCATTTTTACGTTCATTCATTCACACTGTTTAATGTATAATAATGGGTGAATGAAATATATCAGACTTCACTTTCTTCTAAATACCAATAAAAGATTCTACAAAAAGAGGTTTCACAATAGAGGATTCGCGTAATTTTTGCGTGCGTCTCTCTCTCTCTCTCTCTCTCTCTCTCTCTCTCTCTCTCTCTCATGCCCATTTACCTGCCAGATCTACTTCTGTCTCTCTCCCCCCACTCCATCTAAAATCAAACTCTGGTCAGAGCCACTACAGCTGCTAATCCAGTCCCTTGACAAGGACTGTTTCACAGATTTTTTTTCCTGTATTGGAAATCAACATGTCAACTTTTTAAATGCTGACATCACTAAGTTAGCCCATTTACATGAAGGGTCAAGTGATGTCAGCATTTCAAAACTTGACATGTGCTGACTCCCGATATTGAAACTGATACTGTGAAACAGTTCTTATCAAGTGACTGCATTAGCAGTTGTAGTGACTCTGACCAGAGTTTGTTTCTTTATTACTGAAGAAAGTGGCATAAAAACAAGATTACTGTCCCTTGGACTTCATTTGCTTTGGCCGCTTGATCTGATGCTGACATCATAATGCCCTGTTTATGACATCATAATTATCTCGCGCAGAAACAGATTGGGATGCCATAAACAGAACTGTGACTGCAGAACTAGACAAGCAGACAGAACAAATAGGGCAAAGATCCTGTTTTAATGCAAATGTCCTTAGTATTAAAGAAATAAGGGTGACAATTAAGAAAAAGTGTGAAATATAAGCTAAATTGTGTCTAAATATTATATTTTTCAAAGTTGTCCCAACAACATCAGGGGCTCTTTAAAGCTCTATTACACTGCAAGCAAACATTCAGCATTGAGAAATCCTTGTTTTTAGTAGGGTGAGAGAAAAAGAGTTTTTTTACCATGTAGTCAGGACTAAAGTGTGTTCTGACAAACAAGGCAGAGACAATCGCCATGGTGTGTGTGGATCCAGTTTCAGTTTGTCTGCATGAGTAAGGAATAGCAACCAGTAAGGGGGTTGGAGTGGACACTAAATAGAATTCTGTAAAAGTGAGCACAGTGCAGTGGAGTTATTTTAAAGTAAATACACTAATACTTTACCATTTGTGATTGGTAATTTAAAAAGAGGGGTTTTTGCTGTTGAATTCCATGGTTGGAGAGGTTTGCAGATGACAGAAAAGAAGTAAATGGTGTGATTGTAAACAACAGTGTCTCCAGAAGTAGGTTACTTGGTTGTACAAGACAATATCAGGCTAAAAACCCATCAAGATTGTCTCCCACTCTAGGTGGGTTTATATTTCCCAACATTTTTGACCATAAATAGCTATCCTCTTTTTGAAACTATTTATAGAAGGAATGTCAACTAAGTCTTGGGGCAATTTATTCCAGGCTCTGGCTGCCCTTACTGTAAAGTAACTATTTCTTTTTTTCAGTGTACCATGGGGACCATTAGCTGCTTATGATGAGATCTTAGGTTGATACCCCTAATGCTATAAGGCAAACTACACTGTTGCATCAAATCAGGGTTTTGAAGTACGTTATAAAGCATTAATAGATCTCCCCTTGTTTTTCTGTCCTGTAAGAAAAATAGCCCAGTTTCTGATAGCCTATATATATATGTATACACACACACACACACACATATGTTAGATATTCATTGCAAAAAAAACTCTGTTAATGCATCAGTTAGGGTTCATATTACTGTGACAAATGTATGAAAATGTGGTGTTAGGGTTCCCAACCCTACCCTCCCACCCTCCACACACCAACAGGAGTCAGGGTGTGCCTTGGGGTCATCAAGCCTAACTCTCACCCCATTCTATGTGTAAGGAAGCTGAGATAGTATGGTATAGGAGAATGGGATAAAAGTTAGGCCTGATGACCCTAAGGTACACCTGGATGCCTGTTGGTGTGTGGAGAGTGTGGGGGTGGGGTGAGGTGGTAGGGTTGGGAACACTAACACTACATTTCCATAGTTTTGTTGCTGTAATATGAACCCTAACTGATGCATTAAAGGAGTTTTTTTGCAATGTTTCCTTACTTTTTAAGAATATGTAATCTTACCCTTATGTGGTTGTGGGAGTGGTCTGTAATGTGTTGTGGGAGCACAAGGCCCTCCGGGTGCTTTCACATGGCACATCTATATTTTTCTGATAGATTATATTGGAAACTTTACAGTTTAATAACTTATGAATGGATGAATATATTTTCACCAAACCTTCAAAGGGGACATCAGTGACCCAGACCTTATATACTCTAACAATTTCAGACCAGACCCCCAAACCATTTTGGACTTACAGATGAGCAAAGAATTTGTACCTAAATGATAAATTTCACATTTTATGGCACTTCACAGCTCCACAAACTCACCACCGATCAGAACGAAATTTGCCAGATCCAGAGGTCTATGGTACCAGACAACTCATGAAAAATTTGGGGAACATCAGTCTTATGGTTGCAAAGTTATTGAAATGCAAAATGTAGGGTTTAACATAGAAATGGATGGGCTCCCATATTTGGATATTGTAATTATCTCTGGTTTTCATGTGCGAGTGCAGGGTCCTCTGGGTCCTGCACTCTATCTAACCATAAGTGTAGAGGCATTGCAATTTACCCTCATTTCCCTGTGGGGCCCTGTGCTCCCATCACTCCATAATTGTATCCATTTGTGGGAGTGCAGGGCCCTATGGGCCCTGCACTTCCATCTATCCATAAGTGTAGAGACATTGTAATTAACCCTCATCTCCCATTACTGCATAATGGAGGGCCCTGCACTCCCATTCCTGCATAATGGTATCCATATATGGGAGCACAGGACCTCTGGGCCCTGCACTCCCATCTACCCATAAGTGTAGAGACGTAGCACAGGCCTAGAGATGTTCCAAGTAACCCTTGTGCTGCAAATGGCACAATTGACAGAAACCATAGGAACATGTGAAATATTCCATTGCAGTTGTAATCATGGCCTTGCAACCTGCCTACTTACTTAGTAAGTTGTGTTTAACAAAAATCTGTATCTCAAAGCATTTTCGATACATAGCTGCCAAAAGGTACCATGACTGCCATTATGTGAAACTTCTAAACTTCAGAATGTTATAGCTATGGAACTGATAAAAATTTTATCACCAAACCAGTAAATGCATGCCTGTGGGGCAAGCCCTTTCTACCCTGCAAATTTCAGCACAAAACTCCTAACTGTTTATTTGTAGTAAAGTAGCAGAAACAGCACTTTTGAAAGTA
This sequence comes from Neoceratodus forsteri, assembly GCA_016271365.2. Classification (NCBI taxonomy): domain Eukaryota; kingdom Metazoa; phylum Chordata; order Ceratodontiformes; family Ceratodontidae; genus Neoceratodus; species Neoceratodus forsteri. The sequence goes on from CM028131.1 coordinate 1,303,222,960, forward strand.
GTGTCATAAATTTTGAAACTTTCACAAATTTGTGAGAAGTTTTCATAGAATACTGTCACAAATTTGTGACACTATGTTTTGCAAAACTCTCGCAATTTGTGAAAGTTTTGCAAAAGCAGTGTAGCAAATTTGTGACACTGCCAACAGTCCAATTAACTGGAACCAGAAATCATTTACCTGTCCATAGCAATGTCTAAAATAAGGTGCAGAAATTCAATTAAAGCTGCAGCTGATTTTCCAATCCAACTACAATACTGAAATGGGTAACCTAGATTGTTACTCACCAAGTTTTAAATCTCGAGATCCAGCAACTCTGAGTTTGAAACCCATGACTCTGATTTACATAATTTGTGAGCTTCATGAAGTCAGTTTCCTTCCTGTGCTCTTGGGATGCAGCTTGAAACACCCTTTGGGTCACTGGGCCTTTTAGGCAACAAAGTTCTAAAACAAAACAAATAAAGCACAAGAAAGTATTAACATGACTATGGTCATACAGTAATTTAATGGCTAAACTGGGATTTGAGTCAGATCATTAGGTTCACAGTTCTTGGTATGAACTATCAGAATGCTCAGTTTATCAAGAAAATGACAATATCTGACCTTATTTTAGTCTAAGTTCCTGAAGCTAAATTAGCAATAAAACTAACATAGTTCAATCAGAAGAAGAGGAAGAATGTGATGCTACTGGAAGCATGGGAACATCGGGGTGCCCACATCAGCCTAGTCGATGGGGCTCACCTGTGTTATTTTTATTGAGGGTCAAATGGGAAGTTGCAATAATGTCTTGGTGCCTCCAGTTCTGGAATAGGCTTGGATACCTGTGATCCTCCCCCCACCCTACCTCCCCCGGAAGTTTGTGTATTTATTGAAGTTATGTATTTTACTCTCTCTTAACCAGACAAAAGCATTGTGAAGGAAATGAATATCTTTTTAATTGAAAAGAAGTGGCAATTTATGAATCAGAGTAATGCGGGTGGTATTCACAGTCTTACTATGAAGTCGTCCCCACCCCCCAAAAAAATGAGGTTATTGAGAAACAGGATATGAGTTGCAAGGAAACAAAACACAATTTTGTATACAAAACTACTGCAAAAAAGAAAATAACAGGGTAACTAACTCCTAGCGTAACAAGAACTTCAAAACTGACCAAGGTTAGTGTATGAGATAGTTATATAATTGTTTCTCATATAATTAGAAATAACTTTTTGCGGGGTATGAGACATGGACAATGGACATTATTTGAGCAATTGGACCCCACTAGCCCTTAATCAACTGAAGTGACAATAAAACATGCATGTGTCTAATATTTTATTTCTGTTCTATAGAATATAAGCAGTAGCATCCATCAGAGAAGATGCAAGCTCCATTTTCTCCCTGTTGTAAATTGTTTTCTCCTACTTATTAGAAAGCAGAAATCTCAGTTTCCAAAAAGTTAGTGAGAATACTGCCTGGAAACATATGTAAAGTCCACAAAAAAAAAGTTATGCAATATAATCATTTACAGAGCAGGTCAGTAATATGATACCCCCGTTGTTGAACCTGATTACAGAAGGCTAAAAGAATACCAACTCTGACAACTCTAGGCTAGTGGTGACCACTGCAATGATTATTTAAAAAAATATAGAAATGAAAAGGCAAAAGAGATTTCAGTTTCATTTGGATCAGGCTGTATATGGGGATGGTCTGAAGAGAAGCAATCCTCAGTATTGTTTTAATATTTTAATTTTTTTTTTGGTACTGTACAGCAAATATGAAGAACTGACAATATGGAACACAAAACATCATCCACAAGTGATAGTTGGTCAATCAGCTCCAGTAAAATGAAGTAGTCTGAATATCATAAGATCATGACTGTATAGCAATTATTTTGAAGCCAGTCACACAATAAGGAGTTAGAGTTGATAAATGGATGAAATTTATGCCGAAAAGGAACAAAACTGACCTCATACTGTTCTATAGTGAAGTTTAAAAGTAACGATTCCACTTTTACAGTACCTGTGAATGGAAAGCTCTAGGACAAGCGGTTCTAATATGGGCTTAAATGTATTTTATCAACTACAAAACAAAAGCCAATGACAGATGAAGGAAAGAAAATGCCAGGCATCACTTCAGATCTGCTGTTAGGTGAACTTGAACTGCAAAGCTGCGATCACATTTGGTGCTGTATCCAACTGAAGAATTGACATAATGACTGCAGTGATGATACATCTCGAGACACTATCTGCCGAGATCAGACAGTTTCTGCTCAAAACTAGCGAGTCTATTTTAAGTTTAAAACCATGTCTAATGTGAGCCAACAGTAAAAAAAATACACAGACTTTGTTGGTCAAGATCAATTTTGTTGCATACAGGCATTCAAATTGCTGTCTGTTAAAATCACTGATCATGTTAAAAACTACATTTGTCATTGATCTTTAAGTCCAAAATCCTTTTTCCTGACTCATAATCCTTTTTCATTTGAACAAAAGAGGATTCACAAAAGAGGATCTTAGCGAGTGACGAAAAAGGAATTAAAATGTTAAAATTCAGGGCCACTTTTGCCACTAGACAACTAGAGAATCCACCAAAGGGAGTTCTGATCAGCAAGATACATATGTTGGTGTGTCTAGAGCACATCAGTTTTGTATGTTTTGAATATTTATATTTTAGAGAAACCTGAAATCAAGATGGTGGCTCCCAAAAAAGGACTGGCCGCTCGCAAAAAAGAATCCTTTTCCATGAGCCCAAATTCCTTTTTCGTTCCAATCCTCTATCCTGCAGAGTGACATTCCAATGAAAAATAATGGGAACTTAAAAATTGAATAACTTTGCAACAGATTAATATTTTTTTTACCAAACAAATGCAAGGCAGTTCTGTAACCCAATCTGTTTCTACCATAAAAAAAATCACACCAAAATTCCATACCATCTGGTCACAAGGCAATGAGGAAAAAATTGCAAAAAATTGTGACTTTTAAGGTTTTTGCACTATCTAGGTTTCAGAATCTGCACATCCAACTGGAACAAAACCTTTTACATCAAACGATCTATCCCACAGGACAACACATGCCAATTTTTGTGCAAATCTATTGATCAGGTGCAAAGTTATTAAACTGCAAAATTTGAGATTTAACATTAAACTGCATACAGCACTTCAACATTAAAGATCAATGACAACTATTTTATACATTGTTAATAAAAGACTGAATTTAAGTCTGTGTCATGAGTAGTGTTTCCTGAAAATGTCATGCTATTTGGTTTTGTGGTTTTCTTTAAATCAGCATTTAACTTCTTCTGCACTAACTGAAAACAGTCAGGCTGTTTCTGTCCCTCTGACTGAGCCTTGCAGAGTGATGATATCATATTGGAGTAAGCAACTGCTTTGGCAGTGTAACTCCCTGCTTGACTGAAGAGCTGTTAACTTCCCAAGTAGAGCAATCTGTAGAGTTGTGTGCTGTCCAGTGGTTTTATTAGCTTGGTCTTTGGTTTGTGTTCAGATGAAGTAACTGCAAATCTATCGTTTTGTTCTTATCATCAGTGCAGAAGAAGTTAACAAATGCTGATTTAAAGAAAATCACAAAACCAAATAGCATGACATTTTCAGGAAACACTACTCATGATACAGGGTCTTGAATTCAAGCTTTTGTTAACAATGCATAAAATGGTTGCCATTGATCTTTAAACTCAAATATTTGTACTTCAATAACTTTGCAACTGTTCAATGGATTTGCATGAAAATTGACATGCACTGTCAGCCATCATAGATCTCTGGATGTGGCAAGTTATGTTTCAGTTGGATGTGTGATTTCCAAGTTCCGGATAGGTGAATAAAGCATTTTGTCACTCATTGACTTTGCTGGGATTTTTCTTTGGACTTGCCTACAGCCCAGATGATTTGTAATCTTCATCTGAAATTTTCAGGACAGAAAGGTACTAGCCCACAGATGTGCCTTTTGCCAGCCTGGTGAAAAAATAATAAGCCATTTGTAAGTTATTGCAATTTAAAATTTGAAATAAATTGTTTCTGAGCATGCTCAGTAAGCACTAAAAATAGCTGTATGAAATGAAAAGGAATCCTATTTCATATGGAAAATTCCTTTTCATTTGCCACCATCTTGTTTCCATTTTTCTTTAAAAAATTTCAAAAGCCACAAAATGACATCCTGAGAGAGACCCCACACCTAGCTGGCTGATCGGGACCCCCTTAGGTGCAATCTACACCTCAATGTTAGAGATATGGCCCAGAAATGTGTTTTATTTCCAGTTAGGAATCCTTTTTTATGACTGCATGATATGAAAAAGAATCCTTTTCCCTATCATGAGTCACAAAAAAGGATCCTTGATCATGAATTCTGTGTCTTTCCCCTGTGCTGTACTGTATTTCCCCGGTGTCTAGTGGCACTTCCCTTACCTCCCTGTTTTCAAAAAATGTAATTCCTATAATCTAACACCATGATGCCCACCCCAGTGTTGGATGCCCCCCCCATAGCCCATTGTTTTATTTACATTAATTGACATTGGGGTGCCCAGTCCCCATGTCAACATTTTGAAGGGCCCTTACCCAGCAATTTGGGACACTGGAGAACCCACTCCCAGTGTCTCAAATTAGATTTAATCATGTGTACCTGTAAAAAATAAATCTGTCCCATTAAGTCTTTTTGTAAACCTGAAATAAAGAAAACCATCCTTTGCCATCCCTGCCATCCCTCTCCCCTGAACGCTTCTACCCTTCAGACCCCCACTTACCCTATACTTACTTCTGGAGGTTATATGTTGTCATCCTCTGTGAACCAGGACATATCTGCACTCTTCCACACCAAATCATGAACTGAGGCATGAAGATAAGTTCTGTATTATGTATTTCACTGTTGTTTTGAACTTATGTTGATATCTTTGCCATTTTTTGGAATTTTTGCACCAAATTTTCAATGTGGCCTTTTTGGGACCCCACCTCATGAAAACTGCAACTGTCATTTTGTTAAGCAGGTCCAGAAGGTGATTTTGCAGTCATTGCGTGAAATCACCTTTCAGGACCAAAGAACGAAATTTCACCACCAGTGTTCATGAGGTGGGGTCCCAAAAAGGCCAGGTTTAAAATTGTTGCAAAAATTCAAAAAAATTGCCACATTAAGCATGTTCATTGAATGTTTTCTAGGCACACACATAACTTTGGTACTTTTCAATATTTTGACCCCAGATTTTTAAATAGCCTTCTTATTATCCAACATCATGTATGTCACAGCAGTCATTTTTCAAATACTTCCTAAAATGTGTTTTCGCACCTGTAACATGGAATGGTGTTGCAGTTGTGCAGAATTACCTTTTGGCGAGGATTTGAAAATCTTCTGTATCAGATAAATGCACTGGGGTAATAAGAAGGCTATACTGATAATTTGGTCATGCATCTATGCAGGGATGGGTGCACAGGGTCCAAAGGACCCTGTGCTCCCACAGTAAAATAATGAAAATCATGGAACATGGGACAAAAGGACACTTATGGAGGGTGGGAGCACAGGGCTGATAGGGCTCTGTGCTCCCACAGGCAAATAAGGATACATGTAAGCTATCTGAAAAAGTCAGGAAATTCATCGCTAAAAAACATCATTGATGCATCAGTTAGGGTTGTTAGTAAAGTGACAAAAGTAAGTAAGGACATATGATATTAGGGTTTCCAACTCTAACACCCCACCCACCACCCTGCACATGCCAACAGGCATCAGGGGTGCCTTGGGATCATCAGCACTAATGCTCACCCCATTCTTCTATACTGTAACCATCTCTGTTTATTTATATATGGAATGGGGTCAGTGTTATGGCTGATGACCTCAAGGCACAACCCCTGATGCCTGTTGGTGTGTGCAGGGCGGTGGGTGGAGTGTCAGGGTTGGAAACCCTAACTTCATATTTCCCTACTTTTGTCACTTTACTAACAACCCTAACTGATGCATTAATAAAGTTTTTTACAATGAAGATATATATATATATACAGTATATATCTCTTGCAAAAAACCTAAGGCATTAGTTAGGGTTGCAGCAACAAAAGTAAGGAAATGCTCTCCCCATTCTCCTATGCTGGACCCACCCACCTTATTTTGTAATGGAATGGGGCAAGCCTTAGGGCTGACAAACCCAATGCCGTCCCTGATGCCTCTTGGTCTGTGCAGGGTGGTGGTGGGGTGCTAGGGTTGGAAACCTTAACGATACATTTCCCTACTTTTGTTGTGGCAACCCTAACTGAAGCATTAATGAAGTTTTTCAGAATTTATTTCCTTACTTTTTGAGATAGTAAAATCATATCCTAAGTTGCTTGTTGGAAGGCCCTGTACTCATATTCCTCCATAGATACATATATGTACGTAGCTGTGGAGGGTTTACAATTACCCCAACTGATGTAGTCAGTATAGAAAATATTCAGTCCACACCGAAACATAATTCTGCACAACTGCAACACCATTCTGCACCACAGGTGAGAAAACACATTTTAACAAGGATTTGAAAAATGGCAGCAGTGACATACATTTGGTAGGGTAATAAGTCTGTGTTGAAAATTAGGTTTGAAAATATTTTAAATTTACAAAGTTGCAAGTGTGCCTATCAAAATTGCAATGAACGGTCATAACTCAGCCATTTTTAGATTTTGACTCCCAGATTTAAAATGACTCTTTGGGACTTATTCATGAACAATATGACTGTCATTATGCTAATCCTGCCCAAAATATGAATTCACCCAGTGACTGTAAAATCACCTTTCGGGCACGAGCTGTGAAATGAGTCATATTGTTCATAAGGAGGGGTCACCAAAAGGTCATGTTGAAAATTTGGGGTCAAAATCTCAAAAAACTGCTCAGTTTTGCATAAAAGTTGAATTCCCCATTGAAATACGTTGAAGAACATTTTAGTGTGGTACTGAATTTTCAAATTTCAGCAGAACAAAATTTCACAGAATTTTCAAAATTCTGATGAATTTCATGGATCTCAATATTTTCTGCAGAAATGGTTGTGGAATAATTTTCTGCAGGAAATTAGGTTCTGTGGAATATTATTCTGCACATGACAGCAGGTGGAATTCAGCAGAAGGACCAGCAAGATTCTGGCTAAAATTCCACTGGCAGAATGGTCATTCAGCAATAATTTCACCAGCAGAATTCAACATTCCGCACAGCACTAGCATTTACCTTAGTTTCTCATATTGCAGTCACCGGTTCCAGCAGCAAGACGTGTCTTCGATCAGGAGAGCGGATCTTGAACCTGGGGCCTCTTCAGGTGAGTGAGGGTGTGTGGGGGTGTCAAGGGGGATGTGGGAAGGTGGGTGTACAGTGGGAGGTTGGGTGGGGGGTGCCGGTGTGATCAGGAATGGATGTTTTTTTTTTACAGGTTAAAAAATATAAAAGACATTGAGGGACTGTTTTCTTATTTTCAGGCACAAAACAACATGGGAGGGTGGGGGATGCCACTAATCACCAGCAAAAACTAAAAAGGAGCATCAGAGGGTGGGGGTACCACTAGACACCAGGGAGAAATGAGCATAGTGGCAAACTACCACAAAGAAAAAATGTAAAAAATAACTAATAAACATATGGGGATTCAGGGTGGGGGTGCCACTAGATGCCAGGGATTTTTATATAGGGTTCCAAAGAGAACCCATAAAAAACACACAAAAAATCATTTTTTGCCAGGACAAATTCTTTTCTGTCATCATGCCTTTGCTGTGGTGGCGAAAAGGATTCCGCCTGGTGAAAAAGATCCCTTTTCATGACCAGATGTCTGTCTTTTTCAGGACCAGATGGTTGTCAATCCATTTTACTGGCCAGATGGCCATGTAATTTAATCCTTTCTCGCCACAGCAATTCATTTTTTGCCACCCTTTTTCATCATGATGAAAAAGGAATCCATTTTCCCGACCAGATGGCCAACCCATTTAAACCTTTTTCACCACAGCAATTCCCTTTTTACCATCCTTTTTCATCATGGCATGAAACTGGGTGACCAGCTGGCAGCCAGTGCAACCTCCATGGCTTTCTCAGAGGTCCCTCCGATGTGGGGGAAAGGCAGACGTACGGACAAGATCAGGTACAAGGAAGTTGAAGAATTTAATGAGTGGCTGCAAGGATGGTGCAAGGAAAAAAGGCTATCTCTTCATCAGAAACTGGGGGGACTTCTAGGAGAGGAAGCTCTTTAAATATGGTGGTCTTCACCTTACCAGGCAAGGGGTAAGAGCACTGGGGCTGAAATTCGATGTCGCCATGGGGCATTTGAATTAGATGACGGGGAGCCTGCAGTTAGGAAAATTATCAACACCTGCACAAGGGAAAGGAACTTAGCCATCTCTCCCCCAAAATCTAAATTCACCCCTCCACAAACAGGCAGCACAAGTGGAGAAATCAGGAGGAATCAAAGGGGGCCATAAGGGTGAAGAAGCAACAGGTGATCACAAGATGAAACCCAATACGAATAAGAAAAATGCCCTTGCCAGAACATGGAAAGGGATGTGCTTCAATGCCAGAAGCTTGGGTAATAAAATTAGCAAACTGCAAGTAACTATGGTGGACACCCAAGTGGATCTGGTGGCCATCAGGAAACATGGGCCACAGAAAACAATGACTGGGACCTATCAGTCCCTGGGTACATACTGTATAGGCAGGATAAGAGGGAACCGGGGGGTTGCCTTATATCTCCTTCAAATCTATCAAAAGGAAGGTGTAGAATCCCTATAGGTACAGCTCACAGCAAACTTGGTAAGAGGATCGTCATAGGGTGGTATGCAAGGAGAGATTCAAAGAACCGGGGACAGGGTGAAGGTGCTCGCATGAACAGTCTTTGAATCTATCAAAAGGAAGGTGTAGAATACCTGTGGGTACAGCTCAGAGCAGACTCGGTAAGAGGATCTGCATAAGGTTGGTATACAGACCACCAGGTCAAACAGAGGAAGTGACTCAGCACTCATAGAAGAAATCAGAGATGCAGTAAAAAGGGGAAAACAGTGGAGGATGGGGAGCCGAACATGCCAGATGTCAACTTGAGTTGTTCAAATTGCTAGAACCTTGAGAATTCAAACTGTGGTAGATGCCTTACAGGATTGTCTGCTCAACCAGATGGTCAGCTCTTCGACTAGGTCAGGAAACATACTGATGTGGTACTCTCAAATTCGGAGATGGTGGGAGCTCTAAGGGTTGGAGAACCACTGGCTAATAGTGACCACAACTCCGTTTGGTTTGAGTTGTCCCCAAGGGATGTAAACTCTAAATCCCAGGAAGAGGTCTTGACTTTAAGGGGAGCAAATTTTGAAAAAATGAAACTGATACTTGGGAGTACACTAGCCAGGATCCAGAAAGAAAGGGAGGTGGAGGGCATCTGGGGGCTAGTTAAGCAGGCCTTAACAGAGGCTACAAGGCTCTGAATCAGGACAGTGATAAAAAGCAAAAAGCACATAAGACCGATATGGTTCACAGACCAGGTCAGAAATGCAATTAAAATCAAAAGGGAGGCTTTCTGCATACACAGGAAGTTGAAGGGCAAAGATAGCTGGGATATTTTCACCCAGAGGAGTAGGGATGCAGAAAAGATTGTGAGGCTAGCAAAGGCAGAGGCAGAACTTAGGAAAGCTGAAGGAATCAAATCCGGAAACAATTCTCTTGATACATTAGGGAAAAAAGGAAAAAGCAGGGAGTAGTCAGACTCGTAAACAGAGGCAAGAGAATAGAGGATAACGGGCAAAAGCCCTCTGTCCTGAACAATGTTTTCTGCTCGATGTTCACGAAAGAACACATGGGTCCGCTGCCTGAGAGCGGCATTAAAGCTGCAGATAGAGGGAAACCATGTATGGAAACTCCATCGATCAGCACTGATAGAGTTAGAGAGGCGCTGCTGAATCTAAGAACAGACAAAGTACCAGGATGTGATGGGCTGCATCCGGGGGCACTGAAGGAGCTTACAGAAGAACTAGTGGTCTCCTTGACACATTTGTTCAATCGGTCAGTTTAAACAGGTGATGTGCTGGAGGACTGGTAGCCATTTTGGTATAATTAAAAAAAATCAATCTCTGCAAACTTGCCATTCCTTGAGAAACAGTATAGTGCCACATTTTGCCAAAACAGAAGTGGTTGCCAAACCAGAAGTCACGCCTAAAGTTACACTCTTAAAAGCTGAAAGCTGCTGTAGCTGAAACCATAAGTTGCTTCTCCAAAGCTGCAGCATGCCAAAATCTTCAGGTTTGCAGAGCCAGATACCTTTACAAACATAACAAAACAAAACAACAGCTGGCTAGATTTCCCACTCTATTCAGTGCACCTATCCCTGAAACCAGAACTTGCTCTTCTGAAGCTGCTGCACCAAGAAAGCTTCAAGGTGTACCTTACTTTAAATTTTACACTTGTTATTGCTTTTTTTATTTATTTTGGATCAAGAAGAGGTTTGCAATATTGCTTATGTACTTGTAGATTGGGGCCCGGATATTCAGATTGTGCCAGGCTGTGGCGCAAACCTGGGCGCAGCACAACTTGGCTGAGCAGGGGTGTTGACTGGGCGATATTCAACGGAGCTGTGCCATGGCACAGCATTGTTGAATATCGCATCCTGGCCACCCGCAGTATGCATGGCACAGTGGTACTGCACCAGCGCAAGTGGCCAGAGTGGAGCAGGGGGATGCGCTTAGCGCAGTTCCATTGCGCTATGCGCAACTACCGCGATATTGAAAAGTGCACATGCAAATGGGGCCATAATGTATGCTAGGCACAAATGGGGCCATTTTCATGTCATTATGGCCCCATTTGCATGCAGGTGCGCTGATTCCCAGTGACTTACGCCTGGTGCCCTGCCAGGCAGCAGCTGTCGGGGACCAATGCCCCCTGCACAGCACAACAATGCACCCCTCTGCCCGATCATGGGCATATGTAAATTCAGTTAATCATCCAATATCCCTGGTGGTCCAGTGGATCGCTTGCAGCCCATCACGGGCATCTGTGTAAAAATATATGTCCAATATGCCTGGTGGTCCAGTGGACCATTGCAGCCGATCACGGGCATCTGTGTAAAATCATGTCCATATTCCTGGTGGTCAGTGGACGCTTGCAGCAATCACAGGCATATGTAATGTTAGAGAGCTCCATGGTACCCCCTTCCTCACTACTCACTTCCACTGAGCCCCACTGCCCCGATCTCCCCGGTCCGGCGGTAGGCGGCAGCACCCCACCCGCCTGCAGTCCATCGACTGACAGTGTACGGTAGGGCTGTATGCCCATTAGTCACAATGTGAGCCAATGAGTGTAGCCTATATCAGATATATCCAGATATGTGAATGGATCCATTCACATATCTGGACTGTAGTATGGTATGGGCTATAGTGATCATTGGCTCATGCTGGTGGACCAATGGGCGACAGCTCACCGCGATACCGTCAGTCGGGCGAGCGCGGGTGGCCGGCGGGGTGCTTCCCACCCCGCTGACCGGGAGGAGCTGGGCGGTGGGGCCCAGTGGGCGGTGGGGAGGGGGTACCGTGGAGCCTCCTTATTATTGCATATTAATGTGATTGGGCTCCAAGCGGTCCACTGGACCACCAGGGATATTGGACTTATAGTTTTACACAGATGCCCATGATCGGGCACGGGGGGGCACCACCACGAAGGTGCAGCCGGAGCTCAGGTGGTCACCCACAGGTGGCAGCTGCTGTCTTGCGCCTTGCAATATGGCAGCTCACCTGTGGGTGGCCAGCTGTTGTTCCTTTTTTTTTTTTTGGCTCACCGGTGTGCAGCGCAAGTAGGTTGGCGATGGGACTCAGGACATCCTCGGCTGAATATCGGGATGTGTGGGTATGTATGGGCACCCACCTGCGCCGCCACATTACTGATGCGCTCGGTGCATCGGGATTTGTGGCAGGCACAATCCCGATTTGAATATCACGCCAGGAATTGCATCAGTGGATTGCGCATGGTGCAACACTGTTGCGCCATCGCAACCCTTCTGAATATCCTGGCCTGGAGTTTAAACCCAGAGGGACTGAAATACTACATACTTTTTCTTCCCTTGTGGACAGCTGGCTTGTTGTGGACTAGTATTTTGGAGATATTTTGCATCAAACTGTTTTTGTTACTGTGAATTATTCACAGGGCTGAGGATTTTCCATTGTAAGTCCTGTAGTTTAGTGCAGGTTAGTGGGTTGTGTATTTGACCCTGACATTGCATCAGGTGATAAAACCTGGTTTTACATACTACCATACTAAATGCCAGCAGAATAGGCTAACAGTCTTTCAAACAACATGAAGTCTTGCTATGTTATGACATATGAAGTATAACCCCAGGTTAGAACTGCTACGGAGGTGAAAGAGTTAACTTCCATGCAGAGCATGGAATCTTGAGCGTAAGCTCGGTTGTACACTCTGTCTGTTGAAGCTCAAACTTAAACTGTCAGATTCTTTACTCCTCCTCACTGAACAGTCGCTCCGGAGATTCCTCCTGCTGCTCGGTTTGTTTGTCGGTTTTAAAGTGTAATTCTCGGTTTATTTTACCGAAATTTAACCGCAATCATCGGTTCAAGCTCTGTCTGTGGTATTGTAAGTAATAGATAGGCTTATTTATTATTTTTTCTTCTGTGTGGAACTTGTAAAAGTCTTTTTCAGTTCGGTTGAACCGATCAGAAGGGTTTTAAATTACTTTCTAGCCCTTTAGAGTGCGGTTCCCAGTTCTTATCGGTTCTAAAAAAAATGGATTTTATTATGTTTTTTTCCACAACCTGTGACACGGTTGGGAACCGATAAGAGTCTTGCTTGGTGGATTGCCATTAATGGGCAAGTTTTGGTTAAGCTGGCACTATGTCTGAGAAACGCAAAAGAAAAACCGGACCCACTGGGTTTCAGCACTGTTGCCTCTGTGGGGAAGCCTTTGCCAAGGCTGACCCACACACCATTTGTGTATATTGTCTGGGGTTTGACCACCTCAATGCAGACTGCCAGATTTGTAAGAATTTTCCTGCTGCCACCATGGAAAAAAGAGTTGGTAGGCTCAGGGAAAGGGAGGCCAAAAAGTCCGCTGACCCAGATGGCCAGCCCGGTTCGGTTCCAGCGAACCTGAGGGAGTGCCCTCTGACCAGGGCTATGCTTCCTCGGGCAAACGGAGAGCCAGCTCTGAGGAGCCAGTTCCAACTAAAAGGGCTAGAAGGTCAGCTAGTTTGGGGCCAAAAGTTCTTTCTCCAACCGCTGAGGAAATAGCCAAAGCTATTCAAATTGTCCAGTCTCCTTCCCCAGTTCCGTCCGAACCGGCACCATTGGGCAAGCGCCGGTTCAGTCGGGTTCTCTCGGTTCCCCGGTTCAGGATTATGATTTTGAAGATTTTATGAACCAGGGGAGGAGAGGAGGGGCACGAGGAGAGTGAGTGTGATTTTGAAAGTCTGGATGTGCCCATTGAACCGACATCTCCAGACAGACCCTCCCAGGCTATCTGAGTCCCCTTCTCATTTTTGTTTTACAAGAAAGTTGCTGACACTCTGCAACTCCCTGTTGAGGAAGCTGTTGATGATCAAGAAGAGCCTGATTTTGTGGAAATGATGGATATTCCAGAGTCTAGGGACTGTCTATTCCCTTGCATAAATCTTTTGAAAACAGACAGTAAAAATTTGAAAACTCCTCATTCTATCCTCCTGTGGATAAAAAGATGGACAAGAGGTATGCTTTATCAGGCTCTGATATGGAGTTCCTATCCCAGCAGTGCAGCCATGTGGGGTAGTACAGGCTGCAGCCTGTGACAAGGCTAATATTCCTCTAGCCTCTCACCCTCCTGAAAAGGATTCCAGGAGGATGGATGCCATGGCAAAAAAGCAGTACATGGCAGCATCTTTGGGACTCAGACAGGCAAATTATGGCTTACGCAGCTAGGTACCAGAAATCCAGGTGGGATACTGTCCTGGCCCTAGCAAAACAGGCCCCTGAACAGCTTGCCAGGGGCTGGAGCAGGTGGCTGCAGATGGTATTGAGGCATCCAAGGTGCAATTTCATGCTGCTGTAGACTCTAATGATGTTTCATCTAGAGTTATGGCTACATCTGTGTCTCTTCACAGAACGGCCTGGCTCAGATGTACTGCCCTGTCACAGGATACCCAGTCTAAGGCTATGGATTTTCCTGTTGTGGAAATTCTCTGTTTGGGAGCAGACAGAGAATTATATGAAGAAAATGGATGAGTATAGGACCACCTATAGGGAGCGCACAGGCCAAAGAAAGGCAAGTCACTCCTCAAAGGCAGCATGTCAGGGGCAGGGCAGGCCTTTTCATGGCCATTTACCAAGCCCAGGCCTCCTCTTCTGCTTATGCCCAGAGGGGGTTCTTTAGAGGAAGGGGCAGAAGGGGCTCTAGTAAGCCTGCTTCTACCCCTCAACCCAAAGCTCCTGCAAAACAGGCTCCCTGATGGGGTGGCCAGGGCCGATTCTCCACTACCGGTAGGGGGCAGGCTGGCTTACTTTGTCCAGGACTGGAAGTCTTTAACATCAGACAAGTGAGTCCTGGAAGTAGTAAGCCAGGGACTGGTTCTCAGCTTCAAAAAATTTCCGAAGATGAGAGCCAGGTCTTTTCCACCTGCAAACCCATCAGAGGCACTTGCCCTGGAAGCAGAAGTTTTTCCCTCCTGGCTCTCAGAGCCGTGGAAAGGGTTCTACCCATACACCAGGGCAAAGGGTTGTACTCCAGGTACTTCCTTACCCCAAAAAAGACAGGAGAATGGCGGCCCATTCTGGATCTCAGGTATCTAAACAAGCACCTTTTAAAACCAAAGTTCAAAATGGTGACCCTGGGGATTATTTTACCCTCTCTAAGGCCAGGGGACTGGCTAGCCTCCCTGGACCTCAAGGATGCCTACTTCCATGTTCTCATCAGAAGCTCCCATCGAAAAGTACCTCAGATTCGAACTGCCCTCAGGCCATTACCAGTTCAGAGCAATGCCCTTCGGCCTCTCCTCGGCTCCAAGGGTGTTCACAAAATGCCTGGCAGTAGCAGTTGCTCATTTAAGAAGGCAAAAGATTGCCATCTTTCCTTATCTGGGGCGACTAGCTCATTGTAGGCCAGTCTCCAGAACAGGTCAAACTGCATTTACAAGTAACCCAGCAGTTGCTTACATCTCTAGGTTTCCTTCTCAATATTCCAAAGTCAGTTCTGGAGCCTGTCCAGCTTCTCACCTATATAGGCGCAGAACTGAACACAAAAGAAGCCAGAGCCTTCCTTCCTCTGGAAAGAGCAAGGACCCTGGTGTCTCTGGCCTCCTCTTTCACCCTGCAGGTCTCTCAACCAGCAAGGCATTTTCTACAGCTCCTGGGGCACATGGCTGCTTCTACAGCAGTGGTGCAGGGAGCGAGATTTCAGATGAGGGACATTCACTTCCATTTGAGAGCCTTTTGGTCTCAAAGGATGGATCCCCTAACCAAATTGATTCCAGTGACTCAAACCCTGATCCAGGCCCTTCAGTGATGGCAGGATCAGAGCAATCTGAGACAGGGGGTTCCCTTCACTCCCCAGTCTCATTCCTTGACCCTTACTACAGATGCATCTCTCTTGGGGTGGGGAGCTCACATGGGTGACCTTTCCACCCAAGGACTGTGGTCCCCTCAGGAATCTCTGCTCCACATCAATTTGCTGGAGCTCAGAGCAGTTTTTCTAGCACTCCGTGTTTTTTCCACATCTGTCCAGAACAAGGTTGTTCAGGTCAGAACAGACAATACCACTACAATGTGGTACATCAACAAGCAAGGGGGCACTCGGTCTATGGCCTTGTGCACCGAAGCAATGAAGTTGTGGTCTCTGTCTTATTCTCTGAACACCTCCCTTATGGCAGTTCACCGACCAGGCAAGAACAATATCCTAGCGGATGCTCTCAGCAGGATATCCCAGGGCCATCACGAATGGGCACTGGATCCCCTAGTACTGGAGGTAATATTTGCCAGATGGGGCACTCCGCAAATAGATCTCTTTGCAGCCCCAGACAATCACCAACTTTCCCTTTTTTGCTGCAGGCCCCCAGTGTTGGGCTCAGTCCCTCTGGATGCCTTACTTCTCAGTTGGGAAGGGAAGTTTCTCTATGCTTTTCCCCCCTTCCCCCTTCTTTTCAAAGTGCTAGTCAGAATCAGATCTCAATCCTGAAAGATGATCCTCATTGCTCCAGATTGGGCCAGGCAGCCCTGGTACCCACTCCTCATGTCCTTAGAAGTCCACCCTCCCCTATGTCTTCCCAGGAATCACAACCTGTTAATCTGTGCCCAGGGGAGAGTTTGGTATCCGAACCTCAAATCTCTCAATCTCAAGGCTTGGCTCTTGAAGAGTTAGAGTTTGCTGACCTACACCTTTCTCAAGGTGTATTGGATATCTTGAAGGCCTCTGGGAAGCATTCCACCAGGGCTACCTATAGTTCAAAATGGAAGAGATTTTCCATATGGTGTGCTGGTAAACATATTTCCCCAGAATCTGCTGGTGTGCCCACGATCCTGGATTATTTGGTTCATTTGAATTCCTTAGGGCTGAGACCAGCTACCCTAAAAGTGCACTTGGCAGCTGTGTCTGTCTTCTTGTCAGCAGGTAAGCCCTCTTCTTTATCAGCTCACCCTGTGTTCTTAGTTTTTTAAAGGGTTGCTTCACACCAACCCCCGTTCAGGATCCTGCCCTGCTTGGGATCTTAATATTTGCATTGCTCAGCTTATGCAACCCCTTTTGAGCCATTGTCTTCAGCAGAGCTGGAAGTACTTGACTTGGAAAACTGTGTTCTGGTAGCCATCACCTCTGCCAGGCGCATAAGTGAGCTACAAGCCTTGTCAGTGGAGCCTGATTTTATCTCCTTTCATAGAGATAAGGTAGTCCTCAGGACTAACAGGAAGGTTTTGCCTAAGGTGGTTTCAGACTTTCACCTTAATCAATCCATGTCTCTTCCTGTGTACTTCACTGACATTCCTCCTCTGGTGAGAGGAATTGCACAGTTTAGATGTCAAAGAGCCCTTAGTTACTATAGAACATACCAAGGGTCACAGGTTTGAATCCACTCCAATTTATTCCTCACTTATGGTGGTGGTAAGGGGAAACCTGCCACTAAAGATCCATTGCCAGGTGGATTGTCTCTTGTATCCAATTCTGTTACGAAAACTGGGTAAGGTTCCTCCCTCAGGCCTGAGGGCCACTCTACCAGAGGTGACAGCTGCATCTCTGGCTGCTGCCAGGGACATTCTTATCCTAGAGATATGTCAGCAGCTACCTGGAAAACAGTTCACACTTTAACTAGCATTACTCCTTGATATCCAAGCTAGGAGTGATGCTCGATTTACACAGCTGTGCTTCCAGAGCCTATTTCCAAGTAGGTTCTGTCCCTCCTCATGGAGAATACTGCTGTGTAGTCTGCATATGTCACAATATAGCAAGACTTCATGTTGTTTGAAGAAAAAATTACTCACCTTAGTAATGTTGTTTCTTCTAATGGAGTCTTGCTATATTATGACCTCCCCCCCAACCTGCCCCTCTCAGAACCTCTGTTTTTGGGACATGGGTGGGAAGTGTAATGTTGGCACTTCTTTGATGCCCACTTTATTTCATCCTTCTAGGGTGCTTAGGTGTTATGCTTAAATTTTCCTTCTTGAATCCCCCAACTTAAGTCTTTGTTTTGGGATCAAGAACAAAAAGGTGTTTTTGTAGTTAGTAGCCAGTGGCTAGTGTAGGTTTATGGCTTCCACACAGAACCTTAGTGAGTTTTTGCTCATAAAGATCTGACAGTTTAAGTTTGAGCTTCAACAGACAGAGTGTACAACCGAGCTCGCGCTCAAGATTCCATGCCCTGCATGGAAGTTAATCTTTTCACCTCCGGAGCAGTTCTAACCTGGGGTTATACTGCATATGTCATAATATAGCATGACTCCATTAGAAGAAACAACATTACTAAGGTGAGTAATTTTTTCTTCATGTCTGTTTGTTTGGTCAGCCCCACCCTGGGAGCTGACCTTGCTGTCCCCCTTTCCCTCTCTGGCTTCTCCCTTTCCAGTCCTGGATATTCTCGCTGCACTGGTTTTTGCTTCCAGAACCCTTCCCCTGTACCTGTCCCACCCCCTCTTGAATAACTCCACCTTCTCTACCTCCGCCAGCCCCCTGGGCAGTGCATTCCATGGCTCCACCACCGTCTCAGTGAAGTAGCACCTCCTTCTTTCTCCCCTGAATCTCCCCCCCTCCAACTTCCACCCATGCCCTCTTGTTGCCCGCCTTCCTTCCTTTGGAGCACCCTGACTGTTCCTCCCCTATTTACACCCTTCATGTACCTGAAGATCTCTATCCTGTCCCCCCGGTCCCTTCTCTCTTCCAATGCGTACATATTTAGCTCTTGAGCCTCTCCTCTCATGTCATATCTCCAAGACCTAAATCATTTTGGCTGCTCCTCTGGACCCTCTCCAGGAGTTCAATGTCCCTCTTTAAATGTGTCCTCCAAAACTGCACACAACACTTGAGGTGGGGCCTCACCAAGCAGTTATACAGTGGGAGTATCACTTCCCTCCTTCTGGAGATGATCCCCTAGTGATGCATCCAAGCATCCTGTTGGCCTTTGCCGCTGCCCTCCTACAAGTCTCTGAGTTGTTCATCTTGACATCCACCACCACTCCCAGGTCCCTCTCAGCCATTGAGACTTGTAGCATTTCCCCCCAGGGTGTACACTTGGCCCGGGTCTCTGGCTCCCAGGTGCAGTACCTTGTTTCCTGCATTGAACCTCAGCTTCCACTTTCTGGAACCCTTTTCCAGATCCTCAGGTCCCCCCTGTGAGAGCCAGCCTCCCTCTTTCCCATCCACTACCACCCCCAGTTTGAGTCATACATGAAGACTCATCTCACTCCTGATACCATTCCTTATATCAGAGATGTAGCGTTGAACAGAAGGGACCCAAGGACCAATCCATGAGGGACTCCACTAATGACCCTCCTTGGGGATGAGACTATCCCACCAACCATGACCCTTTGAGTCTGGTCCTGAAGCCAATTGCCTATCCATATGATCATCTGGTTCCCCACCCCCATTTCTCCCAGCTTATCCAACATGCCCCCGTGAGGAACAGAGTCAAACGCCTTGCTGAAGCCAAGAAAGAGGACGTCCACCAGTCTACCCAGGTCCAAGGCACTCATCACCCAGTCATAGAACTCCACAAGGTTTGTCTGACATGATTTCCCCAGGATGAATCCATGCTGTCTAGTGTCCAGGCACCCCAACTTTCCAGGTCCCCCCAGTCTCTCCTTGACAATGCCCTCCATCACCTTGCCCACCACCGATGTCAGGCTGATGGGCCTGTAGTTCCCCGCCACCTCTCTTGATTCCCCCTTGTAGATAGGTATTATATGTGCCACCTTCCAGTCCTGGGGCACCCACCCTGTCCTCAGAGAGATGCTGAAGAGCTCCACCAGGGGTTTCCCCAGGACATCAGCCAGTTCCTTCAGCACTCTGGGATGTAATTTATCTGGCCCTGGTGCTTTTTCCATCCTAAGGGACCTGAGGGCTTCCCTCACTCTCTCTGCCATGATTTCCACCTCTGCTACCTCGTCCCCCTGCTTTTCCTTCCCCCCACCTGCCAGTGATGCCCCCTTCCCAGACCAGCCGATAGGTAACAGTCCCCCCTCTTCAGTTTCACCATCTCCTCTCATGTATGATGCAGCCCCCTCATTTTCCTTGGTGAAAACTGAGGCGAAGTACTCATTTAGTACCTCAGCCTGCTCCCCCGGGGCTTGAGCCCATCCCTACCCTGTTTTAATCCTGCTAATCTGCCCCTTCACCCTTTGTTTTTCCCCAATATATCTAAAGAACCCCTTGTTCCCTCTCCTAATTTCCCTGGTCAGGTTCTGCTCCTTCCTTGCCTTAGCCACCTTCATCATCCTAGTGGCCTTCTGGCCATCAACTCTTCCTCCCCTCAGTCCCTTTCACTCCTTGAGTACTTGAATTGCCTATAGACTGCCTTCTTTCCCTCACCACCTCTCTGAACCTCCCTGGTCCTCCAGCAGGGTTTTTGGGGCCCTACTATTTTTTCATCTTACTCTTACGCGAGGTGCTGGTAGCATCCTGCACCCCCCCGATGATTTCCACCTACTGTCAGCATCCATGTCTGGCCCAATCCCATCAAGTACTCCTTAGGATCCTTCCATTTCCTTGAAATCTGCCCCCTGAAGTCAGTTACCTCCGTCTTTGTGCAGCCTTCTACCCTCCGCGGTAGGCAGAGGCAGACCGTGGCGTAGTCGCTCCCTGCCAAGGTCCCTTACCTCCAAACCTCCAATCTGGTCACTGTCTGCCAGGACCACATCCAGTATCCTCTCCTCCTGGTTGGTTTCCCCACCTGCTGAGTTAGGAACATGTCCTGAAAGACGTCAACAACCTCTGTTCCTGGCCACCAAGGATGTCATAGTCTCCCGTCTGTTCCTGGCATGTTTAAGTCCCCAACACCACCCCCTTCCCTTCCCAATCTGCAGTGTCTCCGAACATCTGCCACCAGACTATCCTCCAGCTCCTCCACCAGCACAGGGGTCTATACACCACTCCTATTTTACTCTCTTACCTTGTTATCAAGGTGGCGGCAAGTTGCCTCACAGTTCCTCCCTACCTCCTCCACCCTCCTATGGCAATGCAGTTTTGACTATTATTGCTACCCTCCTCCTTCCCTTCCCCATCCTTTCTGAACATGGTGTAACCTCCAGGTTCAGTTCCCAGTCATGCCTGTGGTGGCCCAGGTCTCAGTGACCCTGCCCACATCACCTCTCCCTCAATTAGCATCACCTGGAGCTCAGGCATTTTATTGCCCCAAGCTTCTGGCATTTAGCAGGACTATTCCACCTTTTCCCTGCTACTTCCATTTCCCTGACGCATGTTCCCATGAGATTCTGTCTTCCCCTGGTCCACACCTTGCCAGTCGGCCTTTTCCTTCCTAGCTCCTCCAGCTCAGTGGAGCAAGTCCCTCCTTATCAGACCCCCCCTCAACAGCCTTTCTCCCATCCCTCCCCTTCACAAGTTTAAAACCCACCTTTCACAATGAACCCCTCTATTTTCAACTTAAGATTCCTTCCTCTGAATTGAGATGGAGCCTATCTCTAACATACAGACCCACATCCTCCCAGGTCTCCCCAGTCCCCCATCAACCCATGCCCTCTAGCCCTCATCACTCCCTGAGCCACTGGTTTATAACCCTAATCTTCCTTTTGTGTTCCCCACTAGCCCTTGCTTGGCTGGATTTCTGAGGAAAATTGTGCATCCTATATCATGATAGACCCTGGCAAGCTCCCTGAACCTTGCCTGTATCTCTAGCTTTCTTCCCTCAATGTCGTTGGTACCCAGGTGGACCAGTATGTCCATGGAACCTTCACAGTCCTTTGCCAGCTGATACACCTCATGCTTGGCCCTGTGCATCGTTAGTCCAAGGAAGCATTTTGTTCTAACCGGGCAGGCTTCTCCCTCCCTATCTCATTTGATCCCTCTGATCATGGAATCACCCAACAGGAGCACTCTGGCCACCCCTTTTCCTCCATTTCCCCCCTTCCATGTCCCTCATCCTTTCTACCGACCCCTCCCCCCAGCCAGCTCCTTGCTCCTCTCCTTATCTGGGTGCCACCTACCATCTCCTCCTTATTTACCCTTTTCTCTGTGCCTTCAGAGCTCAGACCACCAGATTGTGTAAGGCTGCGTCATGGGGGTGCTTACATCATAGGTATTGTCAGTCAATAGTTTTGGGTGGAGTCCTCAGACCTGATCTGAGTTACTATAAGCCACAAGTGTGTGAGCAGATTCAGACAGAAAGCCGATACTTCTTTGAGGTGGAAGCTACTTTTTAAACAACTGGGAGCTGGGAAGGAGACAATATTGAACTTCAATGAGCAGGAAAACACAATGTTACTCACATCTGAGGAGGTGTACCTTACATTAATTTTGCACTTGTTTTTGTTTTATTTATTTATTTTGAATCAAGAAGGGGTTTGCAGCACTACTTATGTACTTGTAGATTGGTAGTTTAAACCCAGAGGGATTGAAATACTACATACTTTTTCTTCCCCTGTGGACAGGTGGCTTGTTGTGGAGTAGTATTTTGGTGACAATTTGCATCAAACTATTTTTTGTACTGTGAATCATTCACTGGGATGAGGATTTTCCATTGTAAGTACTGTAGTTTAGTGCAGGTTAGTGGGTTTTGTATTTGACCCAGACATTACCTCAGGTGGCAGAAACTGGTTTTCTCTGATTGCCTTCAGAGCTCAGATCACCAGGTTGTATAAGGCTGTGTCAGGGGATGCTTACATCATATGTATTGGACTTAACTGCTTTATTTTTCTGTGGTAGAAATTGTTTTGTGCAGAGTATATTTTCCGGTAGATTGTTGTGGAAGTTGTCTTACTGAAAGGAGGGAAAGTACTCACTCAGTTGGTCAGTTTAGAGCTGTGTTATTGTTTCTGAGAGGATGGGCTTGGAAGGCCCCTATCTTCCCCTCACTCCACCCACCCCAAGGTAATTTCCTTTATACTAGGGTTCTGACATTACTTTCCCAAAGGCAAAGAACCTAGACCTGTCATATCCTAAGCATCTCGGCACACTACGCAGGGGTTAACACACCCATGCACTAACAAAAAGACAACAACAACAACAAAATGAAAAAATTTAAACAGGAAGGGTGAGAGATGTGGGGAGTGGTGAAATGCACTGGCTGTGGGGCAGTAGTCTCTCAAGGAGACATTCTGGAGGCAGTGATGCTGCCTTTTTTTCAGAGCCCTCTCTGCTCTGAGGGAGGTTGCCTATCTTCAGGCTGAACTGGCAAGGAGTAGGGAAACCTCCCCACACCCAGGAACCACCAAGGCTGCTGCCCTTCCTCAGAGTTGCCAAGAAGAGAAGCAGTTGGAGCACAGTGGGCTTGGGAGGAGGAGGCGGTGGAACAGAGCACATTCCTCCCTGTTGCGCAGTACCTCTCACACAATTCCTTACACCATTCTGGCAGGCGTGGTTCCTCTGGAAGCACCTTACAGTGGAGACCAAGGAGGATTCTGGGAACCTCCACAAGGGAGACCCAAGGAGGGTGGCATGGGACCCACACAGGGAAGGAGACAGCTACTGGTGGGGATTCAGTTGTTCTGGGGCTAGAACTGGGGAGGAGGAGGGAGAGGTGGGTGCCTGCCTGATGCCACAGCTTGAGGGACAGGAAGTGAGCTCCTCCAGGTTCACAGATGTAGCGTGCATGGGAGAGGGAGCTGGACATCATTGTCCACCTGAGACAAATTACCTAGCTGGGAATGGGATCAGGGCAGTGCAGGGGAGTCTGTGGAGTTGGGAGGGCCTTAGACAAGTAGCAGGCATGGTAACCTTCTCGGAGGTGCTACTTGTATATGGCATGAGTAAAGGCTAAGGGTACTCCACACCAGCGAGTTCAATGAATGGTTGAAAACTGAGTATGAAGCACAGGGTTTTGGCTTCACTGGGGAGTGGGGTCCACCTGGAGGGATTCAGGCCTATACTGGCACTAATGGTCTGCATCTGTCTAGGAGGGAAATCAGGGTCTTGGGTGATAGGGTTTTAAATGCTTCCATGGAAAGCTTCTAAACTAGCCAAGGGGATAGGCACTGAAAGGAGCAGGAATTCCCAGCCTCCCCCACAAAACAGGGTAGTGATAGAAGGAGAACAGATATTCATTCTGGGAGATTCCATAGTGAGGTACACATACAGATATTCAACCTGGGGTAATAAAATGTTACAAGCTGCAGTTATGGAAGGGCAACCATTAATGATATAACAGAATGCTTCCTGGTATATTGCAAAATGTGACAGACCAGAAAACAGTTATTCTCCATGCTGGAACAAACAGTATAAGAAAAGATAGGCTGGAAAATGTTATTAAAGACATGGAAAAGGCAGTAGGAACCCTTAGATCTTTAAATGCAAAGATTATATTATCTGAAATTCTACCAGTGCCAAAAGCAACATGGCATCAGACATCAAAAATAAAACCTACAACAATTGGCTACATCGATGGTGCCTCCAAAATAGTATAAAATGTTTATGAGCATGGTAATTTTTGATAATGACTATTCACTCCTAAGCCGATATGGCCTCCACCTGGGTAAAACAGGTGTCACACAGCTTGAAATATCTTCTTTTCCACAATAAATAATACTCAACATGCTCAAAAACTAAAAACTAAGGAGCAATATGTGGGATCAAATCGCATCCTTAACATGAGTGTACAAGCAAGGGTTGCTCCTATGAAAAAACATGTCTAAATATATTACTTCACAATGCCTGCAGTCATCATGCCATTAAGAGGGATGAACTAGAACTAATATTAAATAATAAAAATATTGATATAGCTGCAATCATCAAGACCTGGTGGCCCAACATCATGTTGGAATAAAAACATCTCTGGTTATAATACAATTCATAAAGATCGAAAGGATAGACTGGGAGGAGAAGTTGCTTTCTATATTGAAAACAACATAAAATTTAATCAATTTGAAAATTATATTATTGATGAAACTAGTGAGATTATTTGGGTGAATACCCGATACAATGCACATAGCTTAATGCTGGGTATCTGTTACAGACCACCAGATGTTAGCCTAGCTGACCATATTCGTCTCCGCTCAAATATCAAGAGTAAACCAAAGCACAAAGAATTAGTAATCCTGGGTGATTTTAATACACCAGGAATTTAATGGACTGACCATACTGCCTCCTCCGTTCAGGAACATGCATTACTGGATCTATGTCTTACCAATGGTCTCCATCAACTGGTAAACAGCCCAACCAGAGAAAAACAAATCCTGGATCTCGTCATTACCAACTCTCCCAAAAAACTTCAACATATCCAAATCCTTGAACCTCTCCTCAATAGTGACCACAATACTATTACCTTCAATGTTAATACCAACTATTTCAGAGAAGAGGGTATAACAAGGGTGAAATATTTTAAAAGAGCTGACTTTAAGTCAGTCTTACATGAATTACATCAGTGGTAATGGAACAGGAGTACTCAAATGTTGAAAAACTATGGCAAAGAATCAAAAATAAACTAATTGAACCTAGTCATAAATATATTCCTAACAGGAAATTGTATTACAAAAAAGGGCAAAGTACCAATGTGGCTTCGCCAAAAGTTAAGAAAAGCAATTCAGGCCAAAAGAAGAATATACAGAGCACTCAAAGGGACAGTAACCCATTCAATAAACATTTATTTAAGCAATAAGCCACGAGGGATGTGGGTTATTGGGGGATTCTACGGCTGGAGTGGTTTGCCCATGAGTGCAACCCGGGTGGGTAAATCCTCACCAGACGTGGAATCCCCCACAACCCACATCCTACGAGTGGCTTATTGCACTTATACTCTATGGTTCATTTTTACTGTAATAAAATACAACTTTTAAAGAGTTTGCTTTATGTGTTTCTTTTATTGTATTTATTCCTGGGCTGCAGAGGATTAGGATGTAGATGATCATTTGTACCACCATTACCACTACTTGCTCATCCGCCAGTGGTTATTAGAGGATTTACACTGGTGGTAAACTGCCAGTCTGACCATTTTATTGGCTGTTCACTTATGTCCATGGTATAATTATTTATTTATTTATTTGCTTTTGGTAACGGTGGGTGCACTAGACATAGAGATGCCTATTTTCAGGCACGACCCATGAGCATACAAAGTGGAAAATACATGAGCAGTACAATGTGGCCAGCACAAGGGAGAGGTAGACAATGGGATTATCTGCAATACAAACAATATTGTCAACTGGATTGTTATACAGAGATTAAGCACATAAACATAAATATAGGGAATCACCAAAAAGTGTAAGAAATACATTACTGAGGAAAAGTGGAAAATTGAATTTAAATTGGCTCACATCAAAGATGTCGGAAAAATCATTTTATTACTATGTACAGTAAATCACAAAACAAAATGTAACCTCCTCTGTAGGGCCACTTAAAATGAATGAAAGGTGATTACTGAACCTAAACCTATGTCAGAAGTTTTAACTCTAATTTTTTCTGTCTGTGCAACAAATGCGAATGCTACCTTTGAGATGGATTAAGAGCAAAATAATAGCAGTATCCTAGAGATAACTAAGGAGAAATATTTTCAAAATTAAAAAATCAAAACCCATACATCCCCTGGCCTTGACGTCTTGCACCTTTGATTGCTGAGAGAAATACAATCATGGTTGATTGAACCCTTGTTTCTCCTTTTAATTTATCCTTAATACTGCAGAGGTAGGCTGGCCCAGTGGCACTGAGGGCTGAAATGCTAGATGCCTTACCTCACCACACTGGCGACCCATGTTTGGGAACAAGCACGCAGGCCACGGGGTTGGCAGGAGAAGAAGGATTGAGCATCCACTGGACTGCACTCCTTCTCCAGGAGGGGACTCCACAGTTGATGCATGGCTGGCCCTAGCGGTGGCTGGGGTTGGCGCACCAATGCAACAAGGGGCAGAGCTAAGGCAGACACCTGGAGGAATGCACATGGATACGTGCACTCTCCCTCCTTGTGGTGTCATTGCACACCTTAGCTCAGGGAAAACAGGAGGAATAAAGTATGGTCCAGGCGTGCCTACATGACTGTCGAGGCTCACAGGTGCTGCTTCCATGATGGGCAGTAACCCCTCTCCAGCTCTGGATTCGTGTGTGAGGTGGGTTGAGGATCCCCACCACCCGTCATGGGGGGCAAGCCATGGGGTCATTGGAGAGAGGTAAGCTGTGAGCAGGGACAGAGCTGGGAGCTCAGGCAAGAGGATCTGCTGCCCAGAGCCAAGAAGAGAAAAATAGAGTATATAAAAAAAAATACTGCAGAGGTGCCTGTTGACTGGAGATTGGCTGACATGGTCCCCATTTTTAAGAAGGGGTGACTATGGTAATCCTGCCAGCTACAGACCGATCAGTCTTACTAGTGTTTTAGGTAAAACAATGGAAGCTATTTTAAAAGATAGGTTTGAAAATGAGATTATTAACAATAATATAAGTGATCGATTCCAGCATGGGTTTAAAAGTCAGAAGTCTTGTCTGACTGCCAACTTAGTATTCTATGAAAAAGCAAGTGCCAGATTGGAAGATAAAAATCAGCGGATGTGGTCTATCTGGACCTTTGTAAGGCTTAACCTTACTTGACAAGATGCATAAATTAGGTATTAACAGTACTATTATAAAATGAAACCAAGCTTGCCTTACCAGTAGAACACTGGTTGTGAGCATAAAGGATTTTTGTTCTGATCTGGGTCCTGTGACAAGCAGGGTCCCCAGGGTTCCGTTCTGGGACCCATACTATTTTCAATATATAGATATCTGACCTAAACATGAATCTTGAGAACTTTGTAATAAAGTTTGCTGATGACACAAAGCTTGTTGCTGATATCAGTACCATACAGGGGTCTATATTGCTCCAAAAGGATCTTGATAAGCTAAAGTACTGAGCAAATATTAACAGTATGGCTTTTAATACCAGTAAATGTGTTGTTATGCATCTGGGCTCAAGAACCAACATTGTTTGTATCTATTAGATAATACACCTCTCAAATCAGTCGATTGTGAGAATTACCTAGGAACAATAATAAAAATTACCTAAAATCTAGTAACATTGTACAGAGTTAGCACTGAAAGCAAATAGGATTATCAAATGTATCAAAAATTGTTCATGTCCAGAAACGGGCATGTATACTTCTCCTATATAGAGTTTACGTCCAACCCTGTTTAGATTATTGTTCCCTTTCTGGAACCCATGCTTCTGTAGAGATATAGTTAGACTGGAGAGTATACAGAGGAGGATGACCAGAATGGTTGATGGTCTCAGGGTATGAACTATACAGAGAGAAGAGAGTTAAAATTATCACCTTTGGAATTGTAAAGGACAAGGGTGACTTATTAATGATGTATAAGATCTCTAAGGATAGTATACTGATGTCAGATTTGGGTCTTGCTTTTAAGAATAGGGCCCTAATATTGAGAAGTCATACTTTTCAGTTAATGTTATTATACCCTAGAGTAATTCCAGAAGAAATGTTTTCACCCAGAGGATTGTTCCACTCTGGAATTCACTTTCAAAGGAGATTTTGGAGGTGGACTCTTTTGAGACATATAAAACAAAATTACACCAGTACCTCTTTTATCAGCTAGGCTGAGATTAGTGCCCTTGAGGGAGATGTACATCTATGGCTTATGCCTTCTGTGCATCTAGACCTTTTCTAGTATGAATACTAGTATGAATTTCACTTGGACACTTTTAGAAAATAAAGGGACACAACCATATCTATCCTAAACACACATTAGTACATTTACTTTTATTTAGTAGGTGATTTGTGATACATTTTATAGGACCAACAAGAATTTTTCTTGTTGGTTCAAAAATGATTCAAAAGAAGGTATCAAATCACCTACTTTGTTCACCTCTTTCGTACAAGGACTGATACAAAGTTGGAAGTTTGAACAATTTGCAGAGCAGCTGTCAGGATTGCC
Organism: Neoceratodus forsteri; assembly: GCA_016271365.2. Classification (NCBI taxonomy): domain Eukaryota; kingdom Metazoa; phylum Chordata; order Ceratodontiformes; family Ceratodontidae; genus Neoceratodus; species Neoceratodus forsteri. The sequence continues at coordinate 1,303,251,373 of CM028131.1, forward strand.
CGACCATCACAGTCAGTACTAACATTCTTTTACATTGCTTCTGTTTCCCATTGATTCAGACAATTCTGCCCACAATATAAAACACCAGAGAGTTATGAGTGAACTGCAAGGTGTGATGTAGGAGAAATGTTAACACAAATAAAAGTGAAAAACTGACAAATGCTATTGGTAGATTTTTATACTGATCGGTATCTTTCATTGAATAAATGACTGTTCATTTCAATTTCCTTATTGCACTACAGTATGTGCCAGAACCGTAGGATTGTACATTGGCAAAGAATGCTTCATGAAATGAGAATAAAGCTTATAGCTTTCATGTGATAAGTGGTGGAACTATTAGGAACAAAACCAGCAATGTAGGAAAGAACGTATGACTGAGGTTGTTTTTTTGTTTTTTGTAAATGCCAGATGAAAATGGCAGTAAATTGGAGTAAAGAGAAGTTGTTCAGGCTTTGCAAACCTGTTACAGTGTAAATGTTTAGCAATGAAAAGTACTGTATATTTCAGTTGGCCTATCCTGTACCAGACAGTAAAGCTCAAATTATTGCATACACTTGTGCTACTGTAGGAATCACTTCCATGGGCATTGTATATTGTTCCACTGTTAGTTGGAGCATGTCATACTTGGTCAACCACAGTAATGCAGAGTGGCAGTCAGAGATGGGTATCTGAACTGACAGTAAGGAAAGCCATGTACACACATTTGAATTACATGTGTAACTACTATGCGTTTGAGCAGACATATAACCCGTAGTACAGAAGATGTGCTGCAAGCTCAGAACATGTTGGAAATTAGATAGATTTTGCAGCAAACTTCAAAAAAAAAAGGCCATGTGCCAGATATTCAAAATATTTGTACATGCAAGTAATTTGGTTGCTAGTGCAAAATTCTGAACATTTATTTTTTGGCAAGGTAGTAAGTGGCTGTCTGGGGGTGGCAGTGGGGCATCACCAGATTTTATCACTGTTGCAAATTCTAGTGTCTCTCAAAATCTGAGCTGACACTTATGTTGCTCAAATATGTGTTTAAAAGATTTACATGAGAAACCAAATTGCTTGTATGGATGTTTGAAGATCTGGTCCATGTGCTTAAACTGCTTCCCCTCCTAAGGCATATGCTATAAAAACAGCTGGCCTTGGAAAGATTATATTTCCTGAAGGGTAGGGAGGCGAAATTCCTAGAAGCCTGGAAACCTTTTGAATTATCTGTCACAGATGGAAGCCCAGACCTTAAAGAGGAGCAAGCTAGGAGGCAGCAGGCTGAGGGTAGGAGTGAATGAACTGGGTGGTACCTTAAATTCTTGATCATAGTATAGGCACTTTGACTTGTAACTGGCTATCATATTAACTCCATATTTAACAGAAATTATTGGAATAGACTAGTTGTAATGTATTTTATAATAGCATTTTATAGACATTTGTATGCTTGCATGTGCTCATTTTTACGTTCATTCATTCACACTGTTTAATGTATAATAATGGGTGAATGAAATACTTGTGGACTTCCACTTTCTTCTAAATACCAATAAAAGATTCTACAAAAAGAGGTTTCACAATAGAGGATTCGCATAATTTTTGAGTCTCTCTCTCTCTCTCTCTCTCTCTCTCTCTCTCTCTCTCTCTCTCTCATGCCCATTTACCTGCCAGATCTACTTCTGTCTCTCTCCCCACTCCATCTAAAATCAAACTCTGGTCAGAGCCACTACAGCTGCTAATCCAGTCCCTTGACAAGGACTGTTTCACAGATTTTTTTCCTGTATTGAAATCAACATGTCAACTTTTAAATGCTGACATCACTAAGTTAGCCCATTTACATGAAGGGTCAAGTGATGTCAGCATTTCAAGAAGCTTTCGACATGTGCTGACTCCGATATTGGAAACTGATACTGTGAAACAGTTCTTATCAAGTGACTGCATTAGCAGTTGTAGTGACTCTGACCAGAGTTTGTTTCTTTATTACTGAAGAAAGTGGCATAAAACAAGATTACTGTCCTTGGACTTCATTTGCTTTGGCCGCTTGATCTGATGCTGACATCATAATGCCCTGTTTATGACATCATAATTATCTGCGCAGAAACAGATTGGGATGCCATAAACAGAACTGTGACTGCAGAACTAGACAAGCAGACAGAACAAATAGGGCAAAGATCCTGTTTTAATGCAAATGTCCTTAGTATTAAAGAAATAAGGGTGACAATTACAGAAAAAGTGTGAAATATAAGCTAAATTGTGTCTAAATATTATATTTTTCAAAGTTGTCCCAACAACATCAGGGGCTCTTTAAAGCTCTATTACACTGCAAGCAAACATTCAGCATTGAGAAATCCTTGTTTTTAGTAGGGTGAGAGAAAAGAGTTTTTACCATGTAGTCAGGACTAAAGTGTGTTCTGACAAACAAGGCAGAGACAATCGCCATGGTGTGTGTGGATCCAGTTTCAGTTTGTCTGCATGAGTAAGGAATAGCAACCAGTAAGGGGTTGGAGTGGACACTAAATAGAATTCTGTAAAGTGAGCACAGTGCAGTGGAGTTATTTTAAAGTAAATACACTAATACTTTACCATTTGTGATTGGTAATTTAAAAGAGGGTTTTGCTGTTGAATTCCATGGTTGGAGAGGTTTGCAGATGACAGAAAAGAAGTAAATGGTGTGATTGTAAACAACAGTGTCTCCAGAGTAGGTTACTTGGTTGTACAAGACAATATCAGGCTAAAACCCATCAAGATTGTCTCCCACTCTGGGTGGGTTTATATTTCAACATTTTGACCATAAATAGCTATCCTCTTTTTGAAACTATTTATAGAAGGAATGTCAACTAAGTCTTGGGGCAATTTATTCCAGGCTCTGGCTGCCCTTACTGTAAAGTAACTATTTCTTTTTTCAGTGTACCATGGGACCATTAGCTGCTTATGATGAGATCTTAGGTTGATACCCCTAATGCTATAAGGCAAACTACACTGTTGCATCAAATCAGGGTTTTGAAGTACGTTATAAAGCATTAATAGATCTCCCTTGTTTTCTGTCCTGTAAGAAAAATAGCCCAGTTTCTGATAGCCTATATATATATGTATACACACACACACACACATATGTTAGATATTCATTGCAAAAAAACTCTGTTAATGCATCAGTTAGGGTTCATATTACTGTGACAAATGTATGAAAATGTGGTGTTGGGGTTCCCAACCTACCCTCCACCCTCCACACACCAACAGGAGTCAGGGTGTGCCTTGGGGTCATCAAGCCTAACTCTCACCCCATTCTATGTGTAAGGAAGCTGAGATAGTATGGTATAGGAGAATGGGATAAAAGTTGAGGCCTGATGACCTAAGGTACACCTGGATGCCTGTTGGTGTGTGGAAAGTGTGAGGTGGGGTGAGGTGGTAGGTTGGGAACACTAACACTACATTTTCACAGTTTTGTTGCTGTAATATGAACCCCAACTGATGCATTAAAGAGTTTTTTGCAATGTTTTCTACTTTAAGAATATGTAATCTTACCCTTATGTGGTTGTGGGAGTGGTCTGTAATGTGTTGTGGGAGCACAAGGCTCCTCGGTGCTTTCACATGGCACATCTATATTTTCTGATAGATTATATTGGAAACTTTACAGTTTAATAACTTATGAATGGATGAATATATTTTCACCAAACCTTCAAAGGGGACATCAGTGACCCAGACCTTATATACTCTAACAATTTCAGACCAGACCCCAAACCATTTTGGACTTACAGATGAGCAAAGAATTTGTACCTAAATGATAAATTTCACATTTATGGCACTTCACAGCTCCACAAACTCACCACCGATCAGAACGAAATTTGCCAGATCCAGAGGTCTATGGTACCAGACAACTCATGAAAAATTTGGGGAACATCAGTCTTATGGTTTGCAAAGTTATTGAAATGCAAAATGAGGGTTTAACATAGAAATGGATGGCTCCCATATTTGGATATTGTAATTATCTCTGGTTTTCATGTGCGAGTGCAGGGTCCTCTGGGTCCTGCACTCCTATCTAACCATAAGTGTAGAGGCATTGCAATTTACCCTCATTTCCTGTGGGGCCCTGTGCTCCCATCACTCCATAATTGTATCCATTTGTGGGAGTGCAGGGCCCTATGGGCCTGCACTTCCATCTATCCATAAGTGTAGAGACATTGTAATTAACCTCATCTCCCATTACTGCATAATGGAGGGCCCTGCACTCCCATTCCTGCATAATGGTATCCATATATGGGAGCACAGGACCTCTGGGCCCTGCACTCCCATCTACCCATAAGTGTAGAGGCGTAGCACAGGCCTAGAGATGTTCCAAGTAACCCTTGTGCTGCAAATGGCACAATTGACAGAAACCATAGGAACATGTGAAATATTCCATTGCAGTTGTAATCATGGCCTTGCAACCTGCCTACTTACTTAGTAAGTTGTGTTTAACAAAAATCTGTATCTCAAAGCATTTTCGATACATAGCTGCCAAAAGGTACCATGACTGCCATTATGTGAAACTTCTAAACTTCAGAATGTTATAGCTATGGAACTGTAAAATTTTATCACCAAACCAGTAAATGCATGCCTGTGGGCAAGCCCTTTCTACCCTGCAAATTTCAGCACAAAACTCCTAACTGTTTATTTGTAGTAAAGTAGCAAAGAAACAGCACTTTTTGAAAGTAGTGTCATAAATTTTGAAACTTTCACAAATTTGTGAAAGTTTTCATGAACACTGTCACAAATTTGTGACACTATGTTTACAAAACTCTCGCAATTTGTGAAAGTTTTGCAAAAGCAGTGTAACAAATTTGTGACACTGCCAACAGTCCAATTAACTGGAACCAGAAATCATTTACCTGTCCATAGCAATGTCTAAAATAAGGTGCAGAAATTCAATTAAAGCTGCAGCTGATTTTCCAATCCAACTACAATACTGAAATGGGGTAACCTAGATTTTACTCACCAAGTTTTAAATCTCGAGATCCAGCAACTCTGAGTTTGAAACCCATGACTCTGATTTACATAATTTGTGAGCTTAGCAAGTCAGTTTACCTCCCTGTGCTCTTGGGATGCAGCTTGAAACACCCTTTGGGTCACTGGGCCTTTTAGGCAACAAGTTCTAAAACAAAAAACAAATAAAGCACAAGAAAGTACTATAACATGACTATGGTCATACAGTAATTTAATAGGCTAAACTGGATTTGAGTCAGATCATTAGGTTCACAGTTCTTGGTATGAACTATCAGAATGCTCAGTTTATCAAGAAAATGACAATATCTGACCTTATTTTAGTCTAAGTTCCTGAAGCTAAATTAGCAATAAAACTAACATAGTTCAATCAGAAGAAGAGGAAGAATGTGATGCTACTGGAAGCATGGGAACATCGGGTGCCCACATCAGCCTAGTCGATGGGGCTCACCTGTGTTATTTTATTCATGGGTCAAATGGGAAGTTGCAATTGTCTTGGTGCCTCAGTTCTGGAATAGGCTTGGATACCTGTGATCCTCCCCACCCTACCTCCCGGAAGTTTGTGTATTTATTGAAGTTATGTATTTTACTCTCTCTTAACCAGACAAAAGCATTGTGAAGGAAATGAATATCTTTTTAATTGAAAAGAAGTGGCAATTTATGAATCAGAGTAATGCGGGTGGTATTCACAGTCTTACTATGAAGTCGTCCCCACCCCCAAAAAATGAGGTTATTGAGAAACAGGATATGAGTTGCAAGAAACAAAACACAATTTTGTATACAAAACTACTGCAAAAAGAAAATAACAGGGTAACTAACTCCTAAGTAACAAGAACTTCAAAACTGACCAAGGTTAGTGTATGAGATAGTTATATAATTGTTTCTCATATAATTAGAAATAACTTTTATGGGTATGAGACATGGACAATGGACATTATTTGAGCAATTGGACCCCACTAGCCCTTAATCAACTGAAGTGACAATAAAACATGCATGTGTCTAATATTTTATTTCTGTTCTATAGAATATAAGCAGTAGCATCCATCAGAGAAGATGCAAGCTCCATTTCTCCCTGTTGTAAATTGTTTTCTCCTACTTATTGAAAGCAGAAATCTCAGTTTCCAAAAGTTGGTGAGAATACTGCCTGGAAACATATGTAAAGTCCACAAAAAAAAGTTATGCAATATAATCATTTACAGAGCAGGTCAGTAATATGATACCCCGTTGTTGAACCTGATTACAGAAGGCTAAAGAATACCAACTCTGACAACTCTAGGCTAGTGGTGACCACTGCAATGATTATTTAAAAATATAGAAATGAAAAGGCAAAAGAGATTTCAGTTTCATTTGGATCAGGCTGTATATGGGGATGGTCTGAAGAGAAGCAATCCTCAGTATTGTTTTAATATTTTAATTTTTTTTGGTACTGTACAGCAAATATGAAGAACTGACAATATGGAACACAAAACATCATCCACAAGTGATAGTTGGTCAATCAGCTCACAGTAAAATGAAGTAGTCTGAATATCATAAGATCATGACTATAGCAATTATTTTGAGAGCCAGTCACACAATAAGGAGTTAGAGTTGATAAATGGATGAAATTTTATGCGGAAAAGGAACAAAACTGACCTCATACTGTTCTATAGTGAAGTTTAAAAGTAACGTATTCCACTTTTACAGTACCTGTGAATGGAAAGCTCTAGGACAAGCGGTTCTAATATGGGCTTAAATGTATTTTATCAACTACAAAACAAAAGCCAATGACAGATGAAGGAAAGAAAAATGCCAGGCATCACTTCAGATCTGCTGTTAGGTGAACTTGAACTGCAAAAGCTACGCATCACATTTGGTGCTGTATCCAACTGAAGAATTGACATAATGACTGCAGTGATGATACATCTCGAGACACTATCTGCCGAGATCAGACAGTTTCTGCTCAAAACTAGCGAGTCTATTTTAAGTTTAAAACCATGTCTAATGTGAGCCAACAGTAAAAAAATACACAGACTTTGTTGGTCAAGATCAATTTTGTTGCATACAGGCATTCAAATTGCTGTCTGTTAAAATCACTGATCATGTTAAAACTACATTTGTCATTGATCTTTAAGTCCAAAATCCTTTTCCTGACTCATAATCCTTTTCATTTGAACAAGAGAGATTCACAAAGAGGATCTTAGCGGTGCGAAAAGGAATTAAAATGTTAAAATTCAGGGCCACTTTTGCCACTAGACAACTAGAGAATCCACCAAAGGAGTTCTGATCAGCAAGATACATATGTTGGTGTGTCTAGAGCACATCAGTTTTGTATGTTTTGAATATTTATATTTTAGAAAACCTGAAATCAAGATGGTGGCTCCCAAAAGGACTGGCCGCTCATAAAGAATCCTTTTCCATGAGCCCAAATTCCTTTTTCGTTCCAATCCTCTATCCTGCAGAGTGACATTCCAATGAAAATAATGGGAACTTAAAATTGAATAACTTTGCAACAGATTAATATTTTTTACCAAACAAATGCAAGGCAGTTCTGTAACAATCTGTTTCTACCATAAAAAAATCACACCAAAATTCCATACCATCTGGTCACAAGGCAATGAGGAAAAATTGCAAAAATTGTGACTTTTAAGGTTTTGCACTATCTAGGTTTCAGAATCTGCACATCCAACTGGAACAAAACCTTTTACATCAAACGATCTATCCCACAGGACAACACATGCCAATTTTGTGCAAATCTATTGATCAGGTGCAAAGTTATTAAACTGCAAAATTTGAGATTTAACATTAAACTGCATACAGCACTTCAACATTAAAGATCAATGACAACTATTTTATACATTGTTAATAAAAGACTGAATTTAAGTCTGTGTCATGAGTAGTGTTTCCTGAAAATGTCATGCTATTTGGTTTTGTGGTTTTCTTTAAATCAGCATTTAACTTCTTCTGCACTAACTGAGAAACAGTCAGGCTGTTTCTGTCCCTCTGACTGAGCCTTGCAGGTGATGATATCATATTGGAGTAAGCAACTGCTTTGGCAGTGTAACTCCCTTGACTGAAGAGCTGTTAACTTCCCAAGTAGAGCAATCTGTAGAGTTGTGTGCTGTCCAGTGGTTTTATTAGCTTGGTCTTTGGTTTGTGTTCAGATGAAGTAACTGCAAATCTATCGTTTTGTTCTTATCATCAGTGCAGAAGAAGTTAACAAATGCTGATTTAAAGAAAATCACAAAACCAAATAGCATGACATTTTCAGGAAACACTACTCATGATACAGGGTCTTGAATTCAAGCTTTTGTTAACAATGCATAAAATGGTTGCCATTGATCTTTAAACTCAAATATTTGTACTTCAATAACTTTGCAACTGTTCAATGGATTTGCATGAAATTGACATGCACTGTCAGCCATCATAGATCTCTGGATGTGGCAAGTTATGTTTCAGTTGGATGTGATTTCCAAGTTCGGATAGGTGAATAAAGCATTTTGTCACTCATTGACTTTGCTGGGATTTTCTTTGGACTTGCCTACAGCCCAGATGATTTGTAATCTTCATCTGAAATTTTCAGGACAGAAAGGTACTAGCCCACAGATGTGCCTTTTGCCAGCCTGGTGAAAAATAATAAGCCATTTGTAAGTTATTGCAATTTAAAATTTGAAATAAATTGTTTCTGAGCATGCTCAGTAAGCACTAAAAAATAGCTGTATGAAATGAAAAGGAATCCTATTTCATATGGAAAAATTCCTTTTCATTTGCCACCATCTTGTTTCCATTTTTCTTTAAAAAATTTCAAAAGCCACAAAAATGACATCCTGGAGAGACCCCACACCTAGCTGGCTGATCGGGACCCCTTAGGTGCAATCTACACCTCAATGTTAGAGATATGGCCCAGAAATGTGTTTTATTTCCAGTTAGGAATCCTTTTTATGACTGCATGATATGAAAAGAATCCTTTTCCCTATCATGAGTCACAAAAGGATCCTGATCATGAATTCTGTGTCTTTCCCTGTGCTGTACTGTATTTCCCGGTGTCTAGTGGCACTTCCTTACCTCCCTGTTTTCAAAAAATGTAATTCCTATAATCTAACCATGATGCCCACCCCAGTGTTGGATGCCCCCATAGCCCATTGTTTTATTTTACATTAATTGACATTGGGGTGCCCAGTCCCCATGTCAACATTTTGAAGGGCCTTACCCAGCAATTTGGGACACTGGAGAACCCACTCCCAGTGTCTCAAATTAGATTTAATCATGTGTACCTGTAAAAATAAATCTGTCCCATTAAGTCTTTTTGTAAACCTGAAATAAAGAAAACCATCCTTTGCCATCCCTGCCATCCCTCTCACTGAACGCCTAGCACCCCAGACCCCCACTTACCCTATACCTCTGGAGGTTATATGTTGTCATCCTCTGTGAACCAGGACATATCTGCACTCTTCCACACCAAATCATGAACTGAGGCATGAAGATAAGTTCTGTATTATGTATTTCACTGTTGTTTGAACTTATGTTGATATCTTTGCCATTTTTGGAATTTTTGCACCAAATTTTCAATGTGGCCTTTTGGGACCCACCTCATGAAAACTGCAACTGTCATTTTGTTAAGCAGGTCCAGAAGGTGATTTTGCAGTCATTGCGTGAAATCACCTTTCAGGATTAAAACCAAATTTCACCACCAGTGTTCATGAGGTGGGGTCCTAAAAAGGCTAGGTTTAAAATTGTTGCAAAATTCAAAAATTGCCACATTAAGCATGTTCATTGAATGTTTTCTAGGCACACACATAACTTTGGTACTTTTCAATATTTTGACTCTTAGATTTTGAATAGCCTTCTTATTATCCAACATCATGTATGTCACAGCAGTCATTTTCAAATACTTCCTAAAATGTGTTCGCACCTGTAACATGGAATGGTGTTGCAGTTGTGCAAATTACCTTTTGGCGAGGATTTGAAAATCTTCTGTATCAGATAAATGCACTGGGGTAACAAGAAGGCTATACTGATAATTTGGTCATGCATCTATGCGAGGATGGGTGCACAGGGTCCAAAGGACCCTGTGCTCCACTAATAAAATAATGAAAATCATGGAACATGGGACAAAAGGACACTTATGGAGGTGGGAGCACAGGGCTGATGGAGCTCTGTGCTCCCACAGGCAAATAAGGATACATGTAAGCTATCTGAAAAAGTCGGAAATTCATCGCAAAAAAACATCATTGATGCATCAGTTAGGGTTGTTAGTAAAGTGACAAAGTAAGTAAGGACATATGATATTAGGGTTTCCAACTCTAACACCCACCCACCACCCTGCACATGCCAACGAGCATCGGGGGTGCCTTGAGATCATCAGCATAATGCTCACTTCCATTCTTCTATACTGTAACCATCTCTGTTTATTTATATATGGAATGGGGTCAGTGTTATGGCTGATGACCTCAAGGCACAACCCCTGATGCCTGTTGGTGTGTGCAGGGCGGTGGTGGAGTGTCAGGTTGGAAACCCTAACTTCATATTTCCTACTTTGTCACTTTACTAACAACCCTAACTGATGCATTAATAAAGTTTTACAATGAAGATATATATATATATACAGTATATATCTCTTGCAAAAACCTAAGGCATTAGTTAGGGTTGCAGCAACAAAAGTAGAAATGCTCTCCCCATTCTCCCATGCTGGACCCACCACCTTATTTTGTAATGGAATGGGGCAAGCCTTAGGGCTGACAAACCCAATGCCGTCCCTGATGCCTCTTGGTCTGTGCAGGGTGGTGGTGGGGTGCTAGGGTTGAAACCTTAACGATACATTTCCCTACTTTTGTTGTGGCAACCCTAACTGAAGCATTAATGAAGTTTTTCAGAATTTATTTCCTTACTTTTGAGATAGTAAAATCATATCCTAAGTTGCTTGTTGGAAGGCCCTGTGCTCATATTCCTCCATAGATACATATATGTACGTAGCTGTGGAAGCCATGTTATTACCCCAACTGATGTAGTCAGTATAGAAAATATTCAGTCCACACGAAACATAATTCTGCACAACTGCAACACCATTCTGCACCACAGGTGAGAAAACACATTTTAACAAGGATTTGAAAATGGCAGCAGTGACATACATTTGGTAGAGTAATAAGTCTGTGTTGAAAATTAGGTTTGAAAATATTTTAAATTTACAAAGTTGCAAGTGTGCCTATCAAAATTGCAATGAACGGTCATAACTCAGCCATTTTTAGATTTTGACCCAGATTTTCAAAATGACCTTTTGGGGACCCCAGCTCATGAACAATATGACTGTCATTATACGAATCCTGCCCAAAATATGAATTCACCCAGTGACTGTAAAATCACCTTTCGGGCACGAGCTGTGAAATGAGTCATATTGTTCATAAGGAGGGTCACCAAAGGTCATGTTGAAAATTTGGGGTCAAAATCTCAAAAACTGCTCAATTTTGCATAAAAGTTGAATTCCCCATTGAAATCGTTGAAGAACATTTTAGTGTGGTACTGAATTTTCAAATTTCAGCAGAACAAAAATTTCACAGAATTTTCAAAATTCTGATGAATTTCATGGATCTCAATATTTTCTGCAGAAATGGTTGTGGAATAATTTTCTGCAGGAAATTAGGTTCTGTGGAATATTATTCTGCACATGACAGCAGGTGGAATTCAGCAGAAGGACCAGCAAGATTCTGGCTAAAATTCCACTGGCAGAATGGTCATTCAGCAATAATTTCACCAGCAGAATTCAACATTCCGCACAGCACTAGCATTACCTTAGTTTCTCATATTGCAGTCACGGTTCCAGCAGCAAGGCGTGTCTTGATCAGGAAAGCGGATCTTGAACCTGGGGCCTCTTCAGGTGAGTGAGGGTGTGTGGGGGTGTCAAGGGGATGTGGGAAGGTGGGTGTACAGTGGGAGGTTGGGTGGGGGTGCCGGTGTGATCAGGAATGGATGTTTTTTACAGGTTAAAAATATAAAAGACATTGAGGACTGTTTTCTTATTTTCAGGCACAAAACAACATGGGAGGGTGGGGATGCCACTAATCACCAGCAAAACTAAAAGGAGCATCAGAGGGTGGGGTACCACTAGACACCAGGGAGAAATGAGCATAGTGGCAAACTACAAAGAAAAAATGTAAAAATAACTAATAAACATATGGGGATTCAGGTGTGGGGTGCCACTAGATGCCAGGGATTTTTATATAGGGTTCCAAAGAGAACCCATAAAAACACACAAAAAAATCATTTTTGCCAGGACAAATTCTTTTCTGTCATCATGCCTTTGCTGTGGTGGCGAAAAAGGATTCCGTCTGGTGAAAAAAGATCCCTTTCATGACCAGATGTCTGTCTTTTCAGGACCAGATGGTTGTCAATCCATTTTACTGGCCAGATGGCCATGTAATTTAATCCTTTCGCCACAGCAATTCATTTTTGCCACCCTTTTCATCATGATGAAAAAGGAATCCATTCGACCAGATGGCCAACCCATTTAAACCTTTTTCACCACAGCAATTCCTTTTACCATCCTTTTCATCATGGCATGAAACTGGGTGACCAGCTGGCAGCCAGTGCAACCTCCATGGCTTTCTCAGAGGTCCCTCGATGTGGGGAAAGGCAGACGTACGGACAAGATCAGGTACAAGGAAGTTGAAGAATTTAATGAGTGGCTGCAAGGATGGTGCAAGGAAAAAAGGCTATCTCTTCATCAGAAACTGGGGACTTCTAGGAGAGGAAGCTCTTTAAATAGTGGTCTTCACCTTACCAGGCAAGGGTAAGAGCACTGGGGCTGAAATTCGATGTCGCCATGGGGCATTTGAATTAGATGACGGGAGCCTGCAGTTAGGAAAATTATCAACACCTGCACAAGGAAAGGAACTTAGCCATCTCTCCCAAAATCTAAATTCACCTCCACAAACAGGCAGCACAAGTGAGAAATCAGGAGAGGAATCAAAGGGGCCATAAGGGTGAAGAAGCAACAGGTGATCACAAGATGAAACCCAATACGAATAAGAAAAATGCCCTTGCCAGAACATGGAAAGGGATGTGCTTCAATGCCAGAAGCTTGGGTAATAAAATTAGCAAACTGCAAGTAACTATGGTGGACACCCAAAGTGGATCTGGTGGCCATCAGGAAACATGGGCCACAGAAAACAATGACTGGGACCTATCAGTCCCTGGGTACATACTGTATAGGCAGGATAAGAGGGAACCGGGGTTGCCTTATATCTCCTTCAAATCTATCAAAAGGAAGGTGTAGAATCCCTATAGGTACAGCTCACAGCAAACTTGGGTAAGAGGATCGTCATAGGGGTGGTATGCAAGTGAGAGATTCAAAGAACCGGGGACAGGGTGAAGGTGCTCGCATGAACAGTCTTTGAATCTATCAAAAGGAAGGTGTAGAATACCTGTGGGTACAGCTCAGAGCAGACTCGGTAAGAGGATCTGCATAAGGTTGGTATACAGACCACCAGGTCAAACAGAGAAGTGACTCAGCACTCATAGAAGAAATCAGAGATGCAGTAAAAGGGGAAAACAGTGGAGGATGGGGAGCCGAACATGCCAGATGTCAACTTGAGTTGTTCAAATTGCTAGAACCTTGAGAATTCAAACTGTGGTAGATGCCTTACAGGATTGTCTGCTCAACCAGATGGTCAGCTCTTCGACTAGGTCAGGAAACATACTCGATGTGGTACTCTCAAATTCGGAGATGGTGGGAGCTCTAAGGGTTGGAGAACCACTGGCTAATAGTGACCACAACTCCGTTTGGTTTGAGTTGTCCCAGGGATGTAAACTCTAAATCCCAGGAAGAGGTCTTGACTTTAAGGGAGCAAATTTTGAAAAAATGAAACTGATACTTGGGAGTACACTAGCCAGGATCCAGAAAGAAAGGAGGTGGAGGGCATCTGGGGCTAGTTAAGCAGGCCTTAACAGAGGCTACAAGGCTCTGAATCAGGACAGTGATAAAAGCAAAAGCACATAAGACCGATATGGTTCACAGACCAGGTCAGAAATGCAATTAAAATCAAAAGGGGCTTTCTGCATACACAGGAAGTTGAAGGGCAAAGATAGCTGGGATATTTTCACCCAGAGGAGTAGGGATGCAGAAAAGATTGTGAGGCTAGCAAAGGCAGAGGCAGAACTTAGGAAAGCTGAAGGAATCAAACCGGAAACAATTCTTTGATACATTAGGGAAAAAGGAAAAGCAGGGAGTAGTCAGACTCGTAAACAGAGCAAGAGAATAGAGGATAACGGGCAAAACCCTCTGTCCTGAACAATGTTTTCTGCTCGATGTTCACGAAAGAACACATGGGTCCGCTGCCTGAGAGCGGCATTAAAGCTGCAGATAGAGGAAACCATGTATGGAAACTCCATCGATCAGCACTGATAGAGTTAGAGAGGCGCTGCTGAATCTAAGAACAGACAAAGTACCAGATGTGATGGGCTGCATCCGGGGCACTGAAGGAGCTTACAGAAGAACTAGTGGTCTCCTTGACACATTTGTTCAATCGGTCAGTTTAAACAGGTGATGTGCTGGAGGACTGGTAGCCATTTGGTATAATAAAAAAAATCAATCTCTACAAACTTGCCATTCCTTGAGAAACAGTATAGTGCCACATTTTGCCAAAACAGAAGTGGTTGCCAAAACCAGAAGTCACGCCCTAAAGTTACCACTCTTAAAAGCTGAAAGCTGCTGTAGCTGAAACCATAAGTTGCTTCTCCAAAGCTGCAGCATGCCAAAATCTTCAGGTTTGCAGAGCCAGATACCTTTACAAACATAACAAAACAAAACAACAGCTGGCTAGATTTCCCACTCTATTCAGTGCACCTATCCCTGAAACCAGAACTTGCTCTTCTGAAGCTGCTGCACAAGAAAAGCTTCAAGGTGTACCTTACTTTAAATTTTACACTTGTTATTGCTTTTTTATTTATTTTGGATCAAGAAGAGGTTTGCAATATTGCTTATGTACTTGTAGATTGGGGCCGGATATTCAGATTGTGCCAGGCTGTGGCGCAAACCTGGGCGCAGCACAACTTGGCTGAGCAGGGGTGTTGACTGGGCGATATTCAGCGGAGCTGTGCCATGGCACAGCATTGTTGAATATCAGCATCCTAACCACCGCTAGTATGCATGGCACAGTGGTACTGCAACGCGCGCGGCCAGAGGGAGCAGGGGATGCGCTTAGCGCAGTTCCATTGGCGCCATGCGCGCATCTCACCGCCGATATTGAAAAGTGCACATGCAAATGGGGCCATAATGTATGTAGGCCAAATGGGGCCATTTTCATGTCATTAAGGTCCCATTTGCATGCAGGTGCGCCTGATTCCCAGTGACTTACGCCTGGTGCCCTGCCAGGCAGCAGCTGTCGGGGACCAATGCCCCTGCACAGCACAACAATGCACCCTCTGCCCGATCATGGGCATATGTAAATTCAGTTAATCATCCAATATCCCTGGTGGTCCAGTGGACTGCTTGCAGCCCGATCACGGGCATCTGTGTAAAATATATGTCCAACATGCCTGGTGGTCCAGTGGACCACTGCAGCCCGATCACGGGCATCTGTGTAAAATCATGTCAATATTCCTGGTGGTCCAGTGGACGCTTGCAGCTAATCACAGGCATATGTAATTGGGAGAGCTCCATGGTACCCCCTCCCCACCCACCCATTACACTGAGCCCCACTGCCTCGATCTCCCCGGTCAGGCGGTAGGCGGCAGCACCCCACCAGCCTGCAGTCCATCGACTGACGAGTACGGTAGGGCTGTATGCCCATTGGTCACAATGTGAGCCAATGAGTGTGCAGCCCATGCCGTGCCACAATCCAGATATGTGAATGGATCCATTCACATATCACAGACTTTAATAGTATGGTATGGGCTATATGATCGTGGCTCATGCTGATCAGACCAATGGGCGTACAGCTCTAATACCACACTATCGGTCGGCCAGCAGCGAGGTGGCAGCAGGTGGTGCTCCACCGCCGCTGACGGGAGGCGGGGCGGTGCTGTACCAGTAGGCGGGTGAGGAGAAGGCTGCAATCAGGCTCTGTGTGCACTGTGTGGAGTGGGCTGCTGTCTGAACTCTCAAATAATGAACTTATAATTACACAGATGCCCCATGTTGACTGCGAAAACACACCACCACGAAGGTGCAGCGGAGCTCAGGTGGTCACCCACAGGTGGCAGCTGCTGTCTTGCGCCTTGCAATATGGCAGCTCACCTGTGGGTGGCCAGCTGTTCTTCTTTTTTGGCTCACGGTGTGCAGCGCAAGTAGGGTTGCGCTGCAGGACTCCAGCACATCCTCGGCTGAATATCGGGATGTGTGGAGTATGTATGGGCACCCACCTGCGCCGCCACATTACTGATGCGCTCGGTGCATCGGGATTTGTGGCAGGCACAATCCCCGTTTGAATATCACGCCAGGGTGCATCAGTGGCTGCGCATGGTGCAACACTGTTGCGCCATGCGCAACCCTTCTGAATATCCTGGCCCTGGAGTTTAAACCCAGAGGGACTGAAATACCATACTTTTTCTTCCCTTGTGGACAGCTGGCTTGTTGTGGACTAGTATTTTGGAGATATTTTGCATCAAACTGTTTTTGTTACTGTGAATTATTCACAGGGCTGAGGATTTTCCATTGTAAGTCCTGTAGTTTAGTGCAGGTTAGTGGGTTGTGTATTTGACCCTGACATTGCATCAGGTGATAAAACCTGGTTTTACATACTACCATACTAAAATGCCAGCAGAATAGGCCGAACAGTCTTTCAAACAACATGAAGTCTTGCTATGTTATGACATATGAAGTATAACCCCAGGTTAGAACTGCTACGGAGGTGAAAGAGTTAACTTCCATGCAGAGCATGGAATCTTGAGCCAAGCTCGGTTGTACCTCTGTCTGTTGAAGCTCAAACTTAAACTGTCAGATTCTTTACTCCGCCTCACTGAACAGTCGCTCCGGAGATTCCTCCTGCTGCTCGGTTTGTTTGTCGGTTTTAAAGTGTAATTCTCGGTTTATTTTATCGAAATTTAACGCAATCATCGGTTCAAGCTCTGTCTGTGGTATTGTAAGTAATAGATAGGCTTATTTATTATTTTTTCTTCTGTGTGGAACTTGTAAAAGTCTTTTCAGTTGGTTGAACCGATCAGAAGGGTTTTAAAATTACTTTCTAGCCCTTTAGAGTGCGGTTCCCAGTTCTTATCGGTTCTAAAAAATGGATTTTATTATGTTTTTTCCACAACCTGTGACACGGTTGGGAACCGATAAGAGTCTTGCTTGGTGGATTGCCATTAATGGGCAAGTTTTGCTAGCTGGCACCTATGTCTGAGAAACGCAAAGAAAACCGGACCCACTGGTTTCAGCACTGTTGCCTCTGTGGGGAAGCCTTTGCCAAGGCTGACCCACACACCATTTGTGTATATTGTCTGGGGTTTGACCACCTCAATGCAGACTGCCAGATTTGTAAGAATTTTCCTGCTGCCACCATGGAAAAAGAGTTGGTAGGCTCAGGGAAGGGGAGGCAAGTCCGCTGACCCAGATGGCCAGCCCGGTTGGTTCCAGCGAACCTGAGGGAGTGCCCTCTGACCAGGCTGTGCTTCCTCGGGCAAACGGAGAGCCAGCTCTGAGGAGCCAGTTCCAACTAAAGGGCTAGAAGGTCAGCTAGTTTGGGGCCAAAGTTCTTTCTCCAACCGCTGAGGAAATAGCCAAAGCTATTCAAATTGTCCAGTCTCCTTCCCAGTTCCGTCCGAACCGGCACCATTGGGCAGCGCCCGGTTCAGTCGGGTTCCTCGGTTCCCTCGGTTCAGGATTATGATTTTGAAGATTTTTATGAACCAGGGGAAGGAGAGGAGAGGTACGAGGAGAGTGAGTGTGATTTTGAAAGTCTGGATGTGCCCATTGAACGGACATCTCTCAGACAGACCCTCCCAGGCTATCTGAGTCCCTTCTCATTTTTGTTTTACAAGAAAGTTGCTGACACTCTGCAACTCCCTGTTGAGGAAGCTGTTGATGATCAAGAAGAGCCTGATTTTGTGGAAATGATGGATATTCCAGAGTCTAGGAGACTGTCTATTCCCTTGCATAAATCTTTTAGAAAACAGACAGTAAAAATTCAAAAACTCCTCATTCTATCCTCCCTGTGGATAAAAGATGGACAAGAGGTATGCTTTATCAGGCTCTGATATGGAGTTCCTATCCCAGCAGTGCAGCCATGGGGGTAGTGCAGGCTGCAGCCTGTGACAAGGCTAATATTCCTCTAGCCTCTCACCCTCCTGAAAAGGATTCCAGGAGGATGGATGCCATGGCAAAAAAAGCAGTACATGGCAGCATCTTTGGGACTCAGACAGGCAAATTATGTGATCACGCAGCTAGGTACCAGAAATCCAGGTGGGATACTGTCCTGGCCCTAGCAAAACAGGCCCTGAACAGCTTGCCAGGGAGCTGGAGCAGGTGGCTGCAGATGGTATTGAGGCATCCAAGGTGCAATTTCATGCTGCTGTAGACTCTAATGATGTTTCATCTAGAGTTATGGCTACATCTGTGTCTCTTCACAGAACGGCCTGGCTCAGATGTACTGCCCTGTCACAGGATACCCAGTCTAAGGCTATGGATTTTCCTGTTGTGGGAAATTCTCTGTTTGGGGAGCAGACAGAGAATTATAAGAAAATGGATGAGTATAGGACCACCTATAGGGGCGCACAGGCCAAAGAAAGGCAGTCACTCCTCAAAGGCAGCATGTCAGGGGCAGGGGCAGGCCTTTTCTGAGCCATTTACCAAGCCCAGGCCTCCTCTTCTGCTTATGCCCAGAGGGTTCTTTAGAGGAAAAGGGCAGAAGGGGCTCTAGTAAGCCTGCTTCTACCCTCAACCCAAAGCTCCTGCAAAACAGGCTCCCTGATGGGGTGGCCAGGGCCGATTCTCCACTACCGGTAGGGGCAGGCTGGCTTACTTTGTCCAGGACTGGAAGTCTTTAACATCAGACAAGTGAGTCCTGGAAGTAGTAAGCCAGGGACTGGTTCTCAGCTTCAAAAATTTCCGAAGATGAGAGCCAGGTCTTTTCCACCTGCAAACCCATCAGAGGCACTTGCCCTGGAAGCAGAAGTTTCTTCCTCCTGGCTCTCAGAGCCGTCGAAAGGTTCTACCCATACACCAGGGCAAAGGGTTGTACTCCAGGTACTTCCTTACCCCAAAAAGACAGGAGAATGGCGGCCCATTCTGGATCTCAGGTATCTAAACAAGCACCTTTTAAAACCAAAGTTCAAAATGGTGACCCTAGGGATTATTTTACCCTCTCTAAGGCCAGGGGACTGGCTAGCCTCCCTGGACCTCAAGGATGCCTACTTCCATATTTCTCATCAGAAGCTCCCATCGAAGTACCTCAGATTCGAACTGCCCTCAGAGCGATTACCAGTTCAAGAGCAATGCCCTTCGGCCTCTCCTCGGCTCCAGGGTGTTCACAAAATGCCTGGCAGTAGCAGTTGCTCATTTAAGAAGGCAAAAGATTGCCATCTTTCCTTATCTGGTGACTAGCTCATTGTAGGCCAGTCTCCAGAACAGGTCAAACTGCATTTACAAGTAACCCAGCAGTTGCTTACATCTCTAGGTTTCCTTCTCAATATTCCAAAGTCAGTTCTGGAGCCTGTCCAGCTTCTCACCTATATAGGCGCAGAACTGAACACAAAAGAAGCCAGAGCCTTCCTTCCTCTGGAAAGAGCAAGGACCCTGGTGTCTCTGGCCTCCTCTTTCACCCTGCAGGTCTCTCAACCAGCAAGGCATTTTCTACAGCTCCTGGGGCACATGGCTGCTTCTACAGCAGTGGTGCAGGAGCGAGATTTCAGATGAGGGACATTCACTTCCATTTGAGAGCCTTTTGGTCTCAAAGGATGGATCCTAACCAAATTGATTCCAGTGACTCAAACCCTGATCCAGGCCCTTCAGTGATGGCAGGATCAGAGCAATCTGAGACAGGGGTTCCCTTCACTCCCCAGTCTCATTCCTTGACCCTTACTACAGATGCATCTCTCTTGGGGTGGGGAGCTCACATGGGTGACCTTTCCACCCAAGGACTGTGTCCCTCAGGAATCTCTGCTCCACATCAATTTGCTGGAGCTCAGAGCAGTTTTCTAGCACTCCGTGTTTTTCCACATCTGTCCAGAACAAGGTTGTTCAGGTCAGAACAGACAATACCACTACAATGTGGTACATCAACAAGCAAGGGGCACTCGGTCTATGGCCTTGTGCACGAAGCAATGATTGTGGTCTCTGTCTTATTCTCTGAACACCTCCCTTATGGCAGTTCACCGACCAGGCAAGAACAATATCCTAGCGGATGCTCTCAGCAGGATATCCCAGGGCCATCACAGAATGGGCACTGGATCCCCTAGTACTGGAGGTAATATTTGCCAGATGGGGCACTCCGCAAATAGATCTCTTTGCAGCCCCAGACAATCACCAACTTTCCCTTTTTGCTGCAGGCCCCAGTGTTGGGCTCAGTCCCTCTGGATGCCTTACTTCTCAGTTGGGAAGGAAGTTTCTCTATGCTTTCCCCTTCCCCTTCTTTTCAAAGTGCTAGTCAGAATCAGATCTCAATCCTGAAAGATGATCCTCATTGCTCCAGATTGGGCCAGGCAGCCCTGGTACCCTCCTCATGTCCTTGAAGTCCACCTCCCTATGTCTTCCCAGGAATCACAACCTGTTAATCTGTGCCCAGGGAGAGTTTGGTATCGAACCTCAAATCTCTCAATCTCAAGGCTTGGCTCTTGGAAGAGTTAGAGTTTGCTGACCTACCTTTCTCAAGGTGTATGGATATCTTGAAGGCCTCTGGGAAGCATTCCACCAGGGCTACCTATAGTTCAAAATGGAAGAGATTTTCCATATGGTGTGCTGGTAAACATATTTCCCAGAATCTGCTGGTGTGCCCACGATCCTGGATTATTTGGTTCATTTGAATTCCTTAGGGCTGAGACCAGCTACCCTAAAAGTGCACTTGGCAGCTGTGTCTGTCTTCTTGTCAGCAGGTAAGCCCTCTTCTTTATCAACTCACCCTGTGTTCTTCAAGTTTTTAAAGGTTGCTTCACACCAACCCCGTTCAGGATCCTGCCCCTGGGATCTTAATATTTGCATTGCTCAGCTTATGCAACCCCTTTTGAGCCATTGTCTTCAGCAGAGCTGAAGTACTTGACTTGGAAAACTGTGTTTCTGGTAGCCATCACCTCTGCCAGGCGCATAAGTGAGCTACAAGCCTTGTCAGTGGAGCCTGATTTTATCTCCTTTCATAGAGATAAGGTAGTCCTCAGGACTAACAGGAAGGTTTTGCCTAAGGTGGTTTCAGACTTTCACCTTAATCAATCCATGTCTCTTCCTGTGTACTTCACTGACCATTCCTCCTCTGGTGAGAGGAGTTGCACAGTTTAGATGTCAAAGAGCCCTTAGTTACTATAGAACATACCAAGGGTCACAGGTTTGAATCCACTCCAATTTATTCCTCACTTATGGTGGTGGTAGGGGAAACCTGCCACTAAAGATCCATTGCCAGGTGGATTGTCTCTTGTATCCAATTCTGTTACGAAAAACTGGGTGAAGGTTCCTCCCTCAGGCCTGAGGGCCACTCTACCAGAGGTACAGCTGCATCTCTGGCTGCTGCCAGGGACATTCTTATCCTAGAGATATGTCAAGCAGCTACCTGGAAAACAGTTCACACTTTAACTAAGCATTACTCCTTGGATATCCAAGCTAGAGTGATGCTCGATTTAACACAGCTGTGCTTCAAGCCTATTCCAAGTAGGTTCTGTCCCTCCTCATGGAGAAGTACTGCTGTGTAGTCTGCATATGTCACAATATAGCAAGACTTCATGTTGTTTGAAGAAAAAATACTCACCTTAGTAATGTTGTTTCTTCTAATGGAGTCTTGCTATATTATGACCTCCCAACCTGCCCTCTCAGAACCTCTGTTTTTGGGACATGGGTGGGAAGTGTAATGTTGGCACTTCTTTGATGCCCACTATTTCATCCTTCTAGGGTGCTTAGGTGTTATGCTTAAATTTTCCTTCTTGAATCCCCCAACTTAAGTCTTTGTTTTGGGATCAAGAACAAAAGGTGTTTTGTAGTTAGTAGCCAGTGGCTAGTGTAGGTTTATGGCTTCCACACAGAACCTTAGTGAGTTTTGCTCATAAAGATCTGACAGTTTAAGTTTGAGCTTCAACAGACAGAGTGTACAACCGAGCTCGCGCTCAAGATTCCATGCCCTGCATGGAGAGTTAACTCTTTCACCTCCGGGCAGTTCTAACCTGGGGTTATACTGCATATGTCATAAATAGCATGACTCCATTAGAAGGAAACAACATTACTAAGGTGAGTAATTTTTCTTCATGTCTGCTTGTTTGGTCAGCCCCACCCTGGGAGCTGACCTTGCTGTCCCCTCTTCCTCTGGCTTCTCCCTTTCCAGTCCTGGATATTCTCGCTGCACTGGTTTTGCTTCCAGAACCCTTCCCTGTACCTGCCCACCCCTCTTGAATAACTCCACCTTCTCACCTCCATCAGCCCCTGGGCAGTGCATTCCATTAGCTCCACCACCGTCTCAGTGAATAGCACCTCCTTCTTTCCTGAATCTCCCCTCCAACTTCCACCCATGCCCTCTTGTTGCCGCCTTCCTTCCTTTGGAGCACCCTGACTGTTCCTCCCTATTTACACCCTTCATGTACCTGAAGATCTCTATCCTGTCCCGGTCCCTTCTCTCTTCCAATGCATATTTGGCTCTTGAGCCTCTCCTCATATGTCATATCTCCAAGACCAAATCATTTTGGCTGCCTCCTCTGGACCCTCTCCAGGAGTTCAATGTCCTCTTTAAATGTGTCCTCCAAACTGCACACAACACTTGAGGTGGGGCCTCACCAAGCAGTTATGCAGTGGGAGTATCACTTCCCTCCTTCGAGATGATCCCTAGTGATGCATCCAAGCATCCTGTTGGCCTTTGCCTGCCCTCCTACAAGTCTCTGAGTTGTTCATCTTGACATCCACCACCACTCCCAGGTCCCTCTCAGCCATTGAGACTTGTAGCATTTCCCCAGGGTGTACATGGCCGGGTCTCTGGCTCCCAGGTGCAGTACCTTGTTCCCTGCATTGAACCTCAGCTTCCACTTTCTGGACCACTTTTCCAGATCCTCCAGGTCCCCCTGTAGAGCCAGCCTCCCTCTTTCCCATCCACTACCACCCCAGTTTGAGTCATACATAAAGAGACTCATCTCACTCCTGATACCATTCCTTATATCAGAGATGTAAGCGTTGAACAGAAGGACCCAAGGACCAATCCATGAGGGACTCCACTAATGACCCTCCTTGGGGATGAGACTATCCCACCAACCATGACCCTTTGAGTCTGGTCCTGAAGCCAATGCCTATCCATATGATCATCTGGTTCCCCACCCCATTTCTCCCAGCTTATCAACATGCCCCGTGAGAACAGAGTCAAACGCTTTGCTGAAGCCAGAAAGAGAGCGCCCACCAGTCTACCCAGGTCCAAGGCACTCATCACAGTCATAGAACTCCAAGGTTTGTCTGACATGATTTCCCCAGGATGAATCCATGCTGTCTATTGTCCAGGCACCCCAACTTTTCCAGGTCCCCCAGTCTCTCCCTTGAAATGCCCTCATCCACCTTGCCCACCACGCGATGTCAGGCTGATGGGCCTGTAGTTCCCCACCTCTCTTGATTCCCCTTGTAGATAGGTATTATATGTGCCACCTTCCAGTCCTGGGGCACCACCCTGTCCTCAGAGAGATGCTGAAGAGCTCCACCAGGTTTCCCAGGACATCAGCCAGTTCCTTCAGCACTCTGGGATGTAATTTATCTGGCCCTGGTGCTTTTCCATCCTAAGGGACCTGAGGGCTTCCCTCACTCTTCTGCCATGATTTCCACCTCTGCTACCTCGTCCCCTGCTTTTCCTTCCCCCACCTGCCAGTGATGCCCTCCCAGACCAGCCGATGGTAACAGTCCCCCCCTCTTCAGTTCACCATCTCCTCTCATGTTGATGCAGCCCCTCATTTCCTTGGTGAGAAAACTGGTAGAGTACTCATTTAGTACCTCAGCCTGCTCCCCGGGGCTTGAGCCCATCCCTACCCTGTTTTAATCCTGCTAATCTGCCCTTCACCCTTTGTTTTCCCCAATATATCTAAAGAACCCTTGTTCCCTCTCCTAATTTCCCTGGTCAGGTTCTGCTCCTTCCTTGCCTTAGCCACCCTCATCATCCTAGTGGCCCTTCTGGCCATCAACTCTTACTCCCCTCAGTCCCTTTCACTCCTTGAGTACTTGAATTGCCTATAGACTGCCTTCTTTCCCTCACCACCTCCTGAACCTCCCTGGTCCTCCAGCAGGGTTTTTGTTCCATTTCATCTTACTCTTACTCTACGCGGGTGCTGGTAGCATCCTGCACCCCCCCGATGATTTCCACCTACCATGTCAGCATCCATGTCTGGCCCAATCCCATCAAGTACTCCTTAAGGATCCTTCCATTTCCTTGAAATCTCCCCCTGAAGTCAGTTACCTCCGTCTTTGTGCAGCCTTCTACCCTCCTAGGTTCAGAGCAGAACCAGACCGTGGCGTAGTCGCTCCCGCCAAGGTCCCTTACCTCCAAACCCCAATCTGGTCACTGTCTGCCAGGACCACATCCAGTATCCTCTCCTCCTGGTTGGTTTCCCCACCTGCTGAGTTAGGAACATGTCCTGAAAGACATCCAACAACCTCTGTTCCCTGGCCACCAAGGATGTCATAGTCTCCCGGTCTGTTCCTGGCATGTTTAAGTCCCCAACCACACACCCTTCCCTTCCCAATCTGCAGTGTCTCCGAACATCTGCCACGCAGACTATCCTCCAGCTCCTCCACCAGCACAGGGGTCTATACACCACTCCTATTTTACTCTCTTGCCCCACCTTGTTATCAAGGTGCCCAAATTGCCTCCACAGTTCCCTCCACCTCCTCCACCCCTCCTATGGCAATGCAGTTTTGACTATTATTGCTACCTCCTCCCTTCCCTCCCCATCCTTTCTGAACATGGTGTAACCCTCCAGGTTCAGTTCCCAGTCATGCCCTGGGTGGCCCAGGTCTCAGTGACCACTGCCACATCCACCTCTCCCTCAGTTAGCATCACCTGGAGCTCAGGCATTTTATTGCCCAAGCTTCTGGCATTTAGCAGGACTACTTCCACCTTTTCCCTATACTTCCATTTCCCTAGCATGTTCCCATGGAGATTCTGTCTTCCCCTGGTCCACACCTTACCAGTCGGCCTTTTCCATTCCTCCAGCTCCCCAGGGAGTGGAGCAAGTCCCTCCTTATCAGACCCCCCCTCAACAGCCTTTCTCCCATCCCTCCCCTTCACAAGTTTAAAACCCACCTTTCACCAATGAACCCCTCTATTTTCAACTTAAGATTTCCTTCCTCTGAATTGAGATGGAGCCTATCTCTAACATACAGACCCACATCCTCCCAGGTCTCCCCAGTCCCCCATCAACCCATGCCCTCTAGCCCCTCATCACTCCCTGAGCCACTGGTTTATAACCCTAATCTTCCTTTTGTGTTCCCCACTAGCCCTTGCTTTGGCAGGAATTTCTAGGAGAAATTGTGCATCCTATATCATGATAGACCTGGCAAGCTCCCTGAACCTTGCCTGTATCTCTAGCTCATTTCTTCCCTCAATGTCGTTGGTACCAGGTGGACCAGTATGTCCATGGAACCTTCACAGTCCTTTGCCAGCTGATACCTCATGCCTTGGCCCTGTGCATCGTTAGTCCAGGGAAGATTTTGTTCTAACTGGCAGGCTTCTCCCTCCCTATCTCATTTGATCCTCTGATCATGGAATCACCCAACAGGAGCACTCTGGCCAACTCTTTCCTCCATTTCCCCTTCCATGTCCCTCATCCTTTCTACCGACCCCTCCCCAGCCAGCTCCTTGCTCCTCTCCTTATCTGGGTGCCACCTACCATCTCCTCCTTATTTACCCTTTTCTCTTATTGCCTTCAGAGCTCAGACCACCAGATTGTGTAAGGCTGCGTCATGGGGTGCTTACATCATAGGTATTGTCAAGCCAATAGTTTTGGGTGGAGTCCTCCAGACCTGATCTGAGTTACTATAAGCCACAAGTGTGTAGCAGATTCAGACAGAAAGCCAATCTTCTTTGAGGTGGAAGCTACTTTTTAAACAACTGGGAGCTGGGAAGGAGACAATATTGAACTTGCAATGAGCAGGAAAACACAATGTTGCTCACATCTGAGGGAGGTGTACCTACATTAATTTTGCACTTGTTTTTGCTTTATTTATTTATTTTGAATCAAGAAGGGTTTGCAGCAATACTTATGTACTTGTAGATTGGTAGTTTAAACCCAGAGGGATTGAAATACTACATACTTTTTCTTCCCTGTGGACAGGTGGCTTGTGGAGTAGTATTTTGGTGACAATTTGCATCAAACTATTTTTTGTACTGTGAATCATTCACTGGGATGAGGTTTTCCATTGTAAGTACTGTAGTTTAGTGCAGGTTAGTGGGTTTTGTATTTGACCCAGACATTAACCTCAGGTGGCAGAAACTGGTTTTCTCTGATTGCCTTCAGAGCTCAGATCACCAGGTTGTATAAGGCTGTGTCAGGGATGCTTACATCATATGTATTGGACTTAACTGCTTTATTTTTCTGTGGTAGAAATTGTTTTGTGCAGAGTATATTTCCGGTAGATTGTTGTGGAAGTTGTCTTACTGAAAGGGAGGGAAAGTACTCACTGGGGTGGTAGTTTAGAGCTGTAGTGATTGTTTCTGAGAGGATGGGCTTAGGCCCCTATCTTCCCCTCACTCCACCCACCCCAAGGAAGTAATTTCCTTTATACTAGGGTTCTGACATTACTTTCCCAAAGGGCAAAGAACCTAGACCTGTCATATCCTAAGCAGCCCGGCACACTACATAGGGGTTAACACACCCATGCACTAACAAAAGACAACAACAACATAAAATGAAAAAATTTAAACAGGAAGGGTGAGAGATGTGGGGAGTGGTGAAATGCACTGGCTGTGGGGCAGTAGTCTTCCAAGAGACATTCTGGAGGCAGTGATGCTGCCTATTTTCAGGTACCTCTCTGCTCTGAGGAGGAGGTTGCCTATCTTCAGGCTGAACTGGCAAGGAGTAGGAAACCTCCCCACACCCAGGAACCACCAAGGCTGCTGCCCTTCCTCAGAGGTTGCCAAGAAGAGAAGCAGTTGGAGCACAGTGGGCTTGGGAGGGGGGCGGTGGAACAGAGGCACATTCCTCCCTGTTGGCAGTACCTCTCACAATTCCATACACCATTCTGGCAGAGCGTGGTTCCTCATGGAGGCACCCACAGTGGAGACCAAGGAGGATTCTGGGAACCTCCACAAGGGAGACCCAAAGGAGGGTGTATGGGACCCACACAGGAAGGAAACAGCTACTGGTGGGGGATTCAGTTGTTCTGGGGCTAGAACTGGGGAAGGAGGGGGAGAGTAGGTGCCTGCCTGATGCCACAGCTTGAGAGACAGGAAGTGAATCCTCAGGATCACAGATGTAGCGGCATGGGAGAGGAGCTGGACATCATTGTCCACCTAGAGACAAATTACCTAGCTGGGAATGGGATCAGAGCAGTGCAGGGGGTCTGTGGAGTTGGGAGAGGCTCTAGACAAGTAGCAGGCATGGTAACCTTCTCGGAGGTGCTACTTGTATATGGCATGAGTAAGGCTAAGGGTACTCCACACCATGGGATTCAATGAATGGTTGAAAACCAGTATGAAGCACAGGGTTTTGGCTTCACTTGGGAGTGGGGTCCACCTGAGGGATTCAGGCCTATACTGGCACAATGGTCTGCATCTGTCTAGGAGGGAAATCAGGGTCTTGGGTGATAGGTTTTAAATGCTCATGGAAAGCTTCTAAACTAGCCAAGGGGATAGGCACTGAAAAGGAGCAGGAATTCCCAGCCTCCCCCACAAAACAGGGTAGTGAAGTAAACAACAAGGCAGAGAAGTTGATAGGAAGAAGGACAGGGTCAATGGAGAAAAGGTAAATGCAGTAAGGCAGGGATGGGGTTAAAGAGGTGAAGGCCATCAAAAAATGGAGGGTGATGAGTACCAATGCCCATGAGTCTGGGTAGCAAGCTTCCTGAACTAGTGGCCTTGATGGAAGAAGGACGCCTGGATATTGTGGCAGTCACAGAATCATGGTACACAGAGAACCATGACTGGGATGTCAACATACCAAGGTACACAATCTACAGGAGGGACAGGAGGGTAAAAGAGGAGGAGGAGGAGGAGGAGCAACTCTACTTAAGGGAAGGGATCAAGCAATGGAACT
Organism: Neoceratodus forsteri; assembly: GCA_016271365.2. Taxonomy (NCBI): domain Eukaryota; kingdom Metazoa; phylum Chordata; order Ceratodontiformes; family Ceratodontidae; genus Neoceratodus; species Neoceratodus forsteri. Next base: position 1,303,279,639 of record CM028131.1, read on the forward strand.
AAAGGGTAAACAGGAAGGAGAGGAGGCAGTGTGGGTCACCTTGGAGACAGGAAATGGCATGACAATCCACATGGGAGTTGTTTACAGGCCCCCGTCTCAGGGGAGGAAAGGGACAAGGAAATGATAGAAGGATCCTTAGATTGGCAGAAAAGGAGATATTATTGATGGAGGCCTGAATATGCCAGTTGTTAACTGGAGCACATTTGCTACAGCCACATTCAAGAGAAGGGTCTTCTCGATGCCCTACAGGGGGCATGCCTCAGACAGCTAGTGTTAGAACCCACTGGAGGGAGCAATCTTAGACCTAGTGCTCTCAAATGGGAACAGTGAGAGGATCTCAGATCTAGAAGTGGGTAGCCATCTGGGAACAAGTGACCACCAAACAGTGTGGTTCACAACAAACACAGTCTAGAGTCAAGTCTTCAAAAGCAAAGGTACTGGACTTTAATAGGGCTGACTTTGGTGAAATGGGAGAGTGTAAAGGAGTGCACTAGCAAATGGGCAGGAAGGAGGGTGGAGGAACAATGGAAGAAATCAGAACTGCCATCACAGAGGCAGCAAGCCTTTGTGTGAAACAAATAAAACAAAATGAAGGAAAACACAATGGTTCTCAAAAGAAGTAGGCGGGAAGGTTAGGGAGAAAAAGATAGCATTCAGAAGTATAACACAGAAGGAACAGGACAGAGAACTGGCATCAGTTAAAGTAAAGGAAGCAGGAGATAGTTAGAATAGCAAAGCCCAAACAGTGGAAAAAAATAGCCAACTCAGTTAAAGAATAAAAACCTTTTATAGGCACATTAAGGAGGCGAAGAAAGATGAAGGGAGGATAATGAAGCTTAATAAAGGGATGGGGAGGTGAGCAGAGGAGTGACAGCAAAAGGCAGAGATACTGAATGAATGCTTTTGCTAGTATTCACAAAGAAAGAGTAGGGGAAGGTACCTAAACCAGACAACGACACTTTGGATTGGGGGGCAATACCAGTCCATTTACAGAAGAAAGGATCCTGAAAGAACTCCCAAAACTCAAAGGTGAACAAAGCAGTGGGCCTGACAAATTCACCCCAGAATTCTAAAAGAACTAAAGAAAGAACTAGTGACACTACTGACTACACTTTTAACAAATCATGGGAGGATGGTGTGGTACCTGAGGACTGGAGGAAGGTGGATGTTATGCCCTCACAAGGTGGGAGCAAGGCAGAGGCAGGAAACTACAGACCTGTTAGTTTGACCTCAGTGGTAGGGAAAATTGTGAATCACTTCTGAAAGAAAGAATTGTTGAGTACCTAGAGGTCAGCGGCACAGGACCCAAGGCAGCATGGATTCACAGTGGGAAGGTCATGTCAGATGAATCTAATAGATTTCTTTGACTGGGTGACCAAAGTAGTAGATCAGGACAGGCCTACTTAGACTTTAACAAGGCATTTGACACAGTCCCACAAAAAGGTGAATACAAGTTAGCCAGCCTGAGATTGGATCCCAGGTGGTAGCCTGGTACAAAATTGGCTGGACAACAGGACAGAGGGTAATAGTAAACAGCATCCACTCTGAGGAAAGAGAGGTTACTAGCGGGTACCGCAGGGTTTAGTATCTGAACCATTCCTCTTTAATGTCTTTATAGGTGACATTATGGAGGGCTGGAAGGAAAAGTACGCCTTTGCAGACAACACAAAGATCTTCAACAGGGTAGGTGTCAGCGTGGCTCAGTTGGTAGCACATCCATTTCTGGACAGAAGATCATGGGTTCTCTCGCCACACAGGATGGACTTGCACCTAAAAATTGTTGGCATCCAGTGCTGTATTGGGGGGTGCTGTACTTCTGGGGTGTGCTCCTTTGAGCGAGATGTTAAACCGAGGTCCCTTCTGCCCATCCTACTGTTGTCCGCAGGGTTTCAGGTGAAAGTAAAAGAACCCAGGGTACTCTTTGTAAAGAGCAGGGAACATTCTAGTGTCCTGGCCAACATTCCCCTTCCCATAAACCAGTTCATGCAATTATCCAGGCTGTGTGATGATATGCGATATGGCTGCCACCACACATTCAGTCACTTCACTACCAGTCTAGCATTGCTTGTAAAGCACTTTGGGATACTGTGTATGAAAAGTGCTATATAAATGCTGATTCTTCTTCTTCTTCTACACAAGGGGTGGAAAAGATGAGAAGGACCTGGCAAGGTTGGAGGAATGGTCAAAGTATGGCAGCCTAGATTCAGTGCAAAGAAGAGCAAAGTAATGTACCTGGAAACATAAACCCAGGGAAAGAGTACACAATGGGGGTACTAACAACAACAAAATGGAAAGGGACCTGGGATAGTCATATCAGATGAGCTAAAGGTAGGCAAGCTATGTGAGAAGGCAATAAGGAGGGCTGGGGATACTGGGATGCATACGAGAGGCATCACCAGTAGAAAACAAGAAGTTGTTATCCCTCTGTAGAGACAGTTGGTGAGACCCCATCTGGAGTACTGTGTGCAGTTCTGGAGACCCCATCTCCACAAAAAACATAGACAGGATGGAGGCAGTCCAGGGAGGACAACTAAAATGGTGCAGGGTCTGCACCAGAAGCCATATGAAGAGAGACTAAAGGAGCTTAATATGATATCCTAGAGGAAAGGGGGGCATAATAGAAACATTCAAGTACCTCAAGGGAATCAACACAGTCCAAGAGGTAGCATCTTTCAAAAAGAGATGTGCAAGAACAAAGGGGCATAATTTGAAGATAGAGGGGACTCTCAGGGGCAATGTGAGGAAGTATTTTTCACATAGAGGGTGGTGGACACATGGAACAGCCTCCTGAGGAGGTAGTGGGGTCAAAAACAGTGGGGAATTCAAGAATACATGGGGCAGACATAAGGCAATTCTAGTGGGGGTAGGAGGAAGTAGGCAGTTGATTAACTAGGATCTGCAGCTTATCCGAAAGGTAGGGAAATGGGCAGACTAGGTGGGCCAAGATATCCTTATCTGCCATCAAAGTCTATGTTTCTATGAGTTTGCTCAGCTGATGAGTAAACTGGGCAGGTAGCAATAGTTCTAAATAGAAATGAAATAGCACAGAAACATAGAAACATAGAAGGTTACAGCAGAAGGAGACCAATGGTCCATCTAGTCCACCCAGAGTTTCCGAGATCCACTACCAATCTCTAGAACTAAACTAACCCCACCACCGATCTCTAGAACTAAACTAACCCCCACTTGGCTCTTGAGTGCTGCTGACCCATTGTTACTACTTGAGCCCTTGCTTTATCCCATCCCTTCTTAAATGCTACCACGGTTCTTGCACCCACCACCTCAGGTGAAGGGCTATTCCATGGTCCCACGACCTTTTCCATAAAGTAGAACTTCCTTATATCTCTCCTGAAGCTCTCCCACAGCTTCCACTCATGTCCTCTAATAGTTGAGCCATCTACCCTATTGAATAGTTCTTGGAGAACTTTATTGATACAGTCAAAGTCGCTATAACGGGCACATCTGTGTAAGCAGATTCTGCCCATAATAAGGAGTGGTAGCAGTAACCAAAGACAGTGTTTTTTCCACAAAAATACTCACTCTAGTGATCATGCTCTGCTACACCTAATGTATCCTGTTGCCATACAAAGACAGCGTTTTTCCACAAAAACTCTCTCTAGCGATCGTGCTCTGCTACACTCAGTGTACTCTGTTGCCATTCAAGACTGTGTTTTTGTACAATGTGCTGATTTCTGCCACTAGGGGAAGGAAAATTACATTAAAGCTCAGTTAGGCTCAGCATGGAACAGTTGCTACCTACCACCATTAACTCTGCTCCCACTGCACCAGTGCTTGGCAATTCCATGAAAAATAGACTCCCAAAAGCGATTGTGCTCTGCTACAACTACTGTACCCTGTTGCCCTACAGAGACAGATAAAAAATGCCCTGATCATCAAGGAATCAAATTAAATTCATGTCTCCTTTTAAATGCCTGTGTGATCCAAGATTTTTACTCAGTTATGCTGGCAGCTTGCAAACAAATTGCACTTACCCTGTCGCCATGCAGAGCTGGATCCTTAACTGCTGGCAACTTTCAAAAATTACAGCTTCAGTTGTGATCGTACTGCCGGGATCGAATTAGCAACTTGTTAGCACTCTATGCCTGCCTTCTATTTGGGTAGATTAGCTGTTAATGTCATTTCACACTTTGGCGATGCAGAACTTTTGAATTGTAGTCAAAATCTGCCCAAAATAGAAGATGGGCATAGATCGCTATAACCAGCACTTTTAACATTGCACCTATGTATGCAAGTGGAAAATCTAATCTGTCCTGAAAAAGGACTGCCTGTATAGTAGCAGGCACTGTACCTCTCAAGAATTTGAAAATCTCAATGATATCCTCCTTCTGTCTCCTAGTCTCTAGTGAGTACATGTTCATAGATTTCAGGTGTTTCTCATGAGAGTCCTTAGAGGCCCTGCACCATCCGGGCTGCCCTTCTCTAAACGGTCTCCAGCCTGTCCCTGTCCTTCTTGAGGTGTGGTCACCAGAACTGGACACAGTATTCCAGGTGAGGCCACACCAAGGATGAATAGAGTCAGAGGATCACCTCCTTGTTCCTATTATCAGTTCCTCTCACTATACACCCAACATTTTGCTTGTCTTGCTGTAAGCTTTATTGCATTATCAATGACTGCTTCAGGGTGTCATTTATGATGACCTCAAGGCCAAGCTCCTCCTGCGAAGTGGTGAGTTGGACCCCATTAAGCAGGTATTCTGTTCTAGGATTTCTTTTCCTAGATGCAACACTTTGCACTTCTTTGCATTGAAACTCAGGTGCCAGATATTGGACCAACTTTCTAGCCTCTGTAAGTCTTTCTACAGATCCCTGATGCCTCTCACACTGTCAACTCTACCTCATAGTTTTTGTTATCCACAAAAGTTTGATCTTATCCTTAATACCTATGCCTATGCCACTGATAAACATATTAAACAGGACTGACTCCAAGACCGAGCCCTGCGACATCCCCCTCATTTGACCTCACTCTGTTGATTACCATCCTTTGATTCAGATCACTGAGCCAGTTTCCCATCCATCTGACTATAGCCTCAGCAGTGCCAAGATTGTCTGACTTTTAACAGATGTTTGTGTGGCACCGAGTGAAAGGCCTACAATAGTAGGTCTACTGAATGTCCCCTGTCCAATCCTTGGTCACCCAATCAAAAGAATGCAAGGGGACTGGCATAGAGCGGATGTAGTCCCTTAGCACAAGAGGGGAACACAGAAGAGGCTGGCAACAGACCAGTCAGCCTCATGTCTGTGGCGGGGAAACATATGGAGACCTTGGTGGAATATCTTGAAAGGAATGGCTTCCAAGATATCAGACTACATGGGTTCGTGGTGGTAGGTCATGCCAGACAAGCCTCTTGGTATACAACCAAAATGAACAGACAACAGGCAATACTCTGAATTTTGTCACCACTTTTACTAAAAATCCACAAGTGTAAAAGAAATCATTAACAAACACTGGAACATTCTCCAGACTGAACTCCTACTTGAAAGAGAGGTGGACTCTCCATCTCATATGGTATATCGCAGGGGCCAGAGCTTCAGGGATACTTAGGGCTATAGACTGCAACCCTTCCCACGATCAGAGTCACTTGGATCCTAGACTCCACTAAAAGGTGAAATAGGTTTGGACACTGTCACTAATGTGAAAGTATGGAGAAAATACATACCTTCTGCATGGTCAATAACCAGAAAGAATTTAAAATTGGCAGTTCAATAGTTGGTCCTCTTTCGGGCTTGTCTATCTGGCCACATTCAGATATAAGACCTTTATATTTGCAAGACATCCCACAGTTTTAAACTTAGAGTAGGGCAGCATCTGAACTCCATATGCAGTGATGACAGGTGCAATGCTCTGCAAGGCATATTGCTGAGAGCTCTGACCAAGAGAGTCATAAGTTCTCATTCTATGGACTAGACAAGGGAAATGGGGTGGAAACTTGGAGAACCTCATTTTACGTAGGGAAGCATTCTGGATTTTTGACACGGTGCCTTAAAATACCCAGGCTTGAATGATTCTTTGATATTACCACTTTTTGTTTGAGTAAAAGTAACAGCCTGGATAATTGTAGTAGCCAAATAATGCTTCTTTTTCCACCTGGTTTTAGACCTCTTGGAGCTGGAAATTAGCATTTACAGTTAAGAGTTTTCAAAATATTTTACATTCTCCCAGTTTTCCTACCTAATTCTGCCATGTATGGACTGATGGCAGTTAGTTAAATGGTTATGTTGGATAACTCAATTGAGAATCACAACTAGTACATCAGGTATTTTATGTGAAATGCAGGCAATTCTGCTTTGAATTGCAACTACAGCAGAATCAAGCATAGTAACATAATAATGGCTTATACTATATGCTCCATGTGGTTCTAGTATTTTTGAGATATTTATATTACTGTTCTTATGCTGAAAATTGGTGCATGAGTATGTTAGTATGCCAGTGACCTTTGTGACCTTCCATATTGAAATGTTTAAATTGGTTACATTAGCTAGTAAGTCAATCAATCAATCAATCAATCAAAATCTTTATTTATCCAGGCGAACATCATTGAGCCAACTCATTTACAAGATGGAGCTGGTTGATTCCGGCCAAACAATACATTACATGAGAAGATTATTACAGTCAATAGGGACACATAAAACAATCAGACAACAAATAAATATCAAGTATATACACAATGTAACAACTGTCATATATAGGCAGCATAAACAGCTCAGAGTGCTATTGTAATATATATGGATGAAAATATTGCAAGGAAGTTAACTGGTAATAGCATGTCCTGACCATAAGGATAGGCCTGAGTTAAGGGAATGTAAAGAATTCCCAGAGGACAAGGTGGGTGGAAAGTGGAAGGAGGAAACCATGAAGGAGAATACAGTGGTGGGGAGGGCAGGATAGATGAACCAAGGTAGGGAGAAGGGCCGGGGGGAAGGGAGCCAGAGGCAGGCAAGGTATATAGACAGCAGCTGTCTAGTCAACAGAGCAGCCTCATGGGCGAATAAGCAATTAAGGAGTTCCTTCATATAAGGAAAGTTTAAGGTCATGTGTGGTGACACAATACTGGGAGTGCTCGATATAGCAGAAACTATCTTATATTCTGCTAAGAGATAAGGGCAGTAACCTAAGATACAAGACAGGTTAAGGGCAAGGAAGCAGTTAATATAAGTGTTTACACACGCCTATTTATAGCCTTGGGAGACATTTTTGTTCTGCAAACCTAGTGCAGTAGGTCACTGTCAATTGGCATGGGTCATTTTAGGATGCCGAGCGCATCTTGTATATATTATATGCATTATTGACCCATGGAGCTGTCATAGGAAATTATTTTATTTCTTTCTGTTTTATTTTTTAGGTTCAGCACTCTAGTTCATGCTGTTTACGTATATTAATTGTTTCTGATATATTATTCTTATGAAGTGACATGTACTGTACCTTTAAGATATGTACAGTATAAAAGGATTGTCATTGTGCTGAACAGGCCTCCCTAAGGAAGTATGCATGAGTGAAACAGGTGGAGGCCTTTGTTAAAGTGATTTATGGAAGTTCTGCAAATGCCTTTTCACATAGTATGCCATTGCCACCCATGCTTCAGATGTTAAAGCTACAATTTGTTTTGTAAAAAATCTGTCATAGTCGGGTTTTTTATGTTTTATCTGCACTTTGTTTCTGCCCATACTCCAGTTTTCTGTAATGCGACACCCCAAGAATGATGTCTGCAAGGCATCTGCCATTGTGTTACATACAGCAACAAGGAATTCTGGGTAAATTATTCAGTTGACTTAAATGTTCGTTACTCAGAGGTGCAGTCCTTTATTTTAGTAGTGGTGACTGCAGTACAGTACCTAATATGTAGATGTACATAGCAAGGTATTGTGAGTACAATAAGAAGTTGTTTTCCAGTTTCCTTACTATGAGGTGCAGTTTCATATTTCTGTAGTGGCTTCATCAATAAAAGCTCTGGGGTCTGATTCCAAGATGATGTATACAAGGTGCAAGGTGATTTATGCTGAACCCCATGGCATAAATTGCAACTTGTGCCATGAGATACAAAGTCGCTATTCAAGTCGCAGCCTGCATCATGTTGTATGTGGGTTGCACCAAAAGTAGGTTATGCCATCCACTACACCCGCAACCCACAATGGCATGCACAAGGGTGGGTTACAGCAGCAACTACACCCTATTCCAAAAGCGCTGCCATAACCCACATATGCTATTCCAGAAGCCGCAATGGTGCAGCAGAGTTATTCCATCAGGAGATGGTCTAAGGGCATCCATCCATGGCAATCGATGGATGCCCACTCCATAGCTCCACAGAAAGTACACAGCTGTGCTCCCTGTGCCCCCAACCCCAGACATGCCCTCTCCCCCAAATGTCGGGGAACACCGGGTCCATTTCCTGAAGTGCCCCCAAATGCCAGTGCACCTTTCCAGACCCCCATGTCCCTGGTGCATGCAGCGGTGTTCCAGGGTGGTGGGGCTCTAGGGGGCAGTTCTCAGCGGGCTGCTACTTCAGCATCCAGGTCCATTGCGCCATGCCGAGGGTACTAGCTTGCATCTGCCACAAGTCACAAGATGAGGTGCCAGGGACCCCGCCTGTCTTGGAATATGGTGCAGGGTCCTCATGTAGCCAACTCGCATATGCCCGCGAGTTGTACCATGCCTCTGAAACAGTTCCCTCATGTTTATTTTCAAAACAAGGCATTATGCGTATGTTATCTAGCTGACAAGATTTCTTTACTGAGAGATGTAGTCTCTAGGAAGCATTTTCAAAGGCCAGAGAATGACGTATGGTGCTTGCGTCAAAACAACTGACTCAAGGGCAGGATGCATCAAAACTTGTGTCAGTTCTGATTTTCAAATGGTGCCTGTCTCCAAAACTGGTCTGCATGCGCAAGAATGACTTGCAACATGCTTGCACAACAAAAATGCCAGCGCCACCATGTCAGAAAATATGCCTGCATCACGAAATGATGCATCATCCCTTATTTGCTATTTTCAAGGAATGTGATTCCTGTCCTTGTGCCTAAGATGCATGTCACTGTTAGACCAGCCAGAGCTGGTCTAAGGGACGATAGTATATAAAGGGCCCACAGTACCTGACTGTATACTTTTAAGGGCCAATATTCCCTTGCAGGATTAGTTTAGAGCATTTTGGGGCTTAGTCTTGGCCATTTCATCCACTGTATTTTTGACTTAGCTTGCATCATTCTTGTCATTTATGTCATTTTCTGACTCAACTTGCACCATTTTCATTCCTTGAGTCACTTTTTTGACTCAGCTTGCACCATTTGTTTGACTCAATTTGCACCATTATTCTTTTTGGTGCAACTTGCATCATTCTTGTCCCTTGCATCATTCTGTTGACGCAGTGGGCCTCTTGCATCTGTTTCAGGGACTTTGCTAAATATGGTACACAGTATTTGGTGCACCTAGACCTGATGAGGTGATTGTTTGACACAGCTTGCGTGGATCTATGGGCTCTTTGAAAATCCAGCCCCAGTCTCCTATTTCTGTAGTGACCACAGAAATATAATAGCCTATATACTAATTTAGAAAGTGAGGCATTGTGGGTACAGTAATAGCCGATTCTTCTGTCCCTAATCAAACTCCAGTCTCCTATTTTGGTAGTGTTTAAGCAGTACAGTCTGTAGAAAGGTTTCTGGAAACGTTTGTGATGCAGGTAAGCCAAAAGAGCATTTGCCATTCTGTGAAGATGTTGTTTCACTTTTACTGCCTGCTGGTGAAGTGAGCGGGTCTGAAATGACAGCTCCTGTCAGAATGTGGGATCGTGATGATACTTTTCTACATTATGTTATAGGGCCTGAATGACTGTAAGTAGTTCAGGAGTGTAATTATGGGTCAGTGATTACATGGCTCTGAGCTGCTTTCAGCCAATCAAATCACTAGAATGTTTCTACTCGTGTTATAATGCTAGATACAGCTACATATGTATTTATTTAGTTAGTTTTTGTTGACTGGGTAAGTGCACTAGATAAATTCTGCCTGTTTTCAGGCACGACCTGGGGAAGGGGATACAGATAAATGCCAACTGACCTTGAACCAAATTAAGCTGTTGGTGGTATTTTTTTTTTTAGGGAATGGGGAAATTTGGTCAGGGCATGGGGACATTTCTCTTTTCGAGAAGTGCCATGGGATCTTTAACATCCACCTGAACTACTACCAGAACAGGCAGATGGGACATCGGTTTAACATCTCATCTGAAAGCGGCACCTCAGGGTGCAGCACCCTCCTCATGCTGCACTACAGTGTCAGTATTGGGATTTAACCCAAGTGCTTGGTGTTTGGATAGAACCCACAACCTTCTGATTTCCTGGCCTCCGAGGCAAATGTGCTACCTGCTGAGCCACTGACACTGACTACTTGCAAGCAATGTAAGGAGTCAGCTAAAACTGACAGTGTCCCTTTAAAACTTTGTTTCCCTTCATGATGTCATGGTTGGGGATTGCAGCACTGAGGAAAAAAGGGCAGGGTTATGCAAATGAAGCACAGCACAGAAATAAAAGCATTTTTCATGGAAAACAGCACTTTTGGTTGTTTAAATGATAGGAGACTGATTCACAGCTCCTACAGGTTACTACTCCCATTTGTTATGGCAAACCTCAGAAAATCACTTTATTATTTGTTCTCTTTGGTGGTGCTGGATCTTGTAAGTGTTTTTGTTTTCATTTCACTGCACTGCAGCTCAATGATTTCCTTGGACTTGTGCTGCTGAAAGAAGTCTGAAAACATTGATTCACACTTCTGAAACGAAATGGTGCAGAATCTTTTGACCAACCAGGATATGGGACATTCCTATCCATTTTATAATAATGAGAATCAAAACACAAAATATAAGAATTCATTAATATTACTTATTAATTAGAAACATAGAAATGCAGAATTTGATGGCAAATAAGGACTGCTTGGCCCACCCAGTCTGCTCATTTGTCACTGCAGACCCTACTTGATCTCTGGCTCCTTACCTCCCCCACTCCCCACTTCCCAACGAAGATTCCCTTGTGCCTATCCCATGCATGCTTGAAGCCTATCACTGTTTTTTCCCCACTACCTCCAGTGGACTACTGTTCCAGGCATTCACCACTCCTTCAATGAAGAAGTACATACTCACATCTCCCTAAATTTTCCCCTTCCAGCTTCATTGCATACCCCATTGTTCTTGTGCACCTTCTCCTCTGAAAAAAACTACCCTCCTGTACCTTATTCAAACTCTGTGAGGTATTTTAGATCTCTATAATGTCCCCCTTCCCACCTCTTTTCAGGGTGTACATAATGGGGTCCTTCAGTCTCTCCCTCAGTGGCTTCTGATGCAGCCCCTGCACCATTTTAGTTGCCTCCTGTGGACAGCCTCCACCCGTCTATATCTTTCCTGAGATGTGGTCTCCAGAACTGGATACAGTATTCTGGGTGGGATCTTACCAGTGATCTACACAGTGGCAACACCACCTTCTTCCCTTCTGCTGGTGATAACCCCTGATGCACCCAGCACCCCAGCATCCCACTGGTCCTACCTACTGTCTTGTCATACTGTCTCACCACCTTGAGGTCATTAGACATGATTTTTACCAGATCCCTTTCCTGTTTGGTGTCCATCAACACATCTCCCATTGTGTTCTCTGCCTCTGGGTTTTTGTGCCCTAGGTACATTATTTTGTACTTTTCATATTGAAACAGCTCCATGCCCTTGACCACTCGTCAGGTTTTCTCAGGTCTCTTCACATTCTATCAATCCCACTGAAGTGTCTACCCTGTGGCAGATTTTGGTGTCATCTGCAAAGAGACATACCTTCCCTTCCAGCTCATCTAAAGTGTCACATATAAAGACATTAAAGAGGACTGGTTCCAGTACCGAGCTCTGAGGAAACCTGCTGGTCACCCTCCTTTCCTGGAGTGAACTTCATCTACCATCACCCTCTGTCACCTTTTCATTAATCAATTTCTTACCAGTTTACCACCTTAGGACCCACCCTAAACTTCCCACTTTCCTTATGAGTCTCTATGTGGTGCAGTGTCAAATGCCTTACTAAAATCTGAATAGACCACATCCACCACCCCACCACAATCTTTTTCCCTGGTCACCAAATCAAAGAAATCTATGAGATTTGTCTGACATGACTTCCCCATCCCCCCATGAATCTGTCCTGCCATGGGTCTTGTAACCCACTGAACTCAAGATACTCCACAGTCCTTTCCTTCAGCAGTGACTCCATTAACTTCCCCACCACTGATGTTAGGCTGACTGGTCTATAGTTGCCTGCCTCCCTCCTGCTACTGCTTTTGCAGTCAAACACATGTGCCCTTTTCTAGTTCTTCAGAACCACTCCTGTTTCATTGAATTAGAACACAGAGCATAGAAAATGATGGCAGAAGGGACCTGTGCTCCGAGTTTGCCCAAACATGAATTGTTGAATAGGGCTGTCAGAGGTGCAGCCAGTACCTCTGGGAGCCCTCAAACCCTTTGGGTGTATTCCATTGGCCCCATAGCCTTGTCCACTTTCAGATTTGTGAGTTCAGATCTGAGAGTCCTTCAAGACTCTCTCCTCTGTAAATAGACCCTCCCTCTCCAGTGCTTCTGCTGTTTTTGTGGCCTATCCCTTCTCCTTCCCTGTGCAGACTAAACAAAGTTTTTGTTCAGAATATCTGCTTTTTCCTGATCCTCCTTTGCAAAGTTCCCCTGCCCATCTTAACCTCACAATCGTCCCTGGTCTTCCACTTTCACTTGTCTACCTTAAAAAGGTCTTGTCCCTTTAGTTACCCTTTGGGCTATTCTTTTCTTAATTTGTGCCTTTGTACTCTTCACCGCTTTCCTGCTTTCCTCTCATTCTCCTGATACACCTCCTATCTTCTTTGTCTCTTCATACCTCCTGAATGCTACCCTTTTTATTTATTTATTTTGTTGACCAGGTAGGCCTATTGAAACTAGAAGTCTCTTTTTCAGGGGTGACCCGGAGCTGGGGTATACAGATGGTAACAACTAAAATTGAACCCGATTGAGCTGTTGGTGGTATATTTGTAGTGAATGGGGAAATTTGGCCAGGATATTGTGGAAATTCCCTACTCTTCCAGCAGGAAACCCTTGGCCATCTTCCGAGATGGCCACTTCGATGGAACCAGCAGAGAGAATGGACGTGGAGGAGACTGGGAGCAGGCCTCCTCCCTGTTCTCACAGCCCAAGAGGCTGTCAAAATCATGATGTAGTGGCTGATTTTTCCAACGAGAACACCACCAATGAGATATTTTTATCCTCGGAGGAGACTTGAGGAGATGAAAGGCTGCTGGCAAGTAAGTACAGAAAACTATCAGCAGATCTGCCCTAGTGGAGGAGAATGCACATTGCAGGCTGCACTCACTCAGAAAATGAGTGCTTTAGCTAAAGAGAAAGAAGACTACTTCGGAAAGCACTTCAACTTGAAAAGAGCTGGGCACTCTATCACAAAATCTATTGTAGCCGGAGTTGTCAGCTCGGCTGTCACTGTAGAGAAATGGCAAATGGTTGCTATGGCCTAATTTCAGAAAAATCCAAGTCTGTGGTCTCTGCAGCCCCACAACAAGAATAAACAACTCCACCTCTCCATTGCAACCGAACAAGGAGCCATCCTAGAGCAAACACAATTGTTCAAGTACCTCAGCATCACCCTTGATCCCCACATCTCATACACTGTCCATATCAGCAATGTTACAAAGTCTGCCAGTGTGAGGTTAGACATATTATTCTGGCACAGGAAACACCTAACCCCAGAAGCACTGTCAGTGGCTGTCCAAAGCTCCATCATCAGCATTATTGACTATGGTCTTATCATATGGGTCTGAAACTACCAGTGCTCTCAAATGTATCATGACCTCCCTGAATAAGGCCTGTCATCTCATCACTGGCTCACATCACCGTACCCACATGTGACCTTTATTCCCAATCTGGATGGTTTCAACTGGACAAACGCATAAAATACCAAACCTGCATCATGGCCAAAAAATTATAATGGGGCTTGCCCACCTGGGTGTCTGTGCCTCCTTAAGCCTAGACACTTAGGGCGTCACTACAAGAGATCAGTCTATCTACTACATATCCCACGATGTCGCGCGACCCAAGGATAAAGATAATTCGCCTATCGGGCATCCAACTGGCTCAACTCTCTTGCAGCGACATAGCAACCACTCAACACTCGACCTTTCAATTCCAAGCTGTGCCTCTCACTGCTTGTATCCTATCGATTGCCCATCTTAACATTTCCACCATTCCAGCTACACATGCCCCAGCACCCAGCACTTACAATTAGTCTTTGCACCCCTAGCTCCTTACCTGTCATATTCCTTCCACAAGGCTGCAGATTGGGGCTGCACTGTCTCCGCCTCACCCACCTCCCTGTATCTCCACTCCTGCCCCGCCCCAACCACCTCCCGTACTCCCCTTGCACCTCCTACCCCTACCCCCTTCGATCTCCTACCCTCACTTCTCCACACCCCCTCCTTCCTTGTCTTGTTCATAGCTCAAGTCTTTGTACTGGTTATTACATGTCTGTAAGTCAATGACTATATGTTTGTAACTAAAATGATGACTGTTGCACATGCTGACATGGAACCTTTGTAAAAGAGCCTCGGCTCAAAGGTATTGTAATCCTAGATTGAAATAAATAAATAAATGGCAATGAGCTTGCAGCCTGCAAAACCTGCTCAAGTACAGAAGTTGGACAGTAGCTCCTACAGAAATGACAACAGAATGGCTAGTGCAGCAGGCAGTGAAAATGGTCAAGAGACTGTGTGCCTAGAGCCGTGACTTACTGGACTTCAGGATCAGGCCTACCTGGGAAAAAGGCAAAACCAGGTTGGGGACAGGCCAACATGGCATGACTACCACGATTCTGTGACAGCATGCCAGCATAGACAGAACTGAGGGGCCAGATCTTTCCTTTCCAGCGAACAAAATGCCCCAGGTTGGAGTAAGGACAACAATAAAAATAATGATCAAACATCAGCAGTCCCTCGCAATATGAAGATTGGGATGCAACTGGTCTCCTGTACATGTCCTGGAGGACACGGACTGGGTGCAGGAGACAAATGGACAGTGGATCCCAGATCCCACCGACAATGATGTACAAAGATATCGAAAGGATGTTTCAACAGCGGCTGACACTGTGGCCACAGAACACACTTCACTCCAGAGCTCCAGCGAACCCTGGGGTAACTTTTCTCCTAATGTAAACAATAATGATGTTACTGTTAATGAAATTACTGTTGAGGTGATAATATTTCAGGGGAACTACAGGGCCAGAGGCCAGATAGAAGACGGTCCTATTAGGTTGGGGCCAACAGAGCAGAACTTAGAGAACCCTCTGTCCCTGATAGACTAGTCCTATGTTTAAACTCTCTGACCTTTTTCAAAATAAGGGAGCCAGCCCCACCGAAATGGTGTTCAACTACTGTATAAAGGGGGATTGGAATCCTCCTGATAGGTTACATGTGGCTAGAGTTCTTCTAAAAGGCTCCATGACATTTTTCATCAGAGTTTTTGCCCTTATCCATCTTGGAAACTCTCATTTTGATATCGGCTTCAAAAATGTTTCTGGATTAGACATGTTCTGGGCACAGTACCACTTACAAAAGAACAAGTCCATTTGGATCCCTTCCAGGTGATACCTTTGACAAAACCTTTAGTTAAGAACATCACAGTTATGTTTAAAATGAAGGCGTCAATGTGGAAGATATCCTTGTTTGGCTACGCACGGTGAGAGGTCCTGGCAGGCCTACCCCAATGTTAGACTGCTAACAAATCTGAGATGGAGGGTGGAGGTGAAATTATATTCTACAAGTACAGTGCCAGTTCACCTCCCGGCTCCTTCTTTTTAGGCAGAGATAGGAGTCCACTTTTTACATAGGTCAACCACGCTGCTGTTTCAAGTGTGGATCTCGTAGACCATACCAGTTCAGTGTGTGACTCCATTCATTGTAGACATTGTTTAGAATTTGGTCACATTGCTTCCAACTGCTTGAATTTATTTAAGTGTAACTCTGTGAGAGGACAGGACACACATGTGGGCGCTGCCTCTGGGCATCCCATAATAGAGAGGACTGTCCCTCACACGAAAGTCTGATTAACTCTGCACAACAGTTGCAGGCCAAAAGAGTGGCAGAACAAAGTTCTAGACTAGTCCGAGAAACATCAATGCAGGAAGCACCCTTGGGGTACAGAAAAGTCAGACACCTCACACGTTAAATAGACAACCAGGGAGGTAGCCAGATCAGAAGAGATTATGAATATGGACCTAGCCCCAGAAATAGGGACAGAGGAGAGGCAAGAAACACCAGCAGAAAACTCTGAGGTTGTTGTAAATGAAATGCTCCCAAGAAGGACAAACCCTTCAAAATGGTGTGCAGAAAAAGAGATCTAGGATGGGAAAACAATACCCAAACAAACTACTGAAGTACTTATGACAACAGACTCTAGACCCTCCCCCATTGTGGAAGAGAGGGAATAAGTATGTAGTACTCACTACTGAAACTTCAGATGGGGATTCTGTGAAGAGGGCACTGACACATCCTCCATAGCCTCAACAACTGACACTGAAGGGTGGGGTGGAGGACTCAATAGCAAATGAACAAGACCAAAACTGTCTAAAACTCCTTAGAACTGTTTTGATATAGATTATGCTTTCAAACACTCTACTGATGCATAGCCCTCCTTCTACTCTCAATGTCAGTAGTATAAAGAGTGAACGGAAACACATAGCGGTTGTGCTCACTTTATAAGAGGGTAGACATGACATAGTGGGCCTTCAAGACACCAGACTAAAGCGCCATTTTGAATTACAACAGGCCTCTAAAGCCTGGACCCTGGGTTCCTCCTTTGGTCCACAGGAGTTGACACCTTCAACGGGTGGGCATCCTCCTAGCAAACCCCTTCATCAGAGTCCCCAGGTTAGTAGACGCTCACCTGGGTAGGGCATTGTTACTGGACATATCTTACTTTTCAGAATGTTTTCGTCTTATTGTTACTTATGCACCTCAAACTAAGGCACAGAGGGTAGCTTTATTTAAAGAGATACAGCCATATTTACACATCTCACTACTTACTGTCTGGATGGGTGATTTTAACTGTGGCCTAAGACAAACAGATAGGGATTTCAAACATCAAAGTTATTTTGTAATTCCACTGCATTATGACAGATTGTTACCACTGCAGGACTAACTGATGCCATAGGAACCACCACCTTACAGGTGGTTATACATACTTTAGAGGCACCTTAAAACACAGACAGATTTTATTTTTATGTCAGCAATGTTACAAATCATAGAAATTAAGACCAGAGTATACAAATTTTCTGACCATGCATCTATCAGTATGTCATTTACTTGGGAAAATTCTCCACTGTAAAAAGTACTGGAGGCTTAATGAATCTGTACTAGCAGATCCAGTAGTTCAGCAAAGATGGAAAAGAGAATGGTCAGCATGTCTTTCAGTGGTAGGATGTTATGAAACCATTACAGAGTGGTAGGAGGACACGAAAAAACATAGAACTCTATTTCAAAACCGGCTCAATACATTGTAGACAAAGAGTACCTTAACTATCTTGCGCTAAGACATCAATTACAACACTTGATTCACAAGTAGAGGTCACACATTTGGATTATAGTACACAGATAAGTAACATTAAAACACAGGTGGTTAGCATTTAGTATAACTGGGCAAAATCCCTGTCCCAAGAGCTTAGATTTGGTACACAAATTAAAAAGGGTCTTTATATCAATTCAAGGAATGTAGGCAGGGTACAAAATAGGTTTATTGAAACCTTGAACACTCCAACAGGGCAAGCAGTGTCTGCACCTGCAGATTTATTAAGGTGGTAGAGTATCACCCTGAAAATCAGTTTAGAAAGGCTCCCCAAGTCCAGGAGTCTCAAACTTTACAAGAGGCCTTGTCACTACCACAGGTTACTGAACAAGACACACAGCGACTCATATAACCAGTCATTATAGAGGAGGTAGAAGTAGACATAAACAGTTGAAAATGATACAGCCCCAGGGTCAAATGGATTGGGGCTGGGGTTATAAGCTCTTTCAAACAGAACTAACACCAGGCCTGGTGATTCTGTACAACTCCATACTGGAAACATCACAGTACCCTGCAACTATGAATGAAGCCATTCCAGTTTTGTTACATAAGAAAGGTCGGAAGGAAGACGTAGGTAATTGAAACCACAAAGTCTCCTAAATACGGAGTTAAAAATTTTATGTAAAATTTTATTGGCTAGATTGTCCACAGTTGCTGAATATTTGATTTCCCTGTCTCAAACTTGTGCAGTTGCAGGAGGAAACAACAGGATAATTTAATTGTCTTAAGAGAGCTTTTCTTTAGGAGAGAACAAGGGATCTGCAGGGTTATGTCTTTGGGTTAGATAAAGAAAAGGCATTTGACAGGCTCTCACATGATTACCTCTTTCCACCTTAACAGCTTTTGCGTACCTGATACCTTTGTAAGTAAGCAATAATAGCCAACAGGGTGGGCGGTATTGGGCTATACCGGACCGCCCAGGGGTGTAATGAGGCCCGATGCCGCAGGCGGAGGGCCTTATAGCCCCTGGAAGGTCCAGCATAGCCTAATACCGCCCACCCTGGAGGGTATTATTATGCTTAGAAAATGGGCACTGTAAAAATTAGTTTAATTAAAAAGTTAATAAAAATACATTTAAAATAACTTTTGAAATAAAATAGTTCCTCCACTGTAGCCTCCATACTTATGACTGGAGTTGGTTGTCATGGTTATCCTCTCCCACACAGAGGTACATACAGGAGAAAGTTGACTGGTCCCCACCCCAATCCAGCACACTTAAGACATACAGGCTGTAATTTAATTATTTTTTTTTTATACTGGTGCTGGTGTTTTCGCCCCGCCCCACACACACACACACAGACACACAGGTGGCTGTGCATTCATACCAACAACCAAAGAAATTATGAGGACAAGACAGAGAAAGTGAAGCGTATGTTTTTTTTTCCTTTTCATTTTCTTTATGAGCAGGAAAGCAGCAAGAGAAAGGCGGTAATAAGCGTGAAGCAAGGGCTATGAGAAATGGCGAGAAGCAAGAAAGAGAGAGAGAGAGACAGTGTGAGCATGGTTTACAGAGTAAAATAGAAGTGCGTTCCTCTGAGCGCTGTCACAGTATTCCCGCTTCACCCTCGCAGATGCTGTAAGAATGAAAAATGTGGGTTCATTGCTCTAAGGTGTCTTTTTTTTTTTTTAATTAAAAAGCAACTCATTTGTGCCCGTTATTCTGTATTGTGCTACTACAGCGTCTAGGGTGAATCTGGGAATACTGTGACGCGCTAAATCAGGAAAATCAAGCTGAGGAGTGGTGCTAACCCCTTCGCCCCCCACACACGGCTTAAAACTATAAAATGAAAGAAAGACGGCAAAAAAAATACATTCTCTACTTTCCTGTGGTTTGCCTTTTCCGTTCTTACATGGGGTAACGAGCAGGGCTAATGACTGCACTGGGAGAATCCAGCTGAGGAGCGGTGGTATGGGACAGGCGGCTGCACTATGGAGCTCGTGGAGGTACAGAAGGTCTCTACAGTCACATGGAGGGAGGTCAAATGAGCTGACAAGAAAGAAAACAGCTTACACAAATGTAGGTAGATTGATGTGTTTTTGGTGTGTGTCTTTAAGCTTGGGTATTGTGGCAGGGTATAATTTAAAAGTAAATTCATCCAGAGAATTGGGCTGACAAGCGATGGCGGTGGGCAGGCAGCTGCGGTGGCACTGACCAGGCTGGCGGGCAGAAGGTCTGTACATTTTCACTGAGGATTAGTGAGCTGGGTGGAAAAGAAAACTATTCCTACTAAAAGCACATAGATTTAGGTGTTTTTGTGCAGGCTTTCTACGTTTTCAGCTGGGAGAATGAGCCTGAGGAGTGGTAAAGGGCTTTCTAAGTTCCGCTCCACGTGTGTGGAGGCAGCACAACCCGGCTTAGAGGTGTGAAATCATTAGCCCAGCCTTTGGGGGTGCATGGGACGCAGCAATGGTTGTGTCATTTCTGCACGCCTGTCAATAAAAAAAAACATTAATTTTAAATAACTTAGCTGTTTTTCTTGCTGAACAGATGCTTTTGAGTGACAATGGGGGAGGCTGCCTGAGCGGCGGATATCGTTGCTTGAAATCTAACTAGCGAGGAAAAAAATGAGAGGTCTTCAATTTGAAACTAGCAGTGCTCATTGATACTGGTGATGGGGTTCATTGAACTGGCACTTTTTCTAACCCGGCTCTGTTGTCTGATAGATGCCCACCTTTGCAGGGCTATCGGCCAATCGAGCTGCAATTTCTAAGCCCATTTTCTAACATGGCTTAAAGTCATGTATCAAGGGCAATAATCCTACCAAATGTTAATGTTGGAATGGAAAACATATCCAGGTTCATAGAGGTGTTCATCAGGGCTGCCCTCTAAGCTCCCTACTATATGCCTTGGTATAGATATACTTATAAGACAAATCTTACAGACAGAGAACATTTGGTCTTACACCAGTTATCAGTTCTCCACAGATAAAGGTCTTGGCATATGCAGACGACCTGGTACTCACTTTGGCAGCTGATACATGTGAGGTTACACTGTCCTCCACCTTCAAGAAGTTCTCAGAAATCTCTAGAGCCAGGATTAATGTTAGTAAAAGTAGAAGAGTTATTTTAGGTAATACCTGTTTACCTCTTACAGCTTCTGTCTCAGGTATTTCTATAACTACAGACCCAATAAAAGTTTGGGACTAGAATTTGGTCAAGGAGACCAGGCATCGTTAAACTGGAACAAAGGTCTGGTCCAAGCTGACAGATTGTGGCAAGATGCAAGGGAGAACAACACTCAAAAAAAAGAGTTGTACTGATCAAAACACTTTTAATTCCATATTACTTTATATTGGTCAAGTATACCCACCCCACTAGGATCCCTGACAAGGTTGTACGGTGTGTTTTTCCAAGCCTTTTGGGACTCTAGATTAAATCCCATAAAAGAGAGTTTACATATCGAGCTATTAATGGGGGAAGGTAATCCATCCAATGACCTTCTTCTTTAGATTATTTGGGAGTTATAACATTGGGTTTGCATTGAAGCCAGGTGAAAATGATGGAAACCTCTGGTTCATCAATGGTTACAGCCATGTCATATCCCATGGGGACAGGGACAATCAAAAATTTGAAAAGAGGGGGAGAATCTCCACATATGGGATGGAGTGCATAAGGAATGCTATCCGTGGAAATTAACCTCTTCCAGTTTCAAACTTTGATAGGAAGTCTTTGTACAAAAACATGGTATCAATAGAATGTCAATCAAGTGATTTTCCCCAGTGTCAGAATGTACAGAAAGTAAGCGTGCTTCAAACAGTTAGCTAACCCCAGACTTTTCCTTTTGTCTGGGACACTGTTTGGCTGGGGAATCATGGTAGACTGAGTGTTAGAAGAAACAATAAGCACAAGCAGGTGATGGAAAGATATTGTCCCTGGGGAAACGTGCACTCAGATAACAGAGACACAATCGCATCTATTTTTACAATGCAAATATGCCAAATAATTCTGGGGATACCTTGCTATAGAAATGAGCTGAACCCCAATTTTCTTTTCTCACATATCCAGAGGTGGTATATGGATGCTCACCAGGTACATGGGGTAACTACCACATAGATACCAATTATATAGTGTTTGCAGTACTACAGTGTTACATATGGCAGGCCCTTTGTATGTGGGTCTTGCAGCAGAGGGTGCTTACAAACATAGAAATCTGGCTAATGTCAAAAAATCTCTAAACAAATGTTATTGTTGTATATGGAACGTTTTTCAGTAGAAAAGATTAAGCATTTATGGATACATTGTGATGTATGGCTGAACTAAAGGGCTTGCTGGATTATAATCCCTGGAGGAAAGGAGGGAGAGGAGATATGATAGAGAGATACAAGTGTAACCCCTAGATTGCGCTATCCCAGGGGCTACTACCCCTGCTTGATTTGCCACTAACAGGTTGAGGGGCCTGGATCTGATGGCGGGTGCCTCCACCCAGAGGTCAGGGTTTGCAATAGTTAAACTAACTTGGTCACAGCCTCTCTGGGACACTGCAACCCCTTTCTTCCCACTAGTGGTCACACAGTATATCAGAATTACCTTCACGGTATACACTTACCCCCAGGACTGGTTCAGGCACTGGGACCCCTGTAAAATAAGAAGATACAGTGCAACAATCACAGTACAATACTTTAATATAGACAAATACCTCAGGCAGTATAACTTTGCTGAAACAAGCAGCTCTGATTTATTTAGGGGGATATAACAAGGACAGGGGAAATCAGGTTAATTAGCTTATCACTTTACTCATCTACCTATGGGTCTGTGTACAGGCCTATCCTCACTAGTTACTGTCCCTGGGTACCCAAGCCCTAGTGGCTAGTCCAAACTGGTGGCAGCTGGTAGGGGCCTTTCAGACAGAGAAAGAAAATTAGTTAAACAGTTAGCAGTACAGTAATTCCATTTGGATTCAATGTGGCAATTCAACAGGGAGCGATCCTGAATTAGTACTCAGGACCTCCAAACAAGATAGGGTCCTTCAACGTCATCAGGGCTACTCTTGAGCTCCACGAGACTCCTCACACATTTATATGACAAACTGCAACAGGCAAAGTCCTTTAATGGCAGCAGGATTCACTTGAGCTACACAAGCCTCCTCACACATTTATATGGTAAACAGCAACAGGCAAAGTCCTTTAATGGCAGCAGGATTCACTTGAGCTACACAAGCCTCCTCCACATTTATATGGTAAACAGTAACAGGCAAAGTCCTTTGAATGACAGCAGGATTCACTTGAGCTACACAAGCCTCCTCACACATTTATATGGTAAACAGTAACAGGCAAAAGTCCTTTAATATCAGCAGGATTCACTTGAGCTACACAAGCCTCCCCACACATTTATATGGTAAAAGAAAGTACTATACCAGGCAGGCTGCTTCTCTATCCCGATCGCAATTACTGCACAATACCGGGAGAACACACAGCAGATTCAGTTCCTGACAGACCGAGCGCAATTCAGCAATTTTTCCAGTCTTCTACAGGGTGAGCCTGGTTTCTACTCTTCAGATATCCTTTGATTCTCTTCACAGGACGGATTCAGTCCTAACAAGCAGTTACACAAGCTGCAGACGGAACTGGGGCTCATACACGTTCCGACTAAAACTGCACACGAAAAGCACAGGGCTCCTTCCTCTTCACTGCCAGAGCTCAACTGAAACTCCAGCAGACAAAACTGGTCACTTCCTTTGAGTTCCTCCCAGTTCTTGGCTGGATTGGCTGTCACTCACAATAGACTGCCTCTGTTGGTCCAAAAGGTGTCAAGTCCAAACTACATCTCCCAGAGTCACTGCCCATACAATCCTCTTGTGGCTGGCTCAGATTATGAGTCCAAGTTCTGATTCATCCAAGGCACCATTTTAGAGCTACCTTAACCCACACTGATTGGTCCAGTTCAGCAATTCAAAACTAGAATGGGGAACTAGGCAAATACAGTTCTGACTGCAAAGAAAGCAGGTTAGACAAACTGTATTTTCATTATTACTCTAAATGATTTCTGGCAAACAGTTACATCTTTCAGATAGGTTCCTTTGCACTCTAGTGACTGCAAAAATGGAGTGATTGGCAGCAGCTCGAGTGGTACTCAATCAGAGAAACACACAGCCCCATACAAACTAATTATGTCTGCAAGCAGACAGCTCTTAAAGAGACAGCACCACAGGCTCTAAAAACAGTCACAGATAAATGGCTTAAATGCCAAACACCATTTAGGCTCGGAGCATTCAAGCAAGCTTCTGAAGTCTTTGGGAACCCCATTTGCAGGGGTTACACTTCCTGGCCTGGAAAGCTTGACGTCTCCATCAAGCAAGTACCTCCATAAGTTTCAACTGCAACCAAATACATTTGCATTAGGCTCACACATGTAATCATCAGTCAATATATCATTTTACCAAGAACACATTTCTGAAACATTGCAGTACGTCACTCTTTACACAGTATTACACACACATTGTGCCATAACTCAAGTTATTACCTCTTGTACATGAAACCTGAGAGGGCCCTTCCCTATCAAGTTACCTTGGGGCTGGACAGGGCAAGGGCACCATACTTAGAGAGCAACACAAGTAACTTGGAGTTAGCACTGACGCCAGTTTATGCAATGAGCTTGGGACACATACACCTTTATGGATAACATTGAGAGCAAGTCCACAGGCCTCCCAAGGAATCATAACTGAGGTGCACCACAGTTTACAGCTTGACCAGTCTTTCTAGGGGAACTGTTACAGTCTCTGCACTCTGAGCCTCATTTTCAGCATTGTCCTCACTTGTCAGGGAGTCTCCATGGGGGTAGAGAGGCTAGAACTTGGGGCACTTTCAGCTCCAGGAGTTACAGTTTCTGAGTCCACAACATTTGGCTCACATGGAGAGCTTCGGACACTGGCAGTGGACTGTCAGGGCACTCAAAATACTCTTCTTGTTCTGATGTATCACCAGTTTGCCCCTAATCCATCATTTTCCTCCCTGAAAGCTCAAACAGTTCAACCATGCACAATGATTCCATTTCATCTGATCTGATGCTTTGCACTTCACTTTCTGGGAGCATTGGCTCCAGGGACGAAGCTGGGGCTTAGACAGTCCAGAAGGCCCAGCTTCATCTCCAGTATTGACTAGGGATTGCCCCAAACAATTGACTCAGTTCGTAAGAAGGATAGTATTCAAAGTCACTCTCACTTTCTTCTGATATGGACTGACAGTCATGCTCAACTGGGACTTGTGGAGGGAACACCTTAACTCTGCTTCTGTAGGTGCAGACTTTCTTGATCTTTTCTTAGCAGCAGCTCTAGTCACTGGTCCAGAGGGGGCATCTTCTGGGGCTCAAACTCAATCAAGATTTGTCCAATGGGCAGTAAATGATTTCTATGCATTGTTTTTACATCTTTTTGAATTATTCTCAGGCCTTACTTTGTACACTGGCAGATCATCTAGTTTGCCCACTACAATGTGAGGGAGATGGTGCCATCTGTCAGCAATCTTGTGTTTGCCATGCAGTCCCAGATTTCTTAGCAATACCGATCTCCCTCCTGGAGTTCCTGTGCTTTCACCTTTTATCATACCTTTCTTTGTTGGCCAGATTTCTTTTGGCAGCCATGGTCTGAGCCAGTTGGTACATAAGTTAGCTGGGCCTTTAACTTTTGCACATACTGTAAATAGTTGTCAGCTTGAACCCCATCAGGAGAGACCCCAGACACACATCTACCGGTGGTCGAGCTTCTCTTCCAAACATCAGGCGGTGGGGGAGAACCCAGTGGCATCACTTTGGTGCAGTTATAAGCATGTACCAGGGTGCTGATTTGTTGGCTCCATCTAGGCTTGTCCTTTGGGTGCAGGTGCCTAGCATATCTAGCAAAGTGCAGTTGAAACATTCAGGCTGTGGGTCCCTGGGGTGGTAAGGAGTGGTTCTGGACTTCTCGTACTCCCCACAGAGAAAGCATCTCTTTGATCAGATGACTCTCAAAGTCTCTCCCTTGATCAGAATGGATTCTTGTGGAGCCCCATAGTGAACAAAAGTTTTCTAAGTACTTTGGCCACAGTGGATGCTTTCTGGTCTTTGGTGAGGAAAGCTTGGGCATATCTCGTGAAATGGTCAGTGACCCCCAGCACATTACTGATATTTCTTTGATCTGACTCCAGAACTCAGAAAATCAATACAGACCAGCTCCATGGGTGCACTGGTGGTGATGTTAACAGGGGCAGCCCTCTGGGGCAAAGCTTTCCTCTGTAGCGACTACAAGTTTGAATGTGTTGCTCCACATCAGCCCCCATCTTAGGCCAATAGAATCTGGATCTCACCAAGTCAAGTGTTCTGTCTATACCAAGGTGCCCCATGTGGTTGTGCAAGGACCTCAATACTGAGTCTCAAAAGGCAGTGGGCAGCACTAGTTGTTGTTTGTCTACTTGTCCCCTCTGTCTACTGTTTCTCTGTATAACAGTTTATTGATCAGTTTCAACTTAGGACCTTCTTTGTATAACAGTGCAGTTCTCAAATCAGTGGAGCGTAATTTGGCACATCTTTTCCTGCACAGAGGGCTTCTAAAGCTGATTTGATCATGGGATCGTGGGACTGAGCCCGCGAGATACTGTCATTGTCCAGCTGAGGCAGTGCACCAATGTCTATTGCAGAAAAGTGGCAATAAGCAACAGGTATGCAATTCTCAGAGGGTCCCAAGCAATCCACCATGCAGTCCACTGCATCCGTGGACATTGTTCCTCCCTGTCAAACTTCCGGCAGAGTGCCGAATGTCAGGTTCTGCCAATCTGACCCAATCATTCTAGGAAACAGGCCTCTGGGAGACAGCATCAGCATCTATGTGGTTCAGACCTGCTCGGTATTCAGAGCATAGTCGTATGTAGATAATGCAGAAAGCCACCTGTGGCCAGTGGCATCCAACTTAGCTGAGGTCTGCACATAGGTCAAAGGATTGTTGTCAGTTTTACTAGTATTTTAGCCCCATACAAGTACTCATGGAATTGGTCAACAATAGCCCACTTCAAAGCTAGGAACTCTAACTTATGTACAGGATAGTTCTTTCGGATGGGGTCAGGCTTCTGGCAGGCCACTGGTCTCAGGCCATTCTCATGCCCTTGGTACAACACAGCCCCCAACCCTTGCAAGCTAGCATCAGTGTGCAGGACGTGGGTTTTCTTGGATCGCATGGGCCAGCACTGGAGCATGGGTAAGTTGATATATGATCTCATGAAAAGCAGTCTCACAATCAGGAGTCCAGCGGGCCCCAAATACTTCACTCGGATGAAAATACACTCTTTCAGTCTTGAGGGACGTGACTTTTGGTATTTTTGTGGGTTGGGGATACCTTGAGTAAGGTTAAGTAAAGGGGGATCACTCTTGAATAGTCCTTGATGAAACGCCAATAATGAACACAGAATCCCAGGAATCTTTGCAGTTCTTTTAGAATTTTGGGCTGTGGCCAGAGTGGTCAAGGCCTCAACTTTACTTGGGTTGGTCTCTATCCTCGGTGGATACTATGTGTCCCACATACTTTACTGATGTTTGAAAAGAATTGACACTTATCAATGGACAGTTTAAGCCCAAAGTCCTCCAGTCGGTCCAATACCTTAAATAATCTGCTCTCATGTTCCTCCAGTGAGCTGCCAAACACAATAACATCATCTAGGTATACCAGGCACTCTAGTAAGTTCATGTCCCCCACTGCACGCTCCATCAATCGTTGAAAAGTGGCTGGGGCACCAGAAATCCTTGAGACATCCTCATGAATTCATAGAAGCCAAGCGGACAGATAAAGGCTGTCTTCTCATGGTCCTCTGGGGCCATCGGGATCTAGTAGTACCATTACGGAGATCCAACACAGAGAACCACCTGCTCCTGTTTAGGCAGTCCAAAGCATCCTGAATGCAGGGCATTGTGTACTGATCAGGGATAGTCCCTCCAGTTAAAGATGCGATAATCCACACATCCTTACTGTCATTCTTTTCCTCACTACCACAATGGGGAAGCATAAGGGCTTCTGGATTCTTGTATTACACAGCAGCTAACATCTCTTGCAGATGCCGTCTCACACATCTATGTCAGCAGGTGCCAGGTTCGAGACCTCTCACGAAATGGTCTTTTGATCATGCAGCGGATATTGTTCTCAGCTCCTTGCACACATCCATCCATTCCTTTAAAGAAAACACCTGGTCTCTCTGGGCAAGCTTCTCACTGATCCTCACTTTCCATTCAGCTGGCAAGGAGTGCGAAATCAAACAAGTCAGGCGTTACTCTGTCATTCTTCCTCGAACTCTTGCTGCTGGGTAGCACTGCAGTGTCTGCACAATGCACATTAGCCAGGATGCAACCTCTATTTATCGAATGTCTCTTTCAGACACATTATGAACTTGGACAATTACCCTTCTGACATAAGCATGGGCTCTAGCGGGCAAAATACTAGGCTTGACCAGCAGTCCTCTGGCAATTTTCCATTGCCTGGTGCATCCAACATTAATATTTTATTCTTAACATCCTTTCTGATACGGACCTCTCCCTGTAAGGTACACTGGGCATTTGGCGGCAGGATCAGAGACTCAGGATCCTTCTTCCATACAATTCCAACCGGTTCCTCTGGTTCTATTTTGTCAACATCTCTCTGTGCCTCATAGGCCTTCTTAATTAAAGCCGGAACTCTTAAAGCTCTACTAGTCTTTGACCCTGTTTTCATAACACAACTGTGCCAGCCTTCCGAACATATGAGTATTTGTTCCAATCAACAAAGGACACCATCATACAGTCCAGTGGGGGGACACACTAAGGCTAGGGTCTCTACTTGTTCAGCCACTCCAGCCACAGAGGTGGGGAAAGACAACAAATTCGGATATACCCAGAATAGGGGTAGGCCTTTTCACTAACCCCATACATGCAGTCCTTCTAATGGTTGTAGGGTACATCTGACAAATGCTTCTGATACCAATCCTGGAACATAATTGTCACTTGGAGCCACTGTCTAATACAGCTCTTGTAGACACTCCATTCACCTTTACAGTAGTCTCCATGGAGGGACCCACTATTCTGGACCAGTCTGGAGGCGGTGGGGGGGCCTGGGCAACTGACCTTGCCACAAAAGGAGCGTGAGTTAGCATTTTTGGTGCCCTCACTGGGATCATTTGTGCACCTCTTAATTACTGATTTGTTCTCAAAGCTCTCCTTGTAGCCTATATGCAACTTTGTCACTGTCTTTTGAGGACCGGCATTCCCTCTTCATGTGCCCATCCTTCCCACAATTATAGCAAAACATACTTTCTGGAGTTTGAGCTGGCAGGCGCCGCACTGGGAGCCAGGCGAGGTACTACTAACTGGAAACCTGGGTGCCATCTCTGTCAACAGGCGTGATAAGCATTTGGAGACATCTCGTCCAGTTTCTCCACTTCCATGGTCAAGGAATTGAGTTTGTAGCTGTTATCAGCAGGAGAGATACATGGGTGGGTGCCCCCCACCCTATAGAATACTAGTCGGATATAGGTCAGGCCCGTACTTGCAGGCATGGCCTTCATAAAGGGACTGTTTTGAATTCCGGATCTCTCTCAACAGTTAGCCCCATTGTGGCATATCTTTTTCCTTGTCAGAGCACTCATTGACTGCCAACCTCTGCCCTAGACTCACTTGATGGGTCACCCTCAGTCACTTCGGGTCGTAGCTGCAGCTATTGGTGCAGGTCCTCCAGTCGCCTTTTCTCAACTCCTCGAATTTCTCTCATTAACTCATCATAGGGAGGGTGGGGATTCCAGTCAGATTTGCCAAAGCGTAACTGAAGCAGCGAGTTCTGAGAAGGGGGCAGACTTAAGGATCCTGTCCAGCCTGGTTGGGTCCAGTTCAATCAGCTGGCAAACTACCCTTTCTGAGGCATTCTTGCAACAATTTTTCAGCGCGATACATACACAGACAACAACTCCCTTGGTACTGTTGTGAATTTCTTACTCTCCACCATAGGTTCTCATCAGAATCTGGGCTCCATACACATTCTCCAGGCCTCCAAGATAGGCCTGTGTAGTCACTTCAGGGTTACTGGCCCGTTGTTACGGATGGTAGCAGGGGCAGGACCTCGGAGGCTCTCACTAACCCTCTTTCACTTTTGACTTCCAAGCATTGCCATTCACTAGCACAGGGGAATATATAGTCTATCCAGGTCTCCAGTCATCCTCCCCTTGGGGGTGGGAGGGTGCCAGAAGATCCTCAATCTGGTAAGAGTCGTGACTAATGGCAGGTGCAGAAATAGGAGTCTGCATTGGTTTCAGCCACCATTGGGTACTGGGCGGGAGAGAGCTGGGGAGGAACACCCCAGGTGTAAGAATAGTTTCTTCAAGTCCTTCACAGTTTTCCCTTCCCCAGCAACCATTTAGCAAATTTCCCCTCAAAAGTTTCAGACAGTGGTGGGGCTCATTCCCCCTGGGTCTTTACTGTCATAGTTATCATTCTCCAGGCAGTGAGGGCTCCTCTGGAGTAATGGTCTGTGGCACTTTGGAGCTATCTATGGGATGCTTAAACTCTACTAGGGACAGGGAAGTGTGGGTGAGCAGATTAGCACGCACGACCCACCGCCACAGGGTTTTGTAAACCTTCCACCTTGGAAAGTACTCCCTGTACAGTGTCGTATTGATACCCAGGGGGATGTCAGGATAAGCATAGCATTTTGGGGTCAATCTCCTCCCCAGTACACCCTCCACCAGCCGGTGCACAGCCACTTCTGTCGGGTACCCATTTTTCTTAACAGTGGTTCAGTAAATATGACCACTAGAGGACACACAATCCCAGCGGTGAGCCTCCAGGATGTAACCTCTAGATGGCGCTATCCCAGGGCTACTACCCTGCCTGATTTGCCACTAACAGGTTGAGGGCCTGGATCCGAGGCTGGTGCCTCACCCAGGGTCAGGGTTTGCAATAGTTAAACTAACTTGGTCACAGCCCTCTGGGACACTGCAACCCCTTTCTTCCACTAGTGGCCCACACAGTATATCAGAATTACCTTCACAGTATACACTTACCCCCAGGACTGGTTCAGGCACTGGGACCCCCTGTAAAATAAGAAGATACAGTGCAACAATCACAGTACAATACTTTAACATGAAGACAAATACCTCAGGCAGTATAACTTTGCTGAAACAAGCAGCTCTGATTTATTTAAGGGGATATAACAAAGGACAGGGAAATCAGGGTTAATTAGGTTATCACTTTACTCATCTACCTATGGCTCACAGTGTACAAGCCTATCCCTACCAGTTACTGTCCCTGGGTACCCAAGCCCTAGTGGCTAGTCCAAACCATGGCAGCTGGTAGGGGCCCTTTCACACAGAAGAAAAGAAAATTAGTTAAACAGTTAGCAGCCAGTAATTCCATTTAGTTCAATGTGGCAATTCAACAGGGAGTGACCCTGAATTAGTACTCGACCTCCAAACAAGATAGAGTCCTTCAACATCAGCAGGGCTACTCTTGAGCTCCACGAGACTCCTCACGCATTTATATGACAAACTGCAACAGGCAAAAGTCCTTTAATGGCAGCAGGATTCACTTGAGCTTCACAAGCCTCCACACACATTTATATGGTAAGCAGTAACAGGCAAAAGTCCTTTAATGGCAGCAGGATTCACCCTGGCTACACAACCTCCTCACACATTTATATGGTAAAAGAAAGTACTATACCAGGCAGGCTGCATCTCTATCCGATCACAATTACTGCACAATACCGGGAGAACACACAGCAGATTCAGTTCCTGACAGACCAAAGCGCAATTCAGCAATTTCTCCAGTCTTCTACAGGGTGAGCCTGGTTTCTACTCTTCAGATATCCTTTGATTCTCTTCACAGGGACGGATTCAGTCCTAACAAGCAGTTACACAAGCTGCAGACTGGAACTCGGGGCCCTTACACGTTTCCGACTAAAACTGCACACAAAAAGCACAGGGCTCCTTCCTCTTCACTGCCAGAGCTCAACTGAAACTCCAGCAGACAAAACTGGTCACTTCCTTTGAGTTCCTCCCAGTTCTTGGCTGGATTGGCTGTCACTCACAATAGACTGCCTCTGTTGGTCCAAAAGCACCGAAGTCAAACTACATCTCCCAGAGTCACTGCCCATATAATCCTCTTGTGGCTGGCTCAGATTATGAGTCAAGTTCTGATTCGTCCAAGGCACCATTTAGAGTTACCTTAACCCACACTGATTGGTCCAGTTCAGCAGTTCAAAACTAGAATGGGGAACTATGCAAACACAGTTCTGACTGCAAAGAAAGCAGGTTAGACAATCTGTATTTTCATTATTACTCTAAATGATTTCTGGCAAACAGTTACATCTTTCAGATAGGTTCCTTTGCACTCCTAGTGACTGCAAAAATGGAGTGAATTGGCAGCAGCTCAAGTGGTACTCAAGCAGAGAACACACAGTCCCCCAAACAAACTAATTATGTCTGCAAGCAGACAGCTCTTAAAGAGACAGTACCACAGGCTCTAAAACACTCACAGATAAATAAACTAACGCCAAACACCATTTAGGCTCGGAGCATTCAAGCAAGCTCCTGGAAGTCTTTTGGGAACCCCATTTGCAGGGGGTTACACCAGTATTTTACAGGGAGGAACAGGAATACAATATTTTAAGCGAAAAGATATTCCAAGACTAGAGGGCATGGGATGAAGTTGGAGGAGGACGATTCAGAGGAAACATGAGGAAGAATTTCTTCACAAAATGGGTGGTGGACAACTGGAACACCCTGCCAGAGGAAGTGGTGGAGGCTGAAACAATCACTAGATTTAAGAATGCATGGGATAGACATAAAGGAATTCTGGAGGTCAGGGTAAGGGCAACAGACTTCTAGGAAAATATTTCTAGGAAAAGATTTTTCTCTGTTTGATTAGCAGGGTACTTTCTCTGTCAAATTGTTGTGTAGGGTATCTTGCTGACAGGAAGGCACTCATTGCAGCGGTGGGTGAGAGCTTTTAGCTGATTGTTTGTGAGGGGACAGTTTAGGCCCAACCCCTTCCCACCTCTCACCCACCCACCCCTGGAAATAGTTCCTTTATACCTGAGGTTCTGACATCATTTCCTCAAGAGTGCAAGGTGCATTTCACTGTCATATCCAGTCTAGCACACTGCACTGACAATATAAGCATACACATTGTATAATATATATATTTCTATATAACCAATCACACGCGCCGTGCACATGCACACACAAAAAAAGTAGATAAACATGTGGGGAGTAGTGCAATGTAATGGCTGTGGGCAGCAGTCTTCCAGGAGTCTTTCTGGAGGCTGAGATGCTGCGCTATTTGCAAACAACTAGCTGCCCTGAGGGAGGAAGTTGCCCGTCTTCAGGCCGCACTGGACAGTAGTAAGGAAACCTTCCCCAGGCCACACTGGACAGTAGGAAGGGAACCTCCCCATCCAGGGAGCACTAAGCGCCACCACCACTACCTCAGAGGTTGCGAAGAAAGCACATCAGTTGGACCACAGTGGGCTCAGGGAGGGTGAGGATGGTGGAACAGAGGCACACCCAGTCAATTGTTCCACTCCACAATCCATACACCATTCTGGGGAGCATAGCTCCCCTATGGATGCACCCCGCAGAGAAGACTGATGACAACTGTCACAAGGAGGCCCACAGGAAAGAGGCAGAGGACACCACAGGAAAGGAAGCAGCTCCTGGTGGGGACTCAATTATTAGGGGTATAGAACTGGGGAGCTTGGAAAACTGAAGTAAGGTGCTTACCTGGTGCCATGGCTTGAGGGACAGGAAGTGCATCCTTGGGATCACGAGAACAGCTGCAAGGGAGTCTGAGCTGGACATAATTGTCCACCTAGGGACAAATGACTTGGCTCATCATGAGATTAGAGCAGTGCAGGAGGACATTGCAGAGTTGGGGAGGCCTAAGACAAGTAGCACACACAGTATCCTTCTCAGAGGTGCTGCCTGTCAAAGGCATGGGGAGGCGAGGTAATTAGCACCATGCAGATTAATGAATGGTTAGAAAAATGGTGCAGAACACAGGGTTTGGCTTCATTGGGGACTGGGGTTCCACCTGGAGGACACCAGCCTATACTGGCAGGATGGTCTGCATCTGTCCAGGAAGGGAACAAGTCTTTTGAGCAATCGGTTTAAATGCTTCATTTGCAAGCTTTTAAACTAGTCAAGGGAGGCACTGACAAGCAGCAGGAAAATCACAGCCTCCCTACAAAACAGGGTACTAAATGAGAAAAAGACTGAGGTAGAACGGTCAGTGGGGAATGCTGCAACAGAAGGTAAAGCCATCAAAAATGGAGAGCAATGAGTACCAATGCCCGTAGTCTGGGTAACAAGCTTCCTGAATTAGTGGCCTTGATGGAGGAGGAACAACTGGATATCGTGGCAGTCACAGAAACATGGTACACACAAAACCATGACTGGGACATAAACATACCAGGATACACTGTCTACAGGAGGGACAGGGAGGGTAAAGAGGAGGAGGAGGAGTAGTTTAACATAGGAAGGAATAAAAGCAACAGAACAAAAGGGTAAACAGGGAGGAGAAGAAGCACTGTGGGTAAATTTGGAGACAAGCAATGGCACCCAATCTGCACAGGGTTGTATACAGACCCGCTTCTCAGGGGAGGAAATGAACAAGGAAATGATAGAAAGTATACTTAGAATGGCAGAAAAGGGAGATATTGCTGATGGGTGATCTGAATATGCCAGATGTTAACTGGAGTGCAGTTGCAGCTGCCACTTGAAGAGTGCAGTTATTCTAGATGCCCTACAGGGGCATGCCTTAGACAACTAGTACTGGAGCCCACTCGAGAGGGACAATATTAGACTTGATTCTCTCAAATGGAGATGGAGAGAGGATCACAGATGTAGAAGTGGGTAGCCATCTGGGAACTAGCGACCATGAACAGTATGGTTCACAATAAACACAGCAATAGAGTCAAGCCTATAAAGACAAAAGTACTGGACTTTAGGAGGGCTGACTTTGCCAAAATTGGTGAGTGCCTAAGGAATGCACTAGCAAATGGGCAGGAAGGAGGGCGGAAGAACAATGGGGAATAATAAAACTGCCATCACAGAGGTTACAAGCCTTTGTGTGAAGCAAATAAACAAAACAAAATGATGTAAGAAACCACTGTGGTTCTCAAAGGAAGTGGCAGTGAAGGTTCAAGAGAAAAGAAAGCATTCAGGAAGTACAAGGAATCGCAGAAGGAGCAGGAAAGATAACTGTATCAGTTAAAGCAAAAGGAGGCTGGGAAGGCAGTCAGAACAGCAAAGGCCCAAACCAAGGAAAAGATAGCCAACTCAGTTAAGAAGGGGATAAAACCTTTATAGGTACATCAGGTAGTGAAGGAAGACCAAGGAGGGATGAGTGAGGCTAAAAAGGGAGGGAGGGTGGGCAGAGGAGACTTTGAAAAGGCAGAGATACTAAACAAATATTTTTGCTCAGTATTTACAAATGAAGAGGAGAGGTACATAAAACAAACAGTAGTAACACTCTGGATACAGAAGTTGATACCAGCCCATTTACAGAAGAAAGGGTTCTGAAAGAACTCTTAAAACTGAAGGTGGACAAAGCAATGGGGCCTGATGGGATTCATCCCAGAATTCTAAAAGAGCTAAGAGAAGAACTAGTGACACCACTGACTACCCTTTTAACAAATCATGGGAGGATGGGGTGGATACCGAGACTGGAGGAGGCAGATGTGATTCCCTTCACAAAAGTGGGAGCAAGGCAGAAGCAGGAAACTACAGACCTCTTAGTTTAACCTCAGTGATAGGGAAAATGATGGAATCACTTCTGAAGGAAAGAACTGTCGAGTATCTAGAGGCCAGAGGGGCACAGGACCCTAGGCAGCATGGATTCACAGTGGGAAGGTCATGCCAGATGAATCTTTAGATTTCTTTGACTGGGTGACCAAAGTAGTAGATCAGAGAGGGCTATGGACATGGCCTACCTAGACTTTAGCAAGGCATTTGACACAGTCCCACACAAAAGATTAATATACAAGTTAGCCAGCCTGGGAGTGGGTCCCAAGATGACAGCCTGGGTAAAGAATTGGCTGGAGAATAGGACACAGAGAGTAATAGTAAATGGAGTCCACTCAGAAGAAAGGAGGGTTACTAGTTGGGTACCGAGGGGTTCAGTATTAGGACGGTCCTCTTCAATGTCTTTATAAGTGACATTGCAGAGGGACTGGAAGGAAAAGTATGTCTCTTTGCAGATGACACAAAGATCTGCAACAGAGTCGATGCACAGGGTGGGGTGGAACGGATGAGAAGGGACTTGGCAAGGTTAGAGGAATGGTCAAATGTATGGCAGCTTAGATTCAATGCTAAGAAGTGCAAGATAATGCACCTGGGAAACAAAACCCAGGAGAAGAGTACACAATGGGGGTGAGATACTAACAACAACAAAAATGGAAAGGGACCTGGGGTTAGTCATATCAGATGACCTAAAGTGGGAAAGCAATGTGAGAGGGCAGTAAGGAGGGCTGGGGGGATACTGGGATGCATAGGGAGGCATCACCAGTAGAAAACAGGAAGTTATTATCCCTCTGTACAGACAGCTGGTGAGACCCCATCTGAAGTACTGTGTGCAGTTCTGGAGACCCAATCTCCGCAAAGACATAGACAGGATGGAAGCTGTCCAGATGAGGGCAACTAAAATGGTGCAGGGTCTGCACTGGAAGACATATGAAGAGAGGCTTAAGGAGCTTAATATGTATAGCCTCGAGGAAAGGAGGGAGAGGGGGACATGATAGAAACGTTCAAGTACCTCAAGAGAATCAACAAAGCCCAAGAGGGTAGCA
Organism: Neoceratodus forsteri; assembly: GCA_016271365.2. NCBI lineage: Eukaryota > Metazoa > Chordata > Ceratodontiformes > Ceratodontidae > Neoceratodus > Neoceratodus forsteri. The sequence continues at coordinate 1,303,316,026 of CM028131.1, forward strand.
TCTTTCAAAAAGAGGTGTGCAAGAACAAGAGGGCACAATTTGAAGATGGGGGGCGGCTCAGAGGTAATTTAAGGAAGTATTTTTTCACAGAGAGGTTGTGGATGCATGGAACGGCCTTCCGAGGAGGTTGTGGAGTCAAAACAGTGGTGGAATCTAAGCATGCATGGGACAGTCATAAGGCAATTCTAGGGGTGGGGGTAGGAAGAAGTAGGCTGCTGGTTAATTAGGATCTGCAGCTTATCCAGTAGATAGGGAAATGGGCAGACTGGGTGGGCTAGCTGTCCTTATCTCGTCAAATTCTATGTTTCTATGTAACATAAACTGAACTTACCAGCTCAAATGGGCAGACTGGGTGGGCCATAGGCCCTTATCTGCCACACTGTCTATGTATCTATATCTACGATAATAAGCAGGACCCCCAGAGAAAGAGTTTTTCTGTAATTTTTTTTTTTACTACTTTATTTTTGTTAACCAGTGGGTGCTACATAATATTGTGTGAATAGGGTTTATGATTGTTATGCAGATTAATGCTTCTGTTTTATGATATTTCTCTTGTTGTAAGTTACTGTGATGATGTCCACTTTTGTAATAAAATTCCTACTCCTTTTGAGAAGTGGCATAGGATCTTTAACATCCACCTGAACAACCACCAGAACAGGCAGACGGGACCTCAGTTTAATGTCTCATCTGAAAGACAGCACCTCTGGAGTGCAGCATCCCCCTCATGATGCATTACAGTGTCAGTATTAGGATTTACCCAAGCACCTGGTGTGGGACTAGAACCCACAACCTTTCAGTCTTCCGGCCTCAGAGGTAAGTGTGCAATCTACTGAGCCACTCAAACCGACATTTAACCTTTACCTTTTCAGACACTTTCCTTGAAAACCATAATGGTCTCTTTTTTCTCCTGTTTTGCTCACTTTCTTTGTGCAGAGGTTTTTGCCTTCACTATGTCATCCCTTAGCTTGGTCCACTGTTCCTCCACCCCACCAAGGTCATCCCCTTCTAGGTTGTCTCTGAGGCATTCACCCAGTTTTTAAGATCTGCCAATGTGGGTTGCTTCCACTGCCATCCTTATGTTGAACGATGCTGTATGATAATCACTGGTCCCCTGATGGCCTCCCACCATGACGTCTTCAATACTGTCCCTGCTTGTGAGCACCAAGTCCAGTTTGCCACATCACGAGTGGGCCCCTGACTAACTGCCTGAGAAACACCCCAGCAGGGAGTTTAGGATTTCCTGCTCCTAGCTGAGGCTGCAGCTGGGATACTTCAAACCACATCAGGCAGACTGAAGTCCCCACTAGTGGCACCTCCTTCTCCTGCCATTCTGCTAATGGCTTTTATCAGTGTCTTATCCAGTTTCTACCCCTGTGTTGGAGGACTGTAGATCAGGCCAATGCTAAAAGTGGCTCTGGTTTTGTCTCCAGTGTGACAAGCAGTACCTCCAACCCTCCATTTCTCCCAGATTACCTGTGTCTCTGTCACTTTAATACCCACCCTTACATACAGCACCACCTCTCCTCCTTCCTTCCCACCCTATATTTCCTGAAATGAGTATAGCCTGGTATGGCCATGTCCCAGTCATGATTTCGTTGTGCTCCATGACTCAGTAATGTCCACAATATCCAGGCCTGCCTCCTCATGATGTCCTCTAAGTCCAGACTTTTATTTCCTAGACTTCTTGCATTTGCAGTAGAGGTGTGCATCAATTGAAACAGCTGTTGAATACCCCGAATACCAGCTGTATGTGATGAATAGGCAAGGCAAAATTTATTTAAAAGACACCCAATGCCAGAGGCTCTGGGCACCTCACAGATAAATAAACACATATTCAAAAAACAAGTCAATGAAAACAAAAAGAAATAGAAATATATATATAAATAACTCCAGATAAAAACATTTCCCATAAAAATAAACTGAGGCATCAAATTACTAATAGCTGTACTCAGATCTGAGAAGAGCAGCTTAATCCAGAAAGGCCTGGGTGAATAGGAGGGCCTTAAGGTGGGCTTTGAATACCTCCAGAGTAGGGACCCCTTAATCCCAAGGGGCAGCGAATTCCACAAGATGGGGGCGGTGACACTAAATGCCCTGTCACCAGCCGATCTCAACCTCATCCTGGGAATCACAGGGGGGCCCCACAGGAGGAACAGAGGGGCGAACCGAGAGAGCAGGCACAAGAAGGTCTAATAGCCAACCAGGGCTGTGACTGTGTAGGGCCTTATAGGTGAGAAGGCCCACCTTAAAAGGATCCTCCACCTGACCGGCAGCCAGTGCAGCTCACGCAACACAGGTGTAATGTAACAAAACTTTGGCTGCCCAGTAAGTAACCTGGCAGCTGCGTTCTGCACTAGCTACAGTCTGCGGAGAGATCCTCCCACGACCCTGAGGTAGAGCACATTACAGTAGTCAAGCCTTGATGTAACTAAGGCATGCATCAAAGTGGGGAGGTCTAGAGGCAGAACAAGGAGCTTTATCCTGGCAACATTTCTGAGATGAAAAAGCAGGAGCAGACAGTGGAAGATATCTGCGCCTCCATCGCCAAACTCCTATCGAGAATGACACCAAGAATTCACACCCTAGAGGAAGCCTTCAATGGAACAGATCCCAGAACAAGTCCAGTTTCTGATCCAGAGGCCAACCTGTCATGCACTCTGTTCAACTCCACCACCAATACCTCCATCTTATTGGGGTTCAGTCGCAACCAGCTTGAGGCCATCCAATTGTTGATCTCAGCAAGCAGTTGTTTAGCACATCCACTGCATTGGATGTTCCTGGGCAAAGAATAAGTATAGCTGGGTATCATCAGCATAGCAATGAAAACCCACACCATACTTCCTAATGATCCTCCCAGGGGTAGCATGTACCCTGCAAACTACATTGGGGCTAACACCGATCCCTGAGGTACTCCGCAAGATAGGGGCTAGGGGCGGAGGAGAAATTCCCATCACAACCTGTTGCCTCCTGTTGGTTAGGAAGGACTCAAATCAGAAGATGACAGTGCCAGTGAGTCCAGAGTTCCCTGAGATGGTCAAACAATACACAAATGGTCCACAGTGTCAGTGCTGATGAGAGATCAAGAAGAACATGAATTGTCTTTTCTCCTCGGTCTTTAGCCCTGAGGATATCATTCTGCACCGAACAAGCACAGTTTCTGTGTTATGCCTTCTCCGAAAACCTGACTGGAAGTGTTCGTACAACTCGTGGGTCAAAGGTGCTCCTTCAACTGAATCGCCACCAGCTTCTCTACAATCTTCGACCGAAAGGGAAGGTTGGAGATAGGTCAGTAATTTGCCCTAACCTCCGGGTCCAAAGATGGTTTCTTTAAGTGAGGTCTCACCAATGCCTCCTTCAAGGCATCAGGAAAGACCCCCAGACAGGGAACACCAGACAATCAGAGCAAACACAGGGCCAACAGCGTTGACGCATCTCATCAAGAAACACGTTGGCACTGGGTCCAGTTCACAAAAGTGTGCTTCAGACTGTCGCCACCCCAATGACCTCACTTACCTTCACTGGTCTAAACTCCTCCCCTAACCAGGCGGAGTGCACTCAGAACATTTTGGATGACCACTGCCAGCTATGGCATTGCTGACTAGAGGAACCCCTGCCAGATACGGACACTCTGTCTGAGAAGAACCGAGCAAACTCTTTGCATTCAGAATTAGAAAAACCTTCATCAGTTGTAGGTAGGCTGGATGAAGCAGCCTGTCCACAGTCTGAAAGAGTACAGCTGGTCAGTTCTTCCCAGAAGCAATCTCCCTGGACAGGAACACTGCCTTCTTACAGTTGATTGCCCCTGATATGCATTATGATGCATACACAGGCCAGTTTGTCCCTTCCAGGCGGACTTCCTCCAGCAGTGCTCCAACCTATAACCCTTTCTGTCATCATCCCGAGGTCCCCATCAAACCATGGGGACCTCAGGTAGAAGATTGGGGTCATACACAGACAGGTGCGAGGGAGTCAATGGCATCAGATAGCACTCTATTATAAGAACCCACCATGGCACCAATGCCTCCGACGCATGCATTTCCCACACCAGATAGATCAGCTGCCACCAAAAAGCCCTCCGTGGTCAATCCTCACAAGGACAACAGCTCATCATCTCTGTAGGGAAGGGCAGCCAATGGGAGCCGAACATGAACCGCACCATGCAGTGATCGGACCATACCACCCAACAATCTTGAGATCTTGATTTGTCTCAAGCCTCAGTGAGAACACCAGTTGTAGCATGTGCCTGTCATGGTGTGCCATGACAGAAACAACTGCGACAGGCCCAGCAATGACATGATCTGGAGGAGGTTATGACCAAGCTGTAAAGATTCGTGTCAGCCCAAATATTATAATCCCACAAGACAATACATCTAGGGGCTTTCAATGTTTCACCGATGATGAATTTGACAACCTCCTGCTGGAAGTTCCCACCGCCCAGAGGGTGGTAAATAAGGAAGAGCCTGCAGCCTGTGCCTGGACCCCCATGAATGGCCACACATTCTAAAGAACTTGGAGTTCCTACAGGGTACACAATGAAGCCCAAGTCAGATCTAAAACAGATGCCTATCCCACCATCCCTACGTTCCCTCTGAGGCTGTGAACCATGGTATACCCAGGAGGGACGGAAGCCTCAAAGACTGGGCCAGCATCGCCCCAACCCAGGTCTCCATGATGCAAGTCAGGTCGATGAGGAAATCAAGTCCGCAATAACTGCGGTCTTATTCCTGATCAATCTGGTATTGCATAGCACTGCCCTCAGGGATTGGTGGGCAAAATAGCCCCTTGGGTTACCTGGCCACTCGGTCTGGTGGAATCCCTGGAGATGGGCACCAAACACATCTGGCCTCTCATGTGCCCATTACATTCCAGGGTACTTTCTGGACTCAACAATCTCAATCCTGCCACCATCGCATGCGGGCACCCCACTGCCAAAAATTACTCCAGTCCCTCCAAATCCCCACCTCTCGGCAACATCTCACAGTGGTATCAGAGACTGGGAGGCAGGTAAAGGCAGAAGATCACGCAGAAGGGATGCCCCATACACTATCCTGGCCCCCAAACAACCCTGGCACATCAGTAATTTGCAAAAGATAAAGAAGAACTCTTATTCACAGATATACACCACTCCAGACCTCCCCACCCTCCTACCCAACAACAGTATACCCCAAACCTAAATTTAAATAAGAAAAACTCCCATTCAAATACACACACACTCCTCCAATCCCTCCACCCTCCAACCCAAACAATATACACAGACAATTCTAATATAAATAATAATTCAAAAATATGTTTTGTTCAAGGATGGGCTCTCTTCACCACCCTTACTGTCCAGTATTTGTGGTACTCTCTACCACTACAGTACTATACCAAAATGAACAATAACGGAGTAAAACTATTTCCAATTATTACAGCACTAAAAAATGCAAACATAGAATATAAGTCCAGACTACTGTCTCATAGACAGTCAGCAGTTTATTATTAAAGGCAGCACAGTTTAAGTAGAGCACTCTTACTGCCCGCCAAATCCAAGTGGTGTAAAGGAAAGAAAGAGTCTGACCATCCACCAAAAGAATCAGGATCCAGGAAAATCTTCCATGGAGTTAGAAAGGACTTCCACCAAAAGTAACCACACCTCAGGCAATTCAGGAAACTTCTTACAACGAGAAAAATTTGGGCGATTCAACCATTCCCCAAGAGGTCACCTCCCTAAGGCCTCAGGCGTGCTGTTAATCTCAGCGGAGAACTGGCCCTCCAGCATCCCCCAAGAAACCAAAGAGCTCCACACACTACAGCGCTCACCTCACTCGGCACTGGGCCCAGGCTCCCATGCAGCCATTAACCCTGCAATTCCTCCCCTGTTTCAGGCCAAGAACACTACCCCAGTCCCATTGGGAAGTCAAACAAAGGATAGTGGGCCCCAAATACAGAAAACCCACAAAATCCTTCATCCTTCAGCTGAAACAGACTGGAGAGACAATTCCAGTCCTAGTCCCACAATTTAATGCCACAACCACGAACAGAACCTCCGCTCCACAGTTCCAGCATGGATCTTCGGCATGTTGATGACTCAGGCCAGACTCCGACGTCCCAAAATCAACACCTCGTTCTTCGAGCTGTCAAACGGTCAAATCGACTCTCCCTTCCTTTTTCTTAACCGGCCAGAAAATAATCAGCCAGGTAAGGAAATGCGATAATGTTCATCACTACGATAGTAGTCAGGATAAAAAGCAGATATCCCAGTGATACACCAGTGACTGCTGGGAAAGCAGAATAAAAGTTCATATAAACTATGCAACTTAAAACAATATAAAACCTTGCCCCAACATGCTCCTCAAACTTACTAAGTCACTTCTTCACCCTCAGAGATCAGTCCTGGGACCAGTCCTGCTCAATGTCTTCATTACAGACATTGCAGAAGGGCTAGAAGGAAAGGTCTGTCTGCCTGTTTGCAGATGACACCAACATCTGTAACAGAGTGAATAGTCAAATACTGGGGTGTATTCTAGGTATTCGATTGTCTCACATTTGATAAGACTTGGAGATCTCATGAAATCTACTTAGCCAATCCCAGGCTGCTCAGAGAGCTTTCCAGAGCTTAACCATGTGACCTTGCCAGAGCACAGAGACTCTCGAGCTGAGACAAAGCTGTTTCTCTCTGTGGAAGGATGTTTTTGAACAAAGTGGAAAAAATAAGTTTTATACAGACTTTTTGGACTCGTCTGTTCCTTCTGAGACTGTGGTGCTCCACTTCAGTGACAGATTGATTGATTGATATAGTTATTTTTTAACACAAAAATTGTGTTGAACTCTTCGGCTAGGCAGGACAGAGGGAGGAGGGGGAGTTTGTATCTACAGTTGCAGTAAGTATTGCTCTTGCTCACTGTCTAATCTGAAAAGGGCCATTTGGTAGTTCCTGCAGTGACTTAGTTCTTAGTTCTTCTCTTTATAGTGCTGTGCCAAGACTGAGACTTTTTATTTGTTTTGCAGAAAGCAAACATCTGTTTGTTTGTGTGGGGGAAAAACTGTGGTGTGTGTGCACACTGCTAGTGCTCAGCTTACTGCTGTGTTCTGAAGCTGGCTGCACCCAGTTTCTGTAGTTTAATTATTTAAATTATGATTAAAAAATCTAACTTCTTTTTTCTCCAGGGACACTGCAGTCTTTGTTTTGGTAGTGCGCTTACCACTACGAATTTGTCTTCCACCACTGCAGTGTATTGCAAGCAAGGGAGGAGGAGCACTGCCTTCTGTGCTTTGGGGAACTTGTGGCTTCAGACTTACGCTTGCTGTTCCCTAACTAGCTGTACTTGGTACCATCCTGTAGTACTTAGCTGAGCTGTATTTTGTAAAACACCACATATAAAAATATTGTGTACATCTCCTTTCCTCTCATGACAGGCTTTGTCTCTGCGCCAGCATAGGCAGGAGGCAGGGTGCACCCTTGCTGCCCAAGTGCCCACTGCCCAGTGAGTTTCTGACTGTTGCTAAAACAATAAAAAGTTACAAGCAAAGTACAATATTAAAAAAATTATTCCACTTTTTGATAATTTAACTGATGAGTGAAAATGTTACACAAGCAGTCAAGTACCATCAAAAACCTCTTTGCACCTGCCCTTCCAAAAGTGATTTAGACAGGAGTTGATGTTCGATACATATTTCCCTTCCTGCTGTCCACTTCACTCCAAGCAAGCAAGTCACTACTTCAGCCAGTGCTAGTGCTGCTAGTACTGCTGCCACCACCACTGTTCCAGTGTAAGTCTCATCCTCTGTAGTCATAGGTCATAGATTGATACGAGTTCGGGGACTAGCCCATAACGAACTCTGCCACCCATTAACCTGGGTGGAAATCATATTTAGAATTACCCATATATAAGTCGAGATTTTTTTTTAAGTTTTGGAGACTTGTACTATACTACATCATGAGGTAAAGAATTCCAAATTGGCACTACTCTCTGCGTGAAAAAGATTCATTTTGGTTGTCCTATTTATATTAGATTTTAATTTTAGTTTATGAGATTAGTGTCATTAACCAGATACTGCCATTCCATACATAAGGTTTCAAACAAAGCTATATCTCTTGTTGCTTTATAAATTAAACATAAGTCCTCTTAAAGATCGATATTTAATAGAAAAAGGTTCAACTCTCTAAGTCTGTTATCATAAGATATTGTTTTTAAATGCGAAACATTTCTTGTAAATCTTCGTTGGACTTTTTCTACTGTAACTTTATCCTGAACCAATGTTGGAGCACAAAGGATGAACAATAGTCAATATGAGATCTGACTATACTACAATAAATGGATATTAACACTTCAGGTTCTCTAGATTTAATATTTTTCAGAATGCAATTAATTAATCTATGGCATTTTTGAACTATTTTGTTTGTATGCTCAGTGAATTTCAGGTTGTTAGTAATATAGACTCCTAGATCCTTTCTGCAGTTACTGTATTCAACAGAATATTGTCCATATAATAATTTACAAATTATTGTTTTGCCAAAATGCATCACTTTACATTGGGAGATGTTAAAGGTTAATTTATTTTCTTTTGCCCAAATAGATAAATTATTCAGGTTATCCTGTAGAATATGAGCTGCAGCGTGATCATTGACTATACACCCCAATTTTGCATTATCTGCATATTTATTCAGCCATACCCCATTTGTTGTATTCATACTAGAAATCAGGATGTTAAATAAAACAGGGCCCAGTACTGACCCCTGAGGCACACCACTGGTAACCTAACTCCATGTGACTTATATCCTCAATGCTGACCTGTTGTCGCTTACTAGTTAAGCATGATGTAATCCACTTAATAATACTTATATGTATTCTTAAGTTCCTAAGACATTCTATCAGAATTTCATGAGATACTGAATCAAATGCTTTTCATAATCTAAAAGATCACATCCACAGAAAGTCCTGCATCCAGTGCTGCACTAATAGGTTCGAAAAGTTGATTAAATTATTTAGACAAGATCTGCCTGGTGTAAATCCATACTGGGTTATATCAGTCAGTCCATTTTTGTTATATGTGTACTAATTTTATATGCTAAAAGTTTTTCCATAGTTTTACCTATACAAGAGGTCAAGCTGATTGGTCTATAATGTTTTACATCTTGTTTTGTACCCCTTTATGAATGGGAATCACCAAGGCTTTTTCCATTCTGCTAGAATCTCCCAGTTTTAATAGATTCATTAAACAGAAAGGTGAGAGCTCCTACAATCTCATATGAAATTTCCTTAAGAAAGACAGAGGGAATGTTATCTGTACCAACTGAAGATGATGATTTGAAGGAATTAATGGCTGCATAGACTTCAGGAACTGAAAATTCTATTTCAGGCTCCTCCAAGGAATAATCTGTGTTATTTACTAGTTCCTTAGGTTTAAAAAACTAGGAAAGTATTGATTAAATTCATTAGCTATTAATTGTTCATCAGATATCAGAATATCATTGATTTGCAAAGGACCTACTTTTAGAAGGATTGCCTCTCAGAGATCCAATATAATTGAAAAACTGTTTATTATTATCTTTATTTACGGTAACTAATTTGTATTCCATTTCTTTTGCATTTCGTACTGCTAATTAAGTTTTATTGGCCTTTGGTTTAAACCTTTTCCAGTTAACTTGGGTCCTTAGTTTTCTATATTTATTAAAGGCTTTTTTCTTGCCCTTATAAGTCTGCTGATATTTAATGAGAACCATAAAGGAAGCCTTCTATGATTTTTATATTTCATATGCTCAGGTACCCATTTATTAAAGCAGTAATCACTTTTTTTTGATTTTGCTCCAGATTTGCTGGACTTTAAGATCTTTTAACTTTTGCTTGCCAGTTCTAGTCTGCAAGATAGGACTTAATTGCCTTATAATTAACTTGTGAGAAATTCTCATTTTTGTTACACCTTTAGCAACCATTCTATAATAATAAATTGTCCATGCAGTGGTCACTGTCTCCTAAGGGTTCAATAATACTTGGGATTTCAGCCTGCTCATTGATGTTAGTAAATATTAAATCAAGGATATTGTCCTTTCTTGTAGGACCCTGAACTTGTTGTTCCAAGCCCAGATAAACAATTGTTTCCAAGAATTTTATTTCCTGGTGACAAGAGCCTTCCAAAGTGTCCCATCTAATTCCTGGATAATTAAAATCTCCATTAATATATTATCAAGGTGATTAATTTTTGTAGATAGTCCAAGAAATAATTATTGTTTTAGTGTCTATATATGGGAGTGGTAACAAAGTCCTAACAATGTGTACGTTTGTTCCATTTTAGTTTCATCCAATAATATTAATACCACTTGGGGTAGGCATATCAATACTCACTTCCTGACAAACTATACCTTCTTTAACATATACTGCCACCCTCCTCCTCTTGAGTTAGTTCGATTTTTAATAAAGTATAGCCTTGATGTCTTGGCTCCACTGAACATCAGTGAGCCTAGTTTCAGTCACCCCACACACATCAATATCTTTAGTATTTAGTGCAATCTGAAGTTCATTAATTTTATTTACTAAGCTTCTAGCATTTAGTAACAAGATTTTAAATTTTGAGTGCTGTACTTTCTGATTATGTTCAGAATGTACTGTATAGAGGGTGATGAATTATTAAAATCTGGACTCATATTAACTAAGGGGTTAGCCGGAGGTATAGTAGCTATTACACAGTTTCCATGTGACCCATCCCTTTATAAGTTTAAACAATATTCAATCTCTGCATTGATTTTGTTACCCAGTAATTCAGAACCTTTTATTTAAATGAAGGCCATCTCTGGCATAAAATTACCAATTATTATTGAATTGTTCCCAGCAGCATGCACTTAATATTTTGTTTTGAGCACCAACCCTTAACCAGTTGTTTATTAGTTTAATCTTAGCTTCCATTATAATGGTCAGCTCTTGGTGCAGGTCATATTTCTGAAAATACAATCTTGGCCCCAGCATCAACTAGTATATTTGTTAGTCCTACAAATGCTTCTTATCTGCTGGACACTTTGGTATCTGGTATTATTGATACCAGCATGAACAATTACCAAAGGATCTTCAGTGCTGTTTTTCAGAATTTGCCTGGTCATTTTAGCTATATCTTGCAGCTTTGTACCACAAAATAAGATAACATGCAGTGGCATTATTCTTATCACATATTTGTCTATTAAGTTTTGAAATAATGACGTTCGCCTAACACAAAGATAACTTTAGTACAGTTAATCTCCATGTCTTCTTCTGTAATATATTGGTCATTATTAACGCTAGCTATATCATCAGGAAAACTTAGTAGATCATGCTGTCCATGTATCCCACTCTCATTGACGTTTGGGTGAAGAATTGTTCTCGGCTTATTACCAGTATGGAAACGGGTCTAAGGTATTCCTTCAGATATTACAGTATCCCAGAAATATGCATATTGCCAGTGTTGGGTAATATTCAAGTTGGTTATATGTACGCAGAATGTAGTAACATTATCTATGTTATGCACAGCATTTAAGTCAGTTATTACGGTATTCTCAGACATATTTGGTGTTATATTCAGGTCAATAAGAGGATCAAAACTATTACTCAATGATATTTGAAAGTTTCCTGCTTTCCTTTCTTTTTAGCAGGTTTACTGTATTGGACAGTAAACCACATCATCCTTTCTGGTCTTTCAGTTTGTGGTCTGGGCCTTTTACGTGTGGTACCTCAGGAGCGCTATCAACTGTCATGGTCTCTTTATTTATGACCTGACCATGGTCAGGAGTAAATGTTAACTGTAACCTTTTGGTGGTTTCCTCTGGCTTAACTCTAAGGCTCTTAATCTACTAACAAATAAAGTAATTTCTCTTCCAATTCTTTATTTTTAATACACTTAGAGCATATATATACTGAGCTGCTCTGAGTGTTTAACTCAAACTTGTACATATAACATGATGTGCACATTGCACCTTGTCTTCCATCTACTGATAATATTGCAGCTTCCATTATGCAATTTATGTTATCTTTGTACACAATGTAACGCTTTCTTATTATATACCTTTTTATACCTCTGTAGTGACCGATGTTGTTGCCATATTGGCTGCCATCATCTCCACCACCTTCACTGTTGTTGCCAGTGCCACAATCAGCAGTAACCCTGATACTGATATTGATACTACTTCCATCACACCACCTCCAGTGCTGCTGCCAGAGCCACCAGCAGCACTACCTCCAATAGTGCTACTACCACCTTCACCACCACCTCCACTACTGACACCATTACCACCACCACCAAATCCACTAGTACCACCATGACCACAGCTCATGATAGAAGTAGTCAGACACAGCCTTGGCAGTTAAATCCAATCACTTATGAGCATGATGAAGATAGTGAGGCTATGTCTTCTGGGTCAGAATATTTCCTGCCCCAGAAGAATTAAAAAAGCTAGAAGGTGTGTTCTTGAACATCCTCTGAAAGCAATGACCTGAGTGAATTCAGAAGGTGTCTTACTAATGATGGCAAGTGGTAATGGGTTCCAAATATAGATTAATCTATTTGTGAAGTAGTAATTTATTTTTAACATGGGAAAGCACTTTCCAAGTATTTGAAAGAGATGTCCCTTGTTTCTGTTCAATCTGGTTTGAAGTCAATGTTCAGCTTACACAATAGCTGAAGGGATGTCACTTTGTTTCTGTTGAATTTGGTTTGATGTCAATGTTCAGCTCATACAATAGGTAAGGGTCATTTATAATGTTGAACATTAATAATAAATACCCTCATAACCTTATGAGTGTAAGATGCATTAGTTGTAAATACTGTAGTCTGTGCTCACAAGTTTCCTTCTGAGAATTCTGAGAATTGTTTTAGCCTTTCTTTGTATTTTTTGTACTTGTTTAATTTTACCTACCTGTTGGGACACCAGAATGGAGTTGCCTAATCAAGATGTGATGTAACATAGGCCTTATATCAGGTGAATGTAATATAGTTGTGTCTTGACATTATATTACGTTTAATGGACCAAAGTTCTTTATTTGCCCTATCAATAACCTCATTGCATGGTTTATGATGATTACTATCAGATGTGATTATTACACTTAGGTCATTTTCACTAGTGCTTTCCATTAAGTCTGTGCCCCTAATGTACACTTGTGTTTGCATAACCTTACACTTTTCTATAACATTTGATTTCCCATTTAATAGTGCATTTGTAAATGTTGTCTAGGTCAGATTGAATAATGTGGCTTTTAGCAAGTGTAGCATTGGGTCATCCTAATTTCAAATCATCTGCATATTTACATGCCTAACTGAATGTATTTTCTGTGAGATCAGAAATAAAGATATGAACGATAAGAAGCCCAAGAATGAACTCTGCAGGATGCCACTAATGACCTCATTCATACTTGATCTCACCCCTTAATTTTAACTATCTGGGATTGGTTATGGAGCCAGTTTGATGTCCATTTTATCAAACTAGGTGTAATGTTTGCTTTAACTATTTTGTCAGTGATTGCCCAATGAGGACAAGATCAAAAGCTTTGTAGAAATCCAGAAAATTTATATTACATGGAATTTTGTTATTTAATGAGGCACACATTCTAATAAAAACAGAGCAGGTTTGTTATGATCTGTCAGATTTAAACCCATGTTGTTCCTGATCAAGATCATGTATTTCTGATTCAATCTTGTCTTTAATAATGCCTTCCAGAATTTGCCCTGGAGTCAAGGTCAGGCATATGGGCCTGTAGTTACTCATTAATGGTTTACTGATGTTCTGTGACATGATTTTTAACATACTACCTGATATATTATCAGGTCCAGGTGAGAATGAAACTTTAGTCACATAGATACATAGATACATAGAATTTGATGGCAGATATGGACTGCCAGGCCCACCTAGTCTGATTATTTCCTACCTGCTGCAAAACCAAATACCCTACTTGATCTCTGGCTTTGTTCTCCTACCTATTGCTAGAGTACCCTATGCAAATCCCATTAATTTTTTTAATTCCCTACCAAATTTGCCTCACTCCTCCACTGGAGGCTGTTCCATGCATCCTCCACCCTCCTCACCTTACCCTTAATCTACCCCCTTCCAGTCTCATGTCATGACCCACTTGTTCTAGAACATCTCTTTTTCTGAAAGATGCTACTCTTTGTACCTTAGAAAATGATTTAAGAAATTCCTGGGCTCTGATTGGCTGATAGCCATGGCAAGGTGGGCGTCTATCAGACAACAGAGCCTGAGTATTAAAAGTGCTCATCCAACCAACCTCATCACCAGTATCAATGGGCACTGGCAATTTTGAAATGTTAAACCCACCATTTTTTTTTGTCTCACTAACTAACATTTCCCAAGAAACATTTCAGACAGTCTAACCTCTCAATCGCAAAAGGATCAGTACGCAGCTGAAACACATATTTAGTTCAAAATGAAAGTTCTTTCACTCACAATAAAATCTTAACTATTACTTAAGTTCCCAAGCCCCATGCTCCTCCAAATTCTTGCCAATATGTAGCTGCTCCAAGCCAGCAGCACCTCTGCACCATGGGAGGAAACTCATGAAATGCCAATATGGTTCTTCGGCCTGATTCTACCGATTTCCTTAGTCAATCTCCTTAGTTAAAAAGCATATCCCTGCTAACTATCCCCTTTAATGCTGCATGGCAAAACCAACAATAAGAGAAAAAACAGAGCAATGTACCTTTCTGTACAGGGTAATTTCTTTGTTTCCTGCCACCTGCCACAATTCCTCACTTTTCAGCTTCCGATCTTGTGCCTCTTTAACAGCTTCCCATGCAGCCACCTTTCCCAATCCTGAAACAATCCTTTTAGCAATTGTCTTCTCATTTTGCATTTCAAAAGAGCATGGGTGCAATGAGGCTGGGGAGAGAAGATAGCTCTACACAACTGTCCCTCCTCAGCAACTTCCCATGCAGCCACCTTGCCCGATCCCAAAACAGTCCTTTTACCAATCATCTCCTTACATTTCAAATGGAGCACAGGTGGAATGGGGCTGGGGGAGAGACAGCGCTATACAAACTGTCCCTCCTGTAGCTTCCCACTTAGCCACTGTCTGATCCTGAAACAGTCCTTTTAGCGATTGTCTTCCATTTTACATTTCAAATGGAGCATGGGTGTAACGTGACTGGGGAGAGGAGACAGCTCAACACAAAATGGAGGGTAATGGTTAAAGAGAAGGCAAATACTGCCACTTACCCAAGTTAATAGCTATGCCTCTACTGCCAGTACCATCATTGTGCAGGGACTACTTTACACAAACCAGATTTTTTATTGATTTTTATAATTTTTCTTATACTGTTTAATTTTTTTAAACATTTTAATTAAATCTCACCAAGACCATTTTCTAAGCACAATAATACCCTCCAGGGTGGCCAGTATTGGGCAATACCAGACCTTCCAGAGGCTATAAGGCCCTCCGTCTGCGATGTCAGGCCTCATTATGAACTGGGCGGTCCAGTATTGCCCAGTACCATCCAATTCTGTTGGGTATTATTGCTTGCTTATTTATGACCTTGAGATATTTGAAGGTCTCTATCATATCCCCTCTCTCTCTCTCTCTCTCTCTTCCTGGTGTACAAATTGAGGTCCTCCAGTCTCTCCTCATATGACTTTTCTTGCAGGCCCTGCACCATTTTTGTTGCCCTTCTCTGAGCTGCCCCACCTTGTCTATGTCTTTACAGGTGTGGCTTCCAGATTAATTGGACACAATTCTCCAGATGAGGTCTCACTAATGATTTATATAGAGGATCACCACCTCCTTTCTTCTGCTGGATACCTCTCTCCCTATGCACCATAGTACCCTTCTGGGTTTCCACAGCCTTGGCACATTGCCTGGCTGCCTTTAGATAATCTGATATGATTACTCCCAGATCCCTCTCCTGTTTGGTTACTGTTAGTATCTCTCTCCCATTGTGTAAGCCTCCTGGGTTCCTGTGCCCCAAATGCATGATTTTGCACTTTTTGCATTGGATCTGAGCTGCCACACGTGATCATTCTTCAAGTTTACTTTGGTCCCTCCTCATTTTTCTACCCTTCCTAGAGTCTCTACCCTATTGCAGATCTAAGTATCATTTGCAGATAGGCATACCTTTCCTTCAGACCCTCTGCAGTGTCACTTATGAAGATATTGAATAGGACTGCTGGCAGAATGGCCCTGTGGCATCCGCTGGTTACCCTCCTTTCCTCATAATGAGCTCCATTTACCAACACCACCCTTTGTGTTCAATCCTCAACCAGTTTGTAGCCCAGTTTACTACCTTGTAGCCCATTCCCAGGCTGCCTAACTTGATTACAAGCCTTTTATGTGGAATGGTGTCAAGGCCTTGTTGAAATCCAGGTAGGCCACATCCACTGCCCCCCTATCCACTTCCCTGATCACCCACTCAATGAAATCTATCAGATTTGTTTGACATAACTTTCCCACTGTGACTCCATGCTGCCTCAGATCCTGCACTCTGCTGGAGTCAAGATGTTCCACAATCATTTCTTTTAGCAGTGATTCCATTATTTCCCACCACCGAGGTCAGGCTGACTGGTCTATAATTTCCAGCCTCCTCCTGCTCTTACATTTGTGTAGAGGGGCTATATCAGCTCTCCTCCAGTTCTCTGAATAAATCCTGTTTCAGCGATTTACTGAACAGGGCTGCCAGTGCTGCTGCCAGCACCTTCCTTAAGCTCCTTTAATATTCTAGGATGTATCCCATCAGGTCCCACTACATGTTCCTTTAGAACTCTCTCCTCCATAAACAAACTGTGTCCACCTCCCTGCCTTTATTGCTCCTGCCACTTAACTGTGGTCCTCACCTTCCCTCTTCTGTGAACATTGAAAAAATATTTGTTAAGGATTGATGCTTTTTCAAGTCCCCTTCACACACTTCCCATCTTCCCCTTAAGCCTTTATGATCCCACCTCTTGTCTTCCTCCTGTCACTAACGTACCTATAAAACATCTTGTTGCCTTTCTTTACTGTCTGAGGGTATCCTGTGATAATGGCATCTGCTGTTGAGTGCTTACAAAAGGTGATTCAATAGTGGCACCTGTTCACAGGGCTACTGGACAGGGGCGTACTATTGATGTGGCGATATCCTGTTGCTATATGTACATGTGCATGCGGGTGGGAGCGAGCATGTGTGCAATGGGTGGAAGGAGAGGGAGGGTTTATGAGGTGTAGTGCAGTGGTGGGTTGAAAGCTGGCCCTTTGGGTGGGTGGCAGGCTAGGGGTTGAAAGGTGCCGGGTTTGGTTCTGGGTATGTGTTCGCTTTGTTGCGCGCCCAGCTTAAAAATGTTTTGTCCAGTTTTGCACCCCCAACATGCACCATCCTGGAGTTGAGAATCTTTAGTATGGGGTGCGGTGTGTGGGGCTAGTGCCTCACATAAATAAATAAAAAATAAGTCCCCTCGGCACCCTTTGCCATACACTAGGAGTGTACATCAACAAAATTGATTTTCCCTGATGTACCTTTGTCCTAATGGTGATTGCCTTTCTGCAGTCGCTGTTATCACATAGACCCTTGTCTGAGCTATTTTTTCCTCCATTTGCACCTTTGCACTCCTGATTGCCCTCCCCACCTCCCTCTGCTTGTTTATTAATCTTTTTATTATTTCCTCTTCAAAGATCTTTGCTTTTTCATCTACCTGATAAAATATTTTCTGCACTTCCTTAAATTTAAGGGCATATGCTGACCTAAAATAATCATTAAAGCTATTTGCCATTTCAGGAGGTTCAATAATGTTATTCTATTATGAAAAATAGGGCCAATACCAACCCAGATTTTTAAGGGAATTAATATAACTAAAAATAGTTTGCTACTGTTTTTATTTGCATTATGTATCAGTTCATGATCCATATTTTTTTGTGTCTTATGTATTGCAGTTTTGCAGTTGTGTTCATTTTGGATGTATGTTAACCAATTAGATTCAGACTTTTTTTTAAGTAGTGTTTATATGCTTTAAACATTTTGTTTATAACGTTTGATTTTGGGAAACAGTCATTTTGGTTTAGTGGCTTTGTTGCTATATTTCTTGATCTTAGGTATAAACTTATTTCTGATCTCTAATAATATGTTTAAGCACTTGCCATTTTTCTCCACTAATTTACTAAGAAATTGTGTTTCCCAGTCAGTACTGCTTAGGTGATTATTAATACTGGATATAGCAGGCCTAGCATTTTGAAAAATTTCAGTGATTCCACTAGTAAAGGAATGTCTGTCTAGAATATTGAATAGAACAGTATTATTGTCACTGTTACTTATAGGGACATGAGCTTATGTATTCACAATTATTATGTTTCTGTGGCCAATATAATGTCCAAAATTGTATCCCTGCTAGTCAAAGTCTTAACACATATAGAACCAGTCTCAGTTGTTCAGTTAGATCAGTAAGAGGTTTACTAGAACAGATACTGCATGTGCAGACTTAATTAACCAATCAATAGCTCCCAAATTGATGTATCCCTCTGTGATTGTATCCCCCTTTCGCAGCTGTTTCAGAGTCCAATAACAGGTCATTAGTGGCCTCCAGAGAGTATATGTGGTGATTTATAGCAAATGCCAATATTTAGATTTGTAATGATTTTGCCAGATACAAAGGTCCATATAGTTTCTGTATCAAACTCCTCATGTTTTATCTTATGAGTAATGTCTGCACACAAGATTCATTCCCTGATGTACAGTGTGATCCCTCCCTTTTCTGTTATGTCTATCTTTCTAAAAGAGTTGATAGCCCTGTATCTTTTACCCCAGTTTTGCTCTGGTGACCACCATATTTCAGTGACAGCCACCATATATAAGTACTCTTAAATATTAAAGCCATTAGCTCATCTATTTTATTATTTAAACTTCTGGCAATAAGCAGGGCACGCCTCCTTCTGTGGTTTTAGTGTATTTCCATAGACCATTTGATTGGCATCTACTGTTATAGGGTTCCCTCAATACCTAGTTAAAAGATAAGCTGAGAATTGTATTTTCAACATTCTGTGCCAATGCCCTGGTTCCTACTTCATTCAGGTGGAGGCCTTCCTTGGAAAATAGGTAGTTCTTTTGACAAAAAGCTGCCCATGTATCATTGATTGTTAGATAGTATTTCACATACCAATTAGCTAGTCCAATAGTTATAAAGTTAATTGTCTGATTTTTTTTCCTTACATGACTGTGGCACCAGAAGTGTACTGATATGATCACCTTACAACCCTGTGACTGAAGCTCATTACCCATTACAGTTACCTCATAGCATATATTCAACATCAATAGTGCCTACATGAAGGGCAATAATGGGCTTTTGGCATTGATTACCAACCAGCCTATTGATTCTATAACAAACATCCTTTATGTCATCTCCTGGGAGACATGTCACCGCTGTGTTCTCTGTTATTTGTACATACATGAGTATCAATACATCTGTTAGCAGTATCCCATTATCAGTTTTTTGTTTGTTTTGTTTTATGCCAGGGATATGTGTTGTGTTATTCAATGTAGTAGAAGCAGGGGGAGTGGGATGCATATTATCTTGAACCAGTATATAGAATTTATTATTTAAACTGACTGGCTCAGAGTGAGGGAGCTGTCCTTCTTCTCCTCCTTTTCCTCCTTTTGCCCTTATATATCAGGCACAAGTATAGTTCTCTGTCATCCCTCCCATCTTGGGATTCCTTTCATCATTAGATAGACTAGTATCTGACCCCATTTTCTCTCGGTTCATTTCTTTCCTTCCTTTACAGTATGTGATAGGAGTTTGTTCTCATCCTCGGTTTTCTTAACAAAGTTTCTATCTTATTAATTCCTGCAGACCTTACATGCTCAGGTTGGGTATTGATCTCTTTCAATAGTTTAGATATTTTTGCACTTTCCACAAACATAGCAGTCTGATGGCCCTGAATGCAGGGCAGAGGATATATACTACACATATCACATTTAAGAACAGAACCTTCCCTGCATAACAGCTCCAAAAGTCCCCAGCATGATCCATTTCTTCTAATGAGTTCAACACAGGTTTTCCTTACCCAGCTGAGACTTAGAAAGGGTAATATTCCTTCCATTACTTAAGCTACTCCAGTTGATGCAGGCAGACACACTTGCCTCTGCCAGCAAATCACCTCTGCCATGCGCCACCAATGCTTGCATGGCACCGGCTCTATGAGGGCCCTAAATCAGAAGTAGCATTGATGTAACTTCCAGTTTCACAGTCTTCACAAACGGGGTTCCACAGTTTTAAAGCTGCACCAATATACAGGAATATACCCTACAGTGGTCTCAGAAATGCTAAAATGTTATAAAAGGACACTAAAATCCCACACAGAGACCTTTACACAGGTGCCTATGGAGGAACAGGGACAAGTTTTCCCAGTTCCCACAGTGCCTCACTCCTCTCCTAAGAGACAGTGGAAGACAAGAGGACTACCTAAGCACATCCTCACCTAATGCAGCAAGCATAGGTTGTTTTAAACAGAGTACTGCAGAGTAGCAGTTAAATAGCAGTTTTGCCTGGCATGCCACTGCAAACCATTTCCAGGAACCTGTAATGGAGATAGCAATTGTGTATATTGTGTGTATATCATTTTCTTGTGTCAGTATAGTGTTGATACATGAAAAGGAGAACAGCACCAGGATTATGAAAGTCAGCAAATCTTATGGATGGAGACTGAGGCCAACATGTTATGAGCCAAGTGAATTGTAAGTGGTTACTAGCTAGGTGAGAAAGTGGCTTGGTTTCTATTAGTAGGTAATGATTGGGTAGGGACTAAAAGTCCTGTCTCTTAGTAGATGGGAGGGGTGACAAGTTCATATTAAAAAAGTCTGATGGTCCACTGTGCTATGTTTTCAACAGAACAATCTGACTTCAACATGAAGGGTGCTTTGGTGAATCACCAACTATGAACCCTTATTCGGCACGCCAGCAAGTCACTTTGCTGACCTACTGGTGTGCTAGAAAACTGGGGACAGCCAGTATCTCTGGCATCTTGGCATGCTGCTTACTGATGTCCTGAGATGTTGGCATTCTTGAAAAGACAGAGTATTGCTTTTAAATGTTGGTGGTTGCATCTGATTATGCCTTTGTATTATTATTATTACTAATAGCTATAATAGCTTTCTAGAACTAGCAGCAATTGACTTAATAATATAGTATTAATATAAAATGTTATTTTTAAACGGATATACAATCTTGGACCAAGGCCTAAGTTCAGTTGCATTCCTACTTTTGAATCACACAGTTACATACATTACAAACAATTACACATAACATAGCAAAGCCAAAGAGGAGTTTTAAAACATTAACAGATGTGTTTTTGTTCATTTCTGACAGTTCTCTGAAATTGTTTGAGTTTTTCAAAATCTTGTGGCTGCTTCCACTTTATTCAAATGAACAGTAGCATAGTAACTGATGGCCATTTCTCCAAAATGACAAAAGGTCTTTGGTACCTCTAACCATCTAACTCTCGAGTTTTAGTAGTGCAGAAAACTAAGTCATGAAAGTCCGTGACAATGTGGTGGGATAAAGCATGGGATTCATCAGAATGCAGTATGTTGAAGACCAGGCTCAGCCACTTGATTTTTCTAGGAGTTTCCAGGGGCTTCGATTTAATTGCACAACATAACTTGCAGCAATATGTGGTCAGCCTGCCATTCAAGACAAAGTGTGCTAACCCATTAAGGGAATTATCAAAACTGTCTCAGACTGTTTTATGTGCATGTGCATAGGCAAAACGTCCATGTTTTAAAGTGGATAGAATTATACATTCACAGTTTTTAGTTTAGCATCTCTAGTCAGGCAAGTAGATAGTAGTCTCTGGGCTCCCCATTTTATTATTTAAATTCAACCTTACTTTCTGTATATGGTTTGAGAAAGACAGACATCTGTCAAAGGTAACACCAAGTCTCTCACCTCAAGTCATCTGATTCTTTTTCAAGGGACAGAAGATCATAGATTGGGCTTTCTTTTATCCACTAGGGCAGCTTTGACCTGGTAAACCACTCTGGGACTGCTTGGAAATTCTTCTCCAATCTCCAATTTTTTCTTTAATTTCTCCATGGTATTTCCTGTTGCAGCTAGGACTGTGTCATCAGCGTACATCCTGACCAGCAAGTAGGACAGGACCTGGGGAG
Organism: Neoceratodus forsteri; assembly: GCA_016271365.2. Lineage (NCBI taxonomy): Eukaryota > Metazoa > Chordata > Ceratodontiformes > Ceratodontidae > Neoceratodus > Neoceratodus forsteri. The sequence goes on from CM028131.1 coordinate 1,303,338,094, forward strand.
GTCATTTTACATATGAGGAATGACAGATGGCACAGGATAGAGCCTTGTGGAATCACTTTAAAGAGGTCTCTGGCTTATGATAAATTGTTCCCTCTGGACTCTCTGTTTCTCCTCATTAAATTGGTCCTGAACCATCCCACATCCTCAAGATGCATGCCAATGTTCAACAGCCTATCTAGCAACAGGCAGTGGTCCACCAGGTCAAAGACCTTTGTTAACTCCACAAATGCTGCTCCAGTCAATGTCCAATTATCCCAACTGTTTTTCACCATGTGTTTAACGTCAAGTAGAGGGCATCTATGGAATAACAGGGTCAAATACTATGGCGATGTGGCGCTATAATGTTGTTAGATTCCAGTGATTCATACAGCTGACAGTGTACTGTCTTTCCAAGACTTTAGAGACAGTTGACAGTGGTGTTCTAGGATGGAAGTTTGATGGTGCTTAGCTTTTCCCGCTACTAAAATTGGAATGACATTGCTGGTTTTCCAACAAGAAGGAAAGATTCCTTGACATAAACTCCAATTAAAACATTAGGTAGTAGCTGGGGAAAATTTCCATGCCCCAGTTTTTAAAATGCAACATGTACCTAATCAAAACCACATGCATTCCATGCCTTCAATTTTTTCAGGGCCTTATATACTTTTTACAGTTACTACCCTTAAACAAAATCTTACCCTCCCTTCTGCCTACATCATTGATGTGCACGTCTTTCCAGCCTCTGCTCCACACCTTTCTGCCTCAAACAAGGTTTACATGCAGATTTCATAATCAGATGGAATGCTGGTATTTAACTAGCAACAGACCATCAGTATCTGAGTATATAGAGTAAGTAGAATGGTGCTTTTACACATAAAACAACCCAAAGGTTGGCCCATCAGCACAGCAGTAGCACAACTGTTTATGTGCTGGTGACCCAGGTTTGATACTGAGCCAAGGTCATAGGGAGCAGCTGGGTGGAAAAGGACTGAGCATCCCAGAGAATGCTGTCCTCCTCCAGAGTTAGTGGCAGTTGTGTCCGGTAGTGCTACTGTCACCTGTAGAGGCACAGTTGACAGAGTGGCTCAGGGCAGAGGGAGGGCTATGTGCTTTATGTGTGGAGTGCATCAGTACAATCTCATGAAGACTTCAGTTCCACACGCTGTTTCCCTACGGGAGAGGGACACAATAAGAAGGAGAGGAAACTCAAGAAGATAAATTGCCTCTGCCCGCAACTCCATGACAGCCAATATATCTTGCCAGAAGGTGTTGTATCCACTGCACTGCGCAGAGGAACAACAAGGGTAAATAAATAAAATAAAAAAACAGCAGCTTAATTGTTAAGTGATTTAAAAAATCCAGAATAAAGATCAGTGTTCACATAACAGAAAACTGTTGATATCTTAGTGAAGACACCTCAATGCCCTATCTCTTCGACTAAGGTTTTGCAAGGTCTAATATTTTTACAACAATATGATACTAAAATCCAGAACTAAAAGTAGATCATTACTTTCAGCTCCCAGGATGGAAGCAACATGTTGCACGTGGCGATACTCACTCTTAATATGTTAATGAGGGATGTCCCGTGTTGGAGCCCAACATGCCCCATTAGCATATTGAGCGAGAGGTCTGGGAGACATGGTGCCCCTGTCTTGGGGGTCGGAAGCTCTGATCTACTTTTTCTTACTATAGATTTTGATATCATATTGTGGTAAACAAATGTTATTCTTTACGGAAACCTTAGTTGAGGTGTGGGGGCACTACATAGCCACAGACTTCTTTTAATACATTTAGGATGCATCTTTCCCAAAAAATGTTTTTCAGATGAAACCAATAATCTCCAGTTTCTAACTAGGCATTCAAAGAACAGCTTTCTGTTTTGTAAAATGCTTGTGTTGGCTTTTCAGCTTTAGTTTTTGTTGATTGGGAAAGCCGCCTGAAACTCGCTAATGACACTGACTTGATTCTAAAATCAAAGCTGCAGCACTAGCATGTCTTGCTAATGTGCTGGTCCAGGTTTCTGAAACCTGGCAGCAACACCGCATGCTGCCATTTGGTTCTGGCATGTCAGTGTAGGTGCTAGATTTCCGGCACCTGGACAGGCATGCCAGCAAGATATGCCAGTGTTGGAATGGTCCCCAATCCCTGCTACACTCAGGACCACCAAACTGGCATGCAACATGTTGTGCTCAGTTGAATCTTTCAAAGTAATCTTACATATGGGAAGGATAGCCACACAGATAAGTAAAGCAACTTCCTCATGGTTATAATGAGTGATAGTGGCAGTACTGGGATTCAGACTTTAGGATTTTCAAGTTTGTAAGTCCAGTGCACCAAGATTTCAAAGAGACCATTTTCATGCACTCTTCCTTACTTGTTTCTTGAGTGGGTGGCAGTCAATAGAAGGTGTCAGGCTAAATGAAGGACAACACGGTAGCATCTGATCTGCTCCCCAACAACTTACTGTTCCTCCTAAACTTTCTACAGATCAGTTCCATATCATTAACTTCCACCTGGTATTGGGCCACCTCACTTGAGAGCTCTCTTCATTTAGCCCCTTACACACTCATAATTTTGCACTCACCAGACTGTTTACTGTGAATGGAAGTAGGAGCTTCAGGAGGATAAGGGTGACCAACAAAACACGCAAGCATGAAGGTAAAACTGGACATAGCAATTTAAAAAGTGGTCAGTAATTGTTGTATAGAGTGTTTTAGGAAGAATGGTTGCTGAAGCCCCTTAAAGTCAATCCTAGAACTGTCAATGGCATATCAAGACAGGATCTCCCATGAGTCCTAGTTCAAAATTTCTCATTATTGCTATTTAACATTGAGAAATATATTTAGTGAGTCTCAATATTCATTACAAAACTGCAATATTTTGAGGCAGACAGCTGCTGGCCGATAAGTGTATATTTAGCCAATTGATGATTGTTGTTCTGTGTGCAGTGGTGTTGGATGCTGGGTGCTAGGATGTCAAAGCACACTAAGGGAATCTGGGAGCTGAGATGGAGGCATTAATAACAGAATGAAGAGATTAATTACATCTTTAGAGTGCCAGGGGAAATAATTTATATACCATATGCAAAAACACAAACAGCTTAGAAAAAGGAGTATGTCAATGGATTTAGTGATTGGCATGGGTAGAAAAATACAACTGAGACACACTAGTTTGCTTGATATGCTTTATTGAAAGAAAATAACCAATTAAAATATAATTTCCTATCATCTGAAATTTCAAACACGAGCCATCTGGCCTCTGTTAAAATACAAATAAATATTTTACTGTGGTGTCCCCGCTTGTCCTGGCCCTTGTCAGTGAGGGAGAGTATGGTTGGGCAGCCTGGCACTTATTGAAAAGGCACCTTTGCTGTTTTTGTTCCTGTTACCATCCCTCCATTCCATCCCCATTTATAGTGCCCCAATCTCCATCTTACCTCCTCCCTGCACCAGATCATGACTGCACAGTCCTCCTCACTATCCTCAGCTGGCTACCATCTAATTGCAAGTAGTGCTACAACCATTAATAGTGGTTTGGTACTACAGTCAATAAGACAGTGGCCAGCTGTGAAGGTGAAGGAGGGCTGTTACAGTTGCCATATGGAGTGGAGGAAGAGGTAAAAAGCAGGGAGTGGGGGTATCAGCATTTGGATAGGGGCAGGGCCATAATGGGAATAGAAGTGGCACAGGTGTCTTTTCTTAAATAAAGAGTGCCATTAGACACTGTATATAAACTTGGCATGGGGGTACCACTGAACACCAGGGAATGCTTTACATTGGCTCGTGGTGAGGGAGGGAGGGTGTACCACTGGACACCAGAAATCACTTTACATGGGATAGGGTGAGGGATAGTAAATGCTGGACATCAGTGTTTGGCATGGAACAAGGTAAAGGGAGGAGCTAACATCAATCCTCATGCCATTCCACTACCAGGTTTGTACAGCTTTTGAACAGGGCATTTGCATTACCTTCACAAGAGCAAAAAGAGAAGTTTGGCTGGGGTAACGATGAATTCTATCAGTATATGCAGGTCAGGCATTATATTAATACAGCGGGGATTAGGACACAACTAGGAAGGCAGTTGTCATCTTGGGAGGCCTATATTTATAATGTGGTAATGTCACATGAACACAATGTTATGTTTCTTGTATTTATCAGTTACTACAGACTGAAGTGGGAGTCACCCTGAGGGCAATTAGGAGGCCTGGCAGAAAGAGTCAGGGGCAATACATGGACACACAATGGGAGAGTAGACTACATTAAGGGTGGAAGATCACCTCTGCCCCTGTGGCAGGAATTTTTCTGGAGGGTATTTCTGAACACCAACAATTATGTAGCATTATAGCCTGGCTAACAAGACAGATTGTTGGAGGGGTGTGAGCATGTAGGCAGTCACTGGCATATATTCTTGGGTTGTACAAAATACAACAGTTTTGGATTCACATCCAAACAGATGTTAAGTAAATTACTGTGGTAGTTACCATTGGTCTTCTTGGAATGGGTGTTAGGCATCCCTGTGGTGGTCAGTTAGAGACCAGAGCTCAGAAAAGACGCTCTTATTCTGTTATCAGCCACATTAAAAGTATCTCTTGCAGCCGCCAGGTGACACTGAGGTTTGAGGCACTAGATGCCACACTCACTCCATGCTGGCAACCCTGGTTTGGGAATTGACTCGGGTCACCAGGGATCGGCAGAGGCAGAGGCAGAGAGGGACTGAGCATCCGTGGACTGCCTCTCCTCCCTGGGGAGAGGGGCTACCAGCTGTCAGCACACTAGCAACCTCTTGTGAAGGCTGGGGCGGTGCGCTGGCACTGCATGGAAGGGGATGAGCTTGGAGCACGGCACTGGAAGACAGCATGTGTAGACACATGTGCACCCTCCATTGGTGTCATTGCATGCCCCAGCCCACACAAAGCCAGAAAAGTGGAAAAGCATGGTGCTTGGTCGTGCATCCTGATGGCCCTCTGAGGAAATGCCTGGCTTTGGGGCACCACCGCCAATACTGGATCCTGTATTTGTGGGGAGTGAGGGAGACTCCTGCTGCCCCACCATGGGGAAAAAGCCATGGGGGTAAATGGCAGTGGGGGCTTCACTGGGGTGGGGGCAGGACTGGATGGTGGCTGGAGATGGATGGATGCAGGACGTGAAAGCAGACCAAGGGCCACACAGGTAAAAGGATGAACAAGTATCACTTGCATTGGCTGAATTCAGACACACCACCACTAGAAGAATGGTGTGGGAGAATACGCAACATGCATGAAATACTTAACATACAAACATATGAATCTACCAGCAGAAACAGGCCTTATGGTCTATCATAGAAGAATTCTCTGGGTGACTGTGGTGTCTCCAGTCCTGAGAGGTTTCATCCTAGCATTTGTACACTGTGTTTTATTATAAGCTTTCTTAACGTGAACTTTCCTGAATGTCCTGGAGCCCTGTAACCTTTATGGAAACAGGAAAGTGATCTGTAGTTCTTTGAGTATCTCAAGAACTACAACTCAGTTGGGGAATGCTTTATTTTATCTGGTACAATAGCTGATGTTTTAGCATGCCAGAACCAACATGAGTGGTTCTCACCTGATTATTTCATAAAGAAAAGGCAGTTTTGTGCTGTTACAGCCAGTGTCCTCTCTCTAACTTCTGGGTCATGGACTGTGCATGTAAACTTGCCCTGTGGTAAGAGGGCAAGCCTGAGCAGGGTGAACATGCAGCGATGCATGTTTGGCATAATTGAGGGGTAACGCAACCTTTCACCAAACCAGAGCAGCTTTAGGTGAGTCTCAGCTGAGCAGTAATTGTGATAGCACTGTATTATACTTGACACTCCCAGTAAAGGCAAGTCCGGGTTATACTGTGGTAATACAGTGCAGCATCTATTAAAGACTACTAAATATAATTTTACTTTGATTAGTGTGTAATTATAGCAAAGTTCGCTTTAAGCTCTAAAATGGAGGACCCAAATACTTGTCTTCCTGAATCCTTAACTAGACCACCTAGTAACTGCATTGCCACTATCATGACTTTAGATGGTGAGCTAGAATTAAATGCATTAACTGCAGTATGTATCAAATTGTGCAGACTCCTCTGACTACGCAACACATATTTACTTGTGAATAATGCTTAGCCAATGCCTCACTCAAAGAAGAGATTAAATCCTTCTATGTGAGATTATCTATTTTAGAAGCTAGTCAATCAGATATGGTAGTGGCTTCAATGCATTACACAGCACCCAGCTAAATCCCCAGACAGATGTGGCAGCTGGTAACCAGGAACCCATAATATTTGCAGGCTCCACTTCCAGCCAGGAGTCCGCTCCATCACATACTATTTTAGCCCATCTATTAATCGTAGCACATACTATAATGCCAGATTGCCATAGTACAACAATAGGAAATTGTACACTCAAATAAGGGGGAGAGAGGATGATGAAGAAATTATTGGGCCAGTCTCTGATTGGGCCACTGTATCAAACTCAAGGGCTCGCAAAAGGGTCGCAAAGCAGAACACTTTTCTCTCCCAACCTTCAATAGCTTTAGTCCACTTCCAGCTGACCTGGGTAACAATACTTTTGATTCTATGGTTACTGATGACACAGAAGTAAATCTGAATAAAAATGATGTTGTTACAAATGATGCACCCCAATAACTTAAATGCAACAAACAGTATTGAAAGCACCGCTGCATCAATTTCATCAGGTAAATGGGCCACCAGTCATCCTCAGGAACCTAGTCCACACCAGAGCACCATCAATATACCAGCACCACAAATCCACTGACCTCAGTGTATTAGTGTTATGGGGAATCCAGGAGAACCAGTATACAACACCAACCCCTGCAGCAAATGTAGCAATGGAAATGGATGTCAACCCAAATCCCCTGTACATCACTGTCAAGTCTTTGTGCTTGGTGACTCTATTATTAAACACCTTGACAAAGCCATCTACTACACTGACAAGACTAATAGGATATGCTTGAGTTTCAGAGGGCAAAAGCCTCTGATAGTTCATTAATGGTTAACAACATACTGACAAACGTGGGTCTCAATCCTCTGGTTATTATTCATGCTGGCAATAATGGTATTAATCATACTAACCTCAAAGAACTCAAATAAGATTATGTAGTACTAAATAAGCTACTTGTTGAAAAAGGTTGCACCCTTGTTTCTCAGAAATCCTGCCTGTACCCAGAGCCAACCACTCTATCACCAGTAAGATTAAATCAACCAACGAATGACTCAGGAAGTGGTGCTACAAGCAGAATATTCAGTGTATTACATACTGGGAGAAATTCTGTGACAGGGATTCTCTTCTGATGGAATGGCCTACACCTAAGTAAATCTCTCAATTCACTCATAAATAATCATTTAAACTGAAAAACAAGGGGAGAAAGCGAATGCTCCCAGTTCTCTAAAGAAGGGCATTCTCATCATCATACAAATTCTGCTAAATATTATTGTTTAATGCAAGCTTTTTAACAACGCAAGATGTCATAACTTGAAGCTAAATGCAGATTACTTGATCTCAGTATTATTGCAGGTACGGAAACATGGTGGGACTCCTCATCCAAATGGATTAGGAGATCCCAATTACAAACTATACCATAAAGATAGAACAGGTAGAATTGGTGGTGGAGTTTGCCTATATGTAAAAAATGATATACCCTCATATGAACATAATGTACAAACACTAGCTGAGAGTATCTCAGTCACCGTGCAATTCACAGAACACCCAAAATTACAATAGGTAATTGTTATAGGCCCCCTCAGTAGACATGGAATATACCAACAATCTAACTCAAGACATTGCAAATATGGCCGACAAGGGAGATATCCTTATTCTAGGGAATTTCAACATGCCCAATATTAAAGGGGACACCCTTACTGCTGGAAACAAGCATGAAAAACTACTAATTTCAGCCATCATCAACTCTGGTCTTAAGCAACTAGTTAACCATCCTACAAGAGGGAACAACATTCTTGACTTTACCATTACCAACATTGAGAACCTAATTACAAATATTGATATTAAGTACCCTGCTGTAAAATAGTGACCACAATTCAATTCAGTTTAGTATTTCCACCAACTTATAAGATCCCCAAACTATATTACATACAAGGACTATGCCAAAGCTAATTTTAAGGAAATAATCAGTACTTTAAACAAAATAAATTGAGAAGAAGCATTTTCAAATGTATCAGTAAATACAGCTTGGGACAAGTTGAAGGCAATAATTCAAAAGCTAGAACAAGTATATGTGCCCAACAAGAAAAAATAAAACAAAAGGGTAAAGTCCCAATATGGCTAACTAAATCAATCAGAAGACAAATCAAACTTAAAGAAAGACTATTAAAGAAGCTCAGGCTGAACCAAGGTAGCATCCAGCTTACCAAATACAAAAGAGCCTTGTCTACACTTCAACGATGATCAAGCAGTCTAAACTAAAATTAGAATTTAAACTCGCCACTCTAAAAACAGTCATAAATCATTATTGTCACACATAAACAATAAAAGGAAATGCAAGAACGGCTAGGCCATTAATTAATGATGGCATAACTTTAACTCTGATTTTGATACAGCCAATCATTTTACTAAATATTGCTGTTCTGTGTATTCCAAAAACACTCATAATTTAATAAACTCAGACATCAACCCTATTTCTACACATTATAGGTTTGAAAATCTGATATAATTATGGTAGTGAAAACTCTTAAGAAGACCACTAGTCCAGGACCTGATGACATCCACCCAAGATTTCTAATTGAAGCATCTGAATCACTGGCTTACCCTTGACAATAATCTTTAATACATCACTCAGTGAGAATGAGATCCCGAGAGCTGGCAAAAAGCAATAATAACCCAATATTTAAGAAGGGGATCAATGTACAAAATGATTGTCCTATTAGCCTAACCTCCATCACTGGAAAGCTCATGAAGCATCTTATCAAAACCGCCTTTGAATGTGACATTGAATCATTAGGTATATTGGATAATACTCAGCATGGGTTTAAGCCAGGTTACTCATGTAGCAATAACCTTATATCATTCTATAACAACATCAACGAATGCCTCAATTATAATATTCATGGCGACGGATACTTTATATATTACAGTACAGCATTCGACAAGGTATCCCATTGTAAATTTATAAATAAATTAAATGCAATGGGCTTCTACAGTGCTTGGTAAATTGGGTAGCAAACTGGCTTACTAATAGGACACAGGTGGTTAGGAATTAATGGTGTTATGTCTAACTCAGGCATAGTAGTGGTGTACCCCAGGGCTGTGTGCTAGGGCCAACGTTATTCAATATTTTCATAAGCGATATGAAAATTAACTCAAATAATAATATCTCAAAATTTGCTGAAGTTACCAAATTAGGAGGAAGAGTGGACAGCCCAATAAATGCTTCAATACTAGAAAAAGACCTAAAATCAATCAAACATTGGGCAAATTCTAATGCCATGTTATTTAATGTGAAAAATGTACAGTTCTGCATTTTGGGAACAAAACCCTAATAAAGACTATTACCTCAACAATATTCATCTTAAATCATCTGCTAGTTAGCATGATTTAGGTATTGTAATTAACAATAAACTCTCCTCCACTGTCCATTGCATCAAAGTAGCAAGGGTAGCTAATGGTATACTGAAACAAATCAGAAAGACATTTATTAACAAATCAGAACACTGTTGGTCCCTCTATATAGGGCACAAATTAGACCATACGTGATTATGGGTCTCCTTTCTGAGTCCGTATCTCAAGGGTGATATCCATCATATTGTGCAGGTTCAAAGACGTATCACCAAAATGATTTCAAGCAACATCTAAAGATTACCCCATGAGGTTAAAAGAAACAGGTCTTCTTTCATTATACAATAGAAGATGTAGGGTGACATTCTCTTTACCTTTAAAATGTTGCAATCACCAGAGTTAATGCACCAATGTGGACTCAAATATGTTAACAAACGTACAGCCAGTAGACTTCATAATAGACAGTTAGCTGTTAACTGGGCAAAACAAATAAACAAGATCATTCTTTAATATAAGAGCCTCCAAACAGTGGAACTTACTCCCACAAGAACTTGTGGACTCAAGTAATTTCAACATCTTTAAAAAGAAGCTTGATGATTGGATTAGTTTTGCCTCAGCTAATGACTAATGTCCTACATAGTGTGGGGACAATCTTGATGGGCCTCTAGCCTTCTTTGTCCAACAAAACTCAGTAAACTCATTAAGTCACCCTCCAATCTGAGACCATGCCCTCTCATGTCCTGCCCTCCTCAACTTAAATACCCCTTCTTTACCAGTCTTGTTTATCCCGTCAAGTATTTAAAGGTCTCAATCATATCTCCCAATCCCTCCTCTCCTCCAGGGAGTACATATTTAAATCACTCAGCCTGTCCTCAAGGGTTTGTCCTCTAGTCCCTTGATCATCTTTGTTGCCCTGCGCTGTACCCCTCTAGTAATCTGACATCCTTCCTCAGAAACGGACACCAGAACTGCACACAGTACTCCAGGTGTGGCTTGACTAATGCCCTGTACAGAGGCAGGATCACCTCCCTTACTTCTGGATGAGATACCTCTCTAATACACCCAGGCATCCTGTTGTCTTTAACTGCCGCCTTCCTGCACTGAGCTGAGTGATTCATAATCCCCATTATAACCACCCCTGATCCTTTTCCTCCTCAGTGATACCTAACTGAATCCCTTCCAACTGGTAGCTCCTCCTCAGGTTCCTAGTTCCAAAGTTCAATACATTGCACTTCTTAGCATTGAACCCCAACTACCATATTTCTGACCACTCCTCCAGCTTAGTCAAGTGTTGTCCTGCAGCCCCTGCCTCCCTACTATGTCATCCACCACTGCCCCATCTTGGTATCATCAGCAAACAAGCTGATCCCTACTCCTGATGCCATTTGAGATATCTGCTATGAATATCCCAAATGGCACCAGGCCCAGTACCAAGCCCTGTGGAACCCCACTCATCACAGCCCTTGGGGATGGGAGTTCCCCACCACCACCACCCTGCTGCCTTCTCTTCAGCCACTTCACTATCCATTTCACCATCTTCATCCCCACCCCACATATTCCAACTTCCTCCCCAACCGCCCATGAGGCACTGAATCAAAGGCCTTGCTGAAGTCCAAGTACAGGACATCCACTGCATGGCCCTTATCCAGTTCCCCATCACCCAGTCGTAATACTGAACTAGGTTGGTCTGGCAGTATCTTCCTGAGACAAACCCATGTTGCTGACCGTCCTGAAGTCCATTGACTTCCAAAAGGTCACCAGCCTCTCTTTCATGAATTAATGACAGCTCAGCTGAATCTGACAGAGGAAAAACATGTGCAGAGATGGAGAGGTTGGATGAGGTGAAGCTGTCCTGGACTTGGTTCTAACTAACAGCGACAGGGTAAGGAGGATCAGGTGGGGTGCCACTTAGAAATAGTGACCACCACATGGTGGAATTTAAAGTAAATACTAGTAAAACATTAGTCATTCCAAGATCAGGGTTTTAGATTTCAGAAAGCAGATTTTTGGAAGATGAGAGAGAGCCTGGCAGACAGTCTTAGACACAGGGAAGAGAAAGGAGTAGACACAATCTGGGAGTATCAAAGGAGCTATCACAGAGGTAGCTGAACAGTGCATCAGAAGCATGAGCAAGACAAATAAAAGGAAACTCCCTCCAGTTCTCCATGGAGATGGCTGCTGTAGTAAGGAGAAAAAGAAGGCGATACAAAGTTTAGGGTGTCAATGAAAGATGAGGATAAGTAAACCTATAAGGTAGCACAGAGGGAAGCCAGTAAGGCAGTAAGGAAGGCTAAAGCCCTGACTGAACTGAGGATTGCACAGGGAGTAAAGAAGGAAGATAAAGCATTCTTTAGGTACATAAAGGAAAAGAGGAAACCAAGGAGGGATAGCTAGATTAGCAGATACTGAGGGAATTGGTAGAAAAAGATCAGAGAAAGCAGAAGTCTTAAACCAATACTCTGTGTTCAACAAAAGAATGCAGGGATGGGCCAAGCCTGCATAACAGCAACACCAGGGACCGGTTGACACAAGCCCCTTCACAGAGGCTCAAGTCTTAAAAGCTTTAAAAAACTAAAGGTGGACAAGGCCATGGGAATGGATGGGATTCACCCTAGAGTTTTCAGGGAGCTGGGGAGTGTACTAGCACACCCCTAGCAGAACTATTCACCAAATCACTAGAGAGTGGGACCATACTGGAGAACTGGAAAGGGCAACAGTGGTCCCGCTCCACAAAGCAAGGAGCAGGGAGGAGGCTGGCAATTACTGTCCAGTAAGTCTCACGTCAGTGGTAGGGAAGCTGTTGGAGACAATACTCAAACAGAGAATCATAACATATCTGAATCCAGTTGGCAGCAAGACCCAAAACAGCATGGGTTCACGGCAGGTAGGTCTTGCTAAACTAACCTGGTCGACTTCTTGACTGGGTTGCAAAGATAGTAGATCAGGAGCAGTGGTAGATGTAGTCTATCCGACTTTAGCAAAGCCTCTCAACTTTGTTCCACGAGAAGGCTAGTAGGAGTTGGACCACATGGGGTGTGCAGGAGGGGGTTGAGTGGGTGAGTAGCTGGCTGAGAGGAAGAACACAGCGGTTTAGGTAAACAAGGTATTTTCAGCTGAGAGGGAGGTGACCAGCAGGGTACCACAGGGTTCAGTACTGGGTCCCCTACTCTTCAATGTGTTCATAGCAGACATTGCAATGGGCTAGAAGGCAAACTGTGTCTATTTGCTGATGACACCAAGATTTGCAACAGAGTGGATACCCTGAGGGTGTGAGGAGTATGACTTCAGACTTGAAGAAACTGGAGGAGTGGTCGGAAACATGGCAGCTGAAATTCAACACCAAAAGTGCAAGTCATGCACTTAGGCAGAAACAATCCCAAGAGGATTACTACCTGGGAGGAGAAAAGCTAACCTCCTCCAGCCAGGACAGGGACCTCAGGGTCATTATATCAGAAAACTTGAACATGGGTAAACAGCGCGAAAAGGCAGCACTAAAGGCAAGTGGCATGCTGGGCTGCATCGAGAGGGGAATAACGAGTCACAGGAGGGAGGTGGTGTTACAACTCTACAGGGCATTGGTGTGCCTCACTTGGAGTACTACTTACAGTACTGGAGACCACACCTCAAAAGGGCCATAGAAGAAATCGAGACAGTTCAGAGGAGGGCCACAAAATTATTCAGGGACTGCTCCATATGGCATACCAGGACAGGCTGAGGGAACTCAACAAGACTCCCTGGGAACAGAGGAGGGAGAGGGATGACATGACTGAGACTTTTAAATATATGAGGGTATAAATAAGGTTAACGCTCAGAAACTTTTCCAATTGAAAGAGAATGGGAGAATGAGATGGCATGACATGAGGCTGAAGGTAGGGAGGTTCAGGAGTAATACAAGGACTTTCGCCTTTACAGAGAGGGTGGTGGACTAATGGAATAGCCTACCCAAGGAGGTAGTGGGGCCAGATCAGTAAGCAAGTTCAAGAACACATGGGATAGACACAAAGGTAGCATACAGAAAGGCAAAGGAGGGAGGGAGGGGAATAGCACCAGGCAGGTTCTTGGGCAGACTAGATGGACCTTGCCATCACTTTCTATGTTTCTATTACTTGGATTTCGATGAGGAGGAGGTAGGAGTTAGCCCTGAAGTTGAAGATGGAGAGCTGGTATCAGGTAGGCTAATCAGGCAGTAGGTCAACTCAGGAAGGTTCCACTTCCCAACGCCTGAGATATGGAAGTAATGGCAAAGGCCCCAGTACAGAGTGCAGAGGAGAGCAGTACACCTTCAGTGAGTTGCACAATAGTTGGTGACTGAGTCCCATAACATTATAGGCCTTAAAGACCCATCTATGGTTTAAAGCTTACCCCGATGATGATATTTTATTGTATTTTATGAATTTAGCAGTTATTGGATCTGTGTTTATTTTATCATTTTATGTGCAGTTATTGTAAAGGCTCCTTGGTTTTCAGAAAGGCACTGTACAAATAATTATTATTATTATTATTATGGTGGTCTGCAATATATTTGAGGAATGGTGCTGAGTCTTTTACGGTCTGGGAGGGCCGTATGGATCCTCGAGATAATATGGAATAGGCAATACATATTCCTGTTTCTTTTCTATGGGAATTAACTGCACAACCCAGTTTTAGTGGTTTGAAAGGTTTGATTGGTGTTTACTTGTATCTTACTGATTACAGACAACAGTACTTGTATGACGTTAGTTTAGTGATGTACAGACAATGGTATTAGTTTTATTTTTATAGGTACAGAGACTCCTTTGAGCAGCCAGAAAGGACAGGCTGTTTTGTGCACTTTTCACTAACTGTAAGATTTTATTGAAGGACAATCCACAAGCCCTCGCCTGAACTCTTTTGTCATATAGGTTCTCAATCGATCTTCGGACTCTGGTGCATGCTTGAAAATGTTTCCTGCTCTCGTAATGCTGCATGGATGGTTAAAAAGTTGAGTTTCAAAAGAAATCCTCATGCCATTCCCAGCTCCTCCTGGTGATGCAAGAGTGATGTTGTGCCTTCAGCCTGTGACTTAAAAAATAAAACATTATCTGCTTTGTAACCCTTCTTAATCTCAGTTCATTCCAGCAAAGGAAGAGCAGACTTTGAACATTGTACATTTTAAAAGGCATCTTTGACCTTTTCTTTCTTCATGAGGCCTTTGAGGAAGTTCTATTTTACAGAGAGAGTGGTTGAGCACAGTCTGATGGCTGAGGTGGTAGGCGCCAAACCAATAACGGTTTCAAGCATGGCTGGACAGAGATAAGGGCTTAATAGTTACTTGTGGGGGTGTTGCAGTAAGGCAGGGAACATTGGGGCAGGGAGCTGTGGATGAAAACTCCTCATAGACAACATGTCTTCGGATACAATAGGGTATTATAGGCAGAGTGGATGGACCAATTGTCTTTTTTCTGCTGTCTATGTTTCTATGTTTCACTTAAATATCTTGATGTATGAATGGATCGTTATTGTATCTCAATTTCTCCACCCACATTGACTCCTTCCATAAAAAACTTCCAAAACTTGGTGCAGTTTATGGCAATAAATCATGCTTCATATTTTCTCTTTACTAAGACGCTGTCCTATGAGATAATCTTCCAGATGTTTATGTGGGCATGATCTATAATGCTGCCTTTAAATAGTCCCTAGCCAGGCTAGAACCCCTTTGTCACTCCTTCTGTTGTTTTGCCCAGAACTGTCCACCTGGCACCCACCATTGCTCCCTCAACTGTAACCTCTCCATCCTCAGCTTTGATTCTTGCTGCCTTTTGCACTGTGCCACCTTCCTTGCCAAATTCTTGTTCAGCTCCCTCCTGTACTTTCTCTACTCTTTCCTCTCTCCATCCCTCTCTTCATCCCATTCTCTTCTCTCTTCAGTTTCCCACCTGTCATTAAAGTAAGATTTCTGTGGGGCAATCTGTGTTTTCTTCCACCTTCCCCATCTCTAGAAAACCTCCCTCCTGCTCTCTGCCAGTGGTCAAAATGTTGTAAAAAGTGGGGATACTGTACAAGAGATGAACACAAGAAATATTAAATGTATTACTTGATTTTAAAAAGTAGTGGTACAGAAATACCCTCCCCCAAGTACCCCTTCACTTTGACCCCTGCCTCTGCTCTTCATAGTCACTGTTTTATTCAAGCCCTCCTCCATGACATCTCCTGTCATAACTGATTCTGCAACCAGCCTCTCCCTACCTAATCCCTCACCCCTGGCATCCGCCTCACCTTCAACTTTCAGTGCCCTCTTTTTAACTTTGTCCACAAACTTGGTCTTATTTTATTGTATTTTATACTACTTTCTTATTTTTGATAGTTAAATTTAATATAATTTGCTCCCTTTTCACCTATTTACTTCTGACTGTCCCCCATCCCAATGCTTAAGACTGCCATGGTTGTTTATTCCTCCACATTAGTGGGCAAGCAAGTGTTCATCTTCAAAGTATGTGCCAATGCTACTCCTGAGGTTCACAATTACCTTCTTCCATGACAGCACAACACTTTATCTCCAGCATTCTTCAGTGTGGAATTCTGGCGGTGCACGTGAACCCCAGTCTCCCATGTGACTGTATAACATGAAGGTGCCACACCACTGAGCCAGCCTGTAGCCATACTTCAACAAAAGAACGTGAATCAGCCACTGCAGCATGGTGCATTCAAATGAGCAGCCAGCCCGCTGGACTCAAACGAAAAACAGGAAAGAATGCACTTGTTACTCAAAGAGGCTCAGAGCATATGGTAAATTCAAAAGTGAAAAGAAATGTATTCGTGTATTCAGCTCTTAGAGCACAGTCACCAACAGTGCATGCCAGCTAGCCACCCCTGAATGAGATAACACACACATAAAGTGGGTGCTTATATAGCACAGTCCCAATTACTGTCTCCCAAAGTAGCCTCCACCTCTACTTCTCTTGACAACACCTCTCGGGCGTAAGCTCCACCTAGCCATCCCCACCACCACTTCCATGTACACCGCGTTTATGTTTAACCTGGCCAGTGCCAGCTGTTTCAAGTGTTTACCTATTAGATTGCTCACTATTGATACCAACTGTGTAACACCTGTTCTCAATTTACATGTACCCTGTAACCCAAATGTATTTGTCTGACCGCAGGTGTGACGTGGCGCCTGTTGAACGCCTATTGTTTTGCAAACCTACGCTATGTAACCAAAACACAATGTATGTCTTTATGTGACGAGTACTTTTGAAACGAGCCTCTGGCTCAAAGGTTGTAAACTGATTTTACAAATAAATAAATAAATAAATAAAATAACATCATATATCTGAACAAACTCAACATATATTTTATAACAAAGAAAGAGTTGCTTCTTAGGTGATTAGCTAGTCATAATACAATATAAATATATATACCTTTGAATATAGTAAAGCTTTTAGATAACCCTTAAGATGTTTATAGAACTCCTTCAAAAGGTTTAAAATACATTTCTTATATTAAGAGAAGATGAATCCCAAGAGACACTGAACTAAAATATAATATACAGTAAAATAAAGTGGGTGTTATATAGCACAGTCCCAATTACATAGTATAGTGTGAGTGTCCCTATGGTTCTCCTTAATTAAACAAAATGGTTTTCCTTTTTAAAGAGAGAACCTGGATTCAGTCTCTGGCAAGGACAGTGTTCCTCTATAAAATAGGCAGCTACCATATTTTTGTTTCCAGCCAGCTGACCTGGATCCAGAGTACGGAGTGTCCTAGTGTCTGCAACCTGCAAAGAAGACAAGCATTTGTCAATGTTGAATGTTTGCTTGCTGGCATTAGCAGTGGAAGTGCAGGAGTTAGACAGATGCAGTATAGGAATGGCATTGAAGTATTGAACTGATGCCAACTCGACCCTCACCCTGCAGAGATGGACAGGCATTGAGGTGTGCCTTTGGGTTGTCACCCATGACGGTCACGACATTTCACCTCACCCTACCCTTCAGACACTGCCAAGTGTCGAGGTGTGCCTTTGGGGTGTTTGGGCTTATATTCATCTCATTCCATGAGGAAATATGCTGAAATGGGCACACAGTATAGGTGAATGGGATGAACTCTGTTGGCAAAGGGTCCAAAGCACACCTCGATGCTTGTCACTAGCTGGAGGTGGTGGTGGTGGGTTCAATGGCATGAGTATTACTGTCGACAGTCCCAAGTCATACGCCTGACACCTGTCAGTGCCTACAGGGTAGGGCATTGTGGTAGAAAACACTAATGCCCTGGGCATTTCCAGGTATTTTTACTCCAAGTTTCCACATGGGCTTTTGTGAACCCAGCACGTGAACAGTGACACTATCACTACTAGGCAAAAGGTGATTTTGCACAGCGACTGCACCATTTGGTACCACAGGTTCAAAACACATTTTGAGCAGGATGTGAAAGTGGCAGGTGTATTGTTCATGAGGAGGTGTAAAAATGGCATTGTTGATAATCTGGAGTGAAAATATAAAAAATTGGTGAAATCATGAGCGTGTGTAGAAATTGTGCAATGTACACCAGTAATTAAATTAGTTTGAGGATTTTTACAGCATATTTTCAACATAGGCATTTTGGGACCTTTGCTCATGAATAGTGTCACTGTAATTTTTAATCTATCCCAAATACTAATTTCCCACAGCGATCGGTTATTCTGCACTGGAAGTGCGAAACACATTTTGGCTAGGTGTAAAAAATGACAGCTATACTGTTCATATGAGGGGTGGAAAATGTCAGTGTTGGAAAATCTGGACTGAAAATATTACAAATTCGTGAACTTATGAGGGTGAGTGAAATTATGCAATGCATGCACATAACATAGTTATTTTATTTGACTTTGTCACCAAATTTTCAACATAGCCATTTTAACACCTCTGCTCATGAACAGTGTCACTGTGGATTTCAATGTGTCCCAAACATTAATTTCGCAAACCAACCACGCCAATGTGCACTACATGTGCAAAAACATATTTTGAGTGAGATGTGAAAATGACAGCTGTACTGTTCATAAGGAGTTGTGGTAAAATGGCAATGTTGAAAATCTGGAATGAAAATATTACAATATAAGTTACAAGCGTATGAGGAACCGCGCAACACACGCCATAAACAAAGTCATTTTAGGGATTTTCAAATTTTCAACATATGGTTTTAAGTTCCCACCTCATGAACTGTGACACTGTTGTTTAGTAAATCAGTCCCAAAAGGTGGTTCCATGCAGTGACCACGAAATTATCTTTTGGGACCAAATAAAAATGACAGTGACCGAAGTTCATGAGGTGGGGTCCCAAGAACCCCATGTTGAAAATTTGGCGAAAAATTCCAAAATGCCCAAGACATGCACCAAAGTTGAAAACTCCTATTTATGCCATTATATGGTTTACCAACATTTCCTCAGTTTGTGGTCGACTTTGAAGAGTGCAGACGTGTTCTTGGTCCACCGAAGATTGTCGCTTGGACTCCAGAGGTAAGTATGGGGTGAGGTGGGAG
The DNA here is from genome assembly GCA_016271365.2 of Neoceratodus forsteri. NCBI lineage: Eukaryota > Metazoa > Chordata > Ceratodontiformes > Ceratodontidae > Neoceratodus > Neoceratodus forsteri. The sequence continues at coordinate 1,303,357,069 of CM028131.1, forward strand.
TGTGGGCAGGTGGGGCACCCAAAGGGTGGGCGGGTTGGGGTGGGGGTCAAGACAGTCAACGAGGGACCATTTTTTCTTACAGGTCATTTTATTTTAAATATGACACGGACTTTGCCATGCTGGGGTGGGCTCAGCGTGGCAGCTGAAAGGTTGTTTGGGGTGACAAGGGAGCCAACAGGGATTGGATTCTATCAGCCATACAGACTGTTGCCATGCTGGGATGGGCTCCAGTGTGGCACCTAGAAGTCTGTTGGGGACAGTGGAGCCGACGGGACTGGGCACCCCATCGGCCTTTACAGACTGTTGCAAAGTTGGGGTGGGCTCCCAGTGTGGCACCTGGAAGTCTGTTGGGGTGCACAGAGGAGCTGATGAGGATTGGGCACCTTGTTGGCCATACAGTGTGTAGTACATGAGCCCGCTTGGGGTGGGCTCCAGCATGCTACTTGTTACTGGGGAATGGAGCTGTCTATGACAGCTGTTTCAGTGCAGTTAATGTGTAGGCACTTTGCATACTGCCAACAGCAGCATACAAATTGCCTACACGCTACCACCACTGATTGCAGTGGTTTTTCACTTTCACTGTACACCACTGCATCTGAACGGCTATCATAGACAGTCTGACATGCATTGAATGGTGCAGCCACACCTGCAAAAGGCAGCAGGGCATTGGAAGTGGGGAGGCACACCTACTAAAACACATATGGTGGCATCTATGTTTCTTGCACATGCATGCAAGCAAACATAAAAAGGCAAAGTGTCAGTTCCAAAATAATTTGATAACTACAAATCACAAAGAATTTCTAATAATTATAGAAGACATCCATAAAATCTATCTTTTAAGAAAGGGTTTGAGATCCATCTTCATTCAAGCCACTTGGTTTCACACTTTTCAGCATGTAAATCAACTTGCTTTCTTTTTCTAACAACAGACTGGGTCTATCTCCCCAAATTCAAAAGGTGGTACCCATTCTATTCCCATAAATTTCATACAGTCTGGTTTAGAAATGTACCTGACTAAACGTAGCCTCTACAGGAGTATCCAGTCTGTTATTAATAATAGAGAGAACATGCTCTTGAATCCTCTGCTTTAAGGGCCTCACAGTCTTACCTACATATAGCAGGTCATAACCACACCAGAGCGCATACACCACATAACCAGTATCGCATGTGATGAGGTCTCTGATGCCAGTTTGATATCTGGATAGCGGGATGTTGAAACCTTTACTTGTTATGCAAAATTTGCAAAAGTTACACCTAGAGCATTTCAAACATCCTTTAGTCCTCCTAGGTAGCCAAGAGGTTTTCTGTTCATTTAATATCGTAAATCTGCTGTGTACTAGAATATCACTCAAGTCCTTAGCCCTGCTAAATAAGACTCTGGGTTTATTTCAACTGCATTTGCCACAGTTTGGCCACTCAACAAAATGGGCCAATTATTATACACAATGTTGCCAATTTTGGCTGCCTTAGGTTTATATTTCTCTGCCTAACCCACCTCACTGAAAGAGGTAGAGGACCTCTGCTTCAGTTGGATACTAGAAAAATGCCGGACTGACACCCTTGACCCTTACTTGCTGAAATTGCCTACCACGTACTAGCAATACCCCACCCACCTTTTAACTTATCCCCGCCTCAGGGCACCTTACTACCTATATGGAAGACAGCACATGTCATACCACTGTTCAAATCAGGTGACCCTGGTGATCTCAATAACTACAGGCCAATTCTCTCCTTCCAGTCCTGTCCAAGCTCCTAGAGAACATTGTAAATGCACAACTGAGGACTCACCTTGAGTCTAGGGAACTGCTAAACCCTATGCAGACCGGAATCAGAGCTAAACATAGCACTATCTCAGCCCTCGCCAAAGTTACTAACGACTGGCAGCGCATCTTGAGAGCAAAACTTTATTTGTGCTGTTTTCCTTGATCTAAGCAAGGCTTTCACACCGCCAACCATAGTCTGCTCTCTCCTCCCTTCAAACCATAGGTGTGGACCCCTCCTCTCTGCACTGGATTACTGACTATCTTACAGGGCGCCTTCAACAAGTTAGAAGCTGAAGGAGGCCTGTCCTCGTAAAACTCTGCAAAGAGGGGTACCTCAAGGTTCTATATTAGGCCCTTTACTTTTTGCAATCTACATTAATAACATTGACTGTTGTATAAAGAAGCCAACATCCATCTGTTTGCAGATGATATGGTTCTCCATGAGTCACCCAACACCTGAAGCTGCCTGCAATGACCTACAGTCAGAATTCAACCTTTGCAAAGCCAACTCCTCAAAAAAAGATACTCCTTAACACCAAAAAACTAAAGCGATGGTCTCTCCCTTTCATTCAGACAGCTAACCCTGTGTCCAGTGGGACAGTTCCCCAATTACCACAGTTCTAGGTGAAAACTAGAATTTGTTATAAAATTCAAGTATCTGGGAGTTTGATAGACCAAAGATTCTCCTTCATTGAACATATCGAACACTTGCTAAAACAACTTTGGCAAAGGCTTAGCCTGTTTTTAGAATCAACCAATTTCTCACCAGAGATGCCAAGAAACAACTGGTCCAATCCATTTTCCTATCATTGGTTGATTACATTGATTTCCTCTACAGCCAATGCCCCAACTCTTACATGGCTAAACTGGCACACTCTACCATCGAGCACTGAGGTTTATAATGGAACTTCCCTTCGACACGCATCACTGCACCCTATATGCGGCAGTGGGTGACATCACTAAAGGTCAGGCACCACAGAAACGCCGCTCTTTGGACCTATAGAGCCATCTCTAATAAGCTGCCTTACTATATCGCCTGCTGTCTTCCCCTGAGTATAATTGGGAGATATGCATTAAGAAGTTACTCAGCTATTACACTTAAAGTACCCAAAGCAAAAATCTCGCTTGGCAGGGCAGCCATAAGCTTCAAGTTACCTACCTTATGGAACGATCTACAAAAACCTCAAATTAAGCACTTACTTGGTATAAATGCCTCTCAAGACACTTTATTTCATACAATCAGAGAAGTATGTAACTGCTTCACCCACTCAGACCTAGTACTGGTGTCTGCACTGTATATAGCCACCGCCTTAGACCCACTTTTTACAGTACTGACCCCAGCTTGCTCCTCACAAGCCTAATTGTTCTCTCTCTTATCCCCTGTCTTATCAACACTACGCCCATCCATCCCCTTATCCTTCCTTTCCCAACCTCAGATAGGAGCTCACCACCCTGGGCTGTGACATCCTACCATGCCCTGTACTTTATAGCATTCAATCTCGGCCCACACATACTCCTTTTCTCCATCCACCTTTTCTACATCCTGTTTTACCAACTCCTCTCTGTGCACCATGTCCTCCTAGCCTTTCTCTCACTCACCTGCCTCCTCCCCTTGCCTCTACCTGGTGTATATTTTATTTTATTTTTCTTCCACTACTTCCTCCTGCAACCTTAGATAACCTGCTTTATCTTCCTATAGACACTTCTATGTATGTAAATACCCTGTAATCTGTACAATATCTGTATAATTCTATGTACACATGAACATCTTTTCTTCCTCTCTGTAAACAGTATTATCTGTATTGCCTTGTAAATACCTGTGTTGACCTGTATATACAATTGTTCATGCTCCACCCAGGTCCATCTTGCAAATGAGCTTCTGCTCAACAATGAACGCCTGTTAAATAAAGACTTGATTGATTGATTGATTTATTGATATATTGTGTGACAAAAGTGCAGGGCTGTGTGTCGGATGTTTTATTCTTATTAATCAACAGACTGGTCCTGTCTAACTCTATAGCACATAGTTTCTGTTTATTTAGAAGGCTATCTGTATAACCTTTTGTGAAAACTGTTGTATAAGTTCACTAGCTTATTTGTCAAATGAAGCATCTGTACTACAATTTCTACGTAGTCTGACCATCTGACTGTAAGGATCGAATCTTTTAAATGTTGGGGATGTGCACTTGTAGCATGTAATACAGAATTAGTGGCTGTTGGTTTGTGAAAACACTGTGTTTCTATGTTGGATTTCTATTCACCCTAAGATCCAAATCTAAAACATTCAACCTGTTTTGTCCACTGTATGGTGAATTTCAAGTTTAGGTGTTAACATTTAGCCATCCAATAAAATCCATTACAGCTGATATATCCTCTGCCCATATACAAATCATATCATCAATAAAATGATACCAGCACTTGATGTGGCCCAGAAGGGATTGATAGAGTGATTCAAACCAAAGTGTCTTCCCAGAATCCCAAAAATAGATTAGCATAATCAGCTATTTTGTCCCATTGTTGTACCACATTTCTGGAGGTAGAACTGTTTATCAAATTTAAAATAATTATGTTACAAAATAAATCTCAATGCTTCTATAATAAATTCTTTTGGAATAAGCTCTGAGTTTGTTTTTTTTCAAAAAGTATTTGATAGTAATACCTTGTTATGCCCTGTTGATGTATATAAGGATTCTACATCAATACTAACTAACAATATTCTTTCTCCCATTGAATTCCTTGTAGTTTCTGTAATATATGTTTAGTGTCTCTAACATAGGACTATGGCCCAATACATATTGCTGTAAGAAGAAGACCACAAATTTTCCAAGATTCTGTGTGATGCTCCCTACTCCTGACTTAATAGGTCTACCAAGTAGATCGGTTTATTTTTCTGTATTTTAGGCAGTGCATAGAATCCTGGTATAACAGGAAATTCTTCAGAATATATTGAAATTCTGACTCAGAAATACTGCCTGACTGCAGTGCCTGTGTTAGTAGAGGTAGCAGTTCTTTTTGTAAATCAAGGTGGGGTCAAAATTCAATTTCTGGTAATTAATTTCATTATTTAATAAAACCAGAACCATAGATTTATAATGTTGGTTATCCAAGATTACAATGTTACCCCTGTGTCTGCTGCCTTAATAAGAATGTTACTTTCTTTTGCTGAGTCTTTTAGTGCTTGGTTTTCTGCTTTTGTTAAGTTAAATTTTGGTTTTGTTTTGTCATTTGACTGCCTCTACCTGTTTACAAACAATTTTTCATAAGTATTGATCACATTATTAAAGACGTGGGGAAAAAAGGTAGAATTAACCTTGAACTTATTAAATCGCAGCTTAGACCAATGCTCCTTTATGTTAAATATACCAGTGTGGTCAAAGTAGAATCTTGCAGGAACTAGTACTTGCAATATTCTCTAATAGCAATGTTTCTAAGGTATCCAAATCCGATGCCAAAACATCATTAACCTCTATTTCTTCCCACTTGCAATATTTCTCAGTTCATTAGTCCCTCTGGTATCAGGTGCTATCCCAATTCCTGTCTCCAGTAACTGGGGTGCTGTCATAATGGTTTCAATAGGAGATCAATATCCTCAGTTTGCTCACTAAATATGTCCAGTCCTCCCATGTCTGTGCCTTCAGAATCCTTAGCTTCTGAGAAGAAAAAGTTTTAATGTAAACAAGTTCACAAAGATTTGGAAATCATTGACAGGGGCATGGTATGGAGCTCAGACCTCTGCCCAGCACTCTTCTTTGTAGTTCCATAAGCTTTAATTTGGACAAGTTAACTATTTGTAGTTCTTCTTGTTTTGCCCCTCAAATTTCATTCTGTTGTTTGTGTTGTTCTTCCCACCACATCTCCTCTTCCTTGTCTTTCTTCTCCTTCCCGCTTTCTGGAGCGCTACTTGTAGATATTTCCTGTCTTGCAACTGATTTATTATGGTCTGAGTTGGATATCTGATCAGTTTCTTCTGGCAAATCGCTTCTTTTGCTCTCTCCACGCTTTTTATTTCTGTTCTCAAATCTTACTTTCGAGCCAACGACTAAGAGAGCTGTTGATTTGGGTATAGGCCAGCACACAATATTACCCTTCTGATAGTCTGTAAGATCTCTTAATAATTTATTTGCTTTACCTTTTATAGTAATAGCTTCATGCTTGATTAATTTTTTCTTAGCGTAATTCAATTAATTATATTTAATATCCATTTTCAAACTCAACACCTTTCTTTTCTAAAGCCAGATCTTTAACAATTCTTCATATTTTTAGTGTCACTTTTAATTAGCAGCTTTATAAAGATTTTGAGCATTCAGATACAGCTTGAATCCACTCCTCTTTGAATGGAAAATCTTCTAAGCCACTAGATGGCACAATTGTCACTCTTAAGCCTCTGGGAGCCTGTTCTCTGTTTATGTCTATCTCTTTAAATAATAATCTGTTCAGCTCCTAAAAGGCTAATTTTATGGTATCAGATATTTCAGAATGTACCTCTTGCCCTACAGGTGCTGTCTTACTTTATTTCTTCTGTTAATTAGTTTGTCCAAGTTTTCCCAATCATAGTGGCTTGGGTCTGCGCATTTACTTCCTCTGACGATGGCTCATTCTATTTGTCAGCTGGAATGTGTCTCTTCAAATAACCAAGAATTAACTTCCTTGAATGTGTAAGTGCAGAATATAAGCCCAAATTCCTCTGGCGAGACTGAACTGGTGATGGTGTGTGAGTGAGGTTGCAAAACACAACCATTCGACCGCGATTAGAGGGCAAGTCAGTAAATTTCAACAAAAACGCAATCAATCACTGCAACCCGGTGCATTCAAATGAGCAGCCAGCACGAGACTTAAAACAGGAAAGAATGTATATTATATTTTAGTTCAGTGTCTCTTGGGATTCTTCTTCTCATAATATAAGAAATTTATTTTATACCTTTTGAAGGAGTTCTATAAATATCTTAAGGTTATCTAAAAGCTTTACTATATTCACAGGTATCTATATTTATATTGTATTATGACTAGCAAACCACCTAATAAGCAACTCTTTCTTTGTTATAAAATATATGTTAGTTTGTTCAGGTATATGATGTTATCTCATTTAGCGGTGGCTAGCTGGCATGCACTGTTGGTGATGTGCTCTAAGAGCTGAATACCTAATAAATTTCTTTTCACTTTGAATTTACCTTATACTCTAAGACTCTTTGAGTAATGAGTGCATTCTTTCCTGTTTTTCGTTTGTAGTCATACTTCAAATGAACACAAACAGGTGTGTCATTATAAGCAACTAACACTGGATTTATGTTTTCATTTGACACAATTGCATATATACAGTTATTTGGAAGACCAACATATACAATTGCCATTTTTTTAGACAACTGGATATAAGACAACATAAATGGTCTCTATGGACTCCAAAGCCCCACACTCAATAGCACTTCTTTTATTATTTTTTTATTTATCATATCCATTTTTTCTCGCCTGCTGCGCACACTCCAGCTTGGGCATCCAGCTGCTGGTTCCACCTGCCGGAGAGCTGGGTAGCTTGAACAGCACCCAGGAGGATCTGGAACGGCGGTAGTGCCATCCTGCTGGAGGGTTCCCTCTGTCTCTACCAGCCTGGACAGCCCTGGACCCTCCGTGACAGGACTCTGCTAAAGTCCTCTGGGCAACTCGAAGCACAGCCATCAAGCTGCACGGGTTGCACCCAGCCATTTTCTCTCAATTGGCCCTTGGAGCATGGACATGCAATATCATCCAGGCACAGTGCCGACTTCTGCCACGCCCCTCTAATGTCACCAATGCTAGTGCCCTGGTGTCCCAGGGCTGCTACAGCACAGTGAAACTCCCAACCAACCCACCCCAGGACTAGGACAGCAGTCCATGGAAGCTCAATCCCAGTCCTCCCTGCCAACCCCCGATGTCCCAGGCTCATTCCCAACCTGGGTCAGCTGGGCAGGTAAGGTGTGGCGTCCAGCACCTCAACCTCAGCACCACTGAGCCGTGCTTTTTGTTTTTATTTATTTATTTTATTCTTTGGTAACTGAGTATTTTCATGCACACAAGCAGTTTTGACCATTTTGTTTAGAGTCACTTTTCACATAACTCATCACCAGATTGTCGCTGCCGATCGAAATGGCCTTAGTTTTATTAAAACCACCCGCACAAAGTTCCCCAACTGGTTTTGATGAACCAAGTCTGCATCAGGGGCAATAGTTGAGGTTCTTTGTGCTGATGCTGTGACCATTTTTGCACTGGAGTTGTATACCAGGGCTGCCACAAGATATTTTGCTCCAACATACCTTAAATCTGCAAGGGACTCTGCATTCTCCATCACCGCCTGTGTATATGTAATGGACTTAATTTTGAAATCTAGCAGACTACTGCACCTCCCTGTATGTTTTTAATCAAAATAAGCATAATATCTCTTTACAAGGCTTCACATTTCTAAATGTTCTAAATTTATATTTTAGATTTGATAGCCTATTTATTGTTGTTTTAAGTTCCTATATTATTTTGTATTACTGTTTGTATTTGATGATTATCTCTCCATCCCTGTGTTATATTGCATGCCTTGTGCTCTTAGCTTTACATAGAATACAGCTCTTAGGTCCCTCGTCTCAGTCACAGATGTTTGACTATATGGAACTCCTTGCCAGAATCCTCATGCCTGGTAAATCACCCCTTGTTCTCCAGCACAAAAGCTGGAATGGTTCGTTTCAGTCTCCTCTGAGTATAACCCTTGCTGTTATCATTCCAGGGGTGTAACATAGGTAGCAGAAGCAGCAACCATGAGCTTCTGTCCCTATACCTCCAGCACTGGGCATTACCTTGCACTTGAAACTTTGTAATACCTATGTAAACACTCAGCATCTTGTAGGTTGTCCACTGTATCTAGAACCACTTTTGCCAGTTACATGTTCGCTTGTCATCAGAAGGTTTGCCTTAAGAGGACACACTTGCAAACAAGCTCTGCACAAGGGTTTTATCCTAAATAAAATTGAATAGAACTGAGTAATGCATGGTAAACCATGCACAACAAGCTGTGCTTCCATTGAAAAGTTCTGATGACATTATAGGGACCTTAAAAGTGAAGTTCAAGAGGCCTGATGTCAACAAAACCCCGAAATGTTAACATAGCCAAGTTGTGCATGGTTTCCTGTGTGTTATTTTGTATAGTGTGTGGTTTAAAACAGAAAATAACAAAATGCTGCTTATTTTCATGCCAAGAAATCTAACCTCACCCAGCTACTAAGAAACATCCTGGAATAGAGGTAGGTTTCTGATTTTTGAAAAGGTGAAACAACAGAAGATTTTATTAGGGAGGGTCTATGCTGTGCGTGTGTGATGACAATGAAAGTAAAATGATAGGTGGTATGAGCTTGCATTTTAATGAAAACGTTGTACTGCAGAAGGTTACAACTGCATTGTATGACCTTTGAAAGTGGTACAAAAGCTTTTTAGTTAGGATGGAAATCCATGCACAAAAAGAGGTAATTATATCCTATAAATTAATGCTATGTTGTCAAAGATGCTGCAGTTTATCTGACCTATTTTATAAATAGCTGGGTGATTATGGGATTTTCTGGAAAACAAAATAGCAGCTGCTCATAGGGTGGTAAAAGTGACACACTTACAAACAAACAAAATGTCATTTTATATCCATCATAATTTAATTACTGAGATGTCAAGAAACAAATGAAATACATTTTTAATCCAAAAGAGAAAAAGCACAGTAGAGATTCATTTGCAGTTGTAAAGCTTGGATACCTCTCTTCCTTAAAGTATCATGATACCAGTGTACACAAAATATTGCCTGCTGTATAATGCTTTTTAGTGTAGCCCTGAGTCCACCTGCGCCAAAGCTGAACTCAGTAATAACATTGAAGGGACTGAATAATAAAATGCATGGGAAAACCATATTTTAAATTGTATTCTATTCTAAATGTAGGCAGAGTATATATGGCTGTTCTGTTACAACATTATTAATTACTAAACTATACGGTACATCAAGTGCTCCCAAAAGCCCCAGGGACTGGCTCACCTTGGTAAGAGTAGTATCGCACACTTTCCTACACTTTCCATGATGTTTTAGTGCAGTCATTTATTTAGTAGGAAAGGGATCATATAGCATTTTGGCTCTGAGGATCCAGCCACCTGATTCCTTCCTTCCTGGTGCGAGTGCCCTCATGCACTTGTTAGCTGAGCAGTGGCTTTGCTTTGAGATAAGGATTAGCTGATGTCAAAATTGCATTCAGTGAATGTTCTGAAATCTGATGTTCTGAACACCAGCAAAGCAGACCTGAAGGAACTCAAGTTCCTATCAGCATTTTGAAGTCATGACACAGCCCATTTAAAAGGAGCACACCTTAACTTGTCCAGGTTGTTGGCAAGCCACATGTCCTGCAGCAGCCAATTAGTGATTAGAGGTCTGCAAATTTGCCAAAATTCACCTGCAAAAAATCTGGAAATTTCAGCAAATTTACTTTGATGACAACCACATACTGTGTATTTATTTGCCTGAGCAATGTTCCAAAATTCCATGTAGAGAAACTATGTGACTTCTCAATTTGTGGACGAATAGGGCCATTCACATAGTAATGCTGTGCAAATTTTGCAACTCCCAGTGTCAAACAAGCAAACTGTAGTCATGAAATTACAACCCCCCACTGTGATGTAATTCACTCCTCCCACAACTTAAACATTTATGTTGGTACCCTCCTCCCTCATCCCTCTCCCCATCCTGGTGAATTTATGAATATACTGTAAATATACCATTCACCCACCCTTGCAACAAACACACTCCTCCTGCCTGATCAGACCTTATTTTATAAGTATGCCCTCCACTCAACCCCATCTGGCCCCTGCCAACTTTTTCCTCACCAGCACCCAGAAAATATATTTCAGTGTAAAGCAGTAATAAAGAAAACAGTCCCTGGTGCTGATTGTCTGCTCTGTTTAGTGTCTCAGTAACTAAAAAACATGGTCACATGCAAAATGTTAAATGGATGATGTTTTCCTCCTAGTAAGATTTGACTGACTAAAAATTCAGCCAGTCAGGTTTTACTAGGAATAAAGACATCACCATCCATGCATGCAACTGTGCCATCACTGAGAGGGACCCTGAACAGAGCAGATGTTCTGCATGGCGGGGTGTTATAAGATTTCAAAGTGTTTGGGAAGGGGAAATACAACACAGTGAGGGAGGTGATATTTTATCCAATTTGTGTTTTGTTTCATAAAATTATAAATTCACTGGAGAAGTTGGTCTGCCCACTGCAAATTTGTAAAACTTCACAACAGCTTCACTGGTGAATTAAAACTTCACAACATTTCTATTGGCAATGTTGGAGATCTGGAACTCTTTGCAACACACACATTTCAGAATCATTTCCAGCTCTCACTCACAGGGATGGATCTGGGTACTGAAGGAGCAGTTGGGCACTGTCAGTAAAATGACTGGTGGTAATATTTTAATAGTTATACTTATCTGGCAATTGGTGTCAGGAAATTAATCGTCGGGCTAATGTATGTCAGCATAATGTACGGATCCCTTCCTTTTATGTGAAAGAGTAACTTTGATTATAAAACATTCAGAATCATCTGATAATCATGTATAATCATTACAGTTAGCTGCTTCTCCATACAGGTAACTGTATTTTCAGGCAGACAGGCCAGCAAAATAGTGACGCAGAGGAGAAATTGCACAGTCTGAGCCTGCACTAACAGTACCAGGCTCTGCAGCAGGAGCAGGGCAGAGTGGATTTAGTAGACTAGGGACAGTCTTTCATTTCACATTACCAGCATAATTACAAAGAAAATTATACTAAAGCACTGGACATACTATTCATCCTATGTACCCCTTTATATTAAAGAATGGGCATTCCAAGTAATAGAATTTCTTCAGATAAAATATCACCTTACAATCGAAAAGGCAAAGGAGAATCTTTGAAAATGATTCTCAACACTTTGCAAGAATCATAGATTACTGGATGAAGTAGGGCAGAATACCCAATGAATAGAAATATTCAAACATTGATTTAGAAATCTATCCAATTGTACAATGAGGCGGCAGCATCTAAGAACAAAAGGTAGTCTGTTTCTATATCTGAGGTAAAGTTAGCTCTTTCCTTTCTTCTCTCTGGATTTTTAAACTTTACCATTCTTTGTAATTTCCTTTTATCCTTTCTATTCCTTTTCCTTCCATTCTTCATTTCTCTTTGAATGCTGGGAAGGGGGCATTTCTAAGGTTAAAGTTTGTATTAGTAACTTAGATTTAATTCAACTCTTGAAATATTTTTCCTTTGCATATTTTGTATTCATTGTTATCTTGATAATTTGTGTTTTAGCACTTATTTGGCAATATATATTTTTCCTTTTCTTTCCATCCTTTTTAGATGCATGTTACATGTGGCCAATAGTATTTAATGTATTTGAAAATTAATAACATATTCATTGCAAAAAAATCAGACTGGGAAAGGTGCTGGAGGATTTGTGAAAGATGTTTGACATTTCTTTTTAAACTGAGTGCTGGTGGTATAGAGGAGACATAAATCCATTATTTTATTTATTTTTGCACCCTGCAGCAGGATCAGGGCAGAGTGAATTTAGAAGACTGGGAAATGTGTTGCTGGAAGTTTGAAGGATTTATTTGACAAATAATTTGATAGATGGTGGTGTGGGCCAGGGCAACTAAATTCATCATTATTATTAGTATTATGATTATTATTTTGTCTGTGACTGAAAACTAAGTAAACCAGACTGCTGCAGTGTGAAACAGTGTGTTTCTCAGTGAAGGTGAGGAGGAGAATGATGTGTATGAGTGGGTGACAGGCATGTGTTTATGGGTGTCTGCCATCCTGTCATGCAGAAACTATGAGAACAAGAACTAGAGTAGAAGGGGAAGAAAGGAGTGTAGAGTGGATAAATGTTCCACTATGCCAGTTCTTCCAAGTACAGTACAAGTTTTGCACAAGTGGTGGTGGTGGTGGTGGTGGTGGTGCCGGAGGAGAAGGAGCTGGAGATGGTGGGAGTGATGACATGGGCATGAGGCTGAGAGGACTAGGTCTGGGTACCTGATAGTATTGCCAAACAGACCATGGTTCATTAGTCCCAAGAAATCCACTGGTTCCACTCCCACTGCAGTGCCAGCATCCTTTCCTCCCAGTTATCCAGTGCATTTGGTGATGAAACCACTCTGAGCAAACTGGATAGTCCCTCCCCACCACCACCATTGTCACTAGTGGTTCCTGAAAACAGCATGAAGAATAGGGCATCAAATAGTCCAAGTCATAAGTTTAGTTTTATGATTCATGTTTTCTTGCCACATACATGCAAATAATAATAATAATTAAAATGATCATATGTTAAATTTATTGGGCTGTCAGTGTAGCCTAGAGGTTAGAGTAACGAACTGTGAATGTGCTTGGTACATCCAGCAGACCAGACCTTGGTTTGATTCTCACAACCTCCACTTGCATACTGTGTGACTCTGAGCAAGTCACTTAACCTCCAGTGCTCCCAGGTTACCCCTGAAAACAGGCACTTGTGCCTAGTGGGCCTTACCCAGTTACCAAAGACTAAATAATAAAATAAATACATTTTATAAAATATTATTTGGTGTCAGATTATATTATCTTCTCATTTCATATCACATCATATCAGATTATATTGTTGTATATCTATATTATCTTCTCATTTCATTTCATATCACATCATATTAGATTACATTATCTTGTCATATATCATATCTGCTGTGTTGCCTGCCATGCCCAATGCCATACAAAGATACATCATTCCTCTGTGGCAAAAATTATTTTCATGTAACTGCTGCCCAATTCTCATCAGTAGAATTAGTGTTATGGCCAATGATTAAAATGTGAGCACTGTATCCTGTTAATAGTTCATTCCCAATCCTCACTCAGGCCAGACTCACCAGCAGGAAGTGATGAGATAAGATGATTCATTCAAGCAATACAGCCACCATGGGAGAAAGCAGTCTGTGCCAATTGATGCAATCTTTGGTACCAGACTGGAATGGCATTTGAAGGGTCCACAACCAAAAGCCACAACCAGGCACAGTGACTGCACCCCAGCCGGGGCTGAAATATATTGAAAACAAAAACTACACTGCCTGAGTCATTACATGTCTGCACTAAACTGCCAAGCTCCCTACTGTTTCTTCAAGTGCTAACAGTTCCAGGGGCATCTCATCCCATGTTTTGATTCCAAAACAGCATATTCTCTTTATCATTCTCCTCCTCCTCCATTACAAATCACACTTAGAAACATAGAATTTGACAGCAGATAAGGACAGCTTGGCCCACCAGTCTGCCCATTTCCCTACCTACTGGATAAGCTGCAGATCCTAGTTAACCAGCAGCCTACTTCTTCTTACCCCCACCCCTCAGAATTGCCTTATGACTGTCCCATGCATGCTTGAATTCCACCACTGATTTTGACTCCACAATCCTCCTCCGGAAGGCCGCCCATGCATCCACAACCCTCTCTGTGAAAATACTTCCTTAAATTACCTCTGAGCTGCCCCCTCTATCTTCAAATTGTGCCCTCTTGTTCTTGCACACCTTTTTTGAAAGATGCTACCTCTTGGACTTTGTTGATTCCCTTGAGGTACTTGAAAGTTTCTATCATGTCACCCTCTCCCTCCTTTCCTCGAGGCTATACATATTAAGCTCCTTAAGTCTCTTCATATGTCTTCTGGTGCAGACCCTGCACCATTTTAGTTGCCCTCCTCTGGACAGCTTCCATCCTGTCTATGTCTTTGCAGAGATTGGGTCTCCAGAACTGCACACAATACTCAGATGGGGTCTCACCAGCTGTCTGTACAGAGGGATAATAACTTCCTGTTTTCTACTGGTGATGCCTCTCCTATGCATCCCAGTAACCCCCAGCCCTCCTTGCTGCCCTCTTACATTGCTTGCCCACCTTTAGGTCATCTGATATGACTCCCCCAGGTCCCTTTCCATTTTGTTATTGTTAGTATCTCACCCCATTGTGCACTCTTCCCTGGGTTTTGTTTCCCAGGTGCATTACCTCGCACTTCTTAGCACTGAATCTAAGCTGCCATACATTTGACCATTCCTCTAACCTTGCCAAGTCCCTTCTCATCCTTTCCACCCCACCCTGTGCATCAACTCTGTTGCAGATCTTAGTGTCATCTGCAAAGAGACATACTTTTCCTTCCAGTCCTTCTGCAATGTAAAACATAAAGACATTGAAGAGGACCGATCTAATACTGAACCCTGCGGTACCCACTAGTAACCCTCCTTTCTTCTGAGTGGACTCCATTTTACTATTACTCTCTGTGTCCTATTCTCCAGCCAATTCTTTACCCAGGCTGTCATCTTGGGACCCACTCCCAGGCTGGCTAACTTGTATATTAATCTTTGTGTGGGACTGTGTCAAATGCCTTGCTAAAGTCTAGGTAGGCTATGTCCACAGCCCTCCTCGATCTACTACTTTGGTCACCCAGTCAAAGAAATCTATCAGATTTATCTGGCATGACCTTCCCGCTGTGAATCCATGCTGCCTAGGGTCCTGTGCCCCTCTGGCCTCTAGATACTCGACAATTCTTTCCTTCAGAAGTGATTCCATCATTTTCCCTATCACTGAGGTTAAACTAACAGGTCTGTAGTTTCCTGCTTCTGCCTTGCTCCCACTTTTGTGAAGGGAATCACATCTGCCCTCCTCCAGTCCTCGGGTACCACCCCATCCTCCCATGATTTGTTAAAAGGGTAGTCAGTGGTGTCACTAGTTCTACCCTTAGCTCTTTAGAATTCTGGGATGAATCCCATCAGGCCCCATTGCTTTGTCCACCTTCAGTTTTAAGAGTTCTTTCAGAACCCTTTCTTCTGTAAATGGGCTGGTATCAACTTCTGTATCCAGAGTGTTACTACTGTTTGTTTTATGTACCTCCCCTCTTCATTTGTAAATACTGAGCAAAAATATTTGTTTAGTATCTCTGCCTTTTCACAGTCTCCTCTGCCCACCCTCCCTCCCTTTATTAAGTCTCACTATCCTCCCTTGGTCTTCCTTTGCTCCTGATGTACCTATAAAGGTTTTATCCCCTTCTTAACTGAGTTGGCTATCTTTCCTCAGTTTGGGCCTTTGCTGTTCTGACTGCCTTCCCAGCCTCCTTTTGCTTTAACTGATCAGTTCTCTGTCCTGCTCCTTCTGCGATTCCTTGTACTTTCTGAATGCTTTCTTTTCTCTTGAACCTTCACTGCCACTTCCTTTGAGAACCATAGTGGTTTCTTACATCTTCTTGTTTTGTTTATTTGCTTCACACAAAGGCTCGTTACCTCTGTGATGGCAGTTTTATTATTCCCCATTGTTCTTCCACCCTCCTTCCTGCCCATTTGCTAGTGCATTCCTTAGGCACTCACCCATTTTGGCAAAGTCAGCCCTCCTAAAGTCCAGTACTTTTGTTTTTGTATGGCTTGATTCTATTGCTGTGTTTATTGTGAACCATACTGTTCTCTGGTTGCTAGTTCCTGATGGCTACCCACTTCTACATCTGTGATCCTCTCCATCTCCATTTGAGAGAATCAAGTCTAATATTGCTCCCTCTCAGTGGGCTCCAGTACTAGTTGTCTAAGGCATGCCCCTGTAGGGCATCTAGAATAACTGCACTCTTCAAAGTGGCAGCTGCAACTGCACTCCAGTTAACATCTGGCATATTCAGATCACCCATCAGCAATATCTCCCCTTTTTCTGCCATTTTAAGTAAACTTTCTATCATTTCCCTGTCCATTTCCTCCCCTGAGAAGGGGGACTGTATACAACTGTATACACTTCCTTGACATATAAATAAAGCTAAATTTAAGAATTATAATTAATAATAATACAGTAATTAAAGTAAAGTCTACAAGTTAACTGATTCTGTAAACAATACATCCTTTTCATCATCGTCTCCTCCTCCATCATAAATCAGATTTTCTTTGTACTGCATCACTGCAGCATGTGGGTGACACCACCTTCTCTCTGTATACAACACAGCAGATGGTACTTTAGGACTCGTGTCCAATCCCTCCTAGAGGTGGTGACACCACTAGTTCATCTTAGTCATCACAGCAGCAGAATGCAATATTTATTAAAGAAGAGGCAGAGATATTTCTGACACAACTTGTAGACAAGCGTGACAGCATTAGAATGGACATGCAATTTGGCATGGCAGCACTACTGAGTTGAAGATTTAAAGATTTGTTTATTCCCCATGGATGCAAAACTATATCAAAGAGAAACTGTGGTCACGATATGGTGGAGCAGCGAAGACAGCTTGAAGAAATCAGCAAGAATATGCACGCACAACCTCCAAGTTATATTCCTCTCTCCTCTTCTGCTGACTTCACATAAAGGCTAAATCAAAATCTTGAATTCATAGCCTTTCCCAAATTCAACACATCAAAGATCAACTTTTGCTGTTCATTACATTAGTCACATGCCCAACAAGTGTAATCCATTATTAGTCTCTCTCCACACCTCTTGGTGGGAAGACTCCTGACTCTTCACACTGGCACCACAGTCTGGCTCACCACTCCCTAAAAAGCAGTGCAACTCCTCTTGATGACACCTTGTCATCAGCAACAAGATCTCAATGTGATCAGGTGTGCCACTGAGAACACAGAGCACTCACAGTAAATGGTATCAGTTAAAGAAGCCCCATCACGAGCAATTTAATGCCTACATTTAATGTATTTTCATTTCTTTTTTTTTTATGTAACTTGTTTTTTATGGGATATTATTATATAATATGAAAATTAATGGGGCCAGAGAGAATATTGTAATTGGCATGGAGGTAAAGCAGATACTACAGGGGTATATGCCTTGAGATCAACAATGAATACTAACCATTAATTAACCACTCTGAGCCATGAAGGTCTCAGTGGGTTTGCAGAATCTGTCACATCACTACAAATAGTAATCCACAGCAGATGCATGTCAACAGCACTTTCCATAAGTAAGTTACAATAGTTAATATTCTGTTTCATGCTGAGCAGTTGGGCACTCCCCACTCAAGACCCCAAAGTTTGCTCCATTGTCTCATTTATTTAAAACACAATCGACAGGACAGACAACCATCCTGTGCCTGTTTCGGATGTCAGTTCTTTATCTCATCCGGTGGGCATAGGATGGGTGTTTGTCCTGTCAATTGTCTTTAAATAAATGAGACAACGGAACAACTTTTGGTGTTTTAGTATTTTGAAGTGATGAGTGCCCAGCTTCTCAATGTGAAACAGTTTCTTTCTCTTGTGAGCACCCCCAGCCCAGTGCTCACTTTTTTTTTTGTTAATAATTAATATTCGCTGCTGGTGTCAATGATTTTTTAACCACTCACCTCTGTTTGTACTCTGATTATCCCATGCCAATTACTGCTGCATATTGGGAGCCAAAGTGGTTCAGTTGAATTCTCAAACAGAACCAAATTTATAAGCCTCTACTCAAAGCCAAATCTAAGTTGCCAATTGCCCACTTCTCTCACTCTGAATTGAACTCAACAGACCTTTAAAGTATTAAACAATTTGTTTAAAACTGACCCTATTGACTTATATGGAGCCTACCTGCTCCTCATTCCTCCCACTTCCAAACTAGAATGTCACAATGCATTGGAGTGCAGGGGGTGGGTGCTCACAATAGGGAAGAGGAAGGATCAGACAGATGGCTCATTTGAACCAAAACATGATCCCTTCTAAATGACTACACTAAAAATATATAGAGCATCTACTTAAAGGGACGCTGTCAATCTTCTTAGTCCTCAAAGTTTCCTAGTTTAAAAACACATTTTATGATTGTTCACATTCTGTAGAGACTGTTGATGCAGCTGGTAGTTTGATTCAGTTCCTTTTTCTTTTAAAAGTGAAAACTGAGTGCCCACCATACTGGTGTTACCACACCATAACATGTTTGTTTACATTTCTTGACCAACTCTCATTGCATTTTCCTGGACTCAGGAACACCACCAATTATGCAGTGGAAGTAGAAGAGACTGTTGTATCATGAGTGGCTGTACCATTGGAGGGTATTTCTGATGTTCAGGAGTATGCAACAGTAAGGATTAATCCACGAGAAAGCATGGGTCTATGAGGTTAATCCATGGTTGGAGGGGTTGAACCCACGGTCAAGGCCGAGTAGGTCCAACCAACCAACCCATGGATTAATTCCACAGTAGACCCATGCTTTTGAGTGGGTTAATCCACTTGTAACATGGCTTGTCAGTAGGAGTCCTAGTTCTGTGATCTGTTTCAGTCAGTGATGACAACGGTATTGTTTTCATGCAAACGCTTTATTGCTGTGAGGCACAAGACACTTCGAGATCATTGACAACTTCACAC
The DNA here is from genome assembly GCA_016271365.2 of Neoceratodus forsteri. NCBI lineage: Eukaryota > Metazoa > Chordata > Ceratodontiformes > Ceratodontidae > Neoceratodus > Neoceratodus forsteri. The sequence goes on from CM028131.1 coordinate 1,303,376,165, forward strand.
AACCTCACCCACTAACATCGTGGGCCTGAAAACATGTAACTTTTTCATTTCACTAATCAACAGTAATGATCACTGTTATGTCCTACTGGGTTTCCTACAACTATCGCGGTGGCTGAATTGTCATTAGAGGGCCTGTTCTGTTCAGATTTCTACTGGGGCGCTTGGTGCATTGTGGGACGCTCTGCTCAATGGACTCCCATACATCGCTGCCCGGACACATCACCCTTCCTACTTTGCTCCCGCTTTCCTGTTCCTGGTCTTCCCTAGCCATGACTGTGTGACTTACTTGTGTGTGCGGTGGGTCCCAGGCTGCATCATGCGCTGCCTCCTCCAGCCCTCTCTGGCATCCAGCCGCTACATTTCTGGCTGTAGGCTCCCACCATTGGAATGTTTTCGCCCGCCTCCATGTTTACACCCCCACTTCATGCTCAACAGGAGTCTCCAACACAGTTCAACACAGATTGTGCTATTACACAGCTAGCCAGCATTTTGCAATACTCATCACTTCTCGGTGCTGCACGTCAGGTTAGCTCCTGGGCACCAATAGTTGAAATTCACTGGCCCATTGATTGTGAATCTGCTCAGGTTAAACGGATTCACACTGGCTTTCGGTCACACTGCTCTCCCGCTTCTGTTCACTGGGTCGGGCTCACATGGCTGACTGGCTGCTGTTCCTTCTTCCTCCATTATAGCCGGCAGTGTCTTCCTCTCCGCTCAGCTCTCCATTTCAGGCTGTGTCTTTCTGTCACTTGCAGCTGACTCCTATGGCTGTTTTCTTCTCTGTGGCTCTGCATTGTGTGCATCGAGGGCTCACATTTTCCCTGGACGTTTCCTCTGGTGACTTCTGTTTCTCTGCAGGGCAGCTCACTGTCCTCAGATGTGACTCTCTGTCCTTTGCCTGTCTTGTCACTCTGTCTGCCGGTTGACATACAGGTTGCCCAATGCATTGATTTACTGCATCTTCCCTGTGCACTTTAGGGCTCGTCTCTCTTTCACTGCCTTTTGTCCACTCCCATTTCTGGGTGTCTCTTGATAGTATTGTTGACCACTTCTGGCGGTCATTGACTGATGGGGACCAATAACTTCTTAGGCTCGTTTCACATCTGTGTCCAGTAATGGTCATTATCTCCCTCTATGCCAGTCCGCCTCAGACAGCAGCTGGACAGCTGTGCTGCGGATACAGTGATTTGTGTACCGTTGGCTCAGTTCAGCATCTGTGGAGATCTGTGCCATCATTTCTCAGATAATTTTGTCCCATAGGTTGAAGGCCATACCAGCACTGCTTTGTGTCTAGGACAGCTTGCGGGCATCTTTTGGCATGTAAATAGAATGAGGGTGCATTTCTGGGGCAGTGGTATATAAACTCCTTATATAGTGCTACTGGACAGTTTGCACTGTCTGGCTGTGCATACAGTATTCTACGTTGTTGATTGCGATTCTGCTCACACACACCTATATGATTTTGGTCGACTCATTGAAAGACACTGACAAGTACTCTCTGCCATACTCATCTTTTAGTACTACGAATGAGTCTTGCCTCAGCTTTGTGAGCCCTCTCGGCCTTGTCTTGCAAATCCAAGCTGCAGCTCAAACCACAATTGACACCAGCCCATATGCTGACTGTGGGTTCAGCTGGTACATGTTCTTATTTTCCTTAGATCAGCATCTGTTATCCTTGGTGGTGTCCAGCAACATCTTGTCCTGCTCTGCCGGTACTCTTTAAGCACTGCCAGGAACACATTGTTTGCTGCTATAAATTGTGGATCTGTGCTGATGTTAACTTTCCTATTTATTTGACTACTGTTTAGATGTCTATTCAGCCCAGCTCTGATCGCTATAAAAGAACTGATGCTGTACTGCTTGCCATCACTTGTTCTAACACACACATAAACCATGACAGACTAGCTAGCTAGTCCACTGCTACAGTTCTCAAATCTTTATTCTCTTTTACTGATCTCATCCAGTCAAGAAAGACATTTACTGACCACGATGTATTCTTATGAGTGTTCCTCTCATTTTTCTTCTCTTCCAGCTTGTCTAGCTCATCCGCTGTCACATTTCTATATCTCTTGCAGTCCTTCTTTCGCTTCTCTCATCGCTGCCCCTCTCCGTTCATTCACCTATCTTTATTTTCTGCTTGCCCTCTTATCACCTTTCTCTCTCCTGCAACACTACTCTGTCGATCTCTTCACATCTCTTTCGTTTCACTCCCACCTCTTAGGCACTTTCGCTTACTTCCACATCTGCTTGCTGTAAACTGTCTGCATATCTAGTTATTCCAGGTACTCCACAGAGACAAAATGTTACTGTGCAGTCATCCATTGTGTTAGCCATTAATCTATGGCCACTCCTCTGTGACTCACACCTCCATCATTTTGTGGTCTCTCTCTCTCATTACCATATGCATATATTACCAAATTTGCATACATTGCTATCCTGCTCTCCTTCGTGTGGTCTCTTTCTGTACTACATCAGCAACCATGGTCTACTATGGTATTAGACCATGCTTTCATGTACCACATGATGTGATTCGTCCAATGTGTTCTCTTTATTCTCCACTGCTTTTTAGCCATGTTACAATGACAATTCAGCCACCCGATAGTTGTAGGAAACCCAGTAGGACATAACAGTGATCATTACTGTTGATTAGTGAAATGAAAAAGTTACATGTTTTTCAGGCCCACGATGTTAGTGGGTGAGGTTGTGAGAAGTTTGTCAATGATCTCAAGTGTCTTGTGCCTCACAGCAATAAAATGTTTGCATGAAAACAATACCGTTGTCATCACTGACTGAAACAGATCACAGAACTAGGACTCCTACTGCACACAAGCCATGTTACAAAGGACTCCTACTGCACACAAGCCATGTTACAAGTGGATTAACCCACTCAAAAGCATGGGTCTACTGTGGAATTAATCCATGGTTGGTTGGTTGGACCCACTTTCGACTACGACCTCGTGGTCCAACCCCCAACTCATGGATTAATTCCACAGTAGACCCACAGCTTTCGTGGGTTAATCCTTACTTATTTGTGCTGTACTTGCTGCATTTTACAATCCTGTACTTGTCATGTAGTGAGTACTTCCCAGGTTTTGTATAAACATAGTCATGGTATGTCTAGTGTACTTACCTTATAAACAAAAACTAATTCAATAAATAAATGTGAAAGAATTTCTCAAGGGCCTTTAGTTAGCCCAATCTCTGTTGTTTCTAGTGGTTTGTCCCTTGAAAGACATTTACCATCCTCCTGCCTCCTGCCTGATGGAATAGTGACGATCCAGCAGCTAAAGGGAGCACTCTACAGCATGGGTCTTGCAATAAACAATGAAGAGCTGAACAGTTTTGGACAAGGTAAGCAAACACATTTAATTGCAAACTACTCTTTGTTAAAAACTGGAAAAAATAAGATAATAAACGATCAAAGTTCTCCTGTGCTCTTATCCAAGATCTGTTACAGAGTCCTCCAGGGACAGTAATGAAGGGCTTGGTTGAAAGCTAGAACTGCAAGACCCACAATGCTGCTGTTGCGTACAACAAACATAAACCATTGTCTTGATAGGCCCCTATGTCCTCAGCTGGAGGAGAGATTGAGAGGGAACCTTCAGGTGTAGGCTCTTTTAACCCCTCACTCTCTTCCCCAATCCAGATATCCCACCCGTGGGCAGCCCAAGTGGTTCCTCCCCACCCTGTGAGCAGAACACTACCTGCCTACATGCAAGTCAGGTTTTCACGCGAGAGCTACAGCAAAAGCTAGTCTGCTGCAAGGCTTGTGCAGCCTACTTATAATGTAAAACCATAGACTAGACATCTACAATGAAGACCAATTTTAAATAAAGTTAGTGATATTGTCATTGCTGGTTCAATTTTAATGTCTTGAATTACCACTCTGTTGGGCAATTGCATTCAGATCTGTGCTGTAGTGTTTTCTAATAATGATAATGTACTGATGGTATGCCTTCCTTCAAGCTAACTTTGATTTCTCAGGCTGCCTTAATTACGTGACATTTATTATATTATTATATGGATTATTATGTTTACATTATGTTCTGTACTTCACAGTTTGGAGCCGTAATGATTTGACACTGGGCACTCAAGTAGTAAATCTGTCATCTGCTTCAAATGCTAAAATCTGTTAAAATCTGCTGGGGATAGAGCCTTCACTGTTACATGCATCTAGACTATGGAATGCCCTCCCAGTTCTGTCTGAGATTGTCCTCAGTGGAATGTTTTAATAGTACATTGAAAATGTGACTATTTAAGAAAGAATACCCTCAGCGATTCTGAATATTTCACAGCTGCTTTTGTAGGAGACAGATAGATAGATAGACAGACAGACAGACAGACAGACAGATAATACATAGATGGCAACCTTTCTCCATAGAAAAGGCCATCATTTATTTCCCTGTATACCTATGACTAATATATCAATTAAAAGTACTAGCAATTCAAAATATATACCTGCACTAATGAAACAATTACAGCTATATACCTACACTAATTAATGATATAAACCTATATTAATCAAATAATTAGAGTACATACCTGCACTAATAAAAGTATACACCAGCACTACATTAAACCCTGTGGGACTCCAATAATAACACAATTATTACAGCATTAGAAAGCTAGCCAAACCATTAACAAGCTACCAAGAACCTAGAAAAAGACACTTACACAAAACCCCTCCTAACCCCAGAAATCCCATAACTCTAACTCCACTCACTACGCATAATTCCTCCTTTCTGCAGGAGACCTCCAGGTGCCATAACGTGATCACAAATGCACTCTCCATAACAATAACCATCCTAATGTATCATATTTGGCAAACAATGGGCAAGGGTGGAACATTCAGAAGTATACCCATTTCTGGGGCTAATTAGGCAACTAGACAGACAGACAGACAGATAGACAGACAGAATATATAATGGGTAAGGGTGGTATACAAGGATGTATACCCATTGAGGGCTAACTAGGCTATAAGGCCACAAACCTGAAGGGCAAGTGGCTTTATTGCCCTAATTAGTCCTCAAGATGGGTATGCTTCTGAATGTTCCACCTTACCCATTATTTGTTGAATATAATACATTAGGATGGCTATTGTAAGGTCTCTTGCAGCAAGGAGAGAATGTGTGTAGTGAATGCAGCTAGGAGTTTGTGGGATTTCTGGATTTGGGAGGGTTTTGTGTGTCTTTTTTCCAGGTTCTTTGCAGCTTGTTAATTGGTTTCACTAGCTTTATAGTGATGTGTAATTGTGTTATTAGTGGCATCTCATAGGGTTTAATGGAGTGCAGATATGTACTTTTTATTAGTGCAGGTATATACTTTCAATTGCTTGATTAGTGTAGGTACACTACTTTAATTAGTGTAGCTACATTATATAGCTGCAACTGATTGATTAGTGCAGGTATATAGCTGAAATTGATTTATTTAGCTTTTGTTTATCAGGTAAGCACACTAGAAAAGAACAGATGCCTATTGTCAGATGCACCGGGAGGTTACAAGGAAATAAGGATGCAAGTTACAATCAGGTTATACAAAGCTCAGGTAAACAATATACAGACAGTTCAAAATGAGACAGACAGGCAATTCAAAATAACATAGAGTACATTCATGAGGAACACTGTGAGCAGGTATGGCTGGGAGGACAACCAAATGCAGAGTTTTGGAGGGTGCCCTCAATGAGGGCCAAGGTAACGAGTGTGACACTTGTTTTGGGGCCACTGACATCTTAAGTGCAGCTGCAGGTCAAGGAGAGCAGCAAGTGATCCCAGAGAGAGTTTTGGAAACAGGCATGGGAGGGTGTAGTACGAACATGGGCAGGAAGGGAATTCTACAATCCTGGGGCACATGTAGTAAATGCTCTGTCACCTATTTGGAAAGGGTATTGGGAACCTAGAATATAGCAGGACCCTGCACCTTAGGGAATAAGAGGGGTGGGCAGGTTGGAGGAGCTCTGCCAGAACAAGAGGAGTGGCCATTCTGACAATCTTGTCAGTGAAACAACCTTGATTGATTAATGCAGATATATAGAGAATAATGGCTATGCAACTGTATGTTATGGATTTTTTAAACAACTCAAGTGTTTGATGACCCATAAACAGGGGGGAGTGACACCGCAGACCTGAAAGGATTGCTCTGTTATTCACTTTGGTACTGACAGCCAGGATTGTTTAACCCATTCGCCAATTTTGCCTTGTGATGTGGAACGTTAGGTACCTGCTACTGCCCTCTCATGCTCTTCTGTGCTCCAGAAGTCATCCTAGCATTCATGACATGCTGCTTTAAAGGTGACATTCAATTATTCACTAGAAATGTAGAAAATTTACAACAGAAGAAGGCTTTGCAGTGTGTCCAGTCTTCCCAATGAAGTTGTACATGCCTCCCCAGGGAATCCTGACCAACCCCCCACACACACACACCCAGAATCCTGGACCAATCAAGCCTTTGCACCAGTCCTATCCCTCTTAAAGTTGCCCTGTTTTTGCACTGACTAGTGTTTTGGGTAGTTTGTTCTCTCTCCACCACCTTCTCTGTGAAGAAAAACCTCCTCACATCCTTTTGAAATGTCCTCCCACCAGTTCCCCATGTATTTGTTTTGCACTGGTTGTAAACAGCCCTCTGGAGTACATTTTGCTAATACCCTGCATGTATTTGAATGTTTCAATAATGCGCCTCCCCTTTCTGGTCTCCGATTAGTACATGTCAAGGCTCTCTAATCTTTGCTGGTATGTCCGTCCTTGCTGCCTCTGAATCCTTTTGGTCACCTGCACTGCCTTCAGCTTGGTGATGTCCGTTTTAGGTGAGGGTTCCAGATTTGTACGCAGTATTCCAGGTGTGGTCTCACCAGTGTACTGTACTAGGCAATATGACCTTTTTCTGCTGCTTATGATGATTAGAAGTTATTGGATATCCTCAGTCTCAGTTTGGCCCTGCTCTAGGAAAATGAATACTGCTTACTAAAAGGCTTGTATTTTAAAAGGTTAGAAACTTGAACATTGTTATCAATCACCGATTGCACTAACAAAATACCCTTCTTCCTACTTAGACATTAAACTGAAATGTTTAGCAGAAAATGCATTTAAAGTGAGTTAAAATGCATGTTTTTCTAGGCATGTCTTAGATTACATAAGGAGCTAAATAAATGGAAACCAAAGATGGTATGAGGAAGTTGTAGTTGATGGCTAGAATAAATCCCTACCATGAGTTTATTACCTGTGTTTTTTAATAAGCAAAAAATTAAAAATAAGGTACATTGGGATTTAACAGTAATGAAAACCTCAACACTTCTATCTAGTACACTAACTCCAAAGAATTAGCAGATAGTGAATTTAAAAGTTAGTTGAGTAATATGCAGCTGCAGTCAGCTGGTTTCACCCTCACCGGGAGGTCTCAATCTGTCCAGCTTCATTTCATCACCACTCCCAATCTGATCAGGTGTCCTCAAAGGTTTGTCCTGGGTCCTGTTCTCTTTCCATATTCTTGAATGACCTCCCGCTATCTGTTCCTCTGTGTCCATTCATATGCATTCTGATGATACAGTTATTTTTGCATCAGGCTCCTCTTCCCATGATCTTACCTGACAGCTTCAGCTGCATTTCAACAATAAGCAACACTGGTTCTGGTCTAACCAAATATTTCTCAATGCCCAAAATAAACAGTCTCCATGACTTTTGGCACCGTCAGAGGCTTTCTAGACTCATGCTGCTCCTTTCTTTTCACACCCTTGATGGTGTTATTATTGAGGATGTATCCTCTTTAAGTACCTCGTGGTTTAGCCTGACCATCATCTTGATTTCTCAGTTCATATGGATGCCATATACCAAAAGCTTCACCCTAAGCTTGTGCACTATACAGGAGCAGAGTGAGTATCCCACTTTCTGTCTTCTGTGAGATTGTTTTAAAGATGATCCTAGCTATTTTGATTATAATGACATAGTCTACAGTGGATCCCCAAATCCTCCTTCCCAGACTAGACCCTCCTTCAACTCTTTTTGTCATTTTGCTTTAGATTGGTCACCATGTACCCATCACTGCTCACTCTACTCTGCCCTTTCTCTCCCTCTCTTGATGCCAGGCGCCTTTCCCATTGTGTCTCCTTTATACCTGAATTCTGGTTGGTTCCTTCCTTCTACTTTACTTCACTCTTATCCTCTACCTCAACTTCTTGCTATCCTCTTTGCAATATTTCCCATTCCCTCACTATTCCTTATAGAAAATCTACTGCTGGTCAACCTGATTCCTCTTACTGCTTTCCTAAACTTTGGTCCTCCTTCCCTGCCAATTTGCTCTGCTTCTTTGGCTTCTTCCTTAAAGTCTCTACTTTATGACTTATCTTCTCCTCCTGCAACTTTTCTTGGCTCTCTTCCTCACCCCCACTAGTTTTGCCCTGGCAGTGTTTCCCTCATAACCTGTACATATGTTATTCCAATTTATCTTTAATTTTTGATTATTCTGCAAGATATATTGTACTTTCTGTATATGATTTTCCTCATCCCCTACCCCAGGATGCATCTGAAACTAGTTGTTATCAGCTCAGCATGTCATTCCTGGTGAAACATTTAAATATAAATAAATAAATAATATTGCTTCATAAATTTGTGCGATTGCCTGAGTTAGCTTTATTTCCAACTTGTTTTTCCTTCATTTAAAAACCTGCTTTTCATCCATTTTAACATCAACTGTGATGAGATGGTTACCCACCTGCTCAGTTCATTTTAAAACCATCAACTTGAACTCCAAATCATATGCTTTTTATTTAAATGTGTTTGTCTATCAATAAACGACTAGTGACGTGAACTGAGTGTTTCTATAGGCAGCAAGTGGCAGTAATTGAGCTGATTGTTTAATTAAGGCCATCCCTGTTTTCTAGTTGCCTCTTTTCATAGCCATGGTCGAACATTTTATTGAATTAGAAGCTATGGCTTTAAAGGTGAAATATGGTTACCTAACCATATAAGTATGTACCATTGCAGCACCTCAGACATTTGGGTCAGGAGAGTTCAAAGGTCTTGACAGAGACACAATTCCCAGTTTTGGCCTGTACCACCAGTAAAATACAGTACATGCACCAAAATGTTGGATTGCTATTTTCAAACACTGTAGCACATTTATGAGAGTTTGACTGCTTTATGGTCTAAAAATGGCACCTGCATCATTTAAATCACACATACATAATTTTCTGAACACAACTTGTAACAACTTTGAGCACAATTTGTATGGTTTGACTTTCTGATGAAAGTAATGCAATAACACTAGAATTGCAGCACAGGTCATCACACACATCCAGAGGGCCTTTGAAAATCCATCCCCAAACCTCCAGATTATCATTTTTGAAGCATATAAACATAGAATCTGACAGCAGATATGGGTCACTTGGCCCACCCAGGCTGCCAATTTTTCCTACATACATTCTCACCACAGATCCCACTTGAGCTACAGCTCTTTCTCCCTCCCCTTCCTTGCCCTTTAATCTTGCTGCTGAGAGTCTTCTAACTTCTAGTCTTCCATATGGTGAGATTATTTTTATCACAGCGCATATTTATCTTTTCTCATCCTAACACATTTTGTTCATTTGACTTGTTCATCCTGACAGTTCTAATGATGTCTCTTACATTCTGTAGCATTAAATCACTGTCTTGTGGACTTGATCCGTCTGTATTCTGAATTCTTTCATAATTTATTCACATAGTTCTCTGTACTTGAATGACCAGCAACTTTATTGAAATCTTCTCTCTGAACTACCCTGATAATTGTGCCTTCTGAGCAGCATATTTTCTAAGGATTACAATCTCACTCTACTGTACCAGATATCTGGCTGAAATCCAAACTATATGTGCCAAACATCTCCTCACTATAACTGGATCACACCTGATTTGCTGGACTGTTTCAGATGACACAAACCAGGCCTGGTCAACCTTCAATTGTACCAATGATGACAAGGACTGGAATGTTATTATGGGCCAGATGTTCAAACCTTTGCCCAGTGGGCTAAATGATTGCACCCGGTTTGCCTAGGGTTTGCACAATACACAATATTCAAAGTGGGCTTTTGCACACAAACAGGGTTAGTGCATGCAATAAAACATAAGGTATGCAGTGGGCAAGGAGGGCAGGGACATGAATACCAGCACAGTGCAATATTCAGCACATTTGCTCTGTGCTAAGGGTTACAGAGGTCACTTTGTACAACACAAATACTGCCAATCAAAACCCCAATTTACTCTGGGCAACCCTAGCAGCCACTGGAGCCACTGCAGCCAACAACTAAGTTGGCAGTTGGGGAGCATACCCATCCCTGGTGTCTAGTGACACCCCCATCCACTGATTGCTGTCCCTGGTAATGTAAAAATGTCCCTGCTGTTCAGTGGTTCCCCACACCCTCTCTCTCTGTCCCCAATACATTAAAAATCTTTCCCTGGTGCCTAGTGGTCTCCCTGCCCTCCAATCACCATCCCCAGTGTAATGTAAATCATCCCTGGTGCCTCGTGATCCCTCCATCCTCTAATCACTGTAGCGATAGATTACATAATTTACTTGGTGGTCCGTGACCCTCCTCGTCCTGCGATCACCAGCCCACTTTAGACAAAGAAATCCAGTGCCTAGTGCCCCTCCCATCTGTTTGCTGCCCTGTATATTTGAAATTATGTCCTTGCCATCCACTGATCCCCCACTTCCGATTGTTGGCCCCTGTATGATATCTCTGCAGATATCTGAAGGTAATCTCTGAAGTTGTCAGAAAATAAACAAAACTAAATAAATATTTACTAAATAAAATAAATATGTCATATTCCCTGGCATCTAGTGGTACCCCCACCCAATGATCCCTGTTCCCATACCAACATACCCTTTTCTAGCATCTAGTGACCCTCCCACCATGGTCAACAGCCAACCTACCCTGCCAACCCCTTATCTGAAGTGCTGGTACTACAGGAGACCATATGGTGACTGGCATCAGCCCTCATCTCACCTCCTCAGCTGACGGCCATATGCAAAGTCAGGGAGCATGTGTCCAATGCATTGTACAGGGCACAGGTCCTCTGTATTGTACAGGAGTGCACGGCCTGTGCACTGTACAAGATTGTCATTATAATGTAACTGTGTAATTGGTCTATTAAAAAACCTTTATTATATAAAATTAAAAATACCATATGAAAAGAAAAAGCTGATTCAGACACCTAGGGGCTATTAGCATATCAGTGGTGCACTTTCATGATCAAGGATATCACAATAGCCATGTGATATATGAAATAGCCATGTGATATATGAATCAGCCTGTTCTTCAGTTAGGTGGTATTCTATATGTACCAAGTCATCAGCACACATTAAGAAGATGCATGAGGAAGAGATACGATGAAGAGTATTATTGAAAGAGAGAAGAGCAAATGACCTTGGATCAAGCCTTGCAGAATAACAATACTAGTGACAGTAAGGTCAGAAAGAAAGTGAACAATTTTACAAATTGCTTTCAATTGCACAAGTAGCTGCTTTTCTTTGTTTGTTTGTGTTTGTTTATTGAACATATTTTCCCTGGTCACAGGCTGGAACTTCCTTCCACCTCCATTGCCAATGCCCAGTTCCCACTCATTGATGCACCACCTAACCTGGCTAGGGACCCCACAGCCCACTCACATCTCACTGCTGTGTGGCCCCTCCAGCTTACCCCCAGGGCCAGTTATGTCTTCAGCCACATTGACATTTCTTCCCCACTATCTATGTGGCCATCCACAGAGGAGGTGAAGACCTGGGGCACTTTCTGGGTGGTTGCGGTAGAACCCAGCATTGAGTGAGGCAGGCAGAGAGGGGCTTTATCTATCCAATATGCACCATTTTCCCTGTAGCCCCATCCGTGTTTGTGTCTTAGGGTGTCGGCACACCTGACGCACCTGACTGACTGCTTGCTCGCCTAACATCCCCCATCCTATGCTTTCTCTGCACCACCACCTGTGGTCAACCAGGTGGCAGTAGAGCAGCAGACCTGCAAGTCCCCCAGAGGAGGCAAACATCCACCAGACATTTGATCCACCCCAGCCCTATGACAGATCTGGGTCATTCCCAAACCAAGGTCATCAGCATTGTAAGCAGTAAGCGCTACTGCTGCACCGGTGGCCAGTTGCACAGGTAGCTTGAAACCAGCTCACAGCAGTGGGGCAGAGACCTAAATCTAGCAGCTTAATCTCAGAAGGGAGTGACTTACAAGATCAAATACCTTGGTCAAGTCCACAAACACAGCACCATCAGCTGGCCCTTGTCCATTGCATAACTGGTATCATTAGTTAGTTTAACAAGAGCCATGGATTCACTATGACACTTCTAAGACCCATGTTGGGCAGGGGAGAAAAGGTTGTACTGTACTTACAAATGCTATCAGTAAACTTACAGTAGCAGAGACCATTTTCAAGAATTCTGCTGCTGTAAGTAGCAGGCACCTGCCTTATGCCATAGAAACCACTACTATTACCATTAGTTGCCACCACTGGTTTGGGGCAATGGGGTTAGGGCACCTTAACCATACACTGGAGCATCATTAAACATGAGGCCACACACAAATGGAGTTCCAAGCATGAAGATGAGATCAAGTTGGTGTATTTATTAAACTACCAAGTGGTGCACAGCATTAAGGGCATTCCCTTGCCACTTCAGATCTTCATATTATAGTTACCAATCACTATACTCACTGCATTACACTGTACAATATACTTTCACTGGGGTTCAGATATTCACCCCACCAGTCTTCCCAGGGCCGGTCTACCCTGCACTATTCCTACAAAACTGTTGCCAGGTTATAACCCTTGATCTAAGGGTACTGCTACTATTGCTACACTGGATTATAGTCCAAGTCATATTTCAAAGATTTCACAGACCATCCTTAAACTCCCTGTGGAGGTGTCTGAAGCCCAGCACTCCTAAAACCATGTGTGTAATGGCACCTCCCATGCAGTGCAAGTACTTCCTGGGCAAAACATCTTCCAGTTTATGTTTCACTGTGCCCATAAGAAAACAACTTTATGAAAAACAAGTCTGACTATGATGTTACTAATAAATGTAATTGATTAGTTAGTACAGCCATGCCTGCCTCCTCCTCCAAGAGTACACTTCTAGCCCTAGTGGCCCAAAGAAAAGCTCCCATGCCTGACCCCATCCCAGTGACTTACCAACCCAAACTCTTGCCAGGCCCTCCTCCTGATGACCATTCATTCAGTTATCATGCCTGGGGTTTCTACAGAATAGTACCTAGGTTTTAATTCAGTAAGAGGACATCTTTAAAGCAAAGATTACTTACAAATGTGCCCTCTTTCAGGCTGTGACTCTCGTTTCAGGTTAGGCTGTCTTATTAGCCATTCCATGTTAGGAAAGGATCCTAACAGAGCTCAGTGACCTCCCTTGAGGGATGCAACTCCTACTCCTGGCAGTGCTATGCTGGTTTCCAATCTCTTGGTCCTCGAGGACAATCCTGGGATATTCCATTCTCCTGGTGGTGCATACTGATGTCATTGCTGTGGAGATCTTGTCTGGAGGCCAGTGCTACCCACACCCAGGATCCTGCCACCATTCCTGGGCCCGCAGACCCTCAACTCAGTCACAGCTGGAAAGCTGGGTTACCTTCACTGATCTTCTTGCTGCTGTAAGAACTGCTTGCCTTTTCCTTTTATAGACAATCAGGAGGGCAGAAGCATGAATATTCATGAAAGAGTTTCCCACTTCTAGCTGAACCAGAACACTAGTCTGTACACAAACACCTGGACATCCTGGGCCCAATTTTCAGAGGACTGCTAGATTCATGATGTTGCACTGATCCATGGCTGCAGCAAACTTTGGGTGTATCAGGGACCCTGCACCTGATTTCAGTACAAAGTGGGTCCCTGCACTAAAGTCCCAAGAGTTGCCACAATCAAGAATGTTGTTGCACAGATTTGGCACACTGGAGGGAATTGACAGAGGGTCCCGTCAAGTACCCCTGCCTGGCACAACCCTGTTTCAGACCCATGATGTTGGGGAACCTGCATGGTACACTAACCCTGACTAGTGAGGGTGCCAGAAGTGGGTATGGGCACAGTAGGGTGTTGGAAGGTACATTGGTGGCATAAGGGCAGTCATGCCCTGTACAGTGCACAGAGCCATGGACAGAGATGCCATCATTTGCAGGCACTGACCGTATCTCAGACCCTCTGATGCTACTGGCCCTGCCAGCTGTCCCTGCATCATGCAAACTCCTGACATGTGGTGACACAGCAGGGATGCATGGGCTGAGGTGTTGTTGTTGGACAGGGACATACCATAGTCATTGGCACCTGCCCCTGTTGCACAGCTGTCTGTGTACTACCATAGTGCAGTTACAGCTGATGTAATATATGTGTAGGTAGGAAGGGCATCCCACATGGCAGGTGCCTCAATGAGATATGGCAGACAGCATGTCAGGGAGTGCAGTATGTGGGATGGCTGGCAGGGCTGGTAGCATCAGGGGTCCAGGATATGATCAGTGCATGCAGACATTGCCTTATCCTGTCCACGGGTATGTGGCACTGTGCAGGCATGACTGCCCCAATGCCACCAGTGCACCCTCCCATACCCTGCTGTGCCCATGTCGCCCACTACTAGTACCCCACTGGTCCGCATCAGTGTACCATGCAGGTTACACACACACACAAGTGGCACACTTCCAGATCTGTGGCGCAAGTGCTGTTAGACTAGTTTATGGCTGGTCTAATCTCAGCCCTGACTCATAGCCACTGTGGGGCTTCCAAAATCCCAAATAATGGGATGCTGCAGCCTGGCCCTGGCACAAGCCCCTACAACCTGGCACACCACTCTTCTGGTAAGGTGGCACATGGCAGGTTCGGACACAGCTTCCTGATTTCAGTGCAGCCTGCACTTGCAAATCAGGATTGCTGCAACATTTGGCACAAGATGCCACTTGCATTAATTCCTTTTGGCACTGACACTTTGCACCAAATTTTGCCATTTGAAAATCAGGCTCACTGTCTCCAAGCAAGCAAGGCCCTCTAGAGGGAAACTCTCAGTGTCAGGCTTATCCCTTGAATGCTGTCTAGTATTTGGCCTTGAGCTGAATGAAGAGAGGCTGGTTACACTACATACAGACAAAATGACAATAGTTATAAATAATCCTAGGTCACCCTTCTAAACAAGATGCTAGATAGGGGTAGCCAGTCTAAGGAGTTTGGGCATCAAACCACCTGAGCTCGTCATAAATCAGGTAGGGAAAATCCTAGCTTCTTATTGGCTGAGGCAGACTATCACCCATGCATTTACATCAACCTAATGCCCAGTAAAAAGAACCAGTGGGATTTGTAATCTGGGCAAATCACATACTGAATTCATAACCCACTGTACTCATCCCTGATTGCCATTACTAACATGGCTGCCACCTTTACTCACTGGAAACCTTCAAGGCCCTGAAAAGCAAAATCTCCCTCAATTTGGAAACAGAAAAGTCCCTCATGATCCCTTTTCTGTTGAGGCTAACTCAGAGTGGCATGGGGGCAGAGGATGGATGGATGCTACAGTGGGTGTGTGGGAGAGGGGTATCTGTGGTGCTAATTTTTCACTGTGGTTGTGGGGAGGAGGCTGCATTGTGTTTTAGATCAGGTGAGGAAAGATTTTTTAACTTCTTTCTGCCATGGTCGAGGAAGAGGGTGGTGTGCTGCTGCAGTAGACAGTGGAAAAGGGTTGTTATTTACCAAAACAGTTTGGATGTGGAGGGAGGGTGGCGGGGTGCTTCAAGAGGATGGGGAGAAGGAAGTCTTTGTTTTAATAGTAAAATTAATGTTTGCACTGTGAATTGCTGTTAAAGTGCCAACTTTGCCAGAGCAGACAATTAGCCCTACAGACTGCTTTGACTGGGAAGTGCAACAGCTTCTTCAGGCAATTAGAGACTTAATTGCAGCAGCAACAAGCTGAACAAGTATGATGTTATTGCTCACTGAGGGACAGAAACATCTTCACTGTTTCTTCACTGTTTTCAATTACTGCAGAGCACATTAAGAGATGCTGATTTAAAGAAACCACAAAACCAAACAGCATATTTTCAGGAAACGCTAGTCATAACAATAGGACTTGACTTCAAGTTTTATTGACAATCTGTAAAACTTTTCATTTACCTTTAAAGCATGCAGATAATAGCATTATTTTGTGTTTATTTTGTCTAGTTTAGTATACATTAATAGTGTTTCTGCTTGAGCAAGTTAGTATTTTAGGGGTGAATATTTTGTGTAACATTTCATAATGCTGGTTTGCAGAATGTACCTGTGTGATCTTGTTTGAAAGCTGATAATCATTTCTGCTGTTTTTTAAGCTGCCATTTAGAAGTTTACATTGAGTTCATTGTGGTAACATTTAGTTATAGCTGAGGTGGGCTGAGGGTTAAATGCGCATGGTAAATGTTATTCTGCTGGTCTGCAGCCTCTATGTGTGATTCTGTTTGAAACCTTCATTATTAGCTGCAGTTTTATAAAACTGCTATTTAAAAGGAGCCTTTGAGATCAGAGTGGTAACATTTAAAGTGATGATTTTTGCTTTGTGTGATGTGGCTTGGCTGGAGGGAATTAGAGCACTGAAAATTTCCTGCATCCTGATTAGCCAAGCAAATCTCAAAACACGTATGTTAACAAGGCACACCAGTGCATGTGTCATGCAGGGATAAAGTCTAGCCTCAGGTATGTTGTAATGTGGGGTCAAAGATTGAATGCCTTCAACCACATGAGAAGTGATGCTACCCTAGCAACACACATCCCAAAGTGCCTTTCTGTGACTATAAAATGGATCCATTTATGTGTTTACAGTCATAAGTAGGCTGTGTTTGTGGCGTAGTTTACCTGTGAGGTCTGTGCTGGGATGACAGCACTGGTAGAAACTGTCTCTCCACAATCCACTTACAACATATATTCTGTCCATTTTATAATTTCTATGAACACAAAATTGGAACAAGTTCAGGCAGTGGAATTTGGAATCTAAGTAGATAGATAGATAGATAAATAGATAGATAGATAGATAGATAGATAGATAGATAGATAGATAGATAGATAGATAGATAGATAGATAGATAGATATTTTATTTTTATAGCACTCCTTCCAGAAGCTCAAAGCACTGCACAATTTACAAAACATTGAATACAATAAAAACAGCAGCAATCACCTTACAGATAAATAAACAATTAAAATAAAATAAGCTCTAAAACAGATTATAGGTCACATATCTATCTATCTATCTATCTATCTATCACAGAAGACAGTCAATAAATACAGTTATGTCAATAATTTTGCAGCTCATAGGCTTGGCTGAACAAAAATGTTTTCAGGCACTTTTTAAAGGTAAAATAATATACAGAATCTATGGGCCATTTCATTCATCCCTGATTGCCATCCCAAACATGGCTGACACCTTTACTCACCAACAACCTTCAACCTGGTCTTAAAAATCAAACGCCTTATATTTAAAAAGAAAATGTTCTTTCCTTTATGATTCCCTCCTTAAACACATAAATTTAGTTTCTTTGACAACCATGAAAAACTCTTCCTATCATTACAAGCTTACCAGGTGTAACCACAAAATCCCATGGGTTCCAGAAATTCAATGCTTTTTTCCAGTTTGTTTCCTCAGGGATTAAGATTTGAGAGCCCTGCTGCCATGTGCTCTAATGTATGTGCAGCAGGAGGGGCTGAGCATGTTAGAACTGTTGCTCAGGTAAGCATCGGTCAGTTCTACTTTTTAGGTTTTGTTTGTTAGAGGAGGAGTTCAGAGGTGAGCCACCTGTACCACAGCTGCAAAGGAGGTCCCTCATCTTGTTCATCTCATGCTGCCCATGATCCTTCATGTGCTTTACTCAAGTGGTGGTGTAACTGTGATTCTTGTCCTATCGAGTTCCTGCTATGCAAGGTTGAACTATAGCTGCAACTGTGATCAGGGTATCACTACTAATTGCTGAAATTTGGAATCCCAACATTCAGGGTCCCAAGTTTGGCTGCCTGACACACACCCACCCAACAGATGGAAGCTGGTATCGACAGGGGTAAGTAGCGGATGTGATGAACTGCTACCCTGCCCCTAGTCGGGCACCACAGGGAAGGGAAAATGCTGGGGTTGGTTGAGCTGCTCTTGTGGTGTGGAGGGCTAACCTACTAGCAGCTCGGCCAGCATTGTGCTCACAGACCCAGGTTCTATTCTGAAAATAATTTTGTGTGGCACTCTTTTGCCCCCATAATTTTCTAACCTACTCCAAGGTCCACTTCCCTCAGAGTTAGAAACATAGAAGTTGACGCAGATAAGAACCGCAAGGCCCATCCAGTCTGACCATTTCTTTTTCTACCTTATGAATGTGCCATTGGCCTTTGCTCTGTCAATGGCCTATCTATTCATACTGATCTGTATTGCTCCCTTATGCCTATCCCATGCCTGTTTAAAGCCCTGCACTGTATTCATATCCACCACTTCCTGAGGTAGGCCATTCCATGCATCCACCACCCTTTCTGTGAAAAGAACTTCCTCACATTACCCTTAATCTGCCTCCTTCTAACCTCATGCTGTGTCCTCTTGTCCTGCTATTTTTCTTATATAGAAACATGTTAGACTCTTTCACCTTGTTAATGCCCTTAAGGTGTTTGAATGTTTCAATCATATCACCTCTCTCCTCCTTTGCTCTAGGGTATATGTGTTGAGCTCCGTTAATCTGTCCTCATATGTTTTCTGATACAGTCCCTACACCATTTTAGTTGCACTTCTCTGGACTGCCTCAATTTGGTTAATGTCCTTCTGAAGGTGTGGCCTCCAGTACTGCATGCAGTACTCAGATGGGGCCTAACTAGTGTCTTGTAAAGAGGGATTATTACCTCCCTCTTCTGCCTTGTGATACCCCTACTAATACACCCCAACATCCCTCTAGCCTTAACTACTGCTCTAGTGGTCTGCTTGGATGATTTCAGGTCATCGTGATGATAATGCCCAAGTCTCTTTCTTCCCTTGCGACTGCCAGCAGCTCCTCCCAGCCTATAGGTGGCTTCAGGGTTTTCTTCCCTATGTGCATGATCTTGAACTTCTTTGCTAAACCCCAGTTGCCACTCTTCCAACCATTTTGCTAGTTTATCCAGATCTCTTCTCATTCTGCCCACTCCATCTGGATCATCTACTCTGTTGCAGATCCTGGTATCATCTACAAACAGACAACCTTACCCTCCAGTCCATCTGCAATGTTACTGGTGAAGATATTGAAGAGGACTGGCCCCAGGACTGATCCCTGAGGTACTCCACTTGTGACTTGCATCTTTTCTGACTGTATACCATTTACCACCACTCTGTTTTTGCCTGTCAACCAGTTTGCCACCCAGTTGACCAACGCCTGACCCACTCCAAGCCTACCCAGCTTATTAATCAATCTTCTATGTGGAACAGTATCGAAAGCTTTGCTGAAGTCAAGGTAGACAACATCAACTGCTCCCCTTGGTCCACCACTCTGGTTACCCAGTCAAAGAAATCTATGAGATTAGTTGCCAGGACCTTCCTTTGTAAATCCATGCTGTCTTGGATGCTGTGCTCCTATGGATTACAGGTGTTGCACTATCCGTTCCTTAAGGAGTGTCTCCATAATCTTGCCCACTACTGAGGTAAGACTGACTGGTCTGTAGTTCCCTGCCTCCTCCTCCCTGCTACCACCCTTGTGGAGTGGGATCACATGAGCCCTTCTCCAGTCTTTTGGGACCTGTCCTGTGCTCAGAGACTCACTAAACAGTTCTGATAATGGTTCTGCTAGTTCCACCCTTAGCTCCTTTAGTACCCTGGGATGTATGCCATCAGGTCCCATTGCCTTGTCTACCCTGAGCTTATCAAGCTCTTGTAGAACCATTTCTTTTGTGAAGGGACTAGTACACACCTCCTCCCTCCCCGTGTCCATGGTGCTGAGCTGTGGGCCCTGCCCTACCTTCTCTTCAGTAAATACTGAGCAGAAGTATCTATTTAAGCTTGTTGGGCTCATTGGGCTTGCCATTGATATCCTCCTTGCCCTCTAACAAAATTATAGACCTGTCCCTTACCACTGGGGTTTTCCCGGCCCTATGGAAATCTGCAGTGGTCATGCCTATTTATAAAGGTGGGGACCACAAAACCACGCAAACTACAGGCCTATTTCAATCCTTCCACCCTTTCAAAAGCACTCCAAGCGATCATCACAGATCAGCTAAGAGACTACTTGACAAGTACTAGATACAGTGCTGCCAACAACACGGCTTCCAGAAGGGCACAGCACCACTACTGCTTTAGTTGAATTTACAGGCTTCATACACAATGCCCTTGTCAGAGGGCTCATGGTGGGTATAACCTATATTGACCTCCCAAATCCTTGACACTGTTAACCATGAACTGCTGCTGTACCAACTAAAACAAGTTGGTCTCTCACCTGACACAATTCTGTGGTTCAGGAGTTACCTTTCTGGGAGAGAGCAAGGGTAAAATCCAAACACCCTCTCTGATAGGAAACCAGGGAAGACAGGTGTTCTGCAAGGGTCCATCCTTGACCTCTTCTTTTCAGCTTGTCCTTAACCAACTCCCGGAAGCTCTTAAAGACAATATCCTTTGCACGCAGATGATGCTGTACTTTTTTCAAGCCACCGAGACCCTACTGTACTGAAAGTCAAATGCAAGTCACTTTCACCATTGCTGAACAATGTTTCCTCAAATCGAGACTATTGTTACACTACAATAAGACAAAACCATGATATTTGCATCCAGCAATAGTAAGCACAAATTCTTCAAATTAGAAAATTTACAACAAACGCCGCCTCCTTGCTGGAGACAGTAAACTGCTTTAAATATTTGAGTGTAACTCTGACAGCACTCTTCCTACTCAAAACATATCAACCTAGGTGCTAAGGCAGCAACTCAAGGCTAGGGCTTCTATAGAAACAAACACTGCTTAACCTATGAAGCTCTCAAACTGGCAGTCACCAGCACAGTTCTATCGGTCATTGACTATGGACTTGTAGTTTATGGATCAGCAACCTCTATGGCTCTCAAGCCGTGGTAAAACTTCCTCAAATAAGGCCTGTAGGCTTATCTTGGGAGCTATCCAGAGGACCCACACTTGCGACCTTTATGCTCAGACTGACTGGCTTAACCTGGATTGCAGGATACAGTACATGTCTGTCTGCTGGCAAAAGCTACCTCGGAATTTCCGCTGGGTATCAGGAACCTTCTTAGCCTCCCTGACTCCTCTGGAAGCACCAGGAACACCCATAACCACTCCCCAAAGTCCCTTCCACCATACAGTGCAAGGCCAGCAGTCTTTGAATACCGGCACCTTCCTGGACAAACTCTCTTAGTATAGACCTACAAAAGGAAACTAGGCTTAGTCAATTTAAGGCTAAACTTTGCACACTGCTTGCATCTACTAGTGGTTGTGACTGTTGGAACTAGGCTCTCTCCTTCCCTCTTAGTGGTTGCGATTCCTGACCCTGCACCTTCCTCCTCTCTCACCCCTGCTCACCACCCTTCTTTCTCTCTCCTCTGCCCCTCCATCTCACGTGCTCTCTTGTCCTCTCCCTTAATCAACCCCTCTACTATCCTCTCTTCCACCAGTCTCACTCCCTTCCAACCTCCCTTTGACATCGCCACCTGCTGGTATGCCACCCTATTTCCCTCCTCCCTGCCCACCTCTCCTATGCTCACTCCTCCTCCTCCCCTGCCCTTCTTTCCCTCCTTTCCTCCTCTAGTCTCAGTTACCATCCCTTCATGCCTACTCTGACTACCCTCTGCCTTTTCTCCCTCTCCTCCCCTCTACCCTTTGTACTGTCACTCTCCCTCCACTTTACTTCACCATTCTCTGCCTAATACCATGTTCCCTTCTCCTGCTTTCTGTCCTGCTCTAGTTTGATGCAACTGCATCCCCATCAGGTTCTGGTTCCTAATCTTGCTTAGGTCCCCTGGAACTATTCTTACCCTTACATGCCTTGCTGTGTCCTCCTACTGTCATAACTCTTCACCCATCCCTTTTATTTTTGTCTCCAGGAAAATGTAACTCCTGAATCTCAAATGTACTAGGCCTGTAAATATTCTGTTTAATTAGAAAAATTGTTTCCTGTACTAGTCATTAAATGTACTATTTCTTATGTTCTTTATTTTGTTTCATGATATGGAACCTTTGTAAATGAGCCTGGCTCAAAGGTATTTCCAAAACTAATAAAAAAAAATAAAAATTAGTATAGATGCTTTTACATGGTCCTCCTTCTCACACGCCCCTTATCCCTTTGATCTTAGTAATATCCCTCTTGACTTTCTCCTTTCACTAATGTAGCTACAGAAAGTCTTGTCACCTTCTTTTACTGTTCATGCTAGTGTTTCCTCAGTTTGGGCCTTTGCCTGCCTTACTGCCTCTCCTGCTTCCCTTAGGGAAGTTTGTATGCCTCCCTATCTTCATCCTGCTGCATTCCCTTATATTTCCTGAAGGCCAGCCTTTTGGCTTTGCTATTGTATTTGAGAACCAAAGTGGTTATTTTAGTTATGGGGGTGCAGGGGCTTGACTTCTCACATTGTACTACATCTCTGTCAGTCTTCCCGACAGTCAGGCCCTAAATTTGGGCTTATGGAGTTTGGGAGACTGAGTGTCAGGGTATCAGAGTAGATCAGTGATCAGAATGGACCAGTCTGCTGGAGCTCACCAGGATTACTGGTGCAACCATGGGTTGCCTGATAGTGTGAGACTGTTATTTGCCATTTACTTCTGTCCTCATCTATCACAGAAGTAAAGCAAAACTTTTGCAAAGGTGCTTCCTAAGGTTGCCACTGCAAGAAATGGAGAACATTTATTGCCTTTACTGCTTCAGAAGAGTGTTATACTAGGACTGGAACCATGGTCCATTTTACAGCTGCAGCAGGCAGAGCCCTCACGGATGTCTTGCCATTAGTAGAAAAAGGAGGGCTCCAGATTCCCAGTGGACAAGATAAAATTGAAGATTTCATGGAATCACTGTGCTAATTGAAGCAGTCTGCTGTATTCATTGAACTGAGCAGTGTTGCATGCACTATTTTGTGTGATAATGTGGTTACTAGCTTCAATGTGGGTAGAATTCTCTTCAAGAGAGATTCATAGCTTATAAACATGTCAACTTAGTCAGCCTTTCAAATGTAATTGAAACTGAAGAAACTGATACACGGAAGTTCTCATGCCAGCTTAAATTACAGTCAGCACTGATTCCTAACAGCTGTGTTTTCCTGAGCAGCACGTGTGCCACTCTACTAAACCTTTCCTGGTACATCAACCTTTCCTAGTCAGCTTGTAAATGCCTGTAATGCTATATGTTAGCAGTGCATGGTTCAGAACATGAAGCAGTAAAAATATTATCTCACGTTTTCCTTGAGCCTTCCCTCTAACTTAATTTTATGCCCCTTGACTTGGAGCATCTCTAACTTTGGAAGATTCTTCCTTCCTGTACTCTGTTTATACTGTTGATGTATTTGTATGTCTCAGTCATCTACCCCCTTTCCTCCAGGTAATACATATATCTAACTCTTTGAGTATTTCTCATAGGTCTTATCCCACAGGCTCTGCACCATTTTAGTTGTCCTCCACCGACTGCCTCCACCCTGTCTATGTTCTTTCTCAGATTGGGCATCCAGAACTTGATACAGTATTCCAGGTGTGATCTCTCACTAGTGTCTTATACAGGGCAAGATGACTTCCCTCTTTATAATCCTGATACCCCTCTCTATGCATCCAAGCATCTGGCTAGCCTTTCCAGCCACCTTATTGCATTGCCTAGTTTCTCTTAAGTCCTCCAAGATGATAACTCCCAGTCCCTTTTCTGCTTTGAGACTGTCAATACCTCCCCACCTAGTTCGTACTTTGCACCTGGGTTCTGTGCCCTATGTGCATGATCCTGTACTTCTTGCATTGAACCAGTGCTGCCATTCTTCAGACCATTTCTCCATTTTTAAGTTCTTCCTCATTTTTCAACAATCCCTGCATGTCAACCCTATTCCATACCTTTGTATACTCTGTGAAGAGGCATGCCTTCCCTCTAGTCCCTCTGCAATGTCCCCAATAAAGACGTTAAGGACCAGCCCAAAAGCTGACTCCCACGGCACCCTGCTCATCACCTCTCAAGCATACTCCCCATTTACCACAACCCTCTGACTCCTGCCATTCAGCCACTATTTAGAATCAATCCACCCCTAGGCTGTGCAGTTTGTTACTCAGCCTTCTGTGGGGATGGTGTCAAATACCTTTCTGAAGTCCAGACAGGCCACATCCACCACACCACCCTGGTCCTCTACCTTAGTTACCCAGTCATGCTGTAGATTAGTACAATGAGTTAATGCAAAACACAGTGCTTATCCTAAATACAGTAAAAGTTAGGGTTAGATGTATAAGAAAATAAATGCCATATAAGGCAGTGTATGTGTGTGTTAGTGTGTATGGCAATACTTTGCATGTGTAGACAGTACACTGCTGTGTTATACTGAAATATATATCCATGTATGTATTAGTCAGTGTGTGTATATCACAACAATTAGAAAGTGCAGTTAGGTGGCTCAGTGATTAGTGCAAAAATTGCTAATCTACATTTCCCCACTGTCTAGATAAGTTTCAGCCTTATGCATGTCATTGCTGGTTTAAATGAGGTGTCTAGTAGCAACCCCCACCCCCACCCTCCAATGTCCACTGGAGCCTGAAAAGAAGAACATAGTTCCTCAATGTCTTTCTTTATTCTGCAAAAAGGTCCATCGCTGATGCAAACCCCACACACCCTCCTGATCTTCCACTAAGCACCCACCACCACATACATCCAGACCTCCCCACACACCCTCACTCACCTGAACAGATACCAGTGTGAAGATTCACTGTCCCATGGAAGAAACGTCTTACTGCTAGAAGTGACTGCAAGAGGAGAAATAAGGTAAGTGCAGTTGAAAACCCATTGAAATGCACTGAACCACACTTACATTTTATTTCTCTTTGTAAGCCCCCACTCCCAATGTCTAGGGTATCCAGATGTTAAGAGATAGGAGTGGGTGCCATACAAGCCAGAAAACACAGTCCAAGAAAATAGAAATGCACCTATTAGCTGGTTCTTCTAATGGATTTGAGATGGCTTCGCTAGGCAAGGAGCAGGTGCAGTTTTCTTCATAAGTGGGACAACTCCAGGGAGCAATGTTCGTTAAACAAGCACCAAATGCACTGTTTGAGTTAATTAAATTCAATGCCCACTCCAAATTCAAAAATGCAAAACTGATTTAATATAAACGAGAACAGTCAAAACCACTCCATGGGGTGGTGATAACACATAGGTGGGGGCAACTTCAGGCCAAACCTGACATTCCTTCTGCAACGATCTCTTTGGTCAACAGATTGATTTACTGCATGCAGACATTACCTTGAGCTGAAAAGGCTACATTCCTGACAGCAGCATTTGTTGTAGGCTGAAACAGGCCTCACTTAGGAGCATTTCAAACTCAGCAGCACTCTCGTTTCATATTTCTCACTTCATTCTGTCTTTAAACAGGCACTTGCTTTCTTTTCCATTCTCTGAGTCTCAGCCAAACTTAAACTGAGGTAGCAATTGTGACAGCATGAGGCATTTCTACTGTCCCAATCCCATTTCTTACTTTGGTTTGTTTTACCCTTCTACACCAGGGAATGTCATACCTACAGTGAGCATTTTCATTACTGAGGTCTTACACTTTCAGATTAGTGTTCTTTTAGCAAGAATTGGACCACCTAAGACCTTCCGGACACCCATCACTGATGCCACGCACCTGACTGTTCTTCCCAAGGAGTCTTGCACATTCCCAAACCTACAGAGACCCAGAGGCACTATCTGCTCATGCAGCAATTCTAATTTATGGACTACCTTCACCCAACGGATTGCTGACTGTGCTACATGGAGCACCTGGATGGTCTGCCACTCCACCAGGGTCCCAACCAACCACTCCCCACATGGACCTTTTCCTGCCTTCACAGGCTGCACCCCTGAGAGCCCAACCACTGTGGTGGTCACTGGCCAGGAGAAAGGGAAGACCTGCCACCACTACACCTCAACAGTCCAGGCTACCACCTCTGAAATGTGCCACCAGCCCAATCTGCCATAGCAGGCCCACCCACAGAACACTGACTGGCTCCCAGGTTGCACTCGCCCATGGGAAAGATAACTTAAAAATACAGGGCCCCCATCGGTGCTTTACCCTACCATGGTGCCAAAGATCACATGGTGGGCCTCCAAACATCAGCTTCTCATGGGTTCCATCTCCCAATAGCATCAATAGGACCAGGCTGATGCTCCACTGCTCCCCTGCACCTAATGCCCAAACTGCCATTCTTCTCCACATGCAGGTCTTTGAGAGTGGAGGCCAGGGTGGTAAGCAGCCCACCCTGGCCCCGCCATGGTCCTCTAGCCGAACTGATGGGCCTAACACCTGTCTTCTCTTTTCTTTCCTGAGACTTCCAGATCTCTCCCCATGGCACCAAAACCCTTCCTTTTATCCCCTGGGGATGGGGCCCTGCTGGCAGCAAGCGGCCCTACATCCCAGACCTACCAGCACCATAGCTCTCTCTCTCTCCTCGCTCTCTCTCTCTCTCTCTCTCTCAGCCGTCGCTTAGCTACAGAAATTTAACTAGTAAGCCTCCTCCCAGAGGGTGCTTTTACCCTCATAGCAGTCACCAGTTCCAGCAGCAAGACGTGTCTTTGATGGGAAAGTGGATCTTCACACTGGAACCTATTCAGGTGAGTGAGGGTGTGTGGTGGGGGTGGGGTGGTGAGTGCTCAGTGGGAGGTCAGGCATGGGGTGAGAGTTGCATTACCACCCAGTCTGGCCTATTAATCCTATCTAGTGTGAGGCCCCATGCCCAAACTGAACTCTGGGGCCCCCCTTGCCTCCAGGATACCATTGTGTCTATACCACTACTTCTTAAATTCTGTGACTGTTTTATCCCCTACCACCCCTCTGGTAGGCTATTCTTGCCATCCACCACCCTCTCCATGAAAAAATATTTTTTCACATTTCCCTTGAGCCTCAACCCACATTCATTTTGTGCTCTTGACTTGAAGCATCTCTTACTTTGGAAGATGCTTCCTTCCTGTACTCTGTTTATACCAGTGATGTATTTTGTGTTCTAATCATGCCCCTTTCCTTCTATTAATACATATTTAACTCCTTTAGTCTTTCCTTATAGGTCTTATCCCACAGGCCCCACACCATTTTAGTTGCTCTCCACTGCACTGCCTCCACCCTGTCTATGTACTTTCTCAGATGGAGCCTCCAGAACTGGACCCAGTATTCCAGTTGCAGTCTCTCATGAGTGTCTTATACAGGGCAAATGACCTCCTCTTTCTACTCATGATACCCCTTCCTGTGTATCCAAGCATCTGACTAGCTTTTCCAGCCACCTTGTCGCACTGCCTAGTTTCTCTTAGGTCCTCTGAGATGATAACTCCCAGATCACTTTTCTGCTTTGGGACTGTCAGTACCTCCCCACCTAGTTCATACTTTGCCCCTGGGTTCTTGTGCCCTATGTGCATGATCCTGCACTTCTTTGCATTGAATCCCAGCTACCATTCTTCAGACCATTTCTCCAGTTTTTAAAGTCTTCCTCATTCTTTCAACACCCTCTGGCATGCCCACCCTATTTTACACCTTTGTATCATCTTAGAAGAGGCATACCTTCCCTCCAGTTCCTCTGCAATGTCCCATAAAGACATTGAAGAGGACCGCCCAAACACTGACCCTTATGGCACCTGCTCATCACCTCTCCCTCTTCAGAGTACTCCTGTTTACCATGACCCTTTGACTCCTGCCATTCAGCCAGTTCTCCACCCACAGAACTATTTTAGGATCCACCCCTAAGCTGAGCAATTTGCTTATCAGCCTTCTGTGGGGATGGTGTCAAGGCCTTTCTGAAGTCCAAATAGGCCACATCCACCGCATCTTCCTGGTCTACTACCTTAGTTACCAAGTCATGCTGTACATTAGTACAATGAGTTAGTTCCAAATACAGTGCTTATCCTAAAAACAGTAAAAATTAGGGTTAGATGTATAAGTAAATAAATGCCATATAAGGCAGTGTATGTGTGTTAGTGTGTGTGTGGCAATACTCTGTGTGTGTACAGTAGATAGTGCACTGCTATGCTATACTGGAATATATATGCATATATGTGTATATGTATTAGTCAATGTGTGTGTATATCACAACAATTAGAAAGTGCAGTTAGGTGGCTCAGTGGTTAATGCAAAAGTGCTAGTCTACATTCCCCACTATCTAGATCAGTTTCAGCCTTATGCATGTAATAGCTGATTTAAAAGAGGTGTCTAGTGGTAACCCACAGCCTCTGATGTCCCTCAGAGCCTAAAAGAAGAAGAAAACAGTCCCTCAATGTCCTTCTTTTAATCTGTAAACTGTGTGTAGGCAGTGCACTGCTATGTTACACTGGAATACATATGCAGATTTTGCTAGTTTACACATTTCTCACTGCCCACAATACCATTATTTTGCAGTCGATTGGTTTTGCTAAAGCTTGCTGATATTGATGCTACAGTATTTGAAAATGTATTGCATCATCCTCACCAAAGATTGTAATGTATATGTTTTACTATTTACCTCCAGCTTAAAACAATGGTTCTCAAGCCCTTAATCCTGGTGGCCTCAAAGTGTCTCAAGTGCAACCACCAGAACTCGCTGGTGGCCTCATTCCTTAGCTGCTTCATTTCAATACCCTATTATATTCCAAACCCCTGATATAGCACATTTCTTTTCACACGTTATACAACAAATCAAGTCCCAGATGTACCTCCCTTGAAGTGTATCTCCTACATGTTTTAAATGTAAGTATTGTTCGCTTCATTTCCCTTTATAATTGGGGCTTTAAAGAGCTCTGTGGCCATAGACAACTGTGCTAGTTGCTGCATATGGCCATGGTGGCCCCATTTGGGAAACACTGGCCTAAACTACAATTTACAGCAGATGAATTATTGTGATGTGGTTCGGGTCACCCTGTAGAGATTCTAGGCCACTGCTATGGATTGTATCAGGTGAGTTGCTTCACTGCCCAGTAGGGTGTGATACTCACTTTCTACAGTAGTTGGAGCAGCTCCCATAGATTATGTTCCTTATATGGGGATGGGGGACTGAAGTGGACTGAGGACCAAACAAAAGGTGTGAAATGGCGGTGCTAGGTGTTTCTGAACCATCCTCTCACATACTCATGGGTATGCAAAGTCACCCAGCCTCTACTTCTGTTTACATGAAATATGCAGCTACCTCTGTTACTAGCTGTGATTGTCTCTGCTCCATAACTGTCAGGTGCCCAAAGACACAATGTGCACTCCATGTCATTAACTATCCAATGATATGAAATTAGATAGATCTGGATTTTTTATTATAATGCCTTTTTGCTGCAGTGGTAGTTTTCGTTGAGGTCACAGCTTGCATGCAAGCTAAGCAGCTGTACTCACCTTCCTGGAGTGAAGATTTACTGTCAGTGTAACTGTATGAGAATTTGTCATCTAAAGCTCCGGACTCACCTTCAAGTATCCACAAAGCCTTGCACCAGCTCAGCACAAGCTTACAATACATGTGTGTCTATATAAAGGAACATCTAGACACTGCAGATGGTGGGAACGATTACTTCTGTAACTGTCATTGCAACCAATGATGCCTAGTTCATCACTGGTTTCCATACCCCAGACTCAGAATTCCATCTGAACAAAATACAAATGAATTCATGGCATGCCATCCCTCATCAAAAGCTATGAGACACTGCTCAAAAATCTCCTAGATGGGGAAGGGACTTACACATGGAAATCTATGCTGCTTACCCTGCCAAAGTGGTGACAGAATGCTGCACTCCAAATATCACCCACATAAATTCTCCCACCCTTATCCAAGTCCTGGCATGAACTGTCACTGATCCGTTGACCAAGTTCCTAGCCAAATACAACTTGCAATGTCCTCTGCAGCATAGTTTCAGGAAGGCACATAGTACTACTACAGCCCTTCTGGAATATACAGATTACATACACAAAGCCCTTGACTATGGACTCTTGGTAGGATCAGTCTACATCAACCTTTCCAAGGTGTTCGATACTGTTAATCACTTCTTCCTACTGTGCTCTCTCCCTACCCTTGGCCTCTTTTCCTCCATGACCTGCTGGTTCAGGAGCTATCTAAAAACAGGTCACAGCAGGTTAAAAGACTCCTCTTGAGCAGTCTTCCGATCAGATCAGGAGTCCCACAAGGCTTCATCCTTGACCTCTGCTGTTCAGCCTATTCCTTAACAACATTCCTAAAGCATGTGATAGTCATATGGTACTCTTCGCAGAAGATGCCGCTCTTTTCACCAGCCACACTGATCCTCTCTCGCCTCTAATGAACTCCAACTTAGCTTCACAAAGGTCAAATCCTGGTTTACTGTCAAACGTCTTATGAATTACAAAAAAAGTTAATGTTGTTGCTAGCCATCATAATAAATTTAAATCAGCCCACCTCAACATCTGTAATAGCCAGAACCAGCCTTTGGAGATGGTTGGCAATTTTAAATATCTTGGCATCACACTGGACAGCAGACTCTCTTACACCCTACATATTCACCATATCTCCAAGATGATAAACTGCAGACTTGGTGTCCTGTAACAGCACAGGCACTGTCTTACTCCTGCAGCTCTAAGACTTGCAATCACCAGCTCGATTCTATCCATAATCAATTATGAATTAATTATCTACCGTGCAGCCACATATACAGCCCTTAGGTGACTGACAATCGCACTCAACAAGGCATGCAGGCTTGCTGCTGGGGCTGACAAACGCACTCATGCTTGTGACCTTTATGCGAATCTGAATGGCTCCACTTAAAGGGTGGGATCTCCTACCAGACATGTCTGCTCACCAAAAAACAAGCTCTCCCTAATGCCACCAGCCACTCAGTCCCTGCTACTGACATGCACCAACCAATGCCACACATGTAGTGCAGCCAGACAGTCTTTCCTCATCCCTCTCTGTAGGACTTCACAAGCCCAGCGTACATTTAGCTACAGGGCACCAACCCAGCTCAATGGACTGCCTTATGAAATTAACTCAGAAACTAAATTAGGCACTTTAAATTCTCTGCTCTGCCAACATCTAACCACTCTTGGTAAATGCAACTGTGTACACTAGGTTCTGTAGTGGCACACCCCTGGCCTTTTGCTTTCTACTTGTTGTTACTCTACTCTACCTTCTGCCCTGCCTCCTCAACATCAGTCCTCCCTGCTGCTCACCTTTATCTCTTTTTCTTCCCTCTACTCACCCCTCACTCACACTCCCTTTCCACCCCTCCCTCCCCTGCCTTTCTCCATCCCAGCTCTCACTCTAACATTAGGCTATCCTGAACAACCACTTAGTCATTGGACAAAGTCTAATTTCTGGACTGCAACTTGTGTGGAGCTCTGTATGTTTGCTACTTGTGTGCTTTTTATGTTGTACTACATGGTGTTTACAACTTGATTCTAAATTGTTCTCTCTTACTTTTATCAGTGCTGTACTACACTTGATTACCTCATTGTCATCTTGTATTTAACTTGTTGTACCTTGTTTTTGCCTCCTGACATGGAACGTTTGTAAATGAACCCCTGGTTCAAAGATATTTGTAATCCTAGTCATTAATAAATAAAATAAATATAAAGATACAGTTGAGGCCATGGCTTCCTATTAGGCCTGCTGTGTCCCATCTGCCTATGGGATGAATCATTTGCTAGTGGAAAAGAGCAGAATTTTGAATTCTTATATTCCATGGCATCTATACATTACAGGTTATTTCTACTTACAAAATTTTAGAAGGGTTATTTTCTCTGTGGTATAAGGACACATGTTAAATGTACAAGAAAAATATTTTTAACCCAGAACTTTTCTTTTACTTGCTGTTAAATTTGACCCATTTTTAATTGCAATCAGACACTTCAGGGTGGGCATTGTGATAACGGCACTTCTCAAGTGGTTGAAGGCACTCAGCTAAACCTCTTGTCTCATAACACACCCAAGGTATGCCATTATCAAACAACAATGCAGACCCTGTCATATCTTATTGCTTCGTGAACTATTGACCTATACTGCACATAACTTTTTATAGGTGTGTCCTAGCACATTATATAAAGAATTACACATAACAGAGTTTGTGATAGTCTAGGTTAACTCATTGCTTGATGGGTTGGGCTCAAGGCACAGCCAAGGCCTTTTAACCACCAGGCCATAGGTGAAAAATTTATAATCCACATGCTATGGAGAGGGTCATTCCACTTATAAATTGTTGGGTAATGAGAAAATGTTAGACTTTTAATTGTTTGCAAGGCTTATTTTTGGCATACTTCTTACTATTCTGTTTTTACTATTTAGCATCCTGACAGATTTTTTTGTTCTTTATTCTGAAGGGTTTGGTGGTAAGTAGTGTGCTTTTATGGGCTTTTATCAGGTTTTTGGATTGATTTGCATATTGAGCTTTTTACCCTGCAGGTAATTTTATTAACATCTCCTTGAGGTAAGTTATAAACTAGACCACTCAAAAAGCATGGGTAGGCAGATATTTTATAATGGCAATTAAGTAATGGTCAAGATTTACATTTGATCCAATGCTATGGCTGGATTTCAGCAAGGTTAATGTAAACTTTTTAAATATTTAATGTGCTGTTTCCTCCTTTATCACCCAGACTGCTCTCATCAGCCAGACCCCATGCTCAGCCTCGTCAGCCTGCCATCTTCTGGACTTATCTCCACCTCAAGGTTCCTTCCTGGCTTGTTCCCAGAGCAGGGCCATTATGACATGAAAGAGTTCCCCATGACAGAGTTTTGCTTGGTTCTGAGGTGGCTGCTGAGGTCAGTGTTGTTCCTGACCTGGGACATCAGCGTTGCAAGCGGTATTGCCTTTGTGCGGTATCACAAACATTTACAATTAAGCAATAATACATGACAGGTATGGCATATCAAGGGATATCGTCACGCTTTGGGTGCATTGTGAGGCACAAGGCCACAGGCCGAGTAGCTCATGCACCCAAGAAGTGATGATATCCCATGATATACACATCCTGGAGTGTATTATTGCTATTATGAACTGGATCCATATGTACAGTAATAAAATAGATGTTTAAAAGCAAAAGACATATCATTATTATTTTTCAGGGTGCGAAGCACATTTAAAAAGTTCCTTTATTATTTGTTATGGTCAGTAGGTGGTACTGTTTATGGTTGGAGGTAGAGGTGGTTAGAATTGCAGTTGATGGTTGGAGCAGGCAGGACAGATTTTTCAAAGGGACCTGACCTGCACACTTCTGTGGTGAATTCCACCATTTGCTAATGTGGACAACTGCTTTGCCGCTGGCAGCAGCTCCAGAAAACAATCACATCTGAGGGACAGCAGCAGGAATGGTGGAGGTTATGATTTCTTTGTAGTAGCAGGCAGATGTTTGGCTGCAAGGGGCCATTGTGGTACTGGGGGATGTTTGGTCATGTTCTATCTCAATCGGGTGGCTGTGTTGCAGTAGTTTCATGTGGAAAGCAAGGTGCTTTTGGTGTATGCTGCAGTCAGCAGAAGTTTCATTATTATAAGTTGGGCATGCTTGTGAGAATTTTCTGTGCTTTATTTTTTTCAACAGGTGCCATCTTGAGGCTCTTACCTAATTCTGCCCCATGACAGACTTCTCTGGTGGCCTTGTGTCAAGCAGAGGAGGAACATGAGGAAGGTTGTGGTCAGAGGAATTTCATGTGAGTGAGGAGGGTGGTGGCAGGAGGTTTATTGAAGCCATGATTATGCTGGTCAGCTTAAAATGCCTCTCAGCCAATCTGTTTCATTCCCTTTTGGCATCCAGTTCATAATAAATGCTATGTCTTGATTAACTCATTGCCTCCACAGGAGCTCTCTGAAGGTGCATCTCTTGTCTCCTGTATATTGTTAACAATGAATCCTGGGCCTTTCTTTTTTTTTTTTTTAGTATACTTTTTGCCCCTTGATTGCCATTCCTTCAATGCCACCCCTAGCACCCACCTTGCTTCCATTGTGCTTTACCTCCAGGATACCCCTGGTTTGTCCCCAGGGCAGGGCCACGGCACCTTACCAGGCCCGTCTACAATGGGGAAGGTGTCAGCTACTGCTGACATTGCCTCACTGGCTTGCCCCCAGGGTGGGGTTCAGGGCCTGGAGATGCCATCCGTGGAGCTGTAGTAGGTCAAGGAGAGGCAGGGAGCAATTGAGGCCAGGTGCTGGGGCAGCCATCATCCCCGATGGCCAACTAGTTTTTCCTGTTTTTTCCTGGGGGTGTGGATGTGCAGTGACATCCAGTGTCCATCCCACCCCCAGAATATTCAGGTGCCAGCTGCTGCAGTACCGGCCCTCCACAGGGGTCCGCTGCTACACCAGACACTCCCCACCTCCCCTGGAGAAGGAGAGCTGTCTTCTGGATGCTCCATCTTTCTCCCCGCTGGCCTCTCCAATGTCCCAGATCACCAGCATTGCAACGAAATCCAACCGCTGCACCAGTGAGCTGGCTATCCTGGGCCTTCTAAGTAAAATTAAGCCAGTCAGCATGCCACAGACAAACGCTATTAGCTCAAGAATTGTAAGTGCTAGATGCCAAGAATGAGCGGAAAACTTGTTCAGCTCAAAATTACCTTTCCAATGGTGGTATGCAACTAATAATATGTAATTTAGGTTTTTTTCTATGCTGTTCAAAACAGCAAAAGAAAATAGTCTTTCACTAAAAAAGGCAACATAAGCCATTTTGTTGGGAAATATGTAACACATTAACACCAAATTAAACATCCAGACATTAGATGTACTTTTAATATTATGCTTGTAAAAATAAAGCTATCTTTGTAGTATGAAACATAATTTTTCCCCATTTTAGTCAAGGTGCTTTGACGAGGTTTGAGGGCTGAATCTCAACCATACACACCACCATAAACAAATGCATATCTCTCTTAAAGTACACTGATACACACAACGTATCAGCAGCAAAGTTGTTCAGCATAAAATTACCTTTCCAACAGAGCTATGCAATCAATTGTAATCAATTTGGTTTTGTTTTATACTGGCTGAGACACCCAAAAGTGTGTTTTATCCGAGGTGCTTAGATGAATCTTGATGGACAGAATTTCAGTAATACACACTATACCATAAACAAATGCGAATAACTCCTAAAGTATACATGAGAAACACAAAATATCTGTGGCAAAGTTGTTCAGTACAAAATTACCTTTCCAACAGTGCTATGCAATCAAATATATGTTATATTATATTGTATTATATATTAAAATATATAAGTGCGTCTCTAGATGTTGCCAGGGCACACAGGTTGTCAGTAACTGACCTCTGTAGTCATTCTTGGATACATCAGTGCATTTTACTGCTGACTACAGGTGTTTGCTAGAGACAATGAGTTAAATGAGAACCAGCATCATGTAGGCAGCAGCCATATTCATGGAATACATATATATTTTTTTTTAACAAGATGTGCAGTACTAATTGGGTTGGGGAACTGCAGAGGAAATCAGAAGCAATTAAGAGTATTAGACTCAAACTTAATTACACAGAGCAAATGTGTGCTGAACATAAATCCCTGCAATGACCATCCATTGTACTTCATCTATAGCAGCTCAATGGAAGTTTGCTACTTTTTGACTCCTGTCTTGTAAAGATCCCAGACATTGTCCACTAACATTTCCTTCACCTGGTCAATGTAAACCCAGATTCATGTTTTGGTTATAAAAGGATCCTAAAAGATGTTTCATTCTGAGCGGTCTGGGAAAGGCAGCCAAGTATATAATCCACAAGTTGCAATTATGCTGTAGTTTACAAGCAACACAAAAGATATATGGTGCTCATTTTACAGGCTAATAAACAGGAACATTGGCTTTCTTATTGATTTCTTTCTAATTCTCCTTCATTGTTTTATTTGATCTCTAATAATGAATATGGTGAAAGCACATAGTCTGTTCCACATGCTCTGCAGGGCATTTGTAGAACGCTTCAGTGGCTGCAAACACAGCAGTGCATCAGAAAGTTCCTGATCCTGCAGGTTTCATGAATCAATGATAATGTTTCAGATGCCATACATTCCTGCCAAATTATATAACTTTTCCTTAAGGTATTAATAATTTATGTTTCTACAGAACAGTTGGCATTTTGCTGCAGCACATAAATGTTGTGCACTGTATTTATATTAGAAAGTAGTTTATAAAGAAATCTCTTTTTGAAAGCTATGTGCAAATAAACTGATATCTGTGTTTTACAACCTATCTTCCAGATTAATAGAGAAATTATTAAATTGCTGGCAGGGATGAGCAGTACAAATGCTAATGCTTGCCACTATGCTAACAAAATTATCACTATGGTGCTTAAAGAGAATATAAACCCTGTTGTTTACATTTTTAATATAACTGTAAATGCAGGCATGTGCATTTTCTTTTTATTTTGAAATAGTACTATTTTCCCTTATTTTGGGTCCCTTGTTAATGTTACTTTTTCCCTCCTAACATTCGAGTTCCCTAAACCCATTGATATCACATGAGCAGTAAATGCTACAAAACACATTTCAGATCAACTGATATCACAAGGTTAAGGAACTGCTATATAATTAAAGAACGAATATTGGGTGATGCACTTTGTGGCTTTCAGCAAGTCACATGACCTCTATGTGTTCTGATCTATTTAGGAATAAAACAAATATTTGTCTCAGCATAGCTACCCAGTGGAAAAGATCATGATTTTATAATGATGTATCATAAATGATCATTATCAGTTATGTTCAAAGATCACATTCGATTTTCAAACCCATCACTGTGATTGTGACTAACAATGATTAAACATGAATATTAAATGATTGCCAATCAGAAACCATAATGTTATGGAAATGAAGATTGTGATTAATGATGATCTCATGTCACCATCAGTTTTCATGATTGCCCAAGATCAAGATTATCGTAATCAATTTAAAGAAAATTAAGTTTTTCTGCATTTTTTGAATTTGGCTTGTCAGCTTTATTGAAATCATATGTTATGATTCATTTTCATCCAACACAACTGCTTTCATTTATACTTTTTATAAAATGGGTCTCAAGAATTACACAATCTGGTTGTCTGTCAGCATTTGTGGGACCCTTACAGTGCATTAATTAAGCAATAAGGCATGACAGGGGTGTGTTATGGTGGGATAATGGCCCACCTTGGGGTGGGTTGAAGCACATGGCATAGCCGAGGGCTTCTACCACCGAGAAGGGTCGGTAGCCCCCATAACACACCCTGAGTGCCTTACTGCAAT
The DNA here is from genome assembly GCA_016271365.2 of Neoceratodus forsteri. NCBI lineage: Eukaryota > Metazoa > Chordata > Ceratodontiformes > Ceratodontidae > Neoceratodus > Neoceratodus forsteri. The sequence continues at coordinate 1,303,413,432 of CM028131.1, forward strand.
TATAAAATGGGTAATTTTAGTAAATTTTATACATTTTAAACATAATACTTTCAGCTGGGCCATTGTACTGGATACAACGGCCCAGCTGAAAGCAAATGTCTCGCCAATCAGAATTCAGCATTCTTTTCTACCCTTTTCATAATATCTCTTACACTGTCATGCACAGCCTGATCACCATGGTACATTAATTTTTTCTGTCAGCATTTACCATCTAGCATTGCTGAATGACTGGAATGATGCATTCTGATTCAAAACCAACATTCTTCAAACAGTTGGTGGATTAACTATTTTATTATAAAACTCCCTCTCAGTGAGGAAAACATTCAAAATGTACTTTTCTAACACTTCTCTTACAAAGTTATTTTTGTAATAAAAGTAATAAGGCACTCCCAGGAGTTAGAGTCCAGTCTGTTAATTATCCCCTAGGGGCAATATGGCACTCAGCTGTGCCTCTTGCCGCATTAACATAGATGCATAAATATGTTAATGTTTAATCTTGTATGCAAATATTAAATGATTGCAAATTATAAATATTGATGTAGATTTGTTAGGGAACAGTGTTGACATTTAGACTTCTAATTTTGTGTGTATGTAATGAACTGTATGCATGTATGTATGTGTCAGGTTCATCTGAAAATAGGCTTGACCTTAGTATGTAATTCATGTATAAAAACAAATTTTGATTAAATAAAAATATGACTTGCTTACGTAGAAGTTGATGGCAGAAAAAGGCTGGGTAGATGCTTTCTGAGGCATTTTGCGGAGTCGTCCATGGTTCCCCACTGTTTTGCTGCACTTTATTAAACTTTGGCACTTGCAGCATATGGGACTGAACGTGTGTGTGTGTGTGTGTGTGTGTGTGTGTGTGTGTGTGTGTGTGTGTGTGTCTGTGTCTGTGTAAAGTTTCAGCATCTCTTCATTTGTTATTTTACTGGTGCACTGTGGACCCTTGAGCAGCTGTTTTCCTTTCCATCCAGCAGAAATTGGCTCTTGTCCCATTGAGTCTGCCAACCCTGCCGAAGTATTTTGCCTTGCCTCTGTGTCAGTCCTCTGTTTCCTACTGTCCCCCTTTTCAGACTAAACCCACCTACCTACCCCATCCCTGCTTGAAGCTGCTGATCTATTTGGCCTGTACCACTTCTTCAGGTAGCTTATTCCACTTGCCCGCCACCCTTTTCATAAAGAAGTGCTTACAGATCTCCTTTTAATTCCCCACCACCACCAACTTCAGTGAATTCCCTTATGTCCCTGTGTTTGAATTCAAGGAGAATAGTCCCATGGTGTCTACTCTATTTATCCCAGGCAGGTATTTGTATATATCTACCATGACACCCATTTCTCAAGAGATGCATGTTTAAATCCTTCAGTCTCTCCTCATATGTTTTATCCCCAAGGCCATGCACCATCTTATTTGCCCTGTGCTGTACTGCCTCCATCTTGTTGCAGTCCTTCCTCAGGCATGGACTCCAGCACTTTGTTCAGTATTCCAGGTGTGGCTATACTAGTGACCTGTACAGTGTCAGGATCACCTCTCACCCTTTACTGCCTATCCCTTCCTTATCCCCAGGATGCACCAGGAGATGAGCAACTTGTTATTCAGTGTGACCTTCTTTGTGAAAAATTTAAATAAATAAATGCAACCCAGCATTTTGTTTGCTCTACTCACTGCCCTGCTGTAGTGTGCAGATGTTTTTAGGGTCTCTGATGCCATTACCCTAAATCTTTTTCTTCATGTAGTGCTATCAAGCACCACCACCACCACCCACATCTCATACTGCACTCTTGGGTTCCTTCTCCCAATGTGCATTACTTTTCATTTTTAGCATTAAAGTTCCAGTGCCAAATCATAGACCAGCTCTCCAAGCTGCACAGCTTGTCCATACCTCACTTCTCCTTTGTCCATGCCTACCCTTGCACAGATCATTGTATTGTCTGCAAAAGAGACAGATCTTACCCTCAAAGGGAGGTTGTGCTGCACAATGCTCTCTGTCTTGTGGAGGAAGATGAGAAGCAGGAGAGCTCCTTTAGTGTTATTTTAATAAAGGTATGCCACCGTTGCCTTAGCATAAATTATCCTTACAGAATTCCTTACATGCTCCACTCAGGGTCCTCTCCTAGGTTTTCATTTTGTTTCCACAAGAGCCAGCTGCAACCCTCGAGATACAAGAACTGATGGTGAATAGCAAGGGAAGTGGTGGCAGCAGTGGTCCTCCCCAAAAGTGCTTAAAATTTGAAACCGGGCTTCATGAGCCTGTTGGAGACAAACGGTCACTTGGGATAATGGTAAGAAGCTCTAAGAAGAGGTTCCCCTGAAAAAAGATTTGTGCTTCAACCTCTGACACCCTGCTTTATTTGGCTTTATTGGCGGCTATCTCAGAGTGCAGAACTGGAACTGAATTTAAAGCGAGGAATTAATAACTTAAATTGTGGTGTTCACACTGAGAACTGGAGATTTAGAGATTTAGAAACTAGTTATGCATAAGCTCTTAAAACTTTTAGCTTTAAACTTTTAAGCGTTAAGGCCCAGATATTCAGACTGCATCGGGCAGTGGCGCGAAGCCTGGATGCAGCGCAAGTGGGCTGCTCCAGGGCATGGACCAGGCAATATTCAACAGTGCTGCACCATGGCTCAGCACCATTGAATAAGGCACAGAGGGTGCACACACTGCACATGGAGCAGTGGCTTCTTCGCAGCGCAAGACAAAGAACAGGAGCAGGATGCACCAGCTCAAGTGCAGTTGTGCTAGGTGCATCACCCCGATATTCAGCATGGGGCATGCAAATGAGGCCATTATGCATGCAAAGCACAAATGGGGCAATTTGCATGTCATTATGGTCCCATTTGCATGTGATCTTGTGATCGGTGACATGCACTAGCACCATGCCAGGCTGCAGCCGTGGGGATCAACACCCTGAAGTGCCATTGCAGTCCCCCTGCTCCTGTGTGCCTGATCGTGGGCATATGTAAAGATGAGAACCCTGGTGGTCCAGTGGTACTCCCTCTACCCACCCACAGAGGTTCTCCACCACACAGCACACCCTGTCATCGGCAGGCGGCAGCACCCACCCGCATGCCACCCCACCACCCACTGAATGGCAGTGTACAGTATGATCTGTACACCTATTGGTCCACTATGAGGACCCATGGGCGTGCAGACCATACTGTACTCACAATCAGATATGAATGAGCGCATTCATGCACACGCCGAGCCTGTGTAGTACAGTATGGTCTGCATGCCCGTAGTCCACCAGTGAACCAATGAGGCATACAGATCATACTGTATACTGTCATCTGGCGAGCAGCTGGGCAGCATGTGGGCAGGGGGCCTGCGCCACCGATGATGGGGAGGAGTGCTAGGTGGTGGGGACCTCAGGTGGGTGTGGAAGGAGTACCATCACCACCGGGTTCTCATCTGAACATATGTCCACAATCAGGTGAGGGGGTAACCACTGGACCACCAGGGATCTTAACTTTACTAATGCCGCAATAGGGCAACAGGGCAGGGAGCACATGTCTACCAGGTCAGGGTGCTTGTGGACGGTGTACCTGCTGGCGGGTGGCCACCACTGCTGGTGGCTGTTGTGCTGCACCATGCACTACAGCCACCCACCTGTGGTGGCCAGCATTAACCTTGTTTTTTTCAGCTCAACTTTGAGCACCAGTGTGCTGCACATGTAGGGGTTGCACCAGCATATCGCCGCACATCCCAGGCTGAATATTGGGATGTGCCACACATATGCATGGGCATTCCTGCTGCTTCTGCACTGCATACATTACCAATGCACCCCTGCGCATTGGGGGTTGCGCCGATGCAGTCTGCCCTCTGACTATCTTGCCGGGCGCGGTGGGGGTTGTGCATGGCACAACCCTGTTTTCAGGTGAAACCCCTTTGAATATCTGAGCCTAGCGTTTATGCCCTTTTCCCTCTGCCGTGATATACTGTGGTACACTTTTATTTATTTTTTATATACTGCTACTGCCCTGTTACTGCCCATTTCTCTAGTTTCCCCAAGTTGCTGGGCTGCGGTGTGTTTTCTTCAGCTGTAAATTGAGTTCATTTACTTTGCCATTAAGACTCTTTTAGTTTATAAACAGTCGAATAGCTGAACAGCTGAATACCTTAAATTTGCACTAAGATGAAACTAAGGTAAAACACAAGGTGGCTCTATTCATCTTACTTCATTTATTTATTTATTTATTTATTTTAAAAGATGGAAGTGAATAGTAGGTTTAGGAGCCTGTTAAATTTAATTATTCGAGCCGGAGTAGACATAATCTAATTGCTTAAACAATTGCTCCATTGCTTAAAAACATATTTTTGTTAATTGGGACTAGATTAACTCTGATTAGACTCTGATTAGACTGACTGGATTCTGCACGAGGAATCCCACATAAAACTCTCACGCCAGTCTCTTGCAATCTCTCAGTTTGTCTAAACAGGGTTGCCGCGGAGTTACAACCAGAGAGTGGAAGCAAAAGGGAGCAGGAGAAGGGTCATGGAGGGTTATCTTTTGGGTTATTTTCATTTTATTTGACAGCATCTGCTTGTAACAGGAGCTGTTAGCGAAACCTAGTGATATCTAGTGAGACCCACAGAAGCCGTGTTCACTTTATCTGTACTAAGCTCCACTCGTGCGAAGAATTTTCTCCTTGGAACTAAAATTTGGTAAAGCATATTGAGCTAATAGCAAGTAAGTTGAAATAAACTAAAATGACAATCAAATTACTTTAGTTCAAGCTTGCATGCTCGGTTTGTTCGAGTCATTGAAGTGCTGCATTTAGCTACACTTAGAAATTTATAAGCGGGTGGGAAATTTCTTATTCTCCTTACACTCATAAGCTCCTATTTTATATCTTATCATTCTAGTGGCCTGTATTGTTTAGCGAGAAAGAATCAAGAAAGCACAGTTATCCAATAATTCAACGTACAATACTAACAAGAGCAGAACCCAAAGGATCAGCAGGGTTTCACTAGAATTGTTTTCTTGTCATCCTGTCACTTTGCAATATTTGGAATTTACATATTTCCTCCCTGCAACATCTGAAGGATAAGGTTATCTGCTTAAAGAAAAATAAAAAACAGTGACCAGGACATACATAAAGATACTGTACATGGACCATTACAGAGGAGAGAAACAGTAGGAGATCACATGGAATAAGACACAAAACAGACTGAAGAAGGTGACACTACGAGTAAGCTGAAAGCCCTTTTAGATCTGGTCTAGCTTGACTGAACAATTCCACAGATCGTAGTTTTCTGAAGTACTGAATTTCTGCATTGATTACATGTGTTGTTGCACTTTGTACTGATTCTATTTGCTGTTGCACTCTACATTTGCACTTTGTAGCCCATGTTTTACTAAATATTTATTAATACTGGTATCCTTGGGCCTATTAATAGGACTGACAGTCATCTTATTCTATTGATGCTGTTATTCTAATAAGGTAACCTGCAATTAATTAATAGCCGTGTTCAGCTCTACCCAGTTAGTAAGTGACAGGTGCTAATTTGCATTTTGTGTATTGCATGGTAGCAACAAGATAAATTAGCGATAACCAAGGAACTGATTTGCATGTTTGCCTGATAAACAAGCCAGATATAAATAATTGCTTCTATTGACCTTTGTAGATATTTATCAGTTAAATTGCTTTGCATTCAATTACGGTCTAATAATACCTTTGGAAGTATAAAGCCAGTCTCTTCACATACAGAGGTGAGCACCAGCAAATATTGATCTTTTAGATGGTGCAAACAAGGAGTAGAAATTAACTATAAACAAGGATAAAATGGATAAAAGAATAAAAAACCTATCAGAAAAGGTCAAATCTAAACATAAGTAATGTGGGTAAGAAAAGAATAGGAATTGTTGAGGAAAAATCAAAGTTAAGAGATCCTTCAACTAAACTTACAGAATTATGGCAGAGAGATATCCAACAACCTATTATATCTTGTAATAACTGTACACTAACAAGTACTCCAAGTCAATTATCACTTGGGAGTAAAGAAAGAAATGAGATAGAGGTGTTTCAATGGAGATAGAACACAGTTAGCTTACATAGGGCCAGATATTCAGACTACGCTGGGCAGGAGCAAGCCTGGGCAAAATGCAACTGGGCTGCACCAGGGCCAAGACCAGGCAATATTCAATGGTGATGTGCCATGGCTCAGCACCATTGAATATAACATCGTCAACACATACTGCACATGGTGCAGTAGCACTCTTAAGCACAAGCCACAGAGAAGGGCACAGAGATGCACCAGTACAAGTGCCATTACGCTAGGCGCATCACCCACAATATTCAGCCAGAGGCATGCAAATGAGGCCATAATCTATGCACTGGGGCCATTTGCATGTCATTATAACCCCATTGCATGCAATGCACTGGGTGTCCTGGCGGTGCAGCTGGTGCCCTGCCAGGCTGCTGTCAATTGGAGTATGCTCCCTGGTGGGCCATTGCAGCCTCCCCTCCCATATGCTCGATCACAGGTGGTAGTGAGATGGAATGTATGCCTATGCCCAATCACAGGCAGTAGTAAGGCTAAACATACCCCTGGATGTCCAGTGTCCCCGTATGCCGATCATGGGCAGTAGTCAGAATTTATACATGTACCTATGCCCAATCATGGGCAGCAGTATGAATAAACATATCCCTGATGGTCTAATGGCCCCTCCCATATGCCTGATCATGGGCAGTAGTGTATTGCAGTAGAGCCCTGGTGGTCTAGTGGAATCCACCCTGAAAGCCTGACCATGGACTGTAGAAATAACTGACATATACCTGGTGGTCCAGATGTTACCCCCACCCACAGGGCCCCAGCACCCAGCCCCATCATCGGTGGGTGGCAGCACCCCACCCGCATACCACCCGACGCCCACCATATGACGGCATACAGTAGGATTGGTATGCCCACTAGTCCCACAGTGTGGACACAATGGGCTTACAGACCATACTGTAATACACAGGTCCAGATCTGTGAATGAGCGTGTTCATTCACAGATCTGAACTATTAACTATACAATGGTCTGCAAGCAGATGAGCCCACTGGGCATAACTCGAGCACACAGATCCTACTGAGCACTGTCATTAGGCGAGTGGCTGGGTGGTATGCGAGTGATGCCACCACCAATGATGGGAGGCTAGGTGGCAGGGGCCTCTGTGGAAGTGAGTGAGGGAGGGAGTACCACTGAACCACCAAGTAGGCGTTGATTATATCTATGATTCCATGAGGTGGACTTTGGGGTGGGTTCCATTAGACCGCCAGGACTCTGTGCAATACCTGGTACGATTGGGCATCGAGTGGAGGAGACCTGGTCACCAGGGATGTCTGTTCATACCACTTCCCACAATCAGGCATAGGGACACTTATATTCTGACTACTGCCCGTGATCGGGCATGTGGGAAGCACTGGACATCCAGTGGGGACGGATGCTTGTGGACAGTGTTCCCTCTAGGCGGGTGGCCACCCACAGCTGGCGGCTGTTGTGCTGAGCCTTGCAATACAGCCACCCCTGTGGTGGCCAGCTTTGAGACAATATTTTACGGCTCAACTTTGAGCACCTATGTGCAGCAGCACGTATAGAAGTTGCGCTAGCATATGCGCTGCACATCCCAGGCTGAATATCGGGATGCCACATGTGCATGGGCATCCCCTGCATCTGCACCACATAGGATACATTGTGCCCCAGCGCATCAGATTTACTCTGTGTCAGGCAGCCTTTTCAATATTCTGCTGTGGGCGCAATGCAGGGTTGTGCCAGTGCAGCTCTGTTGCACCAGGTGCAACCTCTTTGAATATCCTGGCCATAGTATACATAGTACACCTTCCAGCAGACATAGTAAATATAGTCAAGATACAGTAAATAACTTGGTGTCTGTATCCTCTCTTGAAGGAACCTTCATAGATTCACATAGGTGGATTTCTTATGAATCCTTTGAGCCTATTTACCCACTGACCACTCCTCACATTAGGGATTTATAGGAGGTTAGCTTGAAACCTACGATCAGTCTATCAGTATAGTAGTGATCGTAGAGATAACTACTATTTTTCCTGAAAAACAACAACAGAATATGATCTGGTGATGATATATATAGTGAAAGCAAAGAAGTACAGTCACCAAATTTAATGATTCAGAATGATAGAAAACTTTAATACAACTACTAAAGGGGAAAATTAAATTAATTGCACAAAACTTAAAGTTATTGAAGGTTTAAAAATTTAGAGAGAACACATGGAGAATATAGCATGTGTAGGAGAATACAAGTGTTAAAAATGACATTACTTATGATCAAGATTATTTTACAGGTAATGGCGACTTTGGTTCTTCAGTTCCCTGTCTAAACAGTTCCTAGAAATTATAAAGAATCCCTGTTTTGCCAATGTGGTACTCTTGGAGAACCTTATTGCAATTAAGGATGAGATAGACAACATCAAAACCACTTATTCCTTAACAGGATTATATAGGATAAATTAGATAAAAAGATAACAATCGGATTGATTAATAGTGCTGTACCTATAGTGAGCATAGGAAAATTAAAGGCGGGGTAGCTGGAGAGAACAAAGCTGTCCAAGTGAATTTGCCTCCCGTTTGACAAAAATCAAATCTGTATGCGCAATTACAGTACCATGTAGGAGCCAAGGATAAGAAAGAGTGTAAACTGAAGTCCCAAGAGATATTAGAAATCACCATAAAGCTAGAAAACAACATAAAGACAAACTGAGGGATGATAAAGGAAAGTCGCCTAAGAGTATTACAATAACACACCCCTCAGAGAATGTTGAGGAGAAGGAGTCTGTAGAAAGGGAAGAAGAAGAAATTATGGTAGATAAGGAAAATAAGAGGTTATACCCATTACCTAAAGACAGACATTCAAAATGGACAATAAAATATCAGATAAGGATGGGGAATCTTGGAGCAGGATGGTAGGGAGGTCGAGACCAGTCAGATTCTACCCAGTAATAAAGCTTTATACTATGAAATCCAGAAATGAGAGCCTGGATAACAAAAAGGATGTGACAACACAAATAAGTTTTGATTTTGAAGGTACAGAAATTGAATATCTCATGGAAATCTATGGGATAAATAAACTACAGAAAGAAATAAGTTAAAACTTAGGAATTTACCACTACATACTCTCCATGTAAGAGATGTAGATGATAAACTAGATATTATAAGACCCCAAAGCGTAGCACATAAGGACTGTGTATTACTGTATACTAAACTGGGATCAGTGGTGGACACCATATGGAGTCAACAAAAATATTAAATCTTATGGGCATTGTTTTGATGCCAGTTCAGATTGTGCCCAGCCAAAATTATCCAGAGGTGAGAGAAATACAGAGGAAGACTCATAGATAATATAAGAGATAACAATAATATCGAAACTCAAGTAGGAAAGACTAATCCTAACCCGAAAAGAACCTCAGGGCTTTACACATAAGACAACACAGAGCATAATAGGGAAAGCAAGAGTGGAATAACAAAATACTGTATAACAGTATTTGGATGAGAAACTAAAGAACAGGATACCTTGGGATGTATTAAAAGGAAATTACAGCTTTCCTTACTAGAATAATATGTATGACTATTTCACAAAAGACATATAATATATCAAAATATACAAGCGTATAAATAACACCTCGCAGATAGATATTACTTTTAAAATTGTAGGACTTTGCAGAATGTACTGAATCAAGCAAAAGTATTGGATGTGATTAGGATATATGTTATGTCAGTGGAGGAATGGAATGCTTCTAAATTGGAAAATGTCCTGGATGTAGCTAGCTAAGTAAACCTACTGGAAAATAAGACTATCTAAAGACAGCAGAGGACCCAGTTTCCACAATTAAATATGAAGTACGGATAATAATCAGTGACTAAAGTATACCAGAATTAGGAAGATTCTTCATTTTAGAAGATAAGAAACTAAAGATATTGTCTTGGAATATGGAGGATACACCTAAAGATCGTGGACCCAGAAGTAACCCAGTTCCTGGAGACTTATGACATTTTGGGTCAGATATTCAAAGCATGAAGCAGCGTAAACTAATGTACAGGGAATAGCATGGAATAGCGTGGAGTAGCCATATTCAAAGGACTGGTGTCAGTACGTAAGCACCGTAGAAGGCAAACCGATAATGTATGCAAGGGGCAAAGAGAGGAGGGCCTGCATACATGTGCAATGGGATATTCAAAGTCATAGCACCACACCAGGACACATAGCGCAACACGTAGCATGGCACTAGTTACCACCTATACAAGGCTGGTCTTAACCCAGGGCAAATCACCTGGGAGGAGAGACCACAACAGGAAGTGGGAATGAGTGCTGTACCATTAGCAGTGATGCTGCCATTCATGTAGCTGTAGTGGAGGAGGAGGAGGAGGAGAGGGAGCAGGCCCAACATGGGCTGAAATGCAGGCCGAGGAGACGGTATGCTGCAAACAGGTGGTACCAGCCCATGAACTTCTTTGAGAAGGAGGAAGGAGAGGGAGGTAAGGTGCCTGCCTGGCACCATTGCTTGGAGGAACAGGAGCGAATCCTCAGGATTGCCGGAGCAGCTGCACAGGGAGGGAGCTGGATGTCATTGTCCACCTAGGGACAAATGACCTGGCTAAGAAAGGGATTAGAGAAGTGCAGGAAGAGTTTGTGGAATTGGGAGGGCCTTGAACAAGTAACGCATACGGTAACCTTCTCAGAGGTGCTGCCCATCTATGGCGTAGAAGAGGCTAGGCGCTCCACATCATGGGATTCAATCAGTGGTTGAAAACTGGTGTGGAGTTCAAAATTTAGCTTCATTGGGGACTGGGGTCCACCTGGAGTGATGTAAGCCTATACTTGCATGATGGGCTGCACCTGTCCATAAGGGAACCAGAATCTAGGTGATAGGTTTAAATGCTTCATTGGCAAGCATTTAAACTAGCCAAAGGAGAGGCACTGGAAAGAAGCAGGAAATCCTAGCCCCGGCCAAAAATCATGGTAGTAAGTGCAGTAAACACCAACATAGAGGTGTTGATAGGGAGAAGGGCAGGGTAAATGGAGAATGTGACTAAGGCAAGAAGAACAGGGATGGGTCAAAAGGAGTAAGGCCATCAGGAAATGGAGGGTAATGAGTACCAATGCCCGTAGTCTGGGCAACAAGCTCCTGAGCTGGTGGCCTTGATGGAAGAGGGATGCCTGGATATCGTAGCAGTCACAGAAACATGGTACACAGATAACCATGACTGGGATGTTAACATACAAGGGTACATAACCTACAGGAGAGACAGGCAGGGGAGAAGAGGAGGAGGAGTAGCTCTCTATGTAAAGGAAGGGATAAAAGCAATTGAACAAAAAGTAAACAGGGAGGAGAGGAGGCACTGTGGGTCACTTTGAGACTGGAAAGGGCACCATCCACACAGGGGTTGTGTACAGACCCCTATGTCAGGGGAGGGAATGGGCAAGGATATGATAGAAGGCATTCTTAGAATGGCAGAGAAAGGGAGATACTGTTGATGGGAGACCTGAATATGTCTGATGTTAACTGGAGCACATTACTGCAGCCACATCCAGAGCAGGGCCATTCTTGATGCCCTACAGGTGGCAGGCCTCAGACAGCTAGTTTCAGAACCCACTCATGAGGGAGAAATCTTAGACCTCACTCTCAAACAGGGGCAGTGAGAGGATCTCAGATCTAGAAGTGGGTTGCCATCTGGGAATAAGTGACCATCAAACAGTGTGGTTCACGTTAAACTCAGCTACAGAGTCAAGCCATACAAAAGTGAGGGTACTGGACTTCAGGAGGGCTGACTTTGGCAAGATGGGAGAGTGCCTCAGAAAAGCACTAGCAAACAGGCTAGAAGGAGGTGTGAGCAACAATGGGAATTATCAAAACTGCCATCACAGAGGCAACAAGCCTTTGTGTGAAGCAAATAAACAAATCAAACGAAGAAAAAGCCACTATGGTTCTCAAGAGAGGTGGCTGTGAAAGTCAGGAAGAAAAGATAGCATTCCGGAGTATAAGGAAACACAGAAGGAGCAGGACAGAGAGCTGTACCAGTTAAGGCAGAAAGAAGCAGGGAGGGAATCAGAATAGCAAAGGCCCAAACTGAGGAAATGATAGCCAACTCAGTTAAGAAGGGGATAAAACCTTTTATAGGTACATCAGCGGCGTGAGAAAGACAAAGGTAGGGATAGTGAGGCTGAATAGAATGAACGGTGGGTGGGCAGAGGGGACAGTGAAAAGCAGGGATACTGAACAAATATTTCTGCTCAGTATTCACAAAGAGGTGGGGAAGTGCCTAATCCAATTAACAGAAGCACTCTTGATAGGGGGTCGATCCCAGTCCTTTCACAGAAGAAAGGGTTCTGCAAGAACTCCTAAAACTGAAGGTGGACAAAGCAATGAGGTCTGATGGAATTCACCCCAGAATTCTAAAGGGAGTAGTGAAACCACTGGCTACTCTTTTAATAAATCATGGAGAATGGTGTGGTACCCGAGGACTGGAGGAAGGCGGATGTGATTCCCTTCACAAAAGTGGGACCAAGACAGAGGCAGGAAACTACAGACCTGTCAGTCTGACCTCTGTGGCAGGAAAGTGATGGAGTCACTTCTGAAGGAATGAATAGTTGAGTACCTAGAGGCCAGTGGAGCACAGAACCCAAGGCAGCATGGGTTCACAGCAGGAAGGTCATGTCAGACAAATATGAAATTACATACCTACCGTAATTCTTGATCTTCTCTTGTATCTTCACCATTCATTACTGCTTGGGTTACACCACTGAGGAGTTTTTTTTTTGAGTCGGCTCCAATGGTGCCGTCCTCGAGCGCGACGCACTGTGTCATGCACGAGGGGCGCATAGGTGCCACAGACTCCTCCTCTATCTCAGTTCTGTAGCCAGAGGCGAAAATAAAGAGTAAGGAAAAAAAGAAAACTGAGGCAAGAGAGCGAGGGACAGAAAAAGGAAAGGATATAAACTGAAAAGGCATAATCCGGTAGAGGATAGACAGAGGAGAGAATTCCTACCTAAGGGACCGTGGGGCCTCCTTTCCAGGGCAGCTCTAGGGGAGGAACAGAGAGAGAAGAAGAAGAAGAAGAAAGGAGGCATGTTGAGAGAGAGAACAGTGCCTATCAAGCATTGGTTGAGAGGCTTATAAGCTTGAGACTAACAAAGGAGCAAGAATCCCTGTTGATAGGACTGAGAGAAGGTTCAACGAACCACCTGAACAGATCAGACACAAGGCAGATTCTCTGATCTCTCAACATGCCAAGTCCCTACATCCTAGCTGAGGGCTCATAGACTGCCGGGCAGAACCTGAGGGGAGGCGCCCACCCAGGAAGGGGACTATGTCCCCTAGCACCCTATTAAGTGCTAACACAGCAGTGTATGGGAAAGATTATGCCTTACTGAAGGCAGCTTTGTATGAAAAGATAGAGTGGGAACTCAATCAGACTCTCTAAGGCAAGGCAAGAGCAGTCGCTCAAGGCTGACAAGTGCAAAGCATCAGCTAGAATGAGCTTAAAGATAATACCTACCAAGGGATTCTAAATTTTTGTTGAGACCAAGCCAGGGCACAGTCTCTAAGCTGTGCAACTGCATAACATGATCAAGGTACTTAGAAATTGCACCCTAAGGGCGGTCAGAAAGAGTTCCCTCAGAATAAATGAAAATACAGACCGTGCTCGTTCCTCTTTACCCTGAGGAAGAAAGGAACCATTCACTAAGAATGGAAAACAAGTTTTTTGTTTTTTTTGGCATAAAGGCCAAAGGAAGGAAGAGGAATGAGACAGGAGGGAGGCATACAGTAGGAGGCCACTGAGGGGAAGGTGAGAGGTATCAGTAATGAATAGTGAAGATACAAGAGAAGATCAAGAATGACGGTGAGTGCGTAATTTCATATCTTCCTTGTCAATCTTCACAATTCGTACTGCTTGAGTGTTATCAAGCCCCCCAAAAGGGGGAGAAACCCTGAGGAACAAGACCCCCTGCCTCCTGTTGGTGAGAAACAGAAGGGGAAGACCCAGAGCTAATCTAGAGAGAAGCCTATGGGGAGAAGAGCTAGGAAGTGCCCTCCCGAGGATGGGAAGATGGAGAAGCCCCTGCAGTAGTCTCCTAGCTCTGGAGGAAAGAGATGGGGCCCCCCCAAGCGGGGCGAATCACCCCACGCCAGGCCAGGGTGACAACCTTGATAGACAAAGCCATGCTGTCCGCCTAATGCAGATCACTGTCCCCTCAAGCCTGGAAGCCACCTCATTGGCATCATAAGATGCCCTTGCCAGTGTCTTGCCAGCTCCAGACCTATAGCAGAGAGGGCAATAGCTTGTCTGGTTTGCTCCGTATCAGGCATTGATGCTAAGATTTGAGAAAGCATTGACCACAAATGCCTACTGTAGGCAGCGTGATGAGCCTGATGAGATGCAATGCAAGACATTGCACGAGAGGGTCGAATGTAGGAATCCGAGGTCCAGTGGACGAGTAATCGCCAGGCGGTGCCCGAGGGAGTCTCTAGGTATGCCAAACCCAAGGGTGGGTTGGGGAGAGCACCCAGGGATTCTGAAGGGCACAATACCTGCGATGGCAGTCTGCCAGGGCTGGAGAAGGCGGCTGACTGCCAGGAATGGATAGGCGTCTCCTGGAAGGGAATAGGCCAGGATAGTACCACCAGGTGCTGAGCACTGATTCCAAAGAATTCACACGTCTCCCGCTCGGGTATTGTCTCGCCTAACATAGGAATCAAGATCCTCACCATTCTCGAAAGGAATCACTGATATTCAGTGAAATCAGCATCGGAGGAGAGATGAGCAGAGGGTTCCTCTCCTCAGAGTAGGGAGGCGAGGATGATGGAGAGCTAGAGTGTCCAGAGGATTCTTGCGGTGGTGGGGATAGGCGAAGACCTGCTCGTTCATGTACCTGACATATGAGGGAAGGCGCGCAGAACCTCTGAACTGCTCCCAGGATAACAGGCCCATAGGACTGACATGGCCTGGGAGAGCAAGGGTGGCTGCAGAGGAATGGGAGATGGGCACCTACGGAGAGGCAACTGTCCTCTGCTAGGGCTCTGAAATCCGAGGAGCGGGCCCGAGCTGGCGGGATCCCGGACAACAGACCAGGTGCAAAATGGAACCCTGGGGATGTGAAGCCTGGAAGAGAGCCCAGAAGGATCCCCTGTGATGAACCTGGGACTGCATGGATCCAGAAGGGCAGCCCACAGCAATGCCACGGAGGGACCACGGGGTCAGAGGAAAGGCAGGCCGGCACTACGGCTCCTAGCCACACACGAGGGTGGCCAGCAGAGACCGAGACATCTGAACCCTGCCCCTTGACCCCTCGGACTCTGAGAATGCCCTCCTCCTCGACCCCAGCGATCTCCCACCCTGAGGGACTGCAGCAGCACAGGGTCAGTAGCTGCCATGACCCCCAGAGGGAGAGCCCTCCCTACCCCCGCCTCCATTGCCCCAGGGGACCACAGACCACCCTAGCCTGGGGGTCTCAGGGAGGACAGCAGCAGGGACAGAGGAAGAGGCCTGCTGGGCCACTAGCACCTCGTGCCACTGGGGACCCTGACTCCGAAGAATCAGGTTACCAGGACGGGTCCACGTCTGAATCATCAACCTCGAAGGGAAGAGATCAGCTGGACCACAATACTAGCAACCCTGGGGTCCCGGTGAAAGCAGGCGCTGCAAACAGAGGCGGTGCGGATGACCTCAAATCCCCGTGCCCGCTAAGCCCAGCCCCGGCTCTCCCCACCAGTGCCAGCCAGGCCCACGGCACCACCCTCAGTGCAGAACCCAACCCGGCACAGCCAGAGAGCAAAGTGGCCTGTGGCACTCACGGCGGTGCCATAGGCCAAACAAGCGCGCCAGCAGCTGTTACCAGCACTGCTGGCAGCACCGGGATCCGAAACAGTGCGGAAGGTGGTGTCAAGGGTCACGGTGCGGGCCCAGCAGGCGTGGCCCTCAACCCTGGGGAGCCTGCACCTCCGAGGAGGTGACTGCCGAGTGGTGTCTCCGCCCGCAGCCCGGAGGGACCTCGGCGTTCCTCCGACACAAAAAAGCTTCCTCTTCAGCAAGACAAGACAAGGAAGCCTCCTCCTCGGACCATATAGGCCTGAGATGGGACCCGGAGGAAGGGCCTAGAGACCTTACCTGGGAATCCCTGGAGCCGCTGTCCCCGAAAGTCAGCGAGGCTTGCCACGATCTTGAGCAGCGAGAACTTGAGGACACAATGGTCCGGCAAAACAGGTGTGTCGCACGCATCCATATCATGGTTGGGTCCCAGGCAACAAAGACAAACATCATGCCGATCCGTGATGGAGAAATGCCGACAGGAGCACCGATGCATAGGAACCGACCCGCCTTGACTTACATTTGCCCTAGAACCAGACGATGTGAACTAAATAAGACTAATATTAGCAACAAAGCACCTCGGCGCCCCATCGACAGAAATAAAAAACGGTCTTACCGGCGTCGGCCGAAATATGAGAATACGAGGAGTCTGGCTTGAGGACGCAGAAGGCCTAGTTCAACTACCACGCAGCAGGTGCAGCCTCAACGGTGGGAGAAACAGAACTGAGATAGAGGAGGAGCTCGGCACCTAACGGCGGCTGCCCCTCGCGCCAGCGCCAGTGCGTCGACGCTCGAGGCGGCACCGTTGGAGCCGACTCCAAAAAACCTCCCGTGGCGGTGCGCGCCTCCAACACTAACCCAAGCAGTAATGAATGGTGAAGATTGACAAGGAAGATCTAATAGATTTCTTTGACTGGGTGACCAAGTAGTAGACCAGGAAGGGGCTGTGGACATGGCCTACCTAGACTTTAGCAAGGCATTTGACACAGTCCCACACAAAAGATTAATAGTTAAATTAACCAGCCTGGGAATGGGTCCCAGGGTGGTAGTCTAAATAAAACATTGGCTGGACAACAGGACACAGAAGGTAATTGTAAATGGAGTTCCTCTGAAAGAGGGGTTACTAGTGGGGTACCGCAGGGTTCCATTATGGGGTCCAGTCCTTTTAATGTCTTCATAAGTGACATTGCAGAGGGACTGGAAGGAAAAGTATGCCTCTTTGCAGATGACACAAAGATCTGCAACAGGGTTGATACAAGGAGGCGTGGAAAGGATGAGAAGGGACTGGCAAAGTTGAAGGGATGGTCAGAAGTATGGCAGCTAGGATTCAATGCAAAGAAGTGCAAAATAATGCACCTGGGAAACAAGAACCGGGGAAGAATACACAATGGGGGAGGTAGTAACAACAACAATGGAAAGGGACCTGGGAATAATCATATCAGATGACCTTAAGGTTAGCAAGCAATGTGAGAAGGCAGTAGGAGGGCTGGGGTATACTGGGATGCATAGGGAGGCATCAGCAGCAGAAAACAGGAAGTTGTTATCCTCTGTACAGACAGTTGGTGAGACCCCATCTGGAGTACTGTGTCCAATTCTGGAGACCCCATCTCTACAAGGACATAGACAGGATAGAGGCAGTCCAGAGGAGGGCAATTAAAATGGTGCAGGGTCTTCAAGAGAAGCCATATGAGGAGAGACTAAAGGGCTTAATATGTATACCCTTGAGGAAAGAAGGAGGGGGACATGATAGAAACTTTTAAGTACCTCAGTGGAATCAAAAAAGTCAAGAGGGTAGCATCTTTCAGAAAAGAGGCGTGCAAGAACAAGGGACACAATTTAAGGATAGAGGGGGCAGTTCAGGGCAATGTGAGGAAGTATTATTTCACAGAGGGTAGTGGATGCATGGAACAGCCTTCCTGAGGAGGTTGTCCGGTCTAAAACTGTGGGAGAATTCAAGAATGCATGGAACAGACATAAGGCAATTCTTGTGGGAGTAGGAAGAAATAGGCTGTTGATTAACTAGCATTTGCGCCTATCCTGTAGGTAGGAAATGGGCAGACTATATGGGCCAAGCAGTCCTTATCTGCAGTCAAAGTCTATGTTTCTATGTTTCTATGAGACCCTGCCAGATGAGCTCATCACTGGCGGTGCAGGATGAACAGGGGAATGTTCCGGCAGCTATGTGAACTCCTGCGCTGAGCAGCTGCACCCCAACACCAGATGCAGCCATGCCATGACAGTAGAGGAGAAGGTGACAGCAGCGATGTGCTTTCTTGCAACAGGACGTTCCAACGACCAACAGGGAACACCATTGGGGTATCACAGTCTGCCACCCACACCTCCTGACCCAGTTCCTAGAGGCTTTTCTGCCACATGCTAGGGAGTTCATAGTATTCCCTGCCGGCAGCAGAGCGCAGAGAAATAATACAGCAATTCCATTGAGTTACGCACCTATCAGTGGTACTGGGTGCCATTGACTGCACCCATGTCCCCATCCGTGCAGTGACATCTACATAAACAGGAAGGGTACCACTTCATCAATTGCCAGGTGGTGTGTGATGTGACTGGGTGCATCAGCAATGTCTATCGCAGTACCCCAGCAGTGCCCAGCGCCTTCATCTGGCACCAGTCCCAGCTGTGCCAGGCATTTGAGGAGGGCAGGATACCCAGTGGGCACCTGGTCGGTGGTAGCAGCTGACAAGGCCCACACCATAGCATAGATGGGGACAGGCATGGGAGGCCAGGGAAGGGGTGTGGGTGGGCAACACAAGGGTGCATGACAGTAACGGGCAGACAGCAGTACAACACTAACAGGTGCATATCTCTTGAAAGGGACAGTGCCTAGCCCCTGTGACCCTGGCTGCTGACACGGTACCCGGCCAGCCACAGTGGCGAAGAGCAGTATAACGAGGCACACGTCAGCACTAGGAACATCATAGAGAGGGTGTTTGGCATACTGAAGATGCACTTCCAATGCCTAGACACATCAGGTGGTGCCCTACAGTATAGACTTCAGAAGGTATGCCATATCTTCCTAGCCTGTTGTATGTTGCACTACATGGCAATAACCGGTGACATACAGGCACCTGAACCTGAGAACAGGCTGACAGTGACCCAGAGCCAGTGGTCAGGGGATAGTGGAGCAACTTGAGAGGAGAGATCCTCGCATGGCCTGCAGGGCCATAAAACACAGAGCCAACATCATCAGGACACTGTCATAGGCCAGAGGGTGAGTACAGACTACACAGCAACATGAAACAGCACAATGGTGAATGGTTTAATATGTACAGACAACCCGACAGTTACAACACCAGTCACAGCAGGAACACGACAAAGTGGAACAGAACACATGTGTGTGTGTGCAGTGCGATGCATGGGGTGTACAGATCACATGGGAGGTGGACACACAGCCATGGTACGGTGGAATGGGTGATGCCTGATGTGTGGTGGTAGTGCGAGGAGGGTTACCATGGCCATACAAGTGAGGCGGTGCATGTGATGGAGTGCTGGGGTGTGCGTGTCAGCGTGTATGCATGTGTGTACAAGAGTGTGGGTGTGCCAATATGCACATGGGGGTGATGTCAGTGCAGAGGTGCAGGTCGGTCATGCCCATCACTGCCGACAACCACCTCACACATGGCTCACAGAACCAAGGGTGCTCTGTGCGGAGGACACAGTGGGGAGGACCATGGTGAGGCAGGCAGGACAGACTGGCTGTGCCACGGTCGACCAGCAGAACCCAACAGGATGGACGGATGGCCATGGCGGTGCTGGTGCCCATAGAAGTGCCCAATGCATTGGTGCTGGACCCAGTGGCAGCCCTGCAGCCACAGGTGGCCCGCATGTGGGCCCCTGTGCCATGGTCACCCTGACCTCCTTGCACATCCTGGCAACCCCATGCACCCTGCAAAGCACAGGGGTGAGGTCAACCACTGAGGCCGTGAGCCCAGCAAAGCTGTGATCCAGTGCAGCAATGATGCTGGCCCACCCTGTCTTCAGCCAGCTGTTCCACATGGGCAAAGCCGGGGACATGGACTCATGCATCAGTGATAGCTCATGCCTGAGCTCCTCCACAGGCCATGCAGGTCCATCCAAGCCTCCTGCTGGGACATCAGTGCAGCCTGGAGCAGTGGGCAGGCACCTGGGGCATCCTGGTCCAGGGGTACAGTGCCCTCTCGGTGGCTGGCACTGGTGCCTGCAGCTCACCAGAGTCAGGACACCAGTGCACAGGTGGCATGTCCTGCTGCTGCAGTCCCGCTGGCAGTGTGCTGTGGTCCCGGAGGGCCCTGCTCCCCACCGTGGGGCGCACATGCCCAGCAATGCACACATCCCCACATGGCCAACCACTGGCTGCATGGGTACACCCATGCCAGCAAGGCCAACCACCCCTGGCACCTGTGCAGCAGTCTGCACACAGCCCACCCCTGTATCCCCTCCATAGGCCCATCCACAGGCAGAAAGTACGAACCCTCTGACATATCTGTCTCTATGTCACTGGTCACTGTCAGGAGGATCACCTGCCCACCAACAGATCCTCCACCTGGGCATCCTCCAGGTTGGCACTGAAGTCCAGTTCCTCACCTGCAGTGGGGCCCTCCCTGTTAGCTGTAACCCCTCCTCAAGGAGTGCCACATGGTGTGACCCTGGGACACCTTGTCCACCACCCAGACCAGATGTTGATGGCAGATCCTCCTCCTTCCCCTCTTCCTCTGGTCCTGAGGCAGCCATCCTGGCCTGGTTCTGGTTTGCTGCTGGCCCTGCACACACTGCTGTGGAGGAAAACAGGACAGGGTCAGTCACCTGTACATGCACAGTCGCCCCTACCACCACCACCGCCACCCGAACATGCACACACTAGGACATGTACCACCTGCTGTGAGACATGTACACTCCACACAACATCCCCACTGGCTAGATCCTGTGGCCACATGCACCCAACCACCCCACAGTGTGCATGCATACCTGTTCCTTGTGCATAGTGTGCACAGCAGTACAGCCCACAGTGCACCCCAGGCCTGGCGCCAGCACCAGCACCCTGCACCTGTGCCACCACACCATGCAGGGTACACACATGCGGATACAGACCTGTCCTAGGTGGTGTGAGGCATCTCACACCCACCACCTGTACACCAGTGATGGCCACTGGGCGCAGTGTGGATGCCACCACAGCCAGGAGTGGGTCCTCCTCCCACTGTTGTGATGTTTACGGGCCACCACTCGCATCCTGTCATGTAGCAGCTGTGCCTCCTCCTTTGCCTGGCACAGCAGGTCACGCCAGTGCTTGTGCACTGCTTCAGTCATCCTACCACAACCGCCAACTGCGTTCACCCTGCAGTCACCTCTTCCCATGCCTGGCGCACCACTGCATCCATGGCCCTGTGCTGCCGCAGCACCTGTTCCCTCTCCTTAACACCATGCCAGGGTCTTTATTTCCTCCTGGGAAAAAGCGATGGCATGAATTCACTCAGAGCGTGCCACACTACCTATGGGACAGATGGAAAGGGACATGTGTCACCAGTTGTGGTGGGCCTGTGGTGCATCCGTGCATGCACCCCTAAGTGGCACAGGTTGCATGGATGTGGCACTGGCCAGCATGTGCATGTGTCATGCGCAGCCACAGTGTGCTGTGGCCATCTCTGTGTGCATTGTGCCACTGCACGGCTGTTGGTGTCTGGACGGCATGCACTGGACCCACAATGGCACCGCTGTTGTCCATGGCTGACGTATGTACCCCAGGATGGGACCACCCCAATGGCTGCCACCTGGCACTGTACCGTTCCCCTAGGGGACATGAGCACTCACACAGGGCATGGACTTGGAGAATGGCATGCATACAATGGCAGGCTACCAGGCACAGGCCACATGGTGCTGTTGACAGGACACTGCCAGGACCCTGTGACCCCTGGGCTGTAGCTGTGTACCACCATCGGAGCATTTTCAGCCTTCCACATCCCACATCCAGGATGACAACTGAGGGGCCATGGACCCCATGGTAATGAGCCACTGTTGGGGCACACCGCACTCCACATTGGGGCCCTCCGCCCTACCTGGCAGCCACAGTGTGCAGGTGGGCCTGCACTGTGCAGGCTGTTGTAGGAGCACGGGCATGGTGCACAGGCTGGACTGCTGGCCTGCCAGCCATATGGCTATGTGCACCATTGCGCAGCACCATGCTTGCCTCTGGTCCTGTGGTTGGTGGACCTGTCCCCAGCCAGTATAGCTGTGGACTGCAGGTTATCTGTGCGTGACGCTCCAACCCTGTGTTGTGCCAGTGCCATTCCAACAGTTCTCCAGCAGCTATACAGACCTGCCTCTCGCTGCTCTGCCTCCTGTTGCATGGCTCCTTTGGTAGTGTCTGTTTGACTGCATTATCTTCTGTATGCTGCATTCCCACAACACAACGCTGGTGGAGCACTGATTGCCCTTTTATAGCCCAGCCAGGCAATCCAGCCTGTTATGCATGCAAATCATCAGTTAATGATATGTTAATCACAGTGTTTGCACCATGCATGCACAAGTACCCTCATTAGCATATGCCGGTTGAATATGGGCCTGATTAGCACTGGGATAATGACTTAGCACCGTGCAAACATCAGTCACTGGGCTATAGGGAGGACAGGCGCCCGCGCTGGCTAATAGTGCAGTGCTATGTGGCATAGTGCAACCACCACATGCCGTGAGACTCCAGGGCCATGCCAGCATCCAGGTACAGTACAGCGTAGTGCCATGCTAGCCCACACAGTGTGGCGCTATGCGCATGCATGTTGTTGTGGCTCAGGGTCGCGACAGAGTCACGCATGTGCAGTGGGCCCACTTCCAGGTAGCGCCGCCTACGTCATGTGATAACGTGGTGCAACTGCACTGATTGCTAAGGGGTCCTGGGTGTGGAAAGCTGTTTAGTGCAACAGGTGGCAGGGTATCTGTGCTGCGTGGGCAAGGCCAGGAAGTGGAAGACAGTGAGCTGTGGTGCACAGGGACAGGCACTGGGAGGTGGAGACTGCCAGCCTTGTGCAGCTTGTACAGCAGCAGCACAGACAGCTGTTTGGGAGGTCAGAGGGTGACCTCCCATGGCAGCAGGTGTTGGCGTCCATCACCAGGCAGCTCACAGAGCAGATGGACATCAAGAGGATGCTGAGAAGTGCCGACACAGGTACACAGACCTGTGCCACTGCCAGAGGGGCCAGCTGGAGGTATTCAGACACATGGTGCAGGAGGGCACTGTGCCAGTGCCAGATGAGTGCCTGAGCATGTTGCACACATCCACAGCATGTGTCATGGTCTGCCTGTGTGTGCCTGCATGTGCCTGTGTGTGTGTGTGTGTGTGTGTGTGTGTGTGTGTGTGTGCACTGGTGTGTGCACAGGGGTGCAGGTGTGCAGGGTGGTGGGTCACATGTGGCACAGCTTGTGGGGCACATTGGGGGCACAGTGGTCTGGGAGGGCAGGTCCACCACATGTGCCAGGTGGCCATCACGGTGGTGACATTGCGTGCATGGGCATTGTGGGAGGTGGGGCATGCTACAGGCCCATCCTGCATCCTACTCCAGTGTTGTGTGGGGGTGCCAATGCATGGACACCAGACTGCCTACACAGGTGTGCGTGCCTCCAGTCACTGTGCCCATGCACCCTGCACAGTTGCAACACTGAGCCCACAGGTCTACATGCCCTGTGTGCCTGGTGCATGGTCAATGGGTCATGGGGTCCACTGTGTGGGTGTCCCCTGCATGCTATCACTGTCCCTGGCTGCCCATGTACAGTATCTTAGTGGTGGGTGTGTAGCTTGCTGTTGTGATCACGTTCTTGCTGTGCATTGCAGTAATGGTGCTTCTTCCTCTGTCCACTATAGAGTGGACCATGCAGCCAGTGCAGGGACAGGGTGCCTGGAGAGGTCCCAGGCACCAACCAGAGGCAGCCCCAGGGTGCCGGCCATGCAACAGTGGGCCCAGGAGAGTAGCCCCAAGGCCAGGAGCCTATTGCATGAGTACATCTCAGTCTTCATTTATGCTGTACCTCTGTAATGTGTTGTTCCTTCACTGGGCTGTCATTGACTGTGCTGGGGTTTTGGCTACCATGGTTGTCATGCTATTGCTGCTGCTGCTTTCTGCTGTGTTGCTAGCGCTGTTTCTTAGTGCTGGCAGTATCTGGATGTCTGGATGCAATGCTGTGTGATGGGGGTGGTATGTGCCAGTGTCGGCATGCATGCCTGGCATTGCCGTGCTGTGCACATTCACTGCTAGCCATGTTCAGCTGCTCACCTGCCATGTGGTTGTTCTGGCTGCAGGACACCCATGAGCATTGCTGTACATGGGCCATAGTGGCAGTGTCTGTTGGTCCTTCCTGCTGGTGTGTGTGTGCCCTGTAGGCTTGCAGCTCCTGCAGGTCAGTTATGCCCTGGCATGGGTTGGCCATTGGATGCCCACCATGCCTGCAGTGCACTGCCCTGCACCCCTGTTGTTTGCTGTTGCACACTGCTGTCTGGTACATTGCTTTCCAACTGTGGGTAGCATATCCTGACATTAGGTCTCCCATGTGTGTGTTGTTGTGTGGTCCACACCACCACCATTCGGGGTCTGCCTAGTGTGTCTGCACTTGCTCACTGTCTGCAGTCCTGGGGTGGGTGGTGCTGTCCTTGTCTTGGTTTTGTTGGGGCCTGTGTCTCCATGTGTGTAGGTTTTCAGGTTGTTGCCTGTGTCTTCCAAGCCTTCCTGTGGGTGACGGTCGGTTGTGCCTACCATTGTGTTCCTCGGCACCACATGGGCATGGCTGTTGGGACATGCTGTCCATCCCTGTCTGGCCACCTGTGGCTGCAGTTTGCCTCCTGGCTGGTTTATCATACTCACATGCTCCCCTTCCTCTTGTAGGTCTACTCTGATCCTCATTGTGGTCTATGCGGCCAGAGGGAGTCCGAAGGCAGTGAGGACCTCCTGTGGAGAATCGTCCACCAGCAACACACATTTTAGAGCAGCGGCAGTGCTCATTACTGAGACCTGGAGGGTGGCCACTGTTCTTGAGGCACGTCTGCCAGAACCTGCGAGCTAACAGCCATAACCTGCAGCAGCGCACCTTTGTTTACCCTGCACCCCCACCTGGACTTTGCTTTCTGTTGCCACCTAATCCCTCATTGTTTGTGTTCATATCCCCACCCCCAGTGACTTTGCTTGGCTGGTTTTCTCCATCGCTGTACGTATGTTTATCTTTGTATTTACCTTTGTTGCTGTTGTTCACTTATTAGTTGTAGTTTAGTCACCATTGTAGCTAAGTGTGTAGCTGTAGTGGTAGCATAGTGTGTTGTAGGTTCTGTAGAGGTAGTTGTAGTGTTGGTCATAGTAGTAGTTGTAGCTGTAGTCATAGTTGTAGGTCCTGTTTATGTGTATATAGTGTTTGGTGTAGGTTTTCTTTTGCATTTCTAGTCATTTTACGTTACATTGCTGTTTGGTTTGATTGTGTTGTTCACCTGTTGCATACCTGTTTCTGTTCCTGTGTCACTTGTATTATATATACTTTTTCATACTTGCATTGTGTCCTGTGTCTTTATTGTGTGCCTGCATTTACTACAGGGTTGTTCTGTACTATGGTTCTGCTCATGGGTCCTGCCACACTCTGGCCTGTCCCCTGACTGTGTGTGTGTATCAGTGTCTGGGTTCTGCACCAGTGTCTGCTTTTAGGGTCCCTTTCCAGCCTGTGCTCTTTTCCTGTGGCCCAGGGCCTGGAGGCTCCATCTGCATTGTGTACCTGTTGGTGTTTGCACTGTCTGCCTTGGGTGCTATATTCAGTGCTGTCTTATTTGCCATATTCAGTGCTGTATTACTCCCAGGCTGTTTTACCCTACACTCCTAGCCCTGTTTGCATGGCTTCCTTTGCTTGCTATGTTCAGCTGGTTTTGTCCCGGGCTATTCCTTTTGAATATGGCTTGCATTTTGCTCCGGCTAAGTTTTCATGCTGGGCAGTGCTAATCTGGGCCAGGGGCAAAGCTTTGAATATCTGGCCCTTTATGTCTCCAGGAAACTTGTTGTACAATTAAGGAAACTCTCACATTGTCTGGATACTTAAAGTTATCCAAATCGGCCTTTAGATTAAAAAAGTCTGGAAGGAATGGAAGGCCCTATCTATCTATTTAAAACAGACTTAAATTATACTATTAATAAAGATTATAATTTTGATAATGTTCTTGCATTTCAAATAGAAGAGGCTAGTATTCAAAATACTAATAATAGCTAATGTGTACTTATAGCCATCTAATAAACAACTAGACAAACTTATATCCCAGCTTAATAATTTTTTAAGATCTATTATGGACACAGATCGAGATCGCCAATCATTCTATTAGGCGATTTTAATGCAAGGATATCGCCTGTCTTAAATATCATCGATTTCAACTCTATTATTCCAGAGCTTAATCCTAGAATTAGCAATAAAAGAGCTGTAAAAGATCTGAGGACAAATAACAGAGGAAGGCTATTGGCCCCTCAACTGACAGGCAAGAACTTTCTGCTATTAAATGGATGAACACCAGGAGATAAATCAGGAGAAATAACATAGTAGCCCACAGGGTGCATGTACAATAGGTCTAGTTTGGGGAAACATTAAAGCTATTAAACTTATATATGATTTTGTGGTTTTGATAGAGTGGAGTCTGCTCATAATCCAGTGATTTTAACACTGCAATGGATCAAGTGATCAAAAGGAAATCTGATCAAATTAGCAGGAAGGGGTTGAAATTATAAATCAAAAAGGATACGATGGACCCTAGCAATATCAATTTTTGATAATTTATTACATGGAACAATGATAATGGAATTACAATCTTCTATTATACTTGAAACTGATTACAACACTTCTTTAGATAAATGGCAGAATATTAATACTCTAATTAAACCACACTGTGTAGCAAATAAACGGCAACCAAAGTAACAACAGGTAAAAGTTGGTTTCATCTGAGATGTAGGAAAGCCAAAAGGAATGAACCAAAGCTTTAAGGAAATGTAAGAAATATAAGACTCAAAACATGGCTGAGAATAGATAGAAGTCTATTAATATTAATGAAGAAAAGAAATACAAAAAATTCTGGATCAAGAGAAATCTCGTCACACAAAAATGCTTTGGGAAAAAGTCGGAAAGCTACAATAAATAAAGATACTAAGAAATTCTGGAGAATGATGAGTCAGGGTTATAATAGATATCTTACAAAGGTCAACACACATTCTTCCAGATACATGTAAAGCGTATTTTTCAGAACTTTATTTTTCAGTTGAAGAAGACCGTTTAGCTAAAGAATATAAATATGAAAATTTGTGTTGTCCCACCTCCTTATATCTAACCCCAGAAGAGATAACAAGGTCAATATTAAGACTGAAGGCTAATAAAGCTCCAGGACCAGATAAGATCATTGGGATATATGTGTGTATATATATATATATATATATATATATATATATATATATATATATATATATATATACTTTATTGACTAGTGGAATCCAATATTATATAAGACATTTAACTCTATAATACAGAGACACGATTCACCACATAGCTGGTGGGGCTCTATCATCTATCCCATATACAAAAAGAAAACCCAAATAACCCTAAGATGTACAGGCCAATTAGCCTTACTGATAGATCGCAAAAAATATTTATATGCATTATTCTCAACAGGCTAAATGACTGGGTGGAAAATAATTCTATTCTTAGTGAAACTCAAAATGGTTTGGGGAAATCAAGATCCACTATTCAACACTGTTATGTTTACAATATATAGCTTGGAAGTTGGTTCAAATTAAAAGGAAAACTCTATTGTTGTTACACAGATTTTATATCTTCGTTTGACAGTATAAGTAGATGCATCCTTTGGGAAAAACTATATAAATTGGGCATTTGCCATGACTTATTGAGTGTTCTTATAAGACTACACAACTATACCTGGGCTAAAGTCCAATAAGATCACCTAGGTAACACATCACTTTTTGGTACTAAGATAGGGGTATGACAGGGCTGCCTTTTGGCTCCAACCCTATTTAATATCTATATCAATGAGATACTTATAAAGTTGCAACATCCTGGTTTCACACTCTAGGGTAGTAACATCAGGGTAGATTGCTTAGCATATGCTGATGACCTCGTGCTCATATCAGCTTCAAGTCTTGTATTACAAAGAAAACTTGACCACTTAAATGATTTGTGCAAAGAACATCATTTAAAAATTTATATGACCAAAACTAAACTTGTAGTTTTGGAAATCAAACTAGGAAAAAACATCCAGTATGGATTAATATAGAGAAGGTGGAGCAGGTAAAATGTTATGACTATCTGGGTGTTAGAGTCTCAGGAAACCTCAAATGGACTAATCATGTAAATATGATATGTAATAAAATTAAAGTAGCATTTAATGCATTTAAAATCTTTAATGCCAAAATGGGTTGAACTTCTGTAAAGGTATAATGAAGGTACTTGACGCTAAAATAAAGTCAAGTCTGCTATATGCAGCAGAGGTTTGGTTTTTCACGTTTAAAAAGCTACAGGTGATTATGAATAAATTAATTAGATATGTTCTTATGACTCCGCAGTCAGTCCCAGAGGTAATCCTCAAACTTGAAACAGGACAATTCTCAATTGCCACTTTAGCAGCAGAATGTCAAATAATAGCCATTATTAAAACACTCTGCCTGGAAGAAATGAGATTACCAAGAGCGATGTATGGAAGAAGAGATTGTTTATTCTTCCTTGGGTTTTGAGGCAACATCAATTAAGACAATTAAAACCTCATGTTTCCTAATGGCCTGGGTCACATCATGTGGGGTATTTATTTATACCCATGGGAAGAAATTATCAATCTGATTAAAAATAGACTCCGAGACATAGAGAGATCAGATATGAAGGAGAAACTAAATAATTTAAAATTATTCAGGTGGTATAAATATATTAAGCACAATCATGGGATGGAACCATATTTGTTAAAACTAGTGGATCCTTTAAGAAAGGAGATTAATAACTCAATTTAGATTTGAGACTTATAAAGCTAATTATATTTACTACAGACAAAAGAGGAAAAATGTAAACTCTCCCTACTGTAGATGTGACAGATATATGGAAGATGATGTAAAACACATCATTTTAATTTGTCCTTATATACAAGACAACAGGAAAAATGCCTGGGTGGTATCTTGGCTGGTTTCGTCCTCCCCGGAAGAAATGTTAACATTCTTATTGAATACAAATAATGGGTATATTTTTTGGAGAAAATTGCCTCCTTTTGGAAAATAGTACATTCATGAATGTGTTTATCCTCACTAATGAAGTATTGCACAAACAAGAACTCTGTTTGTAATAAGTAAATGGTTGTGCTGATATTTAGCCACAAAATATTGCAATAGTAATATAAGAGTAATATTTTTACTTGAGTTGGTTAAGAGCAAAACTAACTCATAGTAACTATAAAAAAAACATTTTAGTGTGCAATGTTCTTGATGGAGAAAATTAGAAGTGCCTTGTATGATGATTCTGTATTGTTATTTATTCTTGTATTTCTACAAACTTATTTTGTATACCATATTTGAATATTGAAATGGTTTTAACCAATCAATAAAATGTCTTTGAACTTTGACAGATCTTACCCATGATGCCTTCACAAGTGTCATAGATGAAAATATTGAAGAGGACGGTGTGAGTAACTGGCCCTGTGGTACTCCACTAGTCATGCCCTCATCTCTGAAAACTCCCGTTCACTACCAGTCTCTGTGTTCTACCACCCAACCAGCTTTCTGCCCAATTTGCCATCTTATCCTCTACCCCTAGGTCCCAAATATTTTGACCAGCCTTCTGTGGGGACTGAGTCAAAGGCCTTGCTGAAGTCAAGGTATACCACATCAGTTGCCTGCTCCTTGTCTACTGTTGTGGTCACCCAGTTGAAGAACTCAACCAGATTAGTCTGGGAAGATCTTCCCTTGTGAACCCATGCTGTCTGCGGTCCTGCAACCAATTCCCTTCTAGGAAGTTCACCAGGCCCTCCCTCAGTAGAGACTCCATGATTTTCCCATTACAGATGTTAAGCTGACTGGTCTTTTATTAATGAATCTTTCTTAGTGTACAAAACCATAAGTCCTGTCTGGTGGGCTTTCCAGACCCCCAGTGTAGTGCATCCTCACAGCATTGCACCATTGGGCTGGTTCTGCTCATGCTGTAAATAATTCAAGTACTTAAGTGGTAGGGTTCACCCTCTGGGGTAGAGGCAGGGATAGCTGGCACATCAGAACTCACCCTTCTTGGGCAGGAGATGTGGAGGTAGTGGTGGCTAAGAGTTCACTCTGATAGTATGGGGTACAGAGGATTTTGCAGGATTTAGATGCAAATCTGTTGGGCTGGGATGGGACTGATAGTAATAATTTTTTAGCTTCTGGATGTTTCAACTTACTCTTTGCCTTTTGAGCATTTAAGGTATTAGTTTCTAGTGGCTGTTTTCTGAGTTTGTTTCAGAGCCCTGCTCCTGACATGTCCCAGGAACTATTGGGTCTGACTCACATTCCTGAGGTCTTGCAGCAGGATCAACTACAGCACTATGACTTTGGGTTACCTTGGCATTTACCAAAGTTCTGGCTCATTTTGCGGCTTGGGTGAGAAGCTTTCTCTTGAGCTGTTTCTGACTGATTGGGCTCTACTAGTGTGGGGAGAGCAACTGTAGTAGTTATAGGTTTTGCAGGCCTGCTTTGCTTGGTTTGTGTACTCCTTCCACCATTTTCTTTCCCCACAGTCATTTGAAAACAGAGTAGTTTGTGTCCCTTTGTATTACCAGACCTCTTACTTTCAGAGCTTTCAGTGGTCGTGGTTTTAAAGCTTACCCATGCTGTTAGGGTTCCCTTTGGGGCTAAAGTTATTGGGCAGAATTCTGAAGCACCCCTCGCATGTAGGATTGCGACATGTAAGGGATACTGGTCGATGCAAGGACCCTGTGCCGATTCTGTAACAGGCAGGGTCCCTGTGGCCAAGTCCTGCAACTTATGGCATGCACAGCTATGCAAATGCAGGGCATAAAAGAGGCATGTTACAAGTCGCAACCCTCTGGTGGTTGGGTGCATGTGCTCCCCATGCCTGAAAGCCCCATGGGGTTGTGGGACCCCCAGCCCCCAATCCCCCAATACAGTAAAGCCCCTCAGGACTGCTTTGTCCACCCCAGCCCTGATCCCCAATATGTTAATAGCCCCACAGGGCAACTCTGTTCCCCAGCCCCTGATCCCCACACAGTACAGCCTATCCCAAGCATTTTTGAATTCCCTACTGAGTTAGCCCATGCCACCTCAGCTGGGAGGCTGTTTCATGCATCCACCCCTTTCCATGAAAAATACTTCCTCACATTACCTCTTAGTCTACCCTTCCAGCCTCATGTCATGTCCCTTCTTTCAGAACATCTCTTTTCTGAAAGATGCTACCCTCCTGTACTTTATTTATGCCCTTGAGATATCTGAAGGTCTGTATCCTATCCCCTCTCTCCTCTCCTCGAGGGTATACGTGTGAGGCCCTCCAGCCTCTCCTCATATGACTTTGGTGCAGATCCTGCACCATTTTGTATCCTTCTCTGAACTGCCTCCACCCTGTCTATGTCCTTACAGAGATCGGCCTCAGAACTGGACACAGTACTCCAGATGGGATCTCAATAATGATTTGTTCAGTGGCATAACCTCCTCCTTTCTTCTGCTGGTGACAGCTCTCCCTATACACCCACTGGCTCTCCTCACTGCTTGGGTACATTGTTTGTCCACCTTTACATCATCTGATATGATTACTCCCAGATCCCTTTTCTGTTTGGTGGCCATCAGTATCCCCCAATGGCGTAAGCCTCCCCAGGGTTCCTGTGCCCAAAATGCATGATTTTGCATGTCTTTGCATTGAATCTTAACTGCCACACTCTTGACCATTCCTCCAGTTTACCTAAACATAGAAACATAGACTTTGATGGCAGATAAGAACGCTTGGCCCACCAGTCTGCCCATTCCCTACCTACTGGATAAGCTGCAGATCCTAGTTAACCAACAGCTTACTTCTTCCTACCCCCACCAGAATTACCTTATGTCTGTCCCATACATTCTTGAATTCCCCACTGTTTTTGACCCAACGGCCTCCTCAGAAAGGCCATTCCATGCATCCACCCCTCTCCGTGAAAAATACTTTCTTACATTGTCCTTGAGCCAGCTCTCCTCTATCTTCAAATTGAGCCCTTGTTCTTGCACATCTCTTTTTCTGAAAGATGCTATCCTCCTTGACTTTGTTGATTCCTTGAGGTACTTGAAAGTTTCTATCATGCCCCCCCTTTCCTCAAGGGTATACATATTACTGCATTAATCTCTCTCTTCATTATGGCTTCTGGTGCAGACTCTGCACCATTTTAGTGCCCTCCTCTGGACTGCCTCCATCCTGTCTATGTCATTGCGGAGATGGGGTCTCCAGAACTGCATGCAATACTCCAGATGGGGTCTTACCAACTGTCCATACAGAGGGATAACAACTTGTTTTCTACTGGTGATGCCTCTTCTATACATCCCAGTATCTCCCAGCCCTCCTTACTGCCTTCTCACATTGCTTGCTTACCTTTAGGTCATCTGATAGGACTACCCCAAGTCCCTTTCCGTTTTCTTGTTGTTAGTACCCTCTCCTGTGTACTCTTCCCTGGGTTTTGTTTCCCAGGTGCATTACTTTGCACTTCTTTGCATTGAATCTAAGCTGCCATACTTTTGACCTTTCCTCCAACCTTGCCAAGTCCCTTCTCATCCTTTCCACCGCCCTTGTGTATCAACCCTGTTGCAGATCTTTGTGTCATCTGCAAAAGGCATACTTTTCCTTCCAGTACCTCTACAATGTCACTTATAAAGACATTAAAAAGGACTGGACCCAGTACTGAACTCTCGATACCCGCTAATAACCCCCTTTCTTCAGAGTGGATGCCGTTTACTATTATCCTCTGTGTCCTGTTGTCCAGCCAATTTTTACCCAGGCTACCACCCTGGGACCCACCCCAGGCTGGCTAATTTATTAATCTTTTGTGTGGGACTGTGTCAAATGCCTTGCTAAAGTCTAGGTGGCCATGTCCACAGCTCCTCCCTGGTCTACTACTTTGGTCACCCAGTCAAAGAAATCTATTAGATTTATCTGACATGACCTTCCCACTGTGAATCCATGCTGCCTTGGGTCCTGTGCCCCGATGGCCTCTAGGTACTCAACAGTTCTTTCTTTCAGAAGTGATTCCATCATTTTCCCTACCACTGAGGTCAAACTAACAGACCTGTAGTTTCCTGCCTCTGCTTTGCTCCCACTTTTGTGAAGGAATCACATCCACTCTCCTCCAGTTCTTAGGTGCCACACCATCCTTACATGAGTTGTTAAAAGGGTAGTCAGTGGTGTCACTAGTTCTCCATTTAGTTCTTTTAGAATTCTGGAGTGAATCCCATCAGGGCCCATTGCTTTGTCCACCTTCAGTTTTAGGAGTTCTTTCAGAACCCTTTCTTCTGTGAATGGACTGGTATCAGCCCCCTATCCAGAGTGCTTCTATTGATTGGATTAGGTACCCCCCTCTTCTTTTGTGAATACTGAGCAGAAGTATTCATTCAGTGTCCCTGCTTTTTCACTGTCCCCTCTGCCCACTCACCCTCCCTTTATTAAGCCTCACTATACCTCCTTGGTCTTTCTTTGCTCCCTAATGTACCTATAAAGGCTTTTCCCCTTTTCAAAAGAGTTGGCTATCTGTTCCTTTGTTTGGGCCTTTGCTATTCTGACTGCTTTCCTGCTTCCTTCTGCTTTAACTGGTATAGTTCTCTGTCCTGCTCCTTCTGTTTCCTTATACTTCCTGAATACTATCTTTTTCTCCTAACCTTCCCTGCCACCTCTTTTGAGAACCATAGTGTTTTTTAATTCATTTTGATTTGTTTATTTGCTTCACACAAGGCTTGTTGCCTCTGTGATGGCAGTTTTGATGTTTCCTCATTGTTCCTCCACCCTCCTTCTTGCCCATTTGCTGGTGCTTTTCTGAGACACTCTCCTATTTTGACAAAGTCAGATCTCCTAAAGTCCAGTACCCTCACTTTTGTATGCCTTGACTCCATGGCAGTGTTTATCGTGAACCACACTGTTTGGTGGTCACTTGTTCCCAGATAGCTACCACTTCAAAATTTGAGATCCTCTCTCCATCCCCATTTGAGAGTACCAGGTCTAAGACTGCTCCCTCCCCAATGGGTTCCAGCACTAGCTGTCTGAAACATGCCCCTGTAGGGCAGCAAGAATGACCTGCTCTTGGATATGGCTGCAGCAAAGGTGCTCCAGTTAACATCTGGCATATTCAGGTCCCCATCAACAATATCTCCTCTTTTTCTGCCATCCTAAGGATGCCTTCTATCATTCCTTGTCTATTTCCTCTTCCTGAGATGGGGGTCTGTATACAACACCCGTGCAGATTGTGGTGCCATTTCCCATCTCCAGGGTGACCACAGTGCCTCTTCTCCTCCCTGTTTACCCTTTGGTTCCATTGCTTTGATCCCTTCCCTTCGTGAGAGTTACTCCTTCTCCTCTTCTATCCTCCTGTCCCTCCTGTAGGCTGTGTAACCTGGTATGTTGATATCCAAGTCATGGTTCTCTGTGTACCATGTTTCTGTGACTGCCAAGATATCCAGTCATCCCTCTTCCATCAAGGTCACTAGTTCAGGGAGCTTGTTACCCCGACTATGGGCATTGGTACTCATTGCCCTCCATTTTGTGATGGCCTTATCCCTTTTAGCCTTATCCCTGTCCTTACTGCCTTTGTCTATTTCTCCATTTGCCCAGCCATTCTCCTATCGACTTCTCTATCTTGGTGTTTACCTCACTAACTACCTTGTTTTTTTTGGGGCTGGGATTCCCTGCTCCTTTTGATTGCCTCCCCCCTTGGCTAGTTTAAAGTAGCATGAATGAAGCATTTAAACATATCACCTAGGATCCTGGTTCCCCTCCTGGACAGATGCAGGCCATCATGCCAGTATAGGCCTGCATCCCTCCAGGTGGACCCCAGTCCCCAGTGAAGCCAAAACTCTGAGCTCTGCACCAGTTTTCAACCATTGATTGAATCCCATGGTGCAGAGCACCTAATCTCCTCCCATGCACTAGTCAGGTAGCACCTCCGAGAAGGTTACCGTGCATGCTACTTGTCTAAGGCCCTCCCCAACTCCACAAACTCCTCCTGCATTGCTCTGATCCAATTCCCAGCCAGGTCATTTGTCCCTAGATGGACAATGACATCCAGCTCCATCCCTCCAAGCCATGGCACCGGCAGGCACCTTACCTCCCTCCTCTCCCTCCCCAGTTCAACACCTAACAATTGATTCCCCCACCAGGGTTGTTTCCTTCCCCTGTGAGGTCTCATGCCACCCTCTTGTGGGTCTCCTTTGTGGAGGATCCCAGCATTCTCCTTGGTCACCACTGTGGGTGCCTCCATAGAGGAACCACGCTCTGACAGAATGGCATACAAATTGTGGAGTGGTACAACTGGAGGATGCTCTTCTGTTCCTCCACCCTCACCCTCCTTGAGTCCACCGTAGTCTATCCATTCCTCTTTCTTGACAACCTCTGAGGCAGTGGCACCCCCTTAGCTAGTTTTAAGCTTGCCAATAAAGCATTTAAACCACGCACTAAGACAACTGTACCCTCCCTGGATGGATGCAGGCTATCGCCTTGTATAGGCCCACATCTTTCCAGGTGGGTCCCCAGTCTCCATTGAAACCAAAACCCTTCTCTGTGCACCAGTTCCTCAACCATGTACTGAAGTCACTGGTGCAGAGATCCATTGCCTCCCCTTGCTGTAGACAGGCAGCACCTCTGAGAAGGTCACAGAGCTTGCTACCTGCCCAAAGTCCCTCCCTAACACCCTGAACTCCTCCTGCACTCTTTCTATCCCTGCCTTGTAACTAGCCAGGTCATTGGGCTGGCACTTTAGCCTAGAGTTCAGAGTAACAAGCCATGAATGAGCTTGGTACATCCAGAAGACAGACCTGGGTTTGATTCCCACAACTTTCACTTGCATGCTGTGTGACTTTAAGCAAGTCCTTAACCTCCCTAGTGCTCCCAGGCCACCCTGAAAACAGGCACATGTGCCTAGTGGGCCATGCCCATTACCAAAGACTAAAATAAAAAAATAAAATTTGTCCCCAGATGGACAATGAGATCCTCTCCCCCTACTGCTGCCTAGCGATTCTCTGGATCCGCTTTCCATCCCTCAAGCTGTGCCTCTCAGCAGGCACATAACATCCCTCTGTACCCTGCTACCTGACCCCAACTTCATTCCCCAGACTATGGAGTACCCACCAAGAGTTGCTTCCTCTGGGGTCCTCTACTACCCCTTGAGGTCTCTGACCTGGAAAACCTTCATGCCCATCCCCACCACTACTCAGATGCCTCTGTGGGACTGTCTCACCCTGCCAGTGTGGCATAGGAGTTCCGTAGTGGTATGGGATTTGGGATATGCATATGCTCCACTACCCTAACCCTCCCGAGCCCACTGTTGTCCATTCATTCCTCCTTCCCAGCATCCTCTTAGGAAGTGGAGTAGACTTGGTGGCCCTGGTGGGGAAGTTGGTCCTCCTAACCCAAACCAACTCATCCTTTAGTTTGGTAACCTCCTTCTTCAGCCCAGAGGGTGCCTGCCAATGGGGCAGCACCACAGTCTCCAGAAGACCTCCTGA
Source organism: Neoceratodus forsteri (assembly GCA_016271365.2). Lineage (NCBI taxonomy): Eukaryota > Metazoa > Chordata > Ceratodontiformes > Ceratodontidae > Neoceratodus > Neoceratodus forsteri. The sequence goes on from CM028131.1 coordinate 1,303,449,941, forward strand.
AGACTGCCGTCCCACAGTCGCTACACCACACCCTCCCATCATAGTTACACACTGTATGTAGACCTTACCTGCTCCCATGCCAATTGCCACAATACAATAATGAACCTACAGATTAACAACTCCTCCTCCTCCTTTTTGCCTCTCTCCTCTCTCGCCTCTTCCTTTTACTACCTGTGTATACTATTGAACCCTGCCTCACCAACTCAATTTCTAAACCCTTAATGCAGTGTTCAAATCCTCTAACCTCTGGCTAACAAATCCCAGGTGCCCTGTTTACCCACGCCCCTGTGTCCTCCATGCCACCTAGGGAGAAGATGGGAGGAAAAGTGGTGGCCCTGAGCTCCACCCGAGGCAATGCAATCCACCTTGCCGTTTCAAGGTTCGATGGTGAATTCTGGATGAGAGTCTCTAGGGAAAGATGGGCCCTCCTCTAGAGCCCCCATGGAGCAATCTGTGGGGAACCTTGTCCCAGGACCAGAGAAGGAAGTCAGGGATGGTTGACGGTGCCTGGAGAAAAGCTGCTTGGTCTGACCCTGGAGGATAAAAACCTCTATTTAAAAAAAAGAAAAGTGTTCTGTCCATCCTTTCCTCTTCATCAGTTGAATCATTTTCTTTATGATTCAATTTTATTTCCTCTCATTATATTTTCCCCAAGTTGTGCTGCTGTTCTCCTACATCCATCTGATTACCTGCCTCTGCCCTCTCCTATGTGATATCTACAGACAAACTACAAAATCAATGAACACTGCATCATTAAACACCAAGTTTACCAATGATATCATTGGCCACTGCTGCCTCCACTGCATGTATCCAGAATAAAATCCTCTGCTCTTACCAGTGTAAATGCCATTACCAGCCATACAGACTATGAATCCTCCTCCTCCTCTGGTCTGCTTGTCTCTCCATATTCACCAATAACATGGGCCATGACATGACTGCCTCCACTACATGCATCCAAACTGAAAACCCATAATCTTAACCCAGCGTAAATACCATAGCCAGCCATGCAGACCATGCATCCTGCAGCAATCAAGACACTGCTTCCTTCTTCTCTGGCCTGCTTTTGTCCTCCACATCCAACAACAACAACATGGGCTACCACCACCTCCACTGCATACATCCAGACTGAGAAACCCGGACTCTTAAGACAGTGTAAATGCCATTGCCAAGCAGACCTCTAGCCAGCCCACAAGCCCTGCCTCCAGCAAGTCAGCCCATCAAGGCAGCACGTCCTGAAGTCCAGCAAAGCCCAACTTTGTCTGCTGTGATGGTAAGTTACTTTCACTGTTGTTCACAGTCCTTATCCTCACTGTTGGTGGTGATTCCATCCTCACACAAAGGGCATCCACTTTGCTTGCAAGACATTAAAATGTCTTTCTTTCTTCCCTTTTGCCTCTCTCTCGAGGTGTGACAATTCACAGGGGCCACTGACAAGCCAGTTGCAAAGTCAGATAGCTTATCAGGCATAGACTTCTGTTGCCTCTTTCTTTACACCCTCTCTGTGGCACCTTCATGCCAGTGCATGACATGGCCCTCACTAATTTACTGATTAGTACCATTACATGATTTTTTATTTTTTTAATTTTATGTTTTCTTTTACAGGTGCACAGTGGTTAAGTGAGGCAAAATAATTATGCTTTTTCTTCACAGTGTATAGTAAGACTGAGTGGACAGCAGATATACTGTGCAGCCACCACAATGGCCAAGTTGTACTAAATAGTTTTCTATTTTCTTCTTCATAGGTAACAGGTATAGCAAGTTTGAGAGTGGACAGTGGGTATACCATCCATGTGATCATCCACCGTGGCTGACTGAGTAGAGTCTAAATAGTTTCCTCTTGTCTTCAAAGGTCTCTTGTCCTGCAGGAGGCAGTACAGCATGGTGATTAAGGGCACTGAGCTGCAAATCTGGAGACCTGGGTTTGAATCCACCATCTCCCACTTGCATACTGTGTGACCCTAAGCAAGTCACTTAACTTCCTTGTCACAACTGGAAACAAGCTCTGACTTAGTGTGCCTTTCCTGTTTAAACAAATTCTTTCCCTTTCTGTTATCCAACAAGCAAAGACTTCTCCTCCTGTATCTCCTGTGTCTTGACAGCTTCAATGCCATTTCAGGCACTGGACATCACCAGAGTCATGGTCAGTATTCTTTCCAAAAGTTATTTTTCCTTTTCAGTTCTTCTTTTTTTTTTGTTTCCTTTCACAGATGCAACACAATAGGGAGCCATACTACAGTCCGAATAATTTCTATCTTGTATTCACAGGTCTCTTTCCATTCTGGCATGAATGCCTCCTCCTGCAGCAAGTTATTGCCATCTTCTCCATCAGATCATTGATGTGGTCAACACTGCAGACTTGTGCTCATCTCCTGTCCTCCTCCTCCAGCTTCTCCGCCACTGTGTGTTGTCTTTGTCTTATTAAAGTCAACCCATCCTCTGTAACCAGTGTGAATGCCAGTCATCAAACTGATACTGCTGCCTGATTCTCCATAGTCACACAGTTCAAAATACTTGAAATTAGAGAAACAGGAGCAGAAAACAGAGAGTGGCATATGAAAAGCATTTAAGAATTTAAGAACAAAATGAATACTTACCTTCCTGGCTAGTACACACTGTTAAATTAGGTAACAAGATCTGGACAGGACCCATGCAGCAACAGGATTTCATTACCCTAGTGATAGATACCAAAAAGAGAAACAGGAACAAAAGATGCCTAGTATGACACTGTTTCCACTCCCACACACAGCCAAAATGTAAAAATAAATACTTACCTTTGCTGGTAGGACACACAATGATACTCAAAGATGTCATTTAGATCTGTGCCCCAAACAGGCATAATCATTTCATAAAAAATATCCAGAATTTCTGATCACTACAATTCATCAGGGCAGGTGCTGTGGTTGGAAATCTACACAGTGCTGAAGCAGCATATTAATTCAGGAGCCAATCTCATTTTGTTTCCTCATGCAAACATTTCCAGACAGGAGAATTTGTTAGGCTGATAATTTCTGGCCTCTAACGTTCATCCACTAGAGTGCATTACAAGAACTGTGTTGATTGGACTAACACAGCGTGACACTATGTAGCAACCTGACGTATTGTTTTCTGGTTGTTGAAAAAATTTTAGGGAGCACAAAATGCATTATGTTGTGCTTTTCTCACAATTCCCTAAAGTGTATTACAAGAGCTGTGGTGTGGAGATTGACACAAAGCGCAGCACCACGTAGCAGCATGCAGCAGCCAGATGTAGTTATTCTGGTAGTTGAAAAAATTCTGGGAGTACAGAATTTGTATGTGCTGTTTTCAAGCTTCTCCTAAGGTGCTTTTACAAGAACTGTGGTAGAGGGACTGACACACAGCACATCAATGCTAATGTGCATGCCAAGAGTAATGGGTGACATTCTGAACAGGAGAATGAAAGAGGTTTGACTGCTCATTTTGAGCAAGAAATAAAATTACATACCTACCGTAATTATGATCTTTCTGTGTAGCTTCACCATTCATCACTGTTGGGTATCTGCGGAGGTCAGGACCCCATGGGAGCTCTTTTTTAAAGGTAGGCAGAGTCTACGTACCATCGGTGCTGCCCTCGAGGCCGACGTACTGTGTGGAGCTCATGGATTCCGCTAGGCTGTGTCAACTCTGCCTGCCTGCCTGCCTGCCAGTTCTGAGTCGCCAGAGAGGTAAGAGGAAAGGGTGGAGGGTGGGACAAGAAAGTACAAGGACAAAAAAGAAAAAAGATATATGAACCAAAAGGAGAAATAATGACTGAGAGGACAGAGAGGAGAGAGAGAGTTGGAAGCTAAAGGGATTGGGAGGGCCCCAATCTCTGGAAAGGAAGAGGGAGGTAGGGTGGGAAAAGAGTTTAGGAAGAGTGGGTTAGCACATCCCAGACCCTGAACCATCTCCAGATTATATATGAACTGCAAGGGTAGCCAAAGGCTTTCTGCCAGAATTCAAGGCACAGAATAGCTGGCAAACACTCCAGATAAGCAGAATCGGCTATTCTGGAAGAAGAACAGGGTACAGAGAATAAACATCCTCTAAAGGAAAGAATATTGGTGAAAAAGGGAACCCCTTTTCTTTTCAGGAGAAATAGGTTGGATGGGAACAGGGAGGAGGAGAGAAAGGAGGGCAACTGATAACTCCACCCCACGGAGTGGAGCAAAGCACTGGAGAAGGAGTGCCCCTTGCTGTTCACTCTCCCAGAACATTATCCCCTGTGTGCCTCTGTTTTACCCCACCCTAAGGAAGGAGAGGGGAGAATGGGTACAGAGAGGGAGGGGGACCCAGAGACTGAGGCCCCAGGGGATGGAGGTGGGATCATGATGAATGGTGAAGATACACAGAAAGATCATAATTACGGTAGATGCGTAATTTTCATATCTTACCTGTGTCAGTCTTCACCATTCATCACTGCTGGGTGAGCATCGAGCCCCCAAAAGGGGTTTCCTTTACACCCAAAGGGACAAAGTCCCTTAGCTCTCAGTGAGTGACACACTAAGAGGGAGAACCTTCAGGGCCTGAAGAGGCCTGAGAGTGGAGAGAGTGAGACAGGGTCCCCTGGAGGGTAAGGAAGTTGCCCGACAAGCGCCATCTCGCTCTATGGGAGAAGAGATAGGTTCTCTGATGAGCAGAGTTAATCACCCTACGCCAGGCCAAGGGTGATAACCGGGAAAGATGCAGCCATGCCATCCACCTAGTGCAGATCACTGTCCCTATGACCCTGAGTAGCTACCTCGTTGGCATCATAGGATGCCTCGCTAGTGCCTTACTAGCTCCAGGCCACGCACAGAGAGTGCAATGGCTTGTCTGGTTTGCTCCATATCAGGCAAAGAGGCTAGGAGCTGACCTAGCCTGGACCACAAGAACCTGTCATTCGCTGCATAGTGGGACTGATGTGCAGAGATGGAAAGTAATAGCCGTGCCAAGTAGAAAGTCCTCTACCCCCAGAAATCAAAATCTGAGGATCTTGATCTGGGGGCCGGTCATGGTGAAGGTGCAAGCCCATCGAAGTGTCCAACTGCATCAATCCAGACTGTGGATGAGGCATGGAACCTGGAGACTCAGGGGTGCAACACCTCAGGCTGAGATCCCTTGGGGCAGGAACTCTGGAGAAGGGCCTCTGCCAGGAACACAAACAATGCCTCTTGAAAGGGAGCAGGCCAGGGCAGCACCACAAGGGTGGCCTTGCCAAAATCACCTAGAAAGGTGTGCTCCGACTGCTCAGGATTGCTGGTAGTGGTAGGAGTTAGGTGCAGTCCTCCAACATCCTCACGAGGCGCTGATACTCAGCAAGATCAGCAGCTGGAGAGATGTGGATAAAGGTTCCTCTCCCCAGAAGAGGGGATGAGGAGCTGGAGGGCACCGGCTGTTCAGTGGGTGGCTGCATAGGGGAAGGTTGAAAACCTGGCTGTCCATTGCCCTAATGTAAGCAGGGAACTGAGCAGCCACTGCTTTGAACTGCTCCCAGGAGAGGCCCGCTAGGACCAAGAATGCCTGGGAGTGCAGGAGAATGTGGCAGAGGGATGAAGACAGAGCCGAGAGAGATGTCAGCTGACCTCCACCTGAGCTAAGGAGTGAACTGGGAGCACCGATGGAAGAAGGTGCCCCGGAAGACCCACAGCCAACAGCTGAAAACCATTTCGGTACTGCCTTGGCAGCAGAAGAATACCCCGTGAGGAGACAGGGGCCATATAGGTCCAGAAGAACGGTCCCCTACCTCAAAAGAATGGGGCTCTCTCAAAGAGACCGAGGAGGAAGAGCAGAGATCCACACTCACGGCTTCTCCCAGAGCCCAGGTGGACCCCGAAAAAGGCCGCCGTGCTGACCTCACACCCCTCGACCCCTCAGAGTCAAGAGCCTCCTTCTCGAGAGGGCCAGCCTAGGTAGCTGACATGTCTAGGCAGCACCCGAAGGAGCTACCCAGGGAACAGTACCCTTCCCTCCTGCAGGTGCTCTGATCGGCCCCAAAGTTGGGTGATCTAGGCACACCACAGGTGAGGGTACCACTACTGGGGATCAGTAAACCCACCAAGACCAGGTTGCAGAGCTATGGTGGCCTGCACCATTGCCTGCTGGTCAGCACTCCTGACCTTAGTCTCGGTAGCCACCGACCCCACCTCAGAAGGGGCTGACTCCGGCTTGTCAAAGAGACTACTGGGCTACCCACCTCCACAGCTAACCCCAAGGGTCAGACTGTCCGTCCGACTCAGAGCTCAACTCCGTGTCCCAGGAGGTAGAAGTTGGAGGCCCTGTGCCAAATTGTAGAGGGCGCCCACTGCCATCTTTGCCAAGGGCACAGGAACCATAGCCGTACCTTTAGCTGGTACCAGCACCCCCGCTGCACCATGAGCAGAATCCACTGGGGCACGGCTCCAGCCCGAACAGGAGCTCCAGTGTTGGGACCAGCAATGGGCTGTCCGCCCATGGCGCTGTGAGTGGTGCCGAGAATAAAGACGGTGCCAACGATGACCCCGATGGCACTACCCAGCTCCACGGTACCACAAATGGCACTGAGGGCAGTGGCAGCACTGACGTACAGTGCCGACGGCATTAGCACCAAGAACGGCACTGCCCAGCTCCATGGCGCTGCAAACGGCACCGAGGGCAGAAGCAGCACCAATGATGGCACCGACGGCGGGATCCAACAGCCCCATGGTGCCAAGCCCGAAGACACAGTGCCACCTCAACCTCAGCACCGCAAGACACGCACAAAGACAGCACTATAGCAGGTCCTACCGCACCACTAGCAGTGTCAGTGGTGCCAACAGCCCGACAGAAGCAACAGCACCGCGCACAAGTCAGCACTGACGATGGTCTACCGGTGCCCATGGCACCGCGAATGGTGCCGAGATTCATAAAAGATGCCAACCAATGGTATCAAGGATGGTGCCGACCCAGGCCTTGCAAACCACGGGTCCGACACCAGAGGAACCTTCACCTCCGGCGGGGCGATTGCCATGGTGGCACCCTCCCACCCGCCTCCGGAGGTGGGATGGGCTCCTGCACCACGGAAGAAACCTCGGCAACGGCTAGGCTACTAGTAGCTGAGGCCCTCCTCCTCGGGTCCATAGAACTGGGAGGGACCCAGAGGAAAGGCCGAGAGAGCATGGCTTGCCTAACGAGTGCATGCCCAACCCCCGAAAGTCGGTGGAGCTCGCCCACTTTCCATGCGTGTTGTTCGATGACACAGCGATCCATGGAGTAACAGGCATTGCATGAATCCATGTTGTAGGCGGGCCAGAGACATGAAAGACACGGTCGTGCTGGTGATGATGGGTACTTTACATTACAGGCACCGTCGCATGCGAGGGGACCGACCGTCTTAGAAGATTTCTTGCCCTCTGACTGAGACATGACCTACAGGGGAAAACACCAAAAACAGACTCGACATCGCAGAAATATAAAATTATGGAAAAATCTTAATGGGCGACGTCGAGTCTGGCAAAGCAGAACCATCAGGAACTGATGGACTTTAGCACCGAAGAGAAATTAGTAATGGCGCTTGAAGGCTTTCACGACAAACTAGGCCTTAGCACAGCAGCTCCACACTAGGTGACCTCTGGCAGGAGACAAAGAACTGGCAGGCAGGTGGAGTCGACAAAGCCTAATGGCCAACCCGAGCGCCACACAGTGCGTCAGCCCCAGAGCTGCGCCTAATGGTAAGCGTCGACCCGCCCTACCTTTAAAAAAAAAAAAGTTCGGGTCCTGACCTCCGCAGATACCCAACAGTGATGAATGGTGAAGATTTACACAGATAAGATTACTATTTCAGATGTCAGAATACTTTGTACTAACAGGCACTGTATTTGTTTGGCATACCCCAAAAATTCAGACTCACCATGAACGAGTTTACCTACTGCTTAGCATGGTACATCCTCAGGGATGTGCTGGAGCAGCGGTTGGTGCTATTCAAGGTGGACTACTCAAGATTTAAGTTGAACACTAAAACATAAAAATAGCAGTAAATGGCATAGATAAACTCCTGTGGCATGTATGTATGTTTTAATCACTGTGATGCCAACAGGACAGTTGATATTATGCAGTTTGAAAATTAGGAGAAAAAGTGACAGTATCCTCTAACTTTTAAAGTTTTTCAACAGGTGATGAATAAAGGAGTTGTTAAGACAATATATAAAGATAATCATGATGAGTTTTGAATCAAGGATAGTAGAGAGAAAAGGGCTATATCCTGAGGACAATTGGTGCACCGCCACCATGGAGTTCCACCAGCCCTCAAGAGTGCTCTGTTTGTTTTGGAGCAGCACCTCTGATGTCTGCTAAAGGCTGCAACTTGACAGGAGAGCTACCCTTTCTCCCTCTGCAGCTGTGCCACTTCAGTATGGACAGATGTAGGAGGAAGATCTAAGGCCAGTCTCTCAGGTGACCCATGCAGCATGCTAGTCTGGCAGCAACTCCTCTCCTAATCCCTACCATCCCCTCTGTGTCCCTCTCCAGGACCTTTGCTGTGTGATGATCCACCACATCACTTGTCCTTGTGCTGCCCACCCTGCAGCATAGAAGGAGTCATTGGGTGCTACCATCTCCCCCAGCTGTCTCAGTCTGTCTCCTCCTCACATGCTCCTCCCACTCCTGGTGGTGCTTCACCTTAAGTTGGGTATGCTGCCCACTTGTGCCCAAATGGCTGCCCTATGTCCCATGCTGAACTGCGGTGTGACATAAAGTGCATGTCACCACACTATTTTCAACAGGATGAATCACAAAAGAGTCCCAGATAAAGTACCTTTGCTGCTGTCCCAAGAAGCAGTCAGATGGGCCAGGCAGGACTCCTCCTCACAGGGCTCAGGTGGCAGCACAACCATGAGGAGGTCACTGGGGTAGCTGTTGCACCAGGTACAGGATGTGCTGGAGCAGGGTCTGTTGGTGGTGGTGCCACCACATGCTGCTGCTGATTCTGCACTGTGGTGGAGGTGGGTGTTGACTGTTCCACTTCCCAGTGCTCCTGTGCCAGAGCTGGCTTCTTCAAGTAGGTTAGATGGTGTGTCCCATCCATTGACTGCATGCCCTTTCCTTGCTGTGACTGGTCCCAGTCTTCCCAGTCTCCTCCTCACCAATCCCATTAATTTTAAGTTAGAAAAAAAAGAGTGAAAAAACAGTAAAAGCAAGAAAATAGAACAAATAAAGAAAAATACACTAAAATAATTAAATAAATGCACAAACACTGCTAGGTAACCAGAAGATGAGAAGAAAAGCAAATAAAATCTGTGAAAGTGTTTTGCTTGTTTTTTTTTAAGCCTCTGAATGCAGCAGATCTGACCTCCTCCACGAACTCACTCAGACTCAAAACAAAACTAAGGCTCAGTCTGTACATAGAGAGTACTGTAGTGTGTGACCTTAAGGAGCTGTTTCAATGTCACCAACAGGCACCTGTTTACCAGAAGCTTCAGTCTGAGCAAACATCACTCAAATGCACCCCAAATGCAAAGTTGCAAGTGAAGCTACAAAAGGTGCATTTCCTAGTAAAGAGGAATAAATTGTGAATTGAGCTATGAAGGCAAAGCTGGTGACATCACTGGAACTTTGCCAACAAATTAAAACTTCACAACATTTCTAGTGGGAAGGGAAGAAAAGAATCTGTTTCAGGCTGCTGGACCATCACCAAGTCCTCCTCCTGCCAGTTATGTTGGTACTCTAGCAGAGAGGGTGAGACTCTGTTTTGGGTCCAAGGTCCTGTCATCAATAAACAATAAACAATCAAGTCCCCTCCTGCCAGCCACATCCATAATCTGGTGGAGAGGGTATGATGAGATTCCATTTAGAGCCACCGATCCCCTGTTGTGAATCTCCCTCCACCCAGTTGCATCCACAGTCCAACAGAGAACGGCTGAAGAGACTCTATTTATAGCCAAAGGGACCTGTTATCAAGTCCCCTTCTGCTGGTCACATCTGTACTCTGGTGTAGAGGGATAACAAGACTTTTAGAGCCACCAGGCTGTCACCAAGTCCCTTTCCTCCAGTTGCATCAACAGTCAGGCAACGAGGGCGTGAAGGGATTCAGTTTTGAGTCACAGGGCCCTGTCATCAAATACCTCTGCCACTGGTCACATCTTTACTGTGGCGGGATGGGGTGAAGGGATTCCATTTTGGGCTGTCTCTTGGGGCTCTCTCAGATGGGCAACATTTCACTTTGAAAGAAACCTCTGTGCTACTTTTATCAAAGCTGCTGTTTGTTAGAAAAGACTAGAGCATTTTGCTAATTTAATTTTATGTGCTCTACACCTGCTGCAGATGAATACAGAAGATCCTCTATATCCTTTATTTGCAAAATGTGAGTTTTTGTTTTTAAGTTCAGGTATTGGGTGAGTAACATAGAGAGGACAAATTGTAGCTTTCTCATTCCCTTTGGGAACTGAAGCCACATTTTTCCATACAAGTACAGTTGTATTTTGTTATGAATTATCTTAGGGTTTATGGCTCACATGGGAGTGCTATAGGTAAAGAACGTTGATACTTGTCACTTAAGAAAATATGGTGTATAGTGTATAATCATGCAGTATTGTACAATATCCTGATTCACCTCTGATGGTTTCTAAGTCACAGCTTGTGATCTGACAGTTCACTGCCTTCCATCAGTCTTCACCATTCGTGACCCTTGCCTTCGCATCTTTACTACCTCTCCCTGCTTATTTTATGCACTGAATATTGAGATGTACTTGAGATCCAGTTTCATGTATGTCTTTCAAGAATTGGGCAGCTGCCAGGATAACATCAGATCACTGTCAGAAAGAATTGTGTGACAATCTCAACTCTTTCAAAATCCATTACAGCAACGTGGCTATTTAAAAACAAGCATTTGTCAATGTTGAATGTTGTCTTGCTGGAATTAGCATTGGTAGTGCAGGCGTTAGAGAAACACGTAATAGGAATGGCAGGGACGTATAGAACTGATGTCAACCCACCCCACCATGCAGGTGAGAGGCATTGGGATGTGCCTTTGGGTGCGTTAGCCACAATGCTCATGCCATTTCACTTAACCCTACCCTGCAGACTCGGACAAGTGTCACGTTGTGCCTTGGGGTCATCAGGCCTTATGCTCACCCCATTTCATAAGGAAGTATGTTGAGATGGGCGCAGCATAGGAGAATGGGGTGAACTTTGGGGCCAAACAGTCCAAGACACACCTGGATGGTTGTCAGTGGCTTCAGGGTGGGGGTGGGGTGCAATGGCATAAGCATTACAGCTGACAATCAAGGCACATCCTGACACCTGTTAGTCTGTACAGGGTGGGCCATTATGGTTAGAAACCCTAATGCACTTGGCATTTATTGGTATTTGCACTCCAGATTTTCAACATAGCCTTTTGTGACCCCACCTCATGAAAGCATGTGGGACCTCTGCTCATGAACAGTGTAGCTGCGATTTTGTTAATGTGTCCCAAATGTTGATTTCCCACAGTGACCGCACCATTCTGCACCACATAAAATGTCAGCTGCACCATTCATAAGGAGCTGTGAAGAGATGGCAATGTTGAAAATCTAGAGTGATGCCAGCCTGGTGGTGTAGAGGGCTGAGGCGCTGGAATCTTACCTCAACCCCATGCCGGTGACCCAGGTTCAGGAACGAGCCCGGGCATCAGAGATCGGCACAGGGGAGGAGGGCTGCTGATAGAGCTGCCAGAGGCAAGCTCTCCCTCTGGGAGGAAGTGCGGCTTCCTAGGCTGATGATGACCCCAGTGGAAGCTGGGGAAGCACAGGCCTGAGGGTGCCCAAGGCAATAGGCCAGGGGTGGGGAAGGAGGCCGTTTCGGGGCTGTTCAGTGCATGTGCTCCTCCACACAAAAGCTGACTTCTGGGGCCTCCAAGAGAAAATAGGAGGAGAAAAAGATGCGGTCAGCAGGATGATGACCAACTCCTACAGGCGCCACTCCCTGGCCAGGCAAGGTAACAGCTGGTTATTCAAGAAATGGGGGTCAGTCAGATGGGGGCTGACGGCGGGATAAAAGCAGTTGTGATAAAAAAAAATCTGGTGAAAATATTAAAATTCTCAAAGTTCGACGTGCATGAAAACTGTGCAACACACGCTTGTAACAGTCTTTTCTTGGAATTCTTTTCACCAGATTTTTAACATAGGCATTTTGGGACCTCTGCTCATGAACAGTGGCAGTACGATTTTCTTAATCTGTCCCAAACGTTGACTTCCCACAGTGACTACGCCATTGTGCACCAGATGTGCAAAACAACATTTCGGCAGGATGTGAAAATGACAGCTGTACTGTTCATAAGAAGGTGTGCAAAATGGTAATGTTGAACATCTGGAGTGAAAATATTAAAAATTCTGAAGTTACAAGCGTGCATGGAAACGAGCAATGCATGCTCGTTTACACAGTGAGTTGCAAATCTGGTGACATCCAACAGAACAGACCTGGATTTGAATCCCACAGCTTCCACTTACATACTGTGTGACCCTGAGCAAGTCACTTAGCTTCCCTGCACTCCCAGGTTGCACCTGTAAAAGCTTTCAATTTAGTGTGCTACACCTGGTTAAACAACTAAAAAAAATAAAACAGTTATTTTTGGAATTTTTCACCAAATTTGCAACATAAGCTTTTGGAGCCCACCTAATGAAAAGTCACACTGTCGTTTCATCGATTAGTCCCAAAAGGCGATTCTGCACAGTGACCGTGAAATCACCTTCGGGACCAAATAACAAGATGACAGTGACTGGATTCATAAGGTGGGATCCCAAGAACCCCATGTTGACAATCTGGTGCCAAAATTTCAATAATGGCTGCACCAAAGTTGGAAAAACATTTATGCCATTATACAGCTTACAGTATTTCTTCAGTTTGCAGTTGGCTTTAAAGAGTGCAGGCGTGTTCCCAGTCCACCGAAGATCATTGCATGAGCTCAAAAGGTAAGTATGGGGTGAGAGGGTGTGGAGAGGTGGGGTGCACAGAGGGTGGCTGTGGGCTTGGGGAGGAGACAGTATGGCGAGAGACCATTTCATTTGTTTCGAGTAACAAAAATAAAACAAATTCACCACGGACCGTTTTCTGTTTTTACAGGTTTGGCCACACTGAGGTGGGCACCAGTGTAGCACATTTCTTTGGGGCATGTTAGCCACACTGGAGTGGTCTCCCAGTGTGGCACACAATCAGGTGGAACAGTGGCAGGAAAATGGGGAGGGGTTAACATGCTGACAGGGGATTGGGCACCCCATCGGCAAGCATATCTGTGTTCAGAGGCAGGATGCTGAGGGTGATTGGGCACCGCCTGGCAGACCACATCAGTAAAGGGGTCACATATGCTGACAGGGATTGGGCACCCTCCACATCAGCTTCCTAGAGGCTGTGAATGGTGGGCGGCGGGTGGTGACGCCATGTTTATTGAAATGTTACACCAGGCAAGGCATGCCCTGCAATGAGGGTCACTCCTCATTGCAGCAGCTAAATGTTTCAGGTTGGTGGCACGTTTTGCAACTGCTGTCATAGACAGTGTGCAATCTAATTCATGCCACAGAGCCCAGCCCTAAAAGCAGTGGCGCCACTGGCCACAACACTACCGTGCCTCTAAACCTGCTCTTCCACTTCAAGCACCCCAATATGTTGTCTGTGCTGTGTGTGCAAGACAACTTAAAATGTCTTTTAAAAGCAGTCATTTATCTTTTAGTTCACTGGTTTCTCACAATGCAAAAAGGGTAACTGTATACCAAGATGAATATATCAAAGTTGCATGGAATCATTTTACATGTATAGTTAGTTAGAAAACAGAAAAAACACAAGGCAAGGTCATACAATATAGGAGCATGGGTTCCCATAGAGGGGTGTATTGTTAGTAGGTACTACCTGCTGAGAGGTAAAGAATATGAAGCTGGTTGTTTATGATCAGCATTTATGTCTAATGAATAATGGTGTTATGGCTGGTGCAGACATTGTCTACCAGTGTATAGGAGACTGTGTTTTGCACAGTTTCATATCCTGAATCCTTATGAAAATGAAACATGATTTGAAAACTGGCCTGCATGACACTCTCTTCCTATCTCTCATCCTTCTGGACCACAGAGTTTGTAGTTCAAGTCTGACACCAAACCTTGGGCTCATCACCCATGTTAACACTCATGTCATAATAAAAGGGTGCTGTACTGTCAGGGGATAGAACACAACCTCCAGTGCTCCAGTCCATCGAATCATAGAACTGGATAAATGCGGGACCCCTCTGGAGACAAAATGTTACATCTCAACTGGCTTATCCTGGGTAAATAAACTGTAAAATAAAATGTAAGCAATATTCTGTAAGTTTATTTGCCCACTGCTGTCTTTTTTGGCAGCTAATTTCAAAATGGTTTGAACACAGGTGAGCAATATTCATATGTCATGGTAGTACACTTGTGTTAAAGAAGGAAAAATGCCCCAATAGGATGATTGAGGCTATTTTAGCTGAAGTAGTCGTGCAAACTCTGTTGTGTTCTAATGTTAAAACTGGGATGCATCTGATTAAAAAAACAAACTTTGAGAATAAGTATTCAGAGAACAGTGTCTCACCTGGTCATTATAAAGAAGGACAAGGAGAGGACAAAAGAAGTACAGGAAGAGGTTAAAGACTGTCAAGCAGAGGGTTACAAAATGATCCAGTGCAACAGAGTAGGACCTATCAGGAGAGAATGGGCAGTCTTACCATGTATTCACTGGAAGACAGAAGGGAAGGAGGAGGAACATGATAGAACCCTACAGTATAAATACATACAGAGGTATAATAAGATGGACTCCACAGAGTAATGTATCTTAGAAACAGCAGATCCCCAGGGCATAATCTTAAGGTAGTGAGGAGGGGGCATTAATGAAGAACATCATTAAGTACTTCTTTAGTGAACAGGGGGTCGATAGGTGTAAATATCCACCTAGCAATGGGATTAATAAGGTTCCATGTGATAGCGGTGATCGCAAAAGCCGATCGCTGTTAGGGACAAGCGTACATCGCCAAAAATCAATTTTGGCAATGTACACTGTGAGCATCAAGAGGGCACCAGAGACTTAGATTTTCTGTTTTTTATGTGGGGGCTGTGCTCACCACCTCCCTCCCACACACCAAAGGATTCTCAACCCAGGGGGTGCATGTCGGGGGTGCAAAATAATAAAAATCTCGACCTGGTGCAAAAAATCAAGCACGCCCAGAAACTAACTCAGCACTCTCACAACCCTAGCCTGCCACCAACCCACCACACACACAGCCAGCTCCAGCAGCCTACCAGTGCACTACACCCCACAAACCCTCCCTCCCTCCCTTCCACCCATCACACAGCGTGGTCCCTCCCCACCCACCTGCACACGCTTGTATATATAGCAACAGCCTGTCACTATATTCGCTGAACTCCCTACCCGGTCGCCCTCCATGCCCAGTAACCCTGAGCACAGGTGCCATGATTGAGTCACCCTTTTGAAAGTGCTCAATCGCGGTCGCCATCATCACAGGCTACCATTAATAAGGAACTGTCTCAGTGTTCAAAACCCAGTAAGACAATTTCATGGGGGTAATTAGAACCAATGATAGCAGGGTGGGGAGAGCTCTGAAAGGGTAAAATAAAGCAATGTAACAACAACGGGGAGGCTCGATGGACTCATGGGGCTGGATTTTCAAAGAATTGCAGCATACTTTTCACGCACTTGGGCTACTTGTGACGTGACTGTTAGACTGCTTCAAATGAGGCCTAACTTCTCGATGCAAATGCCCCAAGTTGCACCCAAAATTATACAGGCATTGTTTTCCCCTAAAGTGAAGACGCTGCCACAAATGTGTCAAAACATTTCAGAAAAGGATGCAAACATTTTGGCCCTTTTTCCATGATAGAGGTTGCATCCCAAATAGGGACTTATGCTTGCATCATGATATTTGAAAATCCATCCTGTAGTTAGTTATTTTCTGTCTTTTCCATCTATGTACCAATCTATGGCATGGCAGGGGGGACTGTAACAATTAAGGAAATTATCAAGGTGCAGTGATTAGCACCAATATCCACCTCTAGCATTTTAGGAGGCTGGGAAGGCAGTCAGAACAGCAAGGCCCAAACCGAGGAAAAGATAGCCAACTCAGTTAAGAAGGGGATAAAACCTTATATAGGTACATCAGGGAGCGAAGGAAGACCAAGGGAGGGATAGTGAGGCTTAATAAAGGGGAGGAGGGTGGGCAGAGGAGACTGTGAAAAGGCAGAGATACTAAACAAATATTTTGCTCAGTATTTACAAATGAAGAGGAGGAGGTGCCTAAAACAAACAGTAGAAACACTCTGGATACAGAAGTTGATACCAGCCCATTTACAGAAGAAAGGGTTCTGAAAGAACTCTTAAAACTGAAGGTGGACAAAGAAATGGGGCCTGATGAGTTCATCCCAGAATTCTAAAAGAACTAAGGGTAGAACTAGTGACACCACTGACTACCCTCGTTAACAAATCATGGGAGGATGGGGTGGTACCCGAGGACTGGAGGAGGGCAGATGTGATTCCCTTCACAAAAGTGGGAGCAAGGCAGAAGCAGGAAACTACAGACCTGTTAGTTTAACCTCAGTGATAGGAAAATGATGGAATCACTTCTGAACGAAAGAATTGTCAAGTATCTAGAGGTCAGAGGGCACAGGACCCAAGGCAGCATGGATTCTCAGTGGGAAGGTCATGCCAGATGAATCTGATAGATTTCTTTGACTGGGTGACCAAAGTAGTAGATCAGGGAGGGGCTGTGGACATGGCCTACCTAGACTTTAGCAAGGCATTTGACACAGTCCCACACAAAGATTAATATACAAGTTAGCCAGCCTGGGAGTGGATCCCAAGATGACAGCCTGGGTAAAGAATTGGCTGGAGAATAGGGACACAGAGGTAATAATAAATGGAGTCCACTCAGAAGAAAGGAGGGTTACTAGTGGGGTACCGCAGGAGTTCAGTATTAGGACTGATCCTCTTCATTGTCTTTATAAGCGACATTGCAGAGGGACTGAAGGAAAAGTATGTCTCTTTGCAGATGACACAAAGATCTGCAACAGAGTTGATGCACAGGGTGGGGTGGAAAGGTTGAGAAGGGACTTGCAAGGTTAGAGGAATGGTCAAATGTATGGCAGCTTAGATTCAATGCTAAGAAGTGCAAGGTAATGCACCTGGGAAACAAAACCAGGGAGAGAGAGTACGATGGGGAGTGAGATACTAACAACAACAAAAATGGAAAGGGACCTGGGGGTAGTCATATCAGATGACCTAAAGGTGGGCAAGCAATGTGAGAGGGCAGCAAGGAGGGCTGGGGGATACTGGGATGCATAGGAGAGGCATCACCAGTAGAAAACAGGAAGTTATTATCCTCTGTACAGACAGCTGGTGAGACCCCATCTGGAGTACTGTGTGCAGTTCTGGAGACCCAGTCTCCACAAAGACGTAGACAGGATGGAAGCTGTACAGAAGAAGGCACTAAAATGGTGCAGGGTCTGCACTGGAAGACATATGAAGAGAGACAAAGGAGCTTAATATGTATAGCCTCGAGGGAAGGAGGAGAGGGAGGACATGATAGAAACGTTCAAGTACCTCAAGGGAATCAACAAAGTCCAAGAGGGTAGCATCTTTCAAAAAGAAAGTGTGCAAGAACAAGAGGGCACAATTTGAAGATAGAGGGCGGCTCAGAGGTAATTTAAGGAAGTATTTTTCACAGAGAGGGTTGTGGATGCATGGAACGGCCTTCGGAGGAGGTTGTGGAGTCAAAATCAGTGGTGGAATTCAAGCATGCATGGGACAGTCATAAGGCCATTCTAGGGGTGGGGTAGGAAGAAGTAGGCTGCTGGTTAACTAGGATCTGCAGCTTATCCAGTAGGTAGGAAATGGGCAGACTGGGTGGGCCAAGTGGTCCTTATCTGCTGTCAAATTCTATGTTTCTATGTTATGTATTTTCTAGCAATCAATTCATTTAACAGGTCAGCGTAATAGGGATAATCACTTTGGTTACAATGGCACCCACTACAGATTCAGATTCTGATACAGAGGTTTGGTGCCTTTTAATACATTTTGTACTTTGATTAGTTTCTGTATCCACTTTGCTTCTGTAGTGTGCTTAACTGAGTTTTTAGTGATATTCTCCAGAATGACTCCATTTCTTTCATTGCAGGCAGCGTTGTGACCTGGACTACATTATTTCCCTACTTTCTGCAGATTCTCTCTGGATCTTCTCTGAATCATCTATTCTGACCTTTTTCCTTGTTTTTCCTCCTCATTCTCCAGAGTTTCTTATCTTCAGCAGAGTTCTTGAGTTTGTTGTTAGAGTAAAGGAGATGGATTTCCAAAAGTGATGACACAGATGTACTTTCCCATTTTGGGCTGTGCCTGCATCATTGAAATGTGCCAAAATGTCTGAATGATATTTTTAAAATTTGACACATTTGTCACCTGCTGTACGGCACCAAAGTGATGCATGCATCATGTTGTTGATATATGCTTCATTTTCTGTACATACTTCCACATTGCATCAAAAAGTTAGACCATTTACTATAGGGTCTAATTTTTTTCCGAGCTGTGAACTTGTGGCAAAAGATGGTGCATGTTGGCCCAGTTTCCTGGAAGACTGCACCTTATTTGCCATGGTTCACCCAGTATGTTGCACCAGGAATTAGACTGATGGCAATTACAGCACCACAAAAAGCTGCAAGTAGAGAGAGTGCTGTGCCTCTACATCGCCGGTCATGGGAGCAAAACTCAGGAGTGTGACATTCAGGCAGGACATGCCCAGACAGACGAAAGTGCACCAAGTAACAGCAACATACAGTGGCAAACTATACATGTGCAGTATCACATTGTTTTGCAGGGTTTATTATAACATACTCTGAAGCAAACATTCACTGGGAACCAGTGTAATAAAGGGACATGAGGCAGAGTATTTGAACGCTTAGTACTACACCTGCAGTTGAAAGTTAATCACAATGCCCAGTAGATCGTCTTTCAGTGCTCTTAGTCCTTCAGCACCTCATACCTCTCATCTTAAGACCCAGAATAGAAGAGCAAAACACCTCACCTCTGTCACTGCGCTGATACTCCTCCAGAATAAGAAACTCAGACAGGAAACTCAGCTGGGAGGGTGGCCAGGAAGCACCCTTTCTAACATGTCAAACACTCCCTCTAGTGCTCTCAATGGCAGCATTCTCAAGGAACTCCACCAACACTGAACCATCAGACACAGCCCTAAAATACAACGTTCCACCATACCATTCGGTAACATGACAGGTGCTCTAATGCCAGTGCTCATATGCCGGTGACTTTAATACATCACCCTATAATGATATACCATCTGCCGCCATGCCAGCGACTGGATTTGGGAATGAACTAGGGTCACTGGGGTCAGCCAGGGGAAGGATTGAGCATCCCAGGGACTGCTCTTCTCTCCAAAAGAAGCATGGCAAGTGATCTTGGCCTTTAAATGCCATCGGTGCAGGATTAGTGGTCAATGAGTGACTCAAAGGCAGGGTCCCTGGTTCCACAGTGTGTGCATGCCCCAACCCACATACACTTATGTCCCACCATGGTAAGGGGTGTGGGAGAAAATGGAGCCAGATGGGGTTTAATGAGGGCCCACCTGTTTCCCTTAGCCCACGCCACCACTTGGTCCCTGCACTTCTAATTCACATACCGGGGCACTTCTTCCCTTGGCTCCACAACATGAGGAAATCCATGAGAGACTTAAGCAAAGTGGAGCAGAGGAGGCAGATGTCGGTTGTGAGGAGCCAGTACAGGGCTGAAGAGTCCACCCACCTGACTCCAGGAAAAAGGCTTCATAGAAATAAAAGATGTTACATGTCCTAGATGCTCCTTTGACAATTCAAATCAAAGTAAGGAAAGCTAGCTGTACATGGGATACTTTATTTTAAATTTATTTATTTGTTAACTGGGTGGGGATACTGGACAGGTCCTTTTTCAGTTACGACCGAGACAAAACACAAAACAATAAACAAACATGACAAAATAAAAATAATTTGAACAATTACACAATAAAATTAATTTGGACAATTACACAAAGACCTTTGTAATAAAAATTACTAAGATTAATCTTAAATCAAGACAGAGAGGCGGCTAGATGAAGAAATTCAGGCAAGGCATTCCAAAAGGAGGGTGCTGCAATAGAAAAGGAGCACAAACCATGCCAATTTTATGTACAATTGTATTCAAAAGAAGACCATTTGTGGATCGAAAGTGTTGAACGACAGTAACCAAATCAGCTAAGTGAAATAAAGCTGAAGAAAAACACATTTATGAACAAACACCCCAAAAATAATCAATTCTGGCCTTAGGAGACATCCATTCCAACTGTAAATAAAGATCAAAATGATGAGTTCTGTATGGGATGGGTAAAACAAACCAACAGATATTATTGTAAGCAATGGACAAAACACAAAACTCAGTGCAACTGAAGTTTAAATACAAATAGCACACATAGTCAAAATGAGGAAGTAAAGAGTCAATCGCATTGATTTTCTAGTCTCAAGAGAAAAAAGGAATGAAATTTATAAAGAATAACCACTTTCTGATTTATAACTTTACTAACGTGTTTGATATGAATGAATGAATGAATGAATGAATGAATGAATGAACAAAATCTTTATTTATAGAGTGCCTTTCTAAAACCAAGATGCTGTACATATACCAAACAAAAGAAAATAATTTAAAATACATATAACAATCAAAATATTTAAAATCCATAAAATTACAATATCATAAATATCAGCTTCAATAAAATCTGAATACACCAGGCTAAATTCAGTTCAAAACTAGTCTGAAATGCTAGGTTAAATACATATGTTTTCCATGCCATCTTAAAACTCAGAACAGTCAGGCATTCTCTTACCCGATGAGGTAGAGAATTCCACAGGGTCAGGCTGCAAAGGCAAAGGATCGGGCCCAGTGTCTTTAAACAAACTTTAGAAATCTCTAGCAATCCCTCATCAGCAAATCAGAGAGGACGGAGGGAGCAGTAGGGAGAAGGAGATTTTGCAGGTAACGGGGTCCCTGATCATGTAACTTACATAGAAACATAGAAGTTGATGACAGATGAGAACCGCAAGGCCCATCCAGTCTACCCATTTTGTCTACCTTATGAATGTGCCATAGGGCTTTATAGGTTAGTAACCAGACCTTGAAGGTGATCCACCACTGTATTGGCAGTCAGGTGCAGTCGTGGAAGTGTTATATGACTGGTCTAGAAGTACCAGTCAATAACCTGGCTACCACATTCTCCATTAGCTGCAGGCAGCAGATATCAATCCCAGTAGTCCTAGGTAAGGGCATTGCAGTAGTCAAGGTGGGAGGTTATGAAGGCATGGACCAACGTTGGAAGATCATCAGAAGAAACCAGATGCTTCACCTGGGCAATATTCCTCAGATGGTAAAGAGGATTTGTCGATGGCTGACCCCTGAGATTTGAGGGTCAGTCCATCATCAAAAATAATGCCTAGGTTCGGCATCTGATCTGAGGTAGTCAGCAGAACACCCCGAGTTAAAAGTCCAGGAGATGGTCCTGATGACAAACTTGCCTCCTGTTGGTCTGGGTCCACCACCAACACTTCAGTTTCAGCCAGGTTCAACCACAGCCAGCTGCGTTCATTCAGTCCTGGATCTCAGACAGACAGTTGTTAAATACCAAGAGGATCACATCTTGTCTGGGCACAAAGACATGTACAGCTGAGTATCATCTGCGTAGCAGTGAAAACTCAGACCGACCCGCCTAATGATCTCTCCCAATGGCAGCATATACACTGTGAACAACATGGGTGACAAAATGGAGCCCTGAGGTACTCAAGAGGGCAGGGAGAGGGACTGAAGAATGAATTCAGACACCACTCACTGAACCCTACTCTTGAGGAGAGATCGAAACCATCTGAGGACCGTTCCGATAGTTCACAGATAAACTGCAGGTGCTCCAGCAGCATACCATAGTCCACAGTGTCAAATGTTGCAGAGAGATCAAGGAGGACCAAGATGGAATGAGTCCTCAATCTCTCGCTATTAGGAGGTAATTTGCTTTCAAACAAGGGCCATCTCGTACTATGCCTCTTCCTAAATCCTGACTGGAGAGAATCATAGACATCGTGGCTGGACAGGTGTTTGGCCAGCTGCAGCACAACACTTTCTCAGTAACCTTACCCAAAATGGGTAGGTTACAGACCGCCTGTAGTTGGCCAGACAATCCAGGTCAAGGGAGGTTTTTAAGGAGGGTCAAACAACTGTCTCCTTCAGGGATACGGAAAGACCCCCTCCAAAGACCTCCAAACTATCTCAGCAAGCAATGGGCTGATTTCATCTACACACCCTACTAGAAAGCGCTTAGGGTCCATGTCAAACTACAGCTGGTTGGCTGCAAAGTTTGAATGACTCTCACGATATCCACGATTTCTGGCCAGCTAAAGTCAGACCAGGCAAACTGGGCACCCACCACCTCCTGCTGACCTCCACAGTGCCTACTCGAGGGGATGGGCAGATCCCTGACCTGATGGTGGCAACCTTATCTGCAAAGAACTGAGCAAACTCATACTTCTCTTGTGAAAGGCTCTGCCAGGCTGAAGACAGATTGGATTGCACAATCTGTCCATGGTCCAGAAAAAGCTGAGCTGGTCGGTTCTGCACAGCGGCAATCTCCTGGACAGGAACTCTGCCTTCTTATGGGTGATTGTCGATTGATAGACCGCATAATGGTCCATCAGTTTAAATCTGCCATGGGCTGCCCACAGGCGCAGGGTTGGATTTTCACTTGCAATGCCAGCAACCTGGGTTCAGGAACTGACCGGGGAGTTGGAGGCTGCCAGAAGAAGGATCGAGCATCCTCTGAACTGCTCTCCTTCTCCGGGAGGGTAGAGTGTCCAGTGCCTGAGGACCCCTGGCGGAGGCTGGGAGAACCACGGGTGGCTGGCACCAACACATAAGAGGGCGGGGTGGACGCTGGATGTCATTACATGTCCCCACCCCTGAGGCAGTCTAGAAAAGCACTGCCAGCTGCCTTGATGAAGCCACCCTTGGCTTATTAGCTCTCAGGCCAGCTTCCTGACCTATCCCATCAGACACAGCACTTAGGGCTGGTGCCTCAACCCACCCTGGGGGCAAGCCAGGGGTATCAGGAAGTCACGGCCAATATGATAGTTAGAGTTGTAGGGTCTGTGACTGGGTTGATGTACCAGGCAGTTGGTGGCAGGAAAAGTATAATAATTTAAGTCTGTCATACTCAGGCCCAATTTCCGTAGCCCTCTCTAGCCTTTGTCCCTCTCCTCATCTCCCTCAAAGTCCCATCAAACCATGGGGACCTTGGCGAAGAGTGAGTGAGGAACATGAACACGAGCTATGGAATACAGGGCCTCTGTCACCGCCTTATTATAGGCAAAGTAGTAGATTATCCATGCTTTCACTTGATATACTCAATAGTTCTAGCACCACCATCAGGTCTTCCGGGTCACACCCCTCAAAGGGTGGTATTGGACCATCTCCATAGGGGAAGACCCATTGGGGAGCCACAAACTGAACCCCATGGTGTGATGGTCAGATCACTCGACTGGCTTTATCACCAAGTCAGATATTTTCATCCCGGAAGAAACATCAAGTCCAAAGAATGACCATAGATGTGAGTCGCAGAGGTAACAACCTGTGTAAGGCCAAAATGAACTCATTAGTTGGAGGAAGTCCGACCAAACTGCAAGAATTCATCAGCAGCCCAGGCATTGAAATCCCCAGAATTAACTACCTATGGGATCCCAATACCACATCGACAATGAAGTCCATGACTTCCTACAGGAAAAGGTTTCCATCTTCTGGTGGACGGTAGATGAGAAGAATCCTGCAGCCTACACTTGCACCCATGATACAGTCAAAGGAGTTGGTGGTCCCTACTGTGACTTCTAAAAGGTTCAGTTCTGATCTAAAACAGATGGCTACACCCCTGCCCCTATGATCCATTCCTGGACAGTGTATTACTGAGTACCCAGCCAGAATTGCTGAAGCCAGCACTGGACCAGCATTTTCATCCAGCTAGGCCTCAGTGATGCAAGCCAGGTCTGCTGAACCAACAAGATCCGTTATTAAAGCAATCTTGTTCTTACTGGACCTGGTATTGCATAGCACTGTCCGAGTAGGATGAGCAATCAAGGACGACGCGTCACTTGCCTGCATGGAGCAGAGCCCTTGGGTATGGAACCAGGCAGGAGGACCACTTTCCTGGACCCATTTCACCCCAGGAGTCTTCTTGTTCCCATCACCCTATCTGCCCTCTCCTTTTCAATTCTCCTCCAGGCCCAGCCCCACCGCCCTCTTTATCCTCTTCCTAATGATCCCTAGAGCCTGACACAACCTATATACCTCCATGGACAGTGGAGGACAGTTAAAAGGGAGGCGGTCCAGAGTCTGTCCAGGAATAATGCCTGAGCATTATTGCGCATTCCCAGCACATCCTTACCAACAAGCAGCAAACACCACAGTCTTAAAACTACCCAAATAGTAATCACATACCACTCAAAAATACCACCCACACTAATTTACACATTCAACCTCTCAACCCCAGCAACTCTTTATATTACCAACACACCCTTACTCAATCATACAATAGTCACACCCTTAAATAACTCCACAAAACTTTCACCCAAATCCCACCTCTCTCAGAAATAACACACCAATAAACAAGACCAGTCAATGTAAAAATTATATAAAGGCTTATGGCAGAATATCTGTTTTTTACAGAAAAGAGACAGTCACTTAAATCCCTTAGACTGAATTTCTAGGTGGCCTCAGAGCTCCCACCTTTCAGAACAATGACCAAATAAATTCTTCAAACCAAAGTCAACTGTCACTTGAGTTTCAGAGTGAATACCCAAAGTTTATATGATAGTAAGATCTCACGTGGTGTCCCTCCAAGGAGTCTCATCCTGTATTAAATGGCCTTCTTCTCACAGCTCTCCTGAGATAACTCCTCACTCCAGCAGTCCCTACGTAACAGCCCAGCAAATGGCAGCAGACAAGAACCACTGTCAGGGACAAAGGAGAAAGCCCACCAAAAGCTCACCCTAGGAGGCTTGCACACCACCCAGTTGGACCATAACTATGGTACCCAGTGCAGGGCCCACTCACCAACAGCCCCTAGTAGCCCTGAAAGCATTAGTCAGCTACGCCCCGCCTCCAGTGGACCCAAACCAAGCCTCCTGTCATGGACCACACACAGAATGGTCACCTCCAACAAATATTTAGGGCAGGCCCCCAAAGCCCCTCCAACCTCTAAGCCAACCAGTCTGGTAATATCTCAATGGGCTCCAGGCATACTGACTACACACACAGTCCACCGCGGTGGGGACCGACATTGTTCCATTAGAAAAGTCCAGCTGTGAGAGATATGTGTAAATGTTCCAACTGAACCACCCTCCTTACTGGTTCCTCCTTATGCTGCAGATCTCTCTACACAAGATGAGACCTCCAGCTGAATCCAGGGACTCCACCAGGCCCTCCAAACTCTAGCTCCAACTCCAACTTCAGGAGCACCTGGCCAGACAGGGCAAGTCAACAATAACCAGATAAATGCCAGCATTTGAGTTTATGACACTGGCGAAAAACATAGATTTTGTTAATTATGAGCAAGTGACGCTGTCTTAAAAGCACCAGAGGCAGGGCTCAGACCCTAATCTAACTCATAGATGTTGTACCTACAATAATTAAATCACTGTAGGCCTTAACTAACTGTCAATACAACTAACCTTGCATATGAATTGAAACTAAATAAACTAAATAAAATTGAACTACAGAATAAAATAAAAGAAATCCAATAAACTAGTCTTGCTGCGAAGCTAACGGAAGCTAATGGAATGAGTAAGTCAAACTGGTATCCAGCCAGACACCTAGGTATTTAAATTGCCTAACCTGTTCTATCTCAGAACTCTCCAAATCAAAAAGTGCCAGACTAGAATTATCTTTCAACATTGCAGAAGTACCAAAATCATAGATTTAGTGGGGTTTTTTATTTAAAATCATGGCATTATCCTGAAACCAAGAACATTCTTAAAGTCAGTCTCCAAAGTTCCAGCAAATCAGATAAAGAATTGGCCTGAGACATAATAATTTAATTGTCAGAGTACAGTATTGTGTCGCTGGCCTTACATTGAGCAGGTTACTAACGAATGCTGAAAACAACAAGGGCCCATAATGGACCCCTGAGGCACCCTCAACATATAGAGGCTACTTGCAAGTTCTAAGACCCAACACTAACATACTGCTGTCGATTTGATAAATAATCATTAATCCAAGTTACAGTATTCTCAGAAAAACAATTGCATCTAGTTTTATTGAAAACAAGTCATGCTCAATAAGATCAAATGCCTTGTCAGGTCCACGAACACTGCTCCCAGTCATGAGGACTTTTTCAAAGCCCTTAGGACAGTGTTCATGCACCTGACCAAGACAGTCCCAGTTCCATAACCCCATCTAAATCCATGCTGCTGTGGACAAAGTGTATCATTGGAATCCAAATATTCTTAACTTGACTGGCCACCACACTTTCCAGTAATTTACTTAGTGGATTCAAAATGGAAATGGGTCTAAAGTCCTCCAGCAACACACCATTCAGCTTTTTAGGGACCATGAATACCCTTGCACATTTCCATTCACATGGAAACTGACCAGTTATTAGCAACAAATTAAAAATATAAAGTAAGGGATCAATAATAAAGGAAGTAGCAACTTTTAGAAATCGTCCATCTGACACCCCCACACACACACACATATGCACACGCACACACAATCACTGAACTTATCAGGTAGAGAACACAAAAGTAAATTGAACCTATGACTCAAATAGTCTGAGAATGTAATGTTAAATACGTCAGCAATCTCAGTTTGATCAGTTACTAGTAGATCATTTACTTGCAATTTGTCTACCACTCTACCAGAACTAGGAGACAGCAAGGAATGTACATTAGCCCCAAACTTTTAGAATCTGACAAATTATCCAAAATTGTTCTCTATAAAAATTAGTTTAGCATGCTTCACTAACTCAAAACACGATTTCTCAAACAACGATAACAAACTAAAGAAACATCAGAGGGACTTATTTTAAAATTTCCCAAGCACTATTTCTCAGCTTAATCTGTTGGTTGATCTCATTAGTATAGAAAATTTGTTTGGCACTTCCCAACAGTCCCACAGTCTTAAAGGTGCTCCTAGCCAGTTTATTCAAAGTGCAACTATGCAAACAGTGCAACTACTTACTAACTCCTGCTTGTTAGGCTCAAGAAGCTTGTAAGTTGCACATTTTGGATTTTGTGCTGTGCACCCCTTTGTATGCAAGCACCTTTGATCCCAGTGAGTAGCTGGTGTTTTTTCTTCCTCCCTTTTTCCCTCTGTAGGACAGATAGGGAATACCTTATACTCTGAAGCATCTTTTCACAGGATTGGGATTACTAGCTGTCATTTATGGAGCTGAAGAATGTAAATAATCAGACCCAAATCGCACCTTCGGAGTTGGTATACTAGTTTACATGTACACATTTTGTGTGCTATTTTCTAATAGTCTCTCTCTGACCCTAAAGAGCAATTTAGCTAAAGTCAGAAATAATATCTTTTGTGGTTGTAGGACTGAGGGTCAGTTTCCTCTTAGGGATTGATTTGAAAGGAGGACTGGAGAATTTGGAAAATAATGCTGATTGTTATCAATTGGTGACCTAATAAAGAGCAAAAGAAAATTCTTATATAGCATGGTATGGCTGAAGGTTTTGATATACATTTTATCACATTTGGTTTATTTTTCATTTATTTTCATTTTATTTAGGCCTTTGGACAATTATTGCCTGTTTTCAAAGGCACCCATGGTCAAAAGCACAATCAAAACATAACATTTATATAATTACAATATACAATTGTGAAAGATTACAAACTTTTAAAAGGACGAACATACTTCTTAAGCTGAGATACATATGGATACAACCTTTCAATGTTTATTGTGATGTTTTCTAGTTCCTTCTCTCCTAATGCTCCGACTATTAGACATGAATGTACCTGAATAATATTGACCTGCAATGTCTACAGCTTTAAAACAGTTTTAATAACTTATTTTTATTAACAATAACACTATATACTTAAAAAATGTTAAGAACTGTTTACTCTTGCATGTAATTTTAAAATAGCCTTTCAGGATGATCACCTAAAGATATTACCTACCTTTTAAAATCAAGCCCAATGAATTCTGGATCCTAGTGCCATGATGCAGTGAGTTTGTTTAATTTTATTGATTTTCCTGATGACTTTCATGGATCTCATTTCTTTACTAAACCCCTTTAACAGAAACATTTCTAATGTTAATGCTAAACATTTTGACATGGTAGTATGACACAGTTTCTTCCAGTTGTGTTTGCTACCTTGCCCATCATGGCAATATGTTGTTTTAGTTTGGCTGTACAATATTGTATTTTTGACCAAATTGATAACATCTGAGTCCTGGAATGAGGGTGATAACCTAATTCATTTGCAATATTAACTTTTGGACTATTGGTGTTGTGTATAGTTTTGAATCATTTCTTGTTTGTATGCCTTGATGTATTTATCCACTGTAATTAAATTCAACAGGTCTGCTCTTGTGCTTTCTTCCTTCCTTTGAGTTGAATGCTGTTCCAATGGTCAGCAGATTTTGCTTTTCACTCTCTGCATAGTCTAGGGTGGTACTTCTGGCATTTTCCTTGGATATGGTGGTTGACAGGTCAATCAATGAGTGCATACTGTATAGGGTATGCACTCACTGACAACAGTCAGCATCCAGCTGTGGTGGACAGCTGTGCTGTTCACCAGCTCAGGGGAGTGGGGTGGTGGGCCACTACCTACTGGGATGAGTGGTCCACTAGACACCAGGGAATGGATACCAATATGTTACAGGGGATCAGGAATAGGGATGGGGGATCCACTAGATGCCAGGGACTGGGATATATGTTTTATATTTCATTTACAGGAATTGGGAATGGGGAGGTGTAAATAGTCCCATAATGGACATGCAAATGGCCACATGGTGTCTTACATGCCCAATCGGCCATTACAGCCTTTGTGAATTCTAAATAGCACACCTCCACTATTCATTGAGGAGCTATTCTCCAGGATGCATGTTGGAGTGTCACTAGTGGGGTTAGCGGTAGCAGTCCTGAAGTTAGCACTAACTTGTTCGGCTCTATTCACAGTCAGATAGTGCAGGTGCATTATCTGACTATGACTAGCAACTTTGAGACCTGGGCAATCACAAACTGCAACACAAACTTTTGCTCTGTGCTTTGTGATTTTTGTGAATCTAGTCCCAAAGCTCTGTTATTGACATCTATGGCATTATTTAATTGGTTTGCAAGAACTACTTCTCTTAGTTTTAGCTTTATGTATATACATTTTGAGTTGGAATTCAGGGTTTATGTGCTGTAATAACAGTACATGCTTTCTACCACATCCTCATAAGTCCACCTGACAGACTCTAGCCCCATATTCTGCTCTATGAAAGGTTTTAGGGATATTTTGTATTCTGCTGCTGCTGTAGTGGGGTGATAACTTTCTGCAGTGCCATGGTGTTAGAGTTAGCAGATATTATACAATTACTATGAACAGCATTTACCCATAGTGCTGGTCACTTTTTTATTCAGGGAAATGAGACTCCAGCATGGGTCTTCACATATTTTCTTATCCATACTCTACAGTAGTTTTGTCTTGGTGCTTCACCTTCTGCCTCACAACCCACTCAATGCATGATGCTACTGTTTAAGGTTAATTCTATTAAACAAGTAATACTCAACATTAGGGTCTTTTTGACTTAGTTGATTTTGATATGCAGTCTGCAAGAAAAAAGCAACAAATACGTGAGAGGTGATACCTTTTATTAGACTAATAAACTTGTTTTTGAGACAGCGATTCAGAGTTATGCTCTTTTCATCAGGTCCAATATAGATATGGCAACTAAAATGCGTCAAGTGATCTTGATTGTAATTTAAGAAGAGTAATACAATATTTGCTCAGGTGAAAGATTTCATTTTATAATGGTGATTTGAAGCATATTGTTAATGGATGTCTAAAACTAAATATCTACCATGAATAAGTAAAACAATACCAAACAGTATCTGATAATTTAATGGGCATATGTATATTAATTTTTCAGGACTGGAAAAATACAGCATCAGGAATTCAAACATCTTTACTTTTCAAGCACCTGGGACTTCCCTATCCAGGTAATACTGAACTTTTAGAATTATAAGGTCAAAGAATGCTGTCCTGATATAGAGCTCACAGCTGACCATATACTTGGATAGCTACATGAAGACCATATTTAGAAAGATCATTATAGATCAAGGAGCACTCCCAAACCAAATGGTGCACTCCTTTCCTCTAGCGTATGAGACACTCTTAATCTGTCAAAAGTGTCTTGTGCACGGTTGCCCTGGAAACAAGCATGTCCAGGTAAGGTTTTAAATATTTAATATACTATTGACTGAGCTTAATCAATAATATATTAATATGAGTGATGAGACTACTTTTACAGTTGTAAGAGTGTCTCACTTACAAGACCTGAGGCAGCATGGTTTCACAGAGGAGGTCATGTCAAACAAATCTGTTAGATTTCTTTGACTGGGTGATTAAGGAACTAGATTATGATGGCGTGGTAGATATGGCTTACCTAGACTTCAGTAAGGCCTTCAACACTGTTCCACATAGGAGACTAATAAGCAATCTGGGTAGCTTATGAGTGGGTCAAAAGTTGTAAACTGAATAAGAAATTGGTTAGGGATAGGCAACAGAGAGTGGTAAATAGAGTTCACTCTGAAGAAGGGAGGGTGGCCAGCAGGGTGCCTCAGGGACCAGTACTGGGACCAGTCCTTTTAATGTCTTTATAAGTAACAATGCAGAGGAGCTGGAAGGAAGGTATACCTCTTTGCAGATTACACCAAAATCTGCAATAGGATGGACACTTGGGGGTGGAAAGGATGAGCTGACACCTGAGAAAACTACAGGAGTTCTCAAAGGTATAGCAGGCTGTGTTTCAATGCAAAAAGTGCAAACTAATGCACTTAGTGCACAGAAACTCAGAGACAGAGTACAAAATGGGTGGCATGATATTGATGACCACCAAGCAGTAAAGAGACCTGGGGAAGTCATATCAGATGACCTAAAGGTGGCCAGGCAATGTGACAAGGCAGTAGGGGAGGAGGGAGGGCTAGTGGGATGCTGGGGTGCATCAGAGGGGTATCACCAGCAAAAGAGGGAAGTGGAGTTGCCTCTGTATAAATCACAGCTAAGACCTCACCTAGAGTACCATGTCTAGTTCTGGAGACCACAACTCTGGAAGGACATAGAGTGGAGGCTATCCAGAGGAATGCAACTAAAATGGTGCAAGGTCTGCATCAAAAGCCCTACAAGGAGAGACTAAAGGACCTCAATATGTACACCTTGAACAAAGGAGAGAGAGGGATATGATAGAGACTTTTAAATACCTCACGGGGGTAAAATAAGTTCTCCCATAGTTCAACTGAGGCTAAAGAAGAGCAGCGCACAGTCCCACGCTACCACCATAACAGTCAGCGGGACACACAACTTGCTTGTCACTGTACAGATGACACAGTACAGCAGCATGCTCACTAGTCTGTCTCACCAGGCTTCTCCCACTCTCTGTTGATGATGTCTCTATCTCCCTAGCCATCAATGGTGCCATGTATGCACATTGTGTTGCAGCTAGCTCCAGCCGCTATGGAGATTGCTGAGACACTTGAGTGTTTTAACAGCTGAGCCTGAGGCAGCCCGAAAAAAAAAGGAATTTGAAAATTTCTGAGGTAATTTTGAGGGGTTGAACACCCTGAGCACCTTCCCGCCTACACTCATGCAATCCACAACAGTTCAGACACATGCAGTCCTTATACTTAAAGCACTCCTCCCAAGCGGTCCCCCTGCCCGCCCTGACACACAAATGAACACCAACTGCAACCCCTCCCACTTCCTTTGCAAGCAGCAAGGATCCCTCACTCTCAAGTGGTCATTCCTGTACAAGTAGCAGAGTTTGGAGTCCGGGCTGCAGTCAGAGTAGTTGCCGTAATGGAGCTCAAGTCTGCCTGAATACAACAGGACAGCTAAACTGAGTCTCCTTAATCCCTACAGATGGAGGCTGCTGCACAGATGATTGCTACAGCCCCTCAAGCACCACCAGTGATTTAAAACAAGAGCTGGACTATGGTAGGCACCTGCCATCTGCCTCCTCCTCCTCCTCCTACACTGACTGCTTGCAGCACTTGCCCAGCTCCTCCTCTGCTACCAGTGCCCACCAGCAGTAAGTAGTGTCAGTTGGTGGCCCCGTTGGAGTGGTCAAGTAGGCTCCTTGACTTGTTACTAACCCCACAACCGATATTCTCTTTTGACTTCCTTCCACGTCTGGTTGCATTTGCCTGTTTCCAAACACCCAATGAACTTTTTCTAGTGTCTACATCGATACAGAATATTAAATATATCAAAATAAAAGATAATTGCTTTGAAGAAGATAGAAGCCTTTATTATGGCTTGGCTTCAATGTATGGTTGGAGAACTCTGAAATCTCATCTTGATTGATTTACTTCCTTATTGCTATTTTGTATTTTCAGGTTAAATCAAATATAATAAAATATAATGTTTTTTGAGACGATAGAAGCTTTTATTATGGCTCTTTTGGTTTGATCCACGCACACTGAAGCACTGAAGCAGTGAAATCGCTTACGATTCTGGCAGCCTTGCACCAATTCCTCTGATCCTAAAAATATGTATCATAATGGCTGTATAATTGTAGGTCTATATTTAAATGTCTTTAATTCATCATAATTACACACTAAGAAGAATGGTCTTAATGAGTTCATTTAAGGTTCCATAATTTTACCTTTTGTAATTTTTAATGACCTCCCAATCCTGTAGTCATTAATTTGTTTTATCTAAACATTTCTTTGCTCAGTTTGTCAATAGTTCAATAAGATTTGGAATAATATTACTTCAGAAAAAACTGTAAAATCTTTGGGTTTGATTCTGCACAAATATTAACTCTCTCCAAGTTGAAAATGCATAGAAGATTAGTTGTACAAACTTTTGTATTTCTTCACACTTCTACTTCAGAAATTTGTAAAAAAATATGAAAAATAACACTCAACAGCCCAATAAGATGTAGAATAAAATAACTTTAGAACAAAACTGCATAAACTTTGGGTCTGATTTTGTGCAAATGTTAACTTCTCTTTGAGTTAAAATGCATAGGAGGTTAGTTGTACATACTTTCTATTTCTCCAAACTTTTACTTTGGAAATTTGTGAAGAAAAAAAAAGAAAAATAACACTTGACATTTACACAGGTCTTGCCCCTTCCCCCATAAAGAGAATGGCTTAAACGTATTTAAGAGTCATTCAAGAGTTATCCTTAGGTCAAAATTTAGTGAACTGTACATTTAATGCATTTTAATAGTAGAAGTTTCCAAAGAGGACACAACAAAAGAAAAAATCAGTGGTGCAGCATAGATGCCTAAAGGTATTAAACCATTTGCTTCTAAAGGTTTCACAGACAGCCAAGTCTTCTTTATGTGTGTGAGCATTGTTTTCTGCATCTTCCTTCTTCCCCGCCTGTCTCCCCATCCTACAGTGAACCTTGGTTGCAGTGGGGAAAAGATGAAGATGCAGGCTTTGCACCTATGTAGGGTTGTAATGAACTGCCACTTTGGGACAAGGAAAATACTTGCAGAGATGCTGTGGGGGGGATAATTTTTTTTCCTTATACCATGGAGGAATGTGTGACATGTGTGGAAGGTGTGCAAGGGGTAGGGGGTTTGGGGATTGTTATTTGTTACTGTTCAAATGTTATTAAGGGATGAAAGTTGGCTGGCAGGGACTCCTGCAAGTGGAGGCTAAATAAATAATATGAGGCCTTACTGGGGTAATAGGGGCTCGATGGTCGGATGACCAGCAGGGTGGATTCTCCCAAATGGGGGCATAGGAGCAGTGAATGTTTCGGCCATCGGGGCAGCAAGACACTCATATCAATTAAGGGATTCTGACACTCATGCTGACTGGGCAATTAGTGTCACAGAGCTGGGGGAGTGGGGAAAGGGTTAGGGGGCCTGGGAGGGGATGCAAGGATTCATGGGGAAGCATACAGGGCAAAGTTGGGGATCTCTACAGCGTAGGGGACTAGCGTGAGAAGGTCGATAAGGGAAGGAGAAGACTGCTTCTGTTGGAACAAGGAGGAAGTAGGAAAGTTGGGGTATGTTTTAGAGTTACTCATGTTTATGTATGTTTTGTGCAATCACGGTATGGAATGTTCCATTGGCTACACAAACTATGAGCATATTAAACTTGTGTGTAGGGACTGTGCACACCGATATATGGATGTGTACATATCACTGCCTTGCTGGTGGGGGGTGCAGGGAGGGCTATGCATGGAATGATGGATGAACCACCAAATGTTACTGTTGTGTCTTGGAATGTAAAGGGATAGTGAATCCAGTTAAAAGGACATCCTCCTTACATTCTTAAATCAGGAGGGGCGTAGGTGGCCCTGATTCAAGAAACTCACCTGACCGAGGTGGAATATGCCAAGCTCATGAGGACTTGGGTGGGGAAATGCTATGCGCCTCCTACTTGGCACACAAAAGGGGATGGCTATACTAATACACAAGAATCTCCTCTTTGAAGTCACATGAGTGATTAAGGATCAGGAAGGGGTAGATATGTATTTATCTCAGGAAATAAAAGGGAAACGATGACATTTGGGAGTATTTATGCTCCTAGGTCCATGACCCACAGTTTTAGATGTCCTTACTGGATTTGCTAATAAAAGAACAATTTCCAGGTCTTATCCTAGGAGGAAATTTCAGCTGGATGATAGACCCATACATGGACCACTCAGAGGGCAAGGGAGGACATCAGAGACTATGCAGCAGTGGCAGATAGGGATGGCTGACCAGGACTTAGTGGATGGATGGCATTCAGCTAATCCAGGGGCCAAAGAATATACTTTCTATTCACACCCGCACAAAGCGTGGTCCCAGTTAGACTATATCTGTGTGCTCCGGGCTGGTATGGACACGTGTATGACATCAATCACAGCCCCATACACATCTCGGACCATGCAATGGTGATTATGAAGTTGCAGGGTGGTTAGAAACAAGAGGGACCCCCAGTGGAAGTTTCCACATACATGGTGAAGGATCAGGCATTTAGAGAGTACCTGGAAGAAAAATGGCAATACTACATAGAGACTAATGCTGGGGAGGAAACCTCGAAAGCTATTGTTTGGGAAGCAGGCAAAGCCTTTATGAGGGGTGATTATAGAGTATATGGCTAGACAGAAGAAACAAAAATGGAGAAGAGACTGGAGCTTGAGAGGAAACTGAGAGACCTAGGGAAGCGAGTGGTGGGGGGACAGGGGAGGTAGCAAGACTTTGGTGGCAACCAGGAGACGTTGAATGCCCTTCTGAAAGAGGAAGCTGGGAGAGTGTGGTTCTATTGCAGGCATCAAGTATATGAGTGGGAAATAAGCAGCCCTCCTGGTGCGATTAATGAAAAGCAATAAGGGCAAAACCAGGGTAGTAGAGGGTAAGAGATGGCAAGGGTGAATTAAAAAAGACCCTGGGCAGAAGAAACTATTTTAATGCCTTTACCAACAATTATACTGAGCCGAGAATACTGGGAAGGAATGCACATACAAGAATTCCTGGATGGAGTCCAACTCCCACAGCTACCGATGAGCAGCGTGAACAACTGGGTCAGCAAATTACAAGGCTAGAAATACTGGGGGCCATTCAGAAGCTGCTGAAGGTGAAGGCTAGTGGCCTGACGGGTTCCTGGTAGAATATTATCAGCTTCTGGGTGGGCGAAGTGGTTATGGTGCTCTGTGAGGTTTTTGGGAGGGAGGAGAAAACAGGAGGATAACACTGCCCGACACCTGTTATGATGCCACAATTTGTCTTATACCTAAGCAGGATAAGGATGAGTACGAGTGCACCCCATATAGGCCTCATCCCTTTGCTTAACTGTGATCTCAAGATCCTGGCTAGGTGTCAGCTACTAGGATGGAAACCAACTTACACAGAAACATAGAAACATAGAATCTGATGGCAGATAAGACTGCTTGGCCCACCTAGTCTGCCCATTGTCCTACCTAACAGATAAGCTGCAGATCCTAGTTAACCAACAGCTTACTTCCTCCTACCCCCACTAGGACTGCCTTATGTCTGTCCCATGCATTCTTGAATTCCTCCACTGTTCTTGACTCCACGACCTCCTCAGGGAAGCTGTTCCATGCATCCACAACCTTTTCTGTGAAAAAATACTTCCTTTCATTACCTCTGGCAGTCCCCTCCTATCTTCAAATTGTGCCCCTTGTTCTTGTCTCTCTTTTCTGAAACATGCTACCCTCTTGGACTTTGTTGATCCCTTGAGGTATTTGAAAGTTTCTATCATGTCCCCCTCTCCCTCCTTTCCTCGAGGCTATACAGGCTTAAGCTCCTTTAATCTTTCTTCATATGTCTTTTTGTGCAGACCCCCCACCATTTTGTTTGCCCTCCTCTAGACAGCCTCCCCCTGTCTGTCTCCAGAACTGTACACAGTACTCCAGATGTGGTCTTACCAACTGTCTGTACAGAGGGCCAACAACTTCCTGTTTTTACTGGTGATGCCTCTCCTATGCATCCCAGTATCCCCAGCCCTTCTTACTGCCTTCTCACATTGCTGGCCCACCGTTAGGTCATCTGATGTGACTACCCCAGGTCCCTTTCCATTTTTGTTGTTGTCAGTATCTCACCCACCATTATGTACTCTTCCCTGGGTTTTGTTTCCCGTGCATTACTTTGCACTTCTTTGTGTTGAATCTAAGCTGCCATACATTTGACCATTCCTCCAACCTTGCAAAGTCCCTTTTCATCCTTTCCACCCCACCTTGCATATCAACCCTGTTGCAGGTCTTTGTGTCATCTGCAAAGAGACATACTTCCTTCCAGTCCCTCTGCAATGTCACTTATATAAAGGATAGTGTATGGGCAACAGTGAACAACAACAGTGTAGTTCACTTCAAGAGGTTGTCATGACAACCGCTGAAACCTCGAGAGTGAAGCTTGAGAGGTTTGAGAGTATCATGACACTTCGAGACGTGAACGGCACTGTTGTTGTTCTCTGTTGCGATATACAATCTGTTATAGTGTAAGGGCAAAAATCAAAAACAACTTGTGGATTCTTTTCCCAGTCACACTGTGATGTAGAGGAATGCCACGCTGATCCCGCGTACAGTGACAACACCCTGTTACTCCAGTCTGCATTTTAAATTAATATTAGTTGGGCTCTGCGATGTGTGCTGGCTAAGATTTCAACAAAACGGTACTTACTTTAAGTTAGGAGATCCTCGGTGCTTTTCCTGAAGTGCCATGGCCGTAATGACAAATCACAATAACGCGACTTGCACATGTAAATGTGGCCAGAGCTGTTGTACCATCGATGTGATGTACCCACGATGGTACAACAACATCGTGACGCCACATCAATGGCACAACAAGAGGGGAACATTACATTTTAATGAAAACAATGTTCTAACATACACTATAAAGACATTAAAAGGGATGGCCCCAGTACTGAACCCTGTGGTACCCCACTAGTAACCCTCCTTTCTTCACAGTGGACTCCATTTACTATTACCCACTGTGTCCTGTTGTCCAACCAGTGTTTTACCTGGACTACCACCCTGGGACTCACTCCCAGGCTGGCTAATTAGTTTTTTAATCTTTTGTGGGACTGAGTCAAATGCCTTGCTAAAGTCTAGGTAGGCCATGTCCACAGCCCTCCCTGGTCTACTACTTTGGTCATCCAGTCAAATGAATCAATTAGATTCGTCTGACATGACCTTCCGCTGTGAATCCATGCTGTCTTGGGTCCTGTGCTCCACTGGCCTCTAGGTACTCAACAATTCTTTCCTTCAGAAGTTATTCCATCATTTTCACTACCACTGAGGTCAAACTGACAGGTCTGTAGTTTCCTGCCTCTGTCTTACTCCACTTTTGTGAAGGGAATCACATCCACCCTCTTCCAGTCCTCAGGTACTACACCATCCTCCCATGATTTATTAAAAGGGTAGTCAGTGGTGTTACTAGTTCTTCCTTTAGTTCTTTTAGTTCAAGTTCAAGTTCAAGTTTATTGCAGGAAAACTCCATTGAGCAAGCTCATTCACAAGGAGGTCCTAAATCATGTACACAGTCAGGAGTCTTAGCATAAAAAGAGGTAACATATAAATAGCAAAGAGAAACAATAAACACATAAGATTAAAATGCATCAATTCATGTAAGTACATCATACCAGAAAGAGGTATAGTAAGGTTCATATATTACCAAGTGCTCAGTTACGACAGTGCAGGGTAGGAATTATTAGCATAATACAGAGGTAGGTAGAAAATGTGGGGACTGTACAGAGACAGGAGAGAGTAGTTAGGTAAGAGGGAGGAGCTAAAATAACAGGAGAACATAGTAGAATAAGATAGAAGGGTAACTAATGAGTGGTAAGGAGGCGAGGGCTAATGAGAGTAGGGGAAAGGATATAAACACAGAAGGTAAGGACAGGAGTACGTTTGAGAATAACTGAATGGTTTCATATCCTGTTGAGCACTGATTCAAGGTGGGTGTTCATAAGGAAATAAGGGCAGGGAAGAAGCTTAAAAGCATCTACAATGTAGATTTTAATTTGGATGCAGTTAACGCTTTGAAGAAATTAACCGAGACCACACTGGATAGTTTCAGGGTGGATTGGAGTCAGTTCCAGATTGTTGGAAGAGCATATGAAATAGCACCTTTACCAAAGGTGGTGCGAGTCCTAGGCACGTCAAGGAAGATGAACTCAGAT
This sequence comes from Neoceratodus forsteri, assembly GCA_016271365.2. Lineage (NCBI taxonomy): Eukaryota > Metazoa > Chordata > Ceratodontiformes > Ceratodontidae > Neoceratodus > Neoceratodus forsteri. Next base: position 1,303,488,763 of record CM028131.1, read on the forward strand.
TTCCTGAGAGAATATGCACAGTGGAAATACTGATGAAAGATGTGAGGTAGCTCAGCATTTTGTTCAGGAGTAACTTGAGGGTCCAAACACCAGCATGAAGCAGACGTCTAGTGGTAAGTGATGTCCAGCCAACAGCTGCCTAAAGGTCACAGTGGTGGGTTGGTAGGGGAATTGGTAATGAACCGCAGGGCACGGTGGTAAAGCACATCCAACTTGTTTAGGTTTGAGATCACAGAGGAGCTGTAAATGAGGTCCCCATAATCAAGTAAGGGAAGAAATGTGGTCTGCACGAGCCTAATTCTAGTTTCAGTCGGAAAGAGGGACTTGTTTCTGAAAAGAATCCTAACCTAGCTTTTAGCCTTCTGAAGAGGTCCTCAAGGTGATCATTGAAAGAGAGTTTGTTACCTAGCCAAATGCCAAGATATTTAAATTTGGGGACAACTTCCAAGATTCGCCTAGTGAGGTAGTAATAAGGTCCTTCGGTAGACCTGGGGTGACGGTAGATGAGTTACTAAGAGAAAAATCATAGCCTTAGTTTTCTTAGAATTAATGAGGTTAGTTTCCAGCTTGGCAAAGTCAGCTTGCAATCGTCCTTTACTTCAGACAACGTAGAGCCAGAAGTGTACAATACTGTGTCATCCACAAAGAAATGTAAGTTGGATTTGGTAATATGAGAGTCAAGATCATTAATTTACAAGGAGAAGAGGATAGGACCTAGGATGGAGCCTTGAGGGATTCCTCTGGCAATTGGCAAGGAAGTTGAGTATAAACCATCAGCTTTAACTTTCTGAGTCCTCCCTTGAGGTAGCTGGTGAACCACTGCACGGTGGAAGGAGTGGCACCTAGTTTAGTAAGGCTGGTGATTAGTAGTTTGTGGTCAATGGTGTCGAAAGCTTTACTTAGATCTAGGAAGATCACACAGTGACCTTTTTGGTATCCATAGCAGAGGTCCAGTCATTGGTAACTTTAGCCAGTGCTGTGATAGTGCTGTGCTAAGGGCGGAAGCCAGATTGAGCTGGTTTAAAAGTGAGAAGGTTTCAATATGAAATTTTAATTGACTGTAGATCAGTTTTCGAAAACTTTAGACAGAATAGGCAAAATTGAGATAGGCCTGTAATTATTTAGGTTGCATGGGTCACCTGATTTGAATAGGGAAGGATGTGGACGGATTTCAAGCGTAATGGAACTGTGGTAGAGGAGATGGAGAGATTGAGAATATGCAGAATGGGGGCGTGATATAGGCATAACCAAGTTTTAGGAAAAAGGTTCAAGACCATCATCACCAGCGCTTTTCTTGGTATCAAGCTTAAGTAGCTAGTCTTCTACTTCCTTGTAGTTAAGTGAGACATAACTGGAAAGGACAATTCGAGGTGTTGAGAGTAGGCTAGAGCTGGCTTGGTTAATCCCTTGGCCTGCATAAGGTGAGGAGTCAAAGGCTAGGCTAGCTGTGACAAAATGGGAATTGAGTTCTTCTAGAATTTGAGAATTACCTTGACAATCCTGCCATTAGTAAGGATATTAGCTGGAATGGAGTGGGTGCTTGTCCATCCTTCAACAGATTTAAGTGTCCTTCAAATTTTGTGTGCATTCCCTTTGGCCTGTTCTAGTGTGGAAACATAGTAGTTTGCTTTGGCAGCGTGGATGCTTTTACACACACTTTCTAGCTGCTCTGAATGCCTGCCAATCTGCACGGTCTTTGTATGCCTGGCCTGAGCCCAGGACTTGTCCCTATTAGTAAGTGTGGCCTTGAGACTTGAAGTAAACCAGGGATGCGTGGTGCGCGAACCCTGACCTTGATAAAGGGGCATGCTTGTTACCAGTGCAACAAGGTCGTTGTTGAGAACAGAGACAGCCTCAACAATTGATTTGGCAAGATAGAGATCTTGCCATCTAACCTAACCCTAAGTCAGACAGGTAATTTCCTGCCTGGAATTTCTGAAGGACCCGTTTAGTTATGAACTCAGGCTGGTGTTGATTCTTGACATGCGATCTTATGCATAACAACCCCATGATCGCGCATATCATTGTGGAACATCATGGAGCACAGGATTTTATGCTGATGAGTGGTTAATATTACATCGAGGAGTGAACTGTTGGTGAGGTTCAGTGTATTATTCCTTGTTGGTTCACTAACAAGCTGTACTAAGCCACACCCATCAAGAGAGATTTCAGACTGTGTGATTTCGGGAAAGCCAGTCCATATTGAAATCACCAAGTATTATTGTCTCAGAATTGGCAGCCATGATTAGAGATTTAAGTACATTGAGGATATCAGTTCCACCAGCTGGGGCCTGTAGCCACCTATAATAGTGATGTATTCCGTGGATGGAAGGTGACACTTCAGTGATACAATCTCATATTCCATCGGTTTAGATTTACAGGAGATATCATTAACTGTGAACTTGGTGTTTGAGTAGACAACTACACCGCCCCCAGATTCCCTATCTGCCCTGAATAGTTTGTAGCCTGGTAGGGTGATTTGTTGATCAGTAGTGGCCTTTTGAGCAAAGTTTCCATAATAATGATTAGATCTGGTTCTGTATGAGCAGCTCATGCTTGGGGCTGATCAAATTTTTTAGTCAGTTCTGGGGTGAATCCCATCAGGCCCCATTGCTTTATCCACCTTCAGTTTTAAGCGGTCTTTCAGAACCCTTTCTTCTGTGAAAGGACTAATATCAATCCCCTATCCAGAGTGCTTCTATTGACTTGATTAGGTATCTTTCCTACTTTTCCTCTGTGAATACTGAACAGAAGTATTCGTTCAATATCCCTGCTTTTTCACTGTTGCTCTCTGTCCAACCACCTTCCTCTTTATTCAGCCTCAGTATCCATGCCTTAGTCTTTCTTTGCTCCCTAATGTACATATAAAGGTTTTATCCACTTCTTAACTGAGATGGCTATCTTTTCCTCGGTTTGGGCCTTTGTTATTCTGACTGCCTTCCCCACTTCCTTCTGCTTTACAGTACAGTTCTCTGTCATGCTCCTTCTGTGTTTCCTTATACTTCTTGAATGCTATCTTTCCCCTTACCTTCCCCTTACCATTTCTTTTGAGAACCATGGTGTTTTTTTCTTCTTTAATTTGTTTATTTGCTTCACACAAAGGCTTGTTGCCTCTGTGATGGCAGTTTTGATGTTTCCCCATTGTTGCTCCACCCCACCTTCTTGCCTGTTTGCTAGTGCTTTTCTGAGGCACTCTCCCATTTTGACAAAAGCAGCCCTCCTGAAGTCCAGTACCTTCACTTTTGTGTGGCTTGACTCTACAGCTAAGTTTATCATGAACCACACTGTTTGGTGGTCACTTGTTCCCAGATGGCTACCCACTTCAAGATCACAGATCCTCTCTCTGTCCCCATTTGAGAGTACCAGGTCTAAGATTGCTCCCTCCTGAGTGGGTTCCAAAACTAGCTGTCTGAGGCATGCCCCTGTAGGCATCAAGAATGGCCCTACTCTTATGTGGCTGCAGCAAAGGTGCTCCAGTTAACATCTAGTATATTCAGGTCCCCATCAGCAATATCTCCCTTTCTCTGCCATTCCAAGGATGCCTTCTATCATTTCCTTGTCTATTTCCTCCCCTGAGATGGGGGTCTGTATACAACCCTGTGCAGATTGTGGAGCCATTTCCTGTCTCCAGGGTGACCCACAGTGCCTCCTCTCCTCCCTGTTTACCCTTAGTTCTGTTGCTTTGATCCCATCCTTTACATAGAGAGCTACTCCTCCTCCTCTTCTTCCCTCCCTGTCCCTCCTGTAGATTGTGTACCCTGGTATGTTGACATCCCAGTCATGGTTCTCTGTGTATCATGTTTCTGTGACTGCCACGATATCCAGGCATCCTCTTCCATCAAGACCACCATTTTGGGGAGCTTTTACCTAGACTACAGGCATTTGTACTCATTACCCTCCATTTTCTTATGACTTTATTTCTTTTGCCCCATCCCTGTCCTTATTGCCTTTGTATTTTCTCCATTAACCCTGCCCTTCTCCCTATTGACTGCTCAATCTTGGACCTTGTTCATCCAGACCAAACCAGATTCATTAAGGATGCCAGTCATATCACAATATGTGCCAGTTGCTTAACATTGTTTGGAGAATGAATCAGAACGAGAAGGGGGTATTCTTTCATTGGACATGGAAAAGACATTCAATAGGGTGAAATGGGAACATCTGTTTCAAGTGATGTCCTGGTTTGGTCTGGGAGATTCCTGTATAGGATGGGTATGGGTTATGTATGTATGTAGCACCAAGAGCCCGGATCTTGGTGAATGAGGCCTTATCAGAGCAATTCAGCTTAGAATGTGGCATGTGTCAGGGCTGCCCACTATCTCTGCTGTTGTTTGCACTGGCTATAGAACCACTTGTGATGGCCATATGGGAAATGTGGATATAGAAAGAATTATAGGGTTTTCTGCATAATCTAGCATTGTATGCAGATGATATGCTACTATTTGCAAAAACAGAGGAGATCAGTGCCTCCTTGCTGACATTGATAGAAGAGTTTGGGGCTTTCTCGGGGTACAAGGTTAACCTTGGGAAGTCAGAGCTTGTCTGCTATCTGGAACTGGGAGAGGAGATGGAGGATGGGGATTAAAGCTCACAGGACCAAGTTTCACATACCTGGGCATCCAGGTGGGTAGGTCCTTGGGATCTTTATATAGGCTTAATTATACTGCCATAATAAAAGTACTGGAAGTGGACCTTAGGAGGTGGGCACAGCTACCAATATCATGGCTATGCAGAGTAAATTTAATCAAGATGAATATTCTCCTCAGGATTTTATACTTGATGCAGATGTTACATCTGGGACTAACGAAAGGAGATATTAAGAGGGTGGAGAATATCTTCTCAGGGTTTATTTGCAAAGGGGAAAGACAGAGGACCAGCTTACAGAGACTGAAAGTGGAGAGAAATAAGGTGGGAGTGAACTTCCAAGATCTCAGTAACTATTACCTAGCAATACAGCAGAGGTACATCACAGATTGGGTGAACCAGCCCAAAGAAGCCAGCTGGGTGGACCTAGAACAGGGGGCTCCCAGGGAGGCTTACAGCATACCTCCATAGCCAGGGTATTATGGCTATAGGATTGAGGTCCGAGCAATGCATTAGTGCTGCACATCTTAGAGGCCTGGGGTCAACTTAAGAAATGTGGATTAGCACAACAAGGTGAGATGTTGCTCTTGCCAGTAACAGGTAACCCTTTTTTTATCCGGTTGGAGGATAAGGGATTCCAGGAGGGAAAGGAGGGGGTCCAGAGGCAATGTGCTGGTACAGGGGAACTCTGTTCATTTGAAAATATGCAGCAGAGTCTTAATACAGATGGGCAACACAGATTTTGGCATTTCCAGATCAGGGCCTTTGTAGGATGTTTGGGAGGGAGAAACCTGAGTGGTTTGTATTTGATTCTGTAGAGAGCTTGGTGTATCAAGCTAAGGTGGACTCAAAAGATTCATTGGGAAGGTGGCCAGAGGAAACAGATTCCCAAACATGACGGGAATACAAGACTATTGTGGAGAGAGAGATCTGGGGAGAACCATATCTGAAGAGAACTGGGGAGTGGTGCTGCTTCCTTGGCAAGCTTTTAAACTAGCCATGGGGAGGTGCTGATAAGAGGTAGGAAATTTCCAAGCCTCCCCACAAAACATGTCAGGTAGTAAGGTAAACACTGAGGTACAGTGCTCAACAGAGGGCAGGACAGGGAAATGGAAAAATAGACAAGAGCAATAAGAGCAGGCATGTAGGAAAAAGAATAAAGCCAACATTAAATGGAGGGCAATGAGTACCAATGCCTGTAGTCTGGGAAACAAGTTTCCTGAGCTAGTAGCCTTGATGGAAGATGAACAATTTGATATTGTGGCAGTCATGGAGACATGGTACATGGAGAACCATGACTGAGATGTCACACATACTACACAGTCTACAGAAGGGACAGGGAGGGGAAAAGAGAAGGAGGTGGAGTAGCTCTGTACATAAGGGAAGGGATCAAAGCTGCAGAACTAAAAAGTAAAGAGGAGGACAAGAGGCACTCTGGGTCACCTTGGAGGCAGGGAATGGCATCATAATCTGCACAGGGGTTGTATACAGACCCACATCTCAAGGGCAGGAAATAGATAAGAAAATGATAGAGGACATTCCAAAATGGTTGTAAAAGGGAGATACTGTTGATGGGGGACCTGAATATGCCAGATGTTAACTGGATGACATGTACTGCAGCCACACCAAAAGCGGGGTCATTCTCAATGCCCTGCAGGGAAGGCCTTAGACAGCTGGTGTTGGAACCCACTCAGGAGGAGAAATACTAGACCTGGTACTCTCAAATGGAGAAAGGATCACAAATTTAGAAGTCATAGACATCTGGGAACAAGTGACCACTGCACAGTGCATTTCACAGTAAGCACAACCATGGAGACAAGCCATACAAAAACAAGCATACTGGACTTTAGAAGGGCTGACTTCAAAAATGGGTGAATACCTGAGGAATACACTGGCAAATGGCCAAAAAGGAGGGATGGAAGAACAATGGAGAAAATCAAAACTGCCATCATGGAGGCAACAAGACTTTGTATGAAACAAATAAAGAAAACAAAGCAGAGTAAAAACCACTATGGTTCTCAAAAGAGGTGGCAGGGAAGGTTAAGGAGAAAAGGCTGCATTCAAAAGTACAAGGAATCACAGAAGGAGCACGATAGGAACTGTATCAATTAAAGCAGAAGAAGTAGGAAAGGCAGTCAGAATAGCAAAAAGACCAAACCAAGGAAAAATAGCCAGTTCAGTTAAGAAGGGGATAAAACCTTTTATAGGTACATTAGGAGCATAGAAAGGTTAAGGGAGGAATAGTGAAGATTAATAAGGGAGGGGAGGTGGGCAGAGGAGACAGTGAAAAGCAGAGATACAGAATGAATACTTTGTTCAGTATTCACAAAAGAAGATGAGAAGGAGTTACCTAAACTAGACAATAGAAGCACTCTGGTAGGGGTTGACACCAGTCCAATTACAGAAGAAAGAGTGCTGAAAGAACTCCTAAAACTCAAGGTGGACAAAGCAATGGGGCCTGATGGTATTCACCCTAGAATCCTAAAAGAACTATGGGAGGACCTAGTGACACCACTGACCACACTTTTAACAAATCATGGAGGATGGGGTGGTACCTGTGGACTGGAGGAGGGCAGATGTGATTCCCCTTCACAAAAGTGGGAGCAAGGCAGAAGCAGGAAACTACAGACCTGTAAGTTTGACCTCAGTGGTAGGGAAAATGATGGAATCACTCTGAAAGAAAGAATTGTTGAGTACTTAGAGGCCAAAGGCACAGGACCCAAAGCAGCATGGATTTACAGCAGGAAGGTCATGTCAGATGAATCTAATTGATTTCTTTGACTGGTGACCAAAGTAATAGACCAGGAGGGGCTGTGGATATGGCTTACCTAGACTTTCAGAAGGCATTTGACACAGTCCCAGCATAAAGATTAATAATCAGAGTTATCCAGCCTGGGTGGGTCCCAGGGTGGTAGCCTGAGTAGCAAACTGGCTGCACAACAGGGCACAGAAGGTAGTGAATGGAACACATTCCAAAGAAAGGGGTTACTACTGTAGTACCTCAGGGCTCAGTACTGGGTCCAGTCCTCTTTAACATCTTTATAGGTGACATTGCAGAGGTCTGAGGGAAAGGTATGCCTCTTTGCAGATGACACAAAGATCTGTAACAGAGTTGATACACAAGGGGGTAGAAAGGATGAGAAGGGACTTGGCAAGTTGGAGGAATGGTCATACATATGGCAACTTAGTTTCAGTGCAAAGAAGTGCAAAGTAATGCACCTGGGAAACAAAAACTCAGAGAAGAGTACACAATAGCTGGGGAGGTACTAACAACAACAAAATGGAAAGGGACCTGGGGTAGTCATATCAGATGATCTAAAGGTTGATAAGCAATGTGAGAAGTCAATAAGGAGAGCTAATTGGGATACTGGGATGCACAGGAAGAGGCATCACAAGTAGAAAAGGAAGTGGTTATCCCTCTGTACAGACAGTTGGTGAGATCCCATCTGGAGTACTGTGTGCAGTTTTGAGACCCCATCTATGCAAGGACATAGACAGGATGGAAGCAGTCCAGAGGAAGGCAACTAAAATAGTGCAGGGACTGCATCAGAAACCATATGAAAAGAGACTGAGAGAGCTTAATATGTATACCCTAGATGAAAGGAGGGACGGGGGACATGATAGAAACATTCAAGTACCTCAAGGGAATCAACAAAGTCCAAGAGAGTAGCATCTTTCAGAAAAGAGATGTGTAAGAACAAGGGGCACAATTTAAAGATAGAGGGGATGGCTCGGGTAATGTGAGGAAATGTTTTTCACAGAGAGAGTGGTGGATGAATGGAACGCATTCCTGGGGAGGTTGTTGGGTCTAAAACAGTGGGGAATTCAAACATGCATGGGACAGACATAAGGCAATTGTAGTGGGGGTGGCAGGAAGTAAGCTGTTGGTTAACTAGAATCTGCAGCTTATCCAGTAGGTAGGGAAATGGGCAGACTGGGTGGATCAAGTGGTCCTTATCTGCTGTCAAAGTCTATGTTTCTATGTTTCTACATGTGGGAATTATGATTTGTAACAAGTACAAAAAGCATATTACAAGTTTATACACCGGTTGTATTATCCTACTGTCATAGTACACAAAGCACACCCTTTGGTATCACCTCTGTGTGGAGATGTGGAGGAGGAAAGGGCACATACATTCACTGTTTCTGGGCTTGCCCGGTGTTACAGATGTTCTGAGGAGAAGTGGTTGCAGAGGTAACAAAATGACAGGCGTAGATATGGAGAAGGACCCCTAGCATGTTTGTTCAGAGTGGAGGTAGGGGAGCAAGGGAATGGGTACCTTCCCCAGATGGATACAGACACTGTATGTGCTAGCCCAGCATGGTATTCTAAATACATGGGTGTCCTATGCTAGGGCCCACAATACAGCAATGGCGAACCTAACCTTGCAGACTCTGGCTCTGGAGAGATTGACTCAGGTGGTCTGGGATAGAGAAGAGTCATTTGTCAGAAGCTGGACTCCTTTTCTGTCTTCACTGAGCCCAGGGGAAGCAGTGGTACTAAGGGAAGGGTTGGAGGGATAGATGGCAGGGGTATACATATTAATATATAAGTGAGGCCATGCATAGGTCAGAGCAGGGAGGAATGAGGAACCAGCGATAAGATTAATTAAGAATGAAATGAACTATATAACATAATGGTAGATTGTATGTACATGATTGTACATGTTTATTTGTACATTTGTCTGTTGTATGTTGTATTAACTCATATTATAAAATAAATAAAATATGTTACAAAAACAGTTAGGCATGACAATGTATAAACCATATGTTCTGTCTCAGCATAGTGGTTTCAGAAATCAGTCTGTCAGAAATACAATAGGAGTTATGCCAAACAAATATAAGTATCTCTAAAAGTATAGGAGTTACTCATAACCCATCAGTATGAAAGTTGTTCAGGAAAAATAACTTTCAAATGAATCTATTCATTAATCTGCACTAATTATATTTTTTAAACTATGGCCATCTGATTACCCGAATTTTTTTTCTTCACAATTTTCACCTTTGATGGCTATGTTTAAAATATCTAAGAATTCAGATTAGTGACTACCCTCATTGGAAAGGTCATTTTGTCCTGAATAACTTTCATGCTGGTTGTATTTTGGCAACTTGTATACTTTCCGAGATATTTACATTTGTTTGGCATGACTCCTACTGTGTTCACTCAGAGAGAAAAAAATGAGGTTGTTTGGAAGACCATATTTTACAAAATATAAATAATTCAAATTAGTGACTACCCTCATGTGAAAGGTCTTTTGCCTGAACAACTTTCACACTGGTTGTTTTGCACACCTTAAATAGTTTTAAAGATATTTAGATTTGTTTGGAAGGTGTGACATTTCCTCTCAAAGAAAAGCAGCTTTGAGTTCTGTGTCCATCATTCTAAACAGAATGAAGTGTGTATTTTTAACTGCCATAGGGTTTTGCAGTGTTATGAAAGGATGCACTGAAAACTACTAAAAATGTGTTCCACTGAAACCCTTTTCAAGCTAAAGTGATAAGCTATAGGCTCTGTCCACAGCCATAAAAACTGTGATGTGCACTCCAGCGAGAACTGGGTGAAAACTATAAATGGTATTTATGTGGGGGCTTCCACCCTGCACCTCCCTACATGGGGCTTTAACCCCCCACTCCCTTAACTTTAGATTGTTAACTCCAGGGTGGTGCATGTCGGGGGTGAGACAGTCACACAAAAAAAACACCCACTCAAAAGCTTTTCCCTGCCCAGTCCTGAACCATGTACCTAGCTCCCTACAGCCAGCCAGCCTCACTGCCACACCATGGGGCAGCTCAGCAATGTTGCATTGCACTACCTCCCACATACTCTCTTCCTCATCCCTTCTCTTCTGCTGGCATCCTACCTTGTTGCTGTTCTTCCCTAGCTAACCTGCATCTTTGCTATTCTTCCATCGCTACCCTTTCAGTGTAGTTCACATAACAGGTGTTGAAACTGAGTTGCTCATATTCGAGTTGCTCAATCTCAATCGCCCAGTTACCATTTTTCACCCCACCTCATGAACATAACAGGCATCATTTTTTAAATCATGGCCAAAATGTGTTTTCACACTTGTGGCTTGAAATGACATTTCAGCCACTGTTTTATAAATTACACCTGTTGTGTTCAGAAGGAGTGATCACAAAAAAACAGTGTTGAAAATTTGGGGTCAAATGTGAAAAACTAAGTTATGAAAAACATGAATTGTTCCAATGTTTACTCATAACTTTATTTTTGCAATTTTAACCCCAGTGTTCAATAGATCCATTGTGTTACCCACCTTCAGACATAACACGTGCCATTTTCAACCCCCTAAAACTTGTTTTTGCAGTCACACTGCAAAATTACCTTTCGGATAGCATTTAAAAAATGACACCTACCTTTGATCATAATGTCAGGTCGTAAAAAGACTGTAAGAAATTTGAGGTCAAAATGTAGAAGCCCACTAAAATTAAATACTGCCTCCTCAGCTGACCTATCCTAGGTAAATGCAATCTAAAATTTTGCAAAGGCAGGACACCACTGAAAAGGAGCTTTGCATCTCTTCTGCTCCTAGGTAAATATATAGTAAAATTTGAATAAATAAGACCTGCAACAACAGTAGTGCAAGAGGCAAACTTTTGGCATTGACAAATACTTGTTTAACTATGTTCCATATGTGAATATTAAACTGAAGAAAATTGTCAATCACCTCCCTAGGTACTTGTATTCATTAATATTTGTCAGTTTAGAACCATTTGTGAGTTTAATTTCTAATAAATAGTTCACTTTTTAACTTTTATTTCTGAAACATGCCACTTCAGCATTTTTGAGCTGTGTACCATGCTGGACTATTTGAACCATTTCTGAAGTGAATTGAAGTCCTTTTGGAGTTTTGATTCCATTTCCATGTGGTGGTTTGCTCTGCAGAATAGTACAACATTGCCTGCATAAAGTTTTATGTCTAAGTAAGCAATGTGATTAGGAAGGTCGTTTACATATATTAGAAGCAGCATAAGACCAATGATAGATCCTTGTGGGACTCCTCTGTGGAAGGTGCCCTACTCAGACAGAATACCTTGAAGAGCCATGTGCTGAGACATTCCAGTTAGATCTGAGATCCCTACTTGGACCATTCTTTCCATTAGGATTTTGTGGTCTACAAGGTCAAATGCCTTGAGAAGATGAACACAGCACCCATGGAGTCTCTCATGTCTAGACCTCTAGCAACCAGGGTCACAAGTTCTGTGAGTGTAGTGCCCATGGACCTGCCTGCTCTGAACTCCAATGGATGAAGAGTTAGCAGAGCCTGCTTTTCAAGACATCACAGAGCTGGTTGCACACTATTAAAGAGCAACTGACACCATCTGGCCAAAAGTGCTACACTGCAGAATAAGAATATGCATACCCCCAGTAAATCTCATACCAAAACCCAGATTTCTGAGCTACTTCGTGTCATAGTTATGAGCTATTTTGTAACCCTGATTTCACTACCTGCTCAAAAGCCTGTTTCAGTGAACAGCTGCTGCTGATGTCATCTAGGGACTCACAGTCTAGTATTCTCTGTCAGCAAACTTATAAGACCTGTTTCTGTAAAGTTGTAAAGATCATGTGCAATGGTTTTCACAGGTAAAACAGGCAGCACCAGTCAGTAAGCATTGCTTTTAAAATATGTGTGTTTCAGGTTTTGTAACAAAGCTGACAATATTTTGTTTGGTGTAGGGTGGGTGAAAGTGTGGATTTCCACCATTGTGGAAGTTCTCTGAGATTTCAAAACTTTTGTGGAATTTTCCACTCTTTCACCTGTGGCAGAATTCAAACTTTCACCAGATAACTTTTGATTTCCACCTAGTACTGTGGTATTTAATTATGAACAGCAGACTTCTTACATGACATGCAGAAAAAAGTCTCTTGCATTACTTCTGCAAGGTTTTTTTCCCTGATTTTAATACATAAACCGTAGAACTGAACACTGACAGTTACCAGTTCTGCAGAGCTCCCCCAACAGTTTAACACATTAACCCACATTTCTTACATTTATTTTGCAGTTTTCAGTGGAATTTCTTTAAAAATTGATGAATTGATTTCCGAACATTTGCGGAAGCGAAAATCCGACATTCACTGAAATTCCACTTGCAGCATTTTTTTTGCACACCCCTATTGGGTGCCTTTTTGTTGTGGTCCTTTTTCCAGGGTTTCTTGATGCTGGATCATAGCACACTGTTGTGAAGTTTGCAGACTGAATACGCTTCTGATGTGGTGAAAGGCTAAGATCATTCACACCTATCGCTCAATTAAGGAGATTTCTAAGAATGGCACTTTAAAACAATTATTCCATTTCCTTGTAAATGTGGATGGGAGAAGTAATGCTGTTTTGAAACCTTACTAGGCATGTCTAATTTAGCCAGCACAATGTTTTCTTCCTATCAGGCTATTCTGACCCACTTTCAGGTTCATCTATGTTCTACTCTAAATTAAAATGATCATTTTACCAGAGCTAATACTTCCACCCCTAGTAGGAATTAACACATATAAGGCCCCTATTAAATATATTGTAAAGCAGACACCGACAACCAGCAGTGAGGTTATCAACATTACAATACTAGCAGCAATACAACTTCTAACAGGCACAGTAGAGTAGAACTACAAATGGTTTCAGCATCCAGCAACCCTGGAGAAATGGACCACACAAAAATACATTAAAAAATACAAATCTGTCAACTTTGTTACAAAACCTGAAACATACATAGTTTTATCGCAATATAATAACTGGTCATCAATTTATTTTTGTAGGGCTGACTGAATTATAATTTGCAGTTATAACCTGTGGGTTATAATGGAGAGTACATGCCAAGTCACTCAAACACAGCTGCTCCCTCACTAGCTGTTCACCTCCTCCTGGGTGGGCTAATCGAGTTTTCAAACATGGCAGCTCCTTAACAGAGCAGCAATGAGCTGTCAGATCAAGAGCTCTCTTGTTTTTTCTTTTTAATAACCAGTCACACAGTGCACTTAAACAGTTAACCCCCAAAAAAAATGTATCTGGTTGATCCTGGTGTTCAACAGCCAGAGGAGAAAAGAACTGCCACCAGGAAGGGCCCTGACTTGGCTGACGAGGTAAGCAGTGATCATGACTGTGATCTAAATTGTAAATGATTTTGGAAGAAAGAACAAGCTGAATTAATAAAAGTATAACACAGGTCTACAAAATAAAACCCTAATAGACAGGGAAAAAAGTGTGTATAGTGTGTGTGTGTGTGTGTGTGTGTGTGTCAGCATGAATGAGATGGGGGCACTAAAGAAACATTGAAAAATATCTGACCAGCAATTATAAAAATAAAAGATGGGAGGTGTATCTTAAACTCTAATTCAATGGTTGCCCTCAGTGTGGGATGCTTTAATAAACCCCTCGGGCTTCACCCTAGTGGTTTATGTAGCATCCCACACCTCAGGCCACCATTAGATTCTCATTAAACACACTTCCCCATCCATTATTTTATATGTTATTTGAATGGTGCTGCCTGTTTTACTTTTGTTGACTATTTCACATGATCTTTACAACTTTGGAGAAACAGGTCCTATAAGCTTGCTGACAGGGAATACTAGACTGTGAGTCCCTAGATGACATCCGTAGCAGCTCTTCACTGAAACAGGCTTTTCTTGAACAGGTAGTGAAATAAGGGTTACAAAATGGCTAATAATTGTAACATGAAGTAATGTAGAAATCTAATTTTTGGTGTGAGATTTACTGGGGTATGCTTATTTTGGATTCTGCAGTGTAGCACTTTTGGCTTCCACATATTTTTTAATTTGATATAGCCTTGATTACGCTTTGATATTGCAGATGTTGGTTTTGCTGAATTTGTCGCCTTTACTGTTATAATTAGCAGAACTATGTTACCATGTTTGATTGTATATACCACTTACTGATTTGTTATCTCAAGTCTTGCAACATGTATTTCCTCTGTTTCCCTCCCTTGGTCCTGCCTGTAAAGAGCTTCTGCTCAGTGCACCTTTCCAGATACCAATTCTCAAATAAATAAGCATGAGTCTTTCAAATAGTTTCTAAATCACGGACAGTAGAGCTATTGGTCCACAGTTTGTCAAGTTGTTTACTTCATCTGCCTTGAAGATAGGTGTTGTTTTGGCACACTTCCAAAAGTTTTGGAAGTTTGTTTCAATCAGGTTCCTGTTGTACAGTTTTGCTAGGACTGGGGAGATATACTCTGCAAATGTTTTTAGCAGTTTTATTTTTATTTGATGTAGCCCAAATGACTTGTTTGCATTTAGTTTGCTAATTACTTTATGGATGTCTCCACTCTTGAGGATTCTGAATTGAAATTTTGGGGCCATTGGTGAATTTGGGTCATTGGCCTTAGGGTGGGTTGCACTGTTCTTATGTCTATATCAGAAACTGGGAGATGGATATCAGGCAATGTGCAGAAATATTTATTTAGGGTGTCTCGGTGTTTTGGTGGAAGAATGAGCTCCACATCATGGCTAAGGAGTTTCTGGCCATGAAAAGTGAGTTAAAGACCAACCGTTATGCATTAGTGCCAAAACTAGCAATGTGCAGCTATGAGTATCTGCTGCATGAATGGAAGTATCAGAGGCATCATAAGCAGAAAATGATAAATGCTTTCCAGACACCAGTCCATGTGCAGCACACTGCTGTTCTTCAGTTTTAGTACTGTTGTTGGGTAATTTATCCACCATGGTAGACAGAGGACACTATAATCAAAGGTTAGCACTGGCATGCACATGGTTAACACTAGCACTAACCAGGTTTACCTAGCACTCTGAGTGGGGCCATATTTAGAATCCCCAAGTGCTCCCCAAACCCCACAGTGCCAAGGTGCTAAATATACTGCTGCACATATGCAAAGAGGAGGTCCCTTCATGCATACTGGTGCAGCAGCACATTCAAAGGTTTGTGGCGGTGGTAAACTGTCCCCAAGCAGTGCTGTTTGTCACTGCTGGAAACCACCTCTTAACCAGGTGCAAACCCCATGCTCCCACCACACCGAAAGCTGAGTGACTGCCCCACCCTCCCTCCAATCACCTGGTGTCATGCAGTTCAAGATACCCTGGTGGCCCAGTGGTTCTCCTTACCCTCAATCACTCATTCACTTACGTTTCAATATACCCTGCTGGTCCAGTGGTTCCCCCACCCACTAATCATGTTACAGTTGGCATTGTTACATAAATATTCTAAGAGGTACAGAACATATAGTGATCATACTCAGTGACTGTCAGATGGCTTCCAGCCAATGAGGTAAGAGCAGTGTTGTGCTGGTCACTGATTTCTTGAGACCAACACTCAGGGTGAGGGGTGCAGGTTGGAGATTCTTGGTGAGTGGGGGAACCACTGGACCACCAGGGTATCTTGAAATGTGTGTGAATGGGCAGTTGGGGGTGGGGAACCACTGGACCACCAAGCTATATTGTAATGTATATGAATGAGTGATCGGGATGGGGAATTGCAGGACCACCAGGGTATCTTGAAAGGTATATGAACGGGTAATCAAGGATGGGAAAACCACTGGACCACCAGGGTATATAGCAAGTTATGTGAATGGGAATTGGGGAGTGGAGGTACCACTGTACCACTAGGGTATCTTGAAATGTATGTGAACAGGTAATCGAGGTGGGGGATTATTGCAATGTATGTGAATGGGCGAGTGGGCTGGAGATAACTACTGGACCACCAGGGTACATTGCAGTGTATGTGAATGGATGACTGGGGTGAGGGAACAACTGATCCAGCAGAGTATTAATTTTACACTGAAATGGGCACTAAGGGCTGCATTACCTCATGCAAATGAGCCCATAATGGACATGCAGAAGGCTCCTTAGCACCTTGTATGACCAATGGACTCTTCTGCATGGTCTGACTCAATGTGGTCCACAGGGCACCTGATGCATTTGGGCAGCACTATCTCCTGTGGGTCATATGCAGCAGTCCATGTCAGCGCAGCACAGATCCATTTGGCACAGTGTTACAATGGACTGAAATTCAGTTGGATAGTGCCATTCAGTAGCTAGCAAAATGCATATCCACCTGCATATCACCAGAGCCAGGCGAGCACAAACAGCTGTGCTGCAGTTGTTTTAGGTTCTGAAAACTGGGGCCAGATACTTTAAGAGGCTGTTCTCATATTCAGTCATATAAGTCTGGTGAGTGGCATTGTGGAGGCCCAAAGAAGCTGAGGTATAAGTCTGTTTGCCCATAATGTTCAATTTTCAGGATTCTTTGTCAGAAGGCAAAGTACTCATGTGATGGGTAGCCTTGACCAGTAATGAGCAGCCACAATGATCACTGAGTCAGTTTTAGGCTAGGTATAAATGGCTTGGTAGAAGAGACTGGAAATTTTTGTCTGCCTTGAAAAAAAGCTGTAAAAGTGCTGGGACTGTGCCAGGCAGCCATGGTAGCATCCCAAAACAAGGTAAATGACAGAAATGATTATGGAAAGAGATGTGGGATCTCCACGAATTCATAAAGATTTTTCTTTGTGGAGTACTCTTGTCTGCAGCAAAGCTGTACATAAGTACTGTATAAAGCTAGTCTTGCATTTGACAATGCAGAGCTTGAAATGAGGCATCCTCAGGAAGAGGCTTGAGAATATAAACTATAGTATCTTCACAACTGGAGGAGACAGTGAAACTATTCTCAAACCCTTGAATGGATAGATCTTCCTGGACATAAAGTCTCCACCACTCATTCACACTAATGGGATCTACGCTGGAGGTGCTAGGACCCAATGGGAGCAAACTTTTGAGAGGGTCGGTGCCAGAGATGGAGCCACGAGAAGTGACACCATGAGCCATGGCTCATGCAGTAAACTACCTCAGCATCGACCCTCCAACTGCCTCCGTTCCTTTTTCCCACCGTCAAGTGTGCTTCAGTGATGACATTGCTCACCACCAGGAGTCAAACTTCAAACTAGCAGCATAGTTTTCAGTTTATTGTTTTGTAATTTATCTTCAAAAGTACCAAGTAGATTTAATTAAATTTATTGATTAATAAAGAGTCTTCATCCCTCCATTGGCGGAGATCGACCATGAGCAGGTCAGGTGATGGTAGGAGACTTCATATGACAGCTGTTCAGTCAGCCAGGCTGGGTATGGTCTGCCACCCTCCCCAGAGGGTGGATCTGACAATGGATGGTCCAATGCTCAGGGAGTTGGGCGGTCCTCCTGAAAGCATAAAAGGAAATGGTCCCATTCACGACACTATTCGACCCTCGAGTTCTTCTCACAAGTTGAGAAAGATAAGGCATCACCGAGGTCACCTTCTGGTATGTCTGCGCATCAGCGGTCAGTCATTGGGGATGAGGCACTGGACTCCTCCCCTCTTGGAGTCACCGGTTTCTGGCTCTGGTGCCTGACCTCTTTGACATCGGGCCCGCCGCCTATTGGAGGGCCTCTGATGAGCAGTTTCACCAGTGAGCAGCTCTTATGGAGCAATGGGCTTGGAGATTGGTCCAGCTGCCTGACACAGTCACTCCGGGCCTTTGGGATGCTCAAGAGACCAGGTAGGGTGGTTGGACCTTCCTAGTCATGGACGCCTTCTGCAGTGCCATCGACTCTGTGCTCAGGTGTTTTTACCCTCACATGGCTGGGCACAGGGGCCCACACTGATGCTGCTATCTCCTGTTAATTTTCCTCCTTTTCCTTCAAATCACAGTTTTCGGAACCCTGGGACACTCTTGGAGCCAACTGCAGCACCGAAGGCTCTGACAGCACCGTCCATGATGTCAGGGGCTCTGTTAGCACCATCCACTGTGCCGAGGGCTCTGTCAGTGGTGTCCATGGTGTCGGGGGCTCTGTTGGCACCATCTGTGGTGCTGAGGGCTCTGTCAGCACCGTGGCCTTTGTCTGCGCCATGTACTGGGCTGTTTCTGATGGTGCCAACTTCCTGGGTTGGTGTCATGTTCTTCATTGGCACTAATAGCTTGGTGCAGCGCCCGCCCAGCCCCCAGGGTTTTTCAACTCTGATTCTTTCCTCTTCTAATTTCCATTCTGATTCTCACTCCTTTGCTGTCTGTACAGTACCCTCCGGACTGTCAGGAGATGATTTTGAGCCTGATCCAGATCTTCATCTGGGTGATAATCTTGAAGGAGCAGGAGTTAATCCTGCTGCAGAGTCTGTGCTTGAAGACCTTTCCTTTAAGTCTCTGCTGAAAATTTAAATTCCACTCTTTCTCTACAGGCTACAGAAATCGATCCGGAAGCTTTTAAGACTCCAATACCTACATGTCCCGGAGATCCCCATGGATTTAACTCCTCTGGTACAACCATCTTTTGAGACCCTTTCTCAGATGGTATGGAACAATCCTGCTCTCATCCCTTCTGTGGCTAAGTCCATAGATAGGAAGTTCACTACTCCCAAGGATCGACCCATATTGGCCTCACAAGCTTTGGCTGATCCCATTGTAGTCATAGCAGAGAATGACAAGGCCATCCTCCCTCAGGCATCTTCAGCCTGGCCTATCAATAAAGAATCTCATAAGATAGACACCTTAGGTAAGAAAGTCTTTGCTGTCTCCACCCTGGGTATGCATATTGCCAGCTACCAGGGCTATTTTTCTCAATATGAATATGTCCTTTGGCATTCACTTAAGCAAATGGTAGAAGCTCTGCCTGAGTTGGAAACTAATTCAGAGCTACTTCACACCATAACCAGGGGCATCAGTACAATAACCAACAGGTTAAAGCTGCAATGAACTCTTTCGATATTGCTTCTCAAGCAGCGGCAGCGAACATTTTATACCACCACCACTCCTAGCTACGTGCCGGGCTTCATGAATGATGCCCAACAGCAGGTCATGGCCTTACCCTTAGACAGTATGTATCTGTTCGGACCCCAGGTGGAACAACCTCTGGAAGCCACACAGAAGTCTAGGTCAGCCATTAGATAGCTCGACCCGCACCTGCCCCCTCTCAGCGGGGTGCCAATAAATGTCAATTTCATAACCTTCAGTCCTTTTGGGGCAAAAGCAGGGGAGCTTTAACAAAAGCCACACCCCACAGCCACAAAAAAAACACAGCAGAAGGCACAAGCCCCAAAGCGCCCAGTGCCACCTTCTGAGTTCTCAGCCCAGGTCCCACCCCAACTGCCCGAGGGGACTCTTCCTCAGCAGTGGGAGGATGTCTGACTCAGTTCTATGACCGGTGGAAGTCTATAACATCAGACAAATGGGTCCTGTGGATAATCCACGAGGGTATTCATTCACTCTTTCAGAACCCTCCACCCCAGATCATCCCCCAAACGACAGCCCAGACTGTCGACAGTACAGTCAGACCTTCTTGCTTCCAAGGTGCAAGGCCTTCTGAACAACAGGACAGTAGAAGTAGTTCTGCCGGACCAATGAAACACAGGTTTCTACTCCCATTACTTTCTAGTTCCAAAGAAAACTAGAGGCATGCACCCCATTCTGGATCTCAGAAAGTTAAGCAAATTCCTTCACAAGGAAAAGTTCAAGATGATATCTCTAGGCACCCTTCTACCTTTGATTCATCAACATGATTGGCTAGCCTCCTGGACATGCAGGATGCCTACTAACACATTCTTATACACCCAAAGCACCACAAATACTTGAGGTTTGTAGCGTTGGGTCAGCATTATCAGTTCAGAGTCCTGCCCTTTGGGCTATCCTCGGTGCCACAAGTTTTCACAAAGTGTTGTGCAATTCTACTTAATACATCTCAGGAAAATCTGAATTCAAGTGTTCCCATACCTGGACAACTGGCTTCTAGCAAGCCCTTCCAGGCAGGGAATTCTGGACGCCGTAGCCAAAGCTTCAGACTTCCTCACATCCATGGGAGTCCTGCTAAATCACAACAAATCACAGTTGCAGCCCTCCCAGCAACTCCTTTTCATAGGAACTCTTCTGGATACCTCTTGTGCAAAGCTTTTCTTCTGGAGGACAGAAGGAGTGATATCCTACAGAAGGCCCAGTACATCAGAGAAAACAGCTTGGTTCGAGCTATCTCAATGCAAAGGATGCTGGGTCTCATGGCATTCTCAGTGTTCACCTGTACCCCAGTTCACCTCCACATGAGAACCTTTCAGTGGATGCTCAGTACTCAGTGGTCCCCAACCACTCACCCCAGTCCTTTCCATCAAGGTGACAGAACCTCTAAAGAAGTCACTCACCTGGTGGTCATGGGACAACAACCTTCTGGAGGGTATCCCTTTGCTGCTGTGGATCATCAGATCTATTACCACTGACACATCCCTGATGTGGTGGGGAGCTCATTGCCAGAAGCTCCACACCCAAGGTACGTGGACTCAGGACTCAGTACCGCTCCACATAAATGTCCTGGAAATGAGATCCATCTTCTGTGCAGTCCGAGCCTTGAAGGACATAATCTGTCACAAGAACATTCTCCTTCAAATGGACAATAAAGCAGTGATGTATTACAGTACATCAACAAATAGGGCAGTGCACTCTTACCCATTATGCAGGGAAACTATGAGAGTATGGGAATGGTGCCTGGAGCACAAGGCTCTAATCCACATGATTTACCTGCCAAGCATGCAGAACGAACTGGCAGACCATCTCAGCAGAACAGAGACAGATCCTCATGAGTGGTCTCGACTCAACCATCACTCAGTCACTCTTCAAAGAGTGGGAACTCAGACCTGGACCTTTTGCATCCCCACTCAATGCAAAACTGCCTCTCTTCTGCTCCAGAAATCCAGGACCTGGCATTTTCTGTCAGGATGCATTCAGGCTGCAGTGGAAAAATGCTTTCTATATGCCTTTCCTCCTCTTCCTCTAATTCAGAGGGTGCTTCTCAAATTTGAGTCAGGGAGACAGAAAGATTCTCATTGCTCCTTTCTGGCTTCGACAGATATGGTTCCACTGCTCAACAGTCTGTCGGCAACCCTCCTAAAGTCACTTCCTATTCAGTTAAACCTTCTGACCCAGGGACCTGTGGTCCATCCCAATCTGAAGGTGCTTCACCTTCACGCTTGGCTCCTAAAGAGATAGAGGTGAATAGATTCAATGTTTCCCTAGGGTTTCAGATATTCTCTTGGCTGCGTGTAAACCAGCCACCAAAAAACCTACACAGCCAAATGGAGCGTCTCTCTCTGTCTCTCTGGTGTGCAAAATCCTATTCAAGCCCTTTCTTCTGTCCACCAAATAAAGTATTGGAGTACCTCTTAGACCTATCAAATTCAGGTCTGCAGTACTCTACTGTCAAAGTTCATCTCTGTGCCATTTCAACTTATCATGAGCTGGTACATTCCTTGTCTCTGGCTCAGTTGCCTGTAGTTAAGAGGTTTCTTAAAGGCATTCTGCATACCAGACCTCCTTTCAGATGTCCAGTTGCAGCCTGGGACATTAGCCTTGTGCTAGACATGCTCACTCGGAAACCTTTTGAGCCTTTAACTACCTCTGAGTTGAAGTTCCTCACTTGGAAAATGGCCTTCCTGGTGGCCATCACTTAGCCTGTAGAGTTTCTGAAATACATGCTCTGGTCACAGACCCACTTCCCCACCCGCCGTGATACCGTATTTCACAAGGACAAAGTAGTTCTTAGGACTCACCCTAAGTTTCTTCCAAAGGTGGTCTCAGAATTTCATCTAAACCAACATTTAGTCCTACCTACCTACTTTACTAACTTCCAGAATGAAGGGAACATACCTACATTCTTTGGATGTTAAGAGAGCACTGCATTTCTATCTGGGTAGAACAAAGAAATTCAGAGGCTCCACAACTGTTTGCTTTCTTCAGCGAAACTCGGTTGGGTCAACCTGTCGCTATTGGGTGCATTTCAACGTGGCTGGTAGCATGTCTCTGCCACTGCTATTCTATGGCACAGGTTGCTAGAAGGCATAGTGTCGCTTACTCTACTAGAGCAGTCATGGCATCTCTGGTGGAAATCTGCAACATGCCCATTGCAGACATTTGCAGTGCAGCTACATGGAGCTCAGTGCATACTTTCATTAAGCACTATGCTTTAGATTTCCATGCCAGACAACATCTGTCATTTGGTAGGACTATTCTTAACGGACTTCTGTCTTAAGTATGTGAGCTCTTAGTTTCCTGCTGCTCGTCTCAGGGATTTGTTGGCATGGTGCTCTCCCATTAGTGTGTGAATGAGTGGTGGAGACTTTAAGTCCAGGAAGATATGGAAATTACATACTGACCATAATTCTTGATCTTCTTGGATGAAGTCTCCACTACTCATTCAATGCCACCACCATCCCCGAGCTCACGTCTCTGTTTTTATCTTCACTCCCTCAGTGGTTGGGCTGTGAAGATTCTATTGTTGACCCTTCTTACATGGGTCATTTGAACTAACTTATGTCTGATTTTGTTAGGTTAGACCTCTAGGTTAGTTAGCTGCACCTCCTCAGAAAAAAAGGTACTGAGGTGGTTGGAGAGTCGATCCGAGGTAGTTCTTTACTGCATGAGCCATGGCTCATGGTGCTACTTCTCTCATGGCTCCATCTCTGGCACCGACCTACTTGAAAAGTTTGTTCCCACTGGGTCCTAGCACCTCCGGCGTAGATCCCATTAGTGTGAATGAGTGGTGGAGACCTCGTCCAAGAAGATCAAGAATTATGGTAGGTACATAATTTTCATTTCACTTTTCATCACCTTCTTCTACATTCAGGAGGTGTGGATTGTATTCAGTCTCTTCCTTCTCAGGCTGAGGGTGGCAGAGTGACCACAGGAACCATAGGCTGTTGAAACAGTGAACAGCATGGCACAGAGACAGTGACCATTGCCCAAGAGGCACCAATAGCCAGCATTAATGGAAGCAATGATAAAGGCTGTGCCACTGACAAAGTAATTATTGATGGCAGTGAAGTCAGTAGCCACTGAAATAATTGAGGACAGTAGCCAGAATAACAGCACTAGCATCAATGACAACAGTTGGTGGAATTGACAAAGAAAGGATGGGACAGTGCCCATCAACAATGCCCTGGTAATGGTCTGTATGCCACTGACAATGGGTGAGTCGAGTCTGCACACAATCTTGGTGGCTGAATGATGGTTGAACTGGTGACAAAATTACTGGTGCAGCCTGAGACTTACCCTCATGTGGATTCAGCGGGGATGTGGGCAGGGTGGGAGACTGATCTATTTAATGCTTGCTATGGTGGAAAATCAGAGCCTGCCAATATAGGATTCAGTGGTAAAACAGCTTCATCAGGTGGGTTTTCAGCAGCACCATTATCACAACAGTGATTACCAGGACATCCATTATCCATCAAAACTTCTAAAAGTTGTTCAAACAGTAGGTTAGTTCTGGCTAGCATAATTTCAAAGTGATTATTCTCTGGTTTTACATTGTTAGTGACATTGTTCTCTAGCCCAAAGTTCCTTGTACCATAACTATCTTTTCTATCACTTCTTATGTGGGACAATGTTTTACAGCTCTATCCTTAGGCCATAATAATGGAATATTTACACACTGTTTATGTTTTCTGGGTCAGTCATATTCATAAATGGTGTTAAGAACATTGAAAGTCTTCTGGTATTTACTTCTGGAACACAGATTTACTTTATCTACCCTGGGAAAGGCAAGTTGCTCTGAGGCTAAATGAATGTTTGTCACAGCTGCTTTCTGATGGGCTTTTTAGTACTGAGTTGCCTACTAACAGCTTGCTTCTCTTGTTGCATTATAACTGAAGACTGTGTCTGCACATTATCATGATCAGCTATATAAATAAAGGTCCTAGAGTTTCTTTATTCGTTTTTGGTAACGGAATAAGGTCCACGAGGCATAAGTGCCTGTTTTCAGGGGTGACCTGAGAGCACTGGGGAGATTAGGTGATTTGCTTAGAGAGTCACACAATATGCAAGTAGAGGTTATGGCAATCAAACCCAGCTCTGCTGGATGTACCAAGCTTATTCATAGCTCATTACTCTAACCTGTAGGCTATATGCCAGCCCCAATTGATAATATTAGTATCAGGTTCTCTAGAAAATTCACAGGGCATTTTCTATGACCACATGTTTATCACTATGGTCTGGTGCTCCTGAATGTTCCAGTTTCCTGATTAGGTTCATCAAGTTTGATTGGCCAGCTTCATTATTCAAAATAAGAGGTAGGGAGACACTAGCCACCCTAAGCTGTATATTTTGTGGTAGCAGTGTATTTAGTAGACTTAAAGAAAAATTAGTAATTTTTGTATACCATCTTTGTTTATAAGCTGCTTTTCACAAGTCTCTTTCCCTTTAACCTGTTTTTTGGGAACCACTCACTTTGTTCAAACACATTTAAGGAGGCAGTATAGTGCAGTGGTCTAAGGCTCTAAGCTGCAAATCTGGTGACATTCAGCAGACCAGACCTGGATTTGAATCCCACAACTTCCACTTGCATACTGTGTGATTCTGAGCAAGTCACTTAACCTCCTTGTGTTCCCAGGTTGCTCCTGTAAAAAGCTTTCAGTTTAGTGTGCTATACCTGGTTAAACAACTAAATAAAAAAAAAAATAATTTGCAACCTGTAACTCATGCTGTGCTGTAACTCCTAACTGAAATAAAAAGACAAGATCAGAACACTGGACAATTAAAATACAGTATAAAACAATACATTTAAAATAGTTCATATGAGTACAAAGACTGTATAGGCTTAAAAACACCTCTTAGTGCAAAGTCCTTTCAGTGACTTTTCTTTCTCATAGATTTGTATAACGCTTGAAATCTTCTCTCCTGGGTCGAGTTTGAATCTATTCCTTGGATTCAGAAAGTATGCTGAGTTAAATTAAGAACCAGTCCAAAGATGTGCAAAAATCTGTGTCTAAAAGACATCAAACCACCCCTAAAACAAAAATATTCATGAGAACGGGACCTAATGTTAGTTGTACATCAGTAAAAGAGGTTTTGTAGAAAAACAAAATTATAAAAGTCTAACACCACAACTCATATTTGACAATAATAGGAAATCTTGATCTTAATTTCCCAACTTGTTTGCACATCTATGGATGGCACATCTCTCCAACAAAAATGGCTAAGACCCAATCTGAAAACAATAAACTTTGATATTATACAGAACAATATGTATGACTGGTTATATCAGTAAACCAGAGTACAAGTTGCAACAGACTTACTGGGTCCAGCTTCTTGAACAATAAAAAAGCCAGCTTTACTTTCACAAGATGAAAAGTGGATCCACTGTAAGCTGTTTGTGTGTTACTGTCCTTCAACTCCTGCACTGAGAGAGAGTAATGCAGTACAGGTGGTACAGTACATGGTGACCTCAGCTTATAAGCATGGTCCAAATAATCACATAGGCATAAAGTATGCCAAGAAAGGTCCTTGTATAATGTTTAAATGCAAATTCAAATATTTTAATTCAGGGCAAAAAAGTATCAAAAAGCCTTTGGGTAGTCCAGTGTAAGAGTGTGCTCTTATTCTTTTCACTGAAAGAACATAACAAATACCAGAATAAAGTAACAAACATTAGGTGCTAAAAGAAGATATATGTACCACCAACGTAAAATCAAGTCCTATAAAAATATAGCATACATAGATACATAGACAGTGTCAGCAGATAAGGGCCTATGGCCCACCCAGTCTGCCCATTTGAGCTTGTAAGTTCAGTTTGTTTTCTTAGAAGTCTGTTGCCCTCACCCTGACCTCCAGAATTTCTTTATCTCCATCCCATGCATTCTTAAATCCGTGATTGTTTCAGCCCCACCACTTCATCTGGCAGGATGTTCCACTTGTCCACCACCCGCTCTGTGAAGAAATTCTTCTCATGTTTCCTCTGAATCGTCCTCCCTCCAACTTCATCCCATGCCCTCTAGTCCTGGAACATCTTTTCACTTAAAATAGTGTTTTCCTGCACCCTGTTCCTCCCTGTAAGATACTTGTATGTCTCTATCATATCCCCTCTCTCCTCCTCTCCTCCAGGAGTACATGTTCAGTTCCTTCAACCTGTCTTCATAGGACTTGTGATGCAATCCATGCACCATCTTTGTTGCCCTCCTCTGAACCTTCTCTACCCTGACTATGTCCTTACGTAGGTATGGTCTCCAGAACTGTACACTGTACTCCAGGTGGGGCCTCACTAGTGTTTTGTATAGCGGAATTATGACCTCCCTTTTCCTGCTGGTGATGCCCTGCCTATACATCCCAGCATCCTATTTGCTTTACCTGCTGCCTTGTCACACTGTTTCCCTACCTTGAGGTCATCAGAGATGATAACCCCAAGATCCCTTTCCTGCTTGGTGCATGCTATATCCTCACCCCCAACTGATATATTGTGCCAGGGCTTTTGTGCCCCATATGCATTATCTTGCACTTCTTTGCATTGAATTTCAACTGCCAAACTCCTGACCATTCTTCAAGTTTCTGCAGGTCCTTCTCATTCTGTCTACACCCTCTGGTGTGTCTACTCTGTTACAGAGCTTTGTGTCATCAGCGAACAGTGAAATTCTGCCTTCTAGGTCCTGTGCAATGTCACTGATGAAGATGTTGAATAGGACCAGTCCCAGCACTGATTCCTGTGGTACCCCACTGGTCATTCTTCCCTCTGTGGAGTGACAGCCATTTACCACCACCCTCTGTGTCCTGCCACCCAGCCAGTTACCTACCCACCATACTACTGTCCTGCCCACACCCATATTCCCCAGTTTGTGTAATAGTCTTCTATGTGGCACAGTGTCAAAGGCCTTGCTGAAGTCCAGATAGGCCATGTCCACTGCCCTCCCCTGATCCACCTCCCTAGTCACCCAGTCAAAAAATTCAACGAGGTTGGTCTGACATGACCTCCCCCAGTGAAACCATGCTGCCTGGGTCCTGTAGTCCATTGACAACCAGATGTTCCACCAATCTCTCCTTCAGTAATGCTTCCATGACCTTCCCACTACCGAGGTGAGGCTGACTGGTCTGTAGTCCCCGCTTCCTCTTTGTTCCCACTTTTGTATAAGGGAAGGGGACTACATCTGCTATCTTCCAGTCTTTGGTACCTCCCTGTTTCCAGTGATCGGCTAAACAGGATAGCCAGAGGTTCAGCCACCACCTCTCTTAGTTCTTTAAGGACCTGGGGTGCACCCCATCTGGCCCCATTGCTTTATCAACTCTTATTACTTCCAGTTCCTTCAGGACCCTTTCTCATGTAAAGGGACTTGTGTCCATTTCTGCACCATTCTCACCCCTTGTACTCCCTTCAGACCCATTACCCTCCTCTTCCTCAGTAAGACTGAGCAGAAATACCTGTTCAATATGTCAGCTTTACTGTTGTCATCCTCCACAGCCCCCATCCTCCCCTTCAGTCTCACTACCCCTCCTTTGTCTTTCTTTTTCACTTATGTACCTGTAAAAGGTTTGTCCCCTCTACCCACTGATTTTGCAATGTGCTCTTCTGTCTGAGCTTTGGCTTCCTTACTGACCTCTCTGCCTCCCTTTGCTTCTCCTTGTACTTCTCCCTATCCCCTTCTGCCTGTGTCTTTTTGTATTGCCTGAATGCAATCTTTTGGCTTTCAGTTTCTTTGCTACCTCTTTGGAAAACCATAATGGTCTCCTCTTCCTTTTCCTCTTGCTAACCAGCTTAATGTATAATTCTGTTGTTCTTGTAATCCCCATTTTAAATACTGCCCACTGTTCCTCAACCCTGATTCCTGCCCCATTCCCTTAATGCCTCTTTCAAGTATCTTCCCATTTTCCCAAAGTCTACCCCCAAAATCCAGGATCGTGTTTTGTGTGGTTTGGTTCTGCTCTTTCTGTGATTTCAAACCACAATGACTGGTGGTCACTGTTTCCCAGGTGCTCCCCACTGTTACCCCATCACACTGTCCCTGTTTGTGAGCACAAGGTCCAGTATTGCCTTCTGCCGAGTTGGTTCCATGACCAGTTGCTTGAGGAAGGCACCCTGAAGGGAGTCAGGATAAATCTGCTCCTAGTTGATGCTGCTGCTGGGATGCTCCAGTCCACGTCTGGAATATTGAAGTCTCAACCAGTACTACCTCACCCTTGTCTGCCATCCTTTGGATGGCTAGCATCAACTCCCTATCTGTTTCTTCCTCCTGGGCTGGTGGTCTATAGACCACACCTGTGCGGATAGCTGTCCCATTTTCCTTTCCAGCAACCCACAGTATCTCTCCCCATTTTGTTCCTCCTGGATCTCTGTGGCCCTTATGTCATTTTCACATACAGTGCCACTCCTCCTCCCTTCCTGCCTGCTCTGTCTCTTCTGAATATGTTGTAGCCAGGTATGGCCATCTCCCAGTCGTGGTTATCATTACACCAGGTTTCAGTGATGGCCACAATGTCCAGGTCTGACTGCACCATGACAGCCTCAGATCTTCCATCTTGTTGCTAAGGCTCCTGGCATTTGCACACATGGCTTTCCTTGATTTGACCTCCTAGACTGTTTCACTGTCTACTCCAGCCCCTTCCTTGGTTGTCATTTATCCCTGGATCTCCTTGCTGTCTGCCCTTCTGCTGAATTTTGCTCCTTTTCTGTATCCACCTCTTGGGCACCAGTCTCCATCTTTTGCGCACTGCTTTGCAGAATAGCCACTCCTCTGGTTCACTGGTTCCACTGCTGCTGTGGGGGTGAGCAAGTAGGTACCCTCCTTGCTGGCCTGCCACCCCTTTGCTAGTTTAAATGCTTGTCAATGTAGCATTTAAACTTATCATTGAGTGCTTGGATTCCCTCCAGGATGGATGCGAGGCCATCAGGCTTGAACAAACCTCCATCTCTCCAGGTGGGTCCCCAGTCACCAATGAATCAAACCCTTCCTCACAGCACCAGTTCTTCAACCATGAGTTAAAGTTCCTGGTGCATGCACTCCTATGCTCTCCCTTGCCTCTCACAGGTAGTACTTCTGAGAAAGTGACAGAAGTAGCTACTTTGAGACCCCTCCCCAGTTTCCTAAACTCTTCCTGAACTTCCTTTGGCTCCCCATTTGCCAGGTCATTAGTACCTAGGTGGATAATGACATCCAGCTCACCCTCCCGTCTTGCCTTCCCAGTCCCCAGGATCTTCCTTCCATCCCTCCATGCCGTGGCACCTGGTAGGCACCTCACCTCCCTGTCCTCCCCTCCTGTGTTCCTAGCTGGATCCTCTTATGATGGAGTCCCCACCAGGATTTGCTTCCTCCTCCTCTGGGGTCCACTGCTTTCCCCACTGAGGTCACCTCCTTGGCTAACCTCCACATCCTTTCCTTCCACTTCTCTGGGTACCTCTATTTGGTTGTCCTCATTTGCCAGTGTGGCATATGAGTTCTTAGTGGAATAGGATCTGGGATGTGCCTCTGCCTGACCGCTCTAATCCTCCCTGAGCCCACTGTCATCCAAGTGCTCGTCATTCTCGGCATCCTTTGAGGCAGTTGCATTGGACTGGGTGGTCCCTGGATAGGGTGATGGTACTCCTGAACCAGTTTACTTCTGCTCTGAGTCTGGCTACCTCACCCACAGTCCAGAGAGATGCATGCAGATAGGGCAGCACCTCAGTGTCCAGAAGGTCTGCCTGAATATGGCTGCCCCACAGCCACTGCATTGCACCACTCTCCACATTATACTGCAATTCCACTACTTGTCTGCTACTGAAGCTCTCCTAGTTCCCTTTTTATTAATTTACTGTCCTAAAAATCCTGCCACTGATCCTCAGATAATTTTTTTTTAAAGAAAAAGAAACCAATAAATAAATAAATGAATCAAAACACTTGTCGTGCTGAGGGTGGGCTTCTTCCCCTTATGCTCCTACTTCACACCTTACTATACCCTGTGTTAGCTCCTGTCAATCAGATTTAACAGGGCATATAATTAAGAGTTGGGGGAAGGGAGGGGCGAAAATTGCAGCAATTAAAGACAGCACAGAATTACACCACCACTATATTTTAAATTTTCAACAGCCCAAAACAATTATAAGTAAAGACAACAAAGAAAGTATAGTGTCACTAAAAGCCCACAATCTAAGTTTAAAAAAAAATGGCAATTACCAGTTACTCTAAAGCACTGAATTGAATATGTTTCCTTCCTTCCCCTTCTGGCTTCTTCTGAGAAAATAAACTCTACTTGCTACTTCAACTCTGACTAAGCCCCACCTCCAGTTATCACGTAGCTGAGGTCAGAGACCAGACAATTAACACTCTTCACCCAACTACAGGGCAGTCAGACAAGCCAAGATAAAATTTGCAGCAATTAAAGACAGCACAGAGTTACACCACCACTATGTTTTAAATTTTCAACAGCCCAAAAACAATTATAAGTAAAGACAACAAAGAAAGCATAGTGTCACTAAAAGCCCACAATCTAAGTTTAAAAGAAAAATAGCAATTACCAGTTACTCTAAAGCACTGAATTGAATATGTTTCCTTCCTTCCCCTTCTGGCTTCTTCCTTTAGGCATTAGCTCTGTGTTGGATCTTTGGTGCTAGAAACACAACCTATTAATGCATACAGCATAAAAATAGATTTTCAAATGTAAATTAGTCAGCAAATGTTTGTACGGTGTTGTAGGAAGTTCTAGTGCACATGAGGTTATAGCTATGCAGAACCAACAAAGCAACTTTCACATCTCAATCTCTATCCCTTCACTCTTCCAACTTCTTTGTCTTTCCACTCTCCTCTTAAGCAGTGGAATGCCAGTTGAGTCTTCCATGACTCTTCAACCTCTGCAGGCACACTAGCCTCCCTACTCTCCATTCCACATGCCCTCTCATTGGTCCACTGAATGGACCTGTCCTCCTCTTGGCAGGGCAC